>OV651813.1:104196303-105484836 GCA_927349885.1 Psylliodes chrysocephalus
AATTATTATTATTATTATTATTATTATTATTATTATTATTATTATTATTATTATTATTATTATTATTATTATTATTATTATTATTATTATTATTATTATTATTATTATTATTATTATTATTATTATTATTATTATTATTATTATTATTATTATTATTATTATTATTATTATTATTATTATTATTATTATTATTATTATTATTATTATTATTATTATTATTATTATTATTATTATTATTATTATTATTATTATTATTATTATTATTATTATTATTATTATTATTATTATTATTATTATTATTATTATTATTATTATTATTATTATTATTATTATTATTATTATTATTATTATTATTATTATTATTATTATTATTATTATTATTATTATTATTATTATTATTATTATTATTATTATTATTATTATTATTATTATTATTATTATTATTATTATTATTATTATTATTATTATTATTATTATTATTATTATTATTATTATTATTATTATTATTATTATTATTATTATTATTATTATTATTATTATTATTATTATTATTATTATTATTATTATTATTATTATTATTATTATTATTATTATTATTATTATTATTATTATTATTATTATTATTATTATTATTATTATTATTATTATTATTATTATTATTATTATTATTATTATTATTATTATTATTATTATTATTATTATTATTATTATTATTATTATTATTATTATTATTATTATTATTATTATTATTATTATTATTATTATTATTATTATTATTATTATTATTATTCCTGTCCTGACTGGCAAAAATACTCACAACTTCTCCCCGCTATCTGCAGAGTAAGAAATTATGAGTTCCGATTCTCGTGAGTTCTGAGCAACCTGAGTGAGCCCAGGATGAGAGCCTTCTGCATTTCGGCGGCTATGTTTTCGGGTCTATTATGGCACGCCACCATTAATCTTAAATTAGGAACCAGATTATTTGTGATACCACCCAAGCAGCCAATTACCAACACGACAATTTTTACTGAAAGCTCTGGGTACAGTCTGTGGAGGTCGAATAACAAAGGTTGATATTTTGTCTTTTTTTCCTCTTCCTTGATGTTTATGTTGGACTCTGCTGGTGCCGAAAACTCAATTACGCTCATGGTTTTTAGTTGGTGATCAATAAGCACCATATCGGGCTTGTTAGCCTGAATTCGATGGAGGGTTGGGAACGGGTAATTCCAATATATCCTGGCTCTTTCATTTTCGACAACAGACTCCATATCCATTTGAGCGTATGGTAGTAGCGGTGCCTCATCTATACCGTAGAAGTGCCTCAGGTGATAGTATAGCACTTTTAAAGCCGCATCATGGCGATGGATATAATTAGTGCTAGCATAGGTCTGGCAAGCTGATAGAAGGTGCATAACAATTTCGGGTGCTCTATGACAAGCTCTGCAACTTACGTCTATCAAATTTATACCCATCACTTCTCTACGATATACTAAAGTGTTATAAACACCATCTTGCACCGCCACAATAAATCCTTCCGTTTCGGACTTAAGTCCACTAGACCTTAAGAAAGCAAAGGTTAGTTTCTTGGACAGCCCGCGATCCTCAATGTTCTTGTAGAAGATGCTATGCATGGGCTTATCCATATGAATGCGAAGGTTAGTGTCACATTCAGCTTTCTTTATATGGGACTTAAGTCGAGTAGGTTCAAGCTCTGTTATGGAGTTTCGATTTGCTCGTCCTGGATCAAAAGCGAGTCCTAGATGTTCAGAAGCTCGACGAGCTGCTCTAAATAGAAATGATCATTTTTATTATTATTATTATTATTATTATTATTATTTTTATTATTATTATTATTATTTATTATTATTATTATTATTATTATTATTATTATTATTATTATTATTATTATTATTATTATTATTATTATTATTATTATTATTATTATTATTATTATTATTATTATTATTATTATTATTATTATTATTATTATTATTATTATTATTATTATTATTATTATTATTATTTGTTTTGGTATCACTATCTTTAGGATAGGCTGTTGATGCAAGTATCGGCCGGGGCAAGATACTTGTATTTGGTTCATACAAATACATTTAAAAATGAGCGCACTATTGATGTAGTGGATAGTATTACTGCTTTTTGGATTGGTGTTATTTTGTCGGCAATTCCTAAAATCCTTAAATTGTTAGTTAGTGACTTGGGTACTACGCCGGTTGATGATATTATCAGTGGGACTACAGATACACTCTCCTGGCGCCACATTTGTTGGATTTCCTGCCCAAGTCTCTGTTATTTTGTTTCTTTCTCCGCGTAATAGGTTTGGATGTTATGATTGTTTGGGATTCCCACGTCGATCAGTACAACTTTGTTTTCACTTTTATCGGCGATGATAATGTCAGGCCTATTGTGGACCACTGTGTGGTCTGTTAGTACTGATCTATCCCAATACAATTTGTGTGTATTGTTTTCCAAGACAGGACACGGCTCGTATTGGTAATATGGTTTTTCTTCGCTCAGGAGGCTATACTTCAGCGCCAGGGTTTGATGAATAATCTTAGCTACCTGATTGTGCCTCGACAGATATTCTATCGGTACCAAGATAGGGCAAGCGCTTGTTATATGCTGGATGGTCTCGGGATGTTGGTGACACTTTCTGCATAAGTCATCCTCTATTTCAGCTCTTATTATATATTTACGATAGTTTTTGGTAGCTATGACCTGGTCTTGGATGGCTATCATAAATCCCTCCGTCTCTGCAAATATGTCAGCTCGTCCCAACCACCCATTTGATGCCTTAGTGTCGATATAAGGCTGGTTGAGGATATTTGCATGTCGGCCATGAAGGGGTTTTGAGGCCGAGTCCTTTTTTTTTCCCTTGAATATAGGTTTCATCCGAGCCTACTTCTATGCTGTCGTGCAGCAGGTCTAAGGGTGTGTATTTATTGTCCGACTTTTTTACTGCTTGGTAGAGGGCGGTGTCCTGTCTATGGAAATATTTTTGAAGTCCCTTCGTCTGCTTGTGACACAGCCTACTGATGTCAACCATACCGCGACCTCCTTCATAGCGGGGAAGGGTTAACCGTTCAAGTGCCGATTTAGGGTGATGTATTCTATGCTTTGTCATTAGTTTACGCGTGGTTCTTTCAATGTCTCCTATATCAGTTTCTGTCCACTTAATCACTCCAAAAGTATAGGTCAGAACTGGAATAGCAAACGTGTTTATGGCCTTGACTACATTCTTCCCGTTTAAGGAGGATTTAAGGATATCACTCAATCTTTTCAAGTATATTTCCGTTACTCGGTGTCGGATCTCCTTATGTTTTACTCGCTTAGATTGTTGAAGACCTAGATATTTATATGCATCACCTTCCTCCATTGCAGCAATAGAGCCTTCATTTACTAGATCAAATTCACGGAGCATCACCTGGCCCTTCTCGATACTAAGTCTTTTACACTTGTCCAGCCCAAAGGACATCCGAATATCATTGGAGAACCTTTCTGTTAATTTGAGCAAATGTGATATGTGGTTCTCAGTGGATCCGTAAAGCTTAATATCGTCCATGTATAGCAGATGGCTAAGCCTAAACTGTACTGCATTTTCCCCCTTGATTAGAAAACCGTACCTAGTGCTATTGAGTAGAGCAGACAGCGGGTTTAATGCTAGACAAAACCATAAGGGACTAAGGCTATCTCCTTGGAAAATGCCTCTTTTGATAGGGATAAGCTGAGACTGTATAGTGCCCTCGCTGTGGAAAAGATATAGAGTGGTTTTCCACATTGACATCATGTGTTTGAGTGCTTCTACTATAATTGGTGTTACTTTATATAGTTCTAACACTCGGACAAGCCACGAATGCGGGACACTATCAAAAGCCTTTTGATAGTCAATAAAAGCTGTATATATGTTTCTCTGCTTATGATAGGCCTGCTCCATTACCACTGCATTAATGATGAGTTGCTCTTTGCACCCCTGGGAGTTCTTAATACACCCTTTTTGTTCTGTGGCCAACAAAGAGTTTTGGTTTAGATGCTGGTAGATTTTATCTGCAATACAAGCAGTCATTACTTTGTATAGAGTACAAAGACAAGTAATGGGTCGATATTTAGAGGGGTCTTGGGTATTGCTTTCATCTTTGGGAAGAAGGATAGTTTTGCCTCTCGTAAAATACAAGGGAATTCGGTGTGGGGTATAAAGAAATATTGCAAAATATGTTGCTAAATATGAATGGGTACAACTGAACCTCTTTAACCAAAAGTTGTGAATACCGTCAGGGCCTGCAGATTTCCAGTTTTGGGTTTTGTTCACTGCCAAAGTGACATCCCGAGCTGATAATTCTACGTTCTCCATACCAGGTACTTCAGAAACTCTTTCTGCTTCAGACGTTATCCATGCTGCATTTTTTTCATGTTCAGTTTCGTTTGTCCATATTTCGCTCCAAAAGTTCACTACTTCTTCTTGTGATGGCGGCTGGCTGATATTAATATTACCATTTCTTAACCTTCTGTAAAAACTTTTTTCGTCCCGTTGGAATAGGGAATTATGTTCTTTTCTTTTTGTTGATTCTCTGTACCTACGTAGTTTGTTTGTTTTTTCTGAGAGCTTCTGGCGTAGGGTGTCCATTAGGAGTTCTGGGGTGTTGTTCGGAGGATCCTGTTGAGTGTGTGTTGACATGTTTTTTTCCAGTTTTCGATAGAAACCTATTATTATTATTATTATTATTATTATTATTATTATTATTATTATTATTATTATTATTATTATTATTATTATTATTATTATTATTATTATTATTATTATTATTATTATTATTATTATTATTATTATTATTATTATTATTATTATTATTATTATTATTATTATTATTATTATTATTATTATTATTATTATTATTATTATTATTATTATTATTATTATTATTATTATTATTATTATTATTATTATTATTATTATTATTATTATTATTATTATTATTATTATTATTATTATTATTATTATTATTATTATTATTATTATTATTATTATTATTATTATTATTATTATTATTTTTTTTTTTTTTTTTTTTTCTCCTTCTCAGGGTTGTTGATAAATTGGGATTCTTACGGAATCAGTCAATTAATCAGGCTTTAAATTTTTTCAAGTGTGAGTTGTGCGACTTTTATTCATTGGCAGGTAAGTTCAGAGTTTTTCTCACAATACGACAAGTTTCTAGTAAAACTGACTTTTGCATTGTTGTGAAGATATTTTTGTCAGTGATGTTTATTTGTTTTAGGTACGACTCCAACTTCTTCGAAACCAGACCAGTAGCTGAAATTACTATGGGAATTATGGTAATACTTTTTAGTTTATGTATACTTTTATATTCTTCGGCCAATTCGAAGTATTTATTATTTTTTTCCTTTTCTGCTTTTTCTAGATTATGATCGTTGGGGTGCGTGATGTCGATGAAGAAGCCCACTTTCTCCTTTTTTCTTACAAAGACGATGTCAGGTCTATTGCTGGATACTGGTTTGTCGGTCTGTATTGGCGTATCCCAGTACAGAAGGTATGTATCACTTTCTAGGACCGGGAATGGAACATACTTAAAATATTGTACAGCTTTTTCTTGAAAATTGCACATAACTGCCAGATGCTGATGAACTATGTTGGCCGTTAAGTTATGACGCTTTAGGTATTCAGTAGGCGCTAATACCGTGCATCCCGATACTATGTGCTCTATTGTTTCTGAGCTTATTACTATTATTACTTATTATTACTTATTATTATTATTATTATTATTATTATTATTATTATTATTATTATTATTATTATTATTATTATTATTATTATTATTATTATTATTATTATTATTATTATTATTATTATTATTATTATTATTATTATTATTATTATTATTATTATTATTATTATTATTATTATTATTATTATTATTATTATTATTATTATTATTATTATTATTATTATTATTATTATTATTATTATTATTATTATTATTATTATTATTATTATTATTATTATTATTATTATTATTATTATTATTATTATTATTATTATTATTATTATTATTATTATTATTATTATTATTTCATTTTTCAAATCTTCAAACCTTTACCAGCTACCATAACAAATTCAAGTTTTTAGCGGTACGATTAAGGTATAATGGGGTCTATTCTGTAACAATTCCTGTATATTTAACGGCCTTTAAAAATATTGGCGGCCTATAAAAATATGTTCGTATTCGTTAATTTACTTCTGTCATTATTTAAACAGATTTCTTTAAGATAGTCCTCTAATGTATTTTAAAGATCCGTTTAAATAATGACAGAAGTAAAGAAGAAAATATTTTTAAAGGCCGTTAAATATAAAGGAATTGTTACAGAATAGACCCCACAGTATTCTAAATCCAATTTAAATATTCTAGATTATAAAGAAAATAAACTTTATACTTTGACAACTTTCTTTTTTATTATCAATTAAATATGACAATACCACCAATAAACTCTGACAATACCATGACTTTAAGAAATATAGTAAGCAACATATTTCTATCTATAATATTTACTTCAACTACTAAGAGAGTGATTTTCCGTAACATTCTACTATTCTAAATGTATTCTACTTCGCAAAATAAAGTATGCAATACTTCATCAAATGGATGTTGATCCTTCATTATAGCCATGAGAGCCTTTTTGAAGCTTCTGATCAAGCGTTCCCCAGCTTCCACACATATGTGGCGCTAGTGGTGGATTAAATTTCCATGTAATTCCTCTATTGGTTACTTCGTCAATAATTTTGGTAACTTCAAGTTCATCTAGTGCTTGCAATAACTCTCTGTTGGCTTCATGAAAATTTGTGCCATTATCAGACCAGAATACTTTAACGTGTCCTCTTTTAGATATAAAACGTCGAATTGCCATAATACAAGAGTCGGATGTTAGGAACGAAACTATTTCAACTATCTCTGATAGTTAGGCATGTAAACAGAACTTCGTAGCGTTTTTCAAGTCGCCTTCCGACTTTTACCACAAATGGGCCAAAGTAGTTAGTCTACACCTGTTGCAGTAAAGGGTTTCTCGTACTTAAATAGTCTCCCCTGAGGTAGTTGACATATTCTTGGTTGAACCTGTTGGGCTTATCGGCGCCTACAGAAAATGCACTGTTTTATTATATTCTTTACCATTGTTCACTTTCTGTATCCAAAAATTTCTTCTTAATTCGTTTATTACCGTTTCCGTTCCCTGATGTGCCATTTTCTTGTGGTAATATATTATCATCTTTTTTGAATACTCATGATCACCATCAAGAACAACGGGTTCCTTCTCAATAATGTTAATTTCACCAATTTATACTTAGCTTTCTGAGCCTTCCTTGGTTATTAGGAACAGTATTTTTTCTCAAAGTTTGTAGGTCAATATAAAAACAAGTATGTTGGACCGTTTTCCACCATTCCACTCACTCCATTTCAGCTCATCTACTGATGTAAAAGGAGAGTTAGTATCAATACATATTTTGGTTTTCAAGTTGGTGATATATCTTTTTACTCTTGCTGTGACTCGTAACAATTTTATCCATGTGTAATGCGATTGTATAGAAGGTAAATGAACAAATGATTCAGTAAGAATCAATACATGTGAGTATTCTGCTAGGCCTTCTTCATTTTCTAACTTAGAAGAAATTTTCGAAAAATTATTCTTACTATTATATAAAAACTTGGGACCTTTAAACTAGCAATGATTTGAATTAAGAGGGTATTTGGATGTGCCTCGTGTACATTTATCAGCAATGTTCTCTGTTGTTGATATCCAGTTCCATTCTTTGAGATCGGAACATTCTACGATTTTACTGAATCTGGCTGCAACAAACGTCTGTATTATCTGTATTAAGCCAATGTATGACAGTCTTCGAATCAGACCAGTTGTATAGAAGTAATGTTTAATTACAAATGTTTTAAGACCTCTGATGTCAGCCTCACACCTAAAACAGCTGAAAGCAATTCCAATTTCGGAACTGTAAGATACTTCAGTTGGGCCACACGAGCTTTAGATGCAACCAATGTAACTTCTACATCATCTTGTAGATCGATTCGTTAATAAACTGCAGCAGAATAGACATCTTCACTGGCGTCAACAAATGCATGGATTTCAAGTGTTGCTGCTTCTTTTATTCTTTTTGAGTAGCATCTGGAAATTTTAATATTCATAGCGTGTTTTAGTTCTTTTAACCATTTATTCCAAGGCCTCTTCTCCACATATTTTGCAAAATAATTTTAACTTTAACGGTTATGGGTGACAAAAAACCAACTGGATCATATATAGACATAGCAACTTGCAGAACTTGGCGTTTAGTAGGAACTTTAGTACCATCGAAGATATCTTTGGAAACTTTGTGAAATTTTAATTTAAAAGTATAGCAATCTTCATCCGGGTTCCACAGCATGCTAAGTATTTTTTCTTCATTTACTGTTTGTCAACTTCTAAATTAATTTGTCTAGGTGATATAATATTTTTTGGCAATTGATCTAAACATCCTTCAAATTGCATAAAAAATTTACAATTTCAAAACCGCCTTGACTATGAATAAATGTTACTTCCTTAATCAGTTGAACTGCTTCATTTACTGTCTCAGTACCATCAAGATAGTCGTCCACATGAATTATTCCATTGACAGCTCGTTTATAGCAATCCCTAAATTGTTCTGCGTTATAATTCTTAACGAATTGTGACAAAAAGGGCGAACAAGTAAGACCAAAAAGCATAGCAGTCATTCGATATATTTTGGGAGGCAAATTAACATTCATTTTTCTTCACAAAAAACACTGGTAGTCCAGTAAATGAAGGCTCAAAAAGCACAAAAGCTGCAGATAATTCCTACAATTTTCTTATTGGGTGGGATTTGTAGGTCTGTTAGCGTACTTTCAAATGCCCAATTGGCCTGGAGCTGAACCAGACCTCTGTAGGGGAAAATTGGACCTAAAGGTCCTGAAAAGAGATTTTCCGCATAGTCCTTATGATTTTTTACGCCAGATTGATATTTTCGCGCAAACGGAGGAACAAAAAGTCGTATTTTTTAGACCTATGAAATGTGTCAGTTTCTCATCGAATTTCAGCCCAGTTGTCTTCGAAATAGACGGATCTCAGTTGTTTGGACTATGAAGAAGACCTGTAGATGCCGCCAGCATATTCACGCCATTCGCGAAATTATAAGATCCACAAATGGCTATCCCGGGATTATAGATGCTCCTAGAACTATTGAGTCATAACATCTCTTTTTTTTACCAAATTACCTTCTCAGTAGCCTGTACTTCATTCGCGCACTTGAAGGACTATCCCACAAAGGTGCGAATTTATCGCAAATTTCCAAAAATCAACTTTTTCTTGTGGCGCATTTTCCAAGTATCCCGTCTTTTGCTAAGGCATTAACAAGATTTAGAGGTTGGTGCACAGTCTGCCTGTGGGGTCATTGCCATTTTTTGCGAATATCCAGCTTGATCGCATTAAAAATTTAGAACCCGACATGAGGTAACAGCTTATTTGGAAGACACAAATAACTTATACGTCATCCATGGATTATACCATTGAAATAGGGATGGGAACGTCGAACCAAAAATTCACAACTTTGATAATGTGACCAACCAAGATAACAAGAGTCCTTATTGACGATGGTCGTTGTCAGTTGCAATAGTTTTGTTTCACTTGCTACCTGAAGTTGGAATTAAACCTTGGTTTCGTTGAAATCGAAGTTTTGTTACAAGCTCTATTGCAGAGAGAAACCTCTAGGATTTGATTTTGGGCTTGTATGTGCTTGGATGTCAGTTGACGTTGTTTTTGTTGGGTTTTCAACGACTCAGGTTTATTTTCATTGAACATGTATAAGAAATCATTGGAAATTACCTGTAATTTTAACCAAATCTGTTATATTGTACATGCTCTCGTCAGTTGTTGCAATATGAGATTTCACTTTGTTAAATTTGTCCATAGTTGCATCAAGACAGGGACGTCCCGCAGTTTTGGCATTATCTTGACTTATTCGGCCTGTATCCAGGAACCGTACTCGACAGGCCAGATGATACTTAGCTTGAGCACTCACTAAATCAACATTCTCTCAGACAACACTCTACAGTCTTCAACTTGAAAGTTTATTTGGATTTTGGCGTCAATCAATTTCTGGAATTCTGAATCCGTGACCATTCTCATGGGAACTCGTTTTTTAACACCTTTTTTTATTTTCACTTGATTTGCTGGCAACCCACAAAACAAACAGTTCACTACAAAGTCAAATCTTGAAGACTCTCGAACCTTTTTTCTCTTGGGGCTTAATAAATGGTCCAGTGGCTTAGTTGGTGGCGACGTGATATTTGGATTAGTAAAATAGCCTCGAGACTTCGCTGTATACCGCTTCTGACAAGTTCGATGCATTTGCAAGGAAGATTTTCCTTGCAACGGTTGTCTTTTCGCTCCTTACTGGTGTTTATTAATGTCTCTAGCCCACGAGTTACAATGACGCCATCGTACACGATGGTTTCATTACATATGAAACATACCGTTTCAATTCCAGAATCCGTTTCCATCTTTCTATAAGAAAAATTTTTTTGTAAATAAAATTGTCACAACAATCAAATCCATAAACTTGGAGAAAACAAACAATAGCTTACCCTCTGCTCCAAAAAACAACGTTCAACAATTAGATTGCAAGGAAAAATACTGTGAAGAGAACTTCAAACTCCTTATTTTTTGCCTCTTTTAGTACTAACGAGACAACAATTTTCGATAAATATATAGTAATCTTTCTGTATAAACACCAAATTTTTACAAGGAAAATAATAACAAAACAAAACACGTGTTTGTATATTATGACGCTATATACCATCATGGCGCTTCGGCGCACGCGCAGTGCACACAAAATGCCGCATTGGTAAAAATTTGATGAAACATCCAGAACGAACGCTTTGGAAGCACGTTTTTATATTAAAGGAGATTAAATATAGGGATACATTGGTATTAATGACATATATCAATCATTAGGTCAGAATATCCCCTTTACTTTGGTACAAGCATTAATCCCCAGAAAATAAAGAGGAAAAAGAAAAAATTATTCGAAAAAAAAATGTCTGATTTTCACGTTAGTGACCAATTTTTGTGATCTAAACGAAACTGGTTTGTTTAAGTAAAAAACAAAATATGCAGGCAAGAAGAAGATATTCAGACCTTTAAAATGATGTACCTAGTAAAGGGATTGGCCCTGTTGAATCGATGCAATTCGCGTTTTTTGGACAGAGTTTCCGGAACTCCGAAAATGACCGAAAATCGATGCCGTGCACATGCACTCTATATTGAAAAATATTGAACCAAACTTGCAGGGATGGTTAAACACCTTCCGGAGCCCCATTACAGCAAAAAACAACAATAAAATATTTTGTTTTTTCTTTAAACTGGCCAAATATCTGATTCTCGTGAAAAATCAATGGTGAACCAAACTTTGGCCCCTTTTTTCACCAGAGGCTCAATTCAAAAATAGGCCCAATGCACAGGTTCTTGTAGGTCTTGATTTCCTCTTTAAGATGAGCCCAGAATTGTAAGAAAATATCAATTTCTCACCGAGTTATTGGAAATTTTATTCCAAGGCGCGTCATCCAAACCATAGAAAGCACGCTCCTGTATACTTGGCGGGAGACGAGAAAACGCTCACATTTGTTCCTCCGTTTGCGCGAAAAATACCAATCTGGCGAAAAAAATTATAAGGACCATTTTTGTAGGAATTCAGATGATCTTCATTTCTTATCTGAACAAAAAATCTCTAAATTGTATATTTTGGAAGATAACAGCGGAAAACCTCAAAATGAGCCTTCAGGGCCCATTTTCCCCTACAGAGGTCGGGTTCAGCTCCAGGCCAATTTGGTATTTAAAAGTACGCTAATTAACAGACCTACAAATCTCACCCCATAAGAAAATTGTAGGAATTATCTGCAGCTTTTTTCCTTCATTTACTGGATTATGGGTAAAGTTATCATCATCTGAAATTCGAACTATGTTTAACATTTCTCTAATAACGCCAGCAAATGCAATTATGTTTATTCGAAATTTTAGTATGATACCAAAGAGAGAAGTCAACCAATCAGGACCTGTTAATAGGAAGTCATTAAGGCAAGATCCGTTTACTTTGGCTTTAACATCAAAAACCAGGCGAGTTTTCTTTGGTTTATTGGAATTTTTTAGAGGGAAGTGAGGAAGAAACTTTACTCTGCTGATTTTGCAATTGTTGGTAGCTTACTGGTTCTGCATACCCTTTATGCAAAAGCTTTTGTATTTTCTCTTCATACGCTGTTGCCAGTTCTTTGTCTCTCTGAAGGCGTTTTTATAAACATTGTAGGCGTTGCATCGCTATTGGTTTGGAATTTGGAAATTCTATATCTCTATTCCTTGGTAATCTTATTTCATACCTATTACCTAACTTGTTTATAGAATCTTGTGCTAATGAAATAGCTTGTTCTTCCCAAAAACTATAATTTTAACTTTAAGTACTAAGGGATGATAGCAGGGGTGAAAGGGTGACCTTTTCAGCAAACCTAAATATGTCACAATATCTCCCTCTTCGAATGTTTATTGACGTATTTTTTGTTTTTGTAATAAGCAGTTCTTCAAAAGTTACTTAAGGTGGATACTTTTATCTGAAAAGAATTATATATTATTTTTTATAATTAATGTTTATAGATTTTTTAGAGATATTATAGATTAATAACATTGCAGCTTGATTTTTTCCGCATTTCCAGAAATTATCCTGCCAAATGAAAACGTCGAATGTTAGAGATGGTTTTAGTACAAATGATACATTTTCAAAGGGCTGTTAGGCACTGATTTATAATAATCACGCAGATTAGTGGGTGTAGATCACTTGAATAATTTGTGTATAATACACGATTTGAGCAAATAGGTAGATATCATAATTATAATAATAATAATACATACCTATACCTATTTGTTCCAATCGGAATAATATTATCTAAAATTGGACGTTCCATTTTTATACGCGGCTTCGTTCATAACTTCTCCATCCGTGCGTAATATATGCTTTTACTTACCTACTTATTATGAAATACATCTACTATTAGAACGCTATTAGGTACATAGAGTAGTTTTTGAAATGAATTTTGTTATTAATTTTATCCAACACATGACAGTTATGACTGTCATTATTGATGTCATTTTAGACAAGTAAACTATCAAATAACACACTAGTGTGTTATAATCCATAATTCACTAGTGAGTTATAGATTTTATAACTTACTAGTGAGTTATGGATTAAAACGTTCATATTAAAAGTAGTATTCTATTTATTACTATTACAAGCAGAATTCACATTGATATTGAAATTAAAGGAAAACGATAACGGTTTATTTGAATTTGCAGTCATTGTTAAAATCCTTGGTTCATTGGAACCAGACGATTCCATTTCGCGTGACTTATTTTCAACATACCACACTAGTACCATAAATAACTATTAACTTCATCAGTGGCATTAGAACGACATAATTCGAGAAAATTGTCGACAAAGTTTCCCTTTAAATCAAACTGTTTCAGATTTCTTCTCAAACAAAAAGAAAACGCCAGCGTAACAATTAATTTAGATTTTTTAAATGTGTCTAAAGCAAGAGGGGTCTAACAACGCTTAGGAACTCTAGGTACAGGTATACTAAACATCCTTTTTTTATTCAAGATTAATTCCATACATCCCTTAAATAAATACAGGTGCAATCGCAGCAGTGACCGGTGATGAAAATCAGTCAAAAATTGTATCCATTGCACGCTGAGAAGCCACTTGATCAAACATTCATTTTGTTTGTTCAGGAGATTGGTGGCCACAGGACGATGAACAATCACGAAACATGTTAAATAAGCTCTGGCACGTGTCTATATGATACCCAACACCAACTTTTCTAGTTAATTTGCTGAAGTGGGTACATTACATAAATAATAGTCTTTTGATCTTTATTAATCTTGGCAAAGGGGAGATATCTCTACGGCTGCTGTGCGAAAATGAAGTAAAATATAAGATAGTTTTTATCTGTAATCAAATCAGGGACGAATTTAAGCGCATTTACTATGGTAATATTTTAAAATATTATGGGCATTTTATATATTTTTATTTACAAAAAATTATTAATGATATTTATTGTTAACGATCGATTGTTGTATAGAGGGTGTCCCATTAGTGCGTAATTGTTCAATATTTCAATTTGTGTTATAGACACGCAAATAAATCAAATAAAATAAAACTTTTATGAATTTAAAAAAATATGTATTTTAAAAATATTTTTTTGGACAAATAGGGTGTTAAGTTTTTGCCTGGCAAATAAAAATGTATATTTTTTAAATTGAACACTCTATATTTTATTTCAGGTATAGAATGGTTTGGTAATACTGTATTCAATCCTAGAATTTTTCTTTGAAATATTACAGAGTTGCCAAGCAATTAATTTTTTTATGAAATTAGAGGACGATGCAGCTCCCAAAATAAATTATCATAATTTAGGTAGGTCTACATTGATTTCAAAATTGTTTAGTATACAGACATATAAGACACTAGGCTAACGAATAGTGGTGATAGAACTGGTTTATTTTATACAGAGGGTCTTGAAACATTTCTTAAATATGGCTAATTTTAAGTTCAATAAACTCAATTTTTTCAAATGCAATCCTGTATATTATTTTAGCATAAATTTCCTTAAGAGGAAAATTTACATTACAAACTGAAAGACCTGCGGGGCAACGGTAGTTTAGTAGGTATAAAAATTACAACTTTAGGGTGGAGCCTAAATACTACAAAATTACTTCCGAGACTAAACAAAATCCGGATTCATTCATAATTTTAACAATTGCCTGTAGATACGAGGGATACGTATTTCAAACTCTAACGCGCGAAATTAAGAAAAAAGAACCGAAAACACCTAACACGACTGCCGAGTGAGTCAGAGTTACCTAAATTAGGGGAACCAGAATCGTATTTGTTTTTCTCGGTGCATTGCGAGATATTGTTATAACGCAGTTCGATTTTTAGAGGGTTTTACATTATTTTTATATTTTAATTTAGTGAATAGGTTTAGTTAGATTAAATTACATTTAAGAGTATAGAGTTGTGAAATATAAATACAAATAACGAAAAAATAGACGATTGGTTCGAATAAGGTAATATCAATTAATACAGGGTATTTATTAATTGAGTGCCGATACTTAGAGGTGCGAATCCTTTGGGTGTTAAAGTTTTAAGAAAAAAAAAACTATTTTATCATAAGTTTCTTATCACTTTAGATATTTTTATGAAATTTTGCCCAAAAAAAGTGTTTCCACTCATGGTGGGTTCCTACCAAATTTCAACAAAATATCAAAAGCAGTTTCAATATACTGGTTTTTATTTTCTTACCCGAAAAGGGTGCTTTGTACGAAAGTACGTCATAAACCAAATTTGCTCCAAAATAAATAAGGATTTTAAAGATAATTTGGTTTTTAGAAAAAGCAGTGGCGCACCATATTTTTGTTCAAAAATATTCAGTTCAAACCCGGTACGGACGTCACTGGTAAAAATTTAAAAGTCTTTTACGACAAAAAGTGAGATTGAAAGTGAAAGTTTAGTCTGTTATATATATATACTATATTTATATATCTAACTTTTATTATTACACTGAATGTGATATAGCTTTTTTGTTTGCCTTTTTTGGATCAACAAAATATTATTTTAATGATTTAAAATAAACTGCCAGTAATAATAATTATCTGTACTTAAACATATGCAAAGTGAAATCATAAAACGACGCATCAAGAAAGCACCAAATTATTAAACTTTTAATTTACGTAAGATGTATTAAAAGTAATTTTAAAAAACCGACTTTAAAATCGTGCAGATGCCATCACCACATCTGAACCAAATTTATATGGGACCACCCCTGAGGTACCCCCTTACTAACGAAAAGCATTATAGAAATCGGACAAGGTGGTAAAGAATTATCGCTAAACATACATAAAAAATGAAAAGTTTGAGGATTTTCCCATTGACCCAATTATTAGATTTTGACCAAATTTTCAAGGGACCATCCCGGAAGTACCCCCTTTCCAGCAAAAAAGAATCATTTAAATCGGACATTGTGTTAAAGAATTATCGCTGAACATACTTAAAAAAAATATATACAGACGAATTGAGAACCTCCTCCTTTTTGAAGTAGGTTAAAAAGGATATAATAATCTATATTATTTGTATTAACTAAAAAACTACTATGTGGAGTTATATACATCTTCTTAAATTAATCTTATATGTAAAAATTTGGGTTCGATTCCTAGAAGAGTACCTAAGTTCACTGTGCAGCCAAATTTATATTTATGGTACAGAATTTTTTGAATAAATAAAGTTTTAGGTTTAATTAAACACCAAGTTTTATCAGGAATAACATTTTCTGAAAAAAGTAACATAAAAAGCAGACTTTTTGCGAGCCACTATATATATTTTAGAGGACAATCCATATTATTTTAGAAAAATAAATAAAATTTTTGTATAAACACATAAATGTGATTTATCTTTTAGAATATTTTATGTTTGTCAAAGTTTACTAATTAAAAAAAAAAGAAATATTCTTCAAAATTTTTCTTAAATTTTTTAACACGGTACAAAATACCTTAATCCGTTTATAGTTATCGAAATTAGTAAAGAATTTTAACTTGTTTAAAAAGCGTTCTTTCTCTTTCCATTTCCTATAAAAACTAATAGACCTTTTTAAAATCGGTATTCGGTGACTTTCTTCTGTTTTATTGCCTTGAAAATGATATGATTTACATAAAAAACAAAAACTGACTTATTATTTTTGTGAAATAAAAATATGTTGTTATTTTCACAATTTTCGACTACTTTTTGTTTCCAAAAAAGAAATACGATGTTCTTCTGTAGATATTAACACATTGTTTAATTGGCTTTTTATTTTTTTTTTTAATATTCTTTAGTATTTTATAATAATTTGGGAAACAGTATAGCATTGAAACTTCTATACCTGAAAAATTGTGAGTACGCTTTTAATTAACTGTCTGTTTTTTATCTCACAATGTCTCGATAATTATGAGTATTCTTTAACAGAGATATATTTATTTGTATTATGGAAATGTTTATGTCGACAAACTTATGTTCGATATTTATATCAATTTGTAAAAATAACTCTTGTATAATGATAATATTAAATTTAAAGGTTTTAAATAAGGACTTGCAGATATCACAATTCGAAATTTTTTTTATTGGCCATAAAACTTTTTTTGGAATGAAAGCATTAGTTTCTGTTTTTCAGTTAAGCTCCATAAATTCATATTTTAATCTGAACGCTACTTAAGCACAGTAAAGTTGCAACAACTAAACAATATAGTGAACTTTTCGAAAATTTCTAAATGAAAATCAATTTATATTTAAAATTAAATAAGTTAACTAACATTTTTGACCGTTATGAAGTTAATAAAGTTATAAATAACGTCGTTACAAAGATTTATGTTTGGATTTTAAATTTCTATTGATAATAGTTACTCATCTACGTATTACAATAACAATACCTACATGACTTGGCTTTGACACAAAACCCTGTATAGTAAAACTTCTAATCCGAATCAAAATCTTGAAACTATTATTTGGGGACTTAAAAGCGTGGTCCACTAGTTGGTGAAGCCTTTTAAAACATTTGGTGTAATAATAATTATATTCCTATCATCAATTACCACTGCCACTGGTAAAATCCTAAATTTAAAATAGTGTAATATAATAATAAGACATTAATCATATCTTAAATGGATCGCCTACTACCATGTTTTAGAAATAAATAAAATGTAATTCTAAAATTAATAAAAATATTCAAAATAATTTAAGATTCCTTGCGTTATGTTAATAAACATTAAACAAAATTTCTCACGAATTATTTAATATTCTGTCTCGTACTTCCATGTCTCTATTGCTTCGCTGTCAACAAGTTCCGGCAAGACATATTGCATATAAAAAATTTTAATTTTATTTTGTATCTTTTCTTCTCAAAAGCTGTCAATATGAGATATTTTCTCCACTTTTATTCCTCCAGAAGTCCAAAAGCACAAAAGCACAAAATGCAAAAATCCATTTGTGTTATGTGCAGCTAGCCCTGAATTTGAAAATACCAATAGTGGTTGTCCTTAATGGAATTATTCTTTTTCCAAAAAGTTATTTCTCTACTGCATATTTCTTCTGCTACAGTCAGCCCTTCAGCTCTATATGGACATTTTAACTCTATCATAGAGTTTTGTTTTTTTTTAATTCCATCCAGACTGGCAGCAACATAATCAAATTCGAATTCAATAAAATGTCCACATTTAAAAACTTTTACTTGCAAATAAATTTCCAAATCTTATTTTGCTCTGAATTTATGGTCCATGCCATATCGGGTGGCTTTAGAAATAAATAAAAGATTTTAGGAGATTTTTTACAAATTTTTCCAAATTTTAAAGCAGTGGAAACGAGTCTTTTATTGTACCACAATGCACAATCAGCTTGTTACAATCGTTTTTCTCTCATTTATAGACATTGGCTAACTTTTTAGAAAATTTTCTCTTGCAACGCGCCTCAAAGGGTGCGACAGATCAAAGCCATGCGCGAAAGCAAAAAAAATATTTACATTACTTTAACGGATTGAAGAGATATTAACATGCTGGAATTAATAATTATTGTTGACTCGAAGAAGTATTCATTAAACAAAAACCTATAATTCACATCTCAGTGTATACCTTCCAATTTCGTATATATATATTTTTTAATAAATAAATGATAAAATTAATTTAATATAATTGAGCGAAATTACTATGTGTAAAAAATAACAACATGAATTCAAATCACTTACGTATTGTTTATCACTAAAGAGTAGAAAAAGATATATATTTTGTTGGTATTACCTTCTAGACGAAAAAGCTTTTAACGTATATCTATTTTTATTGTAATAAAAATAAATGCTCCTGTAGGCAAAAATTAAATATATTTTTCTCTTCTAGCATTTTTTAACATTTCTATTTCTTTTCTTAGATTTTTTCAAAAGAGACATATTTTTAAAGTAAATCCGGAGAGGTATGGATTAAGCCTTTACCTGTACTTACATAAAATTTCTTTTAGTAAAATTAAAAAATAATCCGTAAAATTGGTGTACTATGAAACCCTTGCATATAATATTTATATGCTAATCTTAGTATTACAGAAATAAATTACGTAAAACATAAAGTGTACAAATACGTAAAATTTATTTATCCCTCGTAAAATATCAGTAAAATATATTATAAATTGTTTTCATTCACAAATATTAATTTCTTAAAAATCTAACAGAGGCGCCACTTTCCAGACGAAAAATCTTGCAGTGTAAGGGTTTCGTAGTACCCCCACTTTTAAAGTTTATTTTTGACTATTTTTAAAATAAAAAAATATATATGTGTAGGTAAAGGTTAAATCTATGCTCCTCTGGAACCACTTTTTCAAAATTCAATTTAGTTTTTTCTAAAAAAAATTGAGAAAATGGGTAAAAAAAGTCGAGATTTGTATTTTTTTTTAGAAAAAACAGTTTCAAATTTTAAAAAAGTGTTTCCAGAGGAGCATAGATTTATCCTTTACCTACACGTACATATTTTTTTCTTTCAGAATAAGTCAAAAATAAACTTTAAAAGTGGGGTACTACGAAACCCTTGCATGCTCCGCTCTACAGCCAAGTAAATACTCCTCTTAAGCGAATTTACCTATTCAACGATCAGTGCGTAGTTGATCTATAGTTGTTTTATTATTGGAAATACGAAAAAAAAAATATAAAAATTGTATGACCATATTTAACAATTATTCTTAAATATACAAAGTGGTCCATAAATGAGGGGCTGATACTTTTTTAAAGGAAAACGTCCTTTAGGTAGTTATACATATTTGATTGTTTTTACTTTGTCAAACAATTTTAATTTACTTCATTTGATGTGTGTCAAAGCGCGAGGTTACGATTTTCTCAATTTTGTAAATGGCATTAATTAATTGGTGGTATAACATATAGGGTATTATATTTAAAAAATTGAGAAAATCGTAATCTCGCATTTTGACATACCCTATATATAACAAAGCAAATAATTAAAGTTATTTAAAATTGTTTAATGATGTGAAAACATTCAAATATCACCTGCAGGGTGTTTTGCTTTAAAAAATATAGGTTTGGTCAGCCCCTTATTTATGGACCACCCTGTATATTTAAGAATAATTATTAAATATGGTCATACAACTTCTATATTAATTTTTTTTTTGAATTTCCAATAATAAAACAGCTATAGATCAATTATGCACTGATGGCACACCCTGTATATGTGTTATTGGCTAACATGTTAATATCGTTGAATAAGTAAATTCATAAGGAATTTTATGTTAAAATATTATACAGGGTGTTGCATTTGAAAAAAGTTAATAAATTGAACTTAAAATTAGCCATATTTAAGACCACCCCTATTCGTTAGCTTAGCGTCTTATAAGTCTGTATATTAAACAATTTTGAAATCAATGTAAACCTACCTAAATTATGCTAATTTATTTTACGGATTGCATCGTTCTTAAATTTCGTAAAAAAATTAATTGCTTGGCAAACCTGTAATATTTCGAAGAAAAATTCTAGGGTTTAATACAGTATTACCAAATAAAATATACATTTTTATTTACCAGGCAAAAACACCAAAGATACTTTTAAAATACGTATTTTTAAAATTCATATAACTTTTATTTGAAACTTGTTTGCGTGTCTATAACACAAATTGAAATATTGAACAATTACTCACTAATGGGACACCCTGTATATAATAAGGGTGGCAAGGGGGATAAGAGTAAATTATAGGTCAGGAACGTAGAGTTGAGGTTTGCGTGTTGAAGATCTAGGTATGAAAATTACACTTACAAAAGTAGAAATACATAACGCGTTGAATACGAAAGTAATAGATAGTAATGGAATGTGTGAAGAATGCTGTCATCTGTCATTACGGTAGAGATTTTCGAAGGTTACATGGGTTAGAGGAAATTTTACAGTGGTGCTTATAGTAGGGACAAAAGTTGCAAAGGCTTTTAGTAGGTAGAGACAGTTTCTGATTGAGACCTTCAGGGCCTTCCTTAATTTTTTCATGATCCGATTCATTGAAGAACAACAAAAAAGTTATCTTTGCACACTGCTACTTTTTCCGAGGTTGCCACTTATTACGGGGTTTCTTTCACATTTGATTCTTTGTTCTTTTCAAGGGCCCACTGCTTGAACGAGGGCACACTGCTTGAACGAGGGCACACTGCTTGAACGAGGGCCTACCAGTCTTTGGACCGGTAGAATTACGGAACACCCTGTATATAGCTAAGAACTTTCCTGATAACATAAAAACTTACCGCTGGATGTAAAGCAGATACAAAGTAACAAATATTTTTGATTCGAGACAATTATATCAATGGATAATAATAAAGTAGACCAGGTTAAATAAATTAAATATCTGTTTTTCCTGTTCCACACATAGAGAATGGGTTTTTATGGATATTAACAATTGGATTGCCAATAATAATATACAGGGTGTTTATTAATTGAGTGCCGATACCTAAGTGCGTGAATCCTTGGATGATTTCAAAAAGAAAAGTTAATATCAATAAAAACTCCCAGGCAGGATATTTTGGCAAGTAATAGAGATATTTTAATTCTGTAAAAGCCAGTTTACAGAGCACTAAAAGCGCTTTAATTTTAGATATAAATTAATTTTAAATAGGTCAATATATAGATGGCGCTGCGCTCAATAATTTTTATTCGATGGGAGGATCTTTCTTATGAAGCGCATCTTGTAAAAAATGCATTTTTAAGCAAATTTTGTCCTATGAACTAATTCGTTAAATCTAGCCATTTTTTATATACAGAGTGGGTCATTCAAAATAGTTTCATCCTGTTTTTCAGCATTAATCATTGAATTTTAAGAAAATGCTAAAACAGGTCGTTTTTTATTCCAAATTAAAAACATTTTTACAATACAGACATCTGTCATGTGTCAACCCCCTCCCTTGCACTTCACCAACACCCCGATTGTAAATAGGTAATGTACCATGTGTGGCACATCATTGAAAAGGTAATTTAATGGGGAATTCAGAAATATTTCTGTACATTGCGTTACCTTAATTTTATCGCCCTCTAGCGGAAAAAAACTATTACGTAATATAGAGTGTGACACTACAATGTGTAGTACATCATTAAAAAGGTAATTTTATGGGGAATATTTAAATATGATTGTTCATTGCGATACTTTTAATTGTCCCGCCCTCTATCGGGATAAAGAAAACTATGTATTATAAAGTAAATTCAATTATTAATTTAATGCACTACATAACATTAATTTAAATATCCTCCATATTGCACTTGCAATAGTTTGAAAATTAGTCATGCATTATTTTAAACACTATTTTTTTTTTATTTGGTGTCATCGGCATCGACTGCTAAAGTCATTAGCCTCGTGTCTGTGTAGGCTTTGTTACTGTTGTTTATTGCTAACTTTATTTTGTTGCAAGTGCAATATGAAAATATTTATATTAATGATATGTGGTTCATTGTATTAGTAAATAAATTAGCTTTCAAATTAAGTGTCACACTTTATAATACGTTACAGGTTTTTTTATCACGATAGAAGGCGCTAAAATTAAAAGTATCTCAATAAACAGTCATATCTATGACTTCCCCACAAAATTACCTTTTCAATGATGTGCCGTACATGGTACATTCCTTATTTAAAATTAAAGTGTTGGTGAAGTGCAAGAGAGGGGGTTGACACATGACAGATGTCTGTATTGTAAAAATGTTTTTAATTTGCAATAAAAATCGACCTGTTTAAGCATTTTCCTAAAATCCAATGATTAATGCCGAAAAACAGGATGAAACTGTTTTAAGTGACTCACTCTGTATATCAAAAATGGCTAGATTAATCGAATTAGTTTATTAAACAAAATCTGCTTAAAAATGCATTTTTTACAAGATCTGCTATATAAGAAAGATCTTCCCATCGAAAAAAAAAATATTGAGCGTAGCGCGTTCTACATATTGACCTATTTAAAATTATGTTATATCTAAAACTGAAACTCTCTTAGCGCTCTATGAACTGGCTTTTACAGAATTAAAATATTTCTATTAGTTTCCAGTATTCCAGTATATGTCGTAAACCTCTAATTCTATTATCATAATTTTCTTACTATTTTTGATATTTTAATCATTAAGGAGCATTTTTTGACGTAAGAGATTTTTTTTTAATTTTCACTAGTGAAGTTCATACAAGATTAGAACTGAATATTTTTGACGCCACTGCTTTTTCTAAGAATTAAAATTATTTTTGAAATACAAATTACATTGTGAATTTAGTTATAATTAACCCTTTTTAACATTTCATCCAAGAATCTCGCTAAACTGTTGTGTTTAGGGATAGGCAATATTTAACTCAAACGAACGTATAATTAGAGTACTTTTTAGTAGTGATATGAAATACAGGGTGTTAAATTTTAAAAAAATTGAGAAAATCATGTATCTGGGTTTTGACTCACCCTGTACACGTCTGTTGCGCTAGGAAAAAATTAGTATATTCTTATCAATAAAAATGATTCATCAAAAAATTTTGATGTTCCATTGTTTCTTTTGAAATATACAGAGGGTTGAACCTAGTACGATTTTCATATAAAATTAGTTTAAACTTCCAAAATACCCAGTATAACTTCATGTATTTTCTTGAAGGGCAAAGTCAGGGGAATTCAAATTTACAATTAAATACAGGGTGGTCCATTTAAAAAACATAGGTTTGATCAATTCTGAAGTTATGGATCACTCTGTATAATCGAAAAAAATTTTGAAATGTGCAGATTAATATTATCTACAACTTTTGTAAATAACATTGTTTGATATTTTCTATAATATAGGATATATTGAACTTCCACACACTATTGGGACACCCTGTATAACATTTACTTTTTTAATAACTATTTGTTTCTTTTTATATATAATTTAAAAAAATGTATATACTCTAAGAAGCTATAGAGGATTTGCTTGTATATCGATTACACTTACCCTATACATATACCCGTTGTCTTATACAGCGACATACCTGATGCAATCTCATTTTACATAATGTGCGACGAACGATTGAATAACAAATATTTAATTTTCTCAAGTGTGTCATCAGTGAAAAAAAAGTAATCTGGTAGAAAGAAGGGGGATCCTCTGCATTCCATATATGGAGAGTTGAGAGAGATGAGCAATCTGAATGACCGACACGCGACCACCGTTTATCCTCTTATCCACCGCAAACATCTAATTTTGTGTAATCTGTCAGTAATCAAATACCCTTTTAGATAATGAATATCAGGAGCTATGAGAAAAGTAAATCCGGGCTATTATATAGGTGCCGATATCCTGTTGCGAGGATATGATTCGCGTATTATTGAAAAAGTGTATCTATTTAAGGCTGTTTTTGCGGTTCACTATTTTAGCATTATCCATGTATCAATTTTTGGAAAACTGGAGTTTGTAGCTGATTTTTTTCTATTTACAAGTTTTTGCTAAAATCAAAAACTAATTGAGTTTTGTAGTAAACACGTTTTCCAATAATATTTTTATTTCGAACTTGTGAAAATATTTCCCTCTTTATCATATACCTGTAATCAACGGTAGCCTGGATTAGCAAACATAAAGTAACTCGCTCTTTTGATTGTAAAAATTTAGTATAATATATTTTTTATTTTTTACGTAAGTATGAAAGAAAAGTCGTGCAGTTACTATTAAAAGGTTAGACTATTTTTATTATACATTTTACTAAACAAAAAAAGAATATAATTTGATTGATATGCGAATAGGATTTTTATTGATTATTTTCCAAATTATATCAGAATTCAGAAATATTTTGAGAAATATCTCGAGTCCAAAACAATGGACAATTTTCAAAATATTCCTATAAGAACAGATTATATTAATTTTTAATTTATTGGAAATATTATAAAAGTAACCTTTATTATTTTGCTAATTTCAAATCCTAATGTAACACCACCACAATGTCTTTTCAACAATACTAAGCTAATAATGAGTTGGTAAGTAAAAGTATTTTTGAAGCAGCTTGAGAGGCCATGGAACAAGCAGGACTGGAAGAATTTCAATTAGCAAAAGATATTGGAGAAGTAGATGAACAAGGAAATGGTCTAATTGAAATGATTGTTGATAGTTTAAGCGGTCATATAAAGTTAATTATAACGCTTTTATCTGGAGCTGTAAGTTTATATTTTAATATTATAACGTGTGATTCAAAAACAATGTTTCTAAAGTAAGCCATAACCGACAGAATTGTAAATAATTCGTCATGCGTGATTTTTCCTTGGTCTACGTTAGAAATATTTTTATATTTGACATAACATATAAGGGTTTATTTTTAAATGCATTTATTTTTTACAGGCTTGCATTATTGGGGCGAAAACTGGAAAAGTTTTGTATGTTTCTTTTAAAAGTAAGTATTGTCTTATGTGTGCTTGAGCTTTAACTAAAAACGTAAAAGCTGCAACTCATAAATGTTCAAATAATTGGGATGGTTCGTAGATTTCTATGGAATCGGAACTAATTTTAGAAGGATTCCGTGATAGTATAAAATACACAAATTAAAATATGTAAAAATTATTGGCAATTGAGACAGCTGTGTTTACCAAAAAATTTGTTTAGAGAGACCCTACGAAAGAACAATGGTCCGCAAAGTAGAATGCATAAACCATCTTCTCAGGAATTATTACACAAATTTGCGTGATCTAGCAAAAAAAAATACAGTACAAAAAGTCCAGGACTAAAAAAAATTTGTGTGATAGGATTTTGAAGTTACAAGTGGGAATTAAAGCAATTAACTGCAGACATTAAAAACTATATTTACCACACATTTGGAAATCATTCAAACTATGCACAATATTTTTGTAAAAGAGAACAGAACGACAGAGATTATGTGACAGAAATGGAAGAATGCGAACTAATGGATAACATTGTATCTGCTGGTAATGACTGGTTCAAAACAGCCACAGTTTATTATTAAACATGACTAATAATGCTGCAGAGATATATAATTCACTCGTAGCCAAATTTGTTGGAGGAAAGAGAATTTTGCAATAAAAGGAGGATATAATGTTCGGTGTACAGCGGCAGCCATTTCTTTTAATAAAAAAAAGAACTATATTCCCACTCTTTATAAAAAGCTGTCAAAAAGTGATCCTGGGATTCACACACAAAGATTGGTTATTCAAATGAGCAAACGTAGTAAACGTAGTAGTAGCAAACGTAGTAAAAAAACGCAAAGTGGTGCACCTAAAGATAGGGACTACGAACTTCAATGCGATGATGATGACGATGTTTTGGAACAAAAAAATTGCAATTTTTGGATAGTTTACTAAAATCAATAGATAATATTTGTAAAATTAAAGTATCTACTAGAGGTCACGCTAGTAATGATCTGTGGAAAGAACATCGTAGTACTCACGGCTTCAAATTTTGAAACCGTTTGCAAATTACGCAAAAAAGACTGTTAATAACATATTATTTTTATCTTTTTACGGATCAGTCACTACAAAAAAGGGACAAGATGATGAATCTATTGCGATAGAAGAATTTAAAAAAAAAAACGATACAAGAATGTGAATTATTTATTTATAAAAAACATCCATACTTGGGAGCATGTCCAGACGGCATTATTAATAATAATGAAATAATTGTAATTAAATGTCCATATTCTTGTTTCAAATTGACACCAGAAATGGGAATTCAAGAAAAAAAATTAAATGTCTAGCCAATTCATCAGATGGCCAAATTAAATTAAAAAAAAAAGATAACTATTATTATCAGGTAAAAGGACTATTGGCTATAACGAAAGCCAAATATTGTTATTTTATAGTTTGGACCCCACTAGGAGTGTTCGTTGAGAAAATTGAGAGATATGATAATTTTTGGTTATGTGCTGAACCAAAGTTAGTTGATTTTTATTTAAAATATTTAATAAATAAAAAAATAAATTGATGTAATTTATTTTTTTTTTGTGATTGTATTTTGTTATGTGAAATAAAATGTTTCATTAAAAATAGTAGGTAATTAAGTATTTAATTTATTTTGACCTATTTTTACTTTCAGTTAATTAAGAAAAGATAAAACCAATATATTATATTTTTTTTATGAAATTAAAACAAAGCATATATATTATGTACAATAAAATATACATGCGTACGATAAAATAGTTTTCAAAAAATGTTTCGTCTACACTACAAATTAATTGTGAGATTGATGCGATTATTTAAAAAAAAACAAATATTTTATAATATGTAGGTACCATTGTATATTAAAGCACTTTCTGAAAATAAGTTTCTTTTTCAAATATACCATAAATAAAGGCATCCAAAGCTTTCGCGCGGATACCAAGTGTATATTATCGAATATTAGTAATAATAACAATAATGTTTATTTACAAAAAATACGATCAATAATTATATGTATAAAAATCCTTTACTATTTCATCTTAGAATATAAATAAAATTAATTTAAATGTAGTTAATAATTTATTTAAAAAATAATTCCACTAGATGAAGAAAGAAAACTTTCGAATCCTTCGTCGAAGTAATAAATAAAAATAAATAGTTACACTATACCGACAAATTTGGCCAGCCCGCGTTTCAGATGGAGATGAATACCGAGAAAGATAGGCGTCCCATTAGACTGAACGAAGAACTATACCGGGTGTCCGCGCGAAAACTTTATATGGAATTATTTCTGGTGTTTTAAAATATATCGACTTGAAATTTTGGAAGGTCATTAAGGAAGTAGGGGGTAAATTAATAGTGTATAAGATACCACTCCAACGTGATATCTGCCGCCCCCAGCCACCCCCGGTTCAAAAGTTTAAATGACACCATGTATTTTTTTTACATATTCTGAAAGAGCGTAGTTTTTTTAGTATCCCTATGTGAAAAAATTACTTAATTACATAATGAACTTTGAAAGATATTTACAGCTAAAGGTTCAGATACCAGATATTCAAATATCGAAAGCAAAAAATAATAGCAAGCCATGGAAGCTGCTTCGTTGCTTGAACTGTCAAATAATATTGTTTGTGACACTTCTGTTTACTCGTTAGTACAAAAGTTTTCGAAAAAATTTGACTTAGTTTAAATTAAATAGCTAAAAAAATAGAAAAATGGTTTACAGTTTGGAATAAAGAACTGAAATTGTAGTTTTATATGGGATTGCAAACAGAAACTATTCGCAGACGGCAGCATTATTTAACGAAAACCATCCCGACAAAAATGTATCTGCTGTTTATATAATTAATCTAATACAAAAAAATTTTGAAACTGGATCGGTAAATAATAAAAAACGTGATATGAATAATCGTGGAGCACGAGATGAAGCAACGCAAGTTGTAGTTCTTGGTCACGTAAATTTAGACCCACAGCTTTCAGTTAGAAAATTATCAGAAGCTTCGGGAGTGGCAAAAACAACGTGCCATAAAATATTAAAATTAAATAAAATGCATCCTTATAAAATACAGCTTCATCAAGAGTTGGGCGACGATGACTTCGATAGAAGAGTCCAATTTTGTGAAACTATGACAGGCATGATTCGGCAAAATAGAAATATTTTGCGAAATATTTGTTTCAGTGACGAAAGTTGCTTTTCCTTAAATGGTTTCGTAAATAGACACAATTGTCGATATTGGAGCGATGTTAATCCCCACGTTTTCCGAGAAGGCCATACGCAACGTCCCCAAAAAAAATAATGTATGGGCTGGAATTCTAAATAACCAAATAATTGGTCCAATTTTCTATCACGAGAATTTAACTGGGCCTAGATATCTCGAGTTTTTAGAAGAATTAATACATCCTCTTATCATTCAGTGCTTGGAAGAAAACTTAGATCAAATGCAGGAGGATCAGTTATACTTTCAGCAAGACGGAGCTCCCCCTCATTACTGTTTAGAAGTAAGGCAATATTTAAATACCGTTTTTCTAGGACAATGGATAGGTCGTAGAGGTCCTATTGAATGGCCAGCTCGTTCCCCAGACTTGACCCCACTGTATTTCTTTTTATGGGGACATTTGAAGTCTGTTGTTTGCAGGACACCACCACAATCCATTGATGATTTGCGTAATAGAATCATAGAGGAATGTAGAGATTTAACACCACATGTCTTTGAAAATATTCGGAACGCTTTCGAGAATAGACTGTACTATTGTTTAAATGTAAACAGTGAACATTTTGAACATTTGATTTAACTAAAAAAATAAAAAGAGTCCTTACTTTAGTTTATAAAGCGAAATTTTGTTGGTCTATAAGAATACCTATTTATGTGATAAGTTGTATTTTTTTGTGATAAGTTGTATTTTTTGTGATAAGTTATATTTTTTTGGATAATTAGATTTTTTTGTTTCTATCTGCTTTAATTATTTCGAAATTTGTCTACTGTCCAAGGTTACTAGTTCTTTTTTTAATATCTGGTATCTGAACCTTTAGCTGTAAATATCTTTCAAAGTTCATTATGTAATTTAGTAATTTTTTCACATAGAGATACTAAAAAAAACTACGCTTTTTCAGAATATGTAAAAAAAAATACAGAGTGTCATTTAAACTTTTGAACCGGGGGTGGCTGGGGGCGGCAGATATCACGTTGGAGTGGTATCTTATACACTATTAATTTACCCCCTACTTCCTTAATGACCTTCCAAAATTTCAAGTCGATATATTTTAAAACACCAGAAATAATTCCATTTAAAGTTTTCGCGCGGACACCCGGTATAATTATTACACGTACAATTGTCTTTACATAAACAAAGAGAGGGTTGCGTACAGTACAGACTACAGAGGTATTCTATGAAATGGATGAGGTACCTTAACTTCGACCGAACGGAAAGCGGTACAACAGCCTTAACAACAGAAAATATGTTTATCTAGAATTACATAAAGAATACAAAAATGGTAAAAGAAATAGGGGTTTACCTTTAAAATTTTAGGGGTGGGTGTCATGGGGGTCAGGGCAGTGGCGGCTTGTACCTTAGGAGATAGATGAAGCCACGGATTAACATTTTCAAGTGCCTAGCCCAGATTTGGACTCGAAGTCGTTAAAAAGCATATCTTGGGTAATATTTATTTTTAAAGTATATTAACGTGTTAATTTATCATTTTTACAAAATAATAAATAACATAAAAAACTTACCAGAATTTAGCTTTGAATAGTAATTTATTGCACTCCAAACCTATACAGTAAAATAAAGAATATTTTACATTGAACGATATTTGAATTCTAGTCTTCGTTCTGTTTTATTAGCGAAAAGGTCAATCACTCGTCTATTAAAAATTCGTCAATGTTATTTAGAAACACTTTTTCAGCAGATAACAATCCTAGCGCACTTAGTCTTTCTTCTTTTATTGAGTTGCGTAAAAAAGTTTTTATCCTCTTTAACATAGAGAAACATCTTTCAGCTTCGGATGTTGACATAGGTGTTGTCACTAAAACTTCCAGTAATTTTCTTGAAAAGTGTACTTCAAATCTTCCTGTGAAACTAATGATAACAGAGGAATAGCTCCAGAAATGGTTTACAACTCTTGTCTTTGAGCAGGAAAGTTTTTTTGGTATTCGATAAAATGTTCTTTCATGAATAATGCGGTAGCTATCAGATGTCCTGTGAAAGTGAATGGTGTCCTAATCTATTGTATAATGAAATCGCAAACTTCCAAGGCTTCTATTTTTCTATTTGTTGAAACAGATAGATCAGAACGAAGGTAACGTCGCCTTTTCTGAGGAACAAGTTCATCTTCGGTTTCTAAAAGCTCCGAATCTATTTTGTCAATAATTTTATCAATTTCATTATGAATTTTTTGCATTGCATTTTCAAAGTTTTTTAGATCTTGTTTAGCCTTGATAGGGCCGGTATTATTCGTCTGCAGTTGCTTAAAAATTATTTAGACATGTGGCATGACTTTATGAAAAATTGTTCACCAAAATATGAAATCTCTGTCCTGTAATTTAAGTTTATAAGCACCGGCTTGCTCAATCGTAGAATTTAATTTAATATCTTTGTCGTTCTCTAAAATATTCATAACGTGTTCATTTCGGTATTCATAAACTGTATTAACTCCCCGTGATTGGAAATTCCATCTCGTTTGTGATGAGCGTCGTAATCGTCTATGAACTATATTATCCAATACTTTTGTTCTTTGAGGTGATGTAGAAAAAAAAGCACTGCTCATTATAAGGTTAATCTGATGTGCACAGCAATGAACATAATTTGCTAAAGAATATTTTTTAATTATTTTTTGTAGCTCCGCTTATGACTGACGCTCCGTCGTAACTCGTAACTTATTTGGTGTGTCATTAATTAATGTATTAGTTTCATTTAAAATGCAATTTGCTATTGAAATGGCATTGTGTCCGGGAGGATTTACAAATTTCCAAAATCTTTCTACTGGCTTACTGGCAATGTATCGTAGAATAATGACCAATTGAAATTCGTTAGCAACATCGGTAGTTTCGTCAGCAATTACAGCTACATAATTCTTTTTTTTTTATTTCTTTAGCCACTACTTCATGGTAAACGCCAAGCATGCAGTCCAATAGTTCATTCTGTATGATCTTAGAGGTCCCTTTAAATACTATTGCTTTGTTGAAATGTTTATTTAAATCTGCATCTAATTCAGAACTAAAATCTATCAATTCTCGGAACACTCCTTTATTTTTGGATTCTACGGTTTCATCATGTCCGCGCAATCCTAATGCTAATGCACCACAAAATCTAATACAGTTAATAATGTTTAAAATATATCTGTTTTTCTCAACTTGTTTATTGTGGGTAATAATATTTTGTCTATTAGCCGAATTTAATTGAGTCAGTATATTTGATTTTCCAAGCAAAGAATAACTAAAAATATAATTTACATGGGCCTTACTGTTTTCATGTGTTTTAATTTTCTCATAAATTTGTACCAAATCAGTTACACCATGCATCGTCCACGAAGAATCGCCCCCGAACAAAACACACACAAAACAAAACAAAATGCATTTTTTTCATCACATCCACAAATCCAAATATTTTTTAAGTACAAATTCCGGTTAAACTTTCTTATCCGGCCTTTGAAGTTTGACGAACTTGAGGTGGAAGCCTTCTGCGTTTTTGTTATTTCCAAATCGGGAAGAGATCTCCCTAGTTTCTTTATTGGGATTTTTTACTCGGGCGTGTGCGTAGAAAAAGGTTTCAGTAACAGATTGCTAAGTTTATAAAATCTTGAGCTAGATGCGCTCAATATCACGCCAATTTCTAAATAATAATTTAATATTTAGGTTTTGGGTTTTATTTATTACACCTCAAGGAAATGTAAAACCAAGTCCCCACTAATTAATTTTAAATGGATGACTAAAAAAGAAGGCCATCTCCCAAAAATTTTGCGGCCCAGTAACATAATAATAGTATGTATGTAGCCCGAAAGAAAAAAAGGTTGAGTATAACTGGTCTACCGTCATCCAAACTGATAATTAAAAAGAATGCGTGAATTTTTCCATAAACCTAATTTAGAAAAATATTTCGTGGATCACATTTTAGATACTGATTTGTAATTTGTAAAACATTTGCGGATTAGAGGCTGTAAATCAATTATACTTATTTTCTCTATTAAAATATCTACTTCAAATCGAAAAATTTCTATAAAAAAATGCGACCAAAGAAATATTTAGTAGGTTAGTTACCCCATCCGGATCTACACCCTCTATCCGTTCATATTTATACAGGGTATCGCATTTCAAGAGCGTTCCCAAGGCAAGCTTTTGAAAAGTTGTGGCCGGTGGCATACCTACCGGTCGACCGTACATGTAACATCGACATCCACATCCCACCCGCTAGCCACCTGACTTCGGCAATGCGATACTTCACCAGGAGTCAATAGTCGACATTCGATAACTTCGATATACTGTGGACGAAAAAAAAATGGCATGTACTTCGTTTATACAATGTGAGAATAGGCGACAAATACTGGAATAGTACGTTGTTTAACGAGTAAGGAATGGTACTCATTTCCTACTCTTATATTAATTACGACATGCCCCACAGGGGATTTGAGTCCCATAGTATTTATAAACCAATGTTTATAATAATATTTTTTTACACCCTTAGGACCCCGTGCTATCACTCTAATTCGTTTGTAGCATGGCGGCACTGCAGCCTACGACTTATTGTATCACCCTTTGAAGGTCCTACTACTTTCCTATTCACCAATTCACTAACTCATTCAGCGTCATTCATTCAATGTCGTTGATTGTAAAATGCTATCCGGCTGTCCCATGGTGGCACGGCCCATGGTGGAACAGCCACCCATCCACAATGTGATCGGAGAGACAGCAGCTTAATTGTTGCGAGAACGGGAATGCATACTAATATCGCAGCTAGCCTCTCCAACCTTATAATAACTTTATTTGACACTAAAATATTGACTACCACGGAATATAAATATTTACTTTTAAATATATTTTCCCAAAAATGATAATATTGTTACTCGAATTCTTGCAAATACTTGTTCTTGATCTATAAGTTACACTCAGCATCCTAGGTACATAAATAACTATTATTATTAACAGAAATTAAGACTGTCATTCAGACAGATTTAATTCTCAAGCTCAGCCAAACTTTATTAAAAACATAAATTTTAATTCCACTCTTGCTAACTGGCTGTTTAGTCTATTTGATTTGGGACACCCTATAAAAACTCTCCCCAACCCGGCATTGGAGTCAATATTCGATATTTGAGAAGGTGGATTTTCTCTTCGCGATCCGGGAGACCATTCATGTGAACGTCCTCCTCTCCGGATGGTTTCATTCGTTTTTCCCTTTTTTTTATTGATACCTAGTACCTAGTTCCTATGTCATTTTGATGTTACATTCGGCGTGAAAATTGATGAGAAGTTGTAAACGGTTTTTTTAATTTGTTCTCAGATATTAGTAATTGTCATAAAAAGAGTTGCCAAAAGACCTGTCAAAAGAACTGTCAAAAAGAGTCTAATTAATAATAAAAATAGCAACTACTCTTGAAAAATCTATTTAAAAAAATCAATGTTTAATTACCTTTATTAAAGCATATACGATGGGTCCCAAATTCTTGTCGCATAATTGTCAAATGAAATGAAATAAAATTAGGAAAAAACTAAGAGACCAAATTGTTTACATTTTTATGTGGCAAATCATTATTCCCACCAGAATCTCGTTTATTACGTCTTTGGCGGTTTTATCAGTCTGCAAAAATTATTTGGAGAAATTACTTTCGAAAAATAAAATTTGATGTATCTATAACTATAATTTTATATTATATAAATAAAAATATGTTTTTAATCAAATTATTCTTTAAAGTTTTAATATAAGCTAAATTTTTTATTAAAAATCAATATTAATCTAAACAAAATATTAGGGTTGCAAAGAACTCCGTAAATACGGCAAAGCTGAATATCTTATTTTACGAATACAACTAATACCTATTTTTATGAATGAAATGTAGTTAGCATAACCAGCCGCAACGTTGCCAATCGGGTCTAAAAGCTATTTTGTGTTTCTGACAGATTCTGCGTGACTTATTGATTTATTCATTTATAGAATACTATTTTTGTGAGAAATATAAAGAATTATGGTACATGCATGTGTAGTGTTCAATAAGGTAGATCATTTAAATCAAAATTTATCCTTTCATCGGTAAGTATTTTTAGGTTAAGATATGTTGTTTTCATTTGAACCAATGGAGTAGGGCACCCGTCTTAAGACTGTTTTGACTATACAATTTCTTGTACAAGATTTGATAGAATTTCTTATAGAATTTAAATTGTATAGGATCACATAGTAAATTATTTGAAAAATGATTATCTAATATAATTTTTCAGACAATTTACTGCAGGTTTCATAATATACAATTTAAATTGTTCAAGAAATTGTATCAAAAACTTGTGTAGACTGAAACAGTCTTAAAACAGTTTATAAAGTGCTATTCCTTTTATAAATTAGTAAATTATTCTTATACCAATAAATAATGATTGAATAGTGGCAAAGAAAATTTAACGTAAAATGTAGAATACCTTAAAAATGATTTACCTATTAGGCACCTATACATATTTTTTAATATTCTATTTAGGTTTCCGCAAGATCCTGAGAAAAGAAAACTTTGGTTTTCTCTAGTAGGGATCCTTGAAAATCAGCCCCTTCTTAAAAACCCAGAGTTGTGTTCAGAACACTTTTTTCCTGAAGATGTTTTGGTACGTGCAAATGGTGCTAAATATATCAAAAAAGATGCAAGCCCCAGAGGGTGTGAGGGCTTTCAATTTGTGGATGACTTATCCAACAGGTAAAAATACAAATTATTAATTTTTTGTTTACCTCTAAACATTATTTATTACCTATTTGTATATATGTATATCTAATGTATGGGTTTTTAGTTCTGATTCAACTGTTTTTGGAACACCACCTGCTGCAAAAAAACATTGCAGTAAGTAATAACACTAATAACTAAGCATAAAAATTTACAGCTTTTTTACGATATTTTTTGCCATACCATGTTTTTTTGTAATTAAAAATTAAAAAATTATATATTTTTAGGACAGTGTTTTAGATACCCCTACCTACTTAATGTTAATTTAAAATTTTAAATAATTTTGGTTAACATCATATCAGGCAAATATATAGTAAATGCCAATAAACTATAAACCAATAAATATTAAAAATCGGAAGGTAACTTGAATTCTCTTGTATTTGAATTTACTTGTGCTTGAATTTACCTACATGAAAAAATCATCATTATTATATTACTAAAAAATATACCTACTTATTTACGTATTTTTTTAATATACTACTTTATCGCCCGGTCGTGCATAAATTAATTTTAGTGTATTAGTTGTTAGGGTTACATTAAAAATGATTCCTGTGTTTTTAATAGCAGATTAAACTATTATAGGGAACAGAACGTTAAGGTAGGTAATTGTGTTTCAGATACTATAGAAAATAATATGGGTATGCCACAGGGTAGTGTTCTGGGTCCGCTACTGTTTTTAATTTATATTAATGACATTGCTGGTGTAGTCAAAAGATGCTCAATACACTTATTGAAATGAAAATATATTTATTGAAATAAGTTACCCTAATATACAAACAATTTTTTTTTGTTACAAAATATTTCAAAATTCAAAATACAAAAATCAGGAAAAAAATGACAATTTATGACTGAACAAAACAGAAAAACAATTAAAGTCCAAAATATAAAAAAATAAATATATATAAAAGTTCCAAATACAAAAGTCTAAAATACAAAAGTCTATAATACAAAATATACATATTAATACAATCAAATAACATTTTTTAAAAAAGATTTGCACATTTAATCTACTTTACACTAATTTCATCAATCATAAACATGTTTTATCATTTTGTTTTTAAAAACTGTTACTGACGAACTAGCTTTAATATCAAACGGCAATTTATTGTAATGGTCAAAGCATTTAAAAAGTAAGGAATTCATTGATGTTCGTTTATTTGTTCTATGTGCAAGTTACTGTTATTTCTGGCAGAGTAGTTATGAATATGATTGTTAAAATTAATATATTCTCGAAAATAAGGTGGGGCCAAACTATTTAATATTTTATATACAAACACCATAGTCAAATAGTATGATCTCTGATAAACCGAAATCCATTGCAGTGATCTATGCATGGTATGTTATGTTATGTTGAGAATGGGGTGTTAATACACTGCGACCTAAAAGATCTATTGTGCCCCCTTCTGTCGCCACTGCACTAAGGAAATGTTTCAATGCCTATAGCAACCCTTCCAATCCTATTTTCTCAAGGAAGTGTAGGATTTGAAGTGGCTTCAAGTTAGGTAAATCTCCCTCTTCTATTTGATATCCTCCTAGATATAGTGCCCTTGGATTCTGGAGTGCTACACATTCAGTTAGGATGTGAAAGGAGGTTTCGTCCTCCTCCCCACAGAATCTGCACTCACTATCCTCTACTACTCTCAGTTTACTTAGGTGTCCTTTTAGTCGGCAATGCCCGGTAAGGATCTCTTTTTTGCATGATAGATATAGGAGTATATTTGCTACACACCTCAATATAATCCTCATACCACGATTTTGCAGTTTTTTGTAACTGTGTCGTTTGATTTAAGTTGAAAAGGAAGATAATCGATGAAAAATAATCAAAATGTGGTCGTATAATTGAGCGATAAACTGTAATTTTAGTTTCAGCTGATAGGTTTTTTGATATTCTTGCAAAGAAGTAAAGTTTCTTCGATTTTTTTTTAAAATATAATTAAAATGTTTACTAATCAATAAAAAATTATCAAGTTGAAAGCCAAGGTATTTAGTAGATGTTACAATATCAATTTTCTCATCTTTAATTGTAAGATTAATTGCATTTAAGTCTATATTGGTGTATTTATATTTAGTAGTTATTATCATAGCTTTAGTTTTTAATACGTTAATTAAGTTTGAGTTTATTATACATTAAATAATTATTGGCAGAGTTTAGAGCCCGATTCATTTTTTGCACCGCATTTCCCAAATTATTATCATAACAAACCATTAAAGAATCATCTGCAAAAATATATTTATAAAATCACAACCAACAAAGAGGTTTAAATCATTTATATACAAGATAAATAAAAGTAGCCCCAGAACGCTACCTTGGGGTACACCAATCTTAATATCCTTTTCAGCAGATATATTATTATTAAGTTTTACTCTTTGTTTTCTTCCAAATAAGTAAATAAACCAATTCAGAACACAACCATTAATGCCATATCCAGTAAGTTTCTTTAAGATAATATCTATTGTTTCAAATGCTCTCTTTAAGTCTAGAAGAACTGCTACTACATAATTATTATTGTCTACCTCCGTTATAAATTTACATAAGGAGAGTTGCAGAGGTGCTTCACAAGTTAGAGTGCAGATGAAAATTTAAATATCTATGGTTTATGATTGATACAAATTTACAATTTAAGAAACGTGCTAATAACGTCATTAAAAGCATATTTAAAATAAACTATTTGAGGCACTGTTCTTCACATCTCAGCAAATGGGGTAAAATAATAATTTATAATACTCTAATATTACCTCATTTTAATTATTGTGCCACTATATTGTATTTGCTCAACCAGAATGAGTTGCAACGATTGCAAAAATTGCACAATAGAGGTATTAGGATAATGCTGAGCTGTTTAAGATTGCAACCAATCAATTCCATGTTAAATGTGCTTCAGTGTTAAAAAATATTTGCTGTTATATTCCCTGCCATTTATATTTACAAAATATTTTAAGTTATAATCAGGATGTTTATAAACACAATACACGAAATAAGAAAAATTTTAGAGAATATAAGGCCACGAAAAAATGTACACAAAATTCAGTGTTTTTTAAGGGTGTACAGGATTTTGCATGAAGATATTAAATGTTCTTCAAATGCAGCAATATTTAAAAGAAGACTGCGTGAGTACTTGCTGACCAATTAATGTTTTTTTCTTCTTGTTGTTTTATTATATTTTGTATAGTTTACATGTAAGTGTACTGTATACTGTATACTTATGTATTTTAAATGTGAAGATGTATCGACATGAAAAAAATAGTTTTTTTTTTTACTAAATAAAAAAATGATTTATATAATCTTCGATGAGTTGATATGCCAAATTTCGTTCTGATAGGTACAGTCTGTTCGCTATACTTACGCGGGTTTCGGATTAACAAAATTATGCAAATTAGTCATTGACAACCAGTTCCAATAATCCTCTTCCCAAGAAATTAGGTAAAATTGCCTTATTGGTCAGATTTAAATTAAAATAACATTAGGGTAGGTACTAAATTTGTTACAAATATTGCAGTTGACATTGTATGTATATTGTAAATTTAGTGGAAATTTTAAAAATGCCTAGACGTGTGTTAGATCTAGATAGTCTAATTTGTAGTGTACATAAGTATTTTACGGATGAAAAAGAAAATGGCGGTCCTTTAAAATCGGTAATGTCTGTACAACAACGAGTATGCGATGCTCTAGGAATTAGTGAAATCAAATTAAGAGGAGTATTACAAAATCACAATAGTGAACTGCCGAAAGAAGATCACCGCAAAACTCGCCCATTATTGAAAACGAGAGATATTCATTCCAGATGGAAAGAAATTTGAAATTCGTGATACCATTTATCGAGTGAGGGCCAACAAGGAACATGTGACCTTAAAAACAATTCTCTCGGAATTAATAGATAGAAAATTTGACGACATTGTCAGGACAAGTCTATGGCAAGTGATACATAACTTAGGTTTCAAATTTCAAAAGGAGGATAACAGAAAGGCCCTTTGTGAAAGAAGTTATGTCGTGCACAAGAGAATTAACTTTCTAAGAAATTATTCTAAATTTAAAGAAGACGGGGCAAATTTTATATATTTAGACGGAACATGGATATTTTCAAGGTGTGCAACCAAGAGAATATGGCAAGATGATAACGTAAAGTCCACATAATTTTACATGCAGGAGGGAAATCGGGTTTTATAGAAGGTGCTGATTTAATATTTTCATCTAAATCAAAATCCAATGACTATCACGATAATTTGAACACATAAATGTTTGTAAAATGGTTGCATGAAAAACTTCTCCCAGGTTTAAGTGAGCCCAGCGTAATTATTTTAGACTATGCACCTTACCATTCTGAAGTATTAAACAAAAGTCCAACGAATTCTTGGACTGTTGATAAAATTAAAGAATGGTTGACAAAGGAACATATACCATTTCCACAATATATATTAAAATCAGAATTATTACGCTTATTACGCAAATATACACGCAATACCAAAAATCATTGTTGTGGATCAGATTATTGAAAGTTACGGTCATCAAGTTTTATGTCTGCCACCGTATCATTGCCAGTTTAATCCCATCAAATATATATGGCGAATAGCAAAACAATATTATGACAACCATATTGGGCCTAATGGTTATAGTCACGACGCAGTTCGGGAAACTTGGCGAAGAGCACTTTCAATTGGAACTCCAGAAGTGTGGCGGAACTGTATATCCAAGTGCGAGAAACTAATAGAAGATTGGTGGACGCGTAAAAATAAAATAAACGAAATAAGTCCAATCATAATAAAAATTAATGGTGATGACAATGATGATGATGACGATTATGATATTTTGGATTATTGACTGATTTTCATTTTTGTTGGCAAGTTCAATTGTTTTATTTTTCATTTGAAATTCTCTACATGGAACACATTTTTATGTTAGAAAATATTTTATTTGAGCTAAATAACCCTCTTATTATACATAGACCATATTTTCTGTGTGAAGTGTAATATAAAATTATTATTAAGTTTATAATAGCCACATTAGACTCCATTAATGAAGAAGTTTAATTCTGCTCTCAATTATACAAAAGATTCTCCATTATTATTTAATTAAAAAGTTGTACATTATTTTTCATTTCATTTAACCAGTTGATATTTCCCCAATGAACAGGTCAAACTTTCGGGTACTTACCTGGAAATACTCATAAAATTTTTAATTCGAAACCCGCGTAAGTATAGCGAACAGACTGTATGAGAAACATAAAAACTCAAACTTAAGTTTCATATATTATTTTTAACTGATACTATATGGCATCGTTGCACAATTTTCAATTATTCTATTGGTTGCTAAAAGACACAAATAATAAACAGGGCCGCCGAGAGCCAGTTCGAGCCCCGGGACAATTTTCTAGGTCGGGCACCGGGACAATTTTCCAGGTCGGGCCCCGCGACAATTTTATAAAAAAAATTAAACTCTTTCAGTAAGGTCTTCAAGCAAAAACTTCTCTCTTTAGTGAAATCTCTAAAAAAAAATCCTCTCTCTTGTGCTCTTGTGGCGAACTTCTAAAAAAAAAATAAAAAACGTCGTATGCCGCTGCCGGACCCCCACTTGAGCCCGGGCCCCGGGAATTTGTCCCGGCTACCTCCCTACCTCCCCTAAACGCCTAAGTAGGGAAATTATTAAAGGTTTACTTTGAAAACACCTTTATTGATTTTTTTACGTAAATAGGATTAAAATAATTATAATTCTTTTTTACTTAATAATTTTTCACCCCCTTACTAGTGAATTTTAACCCCAAAAGCTGAGCTTCTGCGGGGAAAGGGACGGCTATTATTATTTGCCGTGGTGCTCCAGGGCGACTTAAAGATGATTGATGGTGCCATTTGACTTGCAGGTGAGGAAAATCCGGAAAACCTCACCCACCAGTATAAAACCTCACCTACCATTATGTTTGTTTATACTCATCTGGCTTTGAATTTTGGGTCGTGATGTTCATAATTTTTATAATTCAATATTAAAAAAAGAAGGAACCTTACATTTTTTTGGTTTGAAATGCTCCTATTTGTGTCCAAATCATACGAAAACACCCATTTTTAATGAGAAACCTAGAACTAAATGTTTGCTGTCAAATACTTAAAGAAGAGGAATGTTCCTAAGTAAAATGTTAAAAAAATTATCCGTAAATCAAACAATATTTTTACTGAATAGGAATTTATTCGGAGAGGAATACCTATTTCATTAGCAAGAGGAAATCAATATGAACCACAACGGAAAGGTTCAACCCCTCGGAGAGTTTATACTATTCTATTGGTTGCTAAGGCTTAGGGATTCATACAAATTGGGGTTGAAACTCCGCCTACTCGATTTGTCGACGGGATATTTTTATAAGTTGTATAGTTACGTAGTATTTTACGTGTTTTAAACCAAGAGATACATAGCTTAGAACTTATTTTATAATAATATTGGATCTTAATTAATGCAAAGATATAAAGTTCTGTTTAGTCGCAAAAACTGCCGTTTTCTAGTCTATCGAAGTATTTTCATCACATTGATACCATTTGATGTACCATTTTAATAATTGAATTTTTCGTTAATTTACTTATTTTTATTTATTTATTTACAATATCCTACAGGGCTTCCCCCATTTATAGAATAAGGTGTGGACAAATAATATAAATATTTAAACATTCAGAGACAGCACAGTGCATCTTGAAAAAAAACTTTACCAAAAGAAAAAAAAAGGATGTACCCATCTAACTCAATTTTAAATAATATAAATTAACAAACTAATATAAACAAAAACAAAAAGACTAACAAATTTTATAAAGAAAAATTAGGTACAATGAAATGATACAATAGAGCAAATTAAGCAATAATTGATACATAAATAAATAAAAGTTACTTATTTGACAAGAACACTCTTTTAACAGATGAGACAGAACAGTTAAAAGTATCTAAATTTACTTCAATATTTGAGTACTTAGTTTACAAAGGAGATGCCTTGTATGTGTTTTTGAAATGTATAATTATTTCGAGAATTAACTCCCGAAACATGAAAATTTAACATTCAAGAGATTAAAATGCAATCTACCTTGTTTTGTATTATTTTAAATAGAAATATTACAGGAGGAATTCCTCTTACTGGGTAAATACCATCAATCCTAAAACACGCAAATTTGAAGAAGCTTCGTTGTACCCGTTCTAATAGTGAAATGTGATTTAAATATATTGGACTCCAAATGATACAAGCATATTCCAGGTTTGACATGACTAGCGAAGAATAAAGCATATTATATATATAAATTACCAAATAATCTCATATTCCGTACAATAAATCTCAAGATTCAATACGCAGCAGCGGTCGTCTTTTCAATGTGAGAAATAAAACTGTTTACTATCAAAATATACTCCAAGATATTTAATTAATTCGGGTCTGACTAATGTAGTTATATATTGTTACGGAGGCTTTCCGGCAAAACGATATAACTTTACACTTTTTAGCATTTAAAGGTAATTTATTTACAATGCACCATTTACTTAAGCGATCGATATTGTGTTGTAATTTTTGACAGTCGGTTATGTTTTTAATTTCTGAAAATAATTTGAGATCATCGGCATATAAAAGTAATTAATAAAAAGTACAAATAACAATGGTCCTAAAACGGAGCCTTGAGGAACGCCGGAAGTTTGAATTTGAAATTTTTTTAATTGAATTATGATGAAGAATTAACAATTACATGAAATTAAGATGTTTTACTATACGGGGTTAGAAAAAACATGGTTTAATTTTGATTTAAAAAATTTCAATATCTTCAATGTTTTAAATGGATAAATCATTTTTGTGTCATTTCATCATATTCTACGGCCAAAAATAAGTGGTGGGTTTATTTCCTTAGACTCATCTTGAACAATTTTTGAGAAAAAAGGTAATATGAAAATGACTTAACAATTGTTATGATTAATGTAATATTTTCTAAGCAGGCGTCAAATGGTCAAAAGTCACGTAAAAAGTCAACAAATTACTTGTGACTGTCTCATTTCATCCATCGTAATTTAAATGTTTCCACTATTTTGACCTAAAGGTAGCACATGAGTACCTACTCTAATGAAGATTACCTAAATTTAATCATTTATGATAAAGTTGCGTTAATTACTTGTGATACTTTTGTTATAAGATACCCAGACATACCTATTCCGTTGCGTCATACCCAGATTGTTACAAGGCTGTTTTTGACATATTTAAACAAAAAGTTAAGAAGACTAACTAAGCTTGTAGCTTGTGACTAATAATGAAGATAATGTGGCATTATTCACGGAAGGGAAATAGAAGCTTACAAATCATCCATTGCAGCTATACTTTATAAACAATTTCTATCTATATTTGTTTAACTTAGTATGATCCGATTACAATAAAAAAGAACACCGCTACGTCATAACCATTATTACTCCGAATTTCGAATGCATATTATCTATAACTGAACCTTCTATTAAAAGAAGCAAAAAATCGAATTGTTATTGGCAATGAAACGCCCTCCCCGAAATTTAATTTTATTAGGTATAGCCAAAGATATCGGTAGATACGCCTTGTTTACATTGATTTTGTCGGCAACATCTTTCTGACAGTAGGCTCTTCCTATGTAATCAACCGATTAAAGCCCTCGAGCTAAAGCTCTCGGGCTCTAATCAGATTATTAATGCCAAAAATTATGTCTCATCAAATTGATATTAAAATATTCTCGAGATTTAGATTCAACAAAAATAGTTGACTATTATCAAGGTCTTGGTATATTACCCTTGATTATTGATTATTTCTCATTATGATTGTCATTATGTCTAATTTTCTAGTTAACGAAGAACCCGACTCAATGAGATATTCGCGCAATATGGCATCTAGATTCAAATTACACGAATCATTTTTTTTATTTCAGCAAGTTAAAAAAATAGAAAGAATTAGAAAAAAATGAAAAATGAATAAACGATAAAAATATAATAAACGAGCTTTTTAAATATTTCTATTTTTTATTTATCATAGGTATCATTGGGTCAGTAAACAAGAATTCATCGAATATCAAATTTTAATAAAATTCGATACATTCTTATATGGAATACTGAAACTTAATAGCTATATAGGTTTAAAATGTGAAAGCGAAATTAATATGACAATAATTCGTATTGATAGGATGTACACTCAACAGGATGGGATTGTTTTAAAATTAACTGAAATTCGTGAGTTTGTAAGGAAATTTATTCTATAGTATATTACATTACGAGTGTGGAAAGTGACATTTTTCATACGAGTGGGGGATATTGTCGCACGAGTCATAGGCCGAGTGCGAAAAATTCCTTTCACATAAGTGATGTACGATATCATTCTTAAGACCATAAAATAATTTTTTCAGAAAAATGTGAAACCAGGAAATTTTTCTATAAAGGTTCAAACAAAATGTGACTATGTGACTGGTTTTTTATATGCCTTATCGAATAATTTTTAATGTGTTTTACCTATTGTGTTTTGATGAAATTTAAAATGTGATTTTAATAAAATAGCATATATTTTATCTAAAAAGATGAAAACATATTAAACGGGCGCGCGCATTAATAGTTTTTAACAAAAAATATGTACACCACTGACTTTTTCATTTTTTGATAGCCCAATTAGTTACCTATTTAAATGACTAATAAAAAGCACTGTTTAATATTTTTTGGACTTCAGCTTTGTTTACAATGTCTAATATCATTAAACTTTGTTAAATATCAAGCTTAAAATATAAATCCTTAACTCATTTTAACATTTTGGTAAAGTTTTAAGACCAATACACACTTTTTTTCTAATTTTAACATAAGTATAAAGTTTTTGTAATAGCTGCAAGTGTCAAAATGATCTACTTCACGCAACCAGTTGTATAATGTTAAACATTATGAAATTGGTTTCGAAAAATGTAGGGGAAGTGTGCCCGAGTTGGCATACATTTCGTAATTATTTTTTAAGTTATTTTTGGGGTTTACGGGCTCAAACTTGGTAGTTATATAAGAAAATACCTAGCCTAACGACAACAAAAATTAATACAATTCTAACTGTGTTTTTTGTTAAGCATTTTTATTTTTAATCTCACCTTAGTTACAGTGCTCCGCAACCGGTGTGCCGCGGCACACTGGTGTGCCGTAAGCCGACTTGAGGTGTGCCGCTCTTGCAGACAATACGAATCAGATTCGTATTGTAGCGAGACCCGCGAAAAATAAAGCAATCTGACAACAGCGCCGATGGTAAACGTCTATCCGTCTATCGGCGCGGCGCGGCGGCTTGATTCTCGAAGGCGACTAAACTAGAAAGATCCGTGCCGTTCGAGGCGCGACTCGATGTTTTCCTGAACATCGCCACTGCCTATATAAGCGCGCCTGTCGTCGCTCAGAGACTCAGAGAGAGTCGAATAGTCAAGTGAATCAGATAAATACGCGGGCAAACAAATAAATCGTAGAGTGAAATAAATAGTGAATTGCTATATAAATAAATTCTTGTGCCTTATAAATAAGTGAACTGGACTAAGGTTTGTTGCAGTATCTACTTTTATAAATAACTATAGTGCTTCAAATATGGATAAATTTTTGCTGAAATCACGAGCAGATGACGAAGAACCTAGCACAAGCTCCAGCATAAGTGCTGCAAAAAGAGCAAAAAAGGTGCTGAAAAGGAAGTACAATCAAGACTACCTTCGATATGGTTTCACTTGGTGTGGCGACGAAGCGGCTCCAAAGCCTGAATGCGTCATTTGCGGTGAACAGTTGTCAAATGAAGCAATGGTACCCAGCAAACTAAACCGTCATTTGATCACAAATCATCCCAGTTGCGTCAAAAAAGACATTCAATTTTTCCAACGGCGCTTGGATCAAAATAAGAAACAAAAGCAGTTTATGAAATCGGCGGTTACGGTTTCTGAAAAGGCATTAGAAGCAAGCTACCTTGTTGCAAAATTAATTGCACAACAAAAAAAACCGCACACTATCGGTGAAACGCTTATTAAACCAACATGCATGGAAATTGTTAGACTTATGCTTGGGCCAAACGAAGTTAAGGACGTGAGTAAAGTTTCTTTGTCGGCCGATACTGTTAAAAGACGTATCCAAGATATGTCAAGTGATATTTTGGGAACACTAATTAAAAAAATCATTTCGGCTGGAATTTTTGCGCTTCAAATCGACGAATCAACCGATATTAAAAATAAAGCACAACTGATGGCTATTGTACGTTTCGTTGACGAGGACTCTATTAGAGAACATTATTTATTTTGTAAGGAGGTTCCAGAGAGAACTACCGGTGAACAAATTTTCCAAGTAACTGATAATTTTTTTAAAATACATAATATTCAGTGGACCAATTGCGTTGCTATTTGTACAGATGGTGCTGCTGCAATGATGGGCAGTAAGAAAGGTTTTGTATCTTGTGTAAAACAAAAAAATCCGTCAATACAAATTACACATTGCTGCATACATCGAGAAGCATTGATGGTCAAAAATTTGCCCGAACAGCTTTCGATCACAATGAATGAATGTATTAAGATCATAAACATAATTAAATCGAGAGCCTTAAATTCGCGAATCTTTGGAATACTCTGTGAAGAAATGGGAAGCGAACATGAATCCTTACTGTTTTATACAGAAGTTCGTTGGTTATCCCGGGGAAAAGTTTTAGCTCGACTGTTTGAACTTCGCTACGAAGTGCGTGAGTTTCTTTCAAGTCAAGATATGTACGATCTATGCCAGCACCTTCATGATGAATACTGGATAGCCAAACTTGCATACATGGCGGATATATTCGAACATCTGAATGAACTTAATAAAAAAATGCAAGGACGGAATGAAAATATATTGACGTGCTCCAATAAATTACAAGGGTTCAAAAAGAAACTTGAACTTTGGCAGGAACAGATGCAAAAAGGATGTCTAGAAATGTATCACAGGACCAACCACAGTACGATCGAAAACAAGCAGTTGATTGTGGATTTGGCCCAACAACATTTAAGTATGCTTCAACAAAAATTTGAATACTATTTCCATTCTATCAACACGGAACAATACAATTGGATTCGAAATCCTTTCGCAACCAATGCAATAAGTTCCACGGAAGCACTGCCATTGCAAACTCGAGAGGAGTTCACAGAATTAAGTAATGATATGACCCTAAAACTTAAATTCGACGAAGTTCCGTTAGATGTTTTCTGGATTTCCATCAAGACAGAATATCCACGCATCACCGACAAGGCCATCTTCACACTACTTCCGTTTTCCACAACATATTTATGTGAGCAAAGTTTTTCAACGCTTGTATTAATTAAAAATGATAAACGGTCATGCTTAAAAGATCTTGACCAAGAAATGAGAGTTGCGCTGTCTAAAATTGAGCCGAATATAAAACTTTTGTGTTCAACGAAGCAAGCGCAGGTATCACATTAATCAGTCATCATCATGTCAAAATATTTATTACTATTTACGTGTCAACAGAAGTAAATTTAGTATACCTACCTGTCCTACCTAGTATTTAGTATAATAAAAAAAAAATATGTATTATGTCCTGAGTGAAAATTTTGATGCCCCAAATCTGAAAGGGGCTTCTTCACATTTTAAAACAATAAAAAAAACTAGTTTGGACATCCATAAATAATTAGTATACATGGAGTGAACTGACCCCCGACCTAGCTACGCCACTGCTATAAATATATTTTAGATTTTGGTGTGCCACGAAATTCTAGGGAGCAGTTTGGTGTGCCTCAGATGAGGAAAGGTTGCGGAGCACTGCCTTAGTATGCCATCTCATGCTAAATATTTCGGGTAAGATGGCATGGTATGCCATCTTGCCCAAACTACAAAGTTACTTGAAGTAAATAAATATAAAATGAAATTTAATTGTCAAAAAAAGTTTATTCAAGTAAAAATGTAAATGAATTGTAATGCTTAACTTATGCAGAGTCAGGTACAATTATTAGCACCTAAAATTAAAATGAACAGAGCTTAAAAATATAAAAAAGACAAATATTATTCATCAAAAAAAGTAAAGTTAAAACAAGGTAGGGAGAAGGAACCTAGGCTAAACACAGAGCTCACATATATACTGCTTTTTTTTTGAAGGGACAATCTGTACATTCGCAGTGGACCCATTTCTTACAAGACAAGAAACGAACCCATTTTACATTTGGTTTGGAACGAGAAAATAGTCCATTGCAAAAGATGCAGACTGTGTCATCTTCATCGTCACTAATCTCTGTCTCTGATTGCATGGTCGGTATTAAACTGCGTGCAATTGTAGCAGTTTTTCTAGGTTCAGGTTTAGTTTTTGAATCAGTTTCGTTAAAAATTTTAGTTTTGACTTTTTTGCCTTCTTTCTTGCAAACTCAGCATTTTTTCGGCAGTTTTCATTTTTAAAAGTTCTATTTCGGGGGTTGTATCTAAGACGCCATATTTGGAAAGGTTGTTTCGTTTTCTTTTGTTGCTCGTATCAGTAGCTTTTGGTGAAGCTGAAATTTCTGAGGGTAGGATGGTACTGGAAATTTATTTGTTCCTTTTCCGACTTTTTTCTGTAATATTTTGTTTTGTAAGCCAGATGGACCGGCTACCTGCAAATAATCTTCTGTATTGAAATTTTCATTTCTTTGCTCTATATTGCTTTTCTCTTCTGTCGTTTTCTCATTGTTAATTAGGCATTCCAACGACCTGTCAAACAATAGGTGCCAGTGGGAAATTCTTGTATATTTAAGGGGGGTAGCGACATAGTCTTGCAACTTGGACGCTATTTTTATTCGAAGTAGTACTCGCCAAGCCTGCCAATTTATGAAGAAATGTATAGGTGGGTTTTTTAAATGTTATTTTTATTGTGTTTGACATAAAATATTTAAATGTAATCCATTATTCATGATTTTTACGTAAAGTAGATAGAATACACCATATGTCGCCACCCTTAGATATACCAAACCTGCCCACTGGTAATTCATTTGTTTGGAATGCCTAATATTAGGTTCTTCTTCTTCTTCTTTTTCTTCTTCTTCTTCTTCTTCTTCTTCTTCTTCTTCTTCTTCTTCTTCTTCTTCTTCTTCTTCTTCTTCTTCTTCTTCTTCTTCTTCTTCTTCTTCTTCTTCTTCTTCTTCTTCTTCTTCTTCTTCTTCTTCTTCTTCTTCTTTCTTCTTCTTCTTCTTCTTCTTCTTCTTCTTCTTCTTCTTCTTCTTCTTCTTCTTCTTCTTCTTCTTCTTCTTCTTCTTCTTCTTCTTCTTCTTCTTCTTCTTCTTCTTCTTCTTCTTCTTCTTCTTCTTCTTCTTCTTCTTCTTCTTCTTCTTCTTCTTCTTCTTCTTCTTCTTCTTCTTCTTCTTCTTCTTCTTCTTCTTCTTCTTCTTCTTCTTCTTCTTCTTCTTCTTCTTCTTCTTCTGACCTGTTATCGTTATTATTCGGTTCTTCAATATTCTGATTATACTCACAGTTGGTGGTTTCCGCAGGCTTTTCCAATCCGGAAAAACATCTTTATAAAAAGGGTATATACCCGTTTTAGCAAACCCTTTTTTAGCATTATTCATAGTAGCTGCTTTCTGGTAGGCAGATTTAAAAATCCTTCCTACCTGAAAATAAGTGACCACCCTTCCAAGATTTTGTTTTAACCAGCTAGTAATTTCTTGATTGTAGTGGGTAGAGAGTGGCCCAAAGAAAGTGACATCTAATGGCTGTACCCTATGGGTACAGTGCGGTTGTAAACAAAATAAGACAATGCCTTTACTTTTTGCACAAACCTGAGCCTCTAAGGATTTTTGGCTTGTATGCCTATCTAGTACCAGCAACACTTTTTCAATTTCTGTAGGTTTTACAGTTTCAGCAAAAAATTTAAGCCACTTTAAAAAAATTTCGGACGTTGTCCATCCATTCTCCTGAGCAAAACCAATTGAACCAGGAGGAGAATTGTCCAATAATTCGTTTTTCATGTTTTTGCGCGGAAATATAAAATACGGCGGAAAATAAGATCCGGAAGCGCTCATTGCGCAAACGACTGTTAAATGCTGTCCACGTTCCGCACTACTTAATCCTCAACTTGCTTTTTTCCTTTAGTTGCATAAACTTTACAATTTTTTGAAGTAACTGTACTAAGACCACTTCTATCCATATTCCAAATTTTTGTCGGGTTATAGTTAACTTGCTCGAGGGCTTTTTCCAACTGTTCAACAAATTTTTCTATTTGTACGCTCGTGCTCTGGCAGAAGAGGTTGACTCGGGTAACCTAAGTGAAATAGTTGGATTACGCTTCGTAAACCCTTTTAACTTAACCAATCCCAGCCGGCAATCTTCTTCTGAGAATTAAACGAGTGTTTAATAATGTTTTGGACGACCATTTCATATGCAAGTTTGCGTAGGTACCTCTAAAGTCGTAAATCCAAAGAACCTAGCTTCCAGGTTTTTAATATGGTCAACGAGGTGGCTTTCCATAGTCTTATCAAACGTTGGTCTTTTCCCTCCCAAGTAGTTCTTTTCTGCTCCTACACTAAATTTATTCGTTCCCTGACAGCGTCGTCGTAATGTACCAAAAGGAACACTGTAGGTTTTGGATGCTAACAACCAGCCCATTGTTCCAGATTTAACAGCTCTTATTGCTGCTTTCATGTTATATTCGTCCCATTTTAGACGATTACCTTTTCTTTGGTATTTTCCAACCATTTTTTACTTTAACCTGCAACAACAAACTAGATAATTAATTTTGTTACTCAAGGGCGAGTTGGCATACTATGCCAACTAGCCCGAAACTATGGTATGCCACCTAGTCCCAAAATACTTCTTGAAAAATAAGACCAATTTACTCACAAGTACAATACAAAATATCAACGGTTATACCATAGAATTTTAAGGTTAGGTCTACAAAATCGATTTACGTTTGTTAAAATTTAAAAAAATATATTAGTAGGTTTATGTTTTGTAGGCTTTTGTAGCTAGTTATAAGAGTAAATTAAAAATTTCTTACCTTCAAAATAGCAATATCGTAATTATTATTTTTGTTTATAATCGGAGGAAGTCACAAACAAATTTGCCGACTTGTACACAATAGGTAAACAGAAGGAGAAGGTTAATTGCGCCGCACATTTTTTAGAAGCCGAGAAAATACCAGTATGCCAACTCATCCAGTATGCCAACTCAGGCACATTTCCCCTATTATATCACCAGTTGCGAAAAGAAAACAAATAAACCTTTTATGGTTTTAAAATCAATAATATTACTTGACTTGTAAAAATAGAATTTGGTTAAACTTCTAATCTAGTAGTAATGTTGTTTTGGTCCTTATTTTCCATTCTAAATTAACGAAAAATAATTAAAACACAATACACTACAAAGAGCCACTTTTTTGAAAATTAAATAACTTTAATAAATATAAATACTACAAGTCGTTGTGAATAAATAATTAATATTAGTGTTCTGTGAATAAAATGAGGCATATGCAACTAACAATATAGAATGTAGTAATATTGGTTGCCTAGATGTCAGTAATTTCTTACCGAAACACAATTTTATAAATAATGCAGTCAAAATTAGAAAAAATATTGTATGTAATAGGTTAAGAAATGCGTTTTATATCTCTGCTCTGCTCGTGCCGCAAATATTCACCAGTTAAATAAAATAAGGCATTTCGAAACTGGTTTTATAAATAGCTATTATTAAATTTAGTTATTTTATTTTATACATATAATAAATATTTTTTCAATTTTGCCTATTTGACTAATTTTGTTTTCGAAAAATACGTTTTAAATTACCGCTTTTCTAATTGATTACATAAATACCTACAAATTAGAAAAATCCACATAAATATTGATACAAATCTTGATTTATGATTTAATTTGTATTTGAAATACTTATCACGTAAGAATTCATTAAATTACTAATAATAAAATTATTGCGATCACGTTGAACAACCCAAAAAATTCTAACCAATGAAAATCACAGTCCGCATCTCTGCTTAAAGCACCATATAGTTACTATTACAACGTCAGTCTACTACTCGTAACACCTGGTAATACTACATTATTTTGATTAGTTGTAAGGAATGACATCTCCTCTCCCTACTACCTTCACGGTTTAAACACTTTTCGTAAGTGACAAAATTGTACAAATTTGAAGTCAAATTAAATAAGTATTTATAAATAAATCTAGTTCAAACATAAAATCATCGTTGCTCTTTCAACGATTCGCTTTTCCATGTTACACGTAAAAAGTCAATAATTAATTATCGAACCATATTGTAGGGTTTCCCTATAACATCAGCATTGTACTTGAGTGGTTTCTTCAGTTGGTTATTAAATTAATCCAGAGGAAATATTTAGGTGGTGATGGCGGCCTGGTATCTGATGCATATACAACAATCGACGCGAGTGGAGCATTTTTCGTTGGATCGATATTGTGAATAACACGAAAATCGGTAATTAAGTTAAAAAAAAATGGTTTAATAATTTTAAACGCAATTTAAAAAAAAAAACCTAGGTATAGGAAAATGAACTGTTTATAATAAGATTTCACGAAAGCGTATTAGGGTCACACAATATTTTTTATTATTTTTCTGACTTAGAACTTCCCAATGAGCACACGTACGTTGAAAACTGGGTGATAACCTAACGTATAAGAAAGAGTTCAAATGTCGTGGAAAATAACGTTGTTCACAACCACAAATTGTATTTAAAATTAACGTATGTTTGTAACGTTTTATGTTAATTAAGATAATATTAGAATCAAACGTTGAATTTTACATAACATGAAAAAGAAGAAATATCGGTTGATTTTGAATAAAATAATATATTATAATTATACGTAATATTGCAACGGTTTCATTTTCCCGTTTTCTTAACGTTACTATATTACGTATTTTCAAGTGATTCATTAAACGTTATATGCCAACCAAATAATCTTTTATTACGAATTAATTACACTTATATTTTTAAACAACAATTAAATGTTTATTATTAGGCAATAGTTAAACGTTGTAAAACAACTCTTTATTTAAACTTTCATCTAAAATCAAAGTAATTTATTATAAATAAGTTCAATATAATATTAAAACAGTATAGATTAAAGCAAATATATAAATATGAATCTGCTTCTTTTGTCTTGACCTTAGATTAAAGAGACCGAAGATGTAACATTGCACACTGCGCATGTTGTCTATTTTAACCCTAAGTAACAAACCAATTGAAAATCATTGTTTGCACGACGCCACCCGAATTGTTCCGATTTTTCCATTCAACGCTCTCCTCCGCCTGAGTTCAATCACCATTGACAGCTGTTTTTGATTTATTTGTTAATGCTTTAGCAATTTAAAGTGTTCTAGTTATTCAATTTTAAGTTCAAAATGCCACGATGTATCTTGAAAAATTGTATATACTTATAATACAAGTACCAATGTTATGAAAGATAAAAAATATATTCGTTTTCAGCGGTAAATATTTATTACCGTTTTGACATAAAGCACCATGATCCTTTGGGCTGAATACTTCAGATCCGCATTAAGGGGTTTCAATAAATATTAAGCATCAAATACATATTTCAGAAAACAGATTTCATATTATTTACATAAATATACAAAAGGGTAAAATTTTAAACATTTAATTTAAATAAGAAGTAAATAGGCATTGTTGCTAACGAAATTTTGTTTTTAAAAAGTAGTTTTATAAGAATAATTACTAAAGGTGGTTTTTAGCCCTTTTTGGTAGATAAATAAGAAGTAAAGAAGCATAGTTGCTAGCTAAATTTTATTTTTATAAGGTATTTTTGTAAGAATATTAGATGAAATACAGGATGACCTACTTAAAATTTCAAGGTTCATCTTATTTGCGATCAAATCGAAAGTTACATTTGAATCTTGTCTTAAAAGAAAGTAAAACGCACAATATGATCTAGTATAAGCAAAAAAATACTAAAGTTATGGGAGTTAGTCACATTGTTAATAAAATGTAACATTATAAACCCCTAAACAACTTGAACAAAATTTTCGTTTACTAAAAAAATTCAAATTCTAGCAATATTTATTATTTATTATACAATCGAATGCGGTTTCAAAGATAACAGACTTAAAAATCCGAATCTCTAAATTTTGGAGCTAAATGCTCGGATAAAAGCAAGCTACCCATACGGGTTACAAAAATAATCGATTTATCGATTATTCTGATATTTTTTTATGAAAATCGATTTATCCGTTATTTTTAATAAATTATTTTTGTTTTTTTAAGATAATGTAATAATCGATTTTAAAGGAAATACAAAAAGAAAGAAGATATTCAAAATAATCGATTGATTGAAAATAATCGATTTTTTTTGGAAAAATCAATTTATCATTTATTCGGTTTTTTTAATTGATTATTTTCGATTTTTCAAAGATATTGTATGAAAATAATCGATTGATCGAATATAATCGGTTATTTTATATAACGGATCTTTCGGTTATTTTTTAGAATTATCGATTTATCGGATAATTAGCTTTTTAATAATCGATTATTTTCAATTTATCGAATAATCTGTTTCAATGAACAAAAAACAAAATGAATTATTTGAAAATAATCGATTATTTAAAATAAACGATAATTCTTTTATTATTTTTTGTAAACACTAATTTATTGGTTAATTGGCTTTTTATTTAATCAATTATTTTTGATTTTTCAAAGATAATGAAGTAGTCAATTTTAAAGGAAATACGAGAAAAAAAAGATTGTTTTCAAGATCGATAATTTATTTCGATAATCACCCACCCCTAACGACCAAATGACTTTCAATAGGTTTAAATTTTAAAATGTTATCTGGTTTCAGACATATGCATTTCTAGAGTTTTAAGTGAGTCATCCTCTATATTAATTAATATTCCTAAAGAAAGAAGCTGAGGTTACAATACAAAACAGCATTTTCACATTTTGACTAATTTTTAATATTATGTTATAGCCGTAGAAAAAATATAATGTTCAACTTTCAAGGTTTGATTTGCAGTATTCGCCTGCGTACATGCTTTTTTTATAATACTCGCAAACAATGAGTACCATTTCTTGTTCTATTAACAATATTGTATTTCAACATTTTACTGTAGTCCGTAGTAAATAAACGCTAACGAAATATTCTATAAAAGGTATTCTTTTTACATAAAATGTCGTGGCATCTGTTTGATATTAAAAAATTACGTTAATTTTATTTCATAATACAAAATTCCATTAAATATATATTTTAAATAAATCTAATAGTTCATTATGATGCTAATAAACAAAGTCCGGTCCGTGTGACAGAGTTCGGGTCTCTGCCCAGTTCCCCCACTCCGTTAACCTTTCTATAGAAATTGGCAACATTTGCGCAGGTTAAACACCGGTGTATGTTATATCTCTGGTTTCTTTTATCTAAGGTCTTGACGTGAACTACCATTCATAAAGTTTCATTATATGATGCGTAGCGCTTACGACTTAGAGAGTTGGAACAGTCTGTTTTTCGATGCGCCCTCTCTTAGAACGTTAAAACGTTTAAATACCAAAACGTTTTATGTACGACTTAAATTTGTTTTAAATTAACGTTAATATTATACGTATATTTAACAAAATTATCGGCTTTTAGTTACATAACAACGTTTAAAAACAATATTAAAATTTTTAGTTTAAAATTTAACGATATCATAACATTTTTATCACGACTTTTATGTAATTTTAACGATAATATTACACGTATATTTAACAAAATTTTTACCTTGCCGGATAATTTTTGCTTTATCTCCTCTTTTAAGCAACGTTTTTTCCGGAAAAGCGTTCGATCCAAATGTTCCCCTAATTTTCCTGGGTAATGTGTTGAAGTTATCGGGAAAATTTTGATGACAAATTGAGAAGAATGTCGAGTTTTTTTTTTGAAAATTCGTCGAAAAAGTAAGAAAATTTAGGAAACTTATTTTTTTTCTATTTTCTCAAATAGCAAGGAAATTGTCCGAAACGGCTAAATCGGCTATCGAAAAAAAGTTGATCCAGCCGGAAAATTGGTGAAAAATCACTTTCCCAAAGAAAAATTTAAAATTTTCTGACATGATTTGAAAGAAAAAACTTTAATGTTTAGTAACAGACAGACGAACAACACGAATTTAAGTTTTTTTATTACGAGTGTCAAAAATCACTTTTACACAGTATTTTTTCTACGACCATAAAATAAATTTATTAAAAAAAATGTAAAACCAGAAAATCTGGCTATGGAAGGTCATTCAAGATGTCACAGGTTCGAGATTTGCTTTTATATGCCTTATTGAATAATTTTTTAAATGTTTCGTCGAAATTAAAAACATTGCGATTCCATTTACACCCAGGCAGCACACATTAGTATAACTAACGTATTTTATACGTAATACTCGTTTAATTTTGGTATTGGTTGATTCCGTATACGTTTACAGTTTACGATTATTATACATACCGTGTTTTAAACGATATATTATACGTTTTTTATATACATCCTATGGTATATAATTGTAAATTTTTCTACGTTTAAATATAGTTAACAATATACGACTATTATTAGTTTGCGATGAACTATTTATATACAGTGGGCCTAAATATACGTTTAGGTTTATTTAAATTAAATTCGTATAAATTTACATTATATTACAATATGTTTTCTTCGTTTATAACTCCCGTTTAAATTTCTTCTTGGTTGATTTTTTAAACGTTTACCATCTACCATTTTTGTACTTAACGTTTTTTAACAGATAAATTAAACGCTATTGTTTGTCGATACGAGTTAATATACCTATATTATTCTACGTTTAAATATAAGTCACCTTAAACGCATAATACCAGTTAACGATGAACTAGTAGACAGAAGTAAATAATATGTATATATTTAGGTTTATTTAAATTAAAAGCTTATAGATATATTTATTTGCATTCATCAATATATTTTTTAATTATATTACCTGTAATATTTATAACAAATACAAATGGAACTATTTTTGGATGGCGGATGAAGGATGACGTACTAGTGGTACGGTCTTTTCTCATTTCAACTCATGCGTATGTGTAGTATTATTGATCATGTTCAGTGTAGGGAATGGTTTGTGGGAGCAGGTTCATCGGTTCATCCATTTTCATTTGTGTACACGTTTTGTTGCTTTGGCGTCCTGGGCTTTTACGATATTGATTAAAAGCATAGGTAAGTTTCTATTAATGTTTTAATTTAGCTACTCCTTTAATAATTGTTGCATTTTACAACAACTACTGTTTTATAGGTACGTACAGTGTGTTAAATGCTTATAGAAACTTCAAAACATAACCTTACTTTTGTTTCTTTTATTTTTATACGTATTTTTTAGGTTACCTAGTTATTCCAAGCATACTTATTTTCATTTTTTTGATCAGTTGTTTTTTATTCAATAAAATGTCTAAAATAACCCTGTGCTCTGCGTCATCTACGTAGAAAAATAGCGCTTTAAAGTCAAATCATTTTTTTTAAATTCCCAATAAAGATAACATTAATAAGGCTTCGGACATTAATATATCATCTGATTCTATTATTTATAATAATTTCCAAGAAAATAATACAAATTTAACTTCGGAGCTTTTAGAAAATATTTCACCTGAAATTGAGTTATATTTTGGTTATAGGAATGAGGGTGAACCGACCGAACGATTAGGTGTGCCATGCAAGATTAGCTCAAGTTAGCTAAGGCCCGTCTAGGACACAACACATCCAAAGTGTTAAGCTAAGATTTTAATTTTCATATATATTTTTTGTTAGTTAAAGAAAAGTTTCGTTTAGTTTGTTATTTAGTATTTTAGTGTTTATTTTTTTGTATTTATTTATTTTTTAGTATTTTATTGTTTATTTTTTTTTAATTAAATATTGTTCTGTACATATAACAAGTGATCAAAAAATTTTTCTAAATATTTAGGCAAATTACAACCAAAATAGAAACACGAGTAATGCCTATTTCTGGTGTATACACACCTGCTATGGATAAAATCCAAACTATCATTTAAGAAATATTAACATTTTTCCATGGCCTCTTTTAGAAATTTTGTATTGATCACTTTATTTAATTTGTGTTTGAAATACATTTAAAACAATATCAGGTAGACGCATTTTACACATTAATAAAAATCATACAAATATATCTAATATAGACGTATAGTAAAACAGGATAATTAAAGGTAGATAAAGTAGTAATGTTAGACGTATAAAAATTAAAAAAATATACGTTTATAGGGCGGACATTTTCACGTATATATTGGGTAGCATATCAACAGTATCCATACGTATATTGTAGTACATAAAAAACGTATTTTATACCAAAGTGAATTCGTATAAATATACAACAACTATAAATCTAATATAGACGTATAGTAAAAACGTTTAATTATAGGTGGATAAATTCTTAGTAATCGACGTTTATAAGGTGGACATTTTCACGAATATATTTGGTAGTACATCAACCGTATTCATACATATGGTAGTACCTAAAAAAATACGTAATTTATACCAAAGTGTGCTGCCTGGGCAGTTTCATAGGATAATAAAGGTAAAATAACAATAGGTAAAAAATATTAGAATAGAATAATGTATCTCAATTTATTTTTTAAAATACAATAAATAATAAGATGAACAATCGTTATCAAAATAGTACAAAATAAATAGCGGACAGATTAAAGAATTGTCCAATTGTAGGGGTTATATTATGGTAAATAAAATGTATTTCATATAAATAAATAACAATAGTCGTATTTGTTTAATTTTCATAAGTTAAAAAGGTAGCTTCGACTGAGAAATGAACTCGCGTCGTGAAATCCAAAGTTGATAAAGTTGAACTGAGATATCAAGGCTTATGTTAAGTTAATAATTATATATATTCCATTATATGTATTAACCGGAAAACAAAAATAAAAAAAAAAATGTTAAAAATAAGTAACTAGGATCTAGGTATGAAAATCAATGAATTTAATCATCAAATCGATTTTAATAATAATACGGACATTTCATAGATCAAAATAGAAATGATGCATCTGACTTATCTGACAGCGTAAAGTATTTATACATCAATTTCATACACGTGGCGAAATAGATTCTTATTCACACGCGTGTGGCATAGGACACTCCTCATAAGAATAAGTAGTGCGATATGTGTCATTTTTCTAAATGGTCGTAGGAAAAATTGATTTTCCTTACATCCAATTCAGAAAATGTCTTGGTATATAGGGTGAGTCGTAGGTACGTCGGACATAGAGTAAGCGCAGGTTATTTGAACCAAAATATGAAGATTGAACATTGGATCAAATATGCCTTAATAAACTGTTGATATCTAAGTATTAAAGGTGAAATATTTTTTTAGATTCCATCATGGATATAAACATGTAAAATTTTTATACCTGTTCAATTTCAATCATTTCCTGTACATAAATAAAAATTTGGTGGTTAAGACTTGGCGTTTTTCTTTCCTATTTATTTATTATACAATGTCCACAAGGCTAACCCCAATTACATGACAAGAGTTAACAAAACAAAAAATATATTTTACAATAATAAATAACAATTGGTTCGTTAAAAGAATGTCTTCACGAACACACAAATGACAAAAAACGTAGTAGACAAACTTTTAAACCATACAAGTAATTGGAAGATAAAGACTCACAATAACAGCAAAAAAAAAAGAGACAAAAGGAATGAACTATGAGCATAAACGTTTAACTGAATCGCTTCAACTGTGAAATATGTCCAGATTTGGTTCTAAGAGACAATAAATTGACACAGCTTGATTAAGAGGTGAAATATATGTAAGTTTCTGGAGTTTAGCCTAGGAACGTGGAAGTTGATTATGTTGATTAACTCTATACAGTCAACAGACCCATTAATAACTATGTAAAAATGTGACAGGGAGCATTATTCTGCGTTTTACAAGGCTGCAGGATTCGAATCGATCATAAAAATATTCTTGTGGAGTGCCTCTAGCGGGAAATATATTATCTAAAATAAATGTGACAGATTTAAAAAATCTCCGCTGAACTCTTTCTAGGTAAGTTATCTGATTATTATAAATTGGGCTCCAAATAATGCATCCGTATTCAAGTTTAGATCGAACAAGAGCTGAGAATAGTAAATTCATTGTATGGAACTCTCTAAAATCTTTCATGTTCCTAGTTAGAAACCCTAAGATCCAAATGATACCGTCTTATCAATATGAGCACTGAATGTTAGCTTGGGATCGTAGTAGACACCAAGATCTCTTATCAACTCAGGCCTTGATAGCGTAATATCCTGAAGTATATAATTAAATTGCATGATTGACTCTTTTCTAGAGAAAGTCATTATGTTGCATTTATTGGCATTTAGAGACAATTTGCTGGCAGCGCACCAATCATTTAATAGGTTAATATTACGTTGTAGAGAGTGGCAATCATTCAAGTTATTAATGGTGTAGAATAGTTTTAAATCATCAGCATATAGTAAATATTTTACATCAATATTAGTTACGATATCGTTAACAAAAATGTTGAAGAGAAGAGGACTCAGAATAGAGCATTGAGGAACTTCGGAAGTTTGAGAAAATACACGTGATTTGAGACCCAGACATTGAATAAATTGGAGGCGTCCAGATATATAGGATTTTATGACAGTTATTAGCTGTTCAGACATTCCGACCTGATGAAGTTTTGTTAGTAGTATGCCATGATCCACCTATCGAAGGCTTTGGAAAAATTAGCATAGATTACGTCTACCTGATTCTTTTTCCTATATACAATAAGGACTAAAATGAGAAAGGCCTAAAAAAATTATAAAAAAGATTTACTGCTATTCTAACAGATAGGGGCACTTATTAAAATTGTGTTAAAAGCTGAACAAGTAATGCTATGTCATTTTTTTTGTGGATAAACATTAAAAGTTAACAAAAACTGCAAAGAAACACAAAATATTAATCTAATATTAATCTGCCGAATATGCGCAGTAGCAATCGGGAAAAATATACTTCCTGGTATTAATTAGTTTTAATATTGAATACCGAGGTGTGCCTAAGGGTTGTAAAGACGTCTTAAGAAACGGAGTTGTTATAAAGTACTCGAAAAATTACTTTGACTTTTGGTATCTAAACCACATGTAATCATTGACTTACCAAGGAATTTTCTTTAAAACTAAACATATTTACATATTTTCTTTCCATTATAACCCCTACAACTAACACAAGTACTTACCTAAATAATGAAACACATCTCACTTCAAAATATTGTTTAGTTTTCTTGAAAAATAGGTTTTCATATAGATTTTTTTTATGAAAGTTACAAAATCAAAAACATTTTTAAGTATTTTCCAACGATTCTGTAAAAAAATTTTTGTAAAAAAAAGATATTTACTAAAACAAAAAGATGCAAATTTTTATAGATTTAATACAGAATGGCGCGTAAATGTTTTTTTTTTAATTCCTTTTAAATTGTTTCAAAATAAATATTTTTCGAAGGTTTACCAAAAAATTCAAGGTTTCTACACCCTAAGTTTTGTTCTTATTGGTATTTCCTGAAAATTACCCAAAAATTGTATTAAAAATAAAGGCTCAGAATGAATTATAAATTTTTGAGGTGTTCGGTTTGCTCTTCATGTATGGCATCTAATAAAAAAATCTGACCTCAAATTATACATACACCTTTGAATCCAGGATCATTGATGAAGTCGCATCTCATTATAGGCTGATAGATGACACCTCCGCGGGGGTGCGAAGGGCGAGTTGATGAGTACGCGGAATGGGGGTGATCGGTCAATCTCTATACCGTCTATAGACTTTTAAAACAGTAACAATCGAATCGTTCTGTTGATCTTCGCGCGGGATTCGAACCCTTGAGGGTTTTCACTAAATACTCGCCCGAAACGTCTTTTTTTTTCGTTTGTTCAGTTTTGTGTATTGGATTGGTTTTAGTGCGATGATATATGGATAAAGCCTTGATTGATTGCGATTGAAAAAAAGGTAAGAAAAAATCCTAATTTGTTTTTTTTTAATAAATAAAAGATTTTGATGCTGAATTTTTTTAAATTTCCACATTTCACTTCTTGATTTTTAAACTTTTTATTTTTTTTTTTATTAAAAAAGTTAGAGCTATTTTATAATGGTATCAAGGTATTCCATATTATTTATCAATATTTCTAGATATTGTAGCATATTCAAACATAAATATCTGTTTCAATTTTTGATATTTAAAGAGGAACAAACTGATTGAAATATTGATAAAAAATAGTGATATGGCAAATAATAATAATTATTGATAGTAATAATAATCTCTTTCCGCACAAACCCTCTGATTTTTGGGGTTTACTACTAAGGGGGTGATTTGTAGGGAGATTAGTAATATTATAATAAATATTGCGAAAAATTTAAATCATTAGTTTAAAATAAGTCCAAATATTGAATAACCAAACTATTTTTTAGGCGACTGTCATAAAAATGACATTTTACGGATTTATTAACATCCCTAAAGTATCGCTCTTTGGCAGCACCTACTTTACGGCCGCTTTTAAGTGTCAATTTGTTCACCACATTTACTTTACACAGAGAAATTTGTCTTAAGAATGTAATCAAGAATGCATATTTTTTAATTCAGCACGATTTTAATTCTTAATTGAAGTAAAAATATTCTTTATTTGTATCCAGGCATTCTTAAATTAACATTGCCATGTTCAATTTTTTAATTAAAAGCAATAAATAAGTACGAATGTTGTTAATATCAAAATCAAGTTTTTTTTTAGCATGCGTTCTTAAATTAAACCGAAAAGGTGTTTAAATTAATAATCCTAAAAAGTTAAATTAATAAAAATTTAGAAATAATGTACTTAAACTAAGAACAGAACTTCTTGTTTCATGTTCCTTTTGACTAGAATTTTTTAAAGAATTGTCATACTTAAATTAAGCAAGAGAGTTTCCTTAGATTTACAAGTAATGAGATTAAAATTAGAAAAAAACTTCTTATTATGTCTTTCACTTAAGAATTTTTTAAGAATGTATAAGTACCGTGTTTAAATTGAGAATAAAACTTCTTAATTTAAAGTATCTACATAACTTTATTTTTCTTAAGAATGTTTTAAGAACGCCCATGCTAAAAATAAGTATGAGAGTGGAAAAAACTAAAACCTGTAAAAACGTATATGTCAAATTCAATGATGTTTTTGTTAAAAGTTTGGCTGGAAGTTAAATTGTCAGTGGAACCAAAATTGCGCCACACTAATATGGCGTATTTTTACTAAAACTATATACAGTGGATCAAAATTGCCGAGCAATACATTTAGGGGTGACAGAAAACCTAAAAGGAAGTCTAATGGACCTGTTTCCAAAATTGTTTATCAAGAACTCAAAAACCTCTAGAAAAAGGCTTATATTTACAAAATAATAAAATTACAGTAGTAAGTTTAAGTAGTTTACAGAGAGAAATAATTTAAAAAATAGTACACAAACAAACCTTTCTTCTAACTTTGTAATATTCTTTTAAATATTCCAAATGAATTTAAAAATATATCATTGGATCAAAACAGGCTATTCAATTCACGAAATACTCGTGTAAGTGGATTATGACGATCACAATTTGTTAAATAATGTCTATTTTCATACAGGGTGTCCCAGCTAAAACTTGTAACCCCCCTAATTTCCGAACTCGTGAAAAAAATTGAAAATCGCTCAGACCCGTCGATTTTTATTTCAAGGGGGGAACACTTTCACTAAATACATCATCATTGTGTTGTCAATCCCCTCATCCCCAGCACCCCCTACTTCAAAATTTTCAATGGGACTACTTACTTGTGATACATCATTTTAAAGGGAGTTTAATCCCAAATACATCGGTGTACTGAAATTGAGGATCGATCAAGTGTTGTTGAAGTTTTAATGAAAACTAAGTTTTATCAAGATATTTTTATTTTTCATCACCTAAAATGTTATCATCATATGAAAGGTTCAAAATGTGAACCATTCAGTTTCATACAGAAGTATAAGCGATTTTCGAAATGTCTTCGCACATTTCTCAACATTTCTGGAGTCACTGCACGACACTCTACAACAATTCTCCTGCGTAGATCATCAAGAGAATTTGGCTGTGTAATATAAACTTTGGATTTCAAATGACCCCATAAAAAAGTCTAATGGTGATAAATCAGGAGATCTAGCCGGCCATTCTATTGGTCCTCGCCTTCCAATCCATCTCCCTGTGAAATTGTCATCTAAAAGTTGACGTACGGGTGCAACAAAATGTGGAGGAGCTCCATCTTGTTGAAAGGTGAGCTGGCCTTCAAGTAGACGATCATCGCTTTCAAGTAATTCAGTGATTCTGGGGTTCACAGTTGTATCAAGAAGATCAAGATACTTTTGTCCGTTGAGGTTACCATCAATAAAATATGGACCTACAATATGATCTCCCAGAATACCAGCCCAAACATTCAATTTCTGGGGAATTTGTGAATGAGTTTCCCTGTACCAATGGGGATTTACGTCACTCCAGTATCTGCAGTTGTGCCTGTTCTCATGTACATTTAAATAAAAAGAAGATTCGTCAGAAAAGCACACATTGTAGAGGTAATTATTATCACCAATCAATAATTGACTCATGATTTCACAAAACTCTGTACGTCTGTCAGGATCATCTTCATTTAATTCTTATACATTCTGCATTTTATAAGGATGGAATTTTGCTTCTTTTAGAATTCGATGTACGCTGCTTTTAGAAACTCCAGATATAGTCTCAAGTTGTCTTAAAGATTGAATGTTGTCCATCACTGCATGTCCTACAACTGCAGCAGCGACCCCTTCATTTCTCATAGGCTTCTCTCGTTCATGTTTTTTATTCAGCACTGATCCCGACTCCAGGAACTTATTCATCAATTGAATCACGTACTGATATGATGTGGTTTTTTCTGGATGAATTTCATTGAAACTTCGAGCCGTAGCTCTAGCACATCGTCAATTTTCAAAATACGCAGCTACAATGGATATCCTCTCTTGTATAGTATAAACCATTTTCGACAGTTTTCAAATTGTTGAATGAAGTGAATCGAATACATCAATATACCAAGGCTTCAACAAAGATATGCGTATACAAAAACACATGGCGATAATTTTTTTTTTTTTCATAAAAACGTCTGTCTTACCTTTTAATCTATTATTTTATTTCTGAAATCATATTAATTTTCAATACAGTGGCGTTCCCACAGTGAATCTACTTACGATGATAACATTTTAGGTGATGAAAAATAAAAATATCTTGATAAAACTTAGTTTTCATTAAAACTTCAACAACACTTGATCGATCCTCAATTTCAGTACACCGATGTATTTGGGATTAAACTCCCTTTAAAATGATGTATCACAAGTAAGTAGTTCCATTGAAAATTTTGAAGTAGGGGATGCTGGGGATGAGGGGGTTGACAACACAATGATGATGTATTTGGTGAAAGTGTTCCCCCTTGAAATAAAAATCGACGGGTCTGAGCGATTTTCAATTTTTTTCACGAGTTTGGAGATTAGGGGAGTGACAAGTTTTAGCTGGGTATATCAATGGTCAATATCTAGTTTTTGATACAAAATTAAAATAAAATAAAGCAAGCAGTTCCGTACAATTTATTAAACCATTTAATAACTTATGTAAGAATAGTAAATCCGCATCATGCTTTCGTTTTTTAAGAGAGTAAATATTAGTAATTCCAGAAATTTGACGATAGTATCTAGCCAGCTCATTCCTAAATTGTATACACAATGTCTGAAAAACTATCTCTATACATCACGTAAATTTGTCTGGGTAAAACTTGTGTGTGATAATTTTTTTTATATAATACAGTTTCAACCAAAAATGTATAAACATACAAGAAGGTAACGCAAAAGATATATTAATAAAATGTAAAATCCAATATTAGATAAATAAAAAAATACAATATAAAAGTATCAAAAGTGGGTAATTAAAAATTTGAAAAAAGTGGTAAGTGGAGTGTATGGTGTTACAGAAATATATGGAAATCTCATAGGAACAAAATTAATAATGAGGTACACATATTTAAATGACAACATGAATGTTACCAGTGGCGTAGCCAGAAATTTTTCATGGAGGGTGTTTCTGAGAACTATGGGAGGTTAACAAACAGTTAATAGCGATCAGCGCCAATAAGATAGCGGAAACGGTGACGCGAAAGCCCTCCATGGGGGTTCTGACCCCCAAAACCTCCCCCCGTGGCTACGCTACTGTATGTCACCAAATTGAATTAATGTTGTTTTATTACTATACACCTCAACTGCTTCTCGTGTATTGTCGTTTATGTCATTTTTGGTCTCTTAAATATGTTAGAAGCGAATACTGACAGATATTCTAGATTGCAACCTTCTTCTATTTTGCTGAATTGATTTGACTTTTGTTCAAGATTAACAACAAGCTCATTAAGAAACTTTCAAAATGTTTTTAAAGTTTTTTTTTAATTTTAGATAATTTAATAATCACCAAAATAATATATGCTATAAATATTTTAACGGGCCTTTTTAAATTGTTCTATTATTTTTACTATTTTTAGCATAATTTTTTTTCTCTGAATTTAGGTACTTATAGATTTCTTCTTTATAAATTGAATAACTTATTCTATAGCTTCCCTATGGAGTTTATATTTTCATAAAATGTTTTCGTTCCAGGGAACATTAAGATTTATTTTATTTTGTCAATATAGCATTAATTTTTTATTTAATCAAGTTTAAAATGTATAAATAATTTGTATTACAAAATATTATTATAACTTACTTGAAGACGGACTTAAGTTGGGAATTGAATAAAATAGGAATTGTTTCCAGCTTTAAATTCGTATTTTGTTTTTTTGTTAATTTTATCAACTTCAACCGTTCCTAATTCTAGGTTTTGAATTCAAATTTCCATTGCTTCAAGTTTTGTTGGCAAGCTGCATAAAAAAAATTATTAGTAATAAAATTTTACAATGTATTTGTACCGCCTATGTTTTTTATTTACTTATCTTTGAAACGTATTTTTTAGGTCAAACAAAACATTGAGTAGTAATTTTTAGACTTACAGTTAATAAAATTCGTTAAAAGAACATACTAGAAACTCTAAAAACTTTAAAAGTATGTTCTAGGAATATAAAATTACACAAAATGTACAAACAAAACTGACAATTCCCAAGTGCTTGTTGATAGTTGTGACTAAATTTGTGCGCTGCTATTTAAAATAGACGAATCACATCAAAGACCCAGGATAAAGAGAAAATAATAGAAAAAAATGGTAGATACTGGCTTCAAACAAATCTAGACCGTTACTTACCTATATTTAATTTGTTTATCTGAGATTATACACAGCTAAATATGTCAAATTTCCATAGCCATCCTGGTTTTAAAAAGAAACTGAACGACATATTTCTAGGGGTTGTAGATATAAAAGTGAGTTTGAATATTAAACTTATTTCCGCTTCTTAGTCAAACACTCTGTATAACAATTAAGAAGACAATAGCCTGTAGTTATACAGTGTGGAAACCACTTATGGAATAAAATTCTTTATGTCATTATTTTAGAAAATTATAAAAAATGCCGAGACATGTCAACTTTTGAATTGAGTTGTGCGTTATGTAAACATAAATTTAAATGTACAGGGTGATTCACGCAAGTATGCCATAGTCGGTGTTGTTTTTTTTTTAATGAAACACCCTGTATATTTGCATACATACATTATTCAGTTTGTTGGAATCGGTTCATTAAGAGGATTTCAAAAATATGCAAATATACAGGGTGTTTCATTAAAAAAAAACAACACCGACTATGGCATACTTGCGTGAATCACCCTGTACATTTAAATTTATGTTTACATAACGCACAACTCAATTCAAAAGTTGACGTGTCTCGGCATTTTTTACAATTTTCTAAAATAATGACATAAAGAATTTTATTCTATAAGTGGTTTCCACACTGTATATTAAAATTAGGTATGATTTGCTAAAGATTTTTTTTACTAGACATTTTGGAACATCTTGTATGGCATAAGTAACAAATTCTTCACTCAACATTGAAAACGTTGCTACATTTTGAAATTATTTTATATTTATTGACCTTTTAACTTAGTAATAAAGTTTTTCGCGTAATTTTTATGGTGTAGGAGATACCATAGCTCGCAGAAATCCTAAATACAGCATTGAAAACAAATTTTCAACGCTTCAAAAAGTATTTTACAAACTTCATTGAGCATACCTAGAAGCTTAGAGCAACTGAAGATTATCTGATTAAAAATAAGAGGAATAAACGAAACATGGCTAGATAAAATGTTACTCGTTTCCGATTCAGGGTGCTATAGTGAAAATTCAAAAACTAATAATCACTAGACTTTATTTTTTTATTACTTATTATAATTTTACTAAATTCGGCAAACGGGTAAAACGGGAAAAATATATTTTTTTCTACGATCATTATCTAAAGTAAGCTTTTTCTCTTCGAAATTCAACCGCAAAGTAGACGATTTCCACGAACTGACATTAAGGCACAGCTTTGTCGATCGCCAAGCGGAAAACTTGACAGCTTTGTCGATTGCCTAATTAAAATTAGATATAATATAATAAATCTCTTTTTAATAAATGATTTTGAAGTTATTTGTACCTAGTTTGTTTTTTTGTTATCCAAGTTAACATTGACTTTAAATATTAACTCCTTTTTTCATGAATAACGTTAATATAGGCAATAATTTATACAGTACTTATGACACATTTTCAGTTTATATATCTATTTCTTAAAATAATGTGATCGTAGAAAAAATCTTGTGTGAATTTTGAGTTAAAAGTTCGTTGTTCCTTTCGACAAATTGCCGCGCTCCGCTACGCGTCATACGGCAACTTTTTGTCTCAAACGGCAAGGTACCTATCACTTTTCGCTCTTAATGCACAAATAGCTATTTTTGACACCTTGTGATTTCACCATATTTGAGTTTTCAAAAAAACGTTATTTGAACTTTAGTATTATTTTCTCGAGTAGAATCAACCCTTAAATTGTTTACTCATTATTTTCAGATACCCCGGATATCTATACTTAAATTGAATAATACACTAATATATTTTGATTCATAGTATCTTTTATCACAGCACATTTTTTTTTAATTTTATCTCTGAAATGCGTTCAAATTTAAACATTTTTTAAATTAAAATAATAAAAAGATTTCCTATGCGGAATGTTAAATTCCGGATATAAGTTTTGATTAAATGTATACACCGTTTCAAACATTTCAGGTGCGCAGGACTGGTCCTCCCATCATTCCAGAACATCCCTTCTTTCCGAATAATGGATACCAGTTATGTTCCCAACAACCCCCAGTTCGGGCTTCAGCTGGAGTGCAACTGGACAGGATCTTCCAACGGATTGCAACAGGTAAAAGCATGCATAAAGACATTGATGAGTGAATGCATGCATTCGTAGTAAAATACGTTTAAATTTAAAATAAGCGTCAGTAAATATTTTTTTCTTCGGTTATAATAAAAAACTACACTTTCTCAATTATTGTTGATTAAGAAATGAGATCCATTTCCTTATTATTTGATAATTTTGACAATACAGAGTAGTCATTTCTGTATCAGGTCCTTATCTGATAACACAAAGTAGTTATTTTCTAAATATTTTAATAAAGTCTTGTGTGTTATGAAATGTTAAACTATAACAATTATCTATATGAGAGCTGTCATTTTAATTTTATAAATTACTCATAAAAACTAATTAAAAACGGGTAGCCAGTCTGTTATAGCTATAGAAAAAGTATGAATTATATAAAATAAATATTACACTCATAGGTTAAGAGTACCATTACTTCTTAGTTAAAAATATACTATATTGGGTTAGTCTTAGGGAACATAACGGTTAAATAATATTTTAACAAGTATACAGAGTTGCGCGAAAATCCGGAATAAAATTATTACCTGTTCAACCAGTAACTTAAAAAAAATGCTGAAATGTGTGAATTGATTTTACATTGGACGTATTTGTTGCCAATAAAATGATTTTTTCTTCTTCAATCCCTTAGCTACTACCCTACCCAACTTTTTTTTTCAAATGTAAAGGTATGTCGTGTGTAGGGTCATTGAAAAGTTCGTGAAAAATGGAATCTCACCATACCCTTTTTTTTTTCTTTGACTTATGCGATATACCTTTGAATTTAAAAAAAAAGTTGGATAGGGTTGCAGCTAAGGGGTTGAAGAAAAAAAATTCATTCAACAAGTACGTCCGATGTAAAATCAATTCACGTGTTTCAGCGGTTTTTTTAAGTTACTGGTTGAACAGATAATAATTTTATTCCGGACTTTCTTGAAGCAAAAATAATTCTCCTGAACAGCTTTTACATGAAGTTCGAGACAGAGTAAACCGTGAAAAAAATTTGATTATTGTAGGTCTTATTGAAAATCAAATTAAAAACCTTGATATTGAGACAGCTAAAGCTTTTATCGAACACTTTAATCGTAATCTCGAAATAAAATTTTTTGACGCAATTCGTCTTGGAAAACTTGAAAATAGAAATTTGCTTTCGCATCCCAGACCATTAAAAGTCACTTTAGATTGCCCTAGCTTGGTCAAACATATCCTAAAAAACAAAACTAAAATTAATAGTGCGAGTAAAATATATATTAAAAGCGATAATACTCCGTCCCAACTAAACTATTTGAAGAATCTAAGAGATGAGCTGGAGGTTCGAAACAAAAATGGAGAATCTCTTACCATTAAGTATATTAAAGGAGTACCTAAAATTGTTGCAATAATCCCTGAAAATGAAAATACAAAAAAAGGACTAGAGATTCGAACAGCCCAACCAACACAACTGAAGGAACCTACAAGATTTTCAAACAGATGAATACTTCTTCTGTAAATAATATTGGTGCATCGCATAGAAATCAATAGCAACCATTACAAATTTTCTTCTGGAACTGTCAAACATTAGTGAATTTATTTCTATCACAAACTTATTTTATGTTGATATACTCTGTCTATCTGAGACATGGCTTGTCTCTGAAATAAAAACTTGCTCCCATTTTTTAAACACATTTAATGTAATTAGTGTTAATGCCATCAAAGAAAAATCTGCTAAAAGAGCTAGTGGTGGTTTGTGCATTTTTTATAGTAAAGATTTTACATGAGAAGTACTAGATAATTCCCCTTGGTGGCTAATCTGTCCAATGAAATCTCAATTTACTAGCCTTATTGTATGTAACGTTTATTTTAAACCATCCTTAAATATTTCCTCATTATTGGAAATCTTTCAAATGAAATAATGTACTCTTTTCCTGACTCTATGATCATAATTGGCGGGGATTTTAACTGTAGGATTGGTAATTTAGGACATTTACCTTTGGAACTGATAGAAAATACTAATTTATTTGAAGAAAGACTCACATATAATAAGGTTATTAATTCAAGAGGAAAATCTATGGTTGAATGTATGTATTCTAACTCATTTTCCTTATTAAACGGTAGAACACCATCTGATAGGCCTGCTAATTTTACGCATATCAGTAAATTGGGCTGTAGTGTGATAGATCTGGTTTGGATAAATAATTTATACTTGCAATATGTGGATAATTTTTTCGTATATAATAATGAACTGACTTCCGATCATTTTCCTATTTGTCTAAAATTAAATTTTGATAATTACAGATCATTAACTAATATAACAACTAATACAAATATTATACAGAGAAAATTATGTTGGAATAACAATATTTTTTTATCCTTTAAACTTATCATGTGTGATTCAAATAGGGTACATTTTATTGAAAATACAGATGAATCTTATAACAATTTTTATGCAGCTATACATGAGTCCGCAGATAATTTAAACTTAGTAAAGACCATTCCTTCTAATACTGTCAGAAAAATGGGACTAAGCAAACCTTGGTTTGATGATGCTTGTTATGCCGCAAAAAAACAATTAAATTTAGCTCTTTCACATTGTCGAAACAACAACTTTTCCCAAGATACTCTAAATAAATACACAAATATGAAAAAAGAATATAAACAAATAATCAAATTAAAACGTTGTAAATTTGAGGCAGAAATGATCTCAAATTATCGAGTTGTAGAAATCCCAAAGAGTTTTGGCTGACAATAAAACAATTTCGTTCATTTAGAAATATTCACTAGTAATCTCCCTAGAGCTTGAATTATTATCGGAAAAGTTCCCGGTTATTAATTCAAGACTGTGGGGGATTCGGTAAGAAAATTTCACACCTAAAAAATTTAAAAGTAATTCATTTTTATTTGACATTAAGATTATTTAAGGACATGAAGAAGGGAAGACTAGTTTTGGTCTAGTTAGTCATGAGTGTTTTTTGGTATGTCAAACATTATTCCACGTCAAAATTTTCTGTCAGTTTATGAGGCCTAGTGTAGTATCTATAACGAGTGAGTAAAAATGTCGCGTTTTGGAAACGAAAATCAAGAGAATATTAGAAAAGAAGTCCAAAAGTTAGTGCCACAAAATACAAAGAGGAGTAAAGAAAGTGTGTGGAGACAATTTTTGCAGTTTTGTTCTGAGAAATCTTATGATATTAACAGTCCATCTGTTTCGATTGAAGCACTGAGTCAAATATTAGAAGACTATGCATTTAACATAAAGAAAAAAAGCTCATGTGATTATAAGGAGGGTGTTGTAAAAGTAATGTGGAATAGCACAGCAAAACAGTTAAAAGAGATGTTTTTTAATAATTATAATATTAAATTTGACCCATTTACCGATTCCGAATTTGTATCTGCCAGAGCAGCGTGTGATGCAATGCGAAGAAAATTGCAGAGGGATCCTAAAAAAAGAAAATCAAGTTCGCTGGCATTATCTAACGACGAATTTAACAAAATTATAGAAACTTGCGATGAAGATTGTCCAGATGGTCTTCAACGAAAATTTTTTTATGTCGCATCCCTTGAGCTAGCCTGGAGGGGAGGGAAAGGGTCATCAGCTTGTATCCAGTATTTTACAGAGGAAATTAATAATGAGGGTAATTTAAGTGGAAGGATAGAATATAATATAGTTTTTTCTAAAACAGCTCAAGGGGGTTCTAAAAAATTATCTGATAGTAAGTGGCTAGTTACAAACAATAATAACTCAGAAATTTGACCCGTTCGTTTATTCAAAAGGCTATTAGAAAAAAGGGGTAACAACATAAAAACTGAAAGGTTATTTTTAACCCCTAATCCTACTTGGAATCAACCTGACTCTAAAGGATGGTATAAGAATTGTCCGGTAGGAAAGAATACGATATCCACTTGGTTTAAGTCGGCAGCATCTAATATTGGTATCGACATAAAAAGAAAAAAGTGACAAATCATTCGGCCAGAGCGACAGCTGTTTCTAACTTAGCTAAAAAACGAGTTAGTGAGCAGCAACTTATTAAAATAACTGGACATAGCAGCAGCCAATCAATTAAGCCATATCTCCAGTTAGATTCTGAACACCATCAAAATATAATTGAGTCCATGAGAAGTAACTTCCCTAACACCTCTTCGACAACCGTTTCTCACAAATCAGTTGAAATTAAAGACAACACGTTTTCTGAAGGTTCAAACCACCCAACAAATAATTAAAATAACTGTATTTTCAATATTACCAATAATAACAAATAGAATAAGCTAAAAATTAAAAATAGTAATATTAATTATTTTAATAATTATAATTTTGTATTGAGACTAATAAATAATATTAATGTTTGTTTAAAGTTATTATTATAAATACAGTTTTGCATAATAGAACAGGTGGACCTTATTTTTTTTTATAATTCAAGTGTTATAATTGCAGGTACAAAGTATCTAACTAAAATAGTGAAAATAATAATGTTCTACCGATTTTAGTTTAATAAATTTAGTAAAAATTGTTACAAACAAATTTATTTTACAGTTATAACCTAAGTTATGTTCACTAAAATTGGTGAAACATTGTTTTCTTCCATTATTCAAGATAATAATTGTAATTACAAAGTATCTAAATAAAATTGTGAAAATAATAATGTTCCACCGATTTTAGTTTAATAAAATTAGTAAAATTTATTAAAATAAATTTATTTTACAGTTATAACCTAAGTTATATTCACTAAAATAGGTGGAACACTGTTTTTCTTTCATTATTCAAGTGTTATAATTGGTATGAAGTATCTAAATAAAACAACGAAGATATTAATGTTCCACCGATTTTAGTTTAATAAAATTTAAAACAAATTTATTTTCCAGTTATAACCTAAGTTATGTTCACTAAAGTAGGTGGAACGTTTTCTTTTAATTAATTTGAACCTAAAATATGCTAAGCTGTAATTGCAGTTTCCAAATACCTGCATGGAACAAATAACAGCTTAGGTGGCTTTGGAAAAATTGTAGACAATTAGGCATTCCAAACAAATGAATTACCAGTGGGCAGGTTTGGTATATCTAAGGGTGGCGACATATGGTGTATTCTATCTACTTTACGTAAAATCATGAATAATGGATTACATTTAAATATTTTATGTCAAACACAATAAAAATAATATTTAAAAAACCCACCTATACATTTCTTCATAAATTGGCAGGCTTGGCGAGTACTACTTCGAATAAAAATAGCGTCCAAGTTGCAAGACTATGTCGCTACCCCCTTAAATATACAAGAATTTCCCACTGGTACCTATTGTTCGACAGGTCGTTGGAATGCCTAATTAGGCATTCCAAACAAATGAATTACCAATGGGCAGGTTTGGTGTATCTAAGGGTGGCGACATATGGTGTATTCTATCTACTTTACGTAAAATCATGAATAATGGATTACATTTAAATATTTTATGTCAAACACAATAAAAATAATATTTAAAAAACCCATCTATACATTTCTTCATACATTGGCAGGCTTGGCGAGTACTACTTCGAATAAAAATAGCGTCCAAGTTGCAAGACTATGTCGCTACCCCCTTAAATATACAAGAATTTCCCACTGGCACCTATTGTTTGACAGGTCGTTGGAATGCCTAATTATTATTTTGCTGACAGTTTAACTCACTGACAGTGCAGAATAATAACCTATAACTTTTGGTAAAGTTTTTGCGTCATTATTAAAAAATCTTGGTAAATCGAATTACTATGGAAAAAGTTAAAAAATATACATTATGCAAACATTGTGAACAACTCTGTGATCTCAAAGTGTATCACACAAATTTAAAATATTTGTCGTACTTCATTGATGAATGTAGTTTGGAGTGCAGTTTACAAAATCCTGAGGAAAATCTATTTAGTACAATACAGAAGAGTTTACTCAATGTGTCTACCAAGTTTTCTCGGATTTGCAAAGTTAAGTTTAACCGAATTGTTTCAAAATATTATATTTATTTACTTAAGCATAGACATTTAGTTAATACGAGTGTCCTTTGTTACTCACCACTGAAGAAAGAAGATTTTTAATTGATTTTGAAAAACATTTAATAGATGTAATTAATAATAAAGAAATTTAAAAAAAACCAAAAGAAATAGTAATTGTTTAATTTTGATTTGCACAAAAAGTAAACAAAAAGTCTTATATGAATCAAGCCCATTACAAGTGACATTATTTTGACATAAAAATTTCCACTTATCAATTTCGTCCAGGGTACCCTGGAGGATGAAAATTTCCGGAAATTTTTTGGGTTACCATGGTAACCAAACAAAAAAATAGACTCTGATTGGCTTAAAAATGGTGGTGTGAAAATTTCACCCCAATCTCACCATAGAAATGGGGGAACATTTTTATAATAACGTTTATCCTCCTAGAATTTTAGATACCACCAAGTTTTTCGATGCTTTGCATCCCTACCTTGACGCTAAAATATCCACAGAGGAATGTTATACAGTAATAAATGCTTGCAAAAATAATAAATCTGCTGGTACTGACGGTATTTCTTATGAGTATTTTAAAAATCTCCCCAATAATTGGATTCTATATATTACACTCCTATTTAACAACATTTTTGATTCTGGCATCATGCCTCGAAAGTGGACCAAAATGTCACTTAGTATGCTTCATAAAAAAGATCCTTTCGATGATCCTTCAAATTACCGGGGATTAGCGTTAATAAACTGTGCTGCTAAAATTTTCACACATTTTATTCTGAACAGGTTGTAACCTGGTCTGAAACTAATAATATTCTGCCAGAATTACAAGCCGGTTTCCGACCGGGGTATGGTTGCATTTATAATGTGTATACGTTAACCTCTGTAATTCAACAGCATATTAGATTAAAAAAGCGGAAAATGTTTGCAATATTTATTGATTTTAAACGTGCTTTTGATTCCGTCAATTACTCCTTGCTCTGTCTCAAGCTGTTTAATTTGGGTGTTAGTTTTAGAATTTTAACTGAAATACGCAAAATGTATGAGGATACAGAATTCCGTATTAAATGTTCTGGTGTTTTACAAGGCGAATCACTTAGACCTCTACTTTTTGCTCTATTTATTTCAGACATTGATAACTTCTTTGCAACTAGAGGCGCTAAAGGTGGTAATATTGATAACAAAAATGATGTTACTCTCTTGTTACACGCTGACGACCTTGGTATACTCGCAGATTTAGAAGTGGATGTTGGCAGAAAATTAAAATTATTGGAAGAATACACCTTAATAAACCATTTAACAATTAACATTGACAAAACAAAAATTATGCAATTTTCTAAAGGTGGTTTTAGATCTTTGCATTCTCATTTTCACCTAGAGAATAAAACTGTAGCATTAACCAACAATTATATTTACTTAGTTGTTACCCTTACATCCTCTTCTTTATTTTGTGAGATGGCAAATGTAACTACTAACAAATCTAAGCAAGCAAGTGGTGCAATCATTCCAATAATGGCAAAAGCCAAAGTAAATACTTGGTACCCAAGAATTAAATTATTTGAGTCCTTGGTTATAAGCACAATGATAAACTGCATTCCTGTTTGGGGTTTAAGATATAGTGACATACTTGAGCGTGTACAAACCAACTTTTTAAAAAGAATTTTATCCGTGCCAATCAATACACCGGATTATGTAATAAGACTTGAAATGGTCCGAGTCAAACTTCTTTATCATATTTTTAAAATGACCCTTAACTGGTTACTCAAAATTGTATCTATGCATGACAGCAGACTTCCAAAAATCTGTTTCTTCCAACAAAAGCGCATGTTAAACTGTCAAGAGAAATTTAACTGGGCCATGCAAGTAAAAAGACAATTTGAATTTATTGATGCTTGCGATATTTGGAACAATCTTTCATATATAACTAAACTAAAACGAAATAAAAAAACATTATTGCCCCAATTTTATGACAAACTACATAGCGAAGATTTAGCAAAGGTGCAAAGATCATCTTTCCTTAATTTTTACAATATATTTACAATCAACCACAAGCCTAAAAATTATCTTATCCTAAAACTTCCTATTCAGATCACTCGCACTATAGCTCAGTGAGACTGAGTAATAAATATATTCTAAAGTTCACTTTAAATGGATTGTCATACACAATAAATACTAGAGAAATTTGTACAGCTTGCAATAAAAATGAAGATGAGTCAATTCACCACATTTTGTGTGATTGTCCCATTTATAATGTCATGATATCTAAAAATTGTAATTATCTAGCTGATTTAAACTCTCCTATTTACTCTCTTGATAATACGACGATTAATTCAGCTAAAACTATTGCAACTTTTATATGGAACATTCTAAAACTTAGATCAATTATAATAAATGAATAACTTAAACAAAATGGTAATCAACATGATCTTTTTTTGTGTTTTTGTTTTATAGGACAGATATAAAACAAATAATGTATTTTTTTTACTACTAACATGAGAAATCACCATTATTTACTCCATTCCTCTAATGAGAAGTAATATTTCTCTCCCTAGGTAAATAATGATAATAAAAAAAAACCTAGGTAAATAATGAAACTAAATTTCATTAGTTTCATTTTGTTAATTTGACAACTAAACTCCCAGACTACTTGATATTTTGAAATATTTGAAAAATGAGTAGGAAATAACTAAAGCTGGGTTTATTAAAATCTAATCAAATCAAATATGATAATATATAATAATAATAATAATAATATTTATTTACCAAATAATTACATATTATGTAAGGTTAACAATGTAAAATATAAGCCATATTAGGAAAAATAAATATGATAGTCCCACAGAAGAGCAAGTCTGTGCGTGGGATTAACTATAAATAATTAGTGTCTCTGACAAGTGTTTTTATAATACTTTCATCTAATTAACATATTGCACTATAGATTAATACTAATAACCATCTAATAATAATAACAACAATAACAATAATAATATTAATAATAATAATTAAAAATAATAATAATAATAATAATAATAATAATAATAATAATAATAATAATAATAATAATAATAATAATAATAATAATAATAATAATAATAATAATAATAATACCAATAACAATACAACAATAGTAATAATAATAACTATAATAATTAATTATTATAACTTTTTGGTACACGTAATACATGATTATAAGAGGAACAAAAAAAATGATTTTTTTAGATTTTTTTTTTGTTTTTTTTTTTATTTTCAATTATTTTTTTTTAATTTATTTATTTACCCTCAATTAAGACGTGGATATCTGAGCAACTTAATGTATTACACCACTTTTTGACAAATTTTTTGAATAAGTTAAAGTGATTAAGATTTTTTATTTCTGAGGGGACTAGATTATAACATTTTGGCCCTAAATATAGATATGATCTTTGTAATAAATCTTTTTTTGCCCTGATGACGGAGAAAACATCATTTGACCTATACCTGGTAGAGTATTGGTGATGAATTTTGGTTAATTCCTTTCGATTTTTGTGTTGATGTATAATGAGATTTACAAAATATAATTGTCGAATATCTTGAATTTTGGTTTCACTATAAAGTGTACTACTAGTATATAATCTTGGTTTTTTGAATATTATTTTGAGTATATACTTTTGAATAACCTCTAATTTGTGTATGTGTACCTTATATGTACCTCCCCAGGCAACAATTCCATAAGATAAATGGCTTTGAAATAGTGAGTAATATATTATTTTCAGTTGCTCTGTATCGTAATACCTAGTTAAATATTTTAATTTATAATTGACTGTTCTTAGTTTTTTTAGTAAATATTCGATGTGTATATCCCATTTTAGGTGTGAATCTAGTATTAATCCTAAGTATTTTATCTTCGAAACAGATCTAATGTCCACCCTTTCTCCATCCAAATCTATTGACAAAGTAGTATATTGGGGCAAATAACTGGAATATGAAGCAAATGCCATGAAGTGAGTTTTGTCTGTATTGATTGTAAGTTCTTTTTGATCAAACCATTTGATTATGTTTGCGAAATCTATTTCTACTAGACTTTTTAGATCTTGCCAATTTTTGTCTTGATATATTACAGCCGTATCATCGGCAAAACTCACTATGCGACCCTTGCTATTTATTTTAAAGATGTCATTTAGATATAGATTAAACAACAATATATCAGTGTTAATAGTAAAAATATATATTAACTAGGAAATTCAACACCGGCTTTAAAAATTATTAATTAATAACAATAAATCCATGTCATTAAAATATCAAAAATGCAATGGGATATTTCCTAGAATCATAACAAAATTTGACACATGCCAAATTTTTACATAAATAAAGCCAGTCTGATTAGAAACACGCTCCAGTCTGCTTGATATTTCGAAATATTTAACAAATTGTTAGGAAATTACTTATGTCAAAATTAAAATTGCTAATACATTAATGTTAGTAGTAAAAAAAATTCTATATATACCTCGGCTGAGAAAGCTATTATTTACCTCGCACATTATATCCCTCGGCGCTACGCGCCTCAGGATATAAAAGTGCTCGGTAAATAATAGCTCACTTCTCACCCTAGGTATATAATGTACTATTTTTTACTACTAACATGAGAAATTACCATTATTTACTCCATTCCTCTAATGAGAAGTAATATTTCTCTCCCTAGGTAAATAATGATAATAAAAAAAAACCTAGGTAAATAATGAAACTAAATTTCATTAGTTTCATTTTGTTAATTTGACAACTAAACTCCCAGACTACTTGATATTTTGAAATATTTGAAAAATAAGTAGGAAATAACTAAAGCTGGGTTTATCAAATCTAATCAAATCAAATATGATAATATATATCAGTGTAAACAGTAAAAATATATATTAACTAGGAAATTCAACACCGGCTTTAAAAATTATTAATTAATAACAATAAATCCATGTCATTAGAATATCAAAAATGCAATGGGATATTTCCTAGAATCATACCAAAATTTGACACATGCCAAATTTTTACATAAATAAAGCCAGTCTGATTAGAAACACGCTCCAGTCTGCTTGATATTTCGAAATATTTAACAAATTGTTAGGAAATTACTTATGTCAAAATTAAAATTGCTAATACATTAATGTTAGTAGTAACAAAAATTCTATATATACCTCGGCTGAGAAAGCTATTATTTACCTCGCACATTATATCCCTCGGCGCTACGCGCCTCAGGATATAAAAGTGCTCGGTAAATAATAGCTCACTTCTCACCCTAGGTATATAATGTACTATTTGTTTTGCTTTTCTTCCTCTTATTTTTTTTTGTATTATTAATTAGGTGTGTGAATAATTTGTATTGTATGAACAGGTATATTTTTGTATGTCAAACCCTTGCTGTAGAACAATCTGTTTTTAAAAGCAATAAATATATTATTATTTTTCCGGACTTTCGCGTAACTCTGTATGATATGTAAAGAGTTGTACTCGGAATGTACTGTACAAATTTTGGTAAATTTTAAAATTATGTTATATTACCACATAATCATAGACGCCGTTCACAAAACTTGTCGGAGAGGCAAGTCTTGTAGGCAGGGTGAAATAGCCGCAGGCCATAGTAGAAAACCATGGCGAAAAAAATCAAATATCGCAATTCCAAGAAGGAGGGGCAGGTGCTCCCTTTGCCCTCATGTGGCGGTGCTTATGCATTTGTTTTCCTAAAACTGTTTTATTTAACTTTGTCGGTTTTTTAGCTGCTTAAAAACATGTTTAGAAACATTATGATAATAAAGCCCCAAAAAAATTTACTGAACCTTATAGATAATAGGGTTGAGTTTTTGTTTACTTATTCTAAAAAATTATTGAGATGTTGCTAAAAATTTGCTGAATGTAACTGTGTTTGAATATTGTTAGAACTGTTATATTATCTTGAAATTGCAGTTGAATAATAAATTAAATTAATTAAAATAGATCATCTCTCTATTTCTATTGTTGGTCCATTTGAATTAATAATATGTCTTGTACAAATAAAAGTATTTTTTTTTAATTTTTTAACTGTTAAATCTGCCCTTCGTGATAAACTTATCTACTCCAAACACTTTTTTGTCAACTTGTGGTTTTATAAAAGGCACAAATTTTACACCATCTTGCTTGTAACGACTGTCAGACGTACAATTAGCAAACGCACAATGTTTTGAAGGCATGACAAATTGTTTTTTAATTTTTTTTATGGCAATATTTATTTATTCTAATAATAATAAAACGTACATTGTCAATAGAGAATTCGAAAAAGGCTAATTGAAAAGATAACTTTAATGGTGTTGAAATTTACAATGATCATTGTCGCACTGTAGAATATGTTATGGATTCATACCCTGATAATTCTTTGTATTTTATGGGTGATTTCAACCTACCACATTGCTGATTGGACGTATGGTATGGCTTCAGAAGACCATAACATGTTAACGGATTGTCCAGCCAACTATCCGGCAAAATAAATTTTCTTATTTTATAACCTTAAACAGTTGAATTATATTAGGAATCAAAATAATGGTTTCTTGGACTTTTTTTCTCAAAGCTTTGAATACTCAGTTTTGATTGAACCTATTTACCTGTTATTACCTTATGATTATCATCATAAAGCACTTTTATGGACACTTAATATTGATAATTAATTTGAAAAGCTTAAAACTAATGAATAATATTTTGATTTTAAAAATGCTGACTACATTATTTTAAATAATTATTTTGCACCGATTAATTGGAACCAGTTTCTTACTGTTAATGGTGTAGACTCAGCTCTGAGTATTTTTACCAAATACTTAGCAATGCAATACATTGTTTTGTTTCACTTAAATTATGGTAATTTTAGTCCTTTGTCAAAAACGGCCAGAAAGGCCAATGAGTTAAATATCTGCTAATCTATATTCTTAAAAAAAAAACAGAAATAGATCTCAATAGGTTTGTATTATTGTAGTATATAAATATTTGTATGTAAATATTTGGCTAGAGACTGTATTTTTTTTGCTATAATTTTTGTTCTATAATGGGGTTTTCCCATATAATAAATAAATTAAAAAAAATATTTATATAATGCTATTTGCAATATTATTTATTTTTCTCGTAAACTGTAGTAATTATAAATCGAAATAATTTGCAACACTGGTTAATTGTAATAATACAAAATTATACTAGTAAAATGAATTTCAATATTCTTATAATGCAACACTTTCAAAGTGTATGGGGTGAGAAGCAATAAGATTTTTTACTAATTATTAGCTAGCCTAAAACTCTATTAACTAATCCTGTTATCAACTGAAGTCAAACAATTTCTCATCTTTTATATGTTACCAAAATTAGGTAGGTACTAGGTACATTACAAGTAGGATAAAAAATAATAGTAATAATGTAAGTAAAAAATGGTGGAAACGTTTAGGTACATTCACCAAAATTTTTATTTATTTTTAAATATTGGGTGCACCCACCAAAATTAATGGTTTTATTATTAAAACATAAAACATGTAAAACAGTTGTTACAAAATTTTACTTTTTTATAGAAATCTAAATAAAAAACAATTGGTAATTTTTTTATATGAACTCAAATATTGTTGCATATTATCGATACCTTAATCTGCCTATTTGTCTATTAAAAATCATAAAGTTGAAATTAGTAAAATGACAACTAATTGTACAATAAAATTGTTTATTAAAGTTTTAAAAAGAAACACATTAATCAATAAAAATAAAAAAATGAAATGAACACAAAATTATTAGTAAATAAAAAGAATTAATGAGATGGTTGAGGGCTGGAGTTTTAACAAATTGTTAATGTCGGGTTCCAATTTGGTTCCAATTTCATTAACATCAATCGGGGATCGCCACGTTCAGTGATGTGTAGTATGTTCCTCTTCTTTGACTATAAATTAGCTACTGCACTGAAATATATTTTTTCTACACCCACATGGATATTAGCTTATCTGCGCACAGATTACAAAACAAAAAAGTATGCTATTGCCTTCAACTGAATGAATATATCTCATATCCATTCTAGGTAGTAAGAACACTGCAAAAAAATAAAATCTAAAAATCACCGTTCATATTTTGATCAACCGACTGCTATTGTTTTTAAAATTTTAAATAAGTGACAATTCTGTCAAACTAATTATTAGTATATTTTTTAGTTATTGAGATTAAACATACATTAAAATGGGTTATTATTGTGTAGAATCAATAAATAATAGCTTTTCTTTTTTTATTTCGTCTATAATTATGAATAATTTATTAATTTAAATAAAACTATATGAAGTCAATTTAATTACGAGTATTAAAGCAACAAAAATAAAAGAATAGGTGGTCCTGTGGTCAGCGTTCCTGCCATCCGGAATAATGGAGTTCGATTCTCAGATGGGAAAAATATAATGATTTTTTCTCTTTTTTTTCGCTTATTTTATTTTAAAAATTATTAAAAGTCATAAATTATTTTAAAATTAGTTATTTTGTCTATTTTGGGATACGGAGATTCCAGATTTGATATTTGCAATGTTACCAGATTTTCCGTTTCTCTTATATTATTAGTCACTTTGATTTTTTAAATTGATTACCCTGTATATTAAGTCATTATTGGAATCTCCTATTCAATACGAGTTCAACCATATGTAATACTTATGATTTTATGTAGTCTAGAAGGTCTTAAATAAATAAAACAGAAGTCTGGCAACGCCTAATGTCTCATAAATTTTTTAAAACAAACTATTTTCAACTACATTAAAACGTAACAATTGAAAGATTACACCATTTTTAACATAATGGTTACTTTATCAAGTGTTCAAAATGTGCTTCATTTGTGAGTTGACATTACCCTAATCGATGATAGAGTGCATTTACCACATTTCTCCATGATTATTTTATTTATTTAAGACCTTCCAGACTACATAAAATTATAAGTGTTGCATATGGTTGAACTCGTATTGAATAGTAGATTCCAATAATGACTTAATATACAGGGTGATCAATTTGAAAAACCAAAGTGACTAATAATATAAGAGAAACGGAAAATCTGGCAATATTGCAAATATCAAATCTGGAATCTCCGTATCCCAAAATAGGTGTACCCCAAATTTTGTACAATTAGGACTAGCAGTTTACGAGATAATTGGCCGTTTCCAGACTTTTGAGCCACTCCGTATACACTCTTGTTGCACAAACTACTATTAACAACAATTATTTCTGAATTGTCAGTTGTAACTGAACTGTTATTATTTTAAGTCACATTTGGAAACTTGTAATAATGGTGTCAAATGATAAAATTTTATTTGATTTTAGGTTGTAAAACGTATTAAATTGCAGTATATCATAAAACGTTATACGATACATATATATAACATATCAGCTTCATATACTTCTGGAGGTTTATTTCTACTAATGCTTTCTTTTTATTTTTGAGCACCCGTTATCATCTGTTGTTACGTCAGTAAATGATTTAATAACAGCTATAAAATGGTTAAGAAAAGTTGAGTTTTCCTGTTATTCAATTTCGTTTTTTATCGAAAAAATAATATACTTGATGCCAAAATAAGAAATGTTTACTATTGGGCTAAAGTTCTAGGTCTTAAAATTGGATCTTAAGGTAAAAAGTAGCTATTTCCATTTTTCAAGCTCATAACAATGATACTAGAACGAAAGTATTTTAATTAATTTTAAGGGTCTAATCGCCTTAGTTCACTAAGAAAATTTATAATAAAGCCTAGTTTTCATTTAAAATATTTAAAAAGCCTGTAAATTGGGCATATGTTGCAGGCACATGAATGATATTTAGTAAAAAATTATTTTAAATTTAGTATACAGGGTGTCACAATGAAAACTAGCCCATTTTCATTTTATAAAATTTGGTTATAATGAATTTAAAAGATGAGATTTTTAAAAAACACCCTGTATATATAGGTAATACATAATTTTTGTGTCACTGAAGCAAAACTTATAGCAAAATAACACATATCAGCAAAACCCCACGTTTTGTTTAAAAGTTATAAGCTTTGGAAATGGGCTAGTTTTCATTGGGACACCCTGTATTTATTGTTTTCAGAATTATACAAATTCATAACGAGAGTACAATATTCTTAAGTAATAGTACAAGTTGATACAAAAAGTGTGCATTTTTGTTAAAGGGGGATACTTAAAAAAACTACTTAGTGGAGACGTGTATTATTCGTTCAAAATGAAAGCACGTAATTATAAAATTTCCATAACATAAGAAACAAACATCTTTGTTTGGCTTAAGGTAATTACAGCGCCCCTTATTTGTTCTAAAAAATTAAAATTTCGCAAAATAAATTAGACAATAATATTTAGAATATGCATATATTTTAAAGTTATATTTTCTTCCAGTTTCCAAAAAGAAAAAAATTAAAGGGCTTTAAATGTCAAAATATCATAATGAAAATAAATCCACAACACTATTCTTAAAATAATCCCCAAATTTTAACTCTTAATGTCTTGTTAATGATTTTTTAAAATTCGCCAAATTTAGTGGCTAAAACGCTTCGTTAAGTTCTATCTTCTGGTGTAAACTTGTGTAAATCGTTGCAAGAAACGAATGATGACTAAAAGTCAGTGATAGTTTATTGCGCGTTACACCAGAAAGCAGCACTTAACGAGGAGTTTTAGCTACTAATTTCGGCGAATTTTAAAAAATCATTAACAAGAGATTAATAGCTCAAATTTTGGGATTATATTAAGAAAAGCGCTGTTGAGGAATCCATTTATTTTCAATATGATATTTCAAAATTTAAAGCCCTTTTCTTGGAAAGTGGAAGGATTTAAAACATTAAAATATATGCATATCTATCTAGCTAATTTATTTTGCCAAAATTTAAATTTTTTAACAAATTTTCTTTTTGAAATATCCTTATCCGAAAATTATAAGGGGTACTGTATTCACCTTTGTTAGATTGCTAATTATCTAATGATCAGAATATTTATATTATAGAGAAAATCAGATCAGTTTTCAGTGAGCATAAAGTTACAAATATTGGGCACCTAAAACGATTATATTCCAGTGATTTTTGTTTTTTATTACAATTATATCCAAATTAAAGAAAATCAAAATTATTTTCGACGGTAACATCTATTATAAATTCTTATTGGATATACCTAGTAAATAATTTAAAGAGATCATCGTTTACTTTTACTCTAAACGAAGCAGAATTGTATAAACGTTTTATTATAAAGAATGCACTGACACCTAAGTTATACAATTTTTGTCACAGAAGATTATTATTCACTAAATTGAATGCTTTCTTAAAATCAATAAAAGCAACAAATAGTTGACATTTATGACGGTGAAATTGTAGTTGGATAAGGGGCTATTATTTTCTGGTTTTACATTTATTGATAAAATTATTTAATGGTAGGAGCAAATATTGTACATCACTTGTGTAAAAATGGTTTTTCACACTTTTCGTACTGCCAATATAATATAATATTACTTACCTGGTGTTTTTCAATATATAGGTTTCAAACTGCACAGACGATCTGTCGTCTTGTTGGAACGAGGAGATGGGTTCATTTTCGTTACCATTGGATTTAGAACCCTTGCCGAGTTTATTCAATATCTCGCCATGCAGTAATGGAACCAATGGAAATTATAAGTAAGTTTAATTTTTATTCGCAAATTAAAAAAATATTGATCATATTACTTTGCGGTACCTACTATAACGGGTGAGGCAATATTTTGGAAACCTTTAATTACCTAAAAATATATTAGGCGTAAAATTTACCGACATCTATTTTCTCATTTCTTGAATATTTCATCTAAATATTATATTTGTCATATTTTACTATTCTGTCTCTCTTATTTTATAACGAAAGTTTATTCGTGGATCACATTTCGTAAAATAAAATATGTCATATTGGATAGTGTTGGTGTAGCTTAGGGTTGCTACCTGCCCTTATTTGAAAAGGACAGTCCTTTTTTCAAATAAATTGTTCTTGTGACTTTTTAAACCTGAAAATGTTCTTTTTTAAAACTATATTTCAATATTTTTCATTATTAATTTATTCGCAGCAGCACCGCCTTGGCCCGCACTTTCCCACAAATGAAACCCAGTCCCAGTAATGTTTTTGCGAACGCACGTTGTTATTTTACATGTGGCAGCTGTCGAAAAAAGTTATTTCTTTTCAATTTTCCAAACAAATTTCTGCATCTAAAACCAACGTTTAAAGATTATAATATCTAAACTATTTTGGTTCTATTGTTATTATTTGAGATGATGCAGAATTCAGACTCTTAGAGATTGAAAATTAAAACCAAATTTAAAAATACTCCAAATGTGTTTCCCTTAATTTCATATTTATTAAGTGTTTCTGCTAGTTCAGCATTTTCTGAGTGAATGTTTTCTGTGATGGCTACCAAACAGACTAATTCACTCAAAACTTATTAATATATTTTAATTTTTAAAAAATTGTCAAGAATTGTACAACTTCATAAAAAAAACAAGGCTGCTTTGGAGGCTGCAAAATTAAACATAAAATAATATTTTTCTACGATCACTATCCAAAGTAGGCTTTTGCGCTTCGAAATAACGACCGCAAAGTTGACGTTTTCCGCGAATTGACATTAAGTGATACATATTATGCACTACATATGACAAATTTTCAGTTTGTATATCTATTTCTTAAAATAATGTGATCGCAGAAAAAATCTTATGTGCATTTTGAGCGAAAAGTTGGTTGCCGCTTTCGACATATTCTGTTTCTGTTTCAACCGGAAAATTATCACTTTTCGCTCTTGATACACAAATAGCTATTTAAATTCAGTAATCCCTAGAGGTATAGTTCGGTTTGTGCGTCTTCTGCATACAAGCGGAACCACACCTTAAAATATTTTTTTAGTTTTTAATTTTTGTTTTTAATTTATGTTTATGTTGTTTTTTTATTCAATTATGATGTAACTACCTAATTAAGATATTATTGTTCAATAATAAGTTATTATAAAGTAAAAAAACTGCCTGTAGTGTATTTTAAGAGGTTTACGGTGGTACCTTGCGCGATTTCCCTACTCGCATTCATAAAGCCGGTTTTTCTAAGGTTTCTTGTAAATGTCCTTTATTCACTTTTCAAAAAGGTAGCAACCCTAGTGTAGCTTCTACATCTAATAAAGTTTTATTCATTGTTGGAATCTCATTTTTGAACTAGAGTTTTGTCTAACTGCGTTTTTAACTGTGTCTTCAATTATTGTTTCGGTCAATCAGTAGGTTTTCGGTTCTGACATCTCTCTAACGACTTCTCGAACAATCTTCCTCGTCTCTAGTCTCGTCTTTTCTCGTTTCGTACGAAACGAGACGAGAAAGTGTCATCTCTCGACGAGAATTTCTCGTTTCTCTCGAACTCTCTCGAGTTCTCTCGCGCAATTATCTTTTTACTTCTTTAAAATTTTCAATTAGTTATCGTAACTTAAAATTTAAAAATATCAGATTTCCAGATAGTCAAAAAGTTAACTCTAAAACACCTATTCTATATACCCACTGAGTTTTAAGTATGGAACGCCTCAATTATCTAGGATACGGCTTGACCGATTTTTATTTATGGTGACCCGTCAAATGCGCCCCGAAAAAAGCGCTCCGACAAAAGCGCCCCGACAAATGTCAAATTTTTCTGAGGTTACTTTTGGAGAAAAATTAGAAAGACAACAATTTTTAAGTGTTTTTTCGAAAAACTGTCAAAGAAAAGGTAAAAGAAACGAACGTATAATATATTGTTAATATGCTTCAAAATGCTTTCATTTGATAACACACGAAAAAAATTCTATTTTTCAAATGAAACCCTACCCCCTCCCAACTGACTTCTAAGACAAAGTATTTATAGCAGGGGCAGAAGTTGGAAAGAATGTTACTAGTTCTCCCACTTCATACACTTAACTTGACAGGTTTGCGCCGGATCTAACCGAAGTAGACGCGATACATTGGCGTACAAAATTATTTTTTAGATGTTAATAACAATTTCGAGTAAATAGTTTAATAAATTGTGAATAGCTGTTGAAATTTTGTAGAATTATGATTTGGGTATTATAATACATGTTTAATAATTATTTATAGTCCATAAATACATGCGATTGTCCAGTTCATATTCTTTGAAACGTCACTGGCAGGTAAACATTACTGCAAAATTCTCGAAGTCATCCGACGTGGTTTGACGTTTACCCCCTCTCTACCTACCAAAAGCCTTTCCAACTTCTGCCTCTGCTATACATTCTTAGTTAACGCCCAATTTGGGCCACTAATTACTTTAAGTTTCAATTGTTTATGTCAAATAGTGTCTAAGTAAAACGATTGTGACAGACAGACAGGCAGAGAGATACCAAGGTAATTTCCCTAAGTGTTTCTTATTGCCAATTTGGGTACTGATGATAAAAATTACTTGAAAAATTATTTGTTATTGTCTTCAAAAGTTTTTTCATGTTTCGTCCTATACTTTGTTTTTAAACTAGGAGGAGCGAATTTAAACGACCCATTTACACAGGGAAAAGTAACTAGATTTGTTACTAAGAGCGTGTTCCGAAATATAGTAGAGTTCAAAATTTATGAAATAGTTTTTATTATCGGCCCTAGTCGGCGAACGGCCAATGAGGAATTAAGAGCGAATAAATCTCATAGGAGGCGATTTTTTATTGGTCCCAAACAACGGTAGTAAATGTCACATTACTGTGATCTGAAATGTGTATCTAAAACGAACTGTCAAATGAAATTCAATATGACCCTTGATTTCTTTTTGAGAATAACAATGATCTTTTTAAAATGGAAATTGAATATTTAAGAAAATTTTTAACGGAATATCCTGATGCAGGTTAGTATAAAATATAAAAATATGGTCTGTTTACATTTTCAAGGATATATTTGTTGTATGTATAAACTGAAGTAAAAGTTAATTATTAGCTTGGACCCCTTCACCATATTATACTCTTTACTCTCAGTAAATGCCAACACAGTGACTGGAATTTCTCCTATGAGTAATATAGCTATTGTAGCTTATTTAGTGTTAACCCAGAGTTGATACGCTAAAGAGTAAATGAAGGCATTTAAAAGCTTACAGGCTATTGTGAGTCAGGATTTATTTTGAAAACTGGAACCATCATTTTCATAACATTACATGTCAATATTATATCAAAAACTGTTTAATAATATTGTAGTTCCTTTAAACTCTAGTTGTAATTTTTATATTTTTTAATTTAAAGTTATACTTACCCTATGTATTAATTTTAATTAGATATTTTTGTTGTTTGATTATTTGTTGTAGAAATATTGTTAGCTCATTATGCTAAATTAAGATTCTCTAATGTAGTTGTAGATGGTGGTGTTTTAAATGCTAAATCTCAGTTTTGTAAATAAAGTTTACTTGAATGTTTAGTTACATTTTAATCATTTTGGTAAGAAATTTATTAATTTTTAGTTTTAAAAAATCAGTAATAAAATTGTTAGTTTTTTTCTTTCTAAAATACTTCGGAATCCATCTCTTCATGGTAATATTTGCCTTCAAAAATAAATAATGCATCTACAAAACCTTCTTAGAAACCAGCATATAAAATAATAAGGCGTCTTCCCTTTCTTGTAGGGCTTTTCAGGAACTGCTACCGGTATAGAAGGACCCATAATCGTAGAAATTCAGAACAATTGCTTACTGAAGTTCTGAACAGGACTGTTATTAACGAAACAAATGTAAAAAACTAAGTAATAATGATGAGATATCAAAGGGGTAAAAACAATAACAAAACTAAAAATTTGAACTGTCAATAATTGTCAGTAATTGCATTAGATGCGATGTTAATGCTAAAAAGTGATGTGTGAAACTGACTGCAATCTGACCAATCAGAAGTCTACAGAATTGCCAACTTAAATTCAAATCGCTCCTCCTAGTTAAAAAACAGAGTATAATTATATCTTTTCCAAATTTAAATTTGATATTTTTATCACGAGAGAAACGAGACGAGACAAGACGAGCGAATGGCTTTCTCGAGCGAGAGAAGCGCCTTCTCGTCGAGACGAGAGAAGTATTCTCTCGCCCCACGAGACGAGATGAGAGAGGCCTCTCTCTCGTCTCGTCTCGCGGCATCACTAGTTTGTACCTATACTACGCTGGATTCTAATGTTCGTTGAAATTATGGCGCAGACTATTTAGAAACTCGACAGGCCCGGCTTTTGTTTTGAAACTCGTAAGTGTTTAAATACGAACAAATAATGGAGTGCTTACAACTGGTTTGTTTATACAATTTAAGTAATTTCCAACAAGGAATTTAAACGGCGTTTGAAGATGATTTTAGAGCTGGTTGGGTACTTTCAAATAATGTTACCGAATTAGATTTACTTTTATTCGTTGTAATCTTATAGCCGAATTCCGTGTCTACTATACTGCCGTCCTAAAAATTGAAAATAGATGGCGTATCTACAAAAAAATGAATTTTATTATTTTTGCTTCAATGGGTTCGTGGAAAGTTAAATTCATTTTTTACCAAGCAGAAATGCTGCATATATTTTCAAGATATTAAAAATCTAACATAATAATTAGCCTGCTCTGAGTACTTAAGGGCTAAGGAAATAACTTAAGATCCCATATTCTTCGCTTATCGCTCTCAGTAGGTACGGCATTTGTTTTTAGGACGACAGTGTATCAGTAACATAAATAGATTTTAAGAAAATAATAAATATATGATTGCCGTATTTCTTTCAAAAACCGACCGTTTTACTTCTAGAACTGTTTCAGAATCGAGTCGTCGATCCAAAATCAATCGCCGTTAGTATTTCGAGATCAAAAGCAATCGGGTCCCGATGTCGCCGACGTCCTGCTTTCGCTCAAGCACGCCGTGGTCCATCCCGGACAGAGCCCCAACGATAAATATGAAGCACAACACGTCTATCATCCCCAGATGCTCCTCTCACCGAATGGATACTCAGGGGGGATCTGCGAGCAGGCGTTCAGCCAACCGACTCCCATGTTTCCGAGCATGTCCGTTAACGTTTCTATGAATATGACCATGCACGGTTACCATCCTAATAACAGCTGCGGATATCCTTCTGCGGAGATTGCCTGTCCGCAGGTAAGCTCTTTAAAAAGTATTCTCGTCGCCAAAGTAATGAATAAAGAAAACTCTAAATCAATACCACATAAAATAGTTTATTAGATTTTAAAGCTGCAGCTAGTTTCGGAAAACTTTGTTATTTGTAATTTTACTTTTTACATATATTATTATATCAATATATGATAAACTGCGGTACCAATAATTCGTCGCTGAAAAGGAAAAGGGACGTAAGTCGAAAAATGTCCAATTTGACTTATGAGCACCAGAAATCTGATAAAGTGGATATCTATGATGTCACAAAGGGGCGTATCTCTCCTCCTTGTGGACTGATGCACAAGCAAAGCACTATACACCAAAAGTTTAATTGCGTCTCCTGTAAAATAGCTACAATGGAGTTACGTCTCTTTGTCTTTCCAGTGGTGAATTGTGTTATTTGTTGTTAAAACAACTTCACTTTTATATTGTATAATAATATTGTTATCTTCATATAGGTTACTTGTCAGAAGGTAAGTTTATTATGGTATTATAGGCACGATGATGGTCGTTGGTCGAAACTAGTTGCAGCATTAAAATTTAATAAATATGTGGTATTCATTTAGAGTTTTCTTCATACTTTTAATGAAACAAGTATAATTTATACAGGGTGTTATTGAATTACATATAGATGCACATTAAAAATAACAAGAGTGTTTGATGTCCAAAAAACGAATAATACTAATTTTAGCATTACATTCTAAAATTTAAAGATTTACCCTTTTTTCCGACCATTATTCTACGCTCAACCTCCCATAATATAACGTTATAGCAGCAGTCATGCCAGATCTAGGGAATTATACCTAGTTCTAGGAAGATTTTTGGCAAATTATTTTGGGGGAAATCATAGGGATTTTCGATAAAACATTTGAGGCAATAACTTCAAAATGTTTCTTTTAAAAATAATCTACCTAAAACATAAGTGTTAAGTAAACAATTATAATTGTTATTTCTCTTGCTACCCTACCTCGCTATTCGGGTAATGCCATTCCAATTAGATTATTTAGATTAGACTGAATGTATTTTAATTCTCACAATTAAAGTCTCAAGTTTCCTTTTTCAATTATACGGATTCAATACATCGATTTTTTATTCCCGCTGACGGTGCATGAATTTTCTTAACAGGGCCAATCTATTTTGTCGGCTTTTACCAGAGATAACAGAAGATGTAGCTATTCATTGATAAAATATAATATTCATGATGCCAAGTCCATACGGCTATCCATTTTTTTTATTAATAAATAAATGTGTAAGCCAGGCGTAAGCACAAACAACGAAGCAATCCATGCCGGTATAAGCCCTGTTGCCACATCCAACTTAACATTAACTAGGTTTTGCAATTTATTGAAAATTATTATATCTAATTCAGTTAAATTTGATATAACTAATGATTAAAAATGTTTTGAGTTCAGTTGCAATAAAATGTGTTGAATTATTTTAGCTTTTCTAAGATATGTAAATAATTTCATAACGTGATTTGTTTTCGAAATATTCACACTCAAAGGTGGATATTTATCATTTTAATGTATTATTTAATTTTGTAATTTTGGATTTTTTTTTTTGAGAGTGACATACAATGAAATAGAAGGAATTAAGGTGTTACTTTCCCATGCCGTACGCCACGTACGCCACTGGTCAAGTTTTTTAACTGATTTTTTTTTAATTAGTGTATCTTATACGACTCCAAAAACTTTGTCCAGTGCAATTTTATAAAAAAATTACAAAATTAAAAAATAAATTGAAATAAAAAATATCCACTTTTGAGTATGAATATCTCGAAAACCAGTCAATTTATAAATTCCAAACAAAAGTACATGTTTTATTTATAAAACATAAAAATGTAAAAGTATAGTCCAAATAAATGTGTGTACAGCAGTAAAATTTAAAGGGGATAAAAGTATTACTTATCCGTGCCCTACTTATTGTTTTACTGATAGGTGTATCTTATGACACCAACAATGTTTACCGAATTTAGTAAAATTATACTGAGAAATAAAAAAAATATAGCCATTAATAATTTTGAATTTTCAACTTTAACACCCTCTATGTCGGAAACCAGAAATATTTTATCTAAGCATGTTTCGTTTAAGCGTCCTATTTTTATTCAGAGTATCTATAATTATTTTATGTCCAATTCTTAATGTAATTTTATATCTTCTAATATGTATTTTGTTATTTAGTTACAATGGAGTTCGACGCCACAAGGAACAAACCAAAGTTACCAAAGCCAAGGATTATTGAGTCCTTCCTACGGAGGGACGACGTACTCCTTCACGGCGGATTTCCGACCTCCCCAAGAGGTGCCAGTTACCACGTCATCGTACAAACCCCTGCCAATGAGTTTTTCTTCGCCAAGAAGAAGACATAGTATTAGTTTCGTTGAAGAGGATAGTCAGAAGCCCAATGTGTGTAGGATATGCGGTAAGTTGGACTGTGTATTGATCTTTTCGACACTAGTAAATCGCAGTCGGTGTATCCCATTAGAAACCAAGACTGTCTATCCACACCACAAGTTAACAATGACAGAACGTGGAGCCTACTATAACTGTATCAAAATATTCAACAGTCTCCCCAGATATATCAAAACAATTAATGAATTGACAGAAATCAAGAAAGTGTTATTTATATATTTAGTTAACAGGGAACCATTAGAGTTTTTGATGACCTAAAACAATATTGTTTGACTCTCTTTCGTTTTATGTATCTGTAACATACTCCTAAAATAAAGAACTATTATTATATATATTATTATATATGAAAATCTTTTAATAATATTCAACCAAAAACAAATCTAACTCTAAATTGTTTATAAATACCCTGAAATAAATAAAAACTTAAATTTAATTTTCTCTTCTTTCTTCTCTTTATCTCCTATCTTTTTTTTTATATTGGTTAGAATATGTTATCAAAGGTACAGTGTGTTTTTCAAAGCCAAGTAAGCCAACTACATAGCTTTAACCACATAAGGATATACAAGCGAGTAAAAAGTATATGATTCTAGGAATGCCTTATGATATAACCACACAAATATGAAAAAAAAAAAATTCAAATACAAATACTAGCCTAATAATCCTGGAAACAGAGCCCTCCCATACAAGTTGAACTTGAACTGGTTCAAAAACCAATGATGAAGTCACTGCTGAAATCTTTGGACTGAAATCGAAAACAACGATGTCGCTGAGTCTAGAGGAATATTTAACGGTGTGCCCGAGTCCAGAAAATTCCAACCAGAGTTCAAATAAGTTTGTGGTCGTTCAGAGGACGGTATTATTGAAACAAATCTACTGAATTTATGCAAAATGTGTTCTCTATTTACCTGTTCCATTAGCACCCAGGGCCGACTAGAGGGGGGGCAGCCGGGACTAATTTCCGGGGCCCGGGCTCAAATAGGGGCCCGGCAGCGGTATAAGGGGGACCAGGCAGTGGTGGTGTTTGTTACTTTGAGAAGTTCGACAGAAGAGAGGGGAAGTTCTTAGTTGAGGACCTTTTTTTTAGAGAAATTCAAGGAGAGGCGGAGAAATTTTTGGGCCCGATCTGGAGAATTGTCCTGTGGCCCGATCTGGCTCTCGGCGGCCCTGTTAGCATCCCATTAACATGTTGATTTGAAATACCACATGTGTGTTCTAGTCCAATTAGTTTTCTCAGCTCCCTTTTTAGCTACTTAGTCGTTTTCCAATACTCCTATTCATTTAAGATTGACCTTATTATGTTCTGCTAAGGTCTGGAGTGACTGTTAGCAGTCCAGTACTAATTTAGAACATACCTATACTTATACCCTTTTTTAGGGAACCGCTTGGACTGTCATGTGCATATAGCATTCATCAGCTGGTAATACCTACTGCCAGCTGAGTTTTGTTAAATATTGTGGCGGATGATTAACTAAAGTAAGGTTACAAAAAAGAATAACACTAAACAGTCAATGATCATGAAAAACAGAAGGTACTTATTGAACTAATAGTTCAATAAGCGTTCCTACCTACTAAATCAGCGCCTGCCCATTGAATTAGTTCAAATAGGATTGTGGCCGTTCATAGGACAGTATTCTTGGAACAAATCTTTATGCAAAATCTTATCGGTTAAATTCCTATGCTGTTTTTATTCATTTTTAGCCACCATGACTATGAGGCTTAGAAATATAGTCGTAAAAAATTATTGACGTTCATTTTTGAACATCATACTACTATTCGTTTTTATATGTATACCCATTTCAAAACACCCTGTATACCTAAGTACAATTGACGGTTATTGAGATATTTGGCAAAAATATGTTTTGTAGCCTGTTCACGTAGCCATATAGGGTGTACCAGTAAAATCTCCCAGGTCAGTCATGTAAAATGTTTTTTTCTGCACCCACATGGATATTATCTTATGTACGCACAAAACTAAAAAGTATGCTATTGTATTCAACTGAACGAATATATTTCATATCCATTCTAGGCAGTGAGAACACTGTAAAAAAAATAAATCCACCAATCACAGTTCATATTTTGGTTACCCGATTACTAATATTTTTAAAATTTTACATAAGTGACAATTCTGTTAAACTATTTGTCAGTATATTTTTTAGTTATTAAAATTAAATATACATTACAATGAGTTATTTTTGTGTGGAATCGATATTTTTATTTGGTCTATAATTATAAATAATTCGTTAATTTTAATAAAATTATATGAAGCTAATTTATTTACGAGTAATAAAACTAAAATCCTAAATGTCTTCCACGCGAGAGGCCCGGGTTCAAATCTAGGTTAGGGACTAACTAAATTAAATATTTTTTTTTCATGTTTATTTTATTTTATTAATTAGTAAGTCATACATTATTTTAAAATTAGTTATTTTGTCTTAATAACTTAAAATATTTTTTTTAAATTTGTTAGTGGGTCGTAGAATAAATATATACTGTACAATTCGAGTGAATGGACTATAATAGTCAAATTTTTTTATTACTTTATTTTAAACTTTACTACATAGGGTGAATGAAGGGCGGGAAATTTCATCAAAATGGTTTTTCAATCGCAATTTTCTTCCAAATGCTTAAATAATTGGATAAATCAATATTTTCTTGTTAAAATAATCATTATTATTGTTTCTACGTAAAAAGGATAGAAAATTCCGATCCGTTGTCCATATCGCCCTCGCACTCAACCTTTGTCTTCGTGCGATATGGCCATCACATCCATTCTTCTTGCACAAACTACTATTTATTCTCTTTCAAATGTTCAAACAAAAATTTGGTACCGAAAAAGCAGTATTGTTTCCAATAAAGTACAAAAATATGGGTTAGTACGAAATAATTGTTTGGAAAATCAATGTTTGGACTTAAATATATCGAAAATTGCCAGATTTATCGAATTAGTACATACAACAAAATCTGCTTAAAAATGCATTTTCTACAAGATGGGCTACATTGAAATTCTTGTGTGCAGTGACATCTACATAACTTTTTGTCTTATATTTCTATAGAATGAAAAAGTATCCATTGTCTCAAAGGTGCTCAGTAATGAAATGGAAAGGAAGCACAAAACAATACCACAGAATATGTTTATTCATAAAATCTCGCGACTAGTTTCGACCTACATGGTCATTTTCAGGCATATAATACAAATAACACAATTGACAGAAAAATGGTGAAAATACCATTAAAAATGGTTACTTAAATAAAAATTTAATATAGTAAATTTTAGAATCCAAATTCATGAGTAGGACAATCCCTTGGTCATCTGATTTTAGACTAAAACCGCTGTTCCTCAACTAAGTCAGCACTTTTTAACGTAACAAATAATACTTGTTTTAGCTCCTTATACATCTAAAACATACACATACATACATACATTATGTAGCACACACATTTATACAACTTCAATACAACATAGCTTTGGTTGAAATAACCATTAATGTAGATATCCATAATGGACATACAGGGTGTTCCATCTCAGACGAGCCACAAGTATATTTGTTATCCCATAGTAATTGGAAAAATTTCCCGAAACACGTCGGATGATTTTCTTTGGGGGACACCTTTTGACGTATATTTGAGGCTTGAACGAGCAACCTTCTATGAGGGGGCGCTTCAACTCCTCAAAATTGAATAGGGAAGAGGGGTTGAGTGATACTTCATTTGTAAGGTCTTAAAAGCCTCTTTACAACGGTGTATGAAAAAAATCACATTCTTAAAATAAATTAATTGTTTTATCATTCTTACAATCAAAAAAATCAAAACTGCGTTTTTAAATCAAATGTTCAAATTGTCCTCTATTGACTTCCATACAATAATATATTTTCTCGAACTAATAAATAAAAAAAAATCAAAACATTTTCTTATCTTGGCTTCATTTTTTTTCTTAGAAGGTGTTTATCTCGTTTGTTCGATCATTTCATGTATTAAAAATCAATCTGTTGAGTTACTACTTTGCTGATTTGCTTACAATTTTAAAAATAAATTATGGTGTACACATTGCAAGAACGTGTTGAGCTGGAGCCTGTATTACCAAAATCAAAATGGTGCCCAAGCTGCTGCAAGGATATTTAACCGAAACCATCCTGAACGTAGCGTTCGCCATAAATACGTAATGGAATTAATTTCAAAATTTGTTGAGACGGGTTCAGTAATGGATAAAAAAAGGGCACCCATTGGAATTGTGAATGATGAAGGAGCAGCTGTGGCGGTATTGGGCCATGTCCAACTTATTCCAAACACGCAATCTGTCCGACAACTTTCTGCAGTTTCCGGTATTGGCCAATCTAACGTTTTCAGAATTTTACATAAACACAAGTTCCATCCGTACAAAATTAAACTAATTCATGAATTAAATGATGATTTGGATCGAAGGTAAGAGTTTTGCGAAATTATGGCCGAGCGTATCAACAATAACCCAAATTTCTTGTACAACGTTTGCTTTTCTGACGAATGCACTTTTTCAGTTAATGAAGAGGTTAACCGGCATAACTGTAGAATTTGGAGCAATACATATCCTCATGTATTTCGAGAAGCTCACACTCAATATCCGGAAAAGCTAAAAGTTAAGGTAGGAATTTTGGGAGACCACCTAATTGGACCTCTGTTTATAATTGGACCTCTGTTTATTCCTGGTAATTTAAATGGCAAAATTTATCTTGAAATGCTGGAAAATGCGATTGATACGTTAATAACAGAAACATTAGAAAACTATCCTCTACTAATTGAACACACTCAATATCCGGAAAAGCTAAAAGTTAAGGTAGGAATTTTGGGAGACCACCTAATTGGACCTCTGTTTATAATTGGACCTCTGTTTATTCCTGGTAATTTAAATGGCAAAATTTATCTTAAAATGCTGGAAAATGCGATTCATCCGTTAATAACAGAAACATTAGAAAACTATCCTCTACTAATTGAACAACCGTTGCATTTCCAACAAGACGGAGCTCCTCTTCACTACGCCGCATCAGTTCGCCAATACTTCAATTTACAATACACTGGTCGTTGGATTGGAAGAAGAGGTCCTATGGAGTGGCCAGCTCGCTCTCCTGAATCAGCCTAAAAATTTCGACAAACTACGCCAACGAATTGTAAATGAGTGTCGTCAAATAACTCCAATTATGGTGGACCATGTTAGAGACGGTTTTCAGTCAAGATTCTATTATTCTATGGAAGTCAATGGAGGACTATTTGAACATTTGATTTAAAAACGCAGTTTTGATTTTTTTGATTGTAAGCATGATAAAACAATTAATTTTTTTTAATAATGTGATTTTTTTCATACACCGTTGTAAAGAGGCTTCCAAGACCTTACAAATGAAGTATCACTCAACCTCTCTTCCCTATTCAATTTTGAGGGGTTGAAGCGCCCCCTCATAGGGGGTTGCTCGTTTAAGCCTTAAATATACGTCAAAAGATGTCCCCCAAAGAAAATCATCCGACGTGTTTCGGAAAATTTTTCCAATTACTATGGGATAAGAATTATACGGGGTGGCTCAACTGAGATGGAACACCCTGTATATAGAGAATATAAGGGTCTCTCATAAATTTCCATCAAAAGTTTAAAATTGTCTAGATACATTTTCCACATATTTGTTGCAATATATTCCCAACTGTAACTAAAGCCGCCGAGTTACCTATGCTGATCACCAAATTGCAACGGGTTAAATACCTAACTTCCCTTCGGGGTCTTGGCTAAAACAATAAATCATTATTAGCTAGTTAAAGAGTATTATTTTATTTCCTTGATTAATTTAAATATTTTTAGATTTTAATTTTCTCATTTTCTATCATTATGTTCAGTTTTGGCGCGAGGTATTTGTATTTTCAAGGAACCTATGTTCATCAATGAATAGTAGAGAGGGTAAATATCGCGCCAGAATTGAAAATCAGAAAGAGTTCTCAATCTGACAATGCCACATATACATGTAACAAGTGTTTCGCGGCTTTTTCTATAGTAATTTCCTAGAGGGCCAGTTTTCTTTTCTAGTGTTTAAGTTAGAATGCTTTTTGTGTTAATAAATATCTAGTAGTTTTTAAATGGGATGATTTCCCACCTTTTTCGTCTTAAACATCTCTATAGAGTGCTATCTTATGGTTGCACAAATTTAAAGCTCTCAATATTCTCGAGGCACATAATATCGCGAAGTATTTCCAATGGCGCGCATATAAATACAATTTTATATTAGAAAATCCTTAAGACATGTATGCTTTCACGAGAGGTCCGGTTTGCTCTTCAGGTTTAACGAAGAAATTTAACAAGTTACAAGAGAAATAACGCATTTTAAAATCCAATAGAATCGAAACTGATCAGTAACTATTTTCACCATTATTATTTTTTTTGTAGGCCTAAAGATGAACATGTAGACCGAAATTATGAATAAACTTACGCTGTGTTATTGTTTTTGTGCATATTTCCATTTATATATTTCTATGTAAAAATGAATTAATGTATACTTTTCAGGTAAAAGTTACGCACGGCCTAGCACCCTCAAGACCCACCTGCGTACCCACAGCGGCGAAAAGCCCTACAGGTGCATCGACTGCAATAAATCGTTTTCTCAAGCTGCGAACCTGACTGCGCACGTGCGGACGCACAGCGGGGAAAAACCGTTTCGATGTCCGGTCTGCGACAGGAGGTTTTCGCAGAGTTCGTCCGTTACCACGCACATGCGCACACATTCTGGAGAAAGGCCTTACAGGTATTTTTATACTATTCCAATTTTAGATAAAACTACAAATTATTATTTTCTTTTCACTAATTGTTTAAAAAACCTTCGATTATGTATGTATATTTTACCAATAACACTCCTAGTGTGGATAATTATTTTTTAATAAAATAGATTTGTCAAAATCTCTAAACTCATTCCTTAGTAATTTCATTAACTCTTCACCTCCATTTTCCTCTACTCTATACTTTTTCTTGCCAATCATTCACTGCTGCAGTGCGTATATCTTCTTTTCCTTCTTTGAACCATCCTGATCTGGACAACCATGCTTCCTTCTCCTGTCTGGCTCCCATTTTAACATTAAATGTTTCAATTCCTACTTTCTAAACGTGTCCTAACCATTTAACTCTGGATTGCTTTATTTTTATTATGTCGTCTTTTAGCCCTTGTTTAATTTTCTCATTTGTTCCAATTATGTATTCTTCTTCTGTAATTTTAATTGGTCTTCGATCGTAAACAATTATTTAAGGGCCTGTGATAAATAATTGTATCAAAATATAATAAAGAGTGATCCACAAAATGTGTTTCTAAGTAGGTCATGACTGACAATGACAGAGATACGAGTCATATCCGTAATAACTACACACGACTCTGAGTTAAATCCAAAATGACCCTTAATAACTGGAATTTTTCCAAGACCAACTTTAAAAACATTTTTTTGTGGATCACTTATTATTAACAATAATTTTTCAAAGTTAATTTCTACCACTTTTCATTTTATCTGGGTTCTGACCTCGGGGTAACTCTACCCGGTCGACGTACTGACGTACTGAAAGCTGATTTTTATTGAGTATTGTGTCGGGTACCGAACTATAGAAAGGTTATAAAACGAAAAATACAAAGCAACCAATGACAATTGAAAACAGTACAAGGTACAATTCAAAATAGGTGAAAAAGAAATATACAAAAAAAAGTGGGCGCCCCAAAATTGATAAGCGGTGGGCGTAGGATACCACAAATCGTAGGTCCACTGTGTATTTAGATTACCTAGTTAAATTATATACAGGATGTTGCGTAATTATGTTCCAAATATTTTTATAGGGTGCTATAAACCATTTAAGAGGGGGTTTCTATTAAAATTTTGCAATTTGGGTCTTTTTTAAACGGATACTCTTGTGTTAAAACTACATCATCAAGTATTTTAATTTTTTTTAAGGTAAATTGTTGAATATACGAAAATATTGCACAGTAAAACTAATTTTTTTCGGCCTATTGAGCACTAAATATCTCGATAGAGACTACCCAAATTGAAACCCCCCTTTAAATGATTGGAGAATACTCTGTTAAAATATTAGAAATATTGGAACACCCTGTATAATAGGAGCACATATTTTGTAATTTTAATCTTAAATAATCAAACTTTTTATTACCTAGATATATCATAACTAAAACGTATTCCTTCGTAGAAGTAAAATGCGTATAAACTAACCAAAAAACATATTGTTCAAAATGCAGTATGTGTTTGCAATACTATTTTGGTAATAATTGAAATATACACAAGATAACGGCACGTATTAACTAAAGACCCGTGGGGGGTAAATACACATTTGGATTAAGTAGGCAAATAACATCATTATGAATTGACGGTACTAACGAAAATTAAGGTGACTTAGATATTTTTTTATTATCATATATTTAAATAGCATGCATAATATCTCTGTACCACTATACGAGGGTGGTTTGACGAAAGAGTGACTTTTCAGAGGTTGGCAACACCCCATACAGTACAAACACATTTCAGAAATATTTTAACAATGTTACATTGAAACATTTGCAATGCATAAATATTACGGAACATCCCAGAAACATTTATGAAATATGCCCGAAACGTAAAAATGTCCTGTAAATATAATATTTCACAGTAATATTTCTGAAATGAAAATTTGAAATCTTAAAATAGTAATATTTCAGAAATGTATTCTAGTTTTTTTTCTAATATATTATTAGACTAAAAAGACATTTAAAAATATACATGTTTATTTAAAATACACAAAACTCAAACATTGATTCTTAAACAAACAAATAAATAAATATGTTAAACAATATTTCATAAAATATAGAAGCGAATTGCTTCATTTCCACCAATTCCTTTAAATGCACTAATTTGAAACAAAGGTTTTTTTTAATAAATACTCCAAGTAAAGAAACATTTACGATTATTATAATCTAATCATTAAGATCAAGTAGCAATTTTATTTTTACCTAACTTATCTTGGGATGAAAAACTTCACTATATAGTGTACTTTAGAGTCTAATTATTTAGTTACATTACCGTTAACGTATAACACTTAACCGCACTATACTACTATATACTATATTTTATTCTAACATCACTGAACTGGCCTGGTTCTCTTGAGTCTTCTTAGATTGGCATTGTTGAGGAGCTGGATAATCTCAAGGTTTCCATGTTGGAGCAGTCGTTGTTGTACACTACTGGCAAATTTTTGTATTGTATTTTCAACAGTCCCCACTTTAAGGTCCCTATGAAGATAGTATTACGGCAGTACCAGGATACATCGACGATGTTCCTTAATACTTTATTCTGGAAACGTTGAATAACTTGGATGCTATTTTTACTGGCACAGACCCAAAGCTGGCAAATTGCTTCATTTCCACCAATTCCTTTAAATGCACTAATCTGAAACAAAATATAGGTAATTAAAAAGGATTTTTACAAATTATTTGATTAACAATAGTTTTATTAATATTGTTTTAAATTAACTATAAGAAAACAATACTCATGTCTAAACAAAACATGAAGATCCACCTAAACAAGCATTATTTATGTAGTTCTGCTTCCCATATAACAAGTTCACCACGCATGAATATCAAAAACCAACAACTCAAATCTATAATTATTTAGAATATAGGCTTGTTTCTAGCTGGTGGCTGGACAGGGACATGATAAAATAAAATAACTACTATCCTTAATATTCCATATTCTTCTTACAAATCAGAAATTCTTCATTAATTGTTGGCCTTTTACAACATAACCCGCTTAGTAACCTTTTATGTAACATGTATGCTATGTTTTAGAAACATTTTTAGTGAAATATTTAACTAAAATATTTCAGAAATATTTCAGAAACTTGTGCTTGAAATGTTATATATTTGGAACATTTCTAAAACACTTCTGAAATAATGTGTGCTGTATGGGACTTTCGCTATGGTGATTATATTGTTTCTGATGTCATCTGTCAAAATTTTAAAAAATCTGACTGGTAGATTAGTTTTAATACTCATATAAAGAAAACTGTTTTGTTTCCGCTATTAGCCAAATTGCGTCACGATTTATTGCCTCATCCGCCATATTCATCTGATCTAGCTCCCTCCGATTACTTTTTGTTCCCAAACTTAAAAAATGGCTTGGTAGAAAGCGATTTCAAATAAATGAAGAGATGATGGTAGAGACAAACGCGTATCTTGCGGGACATCCGAAAGATTATTTTTTTGATGGTTTGAAAGAAACGGAAACTCGCTGGGCTAAGTGTCTAGAGTTAAAAAGAGTTTATGTTGAAAAATAAAATATTTCTTTACAGTAAAGTAACTTTTTCATTGAAAAGTCACTCTTGCGTCAAACCACCCTCGTATTTTACCACATATTGAGGACTTGTATCTTCAGAACCAATTAACATATCCCGATGCGGTTTTGCCACGAAAGACTTAAGTAGGGTCTATGAAGACTAGAGATAAGGAGGTGAATCGGCCTTGGTCAAATTTCAAATTTCCGTCCCTATTTTTATGGAGTTCCAAAAAACTACTGTAGTTGGCGGGTGGCAAAATAACGACGTCTATTTTCTATGCAAGTCAATGGGAATTAAAGTGATTTTTGTAAAATTTAGTGAAAAGAATAAAAATAAGTTGAAATAAAGAACCAGACTACAAGTAACAATGAGTAACAAAAAACGGCAAAGCAGGATTTGCTTCGTTCCGGGTTGAAAAACGGGATATAAATCCGATATAAAATTAAAGAAAACACAAGGAGATAAAAATCCAAGTCTTTTAAAGCTCCTAGTGTAAGTAAAATAATGTATTTATTTTTAAATAATATATATTTATTGTAAAATAGTCACAACCCATATCTTAACTAAATATTTTCATTTAAACCGTGTCTTAGTATGCCCTTAGCCCTATTTAGCTTTAATTAAAAAAAAATTAGCCCTACCCATCAAATTTCAACACTTATCATCAATAATTTGCATTTTACTTAAATAGGAATAAATAGTAAATAATGTATAAATTTAAATATGTAAGACTTATTTAGAAATAAATACAACAGTATGTTCTGTGCTTTATTTAGCTATAAACAAGTTTATTTTTATTATTTTGACAAATTGTGTATAATTCCCATAAGAAGCCATGTATTTCGAACTACGTAAACCGTACCAGCACCCATGCGGTTAATTATAAAAGCTCAATTGCCGTGAGATTTTTGGGACCGTATTTTGAGCATGCCGATTCGCCACCTTATCTCTAGTCTTCATAGTAGGGTCATAAATTTTATTAGGGTATATCGGAAATGAAATTAAAACTTTCGCTTAGAAAAAAGCAAAATGGTGCCATTTCAAATCCTATTTTCTTTAAATTGAACACCCTATATATTAATACATTTTTGAAAAATCTGGTGGAAACACTGCACCATGCAGTGTTTTCAGACGCAGTTTGTTTTGATTGGCGTGTGCTAGAAAAAATAAGAGTGTCATTGGTTGATGTATTAAATTGATTGGTTTTAAATTACAAATATTAAACTGGTTACCTTTTACAGATGTAGGCTGTGCAAAAAAGCCTTCTCAGACAGCAGTACCTTAACCAAACACCTCAGGATCCACAGCGGGGAGAAGCCTTACGAATGTAAATTATGCCTACTCAGGTTCAGCCAAAGTGGCAACCTGAACAGACACATGAGGGTGCACGGCAGCAACGGGATTCCCCCGTGACACACGCTGTTCGGGTACACGTGCTAAATAAACCAAGGTGCTCATTTTTCGGAATAATTTATTTCGTTAAAAAAAAGAGAAAGTAAAAGAAGTAATAAATGCTAAAGAAAAGTTACGAAGTTGTATGAGAAGAAAATTGCAGTGACAAATATGGAATTTGGGCCAATTCAATTATTTTTGGTTATTTATCGCTGCTTTTTCTACTATTAAGTCGTTTTTTTTAAAGGTATCTCCTTATTGCAAGTTACATATTTTATTAAAAATATTTCAATAAGAGAAAGGTACAGAAAAATTCTACAAATTTATTTAAAAAAAAAAACTTGAAAATATTATCCACAAATAATATTTATTTCAAATATGAAAATTAAGAAATGCTTTCTAATTCTAAACTCTCAAGAGTGAGAACGGACCAAAGAATAATTGAAAAATTCCACGAGCCCAGTAGAATTCAAACCTGCGATATCTAGTATACCATACAGCGCCTCAACTTCTTGATCATTAAAATCTCAAGCAAGATTTATATATTTAAAGTAAAACAAAAATCAATAAACAACGATAACTGTAACGAATTACTTGTTAAATATGTACCAAAGATATAAATAATAAAACTAGTCATTTTATGTATATACAAAGATCTCAGTCGTGAATGTTGATATTTTGTAATTAAACAGTAAAAATTTTACAATTTAAATCGTTTTATTTCAACCTTCCTCTTTTAAAATTACACATTTGTTACTGATATAACAGTTTATTCTGTATCATGCAGTTGCTAGCTAGCAAAGTGGCTTAGACCAAGGTCAGTCGTTATGTTACCACTTTGAAAAAATCATAATTCTCTAAAATAAAATCTGTAACAACTAGTGGGTATAAAAGTTGATTTCTAGTGGACATAGGGGGTTATGATTGACAACCTATGTTATTTTTAACAGGTCTGTTATTTTATAAACACACAGAAATTACAACCTGTTCACAAATAACGTGTCTGTTAAAAATAAAATTACTTGTCTATCATAGCCCCGTTAGAAGCAGTCATTCTTGATGCTTAAGCATAACAACTAGTTGCTGAGATGCTGAGAAAGAAATATGTCCCGTTGGATAATAAATATTTAAATATATCAAGAAATTAATAGGAGGTACGTTTATTGATAAGATAATCTGAACTTATCATATTGTTTTCTAATGATTTGTTTTAGGAATAAAGTAAGACTTCAGCAAAGCCTACTATTTATTGCTTGTAATCTGTTTATGTAAGGTGTGTTCCCCTTGCATTAGTTAGGCCTCAATAGCCCCATTGTGCATCCTCCAGATGCTGCTTTCAGGTGAGATGTCTATAAGGATGACTACCTCTCAGATCGTCAAAAGGCCTGCAGTTCTACTTGAGATAAAATTGCATAATACATTTTGCTGTATTAGGTTTTTTTTTAATTTCAAGCCAGTCCACAAACAAAATGTAACCAAATGATAAAATTACACTTCACTTGACTTCCCGGCACTTCCGACTCGGAGGGTAAGTTGTTAAAAGCCTGATCTTTATCACGCTTACAAGTTGTATTATTTTTATAGTAACCGTATAACAACTTTGACAAAAGTAGCTATTCTAGTATTTACAGTTGCTATAAAGTTAAATGTGTGGTGTAAATCAGGCTTTTAACAATTTAACCTTCAAGTCAGGAGGGACGGGACTAATGAGGTTTATATCTCCTGGTCATGGACGTTAACTGAAATATAATTTATCATTTGGCACTTTTTATATTTTGTTGGTGAACTTTCATCAAGACTAGAATATTTAATGTGCAGACATGCAGGCCTTTTCAAGATCTAAGAGGTGGTTCCTATAGACAGCTCTCAGTGACGTTATATATTAACCAGTAGAAGTTTTGGAAAGCTAAGAGGCAGGTCTTAAATTCCCCTGAAGGATGCATATTGAGGCCTAAGTGACATAGAGGGTAACCCCTCCTTACATATACAGATCGCAATAAATAGTATACCCTTTTCTGAAATAATATATTTATTTAGTTCTGATATCTATTATTTTATCAGTAAATATACCTCCCATTAATTTCTTGGTCTATTAAAATATTTATTACCTAGGGTCCATAATATTTCTTTCTTAGCAACTAGTTGTTACGCTTAACCATCAAGAATATTTGCTTCCAAATAACTCTGAATCCACTTTTGTAACCACTAGTTGTTACAGATTTTACTATATTTGCCCAGGCAGATAGCATTTTCCTAGACCAGGGGTCGGCAAACCGCGGCTCTTTGGTTCCTTGAGTGTGGCTCTTCCCAAAACTACAACGTGCGGACTCGACCATACAGTACGATTGAAACTTCGTGATGGCTGCTTTTCTTATTTCTATTTTTTCATACTTAGTTGGTGTTTATGTGTCTTTATCTTTAGGGGAGTACTCTGAAGCGACTTATTAAATAATTATTTTCAGAAAAATAAAATATAAAAATTATACGAGCCATACTGTATAAGCTTCTTTCTTTATAGAAAAAATTAGGTATTCTGCTGGCTTAACAACAGGTATTTATTGCTTTTTCATTAAAAAAATTTAAGGCTCATTTTAGGCTAATTTTGTGCCAACATAAAAAAATTTTGCTCCTCTTTGTTTATAGAAAATAGTAGGTATACTGTTAGCTTGATATAAAGCTAGCAGAGCATCTTTGGATTTTTAAAATTTTGATTACGTCATAATTTTAGTTTAATTTTAGACTAATTCTATATCAACACAAAAAACTTCTACTCCAGTGTTTTCCGTTAATAAAATTGAGGAAACTAAATAATAGACACGAAATAATTTTAGGCTCATTTTAAGGCAACATAGTACCTAATTTGGTTGATTGGTTGGTTGGTATAAAATTAGCCTAAAATGAGCCTAAAATTATAAAGTTTCCATTTTTTAGATATTTCAATTTTTAACGAAAAATTCTATAAAGTCGTATTGTCAAGTACCAGAGCACCTAATTTTTCAAATAAAGGGAAGAGCGGAAATTTTTTATGTTTTATGCTGTGTCCGTTTTTTATTTTCTTTAATTTTATTAACGGAAATAATTATAATGTCGTAGCTAGCATAGCACACAATTTTTTCCGATAAAGGCCAGAGTGGAAATTTTTTATGTTAGTTTAGAATTAGCCTAAAATGAGCCCAAAATTATGCCGTTTTTACATTGCTGAATTTTTTAATGAAAAACGCAATAAGTGTATGTTGGTAAGCCAACAGAGTAGGTACCTAATTTTTTCTATAAAAAAAGAGCGGAATTTTTTTTAGATTTGTATAAAATTAGCCTAAAATTAGCCTAAAATTAGCCTAAAATTATCCTAAAATTAGCCCAAAATTATGACGTAATCAAAATTTTAAAAATCCAGAGGTGGCTTGATATCATTTTCCTGTTAAAGAAAGGAGTGGAAAATGTTCTATGTTGGTATAAAATTAGCCTAAAATGAGCTAAAATTATGGCATACTGAGAATGTGAAAAATACGCATACGTATCAAGCTATCAGTTGATACGTATGCCTTAATGTTTTAGACATACAGGGTGTTTCCGAACTTGGCGTCCAAATTTGTAGGGGTGGAAGTTCGCATAATTTGAGAGCGATTGGCAGATTTCATTTTTCTAAAAAAATTGTAATAAACAAAAGAGCTATTATAAAAAAAATCAAAAAGCGGGTCCTACCCTGAGCGTGTAGCGCAATAGTCACATGATCGGTTACTCATCGGGATTTACAACTCAAAAACATATGCGATTTGCAAATTTCTCCCTCCGCCCGGCCGGTATTGAAAGACGTGGCCGATTGTTTTTCTAGTGCGATCGTAGCGCGCGCGAGTCGAGGCGTTCCATCGCTGTGCAAGACCGTACCTGTTTAAAATTTTTAATTAATATTTAATTATTTTTATTTTAATTCTTTTGGAAAAATGAAATCTGCGAATCGGTCTCAAATTATGCAAACTACCACCCCTACAAATGTGGACGCCGCAAGTTCGAAAACACCCTGTATACATAGACATATGAGCTGACCGTTGTCGACATATTAATTTTTACAAAGTTCTTCAATTTCTTTCGTCTACATTTAATAAAACACGAAACCCTCACAATATCTATCAAAAGAAAAGATTTATTAAATTAAAAACCATGGAAACATGATTAAATCTAAACGAAAACTTTTATTAGGCCGATCAGATGTATTAAAATTTTTATTTTAACTACAAATAAGCATTGAAGGATGAGGTATAAATAAAATATCTACCTCTTGAACCTGTACTACGTTCTTCAAATTAAATTACTGCACTCCTTTTTTCTGTAGACTATAGGTATAATTCACAAAATGTTTATATTGTTACTTAAGATATTAACAATTTTTTTTAAATTTCTGTCATACAGTGCATGCATTCTGGAAGCGTTGAAAATTGTGGCAAATAAGAATAACCTTTCAACGGGCCCAAAAAAGGAAAGTGCCGTATTATATTTAAAAATCATCTAGATATTGTAATACTTTTAACTGTACCCATTTGTTTGTACAACCGAAGATATTACGTCTTCATTGAAGTCAAAAAAGTTTTTATTTGTAATATCTTTGTTCGTAGGATTTGGATTTAAAAGAGGTTCTAAGTCTTGATATTGATTATCATGAAATTTTAAGAGCTCACATTCTGCCACTAAAAGCTGCTTTAAATCTTCTTTGCGTAATTCAGCTTTTGTCTCTACTATTGGAAACCAACGTAACTTAAATTCTAGATGGGAAATTGCATCCAAAACGACATGGCGATCTTATAACGTCAGTAATTTTTGTTATACCTTTAAATGCACTATCTAACAGTATATTTCCACCACAATTGAATGTTTTTACTTTATTTATTTAGTAGTGAAATTATGCTAGGCCAAAGAGAACCATAAAATATATTGATCTCAGTTTGGGTTCAACAATTTCACTACTTCACTGAAGCTTTTTCCACGGCACAGCGCTTTCGTCAAATGCATTCAAACAAATGACATGGATGCGAGTCCGAGCTTTAGTCACCGGTTCAAACAGGAAATGTTTTGTTTTTATACTACGAGCATCTCGTAAACACGCATTTAAAAATCATGGTAATTAAAAAATATAATTGTACTTATAAATGTAATTGTAATTGGAAAAAGTAATTATTATTGAAAAAGTAATTGCACTTATGATAAGTAATTGTATTTAGACAATTTAAATAATATAATTACAAAATACAATTCCTCCATAGATTTTGCTGCAATTACAATTCCAAATTACTTTAAGAAAAAAAAGCACTTGAGTACAATTACATGAAAAAAAAATATTTTTAATTATTAATTACTTTTTGCCTAGGAATTACCCAGCTCTGAATCGTAGTAAAATGCCGAATATTTTCCATATACTCCAATATTATAATTCACTTTTGGCATCAACAAGCAGCTTTGCGGCACTACTGAGCATGCGCATTGAGTTTTTTTTTAGTCGATGTTGCTTCATTAAACAGTACCGGATTTATTTCCAATGGTAAAATTATTTTTTGCTTCATTAATTAGGAGTTTTGATTTTTACAAATATATTATAACAGTTCACGAAATTACAAGAAATCAAGATAATTATTAAACATTTATAAAATTAAAAACTAAAAAGTTTTCATCACGACTTTTAGACTGCACCTCGCATAATTCTAATTCTGATAAGTTCAAAAATAACCAGATTTAGTGAGACAGTACTACCACACGCAAATTATGAATTTTAAAAAGTAAATTTATAAAATATCTACAACATGAATTTTAAAATAAGTTTTGAATTAATAAGAGATAAATTATTATGAAAAGTGTATAATAAACCGTTTAAATAAACTCACCTGTACCTATAATTACAATAACTAAATTTTAATAATATAACCAAACTGTCAAAATTTTGATTGGGCAGGTTTATTTTCTTCCATCTAGATTGGAATAAAAAAGATGGAAACGGGGATGAGTTTTTTTTTGATTTCCTTCCTTTTGCCTCTGAAATCCTTTAAATATAAAGAAACAGGAAAATTAAATCATGTAAATTTGTGTTTCTGTTTCTTTCATAATTTTTAATATTACTCTAGAGAGCTTTTTGGAACCTACATTTAACCCTGAGAGCCCATATACTTAGAAATAAAACTATAATTACAGATGGAGTCTCTGATCTTTTATCGGGTTATTTATTATAAAGGAGTTAACAGTATACGAGGGATATAGGTAAGTGTCTGAACACTTTTGATGAAATCTTTCTTTAATTTATTTTAAAAATATTATGATTTCTGTTAAATTTGTGGTATGTGCCATAATGGAAAGTTATAATTAAAACATATACAAAATTTTAAATTAAAATTAATCACCACCATTACATCACATTACAATATATTACGTTCAGCGTTAGTCTCACAGATTTTTTAATCAGTTTTTATAAAAAAAGTAGGTATATAAAGAAATTAAATAGTTATTTAACGACCTAGTGTATTAATCGCCTTTTAATACGTTAATAGCTATTTATGCAACCAGTTACGAAATATCTAATTTTATGTAACGAGCAGAACGAGATTACGCAACAAACGATGTCAAAACACTAACGCAGTCAACTTTATCAGGCAATTATTTGGATAGGACGGCCTAATTTGTTACCAGATATGATTCTAATAGTTAATAAGAAATCAAATTTCCGCTGGTAGAAGGAAATGCGATAGATTCAATGTGTAAGGCCCAGTTATATATTTGTATGCCACTACTACAAAAAATTACATTTTACGGATTTATTCTTAAAGTATAAGTTTTTTTGGCAGCATTTACTTTACTTTAGCTTTTTATAAACATACGTTAATATTTTGTAAAGATTTTATTATTTTACGATATTTTTTTTTCGATCAATAAAAATTTTGAAACGATTCTTGCATTTAAGTCTCTTTTTAGGAACAATAATGTAAAAAAAGTTGAATCTACTTGATGAGACAGCCGCCTAAAAAAATGTGAGTACCTACCCAGACAACACACCAAATCCCAGAGATATCCACAGAATATATTTTGTTCGCGCCTAGACTTTGATATATTTAGTGGATGTCCATGGGATATTGAATACACCTTAAAAAAATAATTTTAAATATCTGAACGGTACTATTAGCCACAATGGCGAGCACAATGGCGTAGTTTTTTAATAATTTGCTATATAATTACAATTATTTATGGACATTTGCATGTCTATAAATTACATCTCATGGATATAAAATAGATATACACCATGGACTGGACATTCAGTGGATATTGGGATGTTTAGTAGATAGCCAAAGGATTTGGTGTGCTGTCTGGGTAGGCTGTATGATCTTTTTTGGCCAAGCCAGAAGTTGCTTCGCCTCGGCTACGCCTCGGTCGCAAATTTATTATTCAGCCAAACAATATCAACGTTACGCCCTTGATACACAAATAACTATTGGAAAGAAAAGCAAATGTGTATAGGTACCTACATAAATCATGACCTAATATGGACGTCCGCTGGACGTCAAAATACCACTAAACGTGTGCGTTCGAATATGGCTATAAACGCCCTGACCTTCAAAAGGATCTAAAATGGACGACCATTGGACAATCGACCCTCTCTCTATCTCTCTTAGAAGCACGATCGTATTGTCTTAAGTTTGTTAATAAAGGTGATGTTAGTTAAACTCCAAGACTACCCATAACTGAATGTTATAGTCGCGAGCAAAAAGCTATTTATGAATAGTTTGAAACACCTTGTATAAAATATGCAACGAAAGAAATCAAACAAAAATAAACTTGTAAATAATTGTTCACTGTTTATTCCTACCTAAAGAAATTATAAGGCGAACAAGACAAGATAACATTTTAAAATATCAAGTTTTTAATCTTTTTCTTCGCAAACATAAGACTCCTATATAAAAGAAAAACTTTATCTGAGCAATAAATTATATAGCTCATCACTTATCGCTGACACGCCAGATGTTAACATTGTATTTTAGTATTGAATATCTTCAAAAAAGACAGAGATGTATCAGGAAACTACTTTGCCAATGATAGAAAAAGTTCCGGCGAAAAAATTCATGCAAGTTGCCGCTGTAACTTCAGGTGAGTGCAATTTACCCACGACTAATCTATACGGTGCTCTTCAGTTAAAAGTATATGCCTTTAGTAACTTTTAAAGGACTGATTTTTACAATAAACAAAAAATATCAAAGGAGAGATATTGTGCCATATTTAGGTATTTATTTATAAATTTGACAACCTAACAAGCAAATAAATGCCCAATTATATAAGGTTGCACGAAAAATAAGTTACACATTTTCATGATCAGTACATCATACTAATTTAATACTATAATTAACAATAATTTAAAAAAAAAGAAAAAAAAAGTGTCAACAGTATATTAATATTTAAAGCGCAGGTTTAGTTGATAACTCAATAGTTTTAGCATTTTGATAATATACATGTTTAGATTTATCATTTTATTTTTTGCTTATTTATTTTAATTTATATATTTTTTTTTTATTTTTTTTTTTTATTTTCTTCTGCTCCAAGGCACGATGCTTGGTGCGGTCATTTCGAGAGTTTTTTACAATGCTAAATAGGAGGTACGTCACGAGAGAACCGAAAAAGCAGCGTGGCTTAGTGTGTACAGTGAGACGTACGCCAGATCAAGGTGGCCAAAATATTGATTATAGTATTATTGCAGTCTTGTTACCGGAGAGTTATAATAAAAAAGATTAGAGGTTTGTTCCAACATAAACCCAATCAGTTTGCGTACTGTCGGGATTCTGCGCAGTCTAGAATTTGTGTTCCAACAAACCTTAAACTCGAAACTGTACAAATACATAGTGTTCCAACACAACCAAAACTAATCACAAACCGATTTATGTACTGTCAAATCAGTTTCTGGGTTTGAATCAGGGCTGGTATATCTAAGGGGGTCGCGACATAGGAGTCCATTTTGGACGCCATTTTTTTCGAAATAGTAGTCACATAGTAGTCGCCATTGATCTGGCAACGTGGCAACTTGTAGTCGCGAGGTTTACCAATATAAGAAAAAAAATCAATGTCATTTTTCAAATGACATTTCCATTATAAAATGCCCATATTTTTTAGGATAAAATATTTCAATTTAATAAATTATTAATCTCAGATGTACATAGAATACGTCGGGAAAAGTAGATCACTTTCAATTTTGTGCTGTTTTGGTTTTGTTTATTTTAAAAGGTAATTGAAGAGATGAAGACAATTTTCTTATAGATGATGCATAACAAATTATTGCTCCCTTTTTTAGAGCTCCAGTCCCTTAAGTCTATTTATTTTAGGTCTTTTTAAATTGTTGGTAGGTATTATTCACTTCATTTGTATGTTTTTAGTTAATTTAAATAATTTTGTGTAATATCTTGCGATTTGTTTTCTATACATTTTAGCATGTATTTGTTGTCTACATCTCACAAAGGATGGCTTTGAAATACCTTTACAACAGAGGTACTTTCCTAAAACTGGCCGAAATTTGAAACTGAATACAGTTCTTAGAGAAAATCTCCAGTAAAAAATGTCTGCATACAGAATAACAGCATAGATTAACAAAGCTGACAAAAGAGTTGGACAAACCTTTGTCTAGCTTTTTTAATATTTCAGGACAATAGTGTTAACAGCAGATTACAACAAAAACATCCAAAGTTTAGTAATCAAGCAAAATATTCCGGTATCTCCAGAATTATAAACGTATGAAAACTATAATAGAAAACATGTATGATTTCGAATAGAAAATTACCAAAATTAGCATATCTAGTGAATATTGTATTTAAAGAATATATTTTTATTCAAAACTTTTGTGCTTCTACTCCAATGCTAACCATATAGAAGCATATGCATTTTATAGTATTTGCAAGATTCGGATCAAATGTACCCACAATTTATAAAGATTATTAAACTAAAATAAAATATTTCAAATAACACCTGCTTTTATGTTAAATATGTTTTTATTAAATACACAAATTAGTCTCAACCACACATTTTTTTTGTTTTTACTTCTAGTGTAAAAGTGACTACTAATTCAGTCTTTCAAGTTTATGATTTATAAAGACCAGCTACTACAAAATATCTTATTGATGATAACTAATTTCTCTTTAATAATGGTTTTGCATTTATTAACATTTTACAGCACTTTGTTTATATGTAACATCTAGGTATGTAACTCTTAATTAAATCACATTTAAATCAAGTAATTACATTTTCATATTTAACTTATGTATTCTTATTAGAACTTGGTCACTTTTTTTACTTTGAATCTTTTGACTGTGGTAACAGTCCATTCACCAAACCACAGTCACTTAAAAATGTTGAAAGAGAATATCATCAAGGTAAAATTCCTTCTTCTATCGTGTTTTTCATGCAATTTTAGGTTGTAAACGTTTTGTCCAACACCTTTTTTACAATTTATCCCAAGCAACACTATGAAAGATTTAAATCCTGGATTTACAGCATTCAGTTTCGAGATGAGTGCAGTCACAATGTAGTTTAAGATATAATTTTCACATGAACACTTATTTACCACAGCACAAACGCATGTACCTATTCATGTAACATTAAAATAAAGTGGAAACAAATTGCATAATTTGGTATATAAAAAAGTACAAAATGTTTTTAGTTTTAATTCGACATTGGACTACGACTACGAGGAAAACAGTGGTTCATTCCACTCGTACCATATTGACATTATTATGCACGATGCTCGTTCAAACGAACATCAGAAAAGTGTTGCCAACTTAAGCTGACTACTATTTCCCCCCTAGCCTCAGTCACCCCCTCATCCATTTACTGGGTCTATGTCGCGACCCCCTTAGATATACCAGCCCTGGGTTTGAATAGGAACGAATTGTCAAGACATGCGCAAAGCCGCAATAAACTGAACATATCGTGATTGAAATTATATTATTTGTAACTGACAGTTCTAAATTGTATTTGTTAATCAAGTTTATTCTTTATAGTTTTTGTTCATGATCATTTATTTTATTTTGTGGTTTATTATTGCAATAACGCGTCTGTTGAATTTAAAAAATGTGTTCCAACATAATCGACTTCCGAGTTGAGTCCCAATCCCCGACCAGTACCTGACAAGTTGTCAATTACTAGTCATCGACAGATTGTCAACAATAAGTTTTGGACCTTAGTTGAGCGAGATGTGTGATTTTTCGCGTAAAAGTTTAAGTTTTCTAGTGTATACACAGAGTCAATTTTGTTGTTTATGAGTTTTTAAAGAAATATAAGATGAGCAACAACTTTCCTTGAAACAAGTTTATTTATTTTGTAATGTCGTAAGCTGAAATCATATGATTCAAGAATTATATTTCTATTAAACCGGTAATTTAAATGTTTTATTTTTCTTTGAACTCCTTCTATCCGACTGATGTATTTATAATAACAAGGTGACCATAAAGTTGACCCATATTCAAGAGTGCTTCTAACCATTGAGTTATATAATATTAAAATAGACTTAGCATTAGAAACATTTTTTGTATTTCTGAGAATAAACCCTAAGATTCTTAAAGATTTTTGGACAATATTTTCTACATGAATATAAAAGTTTAACTTAGAATTGAGGGTAATTCCAAGATCTTTGATACTAAAAACTTCTCTGATAATATTTTTCTGGATGAAGTAATTCCACTGGATATAGGACGACAATCGCGAAAAGGTTATATTATTACATTTATCAATATTTGAAACCAGACGATGTCCTCCTGCAACAACTCACAATTTCTTCTACTTTCAATAATTTTAAATAGTTTTAGATCGTCGGCATATAACAGACATTGAGAATTTTTAAAGCATGTCGTTATATCATATGTAAATATGCTAAAAAGTAAAGGACCTAGATGTGTGACCTGAGGTTATGGCTATAAAATGTGAGTTTTTATTGTTGAATGTTACGCACATACTTCTGTTTGTTAAATATGATTTAATCCACCGTAGAAGGTTGCCGTATACCCCAAAATTCTCCAATTTTACTAACAAGGTTTCATGATGCACCTTATCAAAAGCTTTGGAGAAGTCTGTGTACACAGATTATTCTGAACAAATGGTATTAGGTTTGTAACTATCGATCGACCCCCGTAAAAATCATGCTGTTGTAGCGGTATTATTTGTTTGCATTTAAAGAACAGATCTTTTGGAAGCACCGATGGATGCACAGATGGTATTGTACCACTGAACTATATATTAAACTGGAAGACCAAAGCCGATCAACAAAATCAAGCCGCATAGCGAGGTGATATTTGACACTTCGGCGCCAACATATGCGTATCGAAATGTACTAAAAAGGATCATCAAAATTAAATTTAACACGTATTACATTCAACTAGACAACTTTTAATTTAAGAAAATCACTTAAAAATGATTTTTGATTAATACGCAGCTGAAACAAATGTTCCCATAATAATTATTATTAAAATAGGGCGTTATTAATAAAAAATAATATAATTTATCATAGTACGCCCGTGAAAAATGTGACGTAGAATGCTTAAAATTGACAGTCTGGCGCACAAATTGTCATGCGCACCGACCGTTTTTTTCACCCATGTCGGCTGAGAAATTAGGAGTAGGGTTTATGTCATATAGCCATCCAGTTTAATATCAAGGTCGGTGTATTGTACCCATAAGAATCATAAAAAATGTTCTGTAGAATATATTTGCTTAATCTAGAAAATAAGCTTCAGTAACACTGTTTCCCGGCGTCACTTTAAAAGTAGCACTGATAATTAGAGTCCAACAACAGTCACTTGTCAAGTGGGTAAAAATAATTTTTCATTCATAGAGTGGCTAGACTTGATATAGTTTATATAAAACATACATTTTCTCCACTTGAAAAAGAATAATAAGCGTACTAAATATTTATTTAAAAAAATAAATATTACAACAAAGAATGCAATAGATATTTTCAACTTCAAGTGTTAGGAATAATACATTATAAAAGATAATACTTAATTAAATATTTTCCGTTTACATTACACTAGGATTAATATTATATTGCTACTGAAGTGTTAGATTGAAGTCAAAATAGGTTTTTGCAACAATTCTTAAACACTATTAAGATAATATAATTACGTAACTGTATTTATTTAAAACAAACAGGGAGATGAACTAAAAAATAAAAATATTTAAAAATGTATGTATGTAAGGAGGGGAAGGGTGGGTTACCACACAATACTTAGGCCTCTTTAGTACCATTGTGCATCTTCTCGGGCAAATAGGACATGCCTCTCAGGTTGCCAAAGTCTTATAGGCTAATAACGACGCCACCGAGGCGTCACTAGATTCCTCTTTTTTGGAAGTAGCCACTTTGTGGGCTTCTACCACCCTCCACCGCCAGTTTCAGCATTTTAGTTTTAATACTCGTAATTAAATTAGTTAAATACGAGCGTCACAGTTCACAGTAGGCTACAGCGTCACATAAGGGCAAAGTGTAGTAAAAAAAGTAAAGCGTCATACTAGAGTTAATAACAGTCACAATAGGGTAAAGCGTCACATAGTGTAAAAGAGTAAAGAAACAGTATCATGAATGTTTTAATCGGTATGACAGTTAAAATCTAATACAATTAAAATAAATATTACTATGATGTATAGGTAACAAAATGAGAGCGTCGCGCAATCGTAGACGATATGCTCAATGGTCTCATCTTCTTGTTCGCACCCTCTGAAGAGTGCGGATTTTGATAGCCCCATGATATGGATATGCTTCCGTACTTGGAAATGACCGGTCAGAATGCCTGTGATCAGGCGCAGATTCTGTCTAGTCATAGTCAAGTATTTGTTTGCGGTAGTGTTGTCAGGATAACTTAAAAACTCCCTGGCAACTCTGCAGTTTCATGTTTTATCCCATATTTCCTTGAATTTCACAAGGGAATGTTCTTTAATTAGGACAGTCACTACCGATGTTGCCAGTCCAATTGTAAGAAGGGCCACGTCCATTTCAGCACTTTATTACATGTTTTCTCATTAATAAACTAACATATTATCAGGTACTGAATTAATGCAAACTTTCTTGGCCAAATCAAAATCAAAAATCATAAAAGGCAATTCATGGAAAAATGGGATGAAACAAGAATACGAATGTGACAGAGGTTCAGTTATTATTTTTTTATGAATGTGTAATTCCCTACTATTTTTACAAAATTCCCCTCAAATTTCTCCTCGTCCCCACCATTTTTACAAATTACACCACACATTTCCCCATTCCCCCCACATTTCCCCACTTTCTTTCAAAAACCCTCTTCCCTCACTAATAACCTTATAATTACCTACTATTTTTACAACTTCCCCCACTATTCCCCACTATTTTTACAAATTCTTCGTTTCTCCACAAATTCCCCACTATTTTTACAAATTAACAATTTTCAATAATTAAGTCAAATAGAACAATGCATGAGCACAACTAACAGCCTGACCTCACTATAGCACTCAAGGCGACTCATCATTTCGTTCTGCCTGGGAGAGTACAGTCGACCAGTGTTGCCAGAATATATTTTTGTTATGTACCAGATTTGTCTAAAAAATGTACCAGATTTCATAAAAATGTACTAGATTCTGTAAAATGTACCGGAGTTTCGAATGAATTGTGATGTGATTTGGTTCATTAAAAAAAAAAAAAAAAAAAAAAGGGTTTTAGCAAACGAAAACAAAACAAGGAGCAAGATCCCAGCAATATATTTTACATGCATCTAATGATAACACGCTGAAAAAGAAAAAGGTACTAGATTTTACGTTGAGTGTACCAGATTCTTAGAAAATGTACTAGATCTAGTACAATTATACTAGACTGGCAACACTGCAACACGAAAATTTACCTTGTATTTAAATTACACCTATATAATAACAATTTTCAATAATTAAGTCAAATAGAAAAATGCGTAAGCATCAACTAACAGCTTGATTTCACTATAGCACTCAAGGCGACCCATCATTTTGTTCTGCCCGGGACAGTGCGGTCGACGGTTCGCTACTACCGCCATCACTTCCCGCACCCCCCACTCTTGACTGCCAATGTTCTTTACATTATATTACAAAGAGTAATCACACAAAATTTGTTTACCTGCTAACATGTACAAATAAATATATGTGTAATCATTGTATGAAAAACATTAAACGGCAAAAATATTAATATCAAAGCTTACCATAATTTATATCAAACGGCTTTTGGGAATCAAAAAGAAATGAATAGTATATGATTCGGAAATTGAATAATAAAACATCTACATTAAAATTTTAAATTACAATGTCAAAACCGCATATAAAATAAAATAATAATTTTCATTAGATATAATATGTGGTACTATGCGACTTGTGTCTCAGCTAGCCAAATAACTTATAAAACTAAATTCTGATACCTGTTTAATGTTAAAAAAAGCGACATGCACAATAATATTTATAAAGTAGGCCTTGGAAAAATTCACGCATGCTGAGCGTACAATTCTTCTTCTTTTTAAGTGTCAGTTTGGTTTTAATTCAAATCCGCGCGTAGTTATCTCGTACATGACTCGTATCTCTGTGTTAACAGTCTTGGCCTACTTTAGAAACATTTTTTTGTGGATCACTCTTTATTAAGCTACCATTTGAGAAGGCGAGACCGGAGACCGACTTGATACACGCGGCGACAGCGAAAGAGACTGAACGGTCTCTTCACGTCTGAACACATTTAATTATATGAAACACATTCGGGAAGGCGCGACCGGTGATAGCATTTTTAGCACGGTAGGATTTTCCGCTTACTGCCTGTCGTCTCCCTTGGTCGCACGTTCCCAAATGGTAGCTTAAAACAGCGTTTTTTTTTGCAGTATCACTAGGAACATTCTGCGCAGGAACTGTACTATGTTGGACGTCCCCAGCCTTAACCCACATCGAAATTCCTTCAAATTTGACTGCGAATACGTCACCTGGTTTTTCCGTGACCGCCAGTCAAGCAGCACTTATAGGTTCGACGCTAACCATCGGGGCTCTTGTAGCCGCCATACCTACAGGATATTTAGCAGATAAATTCGGCAGAAAACCAACGATAATTGGATTAGCTGTGATGTTTTTGATTAATTGGGTTTTGATAAGTTTTGCAAGAAATTATGTTTTGGTGATTGTAGCTCGGCTTTTTGCCGGAATAGGTCTAGGTGAGTTTTTTTATCTAAGCCTTAGTCCCGAAAGTTTACAACGTCATTTGTCAATGTCAATGAACGTAAAGCTACCCCAGACAGCAGAAATAGATCCATGGGACGTCCATCAATCCCATTTTTTTACTACACAACCGCAACTCACCACACACTATTTTATATTATTTATTATTTATTTATTATTTTTGCCACCAGCTATACACCATTTTTGTTTGTTTATTTAAAACAGCTTGTCCTGAGTAGTAATCAAACTCACGACACGTCCATTGTCGTTTTAAGCTTTCAACCCCTAGACGATCTCGACCAACGAGCCACTTTAAAACTTTTTTTCTAGATATGGTATAATATAATAAGATTTTAAACTTCTGCTGTTAGAATTCAATTTGTCAATTTTTAATGACCAATTATATTAAAAAAAAAGAAAGTGTATATAGATGGGTATTATCTGGTAGGCTAAATAAATAATGACCTAAGATGGACGTCCACTTAACGTTAAAATACTACTGAACTTAAAATTAAGTCCAAAAACAGACGTCCTGAACATATACAGTACTTCTATCTATCTGAATTAGGGCGTGGTTCAAAGCCCACTTGTACTGACGCTCTAGGCTTATTGTATCCCTCACAGTTTCTATCCCAGCAGATTGATTTTCTTGATGAATTCAAGAATATGTCTGATGGGTGCTTTCGCGATTTCTTCAGGTTCCGGATATTGTACCCCGAAGTACCATTCCCGTTCCCATTTAAGTTCCGGCAGTGGCATAGTATGTGAATAGGAGTTTCGTCCTCCTCTTCATATATTCTACATAGGGAGTCATCAGATATCCCTAAGAGATTTAGGTGTCTTCTAAGGCCGCAGTGCCCCGTAAGGAGTCCTATTACGGCCTTGAGTTCGCTTCTGCTAAGGTTTAGCAGTTGATGTTGTCTGCTCCTGGATGGCCCCTCTATGAATCTTTTGGACTGTCTAAGTCCAGGAAGTTCCATCCAGAGCCTATGGTGTTCTCTTTTTATTTGTTCCTTTAACACCCATTTAACATGTTGGTATGAGATACCACATGTGGGTTCTGGTCCAATAAGAGTTTTTTCCGTTCCCTTCCTTGCTAGGAGGTCTGCTTTCTCGTTTCCAAACACTCTCTCATGTCCTGGCACCCATTCAAGTGTGACCTTGTTATGTTCTGCCAGAGCCTGGAGGGACTGTTGGCAATCAAATATTGATTTAGATTGTACTTCTACCCTTTTTAGTGCTTTAAGGGCTGCCTGACTGTCTGTCATGATAACGATCCTCTTATCTCTAAGAGAATCATTTAGCATGACTTTGGCGCAGGCATTTATTGCTGTTACTTCAGCCTGGAAGACTGTTGTCAGTGACCCCAGGTTCAAACTAATTGTCCTCCCTGAGTTCACATGGTAGATCCCAGCTCCTGTGCTGTTTTTCATTTTCGAACCGTCTGTATACCAGATTGATTCGTTTTGTTTTTCCCTATTTTCCTGGCTTTTGACCCTTTCTGGTATTTGAATATCAAAAGGTTTCCTGAAGTCGTGAATAATGGGCGTTCTATCCGATAGCATTCTTAGTACCGGATTTTGTTTTAATTTCTCTAATATCATTGTGTGGTGCCCTTTTCTCGAAAGTTCCCATCCAAATCCATTAGTAAACAGCATGTATGCCGCCGCCATAGCCTCTTTCTCCACCACAAGGTGTAGTGGAGGAAGACCTAGCAGTAGCTCCATTGCTGCTGTGGGCGTAGTTCTAAATGCCCCTGTTATTATTAGACAGGCTAGTCTTTGTACCTTGTCTAATTTTCTGTTAGCTGTTATGCTTTTAGTCTTGTGCCACCATATGATTGATACTACAACCATAGTGTAAAGCCAATGCATCATACTTGGTTTAAGCCCCCATGCGTTCCCTACCATCCGTCTACAGGCCCATAGTATTCTTACAGATTTTTCTGTGGTTTTTTCTATATGGCTGCAGAAGCTAAGCTTGTCATCGAGAGTGATTCCAAGATATTTAACCTCCTTTGCCATTTTTAGATGTTGTCCCCACATATAAAGCTCCTTCATTCCTTGAAGGTTCCTTTTTTCTTGTGAATGCAACAACAGAGGTTTTTGTCGGGTTTGTGGACAATCCCTCTTTTAGGCACCTTCTTTCGACGATATTTAGTGCCCGCTGCATCCTTTCGGATACAACAGTCCCAAATTTACCGTTTACTACGATGCTTATGTCGTCTGCAAATGCTTGCGTGTATAAGTTTTCTCTCTCTAACTCCCATAAGAGGTCATCAACCACCAAGGTCCACATAAGAGGAGATAACACTCCTCCCTGCGGGCATCCCTTGCTAACTGAGACCTCTCTTGTTGTGTTAAGGAGATTACTGGTAATGGTTCTATGATTAAGCATGAACTCTACTCACCTCGTAATGCAGTGGGCTACTCCACGTCTTTGCATAGATCCCAGTATTGAATTGTATGAAGCCGAGTCAAAGGCTCCTTCTATATCTAGGAAGACTCCTAGTGCTATTTCTTTGCTTTCCAATGCTTGTTCAGCCTGTTGAGTTAGCCTATGTATGGCTGCATCGCAAGACTTTCCAGATTGGTAGGCAAACTGGTATCGATGTATCGGTTTATCCCGTAGAACATCGTCCCGTATATATCTATCGATCAATTTCTCTAATGTTTTTAGGAGAAATGACCTTAGGCTTATTGGTCTGAAAGATTTGGTCTCCTCGTACGACGCTTTCCCGGGTTTGGAAATGAAGACCACTCTTGCACATCTCCAGCTTTGTGGAACATATTCGAGGGCTATGCTAGCTCGGAATAGTTTACACAGTGTTCCCTCCAGTACTTCCTGGCCCTTTTGTAGAAGTGCCGAGATTATACCATCAGGTCCAGCTGTTTTGTATGTTTGAAAGGAATTTATCGCCCACACAAGTTTTGTTCTGTTTACTATTGAGTTTGCAAGAGACCAGTTTGTTTTTGAGGCCCTAGAAATTAGTGCCTCAGTACTCCTGTTCTCTTGATCAAGAATAATCTTACATCCAGGAAAGTGTGACTTTAGTAGTAAATCTAAGGTCTCCTCCTCTGTTTTTGTGAGTTATCCTTGTTGATTTTTCAGAGATCCCATGCATCCTTGCTTATCTCTCTGTAGAGTTTTCCTGAGTCTGGCACATTCTGGAAGGCTTTCAATGCCGTCACAGAATTTCTTCCAGGAATTTTCTTTGGCTTTCCTAATGGCATAGCCATATTCTCTCCGGTACGCCTTATAGACTTCCCAGTTCCCCGACCTTTTAGACAGGTTGAAGAGTTTACGAACTTCTGCTCTTTTTTGGAGAGGTCTCGATTCCACCATACCGCGTCTCATCCTCTTTCCTAATTTTTAAAGGACAGTTTTTTTCAAATGTGTTGGTTAGGGTTCGTGTCAGAAACTCTGACATAAACTCAACTTCCAATGAATTCTTCGGTATCGGAGGACAGTCCTCCAGTCCCTGTTTGAGTTCTTCCTTGAAAGCTCCCCAGTTACAGGTCCTAGGATTACGATATGTCTTCTCACCCGAGGTTTTAGTACCCAGCTCAAACAGGTTGGAAAGTGAAGCTTCTTGTGAGACGTGCCACTTCCCCACCAATGAACATGCCCGTTGTGTACCTAGGGATCAAGTACCTCCCTTCGCACAGATGTTACGAAGGTTGGTTCATTTCCAACGTTTACAACTTCTAGTTTATTGGAAGCAATAAATTCCAGAAGAGCTTCTCCTCGGTTATTAATGTCAGTGCTCCCCCATACTATATGGTGAGCATTGGCATCACACCCTAGAAGAAGTTCAATTTTGTTTCTTTCCCAATGACTAACCAGTTCTCTCACCTCCTTGGTGGGGGGAGCCCGGGTTGGTCATATGGTAGATATACGGATCCAACAATCAGATTAGTTCCTCCGTCTAGCTTTAGGGATATTGGCACTAGGTCATTTGTACAAAATTCCCATAGTGGAAACACCTTCAAGCTTTTATTTGCAATAATGCAGGTTCAGACGCTGAATAAATCAGGTCATAGTCCCCTGATATATGCAACCCTCTAATTCGCCCCTTGTATATAAGAGGTTCTCGTTGTAGGACAGATGTTGCTGCCCAACAGTGATGTATATTTGCTTGGATTACCTTCATATTTTTTTTTTTCGTTAAAGGTACCCCCTACTTCTTGATGTAGGGTCCTCTTCCTCCTCCGGCACGTCAGCCGGGTTAGACAGTGGTGAGTCCCCTAAAAGAGTCCTCTCCTCGTCTTCACCTAGCTCGCGTGCTGTGGATTCCAAGTCCCCTACTTCCATTGGAGCATCAGTCTCTTGTTCTGTAGCCCCACTTTCTTGTGGTTCTACGACCAAGGACTGATTCTCCTCTGGTATGTTTTCTCCTATATCTCAATAAAAGAAATTGGAGGAAAGACGGAACGGGTTACTCCTAGTGATGCCGCGAGACAAGATGAGACGAGAGAGTGGCCTCTCTCGTCTCGTCTCGTAGGGCGAGAGAAAACTGTTCTCTCGTCTCGACGAGAAGGCGCTTCTCTCGATCGAGAGAAGGCGCTTCCTCTCGTCTTGTCTCGTCTCGTTTCTCTCGTGATAAACAATATTAAATTTAAATTTGAAAAAAATTTGTAAGACAAAAACAAATAATTTTTCAAGTAATTTGCGCATTAGTACTAGGGATGCGCAAATTTTTTCAAACATCGATGTATCTGTTAACATCGATGTTTTCCAAAAGCGTTCATTGAAGAGCAAAAAAAAACAGGAAAAAGAAATTTAAACCATCAAATTAAACGTGACGCTTACAAAAAACCAAGAAACATTGAAGAGAAAATCATCGATGTTAATGTAAAAATCGATGTTAGCAAATAACATCGGATTAAAAAACATCGATGTTGAACATCGATAATCGAAACCTAAAAATCGATGTTTTTTAAATATCGATACATCGTGCACATCCTTAATTAGTACCCAAATTTGGCAATAGGAAATACTTATGTCTCTCTGTCTGTCCGTCTGTCACAGTCGTTTTACAATTGAAATTTGAAGTAATAAGTGGCCCAGATTAGGCGTTAACTAAAAACGAAAATACTTTGCTTTGTAAGTCAAACGGGGAGGGGGGAAGAGGTTAAATTGGTAGTTAGATTTTTTCTAATGCAATCCTGCGATGTCAAAAGAAAGCATTTTGTATTATGTTTTCAAAATGCAAGAAGATAGAGACATAAAACAAAAAAGATGTGAAATTAGAGAAACATGATATTTTTGTTGTAATGAAATGCACTTTACTTGAGACGTAAAATAGAGGGCGTTACTATCTTTAAATTTTTTAATGGAAAGTGAAGTCATTTGAAAGATATTTTGATTATATTTACTTCCAAGTAAACAGTTTTAATTTTGTTATTTTGTTTTGTTTTTACAAAAATTACATTCTTGATAATCCTCGTGTGCCGCAATAATCCAAGAAATGTTAGATAATGTTAGAAGATAATTTTTTAATAAGTTTTTTTTTGCTAAGAAGTTATGAAAAAATGTAATACGTCAAGTGGTTTTTAAATCACCTTTGATATTCTTAATTTATTTATTTATTTTAGTAAATACAATAAGCGTTGACTTAATAATAAACAATAATTGTTAATACGAGAGTTATCAAGAATGTAACTTATTAGTAAAGGCCCGGAACATATCTGTATAAGAACAAAGTACCAGCTCCAAAAAATTGTCATTTGTGCAGTGTTCCCTCTAACAGTAAAAAATTGCTTAAAATTATAAAAGATACTGACTTTACTCTGTACTAGCCAAAATGTTAATTATCCATTGTATGCTATTGTAAAAAACAGCATTTATAAGGTAATATAGCTCCGGTAATAATCCTTTGAGGTTGAAGCGGTTAATAAAAAAAAAGAATTTAACCTACTTTATGAATTTATTTATTGTAATTTCTATATAAATATAAAAACCTAAATCTGTTGTAAAAATATAGAAAATACCTTTTAAATGAGGTATCACATAACCCTAATTTCCATAAGAAAATTTAAAGCTAGTAACTTGGCAACCCTCAACTCTAAATTTAATGAATTATTATGCTCTGTACAAAATTTAAAACCGAAGATCATTCTTATCACAGAAACATGGTTAACTTTAAATGATTCTGATTCTATGTATGATATTTTGAATTATTCTCTATACAGATGCGATCGAAGAGACCGTCGCGGTGGAGGTGTCTGTATTTATTTATCATCAGATATTACACAACATTTTTTTGTTACTCCTCTTGACATTAGTGTCCCTAATATGGAATTATTAGGTTTAAAAATTTATTCTAGCTCTATTACTCTTCATTTAGTCTGTATTTATCGTCCCGGAGACTCTCAACTAGCTGAAGATACAATCCTTATTGAAAAACTTGAATATCTGTCTTCACTAGAAAATGTCATTATTATTGGTGATTTCAATTTCCGAGATATTTCGTGGCCAGTTACTCTCACTCCAAGTGATGTTGTAAATTCAAAAAATAAATTTTTGAACTTTGTTCTAAGCTCTAATTTACAACAACTTATAACAGATCCAACACGATTCCGAGTCAACAATATTCCTTCCACGCTAGATTTGTTATTTGTAAATGATAAACAATTATTAACTGACCCTATCATTCAGTCTCCGATAGGAATATCGGATCATGCAGTTATCATAAGTCGTATACAGTTTAACATAGAGAACCCATCTCACAAAGATCATACTTCATCTTATGAAATCATCGATTTCGATAACTTAAATCGTCATTTATCTACCATCGACTGGATAGAAACATTGGGGGACTCGGGAGATCCGGAAGAAGTATGGAATAAGTTCGCAATTTTTATTGCTACTCATAAAATGCAATACTCTAAAAAGAAGGTGTTTTATAAAAATAAATTAAAACCGTGGATCAACGGAGAACTAATATCCTTGATTAGACATAAAAGTAAATTATGGCGTAAATATAAGCGGTCAAATAGTATTGTCGATCTAGAATATCACAAAAATTTTTCCAAGGACCTAAAGAAATTTATAAATGAGGCCCGAGAAGAATATGAAGAGTCAATAGCATGCAGCCAAAACTGTAAAAAATTATACAAATATATTAGATCTTCACTGTCATCAAAAGTATCCATTCCTTTACTAAACAAAGAAGATGGAAGTCCCTGCCAAAATAATTTCGAAACGGCTGAACTTTTAGCTAATACCTTCACAAAAGTTTTTACTAATGAACCTCCCCAGGATCAGTTACCAGATATCTCACCCGAAAGAATCCATTCTTCCTTAGAACGGCTCAATTTTACTCCTGAAATTGTCAAACGTCACCTTTTAAAATTAAAAAACAATTTTTCTCCAGGTCTAGATCAAATATCTTCTCTATTTTTAAAACAATGCTCTAATACCATATCAGTTCCTTTATCTTTATTATTTATTATTATTTATTATTATTATTATTATTATCTATTATAATGTCTTTGTCTTTTAATACACACACATTACCCTCTATCTGGAAAACAGCTTCTGTAACACCCATTTTCAAGAAAGGAAACAAACTAGACTCTAATAACTACCGCCCAATCAGCCTCACACCCATAATCTGTAAAGTTATGGAATCCATAATAACAGAGCACGTTTCTCAGTTTCTCTTAGCGGAAGAAATCATTCCCAAACAGCAACATGGATTTGTAAAAGGGCGATCAACCATGACCAATTTGCTTTGGTGTGTAAATGAGTGGACAGTTTCATTAGACAGGAAAAAACCTATAGACATTATTTACCTGGATTTTGCGAAAGCTTTTGATCGTGTGCCGAAACGAAGATTACTACATAAGTTAGAACACCTTGGTATACGTGGTGATTTACTTAAATGGATCGAGTCATTCTTAACTGATAGAAAGTACTGTGTTAAAGTTGGAAATTCGCATTCACTTGAAAGACCAGTCTTGAGTGGGGTTCCTCAGGGATCAGTTCTGGGTCCACTCTTATTTATAATATATGCCAGTGACCTTCAATTCCATATCAAGTGCAACAATATTTTTTACGCAGATGACACTAAAATATTTAGTGACCCGTCTCTGAACTTCCAACAGCTTCAAGATGACCTCCATCTATAACTGGTGCTCAGATTGGATGCTACCTCTAAATACAAATAAAAGTGTAGTTCTCCATATTGGTAAAAATAATCCTCGTCATAATTATTTTCTAAACGGTCATACGTTAAATAAAGTTAAATCTTACAATGATCTAGGTGTTATAATTACTGAAAATCTCAGCTGGTCTGAGCACGTTCTTCAAGTGTCAAAAAAGGCGAACACGAAAATGTACTTATTAAAGAAAACATTCGCAAAAGTGTCTTTTCAAAATTCTATCCGGCTGTATAAATTATACATTCGTCCGATTATCGAGTACTGCGGAGCTGTGTGGTGTCCGGAACTAGTGCGGGATAAAAATATTCTTGAAAATGTTCAGCGCCGATCAACCAGACTATTTTTCGGACGTATGAGACCTAATTACGCAGAGAGACTACATATGGCTGAACTACAAACGTTTGAAAATCGCCGTCTGCGGGGTGACATGATAATTTGTTTTCGTATTTTAAAATATAATTTTGGAAATTTAAAATGTATGTTCATCGTGAACAGTGAAAATCGACTACGTGGCCATAAATGGAAGCTGAAAAAAGAACAATTTTTTACGATAACGAGGCAAACTTTTTTATTTAATCGAATATTCCACACTTGGAATTCTCTACCGGAGAATGTTGTAAATGCTCCATCTGTCAATGTTTTTAAGAACGAACTTGATAATTTTCTATTTTTTAATTAACATTTCATTTGTTTCATTGTTTATTCATCGGTTGTACCTGTTATTGATTTAGTTTTTAGTAATATTGTTTTATATTCAGTTAATATGGGCTTATGGGTCTTATGGCCCCTGCTCTTATCAAATTATAATAATAATAATAATAATAATAACTCCCTCTATCTTACGTGTCTCAAGTAAAGTGCATCTCGTTATAACAAAAAGTTTTACCTCGTTTTTGTTTTGTTATATTTTTTCATTTAGAAGTTAAAATAGAGGAGGGTACAATTTTCGTCCCCACTATATATAATACATTCGTGTGTATTACCTTTTCTTTGACAGTTTTTCGAAAAAACGCTTAAAAAATTTCAACTTATCTTCAAAAGCAGAATGGATTAAATATAAGAAATGATTGTATAAATTTTAAATAAATGAAATGAGAAATATTTTTTCCTATAAATCACTATTTATAAAATCCTAATAACACAAGTATCATTTGTTACCATTTAATATTTATAGAATAGGTGTGTTATAGTTAACTTTTTGACTATCTCGAAATATTATATGTTAAAATTTTAAGTTACGATAAGCAATTGAAATTTTCAAATAAGCAAAGAGAAAAGTGTTCGAGAGAGCCCGAGAGAGTTCGAGAGAAACGAGAAATTCTCGTCGAGAGATGACACTCTCTCGTCTCGTCTCGAATCTTTTTTCGAGAGAAAATGTCTCTCTCGTCTCGTTCGAGACGAGACAAGACGAGACGAGAATCTCTCGTCTCGCGGCACCACTAGTTACTCCTGCTGCTCCTGAGAAGTTTCAAGAGCAGCAGGAGTAACCCGTTCCGTCTTTCCTCCAATTTCTTTTATTGAGATATTGGAGAAATTCAGGAACAGTATTCCCTGCTTCTCCTTTATCTTCTCCCAAGAGACGGAATCTATGGTTATGAAAAGTTGCTGTCCCCTAGGGTCCAACTTCCTTCCAGTAACCCTCCAGTTCCCCGTTTGGAGCCCTGAATTTTGGATTCTCAGTCTCTTCATTATTCTTTCCGGTTCCACTGCGGGTCCCGGTATCCATGTCATGGTAAACTTGGGTTTGATTACTTCCCCAGAGTCTATAGACTTTGAGTTTAGCACCATCCCAAGGTACCATGCTTTTGACGGTCTGCTCAACCCAATCTCTCGTTTCAAATCAATTATTTTCTGAATAATCGGTTTTACCACTAAAATTTAAAAATCTTTAAAAACTATTAACTTTTGGTATAGGGAATGCTTAAGTCAAATTAAAGTATAATTAGGATACTTTTGAACGATGATATAAAAAACAGGGTGAACCATTTAAAAAAAATTGAGAAAATTATATATTTGTGTTTTGACTCACCCTGTACAGATTTGATGCGAATTGAAAAAAGTAGTGTCTCCGGATAAAATTGTTGTCAATTGTTTCTTTTGCATGAATTCAATACGATTTTCATACAAAACTGATTATATCCTGCAAAATACCCTGTATAAACCAATAATTATTTATATTTTTAGAATGGGAAAAGCGAGGGTAATTCAAATATAAAATAAAATACAGGGCAATCCATTAAAAAGAACATAAGTTGGTTCCTGAGAGAAGTTATTAAACACCCTGTATATCCATAAATAATTTTAAAATATGTAGTTTAACGCTGTCTACCGTTCTGTGAAAATATTTTTTTATCTCTAATAATGGCGGAGATATTGGACTTTTTTACACTAATGGATCACCCAGTATAAGTTAATAAAATGGCAACAGAGGGCAACAGCCAATCGTAGACTAGAATAAGAAGCAATGGTGGTGGGATATTAGCCGAACCGAAAATCAGTAACAAAACCAGAGTGTATAGCGATAGCGGGGATATCGTAGTTGCCACATGTTCACTGTGAAAGCACAGCTATGTCTAATACAAAATAATAAGCATTGTATAACAATAAACTAAATATAGCAACATGATTTGAATGAAGTCAGTTTGCAAAAATTTCGGGACTAAGGTACCTAAAATCTAAATATATAAAATCGTTTGTCCTTACTGATTAACCGACCGACTGCTCTCCTTCGCAATTTATAAAATGCCTTTTCTAAAAATAATTATTTTTTAGGTGGCATCTGTGTTGTAGCACCCATGTACATTGGAGAAATATCAGAAGCGTCAAGCAGAGGATTTTTCGGTTCCTTCCTTCAATTATTCTTAGCAGGTGGAGTCTTCTTTACGTGTCTAGTCGGCAGCCTCACCAATTGGGTGGGATTAGGTCTAATATTAGCTCTAATCCCGATTTTGCTGGGCGTAAGCTTCTCCTTTATGCCGGAATCTCCGATATATTTAATAAGCAAAGATAAAAGAAAACAAGCTGAAAAGAACTTAAAGATACTCCGAGGTTCTTTTTATGATATATCGGAAGAAATATCGAATATGGAACAGAATTTAGCTCAAGCTAAAAAGTCTAATGTTATTTTAAGAGAATTATTGACAAATAAAAGTACGAGAAGAGCTTTGCTAGCAGGTATTGGGGCACTAGTATTCCAACAATTTTCAGGAATCAACGCTATAATTTTCTACACAGTTACAATTTTTAAAGAAGCTGGAACTGATATATCTCCCTTTTTAGCAGCTGTTATCGTTAATTCAGTACAATGGACTGCTTCAATCATACCTATGTTAGTTATTGAAAGAGCAAATAGAAAGATGTTCTTAATAATGTCGTCGTTAGGAATGATGATATGTTTGGTTGGTCTAGGAATGTTTTTCCATTTAAAGACAATTCTAATTAACAACTCATATCTCTCATTTATTCCACTGAGTAGCACTATCCTCTATATGATCTTTTTCTGTATTGGTTTCGGTCCTATACCATGGATGTTACTGGGCGAGTTATTTTCGCCAGAAATTAAAGGTTTTGCTACCGGTGTATCCATTTTGGTAAATTGGTCAAGTGCTTTTATCGTTACCTTTTCTTTCCCTTTACTAAACGCGGCATACGGCAGTCATATTGCTTTTTATATTTTAGGGGGTATTATGGGGGTGGCGACGTTGTTTGTTTACTTTGCAATACCTGAAACCAGGGGGAAAACTCTGAATGAAATTCAAGAAGAACTGAATAGATAAGTTAATGTTTTTATTTTTTTTTAATTTCATATTGTATTTTTTATAAAAATACACTTTTTTATTTCAATTTTGGTTTTATTACATTTATCCTGTTCTTGTTATAAGGTGAAATATTGAATACTAGAATTCGCTAAAGTTACAAAAAGGTACAGTAAACGCCAAATTTAAAGAACCAGCGCAAATGCTCAAGTTCGTTTACTTAAAAATCGCCACGCCCGTTCACAATTTGAACCTTGTCCTTGCTTACGGTCAGTAGCGTAACGACTAGATCATTGTTTGTTTCTTGTTTCTGTGTTTTGGTTAAAGAGACTGGTTTTATTTTTGATAATGGGTGCTATGATTGAACGTTTACGTTATCCGTAAGGTACATGTTAGGCCGAGTTTTAACAGTAACAAGGCAAGTTCGTACGATGGAAAACTTTTTTCCAACACATTACTGTTATTTTCCGCCTGATATGTTCTAATTTAACAGGTTTCCATCTTACGAAATTGCCTCGTTACACTGATCTGTATACAGATCAGTGCCTCGTTACTTTTAAAATTCGGCCTAACATGTACGTTACAAATAACCTAAACGTTCAATCATAGGACCCAATGTATTCTATTGTGGGTGAAAAAAAGTGTAGCTCTGTTATTAACGGACAAAGTCGTGAAGTAATATACAACGTTTTTAAATATTTTGACGCAACAAAAAAGGAAGGAGTTACTTTAGATGATATCAAACTTCAAACTGCACAAGCAACAGGTAAACATATTCTGTAGTTTATTTGCAATTAAACATGCGTAGTTTTCCATATTTTTTTGTATTTTACACACATATCTATGCATTTTATTTTTGATTAATATTTTATATTTAATTTTTTTAAATTTATCTTCTGTTTCTAAAGATTTTTGTTTCCTAATAAATGTAAAAAAAATACTAAATTTAACATTAATATAATATTACGTTTTTACAGGTGTTTTTTATACTATCGTTAAAAGAATTTTGAAGGAAGGTAAACAGTCAATGGAAACAACTGGAAAAATTACATTTTCCACACCTAGGAAAAACTTCGTCAAACAATCAACCGCTACGAATCTCCCTGAATATCAATTGAGGGACATTCGAAGAATAATTTACGATTTTCATATAACAGAAAAGTCTCGTGTTACTGTTAAAAGGTTAGATAATAAAATTAAGGAAGATTTAGATATCCATATATCATAAACTTCATTAAGAAGAGTCCTTAAAAAATTACAATTTAAGTGGAGAAAAACACAAAAAAATCGTAAAGTTTCGGTAGAAAAAATGAAAATAAGAACTTTAAGAGTAAAATATTTGAGACAGATAATAGTTATTTATGCAACAAGTGCAAAAAGTAAGTGTTTATTGCACGCGACGCAACGAGGCCGTCAGGCCGAGTTGGACAACACGTCGAGTGCAATAAATACTTTTTGCACGAGTTGCATACAATATTTTTTCTACGTTCATGCAAAAAACAAAAAATGTTTTATAGAACTGCAGTTGTATTATCCAAATCATAGTAGTCATGATCGTGTACCTTTGTTGAGGCATTTATTTACATTTGTGTTCATAATTTGTAATGACATTTTTATATGATTGAAAATAATATAAAATATGCAATTGTTTTTAAAACGTAACACAGAAAATGAAAATGGACTAAATATTTGGCGTTGATTTGAATATTTATGTTTGTCATGATCATAAAACGCTGTAGTAAAATGACAGATGAGTGCAATAAAATTTTTATTGCACTAGTGCAATAAAGAACCAGTTTTTTCACTAAATATAGTTCAATAAAGCTTTGTTTTTTGCATGAACGTAGAAAAAATATTTTAGAAGTCAAAATAGACCAATCGTTTATTTAGATGAAATATACTCGTATATACAAGAATTGGACAGACGATTCAACAGAAGGTTTGTTTTCTGTTATTTCTAAAGGCCAAAGGCTTATTATAGTTCACGGTGGGGGAGAAATGGGTTTTATCAAAAATAGTTTGTTGATATTCAAATCAAGGACCAAGTCTAGAGATTATCATTCCGAAATGAATTCGGAAAATTACGGCAAATGGTTAAGAGAGAAGTTAATACCTAATCTTTCACCTAATTCAGTAATTGTTTGTGATAATGCTAGTTATCACAATGTACAGACAAATCGAGCACCTAATTCCAATTCTTTGAAGAATGATATGATCGAACGGTTGACAAAATACAACATACTTTTTAATCCAACAAGTTTAATACCAGAGTTATATGAACTGATTAAATCTCATAAGGACCGACTTGTAACATGTGCATTTGATGAGTTGTGTTGAGAATACGGCCTCACCGCTTTACGGTTACCCCCATATCACCCCGACTTGAACCCTATCGAATTGATTTGGGCAACTGTTAAGAATAATGTCAGTCAAAGGAATGTTACCTTTAAATTAGAAGACGTAAAACAATTAGCAGAAGAAGAATTTAACAAAATCGGTGTATGGAGGAATAGAAAAAGCGATGCGATCATGTTATAAAGGTAGAAGATAAATATTTAGAAAGAGAAATACAAACTGATTTATGTTCGGAAATTAATCCTATCGTCATTAATCCTAATGAGGATTCCAGTGACGACAGTGACGAGTCTTCTTCCAACGAAGAATGTGACGAAGACATATTATTATGAACATTATTTATTTGTGATTTACTGTTTACGTTGTTTGTATTTACTTATATTCTATATAATATAAAATTAAACATGTTTTTGTTTTTCTTAAATTTACGTAAAATCAGAAGTTATTTGGACTATCCAGTTTTGAAATGAAGACCCGGTATAAAAAATCGGAAGGATATATTACTTCATACACATATTATTTCATATTTTGTTTATAAAAAATTAATGTCAGTTAAAATACAAAATACTAGATCACCAGAGCTCTCCTTAACCTAAAGTCGGCTTACCTAAAAATAATGATTTTTTAATTGACTATAGAATTATGTACTAATATTAACACTAAGCAATATGTATGAACAAGCATCATTCACTATTTTCCATTTATTTTATGTCTTAAAATATACGCGCCCCTGGTTTAGAACTTTCTAGGTAAGCTACCAATTCTATTCATCGGTAGGCGTATTCGTAGCACTATAAATGCGCATCCTTGGTTCTTTAGATTTGGCGTTTACTGTAGTATTTGTGATCAAAATGATATTTCCCTTTAAAAACTTTATGTGTCCCACTTATGGCCTCAGTGTCCATCTTGGGTGGAAAGAAATCCGGAATTGAGTTTCCATACTTATATATCTATGAAGACTAGAGAGAAGGAGGCGAAATTAAAGCAATGCTGCCAAGAATGACTAAAGACGGCAATGAATCCATCATCAATAACTAGTGAATCTGAATATGATAATTTTCTGATAAGGAAATCTAAACGGGGACCCTCTATTTTACAATGAATTGGACAAACTATAACAGGACCACGCATGAAACAAACAAAAAGCGCATTACCTATTCTATGGTCTGGCTCGCGGTACATACGACTTCCACTTTACTTACGCTCATTTTGCACATACTTTGATTTTCTTTTACTATACGGAGAATGGTCGCACTGCGCAGCTTTCTGCCTTTTAAAAGGAGATAGAAAACTCCGCCATTTTGAACCCTTATTACGTGTTGCCTACATCTTGGAGCAATATTTTTAATAGGTGCGTTTTAATAATCCGCTTCTGCTTCGGAATTGTCGGTTTTCTTGTTTTAATCTGACAGGTTAAAACGACTAAACCGACAATTCCGGAAGCAGAAGCGGATGATTAAAACGCACCTGATATTTTGCTTGCTGCTGTCAGTGTCAGTGAATATTATTTTTGAAGTCACAGTTTATTGCTAAAGAATCAGTTAGCTCACTCGGACCAGTTGAAAGTTCCAAAATAACATCCACTCCAGGGATACAAATTCAGGATACGCAGAAGACTGCTGTTTTATTACAGGCCGTTGTCATATATTGTATTATCCGAGTTGCACAGTGTATAAACTGAAACATTGAGATCTAAAGTGCCGACGCAGAGTGAGCGATCTGATTCTTTAGCTGTAAACTGTGTCACAGGGTTCAAAATGGCCGCGCCCTATGTTGGGTGTGTCGGACCTCTCTCTTGCCTCGTATAGTAATCAAAAGGTGAGTTCGGGCTGCGCACTCCAGAGTGGAGTGGAGTAATTAGGCGTAAACGGAGTGCGAATATGATTTTACTCCTTTACCTCTCGGAGTACAATGTCAGTTGTCAATGTGACATACCAGTACTTAAAATTTAATCGTACTTATCAGTAACGACCGTATAAGTTTCTTCCATATTAATGATATTCACGGGAACCAAAAAAAACTTATTTACTAAAGAATCAGTCACAATTAACTTATTATCGATTTAAATCACCTTATGCGCATGCCCGATCCACACTCCACTCCACCATCTCCGAACGGTCAAAGAGGAACTTTTATTTTAACTCCTTCCGTACCCGAACGCCTTAGGTACTTTAGGAGTGAATATAGTGAAAAGAGTGCGTAGACCGAACTCACCAACTGTATGTGCCGTATAGTAAAAGAAAATCAAAGTATGTGACTTCTACTGGGGTCTATTCTGTAACAATTCCTTTATATTTAACGGCCTTTAAAAATATTGGCGGCCTATAAAAATATGTTCGTATTCGTTAATTTACTTCTATCATTATTTAAACAGATTTCTTTAAGATAGTCCTCTAATGTATTTTAAATATCCGTTTAAATAGTGACCGAATTAAAGAAGAAAATATTTTTAAAGGCCGTTAAATATAAAGGAATTTTTACAGAATAGACCCCATAGTCTGTCTACAAACGACGTGTACCTTTAGTTTTAGTTAACATCCTAACGCAGAGATGACGCCATCGTTACTGCAGTTGATTATAAAAGTTCTGTTATGCGAAGCGTTGGCAACACTGAGTGGAAGTGACAGCTAAATAATCTGACATTTAGTGACAGATGACAGATCCAAACATAAAGAAGGTTAGAAGCTGAATTAAATAAAAGGATAAGTTGTTTTTAAATAACTTTAAAGTTGTGTATTATTAAATATAAAAAAATGTGTGCGGGTTAAGGTTATATATTTATGTTCGGAGAAAATAATTTAAATTTAAGCAATGGCGACAAAAAAAGTTATTCCAACGAGAATAGGAAGTGATTTAAAAAGTACTGTTAAATTTCTGGATGTCATCGAAAGGCGTACACTAGGATTTAGAAATAGTAGATTTGGTGTAGACGATTCTATAGCGTTTAAATTGTATAACAGTATTTATCCATTTCACATAGAACAAAAACGACCCATTCCAACTTCAATAGGTGGAATTTTCAACTTGGAATTCAGTCTAGATGGGTAAGATAACAGTTGTCATCATCTGGCCATAAATTAACATTTTCTTTTTAGAAAACTATTAGTTGCTGCTTGTGAAGGAAAGCAGGTTTTAATCTATGATGCTGGCAATCAGAAATTAATTCACAACATCTTAGATGCTCATTTAAACTGTGTCAATTGTGTCAGGTATGAAACAGGTTCTATTATTTGACCCTCAGTAAAATAAAACAATTCCTATTTGCACAATTTCAATTATTAGATAGGCTATTAATATGTATATAAATGTTTAATGGTTAATGTGTCCTAGAAGGTACTTTAAAAAGTACTAAAATTTTATCTATTAAAAATATTTGCTGTTCTTTTTTTAAAAATTGGTTTGTTCTAAATCTTCTTGTGTAAAATGAAAATTAAAAATTCTCTTATTTTTCTTACTACCTCTCATTAAAGAAATTTATTTAATCAGCTAATTTCTTATGTGTATGCATTATATTTAATAAAAAAACCTAAAAGAATTTTATTAAAATAAAAAACAAAAGTAACATCTTTATTATACTCACTCTCAAGCAAACTTTGATCCAACTATTGCTATTTTACAATTATTTTTGTAGGTTTTTAAATGACAAGCATTTTGCCACCTGTTCTGATGATACTTCAATTAAAATTTGGGATATACGAAAACTTAAATATTCAATGAAAACTCTCCATGGACACTCTAACTGGGTAAGTAATTTCATTAATAAATCTTATAATTATAAGAGCTACTACAATAGATTACAATTTTTTGGTAAATGTATTAGTTGAGGTATTAGTATTACTCAACACATTTCACAATAGTATCCCAGGTAGCAAATAGATGAATAAAAAGGGATTAGGTACCATTTGGAGTGTTTATTTTCTTATTTAACACAAAATAAATTTTTTGACAACTTATAAATTGAATAGATTTTAAGAAATAATGCGAGTAGTGTAACAATTAACTGGCAAAATAAGACAGCTACTACCGCTACTTAAATAAGAATATGTTTAAGCTTACTACTCTACTATCTTTCTATATGAGTGAATTGCTGAATTTATCTATAGGTACTTTCTTTTGACCACTCTTAATAAATCGCCCAGTAGGTACATCCTTTAAAATATTACTACCTACTTACTTTGAGAACATTCCAATATTTTCTAATCAATTTAGATCCATATTAAGTCAAGATGCCTGTGTTTATTTAAAAAGATTGGTAACGATAGCAATAAGGACTTAATATTTTCCAATAAAAAAAATAGTTAATTTGTTTGTATTATGTGAACATGCCATATCATTTTTTAGTTTAGTCAAAGTTCAACCTTTCCAATAAGTTTACATGTTAGTTATATTAAAATTTTTGTTAATGTCACATTAGCAGTAATATTAATTTGCAGAACGTAGTACAGGTTTAAGAGGTAGACATTTTATTTATACCTCATCCTTCAATGTTAAAATGAAAATTTTAATACATCTGATGGTCCCTAATAAAAGTTTTCATTTAGAGTTAATCATGTTTCTATTGTTTTTACTGTAAAAACCTTTTCTTTTGACAGATAAGTCAGACTTTATTTATTAATAGTCTTATCCTATGTATTTTAAATGATTCGAAATTTTGTATTAGTATAAATTAAAATTGTATGGTTATATAAGAGCATTATCTTTAGAAGAAAAACATATAATCTCCGAAAAGACTTTGTTTCACTTTCTGTGAATGAAATAGCCACTAAATGTGAGACCTATACTGAAGTATCTAAGCTGACAGTGTATAACATTATTAAAGATACAGTTACTGGAGAGACCCCAGGAAGAAACAAGACTTTTATTAAAACTTGGATAAAGAATGTACTAAGGCAAATGGTATATTTTTTCTTTCGAAATTAAAGAATTACCAGTAAAGAAATAGAAAATAGCCCCACTATTCCAAATTTACATCCACAAAAAATATTACATCAATTAAATTTTTAACAGAGAAAGACGAAATCATTGCATGAAAACATGATTATTTAAGGAAAATAGCGGGCGCATGGAATCAGCATAAACAAGTATTTTATTTAGATGAAACATGGGTTAATGTTGGACATACAGTAACAAAAATTTGGCAAAATACTTCTATAAAAACTAAAAAACAAGCCTTTATGGAAGGTGTCTCTTGTGGATTGAAAACTCCAACAGAAAAAGGAAATTGTTTAATAATAACCCACATTGGAAGCACTGATGGATTTTTGCCAGATGGTTTATTAATGTTCGAGTCAAAGAAAACAAATGACTACCATGAAGAACTGGATAGCCCTATGTTTGGAAATTGGTTTCAGAACATAAAAAAATTCCTGCCAACTCCATTATTATTTTGGATAATGCATTCTATCACAGTCGATTAAAGGAGTAACTACTTACCTACAACAAGTTGGAAAAAAGAAGATATTTCAAAATGGCTTTATTCTAAAAATATTATCAGTCCTCCTAAATCGTTAAAGGCTAATTACTTGTAATAACAAGGCAACATGAAAATAAATTCAAAACATATCTTATGATGAGATGGCTCGAGACAAAGGAATTGAAATTCTCAGATTGCCTCCTTACCACACAGAGTTAAATCCCATTGAACTGATCTGGTCACAATTAAAAGGTTATGTTTCTCGAAACAATACAACATTTAAATTACCTGATGTGCAAAATTTGTTTTTGAAGGCAGTTTCAGATGTAAATAGAGAACATTGGAGAAAATACAATCATGTTAAAAAGGTGGAAAATTCATTTTGGAAAGTAGATATAGCAATGGAAAACTTAATAGATCCTCAGAAAATACAATGATAATGATACCAGTAGTTATAGTGAAGACATTGACTTTTAAAGATAGTTCTTGAACTTTTTATTTTTTTTTTTTAATCTTTGATTTAATGTACTGAAATGTTACTTTTAATGACAAGATATTAAAAAAAGTTTAATCCCATTAACAACATATAATCCTCCTTGTTATTTATTGGCTAAATTTAATTCGTTCAATGTTAAAGTGCAGAAGCATAAGTTTTTTTATTTTTTGTAAATTTAAATAATATATCTTTTTTCATTCAAAATTTAATTTACGAAGTAAGTATAGGTAAAATAGGTATACCATTTCATATGCCGTGACCTTATTTATATTATAGAAACGTATTTTGCAAAGTACGCATATGGAATGTGACGTTTTATCCCCACTTTTACTGCATTTCTCTTTTATTCAGACTATAGTTCAGATTTAACTATTAAAATTGTTTTTCTCTTATCCACATTTGGTATATTTACTATATTTCCTTCAGTGGGCCTTAGAAAAAATATACTGTACAACTTATCTATATAACACACAAACTCTTATTGCAAATTTCTATTGTGTTACAATATTTTTGAGACTAATATACCTAGGAGAACTAAAAATGTCTGATGATTGATGCATAAACAAATGTATTTCTCTGAACAAATCACATTTGTATTTTTCAGGTTAAAAATATCGAATGGTCTGAAAAGGACAATGTAATGGTAACATCTGCATTTGATGGTAGCATTTATGCTTGGAATCTCAAAAGTCCTAACGAAAGCAATATGATGTACGATAAAGTATTTTTAATGAATGGTTTGATGAGGATGAAATTGACTGAAGATGGTACAAAAATGATTATTTCAACAACAAATGGATTTATGATTATTATACACGATTTGAATTTACTTACCTTAGCGACTGACCTTCGTTCCTTTAGGGTAAATTGACGTTAAATATTTGTCATTTCTAGTTCTTTATTAATGACCTTCATTTCAGCCGAGTTTATATAGGTTAATGCAGATCAGCGATCAATGTTTTCCAGTTGGTACTATTTACAATTATCTATTTTCTCCTACACGTAAACGAAATAGAATTGAATTTATCGATGATTTTCCTGATGTAGCTGAAGTGATTAGTTCCTTACAGATACACCCACATGGATGGTGTACGGTATCCAGACATTTAAATTCTGAAGAAACCGAAGAGGTACGTACACGTTATAGTCAGTGTTTATTAAAGTAAATCTTGGATAAGTTCCCTTTTAGGTAAAGCCGCTGGATATCTAAAGTCATGCACTGGAATTAGCATCGGAATATCTTTTGTTTCTCCACATCTATCATTTTCTATCCTCTTTAGATGCACCATATTTAAACAATGCCTACTTCTTATTCTTCAAATGGTTCTTATATAACTTTTAATTTTCCCAAACCATGTTTTATATTCTGTATTTTCATTTTTTCCAAAATCATTTCTCTGATCTCGTGCGACATCTGAAGGCCAACATTTTCCAAAAGTCGTTTGTAAATGATAAAGTTTCCTATGGATTATTTAAAAAGTATAATAATCTATAGCTAATTGTATCTCTTAAATAATAATGGCATGCCAGACAGGTCAAAATAAGTACTGTATTTCATTTTCGTAAGTACAAATTTATTATGATTATACAACAATGGAGCAGTTTTTAAAGATATCTTCTTTGGAAACCAGAAATAAACATGATGTTTTAACAACTTCAACTCGTATTTCTGTGAGGTAAAAGTGAATAAGTAAATTTTTGGTGATTGTAGCTCAGTTGTTAATTGAAACTCCATTCGCTCATTAAACCTCAAACGATTAGTTAGAGTTAATAAACTCTACCCGTTCCAACTCTCGTAAAACCTAACCCATCTAATCACCAAAAGTTGACTTATGTCCTTTTACCTTCTGACCACAGATTTTCGACTTCAATGTAAACATTATTTATGTACTTTGATGTTTACGTTAAAGTACTGGAAACACTTCAACTCTCTAGTACCAACTCAAAATATTTAATTTCACAGCCAACTCCAATTATGATTTTCGATGGCTCCTTACATATAAATATAATACATTTAAAATATCACGTTAATTGTTGTAGAACTGATTTTTTTGACAATAAATATTCATATTTTTAGTGGACCTGCGTTCATGACATCCAAAGCCGAGATCCGGAGGACTACAAAGATTCCTACACGTACATCAATGAAGAATTTCCATTAGAAGCCGATCCAGACGAGGACAGCAATATCCGACCAACCGACCTTTGGATGGGCTACATTTCCCTCGAAGAATACAGCAATCACAACAGAGATTTCAGTCAAGTCTCGCAAAATATGTGGGAAAATTTCCAACTGCCCACAATGGGTATCTTAAACACCGGCCTCATAGGCGTTAATTCTTCCTTCAATACTTACTTTAACCAACATCCAGATCAGCGTAATAAAGTAATAAGAAATTTACCAAGGATGACGCATTTCGTTAAAGAAGAAAACGTCGGAAAGGGATTTATCAAAGAACTGTGTTTTTCGGCTGATGGCAGGGTGATCTGTTCGCCGTACGACAAAGGTGTAAGACTGTTAGCATTTAACGAACATTGTCATGAACTATCCTCTTGCGTGCCTGAGAATCCTCAACAACTTAAGACTGTCATAGAAATGAAGGACTATCACAAGGACGTAGTGGTATCATGCAAGTTCAATCCAGTGCATCATCAACTGGTCAGCGGTTGTTTAGGAAGTGAAATTAAGTGGTATCAACCTGTGATATAAAACGTCTTGTTTATTTTTCTTTTTATATTGAAAAAAGCCGAATCTTAACAGTTAGGCAGCCAAATATAATATTCAAAAGATTATTTGTTTTATTTAAGCAACTTCCTTTTATTCTTAAATATAATATGCTCAGTATAATGAAAGAGTATGGAAGACTTTTTTATGAGGATACTCTAAGAGCAAAGTTTATCAAAGACAACCAAATAATCAGCACATAACAGATTGCTCATATAATACGTGTATCTTTTTATCCAACTGTTGTAGGAACGTTGGCATCGGTGCGGTATCTACCTGTCTTTTTTTTTTTCATCAATCTATCAATGATGAACTAACAGCGCTGTCTTTTTATCCAACGTTGATGCAATCGATGCAACATCATTCGATCATTTCAATGTATGGTTTTTCCGATTAGATGCGACAACTGACAGCTATGGATTGCGGGAATTAATCAGAATTAAGGAGTTAATTGTTTTTTTGTGGGAAAACCGAAAAAATGAGATTTTAAAAATATATGCATCCAAATTAAAATAGGTACATTCAAAAAAAAATTATAAAACAAATTTTAATCCAAAATGTCAACTGTTATTTATTTCAACGGTCAACCATAAATAAATAGAATCCAACACAAGGCCGCAACGGCGAAATAACGATTCCAACAAACCGGTGGAAAAAAAGACATGTTTTGCTAGATACAAATTTTGGTTGACCTAGCAGAAATAAATGATTAATATATAATTATTATACTTTTGGATAGACGATTAAACCTTTCAACTGTGTTAACACATGACTTTTGTTTGTATTTAAATTCGTCGATTACGTCAACATTGGTGACATAACATGAGATGGCCATTTGAATTGACATGTTTTGGGTTTTTTTCATAAATTTGCTATTTGTGAAATATTGAATTTATTCCCAACATTTGCATCATACTGTATATACATTAAGCTTATTGAATATATCTAAAGATACTCGTCTATAACTTTCAGTAATAATAAAGCTTATCTTTGAAAGTTACAAATTAAAGACTATTTTCAAAATACTTAAACAGAAAAACTATGAAATTTCAACCATTGAGTCCCATATTAGATATGGTATATTTTATGGGTACAGTAGAGATTCAAATCAGGTGTTTGTAACCCAGAAAAGAACATTGAGAATTTTAGCAAACTTAAAATACAATGAGGAAATTGAATTTACTCATTTGGAATATTTATACAAGAAAAAGAATAAATTTGAAATATTTGAACCCAAGAATAGATATACCCAATGACAAATCGTAGACAAAGACATTGGGTGCTCTGCAAGTAGTTTTTTTTTTTTGATTGGATGATATGTGTTGCCAGATTCACAACGGTTCTGTTGTGACAAACGTGATTGTCACGTTGGTCACAACAGTTCATTATTTAGTAGCCAAATCTCGTGTTTTTTAGTTAAATAGCAAAAGTAAATTGTACTTAAAAATTAATTAGAAAGGTAACTATTAACTACAATAAAGCTGATTACTGATCAGTTTTAATTTCTATGAACATGGGTGCTCCACGCCCATTATTACTTCTCGTGAGTGCTAAGCCCCCCAACCACTTAGGGAGTTGGCGCCCCCGAGTATATGTATTGTAACTTTCTTCAAATGAAATAATTTATTATATAAAGAAAGATAACAATCTGAAACTCATAATACCATATACAATGTAATATTAGAATATATCACTGTAATAAGAAGAATTAAGTGAGGTACGTATTTTATTTTCTTTAATTAAGGTACCTTTTTAAATTATATTAATATCGTTTTAAATTAATCAACACCAATACTGGACAATTGAGAATTGGCAAAATGTTCTTTTTTTGGATGAGACCAAAATTGGCCTAAGATCAGATGACCATCGAATTCGGGTTCTCAGAGCTCCAGGAAGATGAGTGAGACTCCATGCTGCCAGATATGTCCCAAGATATCAAAGAGGAACTGTAATGTTTTGGGCAGGTATTATGCTGGAAGCAAAAACTCCAGTGTTACCACTTCAACAAACTTTAACCGGTCCGAGATATGTTGATTTAGTGCTAGAATTCTGTTTTTGCTTTTCGGCTATTAAAAATTTAAATCTTTTTGTTTCAGAAACCAAAAAAATACCAGTGTGTTTATTTTGTCAACTAATTAATTATTTTTATTGCTGTGTATTATTTGTCATTAAGTCTTTGGTAAGGACCGAGTTTTATTCATAAACAAAAAAGGTCATCATCTCAAAAATTATGAAAAATAATAGATGATTCCATATAAGTTTGGTTGTGTGTCAGTGGCGGCTCGTGGGCACTAGCGGCAGTGGGGCACACACTGAAAAGGAATCCCGGGATTCGTTTTTCCCTTAGGAAAACAAGTTCTCCTCTTAATGAAAATTATATATATTTCAAAACAGTCAGTTGGGGCAATAACGATTTCTGAATGTGACTACAGGGAGCTAAATATGTGACCACTCAAAATGCATTTAACTATGTATGTGGCTATTTAATCAAAAAATCATTACATATTCACTCTTGCGAAATTTGCGTAAATTTCTCAGAAGAATACAATTTACTTAACAATTCGAACTTGTTAACGCATTTTAAAGCATACGACTCTGAAGAAAAGAAAAAAATTTTCTTTTATATTTTCAAATTAGAAAAAATATTTATATCTCTATTTGATAGTTTGTCAACTAAGCCTGGAATTTCCAACGCATACCTTTTTGAGATGAGCAAAATAGAATTTGGTCATCCTTACCAACAATTTGCGAAAATGTACACCATTAAATTATTTATAAGACTCAGAATTTTTTATACTCTTAAATATGCAAACAGAGATTTGAAATCCTCGAAAAAGTCAGACAAAACCAAAAGAAAAATTAAAGTTTTGTCCCATTTATAAATATTATCATATTTTTGACTGCTTTATAAAAAAAAGTAGTTTTATTAACTATTCCAATGGTCCAACTAACGTTTTTTCGTAATCACAATAAATAAATTATAATCATGGTCCAACAAACGCGCACCTCATCGCCTTGTCTGGGAGCCGGTAAAGAAGCCGCTGCGAAAATATCGTTCTATATATACAAATTGTATGGATGGAACGATATTTTCAGAAGTGACGTAGCTCAGAGCTACACATAGAAAAATAAGCTACACTTTCGATGCAAAGGAAAAGACCTATTTACTGTGCCCATCTTAATTTCGGAATGTAGCTCAACGCCCGGTCGTCCAGTGTCGTGCCAACGCGGTTTGCGCTGAATATTAGATAAAATAATAATAGGCATTGAGGAAAATATAAAATATGTAAGTTATTTTTTTTTTGTTTATTATACTAGGGCACGTGCCCAAGTGCCCTTACGGGCAAACCGCCACTTTTGTGTATATGTTTTGCTGTAAAATAAAATGATCTTTGGCCTAGTGTCTTTTGTACTTTTGCGGTTTGCGTTATTTGATTTTGTTTATAGCGAGTGTCGTGATCATGATTTATTTTTTCTAGCATGTTTTTTTTTTCTGTGGTAGGGTCAATATTTTAAACATGTATATTTGATTAATATCCATAAGATAACTTTCTTTATATAAAAAGTTAGTATCATATCGTTTAGGTTCCTTTAGAATAATTTTTTAATTTAATTTTTATATAAATAGTTGGAGGTTTGGGTACCGAACTCATGGTAAAAAAACTAAAAAATATATCAAAAATGTATTATTTATTTATTTTTGGGATTACATACAAATTACTTAAAAATATAACTGATTATTCTGATGCATATTTATTTGAACTAAAACATAATTCTTATGTAATAGAATAAATAATGTTACAAGATAAAAAGTTTTACTCAGCTACTGTTACTTCACTACTGGTAGATGGAGCTTGATTTTGACCAAATCCACGTATTGAGAGATCATAGACCACCTCCTCTATTTTTTTTACATCATATTTCAAAGCGTCAAACCTCTTGCGAAGGGAATCATTTTTCAAGTTCAAAAGCCTGAATCCTGCATTCAACTGCGCAACAAAATTTGAAATTTGCAAGGGCTTTTGGTAATCTCCAAGAGTTACTGAATTGACTGCATATCTGGCCTGAAGAACAAATGGTAATATTAATCAAATTATTAATACTACTGTTGGTAAGTTAAAAAAACATTATATAAGCACTTTTTACACAAACAACTGGGACTTAACATATAAAAAATGCAATTATTTTAACAATTCAAGTCTTACCAGTTCAGATGCTAAGTTAAGCAATCCCATCAGAAAATCTTCAAGATCAAGATGAATATTGGATTTATTGTCCACTAAAACAAATATTTTTCATTTTCAGAAAGTACAATTCATACAATGAGGCCAGTAAAACTAAATTTACCTCCCAAAATTGAAGCAGTTGTGTCTTTACTGATCAGTATTCCTTTTTCTAGAAAAACTATCAAAGCAGCTAGAGAACATAACCGTTGAGTTGCAAATCTCCAGTGATCATTGTATCTGTAGTATTGACCAGGTGGTACAGTTTTTTCCAACATATCATAACCCTTGCGTACCTCTTCAAAGGTTTTTCTGGCGTTTAAAATTGCTGCATGAACTACAACAATTTGAAATAAATATATAGTAAAAAACGAAAACAACTTTTTCAAGTTCAAAAAACAAAATACACAGATTTAACATTTACATACCCTGTTCAATGTCTTTTGCGTGATGAATAACTTGTAAAATCGTTATTATTTCCCTTAAAGGTTTCTCAATATCCTTCATTATTTTACGAATCTCCTAAAATGCGAATTTTAAATTATCATAATCAATGCGATTTTGCTGTAGTTTTACCTCTCTGGTTTCTTGCTCTGAATTAACGTAATCTTGAAATGGTGTGAAAATGTCCGCTATAATCCTTGTAGGAGTGCACATTGTGAATTTTTAATTGAAATACGGGTAATCAATCAATAAATTCTTTGAAAAATAAAACGCAAGACCGCCGATAGAAACCTAACCTCTAGAACAGTTGTAAAACGTAAATAATGCGTAAATATTACAAGGTTGCCAGATGCCAGAAAGCAAAATACATACCCTACAAAGTTTGAAAATATTTCAGTACCTATTTGCAATAAAATTCATACAATTTTTTGTAATGTATTAGTGTTTTATTTCATAAAATATTTTCAAAAAATAACTTTTTTTTTTTTTTTTTTTTTTTTCTTTAGTGTACGGCTTCAACATCTAAGGTCATTAGCCTAGTGTTCTATGTAGGTTATGGATTGTACTAGTAGTCTAATACTCCATAGTGTAGAAGTATTAGTACTCTAATACTCCTACACCCCTACAGACAGGCCTTTGTTACTGTTTCCTTGCGCCACTTTAGGAACAGCACTGTTAATTAGAACCCAACAGTGAATGGTCGAGTGGGGAATCCTACCAAGGCATCAGAATTAATTTTAAATAATTAAATTAAATAAAAAAATCCCGGCCAACGGTGGGATTCGATCCTGAGACCTTCCGATCTCAAAGTCATGACTCGAACCACTGAGGCAACCCACCCCCCCCCCCAAAAAATAACTAATGTAATAGGAATGAGGATAAATTATAATTTCCTATTTTTTTTTTATTCGGTGACACCGAATCGGTGTCCTCACTTCTCAGCATACTTGATGCGGAGCTAACCGATTAAGTGAATGCGAAACTTTGCCGTAGAAAATTATTTAAAGATATTAATAAAAATTTCACGTAAATAGTTTAATAAATTGTGAATAGCTGTTGAAATTTTGTAGAATTATGATTTGGGGATGTTATTACTCGTTTAAATAACTATTTGTAGTATAGATACATTTGCCCGATTCCGCGGGTAATAATTTAAATTGTTTGGTATTAGGTATTTTTATTCTATGAGACGACAATGGCGAATGAACATTACTGCAAAACTCTCGAAGTCGTCCGACGGGGCTGGACGTTTACCACCTCTTTATCTTCCAAAAGTCTTTCCAACTTCTGTCCCTGCATTAGAATTTATTAAATTAATTAGAAAAAATCCCGTTACTGAACGTAGGATTTGAACCCATCAGGATTCTTAAAAAATTGTCTATATTGACAGCCTTGCATCATTAATAATAGGTACGGAAAATTATATGTATATGCTGTTATTTGTATGTAATATATCGCCTCTAAAATTTCACCATTTTTCCTAATTTTATTGTATTTATATTTTTTTTTGCAAATAACCATGATAGTTTTTGTACGATCAATTACCGTACATATACGATAATTTCGTATGTTTGGCAACGCTAACAGTGTTACCAATCTAATGTTAGAGACCAATGTAGCCAACATTAGATGATTTGCCTAGTAACTTCAGTGTCGTAGGTTTGGGTAAATAAATTATTAAATAATAATGCTTCCTCCATGAATAAACATTTTCAGTGACAACCACAGATTAGGAGAAACTGAAGACATAACTGAGGGGGCATAGGGAACCCGTCCCCTCCCCGGGATAATGATGCAGTTTAAATAAAATATTGATTATTTTACGTATTCATAATATTTATTTTTACAAAACATTTATTTTAGTTATTAATAATGTCTCACTTTTAAATAAAAAATTTCTAGTATTCGTATGAATGAGTAATGAGTAGATAAAATGCTTAGAAAAAAAATAAATATTTTCGAAACCGCTTTTCAGCTAACAATGGCGTGCGCACGGCAGTGGCGTGCCAAAGTCTTTGCCGCCCCCCCCCGCAATTTTTTTAAAGGCCCCCCTTTACTTCAAAAAAATGAATATACTGCCTATACTGGGTGACAACGGAACTACTCTCTATGGTGATATTTCAAATAGGTCTATAGATAGATAAAATTGTTTTTGTTTTGATTTTTTTTCTTTCGACTTTTTGAAGAATAAGAATTCTAATTAATAAAATTCATAGCGTCATTAACGTACCAAATTCCATCTATTTTTTTTTTCTATTTTGGGAAATTATGAGGTATAGACATATATATTTCGCTGCTATAAAATTAAGTATAAGTATTATAGTTATTACTATATAAAAAGCTTGCCCGAGGTAGTCCAGGTCGAAACTGAGCCCCCCCCCCCCAAAATTCCGGGGGGGGGGGGGGGGGGGGGGCACGCCACTGTCGCACGTGCCCTGACGATATTTTTGAAGAAAAAAATTATGCGCCAATGGTTTTATATCGAAATAAAAATTATTTTTTAATTCCCTGTTCTATTTGAAACATAAGAGCTTTTTTGAGTTGTTATGTGATGCGCCATTTTGAAAAAAAAAAACCATTGTATTGTTCAAGAAAATTAATGTAATTATTGAATATGATGCAATTTTGTACCTTGGACCATATATAAAGCAACCTATTATTAAATATTCGCATTCATTGAAAATTCACAGTTTTTATTTACCTCTCAATTTTGTTTTACTTTAAAAATTTTATACTACTGTATTTGTTGTAGTAGTAGTATAGTGATTGTCTAGTTATAATGTATTATGTACCCATATTGTGATAATAACGTAAATTAAAATAAATCAGGATTCGATGGAAAGTTTGGTGTAAATTGGTAAATAAAATCACACATTTATATTTAAATACCTTTTACTTGTCATAATTCAAAATGTAACGTAATAATTTGCAAAGTATCATTACAATTGGTATTTTTTACAGAGATCTTACTTGAGTCTCGCTCAAACGCGGACCACGTTCATTAATTCCTACCAAGATTTTATTTAGCTTAATTCTATCCTAGATATACACTGGATTGTATTTTCTTAGGTATTTATTTCGACGAATATAGAGCTGATGACGAACAGAGACAATTCGCCAGTTGGATAACTTACTGTGTTGATGTTCACATATACTTTTGGTTAAATTATGGAGGGTAGAGAAAAGGAGGACAATCTTATATGGATCTTTATATTAAAAAGTGGCCACCAAAATGTATACAATTAAGATGGCGCTCGTGTAGCCAGGGGACAAAATCCAATGCTATATAGATTGCTCATTCATAATGAAATCAGACAGGAAGCAGTAAATTGAGACCTCCGTCCCATTTTAATGTAAGAATTATTTATTGTTTATATTATTTTTCAATAAAATTTGACTATTGTCGTGTATTGTCAAAATTTATCTACGATCACAGAACACTTACTCTTCTACGATCAGTCACTTTTCACGGTGTAGTTTTTAGTTTTTTATGGTTGAGCAATATTTATTACTATATACATCATTGGTGTCATTGTGTGATCTGAATTATCGACTGTCGACGTCCCCTGGGCACAGAAGCGCCATCTTAATTGTATACATTTTGAGGGACACTTTTTGTATACAGAGATTGTTCTCCTTTCCTCTACCCTCCATAGGTTAAATCTAGTAGAATGGGTGGCTAGTATAGGTGCTCTCCTTGAGCTAACGAACAGTGTTAATTCACCAGTTGGGTAACTATTAAATTTCACCATCTAGATTTGCTTAGATTTGTGTGCATAAATTACCCAAATTCACCCATCGAAAAACATGTCTAACATGTATTTCAGGGTGTATGCCCGAAAGCCATCTGATTTATTTGCTTACATAATAATTTGAAGCAAATGTCATCCCTTATTCAAACGAAACTCGAGCGACTCACTGAAAATACAGACATTAGGCTTGTCTAAACTAGACATTATGTACTAATTTTATTTCATTGTGATGGCGTCGATTTTGGTTACGTCGCAGCGTTGAGCGTCGTAGCGGAGAGAAAGATATTTATTAATGTACTGCGTCGGGACGGATATAAGGTAGACAATATACTTAGGTGGTGCTGCGCGACGAAGGCTGTCGTCGCGGGTATTACGAAGGAAATATTTGGGTATGTTTACAAGCGATATGCGTCGGAAAGTAGGGTGGTGGAACGTTGATCGTCGGGATGTGACAACATTTGGGAGATATAATGAGGCTTGCGTTCCCCGGGATTGTTTTAATGACTTTTTGTGATGTAAATTTGTTGTAACTCCGGTGGGAACTAATTTGGGTGGATAATAAAAACGGTGGTAGATTTATTACGTGCCTTGAGAAATTCTCGGAATTTTGTGTCGATATCATGTCGAAATCGGTGTTAATATACGAATTAACTTAAGATAAGCGCGTTAAATGTTTTAATTATCATTACATCATGAAAAGAAATAACTTTTATCTTTTCTGGTTATTGGGCTTGCACATGTAATATTAGAGACCCCGCGAACAGTAATATTGGTTTTATTTATTAGGCATCATAGGTAAGATTTAATTATCTAAAAGATTTTTCGTAAAAATGAAGAAAATTGAATTTAATAAGAATGCAACTTTTCTTTAATAAAATGGAATCAATAAATTATGAAGGTACCTGGTTGCGGTAGGTTACATAACATTATTTTTAATTTAAAAATAATTAGTTTTATTTTGTAAGGTTATTTCTTATACACAATTTTTCTAAGTTTAAAAATTTGGAAAGTTGTTTTTATACCTCGTATATTAATTTTAGATTTCATTTCACTCCCCCTAAATGAGTTACTGTTACATACTAAACATTTGTTATATTTCAGCAATTTTGAAGATTTAAAATTCATCAAATTCATTGTTTTTGTTTATCCACTTTTTACTTTGATTATTGGCAAATTAGTTATTTTAAAGTCCGTGTTTTTGTAAACAATATTAATATAATAAAAATTATATTTACCTACATAAATTCATTGTATTTACATAACTCAATATCATTAAATTGGCCACTAAAGTAAAATTCCTTGGCCACTAAAGTAAAATTCCTTAGCCACCGCGAAATCCAGATTTTAATACCCGTCATAACGAGTCTTCAATAATATCTGTTGTTGTCAGCAGTTGGCAAAAAGTATCATTAATTACTTCAGCAATGACCTCAAAACATTACCGCTTACATATTTGACAGTCAAGTTGTTACAAAATTTTTGGTTTATCAGATATGCATTGGGATCTTTCAATTTATCACGTGTTGAGATGACTATCTTCGTTCCACAGAACGCGATTTGTATGTAATGTCTCTCTCTCTATTCAATTCGTTGTGTTGAGTATGCTCATAAGAATCCCTGTCCAGGACAAGTGCAAACTCAACACGTTACGTGTTGAATAGAAACATTACATAAGAATCGCATTCTATCGAACACGTGCCGTATTGAAAGATGAGAATCCCACTGCAGGTGGGAAACGAATATTGTTAAAGACTGGAATATATGTTTGAAAGTTAATACACACATTTTTTGAGATTTAGGAAATGAGATAAATACCAGGATTATAAAAACACCAATTCGATACTACTGCTTTATTATTCTAAAGCACACAAAATATAAAATTCATCTAATGTTCAATAATTATTATCATTGGAAATAGTTTTTCCTGGGATAACTGTCCAAAGGAAAAGATGTGCTAAAATACAACTGTCACCGCATACATTACAAAAAAATGACTTTAGAAGAAGTGCAATGGAAATCAAATGAACTCTTCGGGCTCCCGTGGAGCATCCAAGTCTCTGTAGTGAATAACGGGTCTGAAATCAGAGGGCCCTCCCCTGAAAACAAAGAGATTTATTGAATAAATAAATATAATAAGATACTTAATGTGTTTCGTGAAAAACATTAAAGATTTTTATATACCTTGAACGTGGTTGAAATCCTCTGGTTCTAGTATAACCTGGGTTGTAATATGGAGCAGGTCTTCCATAACCAGGTCCACCAAAGCCTCCCCCACCACCACCTCCAAATCTAAAAATTAAATTAAAAATTAGAAGAATTCAAGTAATAAATCAAAGTGAATACACTTACGGATGGCCATAGTTTGGTGGGTCTTCTCTTTTAGGTTGGGGAGCTTCCGCCAGCATAGGTCTCTTGGGATCTTTAAGATAGTTATTGAAGAACTCCACCTCTTTTTTAACTTCTTCCAATTTCTCTGCATGTTTATTAAAAATATGTTTTCTAACAAAATCAGGACCTACAAAAAAACCATCCAGTAACAAAAACAAACATTTCTACTATTCCTTTACCTTTAAATTTCTTGCCGGATAAAGGACACAGCCATTTATCTTTCGCCAATTCTCTGGTATTTGCTTGAACAAACTTATCAATTTCAGTATCGACGTCTTTCAAAGCCAAACCGACCAACTTGGATTCGTTTTTATCTTTGTCCTCTTGCGTTTTTTCAGGCAAGAAAGCCGTCATTTTAACCTCGATCGGCCCACCAATAAATTGAGTCATGTCCGTCTGAAAAATAAAACATTGAAAATAAAGAAGCCATTTAATTAGAACGTTAAATTTTTACCTTGCTTGTAGGCGGAGGTCCTCTGGCATGCAGGATGCCGCACCTATTAGGCATCTCATCTTCGTTAGGATAATCGCAATGATTATAATAATCAACAGAATGAACGATTCTGAGATAGAGTATGATTCTATCCAAAACAGTTATTAAAGTTTCGTCTCTTTCTACAATAGCAGTTGCGTCTTGAGCATCCGTCGTAGGTTCTAGTCCTAAAAGTTCCTCTTCCTCGGCGCTCGCCTCTTCTATTAAGTAATCGGTTATGTTATGCAAGACCGGGTTGTTGGAAACCAAACCAAATGACTAAAAGAAGAAACATTGGTTTTTTAAGCCGAACTTAAATGGCTATTCAGTAGATTGATTAAGCAGACTTTTGACAGTTTTGAACAATATGGCAAACTGGAAGTCATAACATTTTTTAAATTTGAAAAACGTAATAGGTGCTTTTTTTGTGGAAAACAAAAAGGAAAAAATATCCGTACTCTTGATAGGTAAATAAAAGTATTAAATTTACAATAATTAATTAATACATGAATATATAAATAAAATTCTTTGATTAAATTAACATTAAAGCGAATTATAACGATTATTATATTGATTTAAATAATGTTCTTGTTATTTCTATAAAATTGGATTTGTTGGAAAAATGGCTGAAGAGTATGGATGTGGAAAATATTAACATAAATGCAAGAATGTGATTATGCTCAATCATATTAAAATATCCTGCTTGCAGAAAAATCGTATAAAGGCTGTGTTGGTACCTGGAAGTATTTGTAATGGTATTCAAGATTGTCTTATTTTAAGAGAACATTTTGTAGTCTAATGAACATAGAAAACATTTTAGTATTAGTTTAATAACAATTTTTGGTTCTTACAAATTAAAAATTTTCGTTTAAAAACTATGTATTTATGGCACTTCCAGTGTCCTTGTCCAGTGAATATTACAGATCAGCAGTTATTTCCAAAACAAACTTACCTGATGCGGTTTCTCCTTTTTCTCTTCCTCTTCGAGCCACAAACCGGCTTTAGTATCCAAATGCAGAACGACCCTGGCGGATATTCTGATGTCCGATCGAACAACTTGTTTGTGAGCTAGTATGCCGTTCACGGGTCTGATTCTGCGGCTCAGATCGCGGTTGACGATTGCGCCCAGTTCGCATTCTCTCAGCCTGATGTTGTTGAGGTTCCAACAAATTTCTTTGATGTTAGCGTCGCGCTTGAAGGTCACCCATCCGCGGCGCAACCAGCGCCTGTCAGGTTGGGGGTCAGCCAAAGCGACCCGAAGGAAACCGTCATATCTTCGATAAAAAAAGTATACTTATACAAGGTGTAGATGATTTAAATACACACTTATTGTGATTTATAAACCACAAAGTCGGTTAAATGAGGAAAAGTTTCTAAATTATGAGATCAATTTGTTGATGTTTTGAAATTCAAGATATCGGGTCCGTTTTTTAAGATATTTGAGGAAAACTAAATCGGTCGATTTTCTATTTTTGGCTCAGGCATATAAAGAGAACTTATGTTAATTTTCAAGTCAACATTTTGTGTCTGAAGGGCGGCAATCAAGATTATTTTTTAAATGAGGACATGTATTTTTGATTTCATTTTCTGAAAGTAGTCCTAAATTCTAATACTGCAATACATGTAATTTACAATAACTTTTTTATGCGTTTTGATACTATCAAATTATCATCCTCGAATATCTTGGAAACTGGACCTGACACCTTGAACTTCAAAACAACAATAAGACTAGCTACTTTTTTTCCATTTAACTGATTGTATCTCCAGTGGTTTACGAAATCACAATAGTGTGCTTTTAAATTGTCTACACCCTATATATTTTACTCTTACATAGCCTGAATTATTAAACATTTTTTCCATAATACAATTCGCGGAATCTAAGATGTGCAAATATAAAAAAAATATATATAGACTTGAAGATAAAACAATCAGCAATTCTCAAACAAAACTTGATAAATGATGAAGATTTGTAGTTGTACTGTGAAAACATATAAAGACAAAAAAATATCATAAAATGTTGTCATACCTAGAACACATAGCCTCTACTTCTTGTTTCGTAATAGTAGGCACCAAGTTTCTCAAAAAAATAGAAGTAGTTTTGTGAAGGGACTTTGGCTTCTCCACTTTTGTTCCATCGTCTTCCACAGTAAGTATCTCTTTATCATTATCTTTATCCGTTTTTTCTTTTTCTGTTTCCTCTTCGCCCTCTTCTTTTTCCTCATCTTTATCATCCTTATCTTTGGTTTCACCATCGCTGTCACTGCTGCTACTAGACGAACTACTGCTACCCGAATACGATCTTTTCCGTTTCTTTTCTTTTTCTGAAATAGGTACAAATATAATTGTAGTTATATTTCAATAAATAACAATTCTGTACCTTTAGGACGTTCCTGTTCCTCCTCATCAGGCTTCTTTGGTTCCTCGTCAGTTTCCATTTTTTCCGGCTCTTCTTTTTCTTGGCCTTCTTCTTCTTCAACCTTTTTGTCATCGTCGGTTTCTTCGTCCTTTTTCTCTTCTTCGACGTTTTTAACGGTTTCTTCTTTCTCCTCTTCTCCTTCTTCTATTTCCTCCGTCGGTTTATCTTCTTTATGTTCTTCATCATCGTGTTCTCCTTCTTCTTTATTGTCAGCTTTTTCGTTTTCAACAGCGGAAGCGTCCTCTTTATTTTCTTTTTCAGTCGATGATTCATTATTATCGGCATCGTCGTCTTTTTTATCTTTTTCAGTTGGAATTTCTCCGTTAGTCTTTTCGACGTCTTCGGTAGTCGTTTTTGATTTTTCTTCTTCAACTGGTTCCTTTTTGAGAACCAATTCGGGTTCTTTGTTTTCTTTGGGTTTATCGGTTTCCGATTCTTTAGCTTTTTGTTCCCTGTATTTCTGTTCCATTTCTAGATATAAAAAAATATTGGGTAAATAAAAGGAATAAGATCATTATTTCATAACTCGTTTACTTCTGTGTGAGCTTGATGACTTCAACGATGATTTTTTTCAAACAGAAATGTTGTTCATTCAATACATCCACTGTCAAAAATATTTATAAAATACAACATAATTTTTCAAATATCCCAAAAATAAATTTGGTAAAGACCATCACTGGAACTCAGGAAGTTACAGAAGAATTTCATTTTAACAAAATTGATATTAAGGGCGTTTCAAACGGTTGATAGGAATAGACTCATAAATAAGTTAGAAAGAGAAGGGTTCAGTGGTACAGTATTGGAATGAATTTCCAACTATTTAACAAACAGAAGGTAAAAAGTCAAAATTAAAAACTTGGTATCTGAGGAGTTAGAAATAAAACGAGGTGTACCACACGGATGTGTCCTAGGTCCCTTGTTTTTTTGATTTATATTAATAACATTACAGATATTCAGACTAAATGTTTATTTCACTTATTTGCAGATGACGCCTTCATTTACTATTCTTCTCTAAATACAATAGTTATTGTTACAATGGTTAATAAGTGCTTAGAAATTGTGTTGTGTTAATTTGTTAAACATTAATCGTAAAAAACCAAATTCATCATAATTGGTAATGAGCAGCAATATAAACTCTTTGTCGAACAAAATCATAAAATAATGGGCATTCGGAAATTGATATGGTAAATGAATTCAAATATCTCGGAGTTAGATCGACAACTTAAATTTAAACAGCACACAAACCATTTAATAAAAACAATTTAATTTAAAATAAATTATCTTTACGATGTTTACAGCATTTATCTAAGGTTTTATTTAATTCTCTAATACAACCTCACTTCAATCACTGCTTAACAGTATTATATCTCTTAAATAAAAACGAAAGAAACCGTTTCCAAAAGTTGCAGAATAGAGCTATGCGAATAATACTATCATGTCCTAGATTGACGCCTACTGTAGAAATGCTCAAAAATTCAATCTTTTTAAAAGGCCTACAGCAATTTAATGACTTGCCAGAAGATCTAAAGAAATTAGATTCAATTAATGTATTTAAACGTAAACTAAAACAATATTTGTTAGATGTACGTAGGTAATTTAGGTATTGAAGTATTTTGTTATTAATATTATTATTCTATGTGTGTTGATTAATTATATTTTATTTTATATGACTACAGTTATTGTGTAATGACCATGTATTAGTTGTTTTTTGACTAAATAAAGGATTTACATTAACTTCAGCTTAGTGTTATTTGTAATTTATTAATACTACAATGTCAAATTCTTCCTTAACATAAAAATGTTTGCCAAAGAAAAACTTTTCCCCGGGCATAAGCTCATCTGGGAAAAACTCACCAGGAAAGAGCAGTCTCCAGGAAAATTATAATAAATATTTTAGAAGAAGGTTTTAAAATACCCACATTGGGATGGGGACCGAGTTTACTGAAAATGAAAATAGAAAAGCTATCAAAGTAATAATATAATATAATAATAATAATGTTTATTTACCAGCAATATATACATTCAGATACAATAAAATAAAATCCAATAGGAAATAAAATGTAAATAAACAAGAAATGTGTCACTGAATCTGCTCACTGTACAAAGTACAATGACAGATTGTGTGTGACAAAAAATACGACAAAATAAAATAAATAAAACTTATAACAATACAATAGTAAAAATTTAAAAATATGAAGCAATTAAAATACAAATTATTAATAAAAATAAAAGTTATATAAGTACAATCTTTACACTTTGATAATAAGTAAAATTTATTTCCAATATACCTCGGCATAAGTATCTCATACAACGAACATAACTTCTACATAGACAAAGAACATTTTTAAAATATTCAGATTCTTTAACGTTTATAATATACTTTCTAATTATTTAATGTCTATTTTTTTTTTTATTCGATTATATTACGGAAAAAAGTTCGCGGTGTTTTTGTTATAAATTCTTTTACACATCTTTTAAATTTTTTTACTGTTTTTATTTCTCGAAGCTCCGTTGGAATGTTATTAAAGATTTTTGGTCCCAAAAACCGATAGCTATTTTGTCCAATTGATTTATTCGTTCGTGGTAGCAAATAATTTTCTCCATTTCTTGTATCATATTGATGCAACGGTGTTTGCAGATCATCTTGATTTTGAAATTGATGGGTAAGTGCTGCTTGACAGAATAACTGTCGTAAGTCAAATATCTGGGTTTCTTGATACCCATTTTCAGTAGGATATCTTCTATTTTTGTTTAGCATTATTTTTAAAAAACTTTTTTGAATGATCTCGATTGGCTTTAAGTGCGTTTTAGTGACTCCACCCCAATCAATTATTCCATAGTTGAGATGAGATTCGAAAAGGCTATGATACAAAATTCTCTTCTGTGGTAATTCTAGCATTGGTGATATTTGTATGAATTTAAATAAGACACTACGTAATTTGTTTAGTAAGTATTGAGTATGTTTGTCCCAGCGCAAGTGGCTATCTACTATTATCCCTAAATATTTAGTTTTATTTTCAGGTAGTATAAATGTGTCGTTCTCGATAGCGATATTTTGAAATTGAGGAAGACCAGAGGCTAGACTGCAAAAAGGTAGGTAGGTACACTGTTTCTTTAAAATTCCTAGTAGACTTTGTCCCTTGGCTATCGCAACATACACACCTTACATATACAATTTCGAAAAATCCATTGGCAAAATACGAATGGTTTAAAATAGAAAAATTAACTAGAAAAGACATATTTTTTGTGGCATCGAAGCTTCTATCCCATGGAAGACACCCAGATGTTGTTAATAACTTCCATTCCATGGTGGATATCTGGGCGTTGTCAATTTGTATTTTAGTACTTGGATTTGTATTTGATACATTTTCCGGCAGGTATTAAGATTAACAACAAGAGATGGTAATAAGTTTACGTTAGATGATTAATTTTGTAGTATTTGCCACTCAAATTTAATCGAAATTGGATGTCTCCATTAGTTTTGAATAATAAGAAGTTTAGATTTCTGAAAAAGTTTGGAGAATTTGCAACTGGAGTACTTGTATTACTGAGATTAATGATAACTATTAATTTTGGACGGTTAATTTTAGATTTGCCACTTAAATTTAATTGAGACTAGGGGTTACAATTAATTTTGGATGATAAGAAGTTTAGGTTTCCGAAACAAAGTTTGTACAATTTGCAACTGGAGTACTTGGAATAATTGTATTTGATAATTTTTCAGTGGGTTTTAAGTTTAACAATGATAAATGATTTAAAGCTGAACATTCTGAGACCTATCATGAAGCTATTTGGAAAGCAATGGAAAAACAAGTAGAAGCAGGTGAAATCAAATACATTGGTATCTCTAATTTCAATATCAGACAAATTGATAGAATTACGAAAATTGCAAGAATTAATTGTGTATGTTTACAACACGAAATGGTCGAATATTTCCGAAATAATTATATGTTGCTTGTCACTTATGCCCCTCTAGGATCACCAGATCTGCTTAAATTTAAAGATCTTATGATAGTCCAAATTGTTTTACCAAATCTTCTAGGTAACATCTTAGTAAAAATAACTGAGAAACATAAGAAAACACATACTCAAATTCTGATCAGATTTCTGATAGAAAAGGATGTTTGCATTATTCCTAAAAACGCAAATATGAACAGGCTCAGAGAAAATTTATTGGCATTGACTTTTAAATTAGATGAAAATGATATGGTGGCTTTGGCTTTATTTGATGATGGCGATAAAAGAAGTATTGTAGATTTGTAAATTGTAAATTTTTCCCATAAATACATAACCATCCAGAATACACTTTTTAATTTTAGTCTACAGCGTAAGTGACGTTTAATATGTTTTTTATATCATGATTTGTTTTAATAATTGAATTATAATAACATTATATGTATATATCCAATTATTTTTGTTATTCCTGATTATTTTGTGTTTTCTTTGTAGAAAGTCATTCTGTACTTTTTATGTTTTTATTAATATGTATTTTTATATGTATATGTATTTTTTATACCTTTATTTCTTTTATTATTTTAATTATAACTACATTGCATAGGCAAAAAGGTTACAGAGGAAAATCGGTTCAACAGGAAAAGGCTCACGAGCAAAAAGCTCACTATTGCATTCCAGAAACCAATAAAGAAATAAATACTTATCACACTTTGGAAGAGTTTAAAATATTGAGATTAAGAATTAGGTTATCGCCACATAGACACAGCATACATGTACATTCCGAAAGGCCCATGGGTAAAAATACTTGAACGATTTGGAACAAAAACATTAACCAGATAAGAAATCTTTGTCACATAAAAGTTTTTTTTTTTTTTTTGTAAAAAGTTTAAAGAATTTGCAATTGGAATACCTGGATTGGAATTGGATACATTTTCCAGTAGGTTTTAAGTTCAACAATGATGAATTATTTAATGCTGAACCTTCTGAGACTGATGGTAAAGTTATTTGGAAAGCAATGGAAAAACAAGTAAAAGGAGGCATAATCAAATTGGTCTAATTTGAATGTCAGACAAATTGATAGAATTATGAAAATCGCAAGAATTAATCCTGCATGTTTACGAGTCAAAAGTATGTTTTCCTTCAACACGAATTGGTTAAATATTACCAAAATAATAATATTGGGCTTGTCTTTTATGCCCCTCTAGGATCACCAAAACTCTTTAAATTTAAATACTTCTATAACAAAATTATGTTCAAAAACAACAGGAAACTACTCTCTATAAATAGGAAACAGTTAAAAACAATAGCAGGACTCAAGACTCGACATGTACCAGTAAAGGGATATCAGACAAAAATAGACGTGTATAAATGAGACCTATTGTATTGACTTTGTCATGAAGAACCAAAAACAGTCAAATACATATTTTGTGACAGCGAAACATTGAATCGCAAAAGGCACTTTTTGGACAACCACAGGTTGATTCCAAGAACCTATACAACACAGCCTGTCAAGGACTTGTACAAAGGAAAATGTAGGAGTGGGTACTATGAATTAACAAGGGATTGAAAACAATAAGCTGCAGTATTATGCATAGGCAAAAACCTCGCTGGAAAAAGCACACCAGGGAGAATCTTACCAGGAAAGAGAGGTTCTCCAGGAAAATATAATATAAACATTCTAGAAACCAATAAAAAAATGAATACTTATAGCACTTTGAGAAAGGTTTTAAAATACCCACATTGGGATTGGTGTTTACTGAAAATGAAAATAGAAAAAGCTATCAAAGACTTGTCTTTTGCTATCGCCACATAGACACAGCTTGACGAATGGTTTAAAACAGAAACATTAACCAGATAAATCTTGCTGGCATGGAAGCTTTCATTCCACAGAGGACATCCAGGCACTATCAAATTTCTTTTTTTGGATTTGTATTAGATATATTAAGTTTAACAATAAACGATTAGGCATTTCAATTAATTTTTAATGGTAAGAAGTTTAGATTAGAAGGTTTATTTTGTATTGATCTGAGATTTTTATTAATATGTATATATAAGTTTAGGTTGTTAATTATATATTTACCACTTAAATTTAATTGAGACTGGGGGGTTTCAATTTTAGATGGTAAGAAGTTTAGGTTTCTGAAAATAAAGTTTGTAATATTTGCAACTGGAGTATTTAGGCGAGTTTTAAGTACAACAACGATGAATGATTTAAAGCTGAACACTTTGACACTGATCATGAAGCTATTTGGAAAGTAATGGAAAAACAAGTAGAAGCAGGTAGAATCAAATAATTGGTATCTTTAATTTCAATATCAGACAAATTGATAGAATTACGAAAATCGGAACAATTATTCCTGCATGCTTAAGTTTAAAGATCTTATAATAGTCCAAATCAATCAATCAAAATCAATCAATGGCAGGTGTAATTGCCCCGACCTCCTTTCCAGAATTAATCTTTTTGTGCCGTCACGTACTACTAGACAAATTCAAATATTCCACGTACCTTTTCACCGTTACAATTATGCGTTTAATACTTTTATTCCTAGAACACTTACAGCGGGTTGCAACAACGATCGTTAAATATCTAATGACTCGTTAAACCCAAATCTTTTACTAAAGGTGTAGTACGGGTTGCATTCTTCTGTTAATTTTTAACGACGACGTGAACTGGCAACTGCGCTTCCTCTGTCAGAGCTCTGCTCGTCATTTACTTTGACAGATTAATGTTTATGGATTAATATTTTAGAATTTTTCAATTATTTTCAATTTTCCAGCCAATTTATGTGAGTGTCGAGAGGTACTTTGAATATATATTATAAACGTTCAATTTTAGTTCGTTTAGTTGAAGTATTATAATGTTTGACAACAAAAATCGCAAGCAATTTACTGCTAAAGATAGAAGAAAAACCACTTGGTAAGTAAATTAATAACAAGTACATAAAATTCCTTCAAAAACATTCACTTTATTACATCTTAATTTGTATTTCCAACTACATTTTTGGGGTTAAAATTTTAGGTAATTATAGAAGATCTCTTTATTGCATGGCTAAGAAGTTGTATTGGCCAAAATACTAATTACGAATAACTAGCTTTTATTAAATATAAAACTGATACAAGGACATCTAAAAGTGAGATACTTACAACAAAAAGAAAACTAAACTTTACAAGAGGTCAAATAGAAGGAGAGACAGGACAAGGTTCGTATTTGTTTCATTCAAAGGAACACTTTTATTGTTTTAATACATAACATTTGCAAATTCATAAAATTTGTACACCCACCGACCCTCCTGGGACAGTAACTTTAATATACTTACCTTCTATATAGTATAGAATATTGTGCCTTCTTAGTAATAAAAGAAAAAATTTATTTGAAATCAAATTAAAAATTTGTGCAGTAATATGTTTAAAGTTAATTTTCTAAGCAAAGCCTATAATGTTATTTAACAAAAATTTTATATTTTAAAAGATTGATTTATAGGATTTTAATTTAAACAGAAATTAAATCACTTTTATATTATATACAATATAAAACTTCTTTTGTATGTGTTATTATTTATACAATTTTAGCAATATCTGTCTTTTCCCATTTTAAAGATTTTTCAAACTACTAAAGTTAAAAAAAAAATAAAATTGGAAATAACTAACGTTTGGTATTATTTTTGTTTATTTAAATTATTTCCTTATTTATTTAAGGGTGAAAAACAAGAAGGAGGCGTGGTTAATCTCCAACTTGATGAGATGGGCTCAAATTAAAGCATTTTTTTATAATCAAATAGAGTCCCCGTTGAATTCCTTTGATTCCACTGCTACATTCTTTGGTAAGAAAGTATTTTATTTATTTTATTTAAACTTAGCTGTTTTATTATACATGGTGGTCAAAATTCGACGTTTTCACATGATACAACTGGATATCGAAACCTTATAACCCACCATTGTCACCTTTTTTGAGAAACAAAACATGGAATGCTTAGTTGTTATAAATCCTTTTTAGAAACTATAGGGTGATTTTCTAAATTTATCATAATTTATTATCTCAAATAAAAATATTATTTTGAAAAACAATTTAATAATTTGACATAGTTACATATGTAAAATCCATTGTCGTACTTATTATTTTTTCAAGGGGTACACATTTTCGAGGTAACACCATTTTTTATTTGAACACCCAAACAAAATAATGATATTTTAAAAATCACTCTTGCATTTTACTTAGGGAAGGAATTTATAACTGGATTTAAAATAACATGCTTAGTTAAAAAAAGGTGCGACATAAATGTGCTTTATCCCCTGCTAATTTAGTAATATCTTATAAACATGTCAAATTTGGACCATCTTGTATAATTATCACAAATACTTTGTATGTTGATAGGAAAATTAGTGTAATATGAAGACAAATTTGGAATTGAAGGGAACTTTTACACATTTTATTAAAGTATAACTGTAGGTCTAATTAGGTTCTTGCATTGCAATAAATAATTACACGAGTCCTAGTTAACTGCAGCTAAATATCATCGTTGAATCTCTATATAAATTTTGTTATATCATTATATTTTGGAACATACTTTTATGAGCTCTAGAATCATATATATTTATTTATTATTCTGTAGGTGAACAAATCAATAATTGATATTATGCCTCTTTCCAGTGGAGTCTCCTTAGGTGCTTCTCCTAGTAGTCTCTTCACTCCCAAGGAATCTACTAAACCCTTCCCTGGCCCAAGTGGACTCTGCCGATCCCCCTGCACAGACTCTCAAGCAAAATCGTACAGTTAAAAAAGGAAAACTTTGTAACAACAAAATTAAAAATATTGTTGTATGGACCACTAATCTTGAAACAAGACAGGCTTGGCTCACAAATAAAACTTTAAAATATCTATACTGCCCCAGTAACTACACAAACTATAGAATGGAGATATATGCAATAAAAGAAATTTATTAGTGCCAGTATTTTGATATGTGTTACCAATATAGCTGCTTTTGTTGAATTAAATACAAGTTTTGAATAATGTTTTTAACTAGTTATATAAATGTGATTTAATGTTTTGGGTTGATTTTTGATAAGAATTCTCTAGAAAAATGTTAGTTACATTGTAGAATCAAGTTGACTTTTTAGGATACAGAATAAAAATTGCTGGTATTTTGTTTACTTTTTAAAAAGAAAAATGGGTCAGTATCAGAATGGTCAAATAACCTCAAATATTTGTAATTTGTCAGTTATGGGGGTTTGGCTTATGACGGTGGTATAGCCTGGTAGCAATATATTTTTATTTGTAAATAGGCATTACTTTGTAGTAATATAGGTGTTTGCTAAGTATTTTAAAATATTTCATGAGATAATCGCATAAATAATTTTAAGCCATATAACTGTGGAGCTTGGTATCTCTACTTATATTGTTAAACACTTTTTAATTCGTATAATTGTTATGTATTAATACATTCTCAAACATATTTAATATTATTTTATAGTTTTTTCCTGCCTATTTTCAGAAAAAGTAAATATTTAGCAGTAAACTACTATCAGTAATAACATTTTTATTGTTTGTACCTATGTTGAAATAATCCATTTCTTTTTATACATTTATAAAATATGTGGAACTGGCAAAGTAGACGTATCCAATACGTTAGGCAAACTGTAAATTTTAACACAAAATTACTAGTCAACTTGAAACCTGTCATAACCAAAAAGAAATCCTGGATTGAATGTTTATTTTCTAGAATTAGAATTCTTAATAATGATGGGCAAATTAAATGTATTTTTATTTATTGTAGATTTACTATATTTTTTTATTATGTTATGTATTTTGTGTATATTAATTTAATCCTAAAAAATAAAATTTTAAAATGAATTTGGTGTTTTATTTATGACCTACAAATCTGTAAATTACAAATGTGAAAGCAAATATATTAAGGTAAATAAGTGTAATTTATACATAGTATCAATTATTTAATATTCTAAATTTCGACTATTACACAACCTATAAAAGCTAATTATCATATCATAATTATTTAATTTTCTCAACAATCTAGAAATTCCAATATTGTACAAATAGAAACTTGTTCTTAAATAAAAAATAAATTCTAGCATTAGTTTATTAGCAAAGAAATATAGCACCCAAATTGAAGGGATTCAAAAAGGAACTGTATATGTTTTTCAAGAATAGGTCAAATGTGAATTTATTTCTCATACCAGAGATTTTACCATCTCTCTTCCAGTTTTCCATTTCTAACTAAAAAATAGATACTGAACTTTGGAAATTTCCCAATTTAAACAGTTTTTTACTTTGATTCATTGAAAAATGTATAAGTTACAAAATTAATTTAAAAAAACTGACGACTACAAAAAACGAAGAGTGATTATTTTCTCATGAATCCCATCATCAGATCTTTACCAAATTTATATTATGGAACCATCTCTGAAGAGCCCCCTTTCTAACAAAAAAATAATCAGAAATCGGACAACATAGTAAAGAATTGTCGCTAAATATCCATAAAAAAATATATTCCGATGAATTGAGAACCTACTTCTTTTTTGAAGTCTGTTAAAAATAGAAAATACATTAGAAATATTTCCACAGTAAATGGGGTTTGCACACATGATAAAAACTAAACATATTTTTAATTATGTACTTCTATTTGAAAAATAATGTACAGTAGAAAGAAATGTACTTTTCCATGGTGTGACAAAAGTTTTAGTTTATATAAAAGGGACAAACTATATTTAAGTACTGTTGCTTTAAACCACAAATCACAAATTTTTAATTGAGCACTACTAGAAGGATAGTTAAATGAGTATTCTCCTCTTTTTCCAGTGACTTATTGGAACCTTTTCTTCATTTAAGCCATTCTCTTTATTTTAAGAAATTATATTCATGTGTAAAACATTTTTTCTCTGAACCAACTGTCCTTGCTTCTGTCTATTAAAAATATGAGCGGATGTCGAAAAAAGATAGGGATAGTGTTAACATTTAACCATAGCCGTAAAGGTTGAGCCTCAATTTCATTTTTTACTTTATTTGTAATTAATTTTCGAAAAAATATAACCAAATTAACTTCATTAATTTAAAATTTTTAAAAATCTCCCGTGATCAGCTGTGAAGCGACAGACTGTCAGTTGGAAAAGCGCCGTTGCCAGTTTTAATCTCAGTTAGTTATTTGTTCTTTAGCTAACGAGAGATTTTAACAATCGTTCTTGCAACCCGCTGTTAGACTAGCTAACTCTCTTCATGATATTCAACTTTTTAACCGTTCTGTTCAAGGATTTAAGAACCACTTACTTACACTGAATATTTGAACGTCTCAAGCAATTCCATACTTTTCACTTTTCATTTATACACATTATAATTTATTTGCTGTTCTGTACATTAATGTCCACTGTTTTATCTAACCATTTTATTCTATATTTTACTTAATTTTTATGATATCACTATTCTATTTTATTGTATTTTTTATTTTATATTGTATTTTATTGTATGTAAACTGAATTGGGCTTTGCCCGTAAATAAATAAATAAATTGTTTTACCTGATCTTCTGCATAGCAATATAGCAGTGAAGATAGTTGAAAAATATAAAAAAAAAACATTGCTTGAATCCTGATCAATTTCTGACAGAAAAGGATGTTTGTGTTATTCCTTAAATCACAAATGTGCCGACTAAAAATTTATTGGCATTGACTTTTAAATTAGATGAAAATGATACGCGGCTTTGGCTTTTTGATAAAGGAAGGATTGTAAATTTAAACAACTTTTTCCTACAAATAGGGAACCATCAAGAATACTCTTTTTAATTTTGTTAAGTCTTTTTTTTTGTTAATTATAGCAATATTGTATGTATAGATCTAATATTTTGTAATTTCTAGTTATTTTCTTCATAGAAAGTAAGTCATTGTGATTTTTTGCATGAATTTTTTATATTAATTTTTGTGGTGTGTATTTTTTATATGTATTTTTAAAATGTTTATTATTAGTTGAATTACATCAACATTGTATGCAAAAAACTCACCAGAAATAACCAGTTCATCTAGAAAAAGCAGTTTTCCAGGTAAGTATATCCCAGAAACTTAATAAAGAAATGAATACTTATCGCACTTTGGAAGGTTTTAAAAACCCACACTGGGATTGGGAACGGTGTTTACTGAAAATGAAAACATAGAAAAAGCTATTGAAGTAGACTAACACATAGACACAGCTTACTTTCATATACGTCAGGCTAGTAGTATCAATTCAAGTAACACAGTTTTCATTAAAAGAGTTCAAGCCTTTAATGAACTACCGGAGGAAATTAAGAATGCTACTTCGCTTAATATATTTAAGAGGAAATTAAATGGGTACATGTTAGAACAACAAAAGAAGTAGTGTAGGAACCTGCTAATACACTTTTTTTATTCATTGTGTTGTTGTTATTTGTATATTTTAATGTATATGGTTTATAATTTTTAAATTTTAATTTTTTTTTAAACTAGATTAAGACTATTGCATTGTTTTATTTGTATTGCCTTGCTGCTAAATAAACGATACACACATATACAACAGCGAAAACCCCATTGGCAAAATACTTGACCAATGGTTTAAAACAGAAAGATTCAACACCTGTGACATTGAAGCTTTCATTCTATGGAGGACATCAAGACGCGGACGAATTTTTTTTTTAAGTTTGGGGAATTTACTTTTTGTATTGAAACATTTTCCAGTAGGTCTTAAGTTTAACAACGATGAATCATTTAATGCTGAATCTTTTGAGACTGATAATCATAAAGGTATTTAGAAAACAATGGCAAAACGAGTAGAAGCAGGCAGAATCAAATAAATTGTTATCTCTAATTTCAATGTAGGATAAATTGATAGAATTAAAAAAATCGCAAGATTTAACATAGTAATATTTGCTAATAACAAATGTGATATAGTCCAAAGAGGATTGGAACAGACCAGAAGAAGATACCATGAGGTGGGACTAGAAATCCCACCAAAAAACTCTAGTCTTTAGTTTAGATGTGGAAAAACGGTGTACCAATAAAAACCAGTTCACCAGGAAAATATATAAATCACAGAAATCAAGAAATAAAGTTTTAAAATACCTACATTGGGATTGGAAACACTGAAAACGAAAACATGGAAAAAGCTATCGAAGTAGCCCTATCCCTTGGCTATTGCCACATAGACACAGCTTACATGTACAACACTGAACATTCTGTGACTGATCATGAAGCTATTTGGAAAGCAATGGAAAAACAAGTAGAAGTAGGTAGAATCAAATACATTGGTATCTTTTATTTCAATATCAGACAAATTGATAGAATTACGAAAATTGGAAGAATTATTTCTGCATGTTTATAAGTCAAGATACATGTTTGGTCGAATATTGCCAAAATATTATTGTACTTGTTGCCTATGTCCCTCCAGAATCGCCAGATCAGCTTAAATTTAAAGATCTTATAACAGTCCAAATTGTTTTACCTGATCTTCTGCATAGCAACATAGCAGTAAAGGTAGCTGAAGAACATAAAAAAAAACATTGCTCAAATCCTGATCAGATTTCTGACAGAAAAGGATGTTTGCATTATTTCTTAAATCGCAAAAATATCCTGACTGAAAATTTCTTGGCATTGACTTTTAAATTAGATAAAAATGATATGCGGCTTTGGCTTTACTTTATAACGGAAGGATTGTAAATTTCAAAATTTTTCCTACAAATAGGGAACCATTCAGAATACTCTTTTTGATTTTCTTAAGTCTTTTTTTTTGTTAATGATGTTAATGTATCATAATTTGTTTTAGTATTTTAATTATAGCAATATTGTATGCATAGATCTAATATTTGTAATTTCTAGTTATTTTCTTCATAGAAAGTAAGTCATTGTGATTTTTTACATGAATTTTTTATGTGTTTTTATATTAATTTTTTGTGTGTATTTTTTATATGTATATTTTAAATTATGTTTTTTATTATTATTTGAATTACATCAACATTATATGCAACAAGTTCACCAGAAATAACCAGTTCATCTATAAAAAGCAGTTCTCCAGGTAAGTATATCCCAGAAACTAATGAGGAAATTAATACTTATTACACTATGCAAGGTTTTAAAGACTCACATTGGGACTGGGAACAGTGTTTACTGAAAATAAAAACATAGAAAACGCTATTGAAGTAGACTAACACATAGACACAGCTTACTTTCATATACCTCAGGCTAGTAGTGTCAATTCAAGTAACACAGTTTTCATTAAAGGAGTTCAAGCCTTTAATGAACTACCGGAGGAAATTAAGAATGCTACTTCGCTTAATATATTTAAGAGGAAATTAAATGGGTACATGTTAGAACAACAAAAGAAGTAGTGTAGAAACCTGCTAATACACTTTTTTTATTCATTGTGTTGTTGTTATTTGTATATTTTAATGTAAATGGTTTTAAAATTTTTATTAAAATTTTTAAATTTTAATTTTTTTTTAAACTAGATTAAGACTATTGCATTGTTTTATTTGTATTACCTTGCTGCTAAATAAACGATACACACATATACAACACCGAAAACCCCATTGGCAAAATACTTGACCAATGGTTTAAAACAGAAAGATTCAACATCTGTGACATTGAAGCTTTCATTCTATGGAGGACATCAAGACGCGGTCGAATTTTTTTTTTAAGTTTGGGGAATTTACTTTTTGTATTGAAACATTTTCCAGTAGGTCTTATGTTTAACAACGATGAATCATTTAATGCTGAATCTTTTGAGACTGATAATCATAAAGGTATTTAGAAAACAATGGCAAAACGAGTAGAAGCAGGCAGAATCAAATAAATTGTTATCTCTAATTTCAATGTAGGATAAATTGATAGAATTAAAAAAATCGCAAGATTTAACATAGTAATATTTGCTAATGACAAATGTGATATAGTCCAAAGAGGATTGGAACAGACTAGAAGATGGTACCATGAGGTGGGACTAGAAATCCCACCAAAAAAAACTCAGTCTTTAGTTTAGATGTGGAAAAACGGTGTACCAATAAAAACCAGTTCACCAGGAAAATATATAAATCACAGAAATCAAGAAATAAAGTTTTAAAATACCTACATTGGGATTGGAAACACTGAAAACGAAAACATGGAAAAAGCTATCGAAGTAGCCCTATCCCTTGGCTATTGCCACATAGACACAGCTTACATGTACAACACTGAACATTCTGTGACTGATCATGAAGCTATTTGGAAAGCAATGGAAAAACAAGTAGAAGTAGGTAGAATCAAATACATTGGTATCTTTTATTTCAATATCAGACAAATTGATAGAATTACGAAAATTGGAAGAATTATTTCTGCATGTTTATAAGTCAAGATACATGTTTGGTCGAATATTGCCAAAATATTATTGTACTTGTTGCCTATGTCCCTCCAGAATCGCCAGATCAGCTTAAATTTAAAGATCTTATAACAGTCCAAATTGTTTTACCTGATCTTCTGCATAGCAACATAGCAGTAAAGGTAGCTGAAGAACATAAAAAAAAACATTGCTCAAATCCTGATCAGATTTCTGACAGAAAAGGATGTTTGCATTATTTCTTAAATCGCAAAAATATCCTGACTGAAAATTTCTTGGCATTGACTTTTAAATTAGATAAAAATGATATGCGGCTTTGGCTTTACTTGATAACGGAAGGATTGTAAATTTCAAAATTTTTCCTACAAATAGGGAACCATTCAGAATACTCTTTTTGATTTTCTTAAGTCTTTTTTTTTGTTAATGATGTTAATGTATCATAATTTGTTTTAGTATTTTAATTATAGCAATATTGTATGCATAGATCTAATATTTGTAATTTCTAGTTATTTTCTTCATAGAAAGTAAGTCATTGTGATTTTTTACATGAATTTTTTATGTGTTTTTATATTAATTTTTTGTGTGTATTTTTTATATGTATATTTTAAATTATGTTTTTTATTATTATTTGAATTACATCAACATTATATGCAACAAGTTCACCAGAAATAACCAGTTCATCTATAAAAAGCAGTTCTCCAGGTAAGTATATCCCAGAAACTAATGAGGAAATTAATACTTATTACACTATGCAAGGTTTTAAAGACTCACATTGGGACTGGGAACAGTGTTTACTGAAAATAAAAACATAGAAAACGCTATTGAAGTAGACTAACACATAGACACAGCTTACTTTCATATACCTCAGGCTAGTAGTGTCAATTCAAGTAACACAGTTTTCATTAAAGGAGTTCAAGCCTTTAATGAACTACCGGAGGAAATTAAGAATGCTACTTCGCTTAATATATTTAAGAGGAAATTAAATGGGTACATGTTAGAACAACAAAAGAAGTAGTGTAGAAACCTGCTAATACACTTTTTTTATTCATTGTGTTGTTGTTATTTGTATATTTTAATGTAAATGGTTTAAAATTTTTATTAAAATTTTTAAATTTTAATTTTTTTTTAAACTAGATTAAGACTATTGCATTGTTTTATTTGTATTACCTTGCTGCTAAATAAACGATACACACATATACAACACCGAAAACCCCATTGGCAAAATACTTGACCAATGGTTTAAAACAGAAAGATTCAACATCTGTGACATTGAAGCTTTCATTCTATGGAGGACATCAAGACGCGGTCGAATTTTTTTTTTAAGTTTGGGGAATTTACTTTTTGTATTGAAACATTTTCCAGTAGGTCTTATGTTTAACAACGATGAATCATTTAATGCTGAATCTTTTGAGACTGATAATCATAAAGGTATTTAGAAAACAATGGCAAAACGAGTAGAAGCAGGCAGAATCAAATAAATTGTTATCTCTAATTTCAATGTAGGATAAATTGATAGAATTAAAAAAATCGCAAGATTTAACATAGTAATATTTGCTAATGACAAATGTGATATAGTCCAAAGAGGATTGGAACAGACTAGAAGATGGTACCATGAGGTGGGACTAGAAATCCCACCAAAAAAACTCAGTCTTTAGTTTAGATGTGGAAAAACGGTGTACCAATAAAAACCAGTTCACCAGGAAAATATATAAATCACAGAAATCAAGAAATAAAGTTTTAAAATACCTACATTGGGATTGGAAACACTGAAAACGAAAACATGGAAAAAGCTATCGAAGTAGCCCTATCCCTTGGCTATTGCCACATAGACACAGCTTACATGTACAACACTGAACATTCTGTGACTGATCATGAAGCTATTTGGAAAGCAATGGAAAAACAAGTAGAAGTAGGTAGAATCAAATACATTGGTATCTTTTATTTCAATATCAGACAAATTGATAGAATTACGAAAATTGGAAGAATTATTTCTGCATGTTTATAAGTCAAGATACATGTTTGGTCGAATATTGCCAAAATATTATTGTACTTGTTGCCTATGTCCCTCCAGAATCGCCAGATCAGCTTAAATTTAAAGATCTTATAACAGTCCAAATTGTTTTACCTGATCTTCTGCATAGCAACATAGCAGTAAAGGTAGCTGAAGAACATAAAAAAAAACATTGCTCAAATCCTGATCAGATTTCTGACAGAAAAGGATGTTTGCATTATTTCTTAAATCGCAAAAATATCCTGACTGAAAATTTCTTGGCATTGACTTTTAAATTAGATAAAAATGATATGCGGCTTTGGCTTTACTTGATAACGGAAGGATTGTAAATTTCAAAATTTTTCCTACAAATAGGGAACCATTCAGAATACTCTTTTTGATTTTCTTAAGTCTTTTTTTTTGTTAATGATGTTAATGTATCATAATTTGTTTTAGTATTTTAATTATAGCAATATTGTATGCATAGATCTAATATTTGTAATTTCTAGTTATTTTCTTCATAGAAAGTAAGTCATTGTGATTTTTTACATGAATTTTTTATGTGTTTTTATATTAATTTTTTGTGTGTATTTTTTATATGTATATTTTAAATTATGTTTTTTATTATTATTTGAATTACATCAACATTATATGCAACAAGTTCACCAGAAATAACCAGTTCATCTATAAAAAGCAGTTCTCCAGGTAAGTATATCCCAGAAACTAATGAGGAAATTAATACTTATTACACTATGCAAGGTTTTAAAGACTCACATTGGGACTGGGAACAGTGTTTACTGAAAATAAAAACATAGAAAACGCTATTGAAGTAGACTAACACATAGACACAGCTTACTTTCATATACCTCAGGCTAGTAGTGTCAATTCAAGTAACACAGTTTTCATTAAAGGAGTTCAAGCCTTTAATGAACTACCGGAGGAAATTAAGAATGCTACTTCGCTTAATATATTTAAGAGGAAATTAAATGGGTACATGTTAGAACAACAAAAGAAGTAGTGTAGAAACCTGCTAATACACTTTTTTTATTCATTGTGTTGTTGTTATTTGTATATTTTAATGTAAATGGTTTAAAATTTTTATTAAAATTTTTAAATTTTAATTTTTTTTTAAACTAGATTAAGACTATTGCATTGTTTTATTTGTATTACCTTGCTGCTAAATAAACGATACACACATATACAACACCGAAAACCCCATTGGCAAAATACTTGACCAATGGTTTAAAACAGAAAGATTCAACATCTGTGACATTGAAGCTTTCATTCTATGGAGGACATCAAGACGCGGTCGAATTTTTTTTTTAAGTTTGGGGAATTTACTTTTTGTATTGAAACATTTTCCAGTAGGTCTTATGTTTAACAACGATGAATCATTTAATGCTGAATCTTTTGAGACTGATAATCATAAAGGTATTTAGAAAACAATGGCAAAACGAGTAGAAGCAGGCAGAATCAAATAAATTGTTATCTCTAATTTCAATGTAGGATAAATTGATAGAATTAAAAAAATCGCAAGATTTAACATAGTAATATTTGCTAATGACAAATGTGATATAGTCCAAAGAGGATTGGAACAGACTAGAAGATGGTACCATGAGGTGGGACTAGAAATCCCACCAAAAAAACTCAGTCTTTAGTTTAGATGTGGAAAAACGGTGTACCAATAAAAACCAGTTCACCAGGAAAATATATAAATCACAGAAATCAAGAAATAAAGTTTTAAAATACCTACATTGGGATTGGAAACACTGAAAACGAAAACATGGAAAAAGCTATCGAAGTAGCCCTATCCCTTGGCTATTGCCACATAGACACAGCTTACATGTACAACACTGAACATTCTGTGACTGATCATGAAGCTATTTGGAAAGCAATGGAAAAACAAGTAGAAGTAGGTAGAATCAAATACATTGGTATCTTTTATTTCAATATCAGACAAATTGATAGAATTACGAAAATTGGAAGAATTATTTCTGCATGTTTATAAGTCAAGATACATGTTTGGTCGAATATTGCCAAAATATTATTGTACTTGTTGCCTATGTCCCTCCAGAATCGCCAGATCAGCTTAAATTTAAAGATCTTATAACAGTCCAAATTGTTTTACCTGATCTTCTGCATAGCAACATAGCAGTAAAGGTAGCTGAAGAACATAAAAAAAAACATTGCTCAAATCCTGATCAGATTTCTGACAGAAAAGGATGTTTGCATTATTTCTTAAATCGCAAAAATATCCTGACTGAAAATTTCTTGGCATTGACTTTTAAATTAGATAAAAATGATATGCGGCTTTGGCTTTACTTGATAACGGAAGGATTGTAAATTTCAAAATTTTTCCTACAAATAGGGAACCATTCAGAATACTCTTTTTGATTTTCTTAAGTCTTTTTTTTTGTTAATGATGTTAATGTATCATAATTTGTTTTAGTATTTTAATTATAGCAATATTGTATGCATAGATCTAATATTTGTAATTTCTAGTTATTTTCTTCATAGAAAGTAAGTCATTGTGATTTTTTACATGAATTTTTTATGTGTTTTTATATTAATTTTTTGTGTGTATTTTTTATATGTATATTTTAAATTATGTTTTTTATTATTATTTGAATTACATCAACATTATATGCAACAAGTTCACCAGAAATAACCAGTTCATCTATAAAAAGCAGTTCTCCAGGTAAGTATATCCCAGAAACTAATGAGGAAATTAATACTTATTACACTATGCAAGGTTTTAAAGACTCACATTGGGACTGGGAACAGTGTTTACTGAAAATAAAAACATAGAAAACGCTATTGAAGTAGACTAACACATAGACACAGCTTACTTTCATATACGTCAGGCTAGTAGTGTCAATTCAAGTAACACAGTTTTCATTAAAAGAGTTCAAGCCTTTAATAAACTACCGGAGGAAATTAAGAATGCTACTTCGCTTAATATATTTAAGAGGAAATTAAATGGGTACATGTTAGAACAACAAAAGAAGTAGTGTAGGAACCTGCTAATACACTTTTTTTATTCATTGTGTTGTTGTTATTTGTATATTTTAATGCATATGGTTTAAAATTTTTATTATAATTTTTAAATTTTAATTTTTTTTTAAACTAGATTAAGACTATTGCATTGTTTTATTTGTATTACCTTGCTGCTAAATAAACGATACACACATATACAACAGCGAAAACCCCATTGGCAAAATACTTGACCAATGGTTTAAAACAGAAAGATTCAACATCTGTGACATTGAAGCTTTCATTCTATGGAGGACATCAAGACGCGGTCGAATTTTTTTTTTTAAGTTTGGGGAATTTACTTTTTGTATTGAAACATTTTCCAGTAGGTCTTAAGTTTAACAACGATGAATCATTTAATGCTGAATCTTTTGAGACTGATAATCATAAAGGTATTTAGAAAACAATGGCAAAACGAGTAGAAGCAGGCAGAATCAAATAAATTGTTATCTCTAATTTCAATGTAGGATAAATTGATAGAATTAAAAAAATCGCAAGATTTAACATAGTAATATTTGCTAATGACAAATGTGATATAGTCCAAAGAGGATTGGAACAGACCAGAAGAAGATACCATGAGGTGGGACTAGAAATCCCACCAAAAAACTCTAGTCTTTAGTTTAGATGTGGAAAAACGGTGTACCAATAAAAACCAGTTCACCAGGAAAATATATAAATCACAGAAATCAAGAAATAAAGTTTTAAAATACCTACATTGGGATTGGAAACACTGAAAACGAAAACATGGAAAAAGCTATCGAAGTAGCCCTATCCCTTGGCTATTGCCACATAGACACAGCTTCATGTACAACACTGAACATTCTGTGACTGATCATGAAGCTATTTGGAAAGCAATGGAAAAACAAGTAGAAGTAGGTAGAATCAAATACATTGGTATCTTTTATTTCAATATCAGACAAATTGATAGAATTACGAAAATTGGAAGAATTATTTCTGCATGTTTATAAGTCAAGATACATGTTTGGTCGAATATTGCCAAAATATTAATGTACTTGTTGCCTATGTCCCTCCAGAATCGCCAGATCAGCTTAAATTTAAAGATCTTATAACAGTCCAAATTGTTTTACCTGATCTTCTGCATAGCAACATAGCAGTAAAGGTAGCTGAAGAACATAAAAAAAAAACATTGCTCAAATCCTGATCAGATTTCTGACAGAAAAGGATGTTTGCATTATTTCTTAAATCGCAAAAATATCCTGACTGAAAATTTCTTGGCATTGACTTTTAAATTAGATAAAAATTATATGCGGCTTTGGCTTTACTTGATAACGGAAGGATTGTAAATTTCAAAATTTTTCCTACAAATAGGGAACCATTCAGAATACTCTTTTTGATTTTCTTAAGTCTTTTTTTTTGTTAATGATGTTAATGTATCATAATTTGTTTTAGTATTTTAATTATAGCAATATTGTATGCATAGATCTAATATTTGTAATTTCTAGTTATTTTCTTCATAGAAAGTAAGTCATTGTGATTTTTTACATGAATTTTTTATGTGTTTTTATATTAATTTTTTGTGTGTATTTTTTATATGTATATTTTAAATTATGTTTTTTATTATTATTTGAATTACATCAACATTATATGCAACAAGTTCACCAGAAATAACCAGTTCATCTATAAAAAGCAGTTCTCCAGGTAAGTATATCCCAGAAACTAATGAGGAAATTAATACTTATTACACTATGCAAGGTTTTAAAGACTCACATTGGGACTGGGAACAGTGTTTACTGAAAATAAAAACATAGAAAACGCTATTGAAGTAGACTAACACATAGACACAGCTTACTTTCATATACGTCAGGCTAGTAGTGTCAATTCAAGTAACACAGTTTTCATTAAAAGAGTTCAAGCCTTTAATAAACTACCGGAGGAAATTAAGAATGCTACTTCGCTTAATATATTTAAGAGGAAATTAAATGGGTACATGTTAGAACAACAAAAGAAGTAGTGTAGGAACCTGCTAATACACTTTTTTTATTCATTGTGTTGTTGTTATTTGTATATTTTAATGCATATGGTTTAAAATTTTTATTATAATTTTTAAATTTTAATTTTTTTTTAAACTAGATTAAGACTATTGCATTGTTTTATTTGTATTACCTTGCTGCTAAATAAACGATACACACATATACAACAGCGAAAACCCCATTGGCAAAATACTTGACCAATGGTTTAAAACAGAAAGATTCAACATCTGTGACATTGAAGCTTTCATTCTATGGAGGACATCAAGACGCGGTCGAATTTTTTTTTTTTAAGTTTGGGGAATTTACTTTTTGTATTGAAACATTTTCCAGTAGGTCTTAAGTTTAACAACGATGAATCATTTAATGCTGAATCTTTTGAGACTGATAATCATAAAGGTATTTAGAAAACAATGGCAAAACGAGTAGAAGCAGGCAGAATCAAATAAATTGTTATCTCTAATTTCAATGTAGGATAAATTGATAGAATTAAAAAAATCGCAAGATTTAACATAATAATATTTGCTAATGACAAATGTGATATAGTCCAAAGAGGATTGGAACAGACTAGAAGATGGTACCATGAGGTGGGACTAGAAATCCCACCAAAAAAACTCAGTCTTTAGTTTAGATGTGGAAAAACGGTGTACCAATAAAAACCAGTTCACCAGGAAAATATATAAATCACAGAAATCAAGAAATAAAGTTTTAAAATACCTACATTGGGATTGGAAACACTGAAAACGAAAACATGGAAAAAGCTATCGAAGTAGCCCTATCCCTTGGCTATTGCCACATAGACACAGCTTACATGTACAACACTGAACATTCTGTGACTGATCATGAAGCTATTTGGAAAGCAATGGAAAAACAAGTAGAAGTAGGTAGAATCAAATACATTGGTATCTTTTATTTCAATATCAGACAAATTGATAGAATTACGAAAATTGGAAGAATTATTTCTGCATGTTTATAAGTCAAGATACATGTTTGGTCGAATATTGCCAAAATATTATTGTACTTGTTGCCTATGTCCCTCCAGAATCGCCAGATCAGCTTAAATTTAAAGATCTTATAACAGTCCAAATTGTTTTACCTGATCTTCTGCATAGCAACATAGCAGTAAAGGTAGCTGAAGAACATAAAAAAAAAACATTGCTCAAATCCTGATCAGATTTCTGACAGAAAAGGATGTTTGCATTATTTCTTAAATCGCAAAAATATCCTGACTGAAAATTTCTTGGCATTGACTTTTAAATTAGATAAAAATTATATGCGGCTTTGGCTTTACTTGATAACGGAAGGATTGTAAATTTCAAAATTTTTCCTACAAATAGGAAACCATCCAGAATACTCTTTTTGATTTTCTTAAGTCTTTTTTTTGTTAATGATGTTATAATGTATCATAATTTGTTTTAGTATTTTAATTATAGCAATATTGTATGCATAGATCTAATATTTGTAATTTCTAGTTATTTTCTTCATAGAAAGTCATTGTCATTTTTTACATGAATTTTTTTATGTGTTTTTATATTAATTTTTTGTGTGTATTTTTTATATGTATATTTTAAATTATGTTTTTTATTATTATTTGAATTACATCAACATTATATGCAACAAGCTCGCCAGAAATAACCAGTTCATCTATAAAAAGCAGTTCTCCAGGTAAGTATATCCCAGAAACTAATGAGGAAATTATTACTTATTACACTATGGAAGGTTTTAAAGACTCACATTGGGACTGGGAACAGTGTTTACTGAAAATAAAAACATAGAAAAAGCTATTGAAGTAGACTAACACATATACACAGCTTACTTTCATATACGTCAGGCTAGTAGTGTCAATTCAAGTAACACAGTTTTCATTAAAAGAGTTCAAGCCTTTAATGAACTACCGGAGGAAATTAAGAATGCTACTTCGCTTAATATATTTAAGAGGAAATTAAATGGGTACATGTTAGAACAACAAAAGAAGTAGTGTAGAAACCTGCTAATACACTTTTTTTATTCATTGTGTTGTTGTTATTTGTATATTTTAATGTAAATGGTTTAAAATTTTTATTAAAATTTTTAAATTTTAATTTTTTTTTAAACTAGATTAAGACTATTGCATTGTTTTATTTGTATTACCTTGCTGCTAAATAAACGATACACACATATACAACAGCGAAAACCCCATTGGCAAAATACTTGACCAATGGTTTAAAACAGAAAGATTCAACACCTGTGGCATTGAAGCTTCCATTCTACGGAGGACATCAAGACGCGGTCGAATTTTTTTTTAAGTTTGGGGAATTTACTTCTTGTATTGATACATTTTCCAGTAGGTATTAAGTTTAACAACGATGCTGAATCGTCTGAGACTGATAATCATAAAGGTATTTAGAAAGCAAAGGCAAACCAAGTAGAAGCAGACAGAATCAAATAAATCGTTATCTAATTTCAATGTAAGACAAATTGATAGAATTTAAAAAAATCGCAAGATTTAACATAGTCATATTTGCTAATGACAAATGTGATATAGTCCAAAGAGGATTGGAATAGACCAGAAGATGGTACCACGAGGTGGAACTTAGTAGAAACCGAACCAAAAAAACTAGTAGCCATTATAAAGAAGAGAGAATTCAATCTCAAAGCCATTAGTTTTGATGTGGAAAAACGGTGCACCAATAAAAACCAGTTCACCAGGAAAATATATAAATCTGAGAAATCTAGAAATAAATCGCCCTTTGAAAAGAGGGTTTTAAAATACCTACATTGGGATTGGAAACACTGAAAACGAAACATGGAAAAAGCTATCGAAGTAGCCCTCTCCTTTGGCTATTGCCACACAGACACAGCTTACATGTACAACACCGAAAAATCCATTTGCAGAATACTTGAGGTTGGTTTAAAACGGAAACAATATCCAGAGAAGAAAGCTATGTGACATTGAAACTTCCATTTCACGGAGGTTATCCGGAAGCAGACTTTTTTTTGAAAAGTTGTAGGAATTATTGTAAAAACAAGTAAAAGAGGGCAAAATAAAATACAACAGCCTCTCTAATTTCAATGTCAAACTAATAGAGTTATGAAAATCGCAAGAATTAATTCTGTGTGTTTACAAGTCGATATTCATATTTTGTTTTAACAACATAAATTGGTTAAAAGATCTTATGATAGTTCAAATTATTTGGAAAACTTTAATAGGAAGATTATGTTCAAAAAGAACAGAACAATTCTCAACGAATAGAAACCAGTTGAAAACGATAACAGAACTCATGACTGGACATACTCCAGTAAAGGAATACCTGAACAAAATAGGCATGCATAATCGAGAACTCAGGTGTCAACTTTGTAACAAAAAATAGAAACAGCCAAACATATACTGTGCAACTACGAAACATTGGTTCACAAGACAAGCACTTTTTTGACAACCACAGGTTGATCCAAGAACCTATAGAACATACCCTGTCAAGGACTTGTACAAAGGACAAAGACGACAGAGGGTATACTATGAATTAAATAAAAACAAATTTGTATTAAAAAAAAATTGTAGGGCCTCAGGATTTTTTCCAGAAGTCAACAAGTTTCGAAATAATAATTTTATCCCTGTCATTTGCATTATATTGTAATACGTAAACAATTTAATTTATAAATAAAAAAATTATTAACGTACCTTCATATTCTTGTTCTAGAGCTGCAAGATCTTCATCAGTGCCGCCTTCTAATTTGATAACAACAGTATCAAGAAGTTTAAGCAACTTATTTGTCTCTGAACAGTCAATTTTCACACATTCGATTTTTCCCGCCTTCAATAGATCAATAAAAACTTCTACTCTTCGCTGTAAAATGAAATAGTATAATTTCGGAAACGGTATTATTGAGAATTATTACCTTTAGGGCTGCCATTTGCTCTTCTTTCCTCCTAACAGACTCCTCTGGATGATATTTAAGTCTAAACCTATGTGTCACAAAAAAACGGCAATTAGTAAACTAGAATTCGAAAAGTATTTCATTTTTTGCAGTCACACAATACATTCACACATGGAATAATAAAAAAAATATCTAAAGAGCTTAGGAATCAATTTATTAAAACGATTGAAGAATTATTTGTAGTATTTTTATTAATTATTAGCTATTATTGTAGTAAATTATCTAAGATAGAAAGGAGAAGTATTTTAGTTTTCTGTTTTTACAGAAAGAGAAATAAAGCTATCACAACGTAACCAAACCTTAAATCGGACAACATAGTAAAGAATTATCGCTGAACATACATAAAAAAATATTCTGACAAATTGATAACCTCCTCCTTTTTTTGAAGGCAGTTAAAAAAAATTTGATGTGTCCAATACATGACTTTCCTGTCTTAACTAAAGTTATTATAGGCTTTTTCCGATTATACTGTTCAACCTATTGCATCACCCCTGTAAATGTTTAGAGGATGAACTAAATACATTTTCCACATACATCTTAGAAATCAGGAATAGAAGAAAAATTATAGAGAACGATATCGCACTTTTATTTGAAAAATGTTCATAAAAATTCGAATTGTGCACTAGGGATATCATGTATGCGACAAAAATTATAGATAATGACATCACTAGCAATTTTTATTAGATGAATTTTCTTCTCCAAGCATAAATAACACTGGCCAACAAAATTACACTTTTTGACTGATGAATGACTTATGTCACATGATATTTTCTAATTTTAAGTCGCCGATTCTAAATATATCCCCACTTTTTTTCTGACCGCTTTTGTTTACGAGTTATAGCTTTCACTAAAAATTCGCTGTATTATAGTGTTCATTTGCAGTTTATTTAATAATAATTATTGAATTATTATACATATTTAATTTTATTTGGCATAACCACGACCGCGGACACCCCCTGTAGTTTCTTAGAACATACTTATAAATGTAAAAGTACCTCTCTTTAATGATAGGTAAAACCCAATTTCAGAATTCTTAAGAAATGATCTTTTGTTATTTTAGGGGAAGGTTTAGTAAGACAATATTTCTTGTTTGAATTATTGTTTTATTTTGTAATTTGATATGGCATCGTCAAGAAGAGTATGTGTGAATGATTCAAACAATTTTTGTTTAATTTGCGAGAGTATGTATTAAAGAATACAGTTTAAATGTGACAACGTTCATAAATGAGGCTTACAAAAATTACTTTGGGCACCCGCTGGAAATGAAAAATAAGTCTTGGATTCCGCAAAAGGTATTCAAAACATGCGTTGAGTTCCTACGTTTATGGACAAATAAGAAAATAAATAGCTTCAGATACAAAACCGCTATGATTTGGAATGAACCCATGAACCACCATGATGATTGTTATTTTTGTTTAGTGAACATAACTGGTATTAACCGTAAAAATCGAGCCAAATGGGAATATCCTTCCATACAATCGGTACATAGACGTGTCCTGCGCCCTAAGTCTATACCTGAACCTTGATCTAGTACTATACAGGAAGAGCCAGAAGATTTGAGACGAGAAACGACAGTAGCGATAGTGACTTTGAATGCGACCTGGGAACGCCAAAACCATTCAATCAAGATGATTTAAACGACTTAATTAGAGATATGGGACTGTCAAAGTCAACTTCAGAAATGTTGGCTTCAAGGCTAAAAGAAAGAAAATTGGTAACAAAAGAAACTAAAATTTCTTATTACTGCACAAGAGAACAGAATTTTCTCAAATATTTTGCTGAAGAAGACAATTTCGTATTTTGTAAAGATGTACCTGGATTGATGGCTGCAATGGGATTACAAAATTATGTTTCTAGTGAGTGGCGTTTATTCATAGACTCGTAAAAATGGAGTCTAAAATGTGTTCTCTTACACAATGGGGAATACATTAGGGTCGTTGCCTATTGCACATTCTACAAAAGTAAAATAAGAATATACAACTATTGCTCTGGATTTGGACAAAATTAAATATGTGGAACATAACTGGATCATATGTGTTAATTTAAAAGTGGTCAACTTTCTATTAGGCCAGCAAGGTGGTTACACAAAGTATCCTTGTTTTCTTTGCTTGTAAGATAGTAAAGCTAAAAATCAACATTGGGTTAAAAAGGATTGGCCTACTCGGAAAGATCTAGTTCCAGGACAACAAAACGTAATAAACCCACCTTTAGTGTCAAGAGATAGTATAATTTTGCCTCCGTTGGATATAAAATTAGTGCTTATAAAATAGTTTGTCAAAGGTCTTAACAAAACTGGAAATTGTTTTCTATTTCTATCAAAAAAATTCCAAAAACTGAGTGTAGAAAAGATAAAAGCGGGCATTTTCGACGGGCCACAGATAAGATCATTAATAAAAGACACAAAATTTACGGACACTATGACAGAAATTGAGAAAAACGCATGGAATGAGTTTGTTTAAAATTTCTGGGGACGTAAGAAAAGTTATAACTATTCTCAACACGTTGAACAACTAATGAGTCACTTTCAAACCCTTGGATGTAGCAAAAGCATCAAGTTGCACTTTCTTCACAACCACCTAGATTATTTTCCCGCTAATCTTGGGGATCTAAGTGAAGAACAGGGCGAGCGATTTCACCAGGACCTTCGTAGGATGGAGGGACGGTATCAAGGCTACTGGAATACACACATGATGGCTGACTATTGTTGGAGCATTCAGAACAGTTCTATGGGTTCAACCTCTGCAAGGAAGTCTTATAAAAGAAAGTTTTTTTCGCCTTAAGAACTAAGTGTGTTTTACTATGAAACGGCCATGTGTCATATTTTCTAAACTAGAGCTAATACAGAAATTTAGATTACAGATTTGAAGTCTTCATTAAAAATTAAGCTAGTGTCATGTAATATAACTCAATCATCAGAAATGCTGTTGTGCAGTGTAATAGATGTATTCCTTAAAGTAAAAAAATGACCCCCTATAAAGACCCCCACAGATGTTTAAAATTTAGTGTTTTTTCTTTATCCGTTTGGTTATCGTGGATACAGACACCCATATCATCGCGAAAATAGTCAAAACGAATTCAGGGAACCCCAAAACGTAAAAAATCGTCGAAAAAAATCATAATTCCTATACTTTCCTTTTGTATACAGACATAAAAGTAATTTGAATAAAACCTATATTTAAAAGTAAATATCAATTTCTGAAACAAACAAACAAAAAATTGAGGGAAATTTCCTACAGTAAAAAGAAAACTATTGAGGAGAGTCGATCAAGTGCTCACTCTGGTGTGACCCATTATGTTATTGTGATACCAGTTGACCTGTTATTTTATTCCTTCTCATTTCCGCTCTTAGATCTCTTACTAAAATATTAAATATTTGTAATTTTTTATATCTATATAGCTATAATAATATATATTATAGAAAATTATAGTAGATAACTTTTCTATGAATTAATATTTATAATTTATTTAACAGAAAAATGTTTGAGGAAGTTTAAGTAAAAAAAAATCACATATTCTCAACTCTCATCCCAAATTGGACCAAAAATAAGAAGCTTCTTCTTGAACGTGAATCTCACCTGTCATATATAAAATACCCTAAACAAAGTAACGCGAAAGCTTGTGCATTGCGCGCACAGCTCAATTAACGGAATTTAAAACAAGTTTTGCACCATTTCATGTTGTATAACTTTTAACGATTTAAAAAACGCGAAAGATCCTTGTTGTATTTCTCAATGGTGTTCTCATATCGAGTATATTATTTTTTATGAGGAGTTCACCGACTTGTCTCGATTCCTCGCTGTAGAGAAAAAACTTTTATAGTATTTTATATCAATGAAATTAGACATGGTCATAGAGATGGATCAACGAAAACAACTTTTACTGTATGTATTACATTCTACACCTTTTGATGAAAATAATTATATTGTTACTTTTGCAAACCTCCATCATAACGACACCCATATCAAAGTATAGTTCTAGTTGTATGATACTGAATAATTAATATAGTCCAAGCATTCAAATTCTTTAAAAACTTAAATGAAAACCTATATCAAGTTATCATTTATCATTTACAAAGTACTTTAACAAAATTTTGCTATTCAGATGTAACAGGAGACAGGAGAAATAATAATTATTAAAATTTAAAATGTGATCATTCTGAAAGAAATTGCTGTCATGGTCTTTGCATCTGTGCTACGCCGAAAATGTTCATGTGTTTAAGGATAGCAATTGTCAATGTAAAATTTCTTGTGAGACTCAAAATATCTGCCACAAAAACCTATAATTTATTGAAATAATGTGGAAATGAGTGTTTATTGTACGTAAAAGATTTGGAACATCATTATGTTTCTAATAAACCAATTTTTGGAGACTTTTTATATGTCAATTTGAAACTAAAACTATGACCTAAATTTGTATCAAGGACAGCAGCAAAATTTGTTTATGCTATTTAATGGAATAAAAATCTAATATGGCGTCCTTAAGAAAAACAAAGTTATATTCATTATCTCGTAAACAGTAAGAGATATTTTTCATTATAAAGACCTTAAAAAAATGGACATAGAATGTCTAAACCAAAATACTGTATGTTATCAAATACAGGGGTAAGTAAAACTATCTCTAACAAAGGCCTTGTATTACAGTATTGTAAATCTGCACATCCTTCTGACCTTACTCCCATTGGTTTCTTTTTGTAGGGACATGTAAAAGAGTGAGTATTTAACATACAACCAAATAATTTTAAAAATACTTTCGAACTTTTAAAATCGATATAAGCTTTCATTTAAGAAGTTTCCCAAGGAACCCCAGAGAGAATTCCTATCAAAAGAATAATTTTGAATTTTTTGGTTTAAATTTTTTGAATGATTAACAAATTGATATGTTTGACGTAGTAATTGTATGATGATGGTGGTAGCATAAGTTTTTATTTTCTATGGATTTTTCAGAGGAATCTAACCTCAAACAACAATGAGACTAAACAGTTGCCTATAAAGAAATAATTTTAGATCATATTATCATAGACTGAAAATAGTACACAAATTTTTTTTGATACTATAAATAGGTTAAAAAGGAAAAATGTTTTCTCTTATGTGGTTGTGCAAGATTTAATTTATATTATTTAAGTCACCTAGATCCAAATTCAATACTAGGAAATAATAAAATTGATTTGGACATACTTTTGGAATGAAATTGAATATCTGGCAAGGTCGCCTAATAGAGTACCCATGGAACTATTTGTTATGCAGTCCTTTAAAAAATATTCTTAGGCCAGAAGGTATCAATTTGAAAAATGAATTACAGAAAAAATATAGGAGAAACATATTCTTCTTCAATGTTTTAAAGGTTCAATGCTAGAATGTAAAAAATAGCATTTTGAAAATAAAAGATTGTTGTATATATTTAAATCAGGAAATGTCTACAATGCAAATCAAAATACATTTTTTGTAACATACAATTAAATTGATTATCTTTTTTTTTTAGTTTCACACACTTCAGACCCACCATGCTATCACCTTAATCTGTCTGTAGCCTGGAGGCACTGCAGTCTAAGGCTTATTGTACCACCATTTAAAGTTCCTACAACTTTCCCATTCACCAATTCTTTCCCTCGTTAACCGTCATTTATTCCCAAAGTGGAACGTCCCAACAGTCACCCTCCACGATGTGACTGAATATTTCAGCTCAACTGTTATGAGAATGTGGATGTGCACTAATCACGCAGCTAGTCTCTCCAGCTATTAATATCTCAAAAATGGTATAACTATCTGATAATTTAAGTAGTTAAACACCCAAATGCCAATTTTTTTTGGAAATATCAAAGTTTATGACTCACTCAAAGTTTAAACATTCTTTTTAATAACAAAAATGGTAACCACATATTAAACTCTTTTTAGTTCATATTAATTATTAAGTTTTTGAATCTAGGTAACTTGTTTGAACCCTATATTTTTTCTATTTATATAAATAGAATTGAAATAATTAAGTAAAAATTTCATAATCAAAACAATGGACTTAAATCACCTTTTTAACAAATTAACTATTTTCAGACCACTTCCTAAGTAAATACAAGTTCAATAATCAAAATTTAATTACTGTACTATCTATAATCTTTGTGATATTCATCAATAATGCTTACAAAACTAGTTATGCCACAAAGATTATCATACATCTGAAATAAATATTATTTTGTAAAAAACCAAAGATTTTATAGTTTGTAAAAGTAAAAGCACCTACCATTCGTCATCCTTGTGGGCCACGAAAAATTCATTAAGTTGTTGCCTTTGGAATTCCAATTTATAATCATTGTATTTCTCAATAGCTTCACTATCAGAAATATTATCATCTTGGGTGGCCAAAAAGGCTTTAAAAGACATCATTGGTGGTTGTTGACCTTCCACATGAGAAACCATTGGTTCTCTAATAAAAAATTGTTTTATAATTTAATGCAAAAAATACTGTCCAAAAAATGGAAAAATATAATTTCAATTGGGGATGTAGATATATGAAATACAAACCTGTGAATTTGCTGATGGAAATTTCCACCTCCATAATGATTATAATAGTTATCTCCTCCTCCATAATAATCATGACGGACTCTTTTTGGGGTTGGTTCTAAACTAGGTGAATAGCCTCTATCTCTAACACCACTTCTGTATTCCCTTGGTCTAGGACGAGACCATGAATCCCTTTAAATTTGTTCAATATTAATTCATGAATCCTATATAATTGTTTATAAAAAAAAATATAATATCAAAAAACTCACCTTTCCGCCCAATCATCTCTAGGCCTAGCTACACGATCATTTCCTCTATAGCTGGCCTCTGCCCTTTCTCCTCGAAATTTATCCCTTCGCTTTCTATCATATTCATCATCACTGTCTGCCATTTCAATCCTCTACCTAAATAACGTTCTAGTTATACTATTGAGCTATTTTGTGATCAATACTTAACAAATATGAACTGTTAATAACATTTACCTATCTGTGAAAACGATTATAAAATGAGGTTAAACTTTTTAGAAACAATATAAGTATGCAAGCTGCCGAAAATAAAGTACAATGAATGAAAAATAAAACATACAGATGAATAACTTTATTTCTTTTAATCGCTCGTCTAATTCTAGAGCCAAATAAAAGTTTAAAAAGGTAGGGCGTCTAATAGCCTCAAGCGCAGTTGTTTACCACGTTTACTGTTTAATATTAATGGATACTTACAACTAATAAAATAAATGAGGTCAAAACAGTTCCAATATCGTAATTAATATTTAAATATATGTAATTAAAATGTTTCCTTTAATTTTTCTCCAATAAATGAAAAATTAACGATAACACATCAATGAAAATCGACACACCGACAAAAGTCAAATGTCAAACTTTGCGTGTTTGCCAATAACAGGGTTGCCAACTTTTCAAATTCCATTTACCGTACCGCGCAATTCAAATTACCGTACATGGCTTCCCAATACCGTACACTTTTATTTTGTAGAAAAACTAAATATCATTTTGATCGAGCTTCTAAAAAAAGGTCCCCATCATATTTTAATCAACCTCTGGTCCACCTAGTTTCTAAAAAAAGCCTCATCTTATATTTTTGTAAAAAAACCCATGGTCCTTTTAAATAACATGTGCTGTAAAAAGATTAAAATTATATTTTTTACATTAGGCAATGTATTTTAATCTTCATTTAGGGTCGATTCCACCGTTGTGTTAAACTAAGTTTAAATTACTAAAGACCGATTCCACCGTCGTGTTAAACGGAGATTAAAATGACGTTAATGTAAAAATGTCATTTTAAACTTCGTTTAACACAACGGTGGAATCGGTCCCAACGAAGATTAAAATGACATTTTTACATTAACAATATAATTTTTATCTTCGTTTAGTAATTTAATCTTTGGATAACACAACGGTGGAATCGACCCAGTAATTTAAACTTCGTTTAACACAACAGTGGAATCAAGTCTTTGCTAATTCTGTTTAAAATACCGTACGTTTACCGTACTTTTTATGTAAATACCGTACTTTTATGTATGGACTTTGGACCGTATACCGTACATTAATCGAAATTACCGTACAAGTACAGTAATTACCGTACGATTGGCAACCCTGGCCAATAATCGAAATCGAACATTACCGTACAAGTACGGTAACGGTAATTACCGTACGATTGGCAACCCTGGGTGTTAGGTACACGACGCATTATGATTGGTGAGTTAGGAACAAGACGATTTATGATTGGCGAATTTAAATAACGCGCGTATTTATGACAAATGACATTTCATTTGACGTCTTGTTTTCGTTTTTAAAAAGTTAATTTTTTGTGGCTTCCAAAGACAATTTGGACGAGGTGTCTCTTTGATAAACCTTTTAAGTGTATTTTTATTATAAAATAAGTGCTAATCATGCCGAAAGCTTGTATAGTTTGCAATAATAAATTCTTAAAAGGATCCCGGTTGACGTTTCACAAGTAAGTATTCCATATTCCATAAACGTAACTTAAAATGGGAAATGGGCAAACAAATAAAAAAACAGGTAGAATGTTCTTCATTTTTATTTGCCATTAATTTTTAAAATCTTTTTTTCCTTATTTCAGATTTCCTACTGATCTCACAAACAAACAGGCTTGGTGCAAAGTGCTCAGATTGAGCATTAATAGCATTTGTAACAACGCATGTTTATGTTCAGACCATTTTTCAATGGATCAATATTATGAAGGTAGCAATAGATTAGTAACAGGAGCTATACCGAAAGCTGTACCAGTACCCTGCTTTAAAAATGAGTAAGTTTTTTCCATACAAACTATAAATAATGTGAATCTATAATCGGCGGAATAAATTTTATGAACATTTCATTTGTAGGGATGAAAATATGCAAGACAGGGAACTTCAATCTTTAACTCCCTTTAAAAGACAAAAAATTGTTCACAATTTAATAAACACATCACCTGAAAACACAATGTCTGTAAGCTCCCATTCATCCACACTAACTGCTTCTAAAGGGAAAAGAGAACTTAAAAAAGGAAAAAGAAGGTTTGTTAAAGTCAAATAAAATATTTTCTCATATACTCAAGCATTATTATGATTTCAGGAAAGCAATGACCAAGAAAAAAAATCAACCAAAGTTATGTTTTGATAGAAAATTAGCTCTTGCCCAGAAAAAGATTCTTTGCCAAAAAAATATAATTAAAAAACTTAGGAGGGAGAAATATATTTTACAAAATAGATTGGAATCATTAAATAGTATGATTGGATTTATGAAAAAAAAATGAATATTTTTTACAAAAGTACAGATACACTTGTGGATGTAAGAATTAATACCAGTAATTTTTTTTAATGATGAGGAAATATTTTATTTATATATTATTATTATTTATTTTAGTTCAAATTAGTTTATTTTTTAGGCTACTCTTAAAAGTGGATATAAGGAATATGTCAAGTGAGCAATTAAAGGTCCTTCTAGAACAAAATACTCCCCTGAATTAAGAACTTTTGCACTATGCATATATATTGTCTTTAAAATGTAATGGCGATTCCATATTAATCACTAGGCAAAAAACTGGGTTTTTAGGGTATTTAGTTAATATTGAAAGTTTAACATTAATGTATGAAACTTATATAAAAAAATACGCGTGGCACTCGGGGACTGCCGCGGTAAAGCTATTGCATAGCATTTTTTATCAACTTATGCAATTATAAAACATTAATGTATGAAACTTATATAAAAAAATACGCGTGGCACTCGGGGACTGCCGCGGTAAAGCTATTGCATAGCATTTTTTATCAACTTATGCAATTATAATTATTTATTTTATTTATGCAGTATTTTTTTTCTTTGATATTAATTCAAGTTACACTTCTTGAGCGTGGTGACCGATAAGAAAACAATTTTTTTTCTTTTATTGAATAAATGAGAAGTTAATATTGTTTAAAATACAATACATGTAGGTTATTCAGGAATTTTTATCATTAAAACTATAGGTTTATGGTAACTGAAATAAGAAACATAAGTTTGAGACTTGATATCCTCTAAATATCTGGAAAATACCGCGTCAATGGTGGTCCCATATTTTGTTGTGGATTCTTGTGGATCATTTATTCATTTTCAAATTCAATTTTTCCGAAATTGTGTCTAAAAGAGATAGAATCAGTTATGAGCAGTTATCAGCTAGTCTACACACATAGGTCTAGTCGCAGGCACACAAACACCGTGCCGAAGTCTGCCGAACTGAAACGACGTTAGACGATGTACGCCTTTCAACGCCGCACCGCTGTGCAGGTCGGAGTGGGGGTGTTAGGTTTATTTTCGTTACGGAATTTCTTTTTCGATATTTCGGTTTTTCGAGGGTGTTAGGTTTATTTTCGTTACGGAATTTCTTGATTCGGTCGCCGCGCTCAAAGCCCGCGATAAAATCTATGCAATAGCTTAATAATGAAATAGTTAACACTGATAAAATAAAAATTAATATTTTATAAATCTTGCAAAAAAAATTAATATCTAATATTACCGCCAGCCGGGAACATTTGTGATACCAATTTATTAGAAGCCAGAGAAAGCTCTTCTAGTTCTTGTATTACATAAACGTTCTAGTCCGCAGACGTATATTTAACTCCGCTTCATAGTAATACGAATAGGGTCGGATAAAACCTTCCACGGCTTTCAACGCCGCACCGCTGTGCCGGTCGGAGTAGGGGGGGTGTTAGGTTTATTTTCGTTACGGAATTTCTTGATTCGGTCGCCGCGATAAAAGCTATGCAATAGCTTAAAAACACCACTGCTTAATTACATATTATAAATTATCTCAGGACCATCTGGAAGTATTTTTTAGTGCAGTATGTAGGAAAGGTGGTTTTAATGACAATCCTACATGCCGCCAATTCGAATCTATTTATAAAAAATTATTCATTCATGCCGAAATTAAGGGGAATGACATGGGAAATACTGTTGCTATGAACTGTATTACCATTTTAAGTGTTAATTCGTTGACAAAAAATAAACTGGGAGAAGATCTAGAAAATGAAAACGACTTTATTGAAATGTTCAATTTATGCAAAGATCATGATTATGCCAGTGCGCCTTCATGGCATTTAACTTTATATTTGGAAGATATAATTTCCTATGTATTGGGTTTTGTTGTAAAATGCATTAAAAAGTGTATTGTTTGCAATAATTGTATGCAATTGCTTGAATCAAAAGAAACATCCTCACATATCCAAAAAAGAAAATGAGATATTTTAAATAACACAAAAATCTATTTGTAAAAAATATTCTAAATATTTTAATTTGTGGCACAATAAGAAGTATTTTCAATAATGGATTTAATTATTACAATACTAGCTGTGAAAACGATCCATTAAATGAACATTCATTACAGTTAATTAAATTAATTTTAAAAAATTATTTAGGAATAAGAATTCACCATGAAACATTTTTATTGAAAGGCTCCTTAGAAAATCGAGTAAGAATAAGTGTGTTAAAAAAAACTATTTTATTTAAAAATCAATAAATTATTTAATATAGTAAAAATTGGTTCCTTTATTTGAAGAAATTTTATATTATGATCATATTATTTTGTTTAGGTTTCTAGACAATTTACAACAACTTCATAGTCTCGGAAATACCCCCATTCACTTTCTCTATTGTTTAAATGTAAAATGGAACCTGGGAAATTTATTTATAAAGTACGAAAGTAAATTGTTCTAGTATTTGTAGACAAAATGTAAAACGTGATCTTAATTTTTTCAAAGTGACTTCTTGTATCCGTGTAAACGCACCTTAATAACGTTTAAGCTGCCTAGCAACAACAAAGCACAACTGAAATAAGAAGACACATGCAAACTGTAACTAAAAATGCGATACTCTTTTGTTAGAGAACTTGGGGTATTTCTATCACTATATATCTGCTTGCTTTGATGTTTTTTGTCATTCATGTTACTTGTACTCGGGTACTTTTTTTCACATTATTTTGATTCTTTTCACCAATTTTTAAAAAAAAAATCACTTCATTTTATATTGACTTACATAGAAAATTGACACAGCTGTTATTCGACATGCCAACTACAGTCAATTTCGCGAACTTTATAAAAAGAAGCATGTAAATTTGAAATTTGACCATTGCCGATTCGCCTCCGTCTCACTAGTCTTCATAACTAGAGTATACGTCATTTGTATTGATTTCATTAAATTACATCTATAGTCAAAATGTATGAAGCTTTGGTTTATTAGCGCTTCACATACACCGTGAAATGCAACAAGTTTCATTCTTATGGGATATTTTACATGAACGGCTAGATTTCATTGTGCTTCATGATTACATTAGCAGAAAAGTACCCCGCCCTGGCCTTAAGCTTCTATTTTCCAGATGCTTATACAAACATTTTGAACAGTGCTCCAATTTTTTCAATTGATTAGTATTTATGATGGCCTTCGAGACAGTCTGCATATTTTTGGTTTTAAAAAACAAGATAATACGAATAGTTAGGTACCTACTGTATTTTATAATCTCTTGTATGATAGTATCGATTGTATATGTTTATAGTATCTATTGTATACATTATGTCCCAAATTGATGATGCATGTATTGCTGTCTCGGTTATTATAAGAGCTACAAAATCGGATAAATGGGCAATTTTTCTCAGGATTCTATTACCTACTATTTCAGAACTGCTATTACATTTTGTCAATTATTTTTGGTTTTTGAATAAATCACGAAAAACCAAAATGGTGGGTTTTTGACAGTCCTCCGTATCTCGATTATTTGTGAACATACAGTATTTTGGTCTAGACATTATCTCCTTCCGTTTTCGAGATATTGACTATAACTTTGTTTTTCCTTAGATAAAAGAGGTTTTTCTTATGGACGCCATATTGGATTTTTATTGCATTAAATAGAATTGTTAATTCCCTTTTCAAAATGTATCACAACATGGTGCTTTCTTTCAAATGAATGCTGAAATAAACAAATCTAAAAATTTCCTAATTAATTTTGCTGCTCTGCTCAATTTAGTCTAGTAGGCGAGCCACCATTTTGGTTTATCGCGATTTATTCAAAAACCAAAAATAACTGACAAAATGTAATAGCAGTTCTCAAATGGTAATAGAAACCTGAGAAACATTGTCCATTTGACCGATTTTGTAGATCTTATAATAACCGAGATACCGAGATAGCACTACATGTAGCACCAATCTGGGACACAGTGTATGTTTATAGTATCTATATTGTTTATACAGAGTGACCCAAAAGTCTGGAAACGGCAAATTATCTCGTAAATTGCTAGTCTTAATTGTACAAAATTTAGGGTAAACCTATTTTGGGATACGGTGATTCTAGATTTGATATTTGCAGTGTTGCCAGATTTGCCGTTTCTCTTAAATTATTAGTCACTTTGGTTTTTCAAATTCATCACCCTGTATATTCAGTCATTATTGGAATCTCCTATTCAATACGAGTTCAACCATATGTAACACTTACGATTTTATGTAGTCTGGAAGGTCTTAAATAAATAAAATAAGTCTGGCAACGCCTAATTGTCTCAATAAATTTTTCACTACAAACTATTTTCAACTACATTAAAATGTAACAATTGAAAGATTATAAATTTTTTAACATAATGTTTACTTTATCAAGTGTTCAAAATGTGCTCCATGTGTGAGTTGACAGTACCCTAATCGATAGTAGAATGCGTACCAATACTACATTTCTCTATGATTGTTTTATTTAAGACCTTCCAGACTACATAAAATCATAAGTGTTACATATGGTTGAACTCGTAATGAATAGGAGATTCCAATAATGACTGAATATACAGGGTGATGAATTTGAAAAACCAAAGTGACTAATAATATAAGAGAAACGACAAATCTGGCAATATTGCAAATATCAAATCTGGAATCTCCGTATGCCAAAATAGGTACAATTAGGATTAGCAATTTACGAGATAATTGGCCGTTTCCAGACTTTTGGGCCACTCCGTATATTAGTGGTATGTAAGTTTTTGTATGATAATTTCAAAATGTATGCTCTGATATAGACAGTGTATGATGTATCTCGCACGAATAAAATGTATTTTTTATATATTCATCCCACTCTATACCTAGGTAATTGGTTTTTAAGTGTTGAGTGGTATATTAAATAAATAAATTTGATGGGAATTTGGCAGCATTAGTGTTTAATTCTATTTGTTGTTTTGTTTTATAAGTAGCTTACTTCTACACACATATATTACATCTAAGTACAACCAATAACTATGGTTTGATTACATTGATTAATAATTTTATTATAAAACATGTACATTTATTATTATAAAAAAGATTTAGTTCCTAAAGGATCTACTTGAACTAAACGAAAATAATGTATGGCCAATAATCCATTTGAAAGCCTAGTTTCAAAACCTATATCTGCAATAAAAAAAAGTTTTCAATTCTAATCGTAAGTCATTTCCAGTAAAACGTGTATATAATATACAGTGTATATAATGAAAGCTTAACATAAAAAAAAAGAATACTAGATATTGGTAAATAAATTAATTTCTCTTAATTATGGGAATCAATTATATAAATTTTTAGTTATTATGAAATTACAATGCGTAAACATAAATACGAACCCTTTCAAACCGTACGCCATTGAGAATGGAATACATCCCTCTCCCCTCACGACAAAATTGTGATGACCCCGCTTATACATAACAAAATACATTGAATGATTACTCTTATATGCTCTAAGACGTTACCCATTTTATTTCGATACCACACCCTATCCTATGACCACACCACTTTTACACGAGTTTTATGCATTGTCAGAGAATACGCGTGTTTAGGGAAAACGTCACAGGTTGAGGAAGGTCATAACACTGGATGCCAACACGAGATCCAGAACGTCAAATGTCATTAATGTCCATAAGAATAACACAGCGGTCAATTGAAATTATTGAAGCATAATTTTGAAAATGAAAGCAATTTAATTATTTAACATATTAGAACATATGGATGGTAAGGTAATAAAGTTTATATGTTTCTCTATGGATTTCATTTTTTTTTTTTTTTTAGGAAAATAAAATATTTATTTGTCTTCGATTTGAAGTATTTTAACACAGCCTACTCAAACCCTAACTAAAGAATAATATATCTATACCTAATATAGTATATTACATTACGAGTGTGGAAAGTGACATTTTTCACACGAGTGGGAAATAGTGTCGCACGAGGCACAAGCCGAGTGCGACTATCACACGAGTGTGGAAAATCACTTTTCACACAAGTGATGTACAATATTTTTCCTACGACCACAAAATATTTTCATAAAAAAATGTAAAACCAGGTTATTATAATAATTAAAATGTATTTAAAAAAATAATCAACAACAATCGTATTTATTCAATTTTCATATTTTTTAAACAAAAAAAAAAAATTAAAAAACAAAAAAAAATAAAAAAAAAACAAAAAAGTTCTGGCCCCGCCAGGATTCGAACGCGGTCGTTCGCCAGGTCTCTCAAACGGCAATTTTGATAGATTGATGCTCTAACCAACTGAGCTAACAGGCCTTTCGTCAATTAAGTGATCTAATCGGTTATATGTTTAACCAGAATAAAAAGCAAACATTTTAGTTATTTTAAAATTATTTTAATAATAATTGTTAAAGATAAATATCTAGGATCTAATTTACAACAATTTAAATATTTTAACAATCATATGGATTTTAGTATTAATATGGACATTACATAGATCAAAATAGAAATTAGGTGTTTGACATTTTGTAACAACTACTGCGGAAAGTAACATATTCTCACTCGGGTGGAAAGTAAATTCTTATTCATACGCGTGTGATATAGGGCACTTTCCATAGGATTTTATAGTGTGATATGTGTCACTTTCCTAAGTGGTCGTAGGAAAAAATTATTTCTTCGGTCCCTTCTTACATCTGAACGAAAAATTTTGCTACAGTAGGTACTTTGTAAATGATAAAGTTTATTAATCTTCGTATTTCTACATAAATATTTGTCGTTGATAAATAAACTTGTTCTATTATTTTAATTGGTTTTTATTTCATAAAAAAGCAGGTAGTCCGAAATATAAATTATTCCTCTTTCTTCACGTAGAAAACGTGTTCGTGACAATATTTAGTTTTATTTACTTTCCCCCTATTATCAGGTATATTTACTTAAAATGTATACAAATTAAAAATAATTATCTAAAATTGAGTAAATAAAAGAAATCTACAGGACAAGCATGACATGCAGTATAACATTAAAATATTATTGAAAATTAAAAATATACAGCATAAAAGACTTTCATGCCATCCATCCGCTTTCATCTATTAATTATACATATAATTAACAATATATTACCCCTGCCATACAGTACCGCACTGTTTGTTGTACCTCTCCTCTCCCCACGATAATCATTACACTTACTACCACAGAATAACCACAAATCAAAGTATGTGCTACTATCTCTCTCTAGTCTTCATACTACTTCTGTACCATCTTTTCCCGATGATGTCGCTACAAGCACAGAATAACGAATTTTTTATCGTTCTTTCAATCCGTGTTCTAGTCAAATTAAATTAAAAGTCAAAAGTTTGATTTTCGTTTTCCAATTTAAACTGTAGTGCCAATATTAAATTTAGCTTACACAATTAGTTTAATCGAATTTTTTTTTTTTCGTTTTACTCAAGAGCAGTGGTTGCAAAATACAATAGTCTTAAGAAAGACATAAAAAGAAAAAAAATGGTATATTGATTTGTTCAAGAAACTCGCTCAATCTTGATGAGAAAATGTTGGTATCTAACTAATTTTTTGATAAATGAATTAAAAATCACTGTTTCGTTGAAATTTGATAGTTGTTCCAAATTTTAATCACATGAATTTGTCAAAATACTGTTAAATACATTATTAATAAATTATCAAATGGAGAATTATGGGGATTTGTCGTGAGTATTATACTCTACTAATCTTAATCTTATGTTTTAACTGTGTCAATTTTACTTATCTAGTGTATTTATTTAACTTGTTTGATCTTATCAAAAGAGTAGATAATAGTATTTAATAAGATCTAATACCTTTCATTTTTTTTTTAATATTTATAAATTAAGCACGAATGTTTTTGTCCTGTTTAAAGCTTCCTACAACGCATTTAAACATTTTCAGGTAACTTTTTAAAAGGGGAAATGGTCCATTTTAGGTCCTTGTATTGTTGATGACTGTTGTATTTACATTACAGGGATTCCAAAACGAATCAAGTGAAAACAATATCAAAAGTTTATTCGGATGTCCTAGCAAACAAACCGAGTTCATATTATGAATATGACAATTACAACCCGCAATACGAAGCAGTAGATAATTATAGTCTAATTCAAAAATTAGGCCACGGAAAGTACAGTATTGTTTTCGAGGGTTTGAATGAAGCCAAGAACGAAAGAGTCGTGATAAAAATGCTGAAACCAGTAAGGAAAAGAAAAATTAAACGAGAAATAAAAATTCTGGATTGCCTCAAAGGCGGCACGAATATTGTGAAACTCTTGTCTGTTGTGAACATGCCTAACACTGCGTTGGTTTTCGAACAGTTGGTTCATAATGAGGATTTTAAAAATATTTATTTAAAATTAAGCGAGGGCGATACCAGATATTATTTGTATGAAGTTTTGAAGGCTTTGGATTACTGCCACAGCCGCGGCATTATGCACAGAGACGTGAAGCCTCATAATATCGTAATAGATCAAAATAGCTGTAAAATTAGATTGATAGATTGGGGATTGGCCGAATTTTATCATCCTGGACAAGAATATAATGTCCGAGTGGCTTCTAGGTACTTCAAAGGACCGGAATTGTTGGTCGATTACGGCTATTACGATTATTCCTTAGATATGTGGTCTCTCGGATGTATGTTCGCCTCCATGCTGTTTCGAAAGGAGCCGTTTTTTCATGGATTGGATAATTACGATCAGTTAGTTAGGATTGTCAAAGTATTAGGTAACTTTTTTTTAAATTATATAATAATTCACAATCGGAAAATAACCGAAAAACGGTGATATTATAGCGTGGAGCGTGGATTAATGTTTTTTTGTGTCTAGAGCAAACCGGACCTTCCACGATAAACACATTTCAGCTCTACCTGCCTTACTTTCAATTAAGAGGACCTTACAAAGAAGGTAGGAAACCTTATTCTTATATAAATTTGTTATTAATAAAAAATCGACAAAATTTTGTATGTTTTAAAACAGTTTGGTGAACTTTTTTTTTTTCCAAAATTCGGTTACATAAAATAAATTTTGAAAGGTTTACAAAAAAAATTATTACTTCTGAAATAGTACTTTAATTTTCATAAAAATCGAATAAAAAATAAAGGCTGTAGAAGTAACCGCAGCACAGGGGTATTTGAATTATCTACGCGGCCAAAAGTCCATTTTACAAAATGCAAAATTTTTAAATAAAAACGACTACCTGGGTTAGGGGACTAGTTGGAGCACATTATCCATCCCCTTCCGTTTTCCTTCAGTGCACCCCGCTTCTTCACTGGCAGTTTTAATTTGACTGTTTTAGTTGGTATATGTGAAAGTGAAAACCTTAATTTAAACAGTGTATATATTTATTTTGCGTTTTTTTTCTAAATATAGCAGGTAATGACACACACTATCTGTAGTATTTTTCTTATAATTTTTATCATTTTTAAGGTTGTCTTAGTGAATTGAAAATTACAAGTAATATAGCATATTTTTGACCGATGATTTGAGTTCAATAAAGAATTAGTTATACGATAAAGGTATATCCTGTTATATACGAAACGTTAGAGCTTTGAGTAGTAAGTAATCAAAAAATTAGACGCGAAAAACCGCGGATAAGTACTTTTTCAGCACTTCGCTTTTTTTTTGTCGAAAACATCTATTACTTATTACTAGGAGAAAAATCAAAATATGGTATCTTTTTACAAAAAGAAGGTGAATTATGGATTTTTAATTGACTGTTATTTAGCAAATAATCTGAATTTTTTTAAATTATTTATTTGAAGTTTTTACTAGTGCCCTTATTTACTATTTACAAAATAGTATTGGCAAATGTAAATTATATCTATTATGATGTTCAGATGGCGCCTCGGATGACGCTTTTTGAAAATACTGCCCGTTTGACCAATATACATATTTTGACAACCACCAAAATTTGTTATACAATTAATTTTGCCTTTAGTTTTTATATGGTTCCCAAGTGTTTTGCATAAAATAGTTATATTAAAAATAAAAATTAATAAATTTGCGAAACATATTTTTACTGAAAACCAGTCTTTGAGTGATAATTTTTAGTATTACATATAGAAAATAAGGCACTATCCACAAACACTTGAAATTAATATAGATTTTAGATTATCTGCTAATGATCCATTAGAAATCAATAATTCACCTTTACCTAATCCTTCTAACAGATTCTTAGTATTCTGTGCGATAATCCCATCAATGGTAAAACATTACACTAATTTAAACTCATTAACCACTTAACTACTTTAACCATTATTGTTAAAATTTAGATGAATATAATGATCTATTTGAAATCAATAATTCACCTTTACTAAATCTTTAAAGTGGTTCTTAGTATTATGTGAGATAATTCCAATAATGATAACACATTCTTACTCGCAATAATTTAATCCCATTAATTGCTTTGACCCCTATTGTTAGTTTTTGGTTTTTCTCTTAGTTATGATTATGGATTTTAATAAAGAAACAAATAATAATCTTAAAATTATGATTGATTATGAATACATTTTTAAAGAATTTATTTTTGTTTAGGTTCACAAAGTACCTCGGGTGTAAGAATTGTGACCCGTAAATATTTGTTCTGTCGCATGCAGAATCTAGATTTGCCTAGTTTGGAAGAAAAAACTAGATTTCTTAAAAGAACAACTTTTGTCGTGCGAAGGATACACCGAAGACCAAATTGAGTGTTTAAAACGCACTTACGTACCCTTTAAGTCTCAAGTGAAAGAAAGGTGGTTGAAAGCACATAAAAAGGAAGACGTACCTATTTTACAAATACAATGATGCATGGCTAAACGGAACTTTTGAGATTCCCGTGGTTATACAAAATTGGCCAGGCCGGCCACGTAGTCATTTGGAGAGTCACGTAATCGAACTAAAAGGAGGAAAACTGAGGAGATTCGATCTACTTCAGATAGAGAAGTAATCATACATGCTAGTCAAGTAAAATTACGGAAAGTTGGAAAACGAGATGCTTCCGATGTATTTAAAGATCTCACCAGTTCTCCAACACGTGCAAATAAATATAAAAAGAATTTTCTAAATCAAAAAGTGAAGAAACTTGCTCACTTACTCCATTACAAGCATTAGCAATGTTCGTAGAAGCTGATTTAACTCGTCGGCAATATGAAATAATTAGAAATAATAATAAAAAATTATTCTCTTGTTATAGCTTTTTACAAAAGGTAAAACAAGAATGCTATCCACCTGCAGAATCGTGCAGAGTAACTAGTACCTGTGCGGAGAGCGATTTACAGCCTTTAGTTGACCTTGCAGTTATGTGCTTCTCAATATTCCTAGAAGAGGTCCTGATATCATTGAAAGAACAAGAACGAGATAACCTGAAGATAATTTGTAAATAGGGTTGCGATGGATCTCAGCAATCTCAGTTCAAACAAAAATTAGAAAATGATGCAGACTCAGACGGAACATATTTTATAGCTGTTTTGTTCCTCTACGATTGATTTGTGGTAAAGATGAAAAAATTGTGTGGGCAAACCCAACACCCTCTTCTCCACGGTATTGTCGACCTATAAGATTCCGATTCGTTAAAGAGACTATTGACATAACGAAAGAAGAAATAACTTTTGTGAAAAAATCTGCTAAACTCAACAGAGGTGGACTTAAATGGAACACAATTTTTGGTTAACCATGTGTTCATTATGACAATGGTAGACGGAAAGGTCTGTAATGCTGCCACTGGTACAAAATCCACAAGCCGATGTTACATATGAGGTCCAACCTCTAAGGACTTCAACCAATTAGATTTTAAAAATCAGATTAATCAGGAAACTACAGAGTTTGGGCTTTCAGTTCTACATGCAAGGATTCGTCTTTTTGAAAGCATTCTCCACTTGGCTTTTAAATTGCCAGTGAAAAAAAAAAAAAGAGAGAAAAACAGAAACGGAAAAAATATTGAAAAAGAAAGAAAATTGGAAATCCAGAAAAGATTTCGCAATGAAACTGGTTTGTTGGTGGATATACCAAAGGCAAATTTTGGAAACACGAGCCGAAGATTTTTTGAAGACACGATAGTCGCTTCCGAAATAACGGGCATTAGTTATGACCTAATTTATAAATTAAAGGTCATACTAGAAACGATTTCGAGCGAACATATAATTGATCCAGAAAAATATGACAATTACGCATTAGATGCTGCAGATGCACCCTGGCACCAACGATGCACAAAATACTTATTCATGGCGCAGTTATAATAAAAACTGCATTGTTGCCTATTGGACAGCTGTCTGAAAAAGCCGCGCAAGCACGTAACAAGCATTTCTGCTCATATCGCCAAGACGCGAAATCTCTCTAGAGAAAATTGTAACATGGACATTTTTAATAGTCTGCTTCTAAGTTCAGACCCCCTCTTAAGTAGCAGGAGGAACGTTAAAAAAAGAAAAATTAAGTATTTTTTGCTAGAAACAATAAATTTACTAATGTCTGTAAAGCCGCTTGTCGCACAACCTTTGTTTTATTTATTAATATCGTTTAGAATCGATATAGACCAAAAATCGTTCAAATATGTGCGCAGTTTTGTGGGTGTCCGGTTTGCTCTTATAAATTGTGAAACATCTTTCGCAATAACGCGTGTTAAAAAACAATTTGTTGTTGATATTTTTGTTTAAAACGTACTGTTTCACACAAACAAAAATTTGAAGCAAATCTAAAGAAATTCATCCTACGAAATTAAAAAATGTATTCCCAAAATCTTAAGGTAAAAATAAATCAATGAAAATTTGAATAAGTTCATGTGCCCCGGGCTTAATTCATACCGTGCTTCTCCGTGCTTAATCTAAAAAGTTCAGCTTACCCCAGTCTAGGACATTTGGGCGCTGCGGTTTAGGACACTTGGGCGCGGGGACATTTGAGCGACAGGGCACTTTAGCGCAAGACATTTGAGTCCAAGAAAATTAAACATATTAATACTACTTCGATTTAAATATACATTACATGTAGTGAAATTGACTCAAAAGAAATTACAAGTTTCTTATGAAATCGTGCAGAAGGAAGATACATGCATAGTCCAAATTTAATGAAAAAAAATTTCAAAACGATCAAAAAATATATTGCTTATTTCAAATAAAATATATGCAGGGACGGCTGGCCGTTAGCTCGTAACCACACATATGTTAAATTTTCATCACGGTGCTGCAGATATGAGATATGATGCATATGTAAAAAAATACTAAATTATTATTTTTAAATCTTTTCTCATTTTGACACACAAAAGTGACGTTTTTTTACAAGTGTCAGCTGAACATTATGAAATTGTTTATTCATTGTCACCAGTTGCGAAAAGAAAACAAATATAAATAAACCTTTTTGTGATTTAAAATTAATATATAAATTGTTATTGAAAGTTTATATTACAGAATAAGGCAAGTAATTTTTTACCAAAACACAATTTTATAAATAATCTAGTCAAAATTAGGGGACCTTTACTAATATGTAACGATTTTTGTTAAAAATGTTCAAAAAATTCAAAAATATATCAGTCTAAAGGTAAAATAGAGTCTGGCTAATTAATAATAATAATAATTATTATTATTGGTTCCTACCACAGCCATTCAACTATTTAAAAAAAGTATAAAATCTTAAGTTGAGCAAGTGCATAAAAACAAGCTGAAACGTGTTAAATTATCGAATTGTATGTTTTGATCAACCGGTGGAGGGGAAATACCCGAAAATACCACATCAATTTTACAATTCAGGCTACTAAATTTTAATGAACCTTTGTGCAACAGGCTAAATGAGGCGTTGAGAATTATAGTGACCTAACCCACAAAATTTCAATAAGTATTTATTTTTATCCATAAAGTAATAGCTTAAGTTTTGGTAGAAGACCAGCCTAACCGCAGTTAAATGGCCGTTTCATGCGGTTAGGCCGATCTTCTACCGAAACTTTGAATAATATACTATTACTTTATGGATAAAAGTAAATATTGAAATAAATCTATAAATCTCCAAATAGCTAACTATATAGACTACTATGAGATAAAAATAAGTAATAATAATCCAACTTACCAATTTCCAAAATCGTCTTAAAAGGCGTGAAAGTCATAAGACTTGCCTCGTATCGAAACTACTTCAATTTTTAATTTTGAATAAAATAAAAAATACAAAACCGAATCTGAACACTATTACTAACCCTGATGTCAAATAGATACTGATTCACTTTAGGAAATTTTCGGTATTTAAAACCAAATGCCAGGTAATAATGACCTATCGTAAGTATCTATATTAATTGCTTGTTATGATTGGGTACTTTTCGATATTTCTATCTTAATCCCCAAAATTAAATTAAATAATATGCTATTTATAGACGGAGAGCTGGCGCCACAAAAGTAGGGGTGACTCGGTAGTCAAAATTTTTTTATTTACAGTTTCGATTGTTACCAATATAGCGAGAGTCACCCTGGAAGTATAAAGTAAGGGTAGAGGGTTAAACATGCATTTTTTTTTTCGCAAAATAAGTGATAAGGTACAGCTCCGAAAATTTGCAATATTATCGGAGATAGTATAAGAAAATAGGGAAAACATTGTCAGAAGTCTAGGTGGAAGAGAAAAAGTCGCCAGAAGGTGATAAGGTTGCGAAAAATTTAGCAACAATGATGTCACTAGGTACACTTCTGACAATTTGTATTCTTGTTCTATAATTCAAAATAAAATTACTTGCAAATCGTCAGAAGGCTAGGTGGAAGAATAACGGAGATATTAAGGATAGTGAGAGTGCCGGTGGTTCACTGGATTCATCATTTTATCTCGTATTTTATAGTTTATTCCACCCAGTTCGCTTCTGACGATTTATCAACATTATTTTAAAATATCTTAGTACTCCATTGGTCAACTGTCAGAAGTAAATTAGTCAATTATGTTTTTTTTTTATAAATATCGCTCTCAATTACAAATTAAAAAACAAAAATAAAACAAAAAAGATTAAAAAAATATTTTTAAGAATTTTTCCAAATTAATAATTTATCTTTATTATTATTTACTTTTTATTTCTATTAATGTATTTTAATGTGTATTCAACAATGGAGACGATCAATCACAAATCACAAAAGAAAAATAAAACAAATACACGAAGATTAAAAAATTATTTTTAAGAATTTTTCCAAATTAATAATTTATCTTTATTATCATTAACTTTTTATTTCTATTAATGTATAATCAACAATGGAGGTGCTATTGGTCTTACAGATTCCTTGATTCTAATGTTCTGTAAAATCTTTATTTTTGTATGGTACTCCAATGGTACGTTTGTGCTTGACGGAATATCTGAAATTAAGAATCAACATTTTTTAATTGATCCAAGCATTTAATTGCTTATAACAAAAAAAATTGGGTATTTTAACAGTTATTATCCCGTCCACTTAATTTTCTTAACCCTAGTAATATCAGTGTTGTTTTTTTTGTTATTTGGAAAACAATATTTTTATAAGAAAGTGATTTACTTTGACTATTCATTTTGAAAAAATATGTATTACTGGAATAGTTAAATTGAAGAAAAACCTTTAAATTGATGGTATTCTTCATCGATAAATAATGTAGATTAAAACATATATAGATACAGTTTTATTAATTAATTAAATAAATTAGCATTAATATCGGATGAAAAGTGTAGCTGTCAGAAAAATATCATCCTGTAGGTTAGTCGAAATTAGTCAACTTACCTCGGGATTTCCAAGATGATAGGTACTTGTAATCTTTTATTATTTAAGTATCAATCAAATTGTAATACTAAACCCATTTGTTTTTCCTTTGGAAGTATGGATAATCTTATACCCTTAATTTGTACCCATGCTAATTACTTTATTTATTTATGCGCCAGAGCCTATTAAAATACATAGATAAACAAATTATGGTGCTATAATCACACAAATAAATTCATCCTCGAGCAAGTGATTATACATTCCGCGAATATTTATAATTATTTTTATAGATACAAGATTTTCTTAATTTTGTATTTAATTTACACATTACCATTACGGCCATCGTTTTGCTGTAGTGGCTTGTAATTTTTACAGATTAAAATTTTTCTTTAACCAGTATTTTTTAATAAAAATATTAGTTCCTATACTTCTTTAAACAAAAAAAGGTTTCCGATTAATTACAATGTTGAAAATAAATTAGTATGAAGCATACTGTACATTCTTAAAACAGGTAATCTTTTAAAGCTAAGTTAACTTTTTATTCTGTTAATTAATAGAAACAATAAATTGTTTGACAGATGATAAATTCAAAAAAAAATTGACTTTACCGAGTCACCCCCTACTTTTGTGTCGCCAGCTCTTAGACTATTACTTTAAATAGGTATATTTTTATTATTTATAAATACCTTAATGTATATTCTCTTAAATTACCCTCTTCCAAGTGAAACAATCTTACAGTAATCCTATTAGAAATAATAATAATTTTTGTTATTCTTATATTTTTATTTTTAATTATAGTGGAGAAATATACTAAATATATTTATTTATTTATATAAAATCAGAAATGCCTCAAATTCAAATTTATTAAAAAACTAACAATACTTATAATTGTAAAAGAAGCTGTATGAGTTTTTTTGGCTAACGCTATTTTAATAACAGATATTTTCTTCCAGCACGTTTCATTTTTGACAAAAAATGCATTAAATCTTTAAAATTTGTAATATTTTTAAAATATCCTGTGATATAGTATTAATAATAAAATAATATAGCTGTTATTAATTATTCATAACTAGAAAAATAAATGCCGTACATTTTTAAGTAATGGATGTTACATATGGATATTTTTCATTAGATTTTTACTACATTTTAAGGTCATTATCAGAAATATAATATAAAGAATGAAAATTGCAATGTTGTACATATTCGTTGGAAATAGGGATGTATTAAAAATATATAATACTAGCTGTTGCCCGCGGCTTCGCACGCATGGAGTCGTGTTTTTAGTATAAAAAAAATGCATGACTTACTAAAAAAAAGACGCGATAATGATTGCACGCAGTACTCCTTTTTTTTTTATTTATTTTTATATATTTTTATTTATTTATTTTTCCTCCCCTTAAAATGTGAAAATCCAAAAACCATGAAACAAATCATTATTTATTTTTGATCAGTAGCTGTATTTCAAATTTTCATGTTTTTCACTTTAAGGAACAAAAAAATATATACATACTTTCAAACAAATTTTCACCCCCGTTTCCCCCCTTAAAATGTAAAAATGCAAAAACCCTAAAAAAATCCTTATTTATTTATGATGAGAACCTACAATTCCAATTTTCAAGTTCATACCTTTAAAAAAATCGATACTTTCTAATAAACTTTCATCCATGGTTCCCCCCTTAAAATGTGAAAATCCAAAAACCCTGAAACACGTCATTATTAATTTGTACTCAGTACAAACTTTCACCTCCCGTTTTCTCCCCTTAAAATGTGAAAATCCAAAAACCCTGAAACACGTCATTATTTATTTATGCTTAGTAGCATAATTTAAATTTTCATGTTTCTATCTTTAAAGAACAAAAGAGTTTAATTAAAAGCCCCCCCCCCCCATTTTCTCCCTTTAAAGTTAAAATTTCCAAAAATCCTGTTTCCACTTAAGACATGGATTTTATATGCTATTTTTCAAAAACTACGCCAAACTGAATAAGTAATAAGTGCGGTAAAACAAATAAAAAAAATACGTGTGGCACTCGGGGACTGCCGCGGTAAAGCTATTGCATAGCTTTTTTTATCAACTTATACAATTATAATTATTTATTTTATTTAAGCAGTATTTTTTATTCTTTGATATTAATTCAAGTTTTTTCTTTGATATTAATTCAAGTTACACTTTTTGAGCGTGGTGACCGATATGAAAACAAATTTTTTCTTTTATAGAATAAATGAGAAGTTAATATTGTTTAAAATATTTTTATTATCTTACAATACATGTAGGTTATTCAGGAATTTTTATAATTGAAACTATAGGTTTATGGTAACTGAAATAAGAAACATATATAGTGGCAAATAACAATAAAAAAATTAAATTAAAAGAACAAAAGTTATCGAGAGGTTCTTGGCAACTAGTTTTAGATTCTTCTAGTCCTAAGGGAATAGAAACGCCGAGGCTTCTCAAATGCTCGGAAAATTTTCCTGGTTTTGAAAGGGGGAGGAGAGATTAATAATAAGTATTAAAAAATTAAAAAATATATATTTAAAATAAGTACAAAATTGACTAATAGTCTAAAGAATAAATTATTCAAATTGTATTTAGGGAATAAAGCACTATTTGATAATATATCCAAACTTTTAGTAAAAGAACCTATGATTTATGACAACTAGATAAACTTCCTATTGAATTATATAGTTTGGACTTATTAACAATTAAAAATAGAACCGGAAACTTTAACTATATAATAATATAAAATATGTATAAGATAAATATAATAATAGAAACGAAAATGTAAAATTGGCATTTATATGCAAATAAATTAATTATTATCAAACAAAACACTTAAGTTAAAGATATTTACCCATAGTTCACAAATCGTTGCACAAAAACTTTACTTTACACATTACTTTATTTCGGGACATAGCGTCCCGAAAACGGGAGCTCTCGCCTTCCGCAGAGAGTCTGGACCTTAGTCCTTACTCGAAGTCTTCTGTGTCTGTGTATATTTGGATACAATCTTCAAATTTGTCATCTTTCTGTTTTTCCATTTCTTTGTTTTTTCTCTTTCTTTTTATTCTGCTTAGATTTATTCTGTTTTGGGTGCTGTAAATTCTGTTTCTTATTCTCGTCGATTTTCTAATTGTTGGTGGGGGTTGTAGTACTGTAGTTTTCGCTACGACATGAGTAAAGCGTATTGAAAAGTATTCAATAGGCGATACTGTATATCTAATATAAATTAATTTTCGGGTTTAGGAAATATTCGTCGCACAAAACAAGTTTTATGCGGTTTTTTAGCATTATCCACGCTCGAGTATTAAACAAAACATAGGAACACCAAAAACCATTCTGTAGAAATTCAAATTTTTCATATATATATCTGTATACGATCGTACGCTCTTCACTAAAATTATTCCACATTCCACTCTACCCGAGTCGCTTCTAATGAATCATGTAGAAAGGATAATTCATAGAATATATAAAGTTTGTTTTTTATTTATTTTAGGAACGATCGAACTCAACGCATACTTGACCAAATACAACATAACCATAGATAAAAAGTTGCAAAATTTGCTTGGTACGCATACGAGGAAATCGTGGCAGCGATTCGTTCACACCGAAAACGAATATCTCATAAACGATCACTCGCTAAATCTCCTAGAAAATTTGCTAAAGATCGATCACACTGAACGGATAACAGCCAGAGAGGCGCTCAATCACAAATATTTCGCGCCCGTAAGGCGAAAAATCCAGAACAAATCATCACCAGTGTTGCCCAATCACTCATCGTTGCTAGAAGAAACGAAGTAAAGGCGATTGTTTTTTTTTTTTTCGAGGTCTTAAGACTGATATGCTATTAGTAATTGACAGTTTCCAAAATCCAAATACATTTATCTAGTTAGTTATGTAAAACATTATTGATCTTTACTGTTATAAAAGACATTCATTTCAACCAATTTCGATTGTGCTCGTTTCTCTTTTTGACAGAGAGCTGGCGACGCAAAAGTAGGGGTGACTCGGTAAAGTCAAAATTTTGTTATTTACAATTTCTATTGTTACCAACATAGCGAGAGGCGGGCAGTCAAAAGTCACCCTGGAAGTATATAGTAAGGGTAGGGGGTTAAACATGCAATTTTTTTTTCGCAAAATAAGTGATAAGGTACAGCTCTGAAAATTTGCAGTATTATCGGAGATAGTATAAGAAAGTAGGGAAAAAATTGTCAGAAGTCTAGATGAAAGAGAAAAAGTCGCCAGAAGGCGCTCATGTTGCGAAAAATTTAGCAACAATGATGTCACTAGGTACACTTCTGACAATTTGTATTCTTATCCTGTAATTCAAAATAAAATTACTTGCAATTGTCAGAAGACTAGGTGGAAGAATAACGGAGATATTAGCGATAGTGAGAGCGCCGGTGCTCCACTCCGGTGCCGGTAAACTGCAGTCTAAATTTTTACAAATGCCGAATTGCAGTCTAAAGTTTTAGGTTACCGACCAGGTGCAAAAACAGACTAATTGCAGTCCAAATAAAGGTACAATTTTAAGTATGCATAGGCATCCCTTAAAAATTTAAAATGTATTTTAAATTAAAAATCCTTTTTAAAATATGGAGATTACTGGTAATCAGGTCAAATGGCTAAATTAACACAGGAATTAAGATTTATTATTAATATTTTCTTAAGTGGGTAAACTAGGTATATAATTTTTAAGCCACCCAAATTATCCCTTAAACTACTTTGTAGACTTTCTTTTATTAAGAATTTTTGGCTAATATAATGAGTTTTATATTTTTTGAATTTGCATATAGCTCGAAAATGTAGATAATGTTATTAGTATTTGCTATTCTTTCGCCTGTGAAGTTTAATAAAGTTCAGTTATTTTGATAAAGTTGTCAAGAGATGGAGATTACGGAAAGTATCAGTGAAAGGGGCCAAAAATTATTAATAGTCGAACAATGTTATGATGGTGGGTGAGGTTTTCCGGGTTTTCCTCACCTGTAAGTCAAATGGCACCATCAATCATCTTTAAGTCGCCCCGGAGCGCCACGGCAAATAATAATAATAGCCGTCCCTTTCCCCGGACAAGCTCAGCTTTTGGGGTTAAAATTCACTCGTAAGGGGGTGAATTAGGGAGAGTATTATTATTATTATTATTATTATTATTATTATTATGTAAGTTCTATTTATATAAAGTGCTCAAAAAAACTAAGGTGGAATGTTGGAGCTGCACAAAAAGAGGTTGCAATACGAAATGTTTTAAAAACATTAAGTGCAAATGATCTTGCTCTTATTGGAAAAAATGCAAACAACGCTCGACGAAAAATAGTGCCAAAGCTCTCTAAAACAAGGTGAGCCTTACAAGAATCTTTAAACCAAATGGAAGTGAAAACGATTATTGGTGAGAATTTTTTATTGGTTATTGATATGCTTCAAGAAATTGTAATTTTTTCGTGCTTTCAAAACTCGTCATTTTTATGTGAACATCAAGAATATATTTATATGGATGGAACATTTGAAAACTTTGCCAAACATTTTTTACAACTGTTTACCATACACTGTTATGTGAGCGGAAACTATGTACCTGTTGCATTCAGTTTATTAAAGAACAAAACAATATTTTATACAAATTTATTTAGGTTAGTAAAAAGTAAATGTTTAGAATTAGGTTTTCACTTAAAACCAAAATATATTGTAGATTTCGAACCAGCTATTCATAACAGTGTTAAAGAAGTTTTCCCTAGTAGCAATATAATAGGATGTCGGTTTCATTTAACACAAAGTTGGTGGAGAAAAATTCAATATCTGGGGTTATCGAATGACTACAGTAACAATGATTCCGAAATTGGAAAATGGATTCACTATATTTTTGGTTTAGTTTATTTGTCTCCTGAGGAAGTTGGGGATGCTTTTGTGGACTTAATATCAATAATGCCCGTAAGCATAAAATTTACCAATTTGGCCGATTATTTGGTCAATACATACATATCTGAGGATACAACATTTCCACCTCAAATTTGTGCTGCTTTAACATCTTCAACTTCCCGAACTACCAATAATTGTGAAGCATTTCACTCTATATTTAAAAAGTATTGTGAAACAAACAGATACATATGCTAAAATCTTAGATAAAAGAGACCAGAGATATAACATACACCGGTTTTAAACCTGCGCAAATGTTGCCAATTTCTAAAGAAGGGTTAACGGAGTGGGGGAACTGGGCGGCGACACGCGGCGACCCGAACTCTGTGACAGGGACCGGACTTTGTTTATTAGCAACTTAATGAACTATTAGGTTTATTTAAAAGGTGTTTAATCGAATTTTGTATTATGAAATCAAATTATCGTGATTTTTTAATATCAAACAGATGCCACGACATTTTATGTAAAGAGAAGACCTTTTATAGAATATTTCGTTAGCGTTTATTTACTACGGACTTTTCTGCAAGAGATTACAGTAAAATGTTGAAATAGAATATATTGTTAATAGAGCAAAAAATGTTACTCATTGTCTACGAGTATTATAAAAATAGCATGTGCGCAGGCTAATACTGCAAATCTACCCTTATGAGTTGAACATTATATTTTTTCTACGGCTATTACATATTATTAAAAATTAGTCAAAATGAGAAAATGCTGTTTTGTATTGTAACCTCAGAAAAAGTATATTAAGGCTTCTTTCTTTAAGAATATTATTTATTATAAAGGATGAGTCACATAAAACTCTAGAAATGCATATGTCTGAAACCAGATAAGATTTTAAAATTTAAATCTATTAAAAGTCATTTGGTCGCTAGGGATGAGTGATTATCGAAATAAATTATCGATAATTGAAAATAATCGATTATTTTCGATCAATAGATTATTTTCAAACAATATATTTTTTGTCATTTCCTTTAAAATCGACTACTTGATAATCTTTGAAAAATCGAAAATAATCGATTAATCAAAAATAATCAATTAATTAAAAAGTCGATTAACTGATAAATCGATTTAAAAAAAAAACAGAATGATCGATTATTTTAAATAATTGATTATTTTCGATCAATCGATTATTATCAATAATCTATTTTTATTGTATTTCCTTTAAAATCGTTAATTCGATTATCTTTGATATACCGATAATCGCCTAATCGAAAATAATCAATTAATTAAGAAGCCGATTCTATGATAAATCGATTATTACCAATAATCTATTTTATTGTATTTCAAAAATATTCGATTAATTAAAAAGTCGATTAACTGACAAATTGATTTTCAAAAAAAACAGAATGATCGATTATTTTATTATTTTCGATCAATCGATTATTATCAATAATCTATTTTTATTGTATTTTCTTTAAAATCGATAATTCGGTTATCTTTGAAATACCAAAAATAATCAATAATTCCAAAATAATCGCCTAATCGAAAATAACCAATTAATTAAGAAGCCGATTCTATGATAAATCGATTTTCCAAAAAATAAAACGAATTATCTATTATTTTCTAATAATCCTTTTTTCATATTTCCTTTGAAATTGATTATTCGATTATCGAAAATAATTGATTATTAAAAAGCTGATTATCCAATAAATCGATAATTTTAAAAAAATAACCAAAATATCGATTATGTAAAATAACCGATTATATTCAATCGATTATTTTCATATAATATCTTTGAAAAATCGAAAATATTCAAATAATTAAAAAACCGATTAAGCGATAAATCGATAATTTTGAATAAATGTACTTTTTCTGCATTTCCTTTAAAATCGATTAATACATTATCTTAAAAAAAAAACGAAAATAATTTATTAAAAACAGCGGATAAATCGATTTTCATTAAAAAATATCAGAATTATCGATAAATCGATTATTTTTGTAACCCCTATCGGTCGCTTGCTTTTATCTGAGCATTTAGCTCCAAAATTTAGAGATTCGGATTTTTTTATCCAGTTATCTTTGAAATCGCATTCGCTTGTATAATAAATAAATATTGCTAAATTTTGGATTTTTTTTAGTAAACGAAAATTATGTTCGAGTTGTTTAGGGGTTTGTAATGTAACATTTTATTAACGTGACTAAGGGTTGATTCCACCGTTGTGTTAAACGAAGTTTAAAATGACATTTTTACATTAACACTGTCATTTTAATCTCCGTTTAACACAACGGTGGAATCGGACCTAACTCCTGTAACTTTAGTATTTTTTTTGTTTATACTAGATTACTTTGTTTTAAGACTGAAAATTCAATGTCACTTTCGATTTGACCGCAAATAAGATGAACCTTGAAATTTTAAGTAGGTCATCCTGTATTTCATCTAATATTCTTATAAAAATACCTTATAAAAATACCTTATAAAAATACCTTATAAAAATAAAATTTAGCTAGCAACTATGATTCTTTACCTCTTATTTATCTACCAAAAAGGGCTAAAAACTACCTTTAGAAAACATTCTTATAAAACTACTTTTTAAATACAAAATTTCGTTAGCAATAATGCCTATTTACTATTTATTTAAATTAAATGTTCAAAATTTTACCCTTTTGTAAATTTATGTAAGTAATATGAAATCTGATGCTTAATATTTATTGAAACCCCTTAATGCGGATCTGAAGTATTCAGCCCAGAGAATCATGGCGCTTTATGTCAAAACGTTAATAAATATTTACCGCTGAAAACGAATATATTCATAACAGTAGTACTTGTATTATAAGTACATACAATTTTTCAAGATACATCGTGACATTTTGAACTTGAAATTGAATAACTAGAACACTTTAAATTGCTAAAATACCAACAAATAAATCAAAAAACAGCTGTCAATGGTGATTAAACTCAGGTGGAGGTGTGATCGCTGAATGGAAATCGGAGCAATTCGGGTGGCGTCGTGCAACAATGATTTTCAATTGGTGGGTTACTTTGGCTTAAAATAGACTGCATGCGCAGTGTGCAATGTTACATCTTCGGTCTCTTTAATCTAAGGCTAAAATGAACAGTTCTCTAAGGTTAGAAAAACACATCCGAAAAAAAAAACAGCGACAAAACAAAAGTTTATTCAACAAAAAATTGACCAGTATTTACAAAAAGAGATTTGTAGATTAGATTTTCTAAAATGTGTTTCTTTTAGTTATATTAACCATTAGGAATCAAAATGTTTATTGTAAATTTCAAGATAAATTGTAATATAACATAATATACAATAATAATAATTTTTATTGTACATTTTTAAATAAATCATAATTTGTCTTTAACATGTATTTTTTAATAAAAATATTATTTCCTATACGTCTTTAAACAAAAAGGTTTCCTATTAATTACAATGTTGAAAATAAATTATTATGAAGCATACTGTACATTCTTAAAACGCGTGATGTCTTCCTAATTGACTTATGACAGTTGACCAATGGAGTACTAAGATACTTTAAAAAATATTGTTGATAAATCGTCTGAAGTGAACTGGATGGAATAAACTATTAAATACGAGATATAATGATGGATCGAATTGAGCACCGGCACTCTCGCTATAGCTAATATCTCCGTTATTCTTTAACCTAGCCTTCCGACGATTTGCAAGTAATTTTATTTTGAATTACAGAATAAGAATACAAATTGTCAGAAGTGTACCTAGTAACATTATTGTTGCTAAATTTTTCGCAACATGAGCGCCTTCTGACGACTTTTTCTCTTCCACCTAGACTTGCTGACAATGTTTTCCCTACTTTCTTATACTATCTCCGATAATACTGCAAATTTTCAGAGCTGTACCTTATCACTTATTTTGCGAAAAAAAAATGCATGTTTAACCCCCTACCCTTACTTTATACTTCTAGGGTGACTTCTGACTGCCCGCCTCTCGCTATGTCGGTAACAATCGAAACTGTAAATAACAAAATTTTGAGTTTACCGAGTTACTCCTACTTTTGTGTCGGCAGCTCTTAGACTATTTGCTAAGCAGGAAGATTGGAAAATATGTATCAAAATATGTCGATGCGGATTATTTCAATAGTCGTTTGACATTTTATTGGACAGTGTGGGCTAAAAGTGTGGCAGTTTATAAAACTGCTCTTGGGCAACAATCGTTTTCCACTCCTTCCTACTTTCGTCTGGTCTTCATCTCTCCCAGGTCACTCATAGGCGTAGGAAATCAATAGAACTATTAGACTGTTAACTGTATTAGAATCAACCAATAACAAGATTTGCCAACAAAATGATCTTGATTTTTGAAAGATTTTTTAACTCTTAAACTAAGTTCATCAAAAATTCAATAATCAATGATTCCCAGGCTACAGAGTGACCTTAAGAAAAACCTCATTAGTTATAGCGGATACAAAAAAGAAAACGAAAAACGTATCTGTCAATTTCAATCACGATATACCCACCTAAAGCTAGGATGGTGCGCATCGTGGGCGGTCCTTATTTTGATGTGCAAATGAAAATAACTCTGTAAGTGACGTCATAGCATCCGGTCCATAGGATGTGGCGCATCACTGGCGGTCCTTATTTTGACGTGCAAGTGAATATCACTGTCATGCGCGTGGCAGACGAAAACTGAACACGGGAGCATCCGGCTGGATTTCAATGATATAATGGTTTGTTTTCGTTAAAAGTAAACTGTCAGTGGAAAACAAATTACTTCTTACTAATATAGCGAACTAATTTTTTTTATGATACAAAAAGTAAAAAAAAAAAACATTATTTTAAACTCTATTTTAATAAACAGTTTAAAGTAAGGTAAAAAACATACAATTACCGATATTCAACTCCGAATATACCTTCGTGCACCTTCTTTGGCTAATACGTCAGCTTGTTCGTTGCCTTCAACACCATTATGGCCAGGTATGTGAGTCTATAGAAACAAAACAAAATAATAGTAAAAATATAGTTTATTTAATAAAATTTCTGATCAAGTAGTTATAATTGAATCGGTAATTTCAAAAACAACATAAGTCAACAAAAATCAATTTTCAGTAGACACAAAAAACTGTTTTATACAAAATTTAAATTTCATTTAAAAAATTAATATTTTTTTTATTAAAGTATTTAATTTTTTTTTTTTTTTTGTTATTGACTTATGTGGTTTTTGAAAACCTACTTTAACAAAACTTATTATTAAAAATTATTTTAAAATGTAGAGAAGGTAATATTAAGCTTGAAAAATAAGCTGATAATATAAATTAAAATGCCAACAAAAAAATCGACTATCCGTGGAAAAACCACATAAGTTGTCATCCTATACGGTATTTGCAACTAATACAAAAATTGGTTAGGGTTTGGCTCATGGGGCTGGGTAGTTTGGGTGAAGATATTGAGACCAAACTTGGTATATAGATGTATTATCCCAAAAATATAAAAATCACATAAAAAAAATTATCTCACCCCACCCCCTAGCTGATATGGAAGGGATGTCACTCTCAAAAAATAAAGTTACGGTTTTTTCAATAAAACAGTTGAAATGTACGATTTTTTTTACATAGACATCCAAAATTTCAAATTTTTCCAAAAATATTTTTGGACTTTTCTGCCTAAACTGTCATAGTTCGGATGTGGGGGCTGATATTTAAAAATACTTACAGATGAGACAAAAATCTAATTTGGGTATTTATGTAGAAAAAATCGTAGATTTCAACTGATTTATTTAAATATTTCTAGCTTAATTTTTAAGGGATGCCACCCCCTTCCATCTTCTTATAAGGGAAGGTGGTTGTAAAATTTTTATACAAAAACTCTATTGTCAATGTTCCAAAAATTATATTTTTATCTCATCTTTAAATGCCACATCAGAACCATGACAGTAGTTCAGGTCGAAAATTTTTCAATGTCCAAAAATAGTTTTGGAAAAATATCAGAATAATTTGGGTTTGTATGTAGAAAATATTGGTAGATTCTAATTGTTTAACTGAAAAAATTATAACTTTACTTTTTGAGGGTGTTACCCCCTCCATATCAGCTAGAGGGTGGGGTGGGCGAAATTTATTTATTTGATTTTCATATTTTTGGGATAATACATCTACTAGGATGGGATGAAAAGTTTCCGGCCTAACCTATAGTAGGCCCGATTTGCTTTCCTGTTCCAACGTGTCTGTGTAGCCTTGTTTGCCGTCGGAATACGCTCGAAATTTAAAGTGAGTGCGTCAAGTAGTTTGTGTCCTGGGTATTTTAAAAGCTTATAAAGTGCGCCACTTTTAAAAGATGGAGAAAAACGAGATAAGAGCGGTGATAAAATATTTCCATATCAAAGGATTATCGCCGACGGAAATAAAAGCTGAACTAGATGCTACACTAGGGGAATCTGCTCCTTCATTTACCACAGTTACAATCTGGGTAGCAGCGGACTTTAAACGTGGTCGTACTAGCACTGATGATGCTCCGCGTTCTGGCAGGCCAAAAACGGCAACTTCTGAAGAAATGGTGCAAACCGTTCACAAACTAATTCTAAAAGATCGCAAATTAAAATTGGAAGAGGTAGCTGAGGCTGTGGGCATATCAAAAGGCTGAGTTCACTATATTTTGTGTGAAGTTTTAGGTATGAGAAAGCTATCCGCCCGATGGATGCCGCGTTTGCTCACGTCAGATCAGAAGCTCACGCGGCTAACCATTTCAGAGGAGAATTTGGCACTGTTTAGACGTGATTCAGGGGACTTTTTGCGTAGATTTATTACGGTTGATAAAACATGGGTTTATCATTATTCCCCTGAAATTAAACAACAGTCCAAACAGTGGACGGCAAAGGACGAACCAGTTCCAAAGAAGACAAAGGCAGTACCGTCTGCTGGAAAGGTCATGGCAACGGTCTCTTGGGATGCTAACGGGATACTCCTAATAGATTATCTCGAAAAGGGAAGAACAATAAATTTCGAGTACTACAGCGACTTACTGGACCAGCTTAAGCAGAATATAAGCGAAAAACGCCCTGGTTTGGCAAAAAAGAAAATTCTGTTTCATCAGGATAATGCACCTTGCCACAAGTCCGTTTTTTTTTTTTTTTTTTTTTTTTTTTTTTTTTTTTTTTTTTTTTTTTGTAAAAGTCCGTTCTTGTAATGGCTAAAATTCATCAGCTAGGCTTTGAACTGTTAAACCATCCTCCATATTCGCCAGACCTAGCCCTGTCAGACTTTTATTTGTTTCCAAACCTAAAAAATTTGTTGCTGGCAAAAAAAATTCCACGGATTTAGAAGTAATTGCAGCCACAAACGCCTATTTTGACGAGTTGGATAAATCAGACTACAGTGACGGTATTAAATCGCCTGAACATCGTTGGGTCAAATGTATTACCCTACAAGGGGACTATGTAGAAAAATAAATTCTTATTCGGTCACTATTATGTTGCGTTCTATGTTAGGCTGGAAACTTTTCATCCCATCCTCGTATATACCAATTTTGGTCCCAATATCTCGACCCAAACTGCCCTAGCCCAAAAATTTAAAAAGGTTTATTTATCTAACAGTTAATGCGACTTTTTTGACAAAACTTTTAAGAAATAAACCCAATTTTGTCAAAAGTTGACTTATGTGGTGTTAGAAATGACCTATTCAATTACATTTTAGTTTTGTTGATTGAAATGTTTATTTTAAGTAGTAATAGGTACCAGGAGTGCCGTTAGTAGAATCAAATATACATAAAATAACATGAAGGGTTATGTTTAATCTGCTGATCACAAGATTCAAGATAGGTAAATGTAGTTGGAGCACTGGGACTACCTAGGACTCTAGAGAAATTATAACCGAACTTCGATTTTCGATCAAAGACCACTCAGCTGAGATATAGGTTTATAAATATGGGCCTTACTTCCTCTTAAAATCATCAAAATTTGTTGTTATTTGTGGAACTCAGGGTAGCTGAGTTCCACTGATACATCTGCAAATGTTATTTTGTTTTTGCAATTGATAGTATTTGTATTTAGCTTTTATTATTTATAGGAGAGCCATGGACACTTTTAAATGTGTTATGTAAAACATGAAAATACTTCGCTGCAGTCCCTGCTACGATGGAGCCCTGGACGACGACGCGACCTTTTAAAAAAGCTTATATAAAAATTGCTGTCATAAAAGCAAGCTTGAAACTTTCAGATATTATTTATATTAAAACTAATAAAAAAAAAGACAGCTGCAACCTATATTTTTCGGTTCCACATAATTCAGAATCAGTATTCATTTGAATGATATAGTATACAACACAATTTTACTCTATATTAAATGCACAAGGCATCTGAAATATTTAGCTGAATAATGATTAATAAATAACCTATCGTTTTAACTAATAGATAAACATAGTTATTGTGTTTGTGTACCTTAGGAGATAGTCACAAAGTGCCGTGGGGGTAACTGACCCTACACACGTTACAGATAAAGACACATGCTATCGTGGACTTTTCTATAGGCCTTTTTAAGATCTACACCTTTCTAGTACATTGTTCTGATGTATCTCTTAGGATTTAGCCAGCGTAAGCCATTTAAGCTTACGATATCAGTTTTTTTGACAAAACACTGTCATAGTTCAGCCATTTTATACAAAATATTTAGAAATACACCCAAACCTTCTGTGTTTATCGCTCTTTCTATTAGCGAAAGCCGTATCAAAATCCGTTGCGGGGTTTAGAAGAAGTAATCGGTGAAACCGACAGAAAGTTTTCCACTGCTACAAAGATGACAACAAACTTATTTTTATTAGCATTTTCTACATCTGCTTTCTGAAGATGTCGTCATCGAGCTCTCCACCCCTGCACTGGTGCATCTGCACCAAAGTATTTCCATCTTTTACAGGGTAAAAAATTAAAGATAAATTTAAAATTCAGTCTTGTGCAAATGTGTACTGAAAAAGTATCAGGGCTCTCCTACTATATAGCCTCGATAACAGTTATTTAAAATATCCAACCAAACACTGGTAAAGTGAGGATAAGAGAGTTAGGAAAATTACTAGATTCAAAAGTCCCACACTTTCTTTGCCCATGAGTAACGTGAATATGTCAAATAATTGGAAAGGTGTATTATAAAAATCCTGCAATCAATAACACAATCATCTTTTTTAAGTTTCAATTCAATTATAGACAAAACAAGAATTAAAATAAATATATTGGATTCATATCGAGATTATTTTTTTTATGAGTTAAAAAAACTAAAAATCATACCCAAATTACATGTGCAAATCTTTTTATCAACTCATCCAGTTTTTGCAACTCTTCTTTATTTATAACAGGTGCTTTAGAGGAGGTCATCCAATTGTTTTTCTTCCATTTTTGGATCCATTTTGTCATACAGTTTATTGTAAATTGTGAATCGGTTAAAATGTTTACTTTACTTACACCTACGGTTAAAATGTAAAAGAAATACTTTTAAGTAAGAATATTAATTTTAACTTTTATCAATAATAATGATTGAAGAGCATACCTTGACTTTCTAACAATTTTAAAGCCTCAACACAAGCTTGAATCTCAGCTGTATTATTAGTAGCTTTGCCTACTACAGGTTTTGATATATTTCTAAAAAAAAATATGGTATTTTTCAATTTATATGCATGAAACACAAACTTACAGGGGGTGATTGTGTCCAAACCAAACTCCTATTCCAGCTTTTGCATTTAGTTTGCCATTATTTTCACATGCTCCATCTGTGTAAACAACTATATAACCATTTTCTTCCTTAAAAGATGCCTTGTTCTTTTTATTTTGAAGAGGAAGTCCATCTGCACTATCATCAGATGAAGATCTGGTAGATTTTTTTCTATAAATTGATGGTTTCTTTTAGGAACAAATTTGTTAAAAATAATTTATTCCTCAAAAAATAAAAACAGATCGGTTATTATTAGTCATAGTAAGACAGGAAAAAAGAGGTCAATTATCTAGCGCCTAACCCTGGACAACAAACTTCTCTGGAACTTACATGAGAAGTAGTAAAAATGGCCACAAAAGCCCTAATGGTATGTAGAAACATTGCGGGTAATAGATGGGGATGTAACCAGAACACACTTCGATGGATGTATACAGCAGTTGTGAGATCAATAATCACTTAGGGGGCTGTAGCCTGGAATAACAGAACTAGTTTAGTTATGCCTGTGTTTGCATCACTGGTGCAATGAGCACCTGTCCTACAGCTGCAATGGAGGCGATCTTAAACCTCACCCCTCTACATTTAATGATAGAGAGTGTGTAAAAAAGGACAAGATATAGAATGATGAGGAACAGCGTAATCAGACGAAAGTCTATTAGCTTCAGGACCGAAGACACTTGGGATATTCAATCAACACCACGATTACATTCTATTTAGTGACTTACGTAGGTGGAACTATCTGAAGTTTCTTTCAAAGAATATAACAGAAATATGGAAAATAATGTTAACACTAATCCTAAATATTTTTTGAGCTTCATAAATAACAAAAGAAAAGCCCATGATCTTCCAAAAACCATGACCTGTAATAATTCTTAGGGCTTCGATGATATTGTCAGCATTGTGAATGAATTCGCCAAGTTCTTTTCATCAATTTTTACTACCGACAATGTACAAAATTTACCTTCAAATAATTTTAAGAATACTGTGAATATATCAACCTATCAAATTAGTGTGATCGACATTATGGAAAGAATTAACAGTCTACCATCGAAATTTTCCCATGGTCCAGATGGGATTCCAACTTATTTTTTAAAAAATGCATTTATACTTTGGCTAATTCTCTAAAAATCGTTTTTAACATATCCCTTAAATCAGGAATCTTTCCAAATTTCTGGAAACATAGTTTTTTGAAACCAATTTAAAAATCGGGCCCAAAAGAGAAAATTGAAAACTACCGAGCTGTTTGTATCCAATCCGATATTCCTAAAGCATTCGATTATCTCATAAGTAAGTTCTTATCTTGGGAATGTAAAAACATCATTATTAATGAACAGCATGGTTTCTGTCCTGGTTGGTCAACAGTGACTAATCTCTTGCTTTACAACACTTACATAAATAATGCTTTACAAAACAAGTCACTAGTTGACTTGATCTATACAGACTTCTCAAAAGCCTTTGATCGAATAAACCACAAACTTCTTATTAACAAACTAAAAAATATTGGAATATCGGGTGTCATGCTGACATGGATTCAAAGTTATTTAACAAATCGTTTTCAAAGCGTGAAAATTGAGGGTGTTGTGTCTCATGAGATTACAGTTCCTTTAGGTGTACCTCAAGGGTCTCATTAACTATTTAATCTGTTTATTAACGATATTTGTGATACATTAAAATTTAGCCAATACCTACTTTTTGCAGATGATTTTAAGTTATTCAAATCTATTAATTCACATTCTGATATAATTGAATTGCAAGCAGACCTTGACTCCCTGAATATATGGTGCAAACTAAACCAAATGGATCTAAATATTAGGAAGTGCTTCTGTATATCTTTTAGCAAAATTTTGTCACCCATCATACATGACTATCAAATTAACAATCATAGTGTACCAAGAGTTGATACCATTAAAGATCTAGGTGTCATGATGAATAGTAAATTGTCTTTTCAGGCACATATAGATATGATAACAGCAAAGGCATCAAAACTATTAGGTTTCATTTCTAGGTCTTCCACAGATTTTTCTGCTTATACGTTCAAAACGATGTATTGTTCTCTAATAAGATCACAATTAGAATACTGTTCGATTATTTGGAACTCATATTACAATACTCATAAGTCATAAGTATCAAATTGAAACTATTCAGAATAAATTCTTAAGAATATGCGCCTATAAAATGGGTTATATAAGAGGAGATTACTCATATGCTTCAATTAAACTTAAAATCACTTTACTTTAGGAGAACAGTTACTGATATAATTTTTATAAATAAATTGTTACCTGGGAATATTGATTGTCCTCAAGCAGTAGGTCTTATTAATTTTGATACCTTTAGTAGGACTAGACAATTTGACTTATTTAATATACCACTAATTATGCTTTTAATTCACCAGTAAGTCGAATGTTATGTACATGTAATAAGTTGAAATGTAAAAATTGTGACATTTTTGGAACTATTAATGCTCTCAGGACATATTTAAATAATATGGAAATCTAACATTTTGTCTTTATTTTCTTACTGATTTTATAATTGTTATTTGATGCCCTTATATTTTGTATTGTATTTTATATTACCTATATTAGTATTAGTTTAGTATTTATTTTGCTGCTATTATTCTACTTAATATTGTATTTTTTAAATGGGGTTACCCGTGAATATATAAATAAATAAATAAGATATGCCTCAGGACAAAATAAGAAAGAAGTACAGTTTTGAGAAAAACTTCAAAACCACAGAGCTGGGCTGCAGGAAAGAATGGCTAGAATCAGTCATGCTTGCAATTGAAAGACATGCTATTCACTGGTACACAGATGGTTCCAAAACCATAGAAGGAACTGGAATAGGTGTGTATGGGCCTATAACGAGGCACTCTGAAAGTTTGGGTACAAGCATCTTCCAGGCAAAAATTCAGTCCACTGAGAAGTGTATCCAGTTCAACACTGAGAAAAACTATCACAGACAAGAGATTATCCTAATGTATAACAGCCATCAAAGTGCTGAGCTTACATAATCAGCTCAAACATGTTCTGGAGATTCATAGAAAAACTAAATAGGCTAGGAGAGGAAAATACATTTACTTCACTTGGGTCCTGGGATATAACAGATAGTCTTGCAAGGAAAGGGGCTCAAACTCCCTTTGTGAGACCTGAACCGTTCTGCAGTATCAGCTGTAACACAATATTAAAAGAGATTAAAAAGAATTGAGCAGTAGAAGAACCAATAATTGGAACAATCTCTTGGGGCTAAAATACTTTTGGGAAAGTATAACCAAAAATAATGGTAGCCTGTATCTGCCTGAGCAAGAACAGGCTACGCTTTATAACAGGGACCCATAATAGGCATTGCCAACTCAAACGGCACCTTATTAAACTAAGAGTAGTGCAGATTCTGTGAGGAGAACGAAACCCCCATTACTTTCTGACTGAATGTGTAGCACTTCAGAATCCAAGGGCACTATACTTAGGAGCATGCCAAATGGAAGAGGACAATCCACCTAACTTGAAGCCACTCCAAATTCTTAACTTCCTGGAGAAGACAGAATTGGAAGGGTTGTTATAGACATCGAGACTATTTCCTTGATGCATTAGAGACAGAAAGAGGCACAATAGATCTTTTAGGTCGCAGTCTATTAATACCCCATTCCATAAGGTAGGAAAAGTTGTTTTAAAAAATTATAGACAGCCTTAAATTGTACATTTTAACAGAGCAACTGTAAAGGACACCTTATATATTATATTAAATTACCTTGTGGTTATAACGGACGTGGAAGGTAAAGTACTTGTAACAGATGTGGAAGACAAAGTACTTGTAACAGATGTGGAAGGTAAAGTACTAACACTATTCCTAATTATCACAATTTCTTGCCGGATTCTTTTTACTTCATTATTAAGTAGTTTAGCACGTCTTTCAGCCTCGTTTAATCGTTTGACTAATTCATCTAGTTGATTGGATCTAAAATAATGAACCTAGCTTATTAATCTGAATCTGTAAGGAAAAAAATATTCTTACACTAGGGATTCCATAATTTTGCGAACTGGCAAAGGAAATCTGAAAAAACTAGTAACGTAAATATTATGAATGAGTCTATATCCAATTAAAATTAATCCCATCGAATACGTTTTAATAAAGGACAGCATTTATAATAGTTTTATTTTCTAAAAAACATGATATAAAAGTATTGTTATATACAATTGTAGCGTTTAATTTTAATTATATATCTATCATGAGACTTTTCACACCTTAAGTACTATTCTAGTTTTATAATTAAAGTTTTTATCACATAACAAAATAATTATTAATTATTGTTTAGTTTTTTTATTTCAAACCACAGATGCCACAGATTTTCAAACAGAAAAGTTGGTTAGTATTCTGACAGGTGAGTTATTTATAATAGGCAGTGTAGCCAACACTCCACGAGCGAGATTACGAGAAAATCGCTCGGTTGGCATCACTGATAATCGGAGATACTAGGTTCTTTCGTTCGTCCCACTGGTGTAGTTGGGTGTAGTAATGAACTACACCAACCCACACCCATACCTTTCGTTTGGTCCGGTGTAAAACCAATGAACTGGAGTGGGGTAGAATGCTTGTCAATCAAAGAAGTAGAGAGGGTAGAACCAGGCCCATGACACTCCCTGGGCGGGAAAAAGACACGCAGCTTTTACTGCGCTGACGTTTTCGGGATATAACCTATCACTCGTCATAAATCCGGTTAAAAACTCGCTACCATGCGCAGGCAATCCATATTTCGTACATAAATACAAACTTTTGTTTATATTTTATCGAAGTAGTTTTTGTAATACATTCACAGCTTAAAAACGGAAAATTTGTTGTTTTGATAGTGAATTTAGATCAAAAATACCCCAAATACACTTTAGTGTGTGTTTTATCCTTATTGTTACGTATTATTACTCGTTTTATTTGAGGACATTGGAATAAATAGAGTACTAGAAGTAATCAAGCTAAAAAGGTGTCTTATAAGAAGAAAATACATTGCATTCGACTGATTTATGTTTAATATGTTTTCGTAAAGTATTTCCAACATGCTAGTTCTTTGAATATTTGTAAATTGTAAGTGTATAAGTGATAGAAACTGATCTAGTGCTTTGTGCTTCGTTTTTTTTGTGTTGGTGTCCCAGCCCAGCATTCCTAGCTAGCAGTAGTAGCAAAAACATTAACATTGTCCACATTCAACCCGTTTACATGTATATGATTTATCAGCTAAAAGCAGAATACAATAGTTCTCTGCAAAATGTAAACAACGCTACAAGGAAAATTGCTCATGTATAAATTCAACAATTAAATCAAAATATATTATTTTTAAAGGACTTATATCAACTATTATGTTAATTATAAATATTATAATATAAATATTTGTAACAAAATAATAGTTGTGTATTAATAAATCTGTTACTACTCCAAAAAATTTATTGTTTATTGATTATCAGGTATCAAAAATAATATGTTTCTTTTTATAGTTGTAAATAAAAACAACACTTTTTATCCGTCCATTTAACACTTACAAACATATGCATATTTTAAGGTGTAAGGATCCCTAGCCTCTTATTTTTTTACATTAGACACAAGACCTGTGATGTCACATTAAATCGTGAATATGAGAAAAAGGATTTTGGAGTTGTCTTTCAGTCTAATTTGAAGTTTAATAACCATTTCTTACAGATAACTAAAAAACAATAAAAGCTTTGGGTTTTTAAATCAGAAATACAAAAAAAATTTAGAATTACCACCAAAATCAGATTATATAATGCCTTACTAAGACCCCATCTTGAGTATGTTTCACAAATATGGATGCCCTTGAAAGCCACACATATTGATCATATTGAAAAAGTACAAAAAATATTTTTACCCTACCTTTATGCCATAAAAAATACTTGTACCTTTATAAGATCTCATATAAAACTATGCTCGATAGTTTTGAGATTAAATCTCTTTTACAAAGAAGAAAGCAACAGTCTGTGATATATTTTGTACTCTTATTTTAAATAATGTTAAGTACAAAGATTGTGATTTGATTGACTATATAAATTTTAATGTGGCAAAGGTTAATCTAAGAATCCCAAGTAACAAAAAATTATTTAGTTTAGATTCAAGTAGTATATTTCCTTTTAACAAGATAATGGCTGTTACCAATGAGTTTTTTAGCGAGGTTCAAATAGATATCTTTAATGTTAGCCTAAGAAAGTTGAGGAGTGTACTAAATTAAGTTCACTAGATATAAAGGTTTGTTTTGTTTTTAAAGTTCTTGTTACTTAACTCTACATGTAACTACTATTAATTTTTTTATAGTATCCAATAAATTATACCTTAGTTTAAAGTCAATTTTAAATTAGTGGTTTTACAAGAATGTCAAATAGTAATATGTATTGTGTCTATGAATTTGCTGTGTGTAGTAAATGGCCAATATACATAACTTTTATATTTTTATCACAAGTGTAAAAACTACGAAAACCATATAGGTACATTTAGTTCCCATTTTAAAATAAATTCAAATTAATTCATAATAAAAAATAACGATTTTAGTCTGCCATACTTGAACTCATTCATAAAAACAAGTCACTGAGTATATATTTGTAAAAAAAACTACACTAAATATGTCTCCGTTACAAATTTTTAAATTTAAAACTACATACTTTCTTTCCTATAGATTTTGCAGTACCTAAATAACGTATAGAATAAATGTTTACAATATACTAGAAAAGTTTTAGATTAGAGTAATTTTTAAGAAATAAAGCAATACCTCTATTTTGTTACTCTAACCTTGTGTGTTATATATTTCCCTTGACAAACTAACGTTATATTTTGAACTAAAAGTAACTAAACTTTTCACCAAAAAGTAATATTTCACATATATAAAAAAATTTAAAACGGTTCTGTCCTTCTTACATTTGTGAAGACTGCCCTGATATCTAATCTATTTTCTTCTTCAAAGTAATTAAGTTGTTCAACCGTTGTCTATAAAGGTATCTCACATCTCCCTCATACATACGAATTTGAAAAGCAACAGAACAAAAATTCAACTAACCAGGTATACCAAGTCCGTGTAAAGAAAACTTTTCATATCCCGAAAACGTCAAGTGTCAACTAAAATTTCTACTTTTAAAGATCAAACGTGCCGCCTCAGAGTGCCAATACTGATTGGTATATATACTGGGGTAGAACGTAGACATGGGTAACGCACTAAAATTCTTTGCGTTGATACACTAAGGGTCGGTTTTTCAATGTCCAGTCAAAGTGGCTGTTACGTAGCCGACAGCTATATTTAGCTGGCAGTCAAAGTCCCTGTTACCGATGGAATATGGATGGAAGTGTTTTTCATCACGAATTTAACTGCTAGCTACGTAGTCTAATAGTTTTTATTTATTCTTAGACAGGTTGGCATTTCTGCTAATTTGTTAAATGGTTTTTATTGGATAATTTAAATTTTCCGTTTTACATATCGTGTCTTGTGTTGATCGTCACCGACCTTCACATAAAACTTGTTCTATTTTGCTTCCATTTTTCTTTAAGATCCTGTTATTTTCTGTTTTTGGGCAATTAGTGATTTAGAAAAAAGAGAAAATATCTAATTACGCGGCATCAGATAGCCCTACTATTGAAATTTGCTTATCTTACAGAATGTAAAAAAAACCGGAAAATGCAATATCACGGAAACGAAATGAGAAGGTTGCAGAAAAATTTTATAATAAAATTCTTTTCATTAATATCAAAATAATTGGGCCGTTCCCTTCCAATACACGGATTAGACGGTCATCTTGGCATCGTATTAAATAATTTCTTTGTCATCGTTGCTGTGAATGTATTTAAATAAATCCATTTTTGAGAAATAATAGGTTCTTTCGTTCGTCCCACTGGTGTAGTTGGGTGTAGTAATGAACTACACCAACCCACACCCATACCTTTCGTTTGGTCCGGTGTAAAACCCACTATACCTTCCTGTCGGCGATGTGGTGTACACTGGTGGATATTTTCACCACCAGCTATTTAGCAGGAGTGAATTACACTCGACGATGTGTATAAGGAATAAGGAGGAAGTAAATTAGGGTAAATAAGGTGGTGTAACTGGTGTAATTTACACTGGTGGACACTACACCAATAGCGAACGAAAGAACCTAATAACAATAAAAATATTAACCTCTAAATCTGACAAACAACGTCCTACGCAATACGCATGTACAATAAATAGCTGGCGGCTATCTACAGGGGTGGGAAACTGGTATGCGCAGGTCAAGGATCAATCAACCACGTCCGCGTGGCGCTGCAGTCGGGTGGTGGGGTAGGTGGTGGGAGTGTAAATGACAGGTGAATATTGATTTTGGGGGGGGGGGGGGTGTCATGGCGTCTTGGCTTAAATCAAACGTGTTTATTTATATTGGTGACTTGGTTGTGTTCAGTTGTGTTTTCATTTCCAATTTGCTTAATTGATTTAGTTGACCACTGTTAGTGAGCTTGTTTTTCCATTATAAATTTGTGCGTTTTGAACTGTTATCTTGTGCTTTTTCCGCTGTTATTTCGTGCCCAAAAAAATTAGCAGTAGAAGTAGTATAATTAGAAGTAAAAGTACTAACAAAAAAAAAAACAACAAAAAACAAAACCCAAAAAAATTAGCAGTAGAAGTAGTATAATTAGAAGTAAAAGTATTAAAAAAACAAAAAACGAAACCCAAAAAAATTAGTAGTAGAAGTAGTATAATTAGAAGTAAAAGCACAAAAAAAACAAAAAAAAACAAAACCCAAAAAAAATTAGTAGTAGTGGTGGTGGTGGCAGTAGTAGTAGTAATAGTATGGTGTTCGTTTTATGATTTTTTTTCAGTGAGAAACAGTTGTGACCTTTCTGGAATATGAAGCAGCTTAATCAGATATGTTGGACTTCTTTTCGAGAAGGAAAGTTAGTAATCTACTCATTTATTTTATACTTATACTGTGTATTTTCTGTTTCATGATGTTTGGGGTTGCAAAGCTGTATCGTCGAAGAAGAAGCAGACTAATAATACATGTTGGACTTCTTTTTGAGAAGGAAAGTTAGTAATCTACTCATTTATTTTATACTTATACTGTGTATTTTCTGTTTCATGATGTTTGGGGTTGCAAAACTGTATCGTCGAAGAAGAAGCAGACTAATAATACATGTTGGACTTCTTTTTGAGAAGGAAAGTTAGTAATCTACTCATTTATTTTATACTTATACTGTGTATTTTCTGTTTCATGACGTTTGGGGTTGCCAAGCTGTATCGTCGAAGAAGAAGCAGACTAATAATATATGTTGGACTTCTTTTCGAGAAGGAAAGTTAGTACTCTACTCATTTATTTTATACTTGCCGCGTTTGAGAATCCATATCGGATGCATTTTTTACATCTCAAGCGTTTTTTATCCACATCGGACACATCTGTTCCATTACATTTATGTATACTGAATGACATTATCAAAGATTTATTACATCTCAGATGCATTCGATGTGGATTCTCAAACGCGACATATACTGTGTATTTTCTGTTTCATGACGTTGGGGGATTGCAAACCTGTATCGTAGATGTTGGACTTATTAAAAAATAAAGTATTCCTCGGACTTATAATTTTTTATTAATCCATTTATTTTAATGAGATTGTACTTATACTGTCTTTCTTTTTTCACAGCTCAAGTTTTTTACAAAATGATGGACAGTGTTGTATCCTGGAATATGTAGCAGCCATCCAGCTACTTCATACATAATACAATTTTCATATACATTACATTTTTTAAATATTGGATTTGTATTATATATATTCTTTAATAAATTTATTTTTTGAATATTCTTGTTTTTTTTATCTAAAAACTATTAGTCAAATTAAGATTTGTTCACACAAACTGCATTTTTGCTTTATTAAAGCAAAAATGCAATTTGTGTGAACAAATCTTAATTTGGCTAACAGTTTTTAATGCGGATAATTTTTACTGTCAAATTTGAATAGCCCCGCGCTTTTCTTCTCTTCTTCTTTTTATTATTTTCTCTTCTTTCATATGGCCTCTTACTAGACAAGGACTTAATTGAAAAAAAATCAACCACGTCCACCAGGTGCCGCTAAAAACTCTATCATCCTTTTTTAACATGGGAGTTACCGTTCTAAGAGTAAGTGTTCTGTGGCTATCTATACGAAATTACCACTTGCAAGTGTCGGTTACGGTTACAGTCAAAATAGCTGACGGCTATCGTATAACTGGAGGTCGAAAAACGTTTTGACAGTCAGTGGCTGACGGCTATCTCCGTAGCTGCCAGCTATCCTAAATAGCCGGAGATTGAAAAACCGGACCTAACTCCGGCGCACTCTATTGCGCCAACTCATTGGCCGTGTTCATCGTCGTCAAACATGTTTTAAAAGCAAAGAAACATGTTTCATAAGCGGTTGGAATGACGCTGAACGATCATTTTTGTTTACGATTTGTTTTCTCAACCTCAAATCTGTCAAAAAATGGAATGACATTTGGTTGGCACAAAGAAGGTTATGTGAATTGTTTACTCTAGTATTTTTTTAAAAAAATTGAGTTGAATTGATTTGTACAGTGAATTAGAGTTTATATAAGTACCCTTCTGAAAGTGGTTATGACAATTTTACGGCGAAAAACCTACAACTTGTATTATTTTGGGTTGTAAAGTCATGATGTTTTTATTGCCTCTATGGATCTTGAATTCTACATACTTAGACTAATCAAAGAAATTGTAATAGTCATTTTATTAAAGGTAAAATACATTTTTTTGACACACAAATAAAAACATACTGTAACTAGATCATACTTTGAAGAGCAGAATGAGAATGATATTTATTGTGTTTAATCAACTGTCTGGTCTGCACCAATAAATTAAAGGAACTCATGTTACTAATAACATACATATCAAAAAGTGATCTTTTTACATATATCAAGGATACATAAAAGTGTTTAATAATAGAGACATCAAGTATGACTTTCTTATTTTTAGGGAAACAGAATTCCTTCAAAGTTAGTAATCATTTAAACTGGACTCCAGCCCAGAACTTGAGGCATGTGTCTCAAACCAGTTCAAAACTAACTGATTCGAAAAAGGAGAAAGAGATAAAAATGAAAATCAACCTGAAGTAAACTTTTATTTTTGAGTCATACCTAACATCATAAGTCCCGCTTTAGGCAAGACAAACCCACTTTCAAGTTATGTGTTCCATTGTCCCCAAAGAATGCAAGAATGTCCCGCTTTAAAAGAAAACGTGATCTGATTCAAAACATTTTTCAAAAAAGAGTGGTATCTCATATAAATATGTGCTAGTGAAAAAAACTTACTTAATTTGAAGTATCAGTATTGAAAGCCAAGCATAACATAAACAAGTCACGTCAACAGTTCCATTCCCATTTAAAAACTAAAATATAGAAAATCAGCCCACTAAACAAGTTTTATTTCGCTTTTCTAATTTCTAATAAATAAACAAAATTATGTTATTTTACTTATTTTTAATACATTTTTTTATTATATTATTGTTTTACTTTTACAACAATCTTACTGTTGTTATTCTACATTAAAAATAATGAAAAATTGCTGTTGTCTTTTAAAATTTACAGGCTTCTTGCTGTGAGGTAAGAAATGATAACGTTTTATTACAAAAACCGAAAATTGTTAAAATAATCCCTATCTAATGCTTTACTTATTTTTTTACAAAGTATTTTTGATTTAGGTACTTAGGTGTTATACATTTTTGGTCATTGCTAATATTCATATTGAGTCTGAATTATTTTTATGTATTAATAAAATTTGTCTAGTATTATAGAGTTATACATACCTTATCGACAAACTATATACATTAATTCTTTTATAGGAATGATATATTTTGTATTGGAAATTAATAAATATACAAACTTAATGTTGTCATATAGGTAGAGCGACTTATTAGCAAAAATTATTTGAAATGTATACAGTAATGAGGTATTTTTTTAAAGGTTCAACAAACCAAGGTGGGCCCTTTTTAATATAATTGCTTATATTTAATTTATTTTGTAAATAAAATGTCATACTTTTATTATTATTATTTATTTTTTAATGCCCTTTTGGCCCTATATACATTACATGAAAACAAAAACATCGGTGCAGTTTTAATAACAAAACTCGTCTGTTTTGAATAACTGTGCTAAAACTATATAATATGTAGGTATGTTATATTATCCATATTCCTTACTGGTGGAATCCCATTAACGTCCAAATGAAATAATTTAAGCATACGTGTATGTATCTACGTCTGGAATTAATTTTATTTTCTTCAAATAGGTATCTCCATAAATACAATATTATATTAAAATTCAACTTAACTAATCAACTCTATTAGGGTATGAAACCTTAAAAATATAAATAAATAAACAAACACATAACCTAACAAAATGCCAAAAGACGGATTTGACAGGGGTTCAAGGTCAATTTTATGCTTTTAAAGCAAACAAGCGAGTTTATTTTCCGCTTTTATGCTTCTTCAAAAGCGCTGCAGCGGTTGACAGTTCATCGTCACCGCTTACTCAGCGTTACAACATGTTTGACGACGATGAACACGGCCATTGCGTTAACGCAATTGCGTTATTGCGTCACACCACTGCCTGCGCCGAATGAAGTCGATGCACCTCTGTGTATCGCATGATACCGGTGTTATACAGCGCGGGCTGTCTTTTGTTCAAGGCAATAACGCAATTGGGAATTTAACTAAATTTTTTTTACTATATGTTTAAAAATAAACGAAAATATAACAGTGTAATGCACTCATTTTTTTATTTCATTGTGTTCGGATTTTACAAAAAATACAAAAATTCCAATTTATATAAAAAGGATATAAATTTTGTATACTAGTAGCCAATCAAATTGACAGTGTACAAGATTAAAATTCATAAAATTCGACCTACAATCCTACAAATGATGTGACGTGTTGCAAAGAACATAATTACTTGAAAGATTTTGGGTAATCTGCATTACGAGTTGCATCAATTACGTAAATTAAAATTCTGAACTCGTCACGGAAAACGGAATCAGTGCCTGGCGCATGGCGCACCAACAACTCGCGATCCTTTCGACTCAGTATCGAAAATTGCGTTGCGCTGATACAGTAACAACTGGTGTATCAACGCTCGTAACGCATACAACTGCGTTAACGCAATAACGCAACGCAGCGCTGCGTTACCCATGTCTAGTAGAACGATAAGGTACCGTCTGCGCATCCATCACGAGTGTAGAAATTATGCGTGATTCAACCTTCCACTCTTACACACGTAAATGACAAGGAGAGGTTGCCCTAAAGCACTGTAAACAAATTCCAGGATCGACTTTATTCAGCGATTATGTTCATGTTCAGCTCTGTTTTTTGTTTGTGTTTTGGCTGTTGTAAGCTTTTTTGGCGTCAATTCTTTGTTATCTTGCTTATATTTATGATTTTTTATGCTTTTATTCCGATTTAGTATTAAATTATACTTGTTAATTATTTTTCGATGCACTATTTTATAATTGTTTCACAAAATGTTGTTAAACCGTCCCTGAATTTTGTTTACAAAATGTGCAAAACGAAATTGTGCATAGTGTCCAGACTTTTTCATTGACAGTTATCATTCTACTCCTCTCCACTTCATTGTTGTCAATAGGCTTGAGATGCGACTCTATGGGCGAAGACAGGTTATTTTTCATCTCACTCGGGAGTATTTATAACGACCATTTCCTATTTCACTTTGTTATTGTCTGATCCACCAGCCTGTGGATTGAACAATAACAATGTGAAACAGAAAATAGTTATTATAAATACTCCCGAGTGAGATGAGAAATAAAAATGGCTGCGCCCATAGAGTCGCATCTTGTTCAATTGATAAAATATGCACATTAGCTTTCTACCCCACTCCAGTTCATTGTGTAAAACCCACTATACCTTCCTGTCGGCGATGTGGTGTACACTGGTGGATATTTTCTCCACCAGCTATTTAGCAGGAGCGAATTACACTCGACGATGTGTATAAGGAATAAGGAGGAAGTAAATTAGGGTAAATAAGGTGGTGCAACTGGTGTAATTTACACTGGTGGACACTACACCAATAGCGAACGAAAGAACCTAATAGGTCTTTTCCTTTGCATCGAAAGTGTAGCACTGAACTACACCACTTCTGAAAATATCGTTCCATTTATACAAATTGTATGGATGGAACAATATTTTCACTATACGGAGAATGGTCGCACTGCGCAGCTTTCTGAGTGCCTTTTAAAAGGAGATAGAAACGTCCGCCATTTTGAACCCTTATTACGTGTTGCCAATATCTTGGCGCAATATTTTTAATAGGTGCGTTTTAATCATCCGCTTCTGCTTCGGAATTGTCAGTTTTCTTGTTTTAATCTGACAGGTTAAAACGACTAAACCGACAATTCCGGAAGCAGAAGCGGATGATTAAAACGCACCTGATATTTTGCTTGCTGCTGTCAGTGTCAGTGAATATTAGGTCTTTTCCTTTGCACGAAAGTGTAGCGCTAAGCTACGTCACTTCTGAAAATATCGTTCTATCCATACAATTTGTATAAACGGAACGATATTTTCAGAAGTGGTGTAGCTCAGTGCTACACTTTCGATGCAAAGGAAAAGACCTATATTATTTTTGAAGTCACAGTTTATTGCTAAAGAATCAGTTAGCTCACTCGGACCAGTTGAAAGTTCCAAAATAACATCCACTCCAGGGATACAAATTCAGGATACGCAAAAGACTGCTGTTTTATTATAGGCGGTTGTCATATATTGTATTAACCGAGTTGCACAGTGTATAAACTGAAACATTGAGATCAAAAGTGCCGACGCAGAGTGAGCGATCTGATTCTTTAGCTGTAAACTGTGTCACCATGGGCGAAGTTAAGGGGGGGCTTGGGGGGGCTAAGCCCCCCCAAAAATCAAATTAGCCCCCCCAAAAATAATTCGAACATTTATCACACATCCACCCAAACATTTCAGATTTCAGAACAGAAATTAAAAAATAAAAAGAATCGTGCCATTTGATATATTCTGCAATTTTATATTTAGTTCAGAAGGCAGTAAATTTTTTTCGTATTCATTTTTCCAGTCGGTGTATATGAAAAATAAACTGTTCTCTTAGTGACAAAAAACAAAATTTTTGAGTCTGACACTTATTTTCCCAGTCATAACTATTTTATATTTACTAAACTAGAACATAAAGCTTATAAAAATAGCAGTTTGGATTATCTCAGATAGCGGAAAGTGAGTGTGGCAGAAAATTGAGCATATAAATTGATACAATCATGAACTGTTTATAATAATAAGTCTGGCTGATTTACGAAATTGGCTAATGAGTTTGGTAATATCTTCTAAATGGAAAAAATATAATATTTTTGCTTTTATTTTCCCGGGTTTGAAATTGTGTCACGTGATAGATTAAATTATAATTTTACACCTCCATTTTATAGCCAATCAACTGCTGTTATTTCAAAACACTTTCATGACAACCAGAAAAATTTCCGGAAATTTTTCTTTTGGTGGGTACCCTTAACGAAATTATACTGAAAACTTTTTTGACAGTTGAGCAGCTCTTTCATGCATATAAAAAATTTGCCATTTCAGTGGTTAATATTTTATTTAATACCAATTATAACTAGGTAGAAATACACTACATTTATTTTATGTAAAATAATAATTAGGTTTTTTGCGTCAACTAAACGACTTCAAACATGATAAATGGTCATGGTATGGCCACAGCATATAAAACATATGTTTTTTATTCTGTGGTATGGCTACCTTTGAAAATTTGATTTTAGTCGTTTTAATGCATGTCTGTCAAGTTTTGAAATTTGGATATTTTGGTGTAAAACTTTCTTACCCAATACCAAAAACGTGCCTAAATTATTATCAGTAAATTTTTGCACACTCACGCATATTTTAAGAACTTTATCCATCTACTTAGGATAAATTTCAAAATATTCTTAAGTGAAAATACACGTCTGGCTGACGATTACAATTACGGAGGCCTGCCAGACTCACAAGTAGTGTCCGACCGAAGGTTCGGTTACGGTTTCGGCTAACTTTGGCTTTAAATAATAGTTTCGACTACAGTTTCGGTTTCGGCGGAAAACTGACCGAAACTGCAGCCGACAGCGAAACTACTTTTAAAAGTTTTCGTATCACAATTGGTTGTGTCCGGCACAATGGCGACTGTGCCGGGTGCCATTCCTACACAGTGCACGTACACACAAACTTCTCTGCTTTGTTTCAAGTGAACATGTCAATAAATTTATTAATGGCTTCTTTTGATCACATAAATAAACAGGTAATAAGTAAATGTAGCTAAAATTTATAATACGAGTTAATTAGTCTAAAACAAGGATTACAATGAGATATTGCAAATTTCAATAAGCCTTAAAAGAAAGTTCTTGTTCCTGTTTCGGCCGAAACTAAAAAAGGAGCCGAAATTTGGTTTCTGTTTCGGTTATAAAACCGTATTTCGGTCGGACCTGACAAGCCAGGTAGTTAAACGAGGAGAGGAATAGTAATCGAACGTGCCGAATTTACCGCGCCTGACGGTCATTAGACGAGTCTGGCAAGGCTTTCGGGGTGTTCCACATTAGCCAGATTGTATTTTAAGCTGTTATCATAATATACATTTTTCTAGTAGTGAGAACACTTGTAACAGGAATCCTTACTGGACATTGCCAACTAAAATGACACCTTAGTAAACTGAGAGTAGTAGAAGATAGTGCAGATTTTGTGAGGAGGAGGAAAAAATCTTCATTCACATTCTAACTAAATGGGGAGCACTTCAGAATCCAAGGGCACTATACCTAGGAGCATATCAAATAGAAGAGGGAGATTTACCTAACTTGAAGCCACTCCTAATGCTACACTTCCTTGAGAAGATATAATTGGAAGGATCTTTATTCGCGATTCAAGCTAAGTGATACGCCCTCTGGAGGAAATTTGTAGAAGGTCCCTATAAGTAGGATATCGTTCAGTGTTGCCAGAAGTAGCAAAATTTCGCTACTTCGTCGGATTTTAGCTCTTGAAGAAGTGGATAAGACCTTTTATTTAAGAATCAAAATTTGTGTATAGTAATATGTAATCATACTCTATATTTATTTAAGGACTTTTTTATAAAACCGATTTATTATATTAATTTTTTTTATTTCAGTTCATTTATTAATTTTGTTTTAAAATCAGTTCATCATTTGGCAACGAGTTCATTGTTTACATTTTAATTTGTATCAATTACAATTCGAGTTTTTCTTACTTTTTAGCTTTAAATTTGTTTATTTCTTATAGTATGTGATAGTGTTTATGCTAAAAATGAAATCTGCGAAAAAGTCCCCAGCAAATTGCAATCTATATGGTGTTAATGTCAAAATAAAAACTGAAGTATTCATTATTTTCCAAGTACAAGTCGTAAAATTTAGTTTTTTACCATAAATGGATATCTACAAATTCACAATATTGAAATTTTGCAAAACTTTGTTTAGAATCGATATATGATATTTTATCCATTTTCATAGATTCGCCACAATTTTTTTACTTAACTTCAGTAGGTATACCTCTAGAACTATTATATATTATATGACTAGGGTTAGGGCTTTAGCCCCCCCAGATCTGATGACATAACTTCGCCCATGTGTGTCACAGGGTTCAAAATGGCCGCGCCCTATGTTGGGCGTGTCGGACCTCTCTCTTGCCTCGTATAGTAATCAAAGTATATTGTATATTGTTCTTTATACTGGGGCAGTGGACAGAAAGAGTCGTTTTCCAGTGTGAAATATTTTCGAACAATTATTTTAAACTTAATTCAAAATTACGTCACTAAACAGAACGCTGGAAATCGTAAGGTTCGAACCTATGACGTTGTAAAAATTTGATAACTAATGCTGCGTTTGAGAATCCACATCGGATGCATTTTTTACATCTCGAGCGTTTTTTTATCCACATCGGACACATCTGTCCCATTAAATTTACGTATACTGAACCACGTGATCAAAGATTTTTTACATCTCAGATGCATCCGATGTGGATTCTCAAACGCAGCAATTAATGATAATTGACAAGGAAAATGAGTTAACACAACAGATTATTACTATTAAAAATTTTGTTATTAATAGTGATGATATTGAAAGTTTATGTTTAATTTTAAACAACATTAATACTCCTCATGTTAGAATACCGGATTATTATGAACAGTGGCTGCTGAACTATTTGGATGCCGATTTTTATTCTTTATTTAGAATGAATAGAGATACATTTTACAGACTACTTCGGATCTCTTAGTCCAGTGTTCTGGTTTCGTATCCAATCCGTGATTGTTAGGTTTGTTCGGGTTTCCTTAAAACTCGATGCAAACCGTCCGAGAACTAGTGGAACAGTTCATTTCTAAAGTATACGTCGCACACAACTATTAAACTGTCCACTGGTCAACTAGTCCTCTGATAGTTTTCAATGTATTTTAAAGAACCCGAACAGACCTATTGTAAATAGTCAAAATGTGTTCATGCTTGGGAGTGTGGATCGATTCGGACTGTTTTGACCGCGCATGTGTTTTTTAAGTGTTATGAATATTGTATTGGCTTTTTAGACCATACGGAACGTATGCAATCCCAAATGCCCAAATTGTTTATTTATATGTGGACGAATGTCTCTTGTTCTTGTTTTATTTGTAAATTAAAGCAATTTTAGAATTATTAATTTTTTAATATTATTCTGTTTTTATTTATTCCATTGAAATGTGATGATAATGATAAACATATACATGCAAATGTTATTTGAAGTTGAGCTTTCAAAAGGAACTTCATTATTATAATAAACAATAAACAAAACACCTTTACGTGTTCTGGTTTTCCAACAATTTCAAACAGTCGGGGATTTTTTGCCTTTACGCATACGGTCCGGCGCAGTTTCAAAACAGTTTTCATTTTGAGAACCAGAACAAACCTTTTAAGGCCAAGTTCAATGACAAGTGACGGCGACTTTTTTATCACAAGAAATACAGCTCTGAACGATAATATTTTCAAAAACTGTTTTCATAAATGGGTTAAAAAAACTGTAAAAAATGATGGAAAGTCTATGGTTTGTTTTACTTTTAATGCAAAATATTTTAATAAGTGATATTTAACAAATATTTAAAAGTTATGGACTTTCCATCATTTTTTATAGTATTTAAAAGTTAAAACGCAACATACATTCTTTTATTTTTGCCTAATTATTTCAGGATTCTTGTGATAAGATTTAAAAATGTAGGGCCCATAAGATGCTGCCATCTGAACAGACGGAATAGACACTAAAAATTGAAAAATTGCAACATCGCTCCCTATGCAGACGAATGTAAAATGGCTTAGCCCAATTTGACCATGTTTATGGGTGAGGGGCGAGGTGGTGTGTGGGGAAAGGTTGCAAGTAAATAAATTATTCTATAAATGCTATTTTCTGTTTGGAACACAGGCATGTTTGTTTTGAAAGTTTGACGTTTATGGTTTGACGTGTCATTTCAATTTAATGGACTTTAATAATTTAAAAGATGCAATGTACTTATATTATTTATATATATTATTGTAGATCCAGGTATGTTTTCGGTTTTTATTTTATTTTTATTTGGCTAGTTTGCTAATGTAACAATATTCAAATTTAGTAAAAAATAATGTAATAATATAACAATTATTTTAATAACATTCTAAATAGGAAATGTAATTTAACTGCAATTGTTTTGATAACAGTATTTGCCTATGGTCTGTGAATTTCATGTTTCCGAATAATTACCCTTAAATATTTGAATTTTTCTACTAACTGTATAGATTTTCTTCCAATTTCCTATATTGTTTGTCCACAAACTGCATATAGTTATTACTTATCAGCTTATATTTTGTTTTAGGTATTTGTGTTGATTTTTAACAAATGATTGCAACATCATTTATAAACATTTTGCAGAGTTTCATTGACAATTATTAACTCTTAGTTATCTGAATCCTTACAACTTACAAGAAACATAGATAAGGACATCAAAGGCAAACAGGTAAATGTCATATTAATTATTGCAACATTAACAATCATTAATATAAATTAAAAATAACAGGGGACCTAATTTTCTTCCTTTGATGTGGTTAATTTCTTCTGATCAGAACAGCGATTCTTTTGTGCCAACTCGACACATTACATACAGAATAGAGAGTCATTACATCAAAATCGCTGTCTGTCGAACAAAGATAGGAGTCTCTATAGGAGACGTATTGAAAGATGAGAATCCCACTACATATGTTATTTAATTTTAATATCTCTGACCTGATACTTAGGTAATCTACATGCTACTCCAATGCATGCATTATGGCATAGATATAAAAAACCACCTTTATACCAATACTTTTTATTTTTTTTTATCGAATGGTTTTGATCAATAGAATCAAGTGCATTTTAAAGAAATACAATTAATTTTTAATTGTACATATGGCGGGTTGTACAATAGGCAGTTAAAATGTAGACTTAGTTTAAACTGTGAACCTTGTTGTATACTCATCAGTTATTGTTAAACATAGTTTTAAAAATGACATTTGTTTTTGAATATAACTAGTTAAAAATAAAACTCTTGTTAGTTAAAATATGTTTAGAATATTTTTTGTACAACCTGCCCATAATGTATTTTGTAATAATTAAAAATCATAATATTCTTGTAAGGAAGTTGGAAAGCTTAGGGTTTGATCAGTCGCTGTTGAGATTATTTTCATCTTACCTAAATCATCGTTTTAATTATGTCTTTTACAACGGATTTTCATCTTCACCCCTCACAGCAACATCTGGAGTTCCACAGAGCTCCAATCTGGGGCCACTATTATTTAGTATATTTATAAATGACTTGGCAATAAATTTAACCTGCTGTTCGTTGCTGACTTAAAAATATTTACCTCAATCTTATCAATTCAAGACTGTTACTTTTTACAGACCCAACTTGGGAATCGTTGAAAATTGGTGTAATGAAAACAAGCTGTTTATGAATGTGTCTAAATGTAAAGTATGTTCCTATACTAGAAGTAATAACAAGGTGGAGTTTGATTATTTATTTAACAGCCTACCTTTATCGGACTTGTGCACAAATTGAAGATTAAGCAGGTATATTATTCAACCAAAAAGTTACTTTTTCGGATTATATTGAAAATACCGTTGCTTCCGAGGTTGCTTCTGCGTTGAAAAGCTTAGGGTTCTTAATTCCGTAATACTGGTTCTTTAACAAACTCTTAAAGCTTGGAGATCCTTACTTTTCTTTAGTTCGTTCCAGGCCAGAATATGCATCTCTTGTCTGGAACCTTATTTATAATATTCATAAAAGATCATTGGAAAATGTTCAGCGGCGATCTCTTAAGTACCTTTCTTTTAAAATAGATGAGCTGTATATAATTCGAGGTATTGAAGAATCTCTGCTTCTTTCGAAAAAAGAAGGGTAATTTTCAGTGTTACATTTTTTTATAAAATATTACATAACACTATTGATGTACTATTTGTGATAAATTAAATAAATTTTAATGTTCCCCAAACAGCCATTAGATATCATAAAACATTTTATACAGCAAGTATTTGAACGAACTTAGGAAGAAATTCACCTATAACGCTGTGCTCAAATTTTAATTAATTTTGTTCTGATTGGGATATTTATTTCGACCATTAGTTGTACTAATTTGTAGCTAATGTATTTAGGATTATTTCTTTTCTTTTTTTTTTCTTGCTGTTGCTGAAATTATTTTCTGTCGAAATATTATGTTTAACATTTATTTCATGTATTTTGTTATGTAAATGGATTAATTTGTTGGGCAATAAAATTATTTTTATTTTAATAAGCAAAAAAATGTTTATTTTGATGCACCTACCACCTTTAAAAGTTTGTCTGTATATTAACGAGAAATCCTATATAATTCCCAAAGAAAAATATTTTTGGAATAAATTCCGAATTTTATTTATTGATATTTGTTATTTTTTAGGTTCAATGACTCGAAATATGATGATCAGCTACACCAAGAATATCCTTGATACTTAAAAAAATGGTACGAGATTAAGCAGATTTGATGCTATGTCACATTGTGGTGCGAAGACGTGGCTTGTATAAATTTGGGGTATCAGTTGATAGAAAACAGTACGCATAAATAAATTTAAATCCGCAGATGCATCAGAGATAGCCATATTCCATACCACAATATGTCATGCGTGAACTCTATGAGATTTCATCGGCTAAGTATCATTCCTCTGTAATGTTTTGTATCATTAGGAACACGCAACATTGTAAACAATTATGACCAGGGTTTTTTGACCTTTTCCCTAGGTCAGAGAGAATAAGTGAAAATAATGTATAGTAATAAAGATTGAAAATATATATACTTTTAAGAGTTTTATTATGTCAGCCATAGTTTTATACCAAAAATGAAAATAAACTGAAATTATACATTAAAAATACATTCATAAATTAACTATATTTATAACACTTATCGACTCTCCTGGCTAAAATATTACTTATCTATCTATTAGGCTCTGTTCCGCCTATTTTTTGCCTTTAGCCTCCTTCTGACACTTCCATTCCTTCTCATTCAGTGTAGTATCCACATAGTTTTCAGAATATCAAGTGTTATACCTACCTATCTGATGCTTGGTCTTGCAAAGTTCATCTTCAGTACACCTGCTTATGTGACATCTATCTTGATGTCAAGTTTGATTGAACACCCGTTTATTGCCTATTACTCTTATACTTAACCAGTAGTGGCTTGACTTGAACGCATATGTCAAATTCGGCCAAAACACAGCCTTGGTACACAAATATCTATTTTACCGCTGGTTTCATTACAAAAAACTGGAATAAAGGGTAAAATTATCTCTTGTCCAGTACACTCCTATAATACACTTGAGTATTAGCCTATATTATTTTTGATTGAAAACGTATACATTTAAAAATGTCGTTTACTTAAAAATAAACATTTAATTTTGATATTGTATTTAACTCGATCAAAACATTAAATTATTATTTTCCATGGCTTATACCGGACCTGTATGTACTCTAGTAGCTATGGAGTAGCTGACAGTGTTGCCGTCAGTTGCCGCCACATATTCATAAGCGACATACGTTTTATAAATTCATCGTGTTAGAAATTTGTTGACATAAAGAGATAGAAATTTAAAGTGATGTCTTTTATTACTTCGAATGAAAAAAATCGATAATGCAATTTTCTAACCTAAAAAAAATCGTGATGATATGTCAAACAAAATTGAACTTGGCCTTAATAGAAATTACCGTACAAGTACGGTAATTACCGTACGATTGTCAACCCTGGAACTCTGCCTCCATGCTGCGTCTAGACAAGCACGGTTCAATTTTCAAGAACCTAATTAAGGGGCCTATTCAGTAACTCTGAACGACGTCGTTAATAGACGATAATCGTTCACAGACGACTTTTCTTATTCAGTAGACAACGATTGTCGTTGAAAATAGACAAATATGGTTGTAAAATTGTCGTTCATCAACGATAGCCAAAGAGCTGTCGTTAATAATATGAAGTGTCGTTATAGTGATTTTTGCATTCCCTCTCATTTTTCATTGTGAATCAGGATGTGTTCTAAATAATAAAAGCACTTTTTTACAAATTTTACAACTAAATTGCCATCTACCTAATACAGCAAGTACAATGTAGTATTTTAAAAATAAATCTTCAGATTCAAAGTTAGGATTGCCTATTCAACCATTTACTATTGGATTCTTATTAACAGTGCTGTTCCTAAAGTAGCACTGCGAAACAGTAACAAAACCTATATTATGAAAGTACCTATAATACTTCTGCGTAACCTACACAAATTTGGTTTGTCTTTCAAATCCAATAAATACAACTTGTACTGTTCTCGAGTTGTTTTTTGTATTCTTTTGGAATAGTTCTGTTTTTTTTTAATATATCCATACTCATTTAAATAAACCCTACATACAATACGACCAGCAAAAATGGCCCGCGAGAAACAGAATTCCTACGAATCGAGAATCGACCCCCTGATCGTTTTGTAGGTTAAGAACAATAATTAATATATTCTTAAAAACAAATTAAAATATCTACTGGTAGAATTTTTATTTCACGTTCCAAAAAAATGTCAAATATACCGGGTGTTCAAATTAAAGGGTTACAGTTAAATACCGCGACAAAAAAACAAAGTTTCATAGTTTTTTGGGGAAAACATTTTGGCTAAAATTGTTTTTTATAGCAAACCATAATATGGCCAACTTTTTTCGAGCAGAAAAATTTTCAAGTAGGTGTTACTCAATAAGTAGAAATCCAATAAAAAAATATTTCCTTTAGGGCCGATTCCACCGTTGTGTTAAACGGAGATTAAAATGACATTGTTAATGTAAAAATGTAATTTTAAACTTCGTTTAACACAACGGTGGAATCGGTCCTTAGAAGTTTCTTATTTTTTATGAACTCTAAGAATACCTATATAAAAAAATATATAGGGTTCCAATTTGAAAAAAAATCCACCTCGATATGGCCATATTATGGTCAGCTATAAAAAAATTAATTTAGCCAAAATGTTTCCCCTAAAAAACTATAAAACTTTTGTCTGATACTTTTTTTTATAAAATGCATATTTTTGGCGATATAACTGTAAAACTTTAATTTAAACACCCGGTATAATCATCAACATACGTTCTTTTATCACAAAACACTAAATTATAATACCAACTTACTAGAAATCATCGTTCAGATTTGGTAACTAGAAACAACGTAACGACTTTGTTATTGAATAGAGTTTCAAAAATTATCGTTATAAAAGTCGTTGGTTGAACTGTCGTTAGCTTAACGATGTCGTCCATAAACGATAAATTACTGAATAGGGCCCTAAGGGGCCTATTCAGTAACTCTGAACGACGTCGTTAATAGACGATAATCGTTCACAGACGACTTTTCTTATTCAGTAGATAACGATTGTCGTTGAAAATAGACAAATATGGTTGTAAAATTGTCGTTCATCAACGATAGCCACAGAGCTGTCGTTAATAATATGAAGTGTCGTTATAGTGATTTTTGCATTCCCTCTCATTTTTCATTGTGAATCAGGATGTGTTCTAAATAATAAAAGCACTTTTTTACAAATTTTACATCTAAATTGCCATCTAATACCTAATACAGCAAGTACAATTTGTAAGGAATTTTTTTCTAATTTATTTAATTATTTTAAAAATAAATCGGATTCAAAGTTAGGATTGCCCATTCAACCATTTACTATTGGATTCATATTAACAGTGCTGTTCCTAAAGTAGCACTGCGAAACAGTAACAAAACCTATATTACGGAAGTACCTATAATACTTCTCCGTAACCTACACAAATTTGGTCTGTCTTTCAAATACAATCAAAAATACAACTTGTATTGTTCTCGAGTTGTTTTTTGTATTCTTTTGGAATAGTTCTGTTTTTTTTAATATATCCATACTCATTTAAATAAACCCTACATACAATACGACCAGCAAAAATGGCCTGCGAGAAACAAGAATTCCTATACGAATCGAGAATCGACCCCTGATCGTGTTGTAGGTTAAGAACAATAATTAATATATTCTGAAAAACAAATGAATATATCTACTGGTAGAATTTTTATTTTACGTTCCAAAAAAATCTCAAATATACCGAGTGTTTAAATTAAAGGGTTACAGTTAAATACCTCCTTTTATAAAAAAAAAACAAAGTTTTATAGTTTTTTTGGGTGTTACTCAATAAGTAGAAATCCAATAAAAAAATGTTTCCTTTAGAAGTTTCTTATTATTTTATGAAAAAATTGGGTTCCAATTAAAAAAAAAAAATCCACCTCGATATGGCCATATTATGGTCAGCTATAAAAAAATTAATTTAGCCAAAATGTTTCCCCTAAAAAACTATAAAACTTTTGTCTGATACTTTTTTTTATAAAATGAATATTTTCGGCGATATTTAACTGTAAAACTTTAATTTAAACACCCGGTACAATCATCAACATACGTTCTTTTATCACAAAACACTAAATTATAATACCAACTTACTAGAAATCATCGTTCAGATTTGGTAACTAGAAACAACGTAACGACTTTGTTATTGAATAGAGTTTCAAAAATTATCGTTATAAAAGTCGTTGGTTGAACTGTCGTTAGCTTAACGATGTCGTCCATAAACGATAAATTACTGAATAGGGCCCTTAAACCCGGTTCTTAATGACGTCACCGTTTCAACGCTGGAAAACGTTCAGTTCCAAACATACGAAAAATTTTCAAACCAGAATAATAATAATAATAATAATAATAATAATAATAATAATAATAATAATAATAATAATAATAATAATAATAATAATAATAATAATAATAATAATAATAATAATAATAATAATAATAATAATAATAAGAATAATAATAATAATAATAATAATAATAATAATAATAATAATAATAATAATAATAATAATAATAATAATACTCTCCCTAATTCACCCCCTTACGAGTGAATTTTAACCCCAAAAGCTGAGCTTGTCCGGGGAAAGGGACGGCTATTATTATTATTATTTGCCGTGGCGCTCCGGGGCGACTTAAAGATAATTGATGGTGCCATTTGACTTACAGGTGAGGAAAACCCGGAAAACCTCACCCACCATCATCGAGACGGTAATGTATGGCGAATTTTTTTAATCTGCATGTCATATCAACAGAAATTGAATTTCTATTAATACGCCACACATCAAATCCTAAACCGAACCATGCAATTTAATTAAAAATCCACATGGTCTGGTTTGGGATTCGAAACCCAGCAGTCTCAGACTCATAAACTTGCCTATAAATGAATATAAGCGCGATAGACCGCTACACCACCGTGCCCGCTGGAAAACACCTTAGGTCTTTTCCTTTGCATCGACAGTGTAGCACTGAGCTACGTTACTTCTGAAAATGTCGTTCCATCCATACAATTTGTATAAATGGAACGATATTTTCAGAAGTGGTGTAGTTCAGTGCTACACTTTCGATGCAAAGGAAAAGACCTTTTGTAAATATAAATGTCAGTTAGTTTTATGTACAACCAAGAATCCTGAATTTAAATTTTGAGTTCATGATTGTGTTATCCTCTAGATGAACTAAGCGAAATAGTTGTGGCTGTGTGAAATTTGAGGACAAAAATTATATTTTGTAATATTACAATAAGTCGGAGAACGTATTGCATTAGTAACACATGCCACATGAATAAATTTAACAGCCCCAAAGTGGCGTTCTTTCATTAACCAAAGTACGTAAGATCTATTCATGTCTTAGATAATATAATAGCAGATAGGCCACCACTGCATAAAGTTATACAATATTAATGGCTGCGTTCATCCGCGCCATTTCAAGGAGCGCTACAAAAGTAGCGATCACTTACGCTACCTGATCGATCTTTATGCACGGATGAACCATGTTTAAAAGTGACATTTGATTTTGGTTTATTCATTTTACTTTTGAGTTGAATGTCTCTGGTTGAAGATTTGTTTGTTTATTTTTCAATTGCTAATATAACCCTACTAGTCACCAAGCAAACCGTGGACGTAAGTGCGTAAGACAGATCAGTGATCACCGATCAGACGTAAATAAAATGCGCTACTTTTAATGGCGGCCGCTCCTTGAGCGAAATGTCAAAATACACCGTTCATACGTGCCACTCGAGAGCGCTACCAGATCGATCAGGTAGCATGTGGCGCGGATGAACGGTGTATTTTGACATTTCGCTCAAGGAGCGGCCGCCATTAAAAGTAGCGCATTTTATTTACGTCTGATCGGTGATCACTGATCTGTCTTACGCACTTACGTCCACGGTTTGCTTGGTGACTAGTAGGGTTATATTAGCATATTAGCAATTGAAAAATAAACAAACAAATCTTCAACCAGAGACATTCAACTCAAAAGTAAAATGAATAATCCAAAATCAAATGTCACTTTTAAACATGGTTCATCCGTGCATAAAGATCGATCAGGTAGCGTAAGTGATCGCTACTTTTGTAGCGCTCCTTGAAATGGCGCGGATGAACGCAGCCAATGTCGCTATCATATAATCAGTATCTCTCTTTCTAATAAAGACTTTCTCACTCGTTTTAGAATTCACAACAGTAGCGTACCGTAAAACAATTTCGCTGGGTCATTTTAAATGCGAAAATGTTGACCAAGTAGAATATAAAATAAAATGTTTTAAAAGGTAGGTAGGTGCATTTTTAATGAAGTGAAAACAAAATATGACTTTTTTGTTATGAATATAATATTAATAACAATTACTTTTAACACCACAACACGAACAAAATTAAATTAAACACTAGAATAATTGTCTGAGAATAGCTTTGTCAAACTGACAAATACCAACAAAGAGATAGAGATATTAATCTATTTCTCTCTAATTAGAATTAGGCATTCCAAACTGAATGGCTACCAGTGGGTTTTGACGGGTTATGATATAGCAAAATTATGGCAACCCTGTAGGCCTGGTGATTTGACAACGTCAATGAAATAGATAGTTACATAGATTGATCATCCATATTTTTCAAAATAAACATAAGCTTATGTCTTGAAGTAAAAATGTAAGCAATTATTTTTTTTTAATGTCTAAAGGCTAAAAATTAGTTTTAAAACACATTTTTTCTAAACCGATTCAAATTAATAAATATTTGCCAGGCAATATGGCCGCTCGTAAACGACCAGCTTTGAGCAATCTATATAACTATATATGTATCATTGACCCTGTTAATGACAACATGACAACAGGGTTGCCATATCTAAACTGTCATTACCCACTGGCAGCCATTTGGACAGGTCGTTGGAATGCCTAATTCTCGACCATATTATCATGGCGACACAAACATTGTTTACTGTCCTCTCTTTACTACTTACTTACTTACTCTGAGATTCATGTAACACAAATAGTAATCAAGTTTTGTCACAAAGTAGGTATTTATGTATTATTTATTGTTTTAGAACAAGAAAATGGCTTCAAAACGTTAGAAAGAAGATTTGATATAGGACGAAAAATATCTGAATTCCCATTATTGAATTTGCACTCAACATTTTTAAATCATTGGCCATTCGTTTGGAAAATAAAAACAAAAATGCAATGTTACAAATAACAATCAAAAATTAAAAAATATTTGACATGAATATAGATTTACAATAATTATTCGATAATAGACTGTAAGTGTAGTATTCTTTTTAATAAATAATTTAGCGTAATTACATTGTTTAAGTTTATTTAAAAGAACATGAGAGTGCAGTCGATATTTATATAACCTTTATTATCAGGTTTTTAAATTTCCCGCTGCGTTGTTTGATATCGATTAAAGCGCCACATAGTGGGTCAGATGTTAACTGCGATAAAGCTGGTCGTTGTTAAGCATTGGCTTCTTATGGGCGTTTCCTATCTTTATCTCCCTTATCTCTGACACTGGCCCTAAGAGCCCTAAAAATACAGTTTTACGTTGACGTATGACATTTCTCTTGAGAGAAATGAATTCTCTCGAGTTTGAAAATAGGCCCCCTGGCCCTTCAACTGCAACATAACCGATATCACCACCTAATAGGCGAGTTCGGATAGTCAGGGGCTGGAGCGGAGTTTTTTTAGGGTGCTTTTAAATGACATTTAAGCGTGTTGAACTGTCACTCATCGGACTAAACCGAACTCTAATATAGGGTCGTTTGGAGTTAAAAGTGTTAAAAAAGCTGGCAAATTGCTTCATTTCCACCAATTCCTTTAAATGCACTAATCTGAAACAAAACAGGTAATTAAAAAGGATTTATACAAATTATTTGATTAACAATAGTTGTATTAATATTGTTTTAAATTAACTATGATAAAACAATACTTATGTCTAAACAAAACATAAAGATCCACCTAAGCAAGCATTATTTATGTAGTTCTCACCTTAATTTCTAAAGACATATTCTGCTTCCCATATAACAAGTTAACAACGCATGAATGAATATCTAAAACCAACAACACAAATCTATATTTATTTAAAATATAGTCTTGTTTCTAGCTGGAGGCGGGACAGGGACATGAAATAAAATAACTATATATTTGCCGCGTTTGGGAATCCACATCGGATGCATTTTTTACATCTCGAGCGTTTTTTTATCCACATCAGACACATCTGTCCCATTATATTTACGTATACTGAATCACGTGATCAAAGATTTACTACATCTCAGATACATCCGATGTGGATTCTCAAACGCGGCTATTAGGCATTCCAAACAAATGAATTACCAGTGGGCAGGTTTGATATATCTAAGGGTGGCGACATATGGTGTATTCTATCTACTTTACGTAAAATCATGAATAATGGATTACATTTAAATATTTTATGTCAAACACAAAAAAAATAATATTTAAAAAACCCACCTATACATTTCTTCATAAATTGGCAGGCTTGGCGAGTACTACTTCGAATAAAAATAGCGTCCAAGTTGCAAGATAATGTCGCTACCCCCTTAGATATACAAGAATTTCCCACTGGCACCTATTGTTTGACAGGTCGTTGGAATGCCTAATTCCATCTTGTCGTCTTCTTACATATCAGAAATTTTTTATTAATTGTTGGCCTTTTACAACATAACCCGTTTAGTAACTTTTTGTGTAACATGTATACCATGTCTCAGAAACATTTTCAGTGAAATATTTATCTAAAATAGTTCAGAAACATGTGCTTGAAATGTTATATGTTTGAAATATTTCTGAAACACGTCTGAAATAATGTGTGCTGTGTATGGGTAGTTACGTATTCCCAAACCAGAGAGAACATCTTCAGCTGATAACAAATAATCTTTTAGATCAATCAGCCTGCCATCATTTCTCCTAAAAACCTTGAAGAAATTGATAGCAAATATATGGGACGACCTATTAGGAATTATCAGCCACAACGAAAACACTTTGTTTGCAAATATGGAAAATCACCAAAAAGGCTGAACAGTCATTGTAAAGCAAGGAAATAGCCATATATTCCTCGACATAGAAGAAAACCTTTAACGCGGTATTTTATACAATTTAATTCTTGAAAAACAATAAAAAACAACAAAAAGGCTTATGAGATATACTTTTTTATAATGTATTTACTCAAATGATTTGTACAAAATACAGCACTCTTTTACTAATACACTAATTTATATTGACAATATTTATCTGAACATAAAAGATCTCTTAATTAAAGCTTTTACCTATAACGGTAAACAAAAGCTACTTATATACACAAATTTGGCCACTCCAAATGTTCTAGACGTTCTTAGAGCATGCAAGACTGGTGCCTCCACCATTTTCTAGATTGGTGCTTCCATCCGAATCGTTTGTAAATATTTCATCACGGGTTCAGTATTTTCTAGAACGAGATGATTAATTTCGATTGGCGCTGGCCATTGCCGTAGTCATAGGGGTTTTGGAGGTTGACTTATTCTATCGAATATTATTGGTAGGGGAGCCCGTAAAAAGCCCAAATAAGGCAGAAAGGGACTCAAGGGATTTTAGCATGACTGAACTGGTAAAAAATAGCTCGCATGACAGTATAAAGAGTAGTAACCTGGTGGGATAAACACTGATATGGGATAGGATAAGGCTAAAAAAGTTAAGATTTTAATGTAGAACTTTTGATTTTTGTTAAATACATTTTCTGGAAATATTTTGAAAAGAAACAAACTATTTATGAAAATTTATTTAATCAATCAATCTCATACTTCTATAATTAGAAGTATGCACATTCAATCAAGATAATTTGAAATTTGAAGTACCGAGAAATATGAATTAGGTAAAGCTATCTCATGATTAGTTAGTTTTTTTCCTAGAAAGTCGGAGATAATACCAAATAAATCAGTATATAAATAGCAATCGCGGTTATTTTTGTTATTTATTATATCACATTATACTAAAAAATATCGAAAATTGAATAGTGTAATGAACTGTAAGTAAATTTATTTATAAGTTTAATATTATTCTTTTTTGAATGTTGGTCTAAATTTTATCTGCTTATTTATATTATTTATTATAATCATTTTTAATATGGAGTATCACTGCAAAAACTGTTCTGCACAATCAAAAATATATGTAATAACTCAATTCCAAAGTTTTCACCGGCCAGTCAATAAAGACATCCTATTTTAAAAAGTTTACATTAATTACAAAAGTTTTCAACCTTTGTAATCTAAGTTTAAATTTGCAACCATTTCCAAGGACCGGAACTAGTTAGTTTATAGTAAAATGGCGCTTTTTTTCTATAATTTTGAGAAAAAAATTGCAAATAAGTGCTGCAAACGTAAAGCAATATAATAGTGTAATATTTTCAACATTATATCAAAATTGCAACTTTTTTGAAAATACGGAACATGATTTTTTTTGTAAAATAGCATTTTTATTTATATCATAGATAAAAAAATTGCAAAAGTGCTGAAAACCGATGACATAACTCATAAAAGTTTTTGGAATAACTATTCCAATTTTCATTTTGAAAATTGGTTGCAAATGTAATTATTATTTTTTTTAACAATCTGGTAAATATACAACCTCAGACAAGCTCCGGAACCTTGAAAAATTAACAAAAGTCAACAATTCGTACTTTTTGCGGTCGCAAAAAATTAGAAAAATATTGCAAATTTTACAGATCGATTTAAATACCCTCCTATAAGTAAATGCAACGCTGCAAGATTAACGCAAATGATTGTAAATTGTCTATGGCCTAATTATTAGGCATTCCAACGACCTGTCAAACAATAGGTGCCAGTGGGAAATTCTTGTATATCTAAGGGGGGTAGCGACATAGTCTTGCAACTTGGACGCTATTTTTATTCAAAGTAGTAGTCGCCAAGCCTGCCAATTTATGAAGAAATGTATAGGCGGGTTTTTTAAATATTATTTTTATTGTGTTTGACATAAAATATTTAAATATAATCCATTATTCATGATTTTACGTAAAGTAGATAGAATACACCATATGTCGCCACCCTTAGATATACCAAACCTGCCCACTGGTAATTCATTTGTTTGGAATGCCTAATTAGGCATTCCAAACTGAATGTCTACCAGTGGGTTCTGACGGGTTATGATATGGCAAAATTATGGCAACCCTGTAGGCCTGGTGATTTGACAAGGTCAATGAAATAGATAGTTACATAGATTGATCATCCATATTTTTCAAAATAAACATAAACTTATGCCTTGAAGTAAAAATGTAAGCAATTATTTTTTTTTAAATATCTAAAGGCTAAAAATTGGTTTTAAAACACATTTTTGCTAAACCGATTCAAATTAATAAATATTTGCCAGGCAATATGGCCGCTCGTAAACGACCAGCTTTGAGCAATCTATATAACTATATATGTATCATTGACCCTGTTAATGACAACATGACAACAGGGTTGCCATATCTAAACTGTCATTACCCACTGGTAGCCATTTGGACAGGTCGTTGGAATGCCTAATTGGGTAGGTCAAGCTCAATGTGTCAAAAGTTAAAATATTGACAGTTAACTATACAATCTAAAATGTCATAGGTCAATATTTACTTTTATTTATCATGCAACCGTTTTGCTTACGGCGCTGGCGCGCCGCGTTCTGATTGGAGTGGTTGGGTAGTTCCTCGACTTGACAGGGATCTAGCCAATAAGAACGTTGCATGTGTATCCTTTTTAAGGAAAATAAGCAATTTTGAGTGCCTATTATACTCCATATTTCAACAATTATCGTGGAGACCCATTTTCAAACTCGAGAGAAATGATTTCTCTCAAGATTTTCATGAGAAATGTCATACGTCAGCGTGAAAATAGTATTTTAAAAGCCAGTGAGGATTAAAATGTTTAGGAGAATATTAATTTTCCCGAAAAAAACTGAGAGTAACAGTCACTTCTCACTGACTTTACAAATAGTATTTTTACGTTGACGTATCATTTTTCATGAAAATCCTGAAAGAAATGAATACTCGCATAGTCTTAAAGTAGACCATCAAGTAACTCTCGTTCGTTTATTACCAATTTCAGACATTGCAAATGATTTGAATGACAATGGTATAATCCAATTAATTCGAACGATGGTAGTAATCGAATATTCGAATGATCGCATCACTAACTCGAATGGATACGTTTTATTCCCAAAGTAATGGATTCGGAACACCGTTAGATACATACCTTGATTGCTCGAATGACTACAGATTATCCGATGACGAATACCAAGATCTAGACTACCCACATATCCGATTTCAAGAATCAATGAATTTAGAGGAAATTAATATTGAGACAACTAATGTTTCTGACAATCCTGGACCATCCGGTTGCAAAAAAACCAAAGCTATCTTAATTTAAATCATGTTTTGTTTTTTGTAAATTTATTTCATCGAAACAGCAGTTTCATAGAACCTTAATTTGAATATTATTTCCTTTTAATTTCTTTTTTCAATTTTGTGAAAATCAACAAATATTTCAATTTTGTTTAAAGTGAGACCAACTGTCTCATACTTTCAAATGATGCATTTCTTTGGTAAAAAAATATCGTTTTTCATTTTCTTGTTTTATCAATAAATATTCTGTATATAATCAATACAATCAATATTTTAAAAAGTTACAAGTAGAACTTCCTTATCAAACATAACATTCTTGTGGGTTATTTACCTAATAATGTTCTTTTATTTATTCGGCCTTATAACTGAAACCTAAAATTAACAAATGAAGAAATAAAACTATTAGCTTTTTCTATTTCATTATTATTTATAGAAAAATTTCCATAATTTCCATATTTTTTAGAACGATACAAATCTAATAACAAGACTTATGCAATCACAGTAGTTAATGTGATAAATACCAACAATTTTTTTTATATTGTTGCTGAAGCAATTATCATAGAACAGAGAATGAATGTTTAAAAATTATTGACAAGTGATCCCAGTAATAAATGTTTTCCTATTTTTCCATTAATTTGTATTTAAAATTTTGCAAATGACGTTCATGTTTAATATATCAATTTTGTGACAGTTTACTGTTTAAAACAATAACCAATATGCAAGCAAACCCTCTGTCATGATTTTTTTTTTATAAATAGCTATAGATCTTTATTTTCCCATATATTTCTGATAACTGTTGCAAATTAAGAAAAACTTTCCCACTAAAACCTCTGTGCATTTTCAGATAACTATATAACAACTATACAAGGATTATTCTTAGTTTAACTCCGAAAATACCTGTTAAAATTATGCGGATGTTAACATCCTTAACATCTTGCAAATCTGAACCATTTATTTATTAAACTTGCGTTAAGAAATAAGTTATTAAACTGAGATTGCATGATGCGTCATTTATAAAATTATTTAAAATATATAGTTCAGACCACAAGAGCACAATGTCCAGATATAAAAATATTTGGTCCATCTACATTAGCATGGTGTAACTTCAAGTTGTCCTGATGAAACTTTGCATCAGCGGAACAAGATATATAGCTTTCTGTTAAACCTTAGGGACAGTTCTCTGACCGTGCAGGATATATTTAAAAACGTATGTAGGTATTTTGCGTTTTTGTTATTTATTAGACATCCCATTTTCAAGGTCATACATGCAATCCTTAAAATAATGATAAATATTTTGTATTTAGGCTCTATTTTCAGTAATAACTTTTATATATCCGCACTTCTAATACCCCGCATAAATCTTTGTATTGTACATTTTTATTTTAGTTTCTACGTATTAAGATTTTTAAAGATAAAATTAAATTAAATCGCCATGGTTTTCTCCGTAAAGCAGTAAACAAGAAATTATTTAAATATTTGTATGATAGGTATAAAGTTGCAAATTCGATATTACTTATCAATGAATTTTTTAGTTGTTTCCTCATATATTTGCAACCACTGATATTTTAATTTCGCAATGCTAAACTGACTATAGACAATTAACAATCATTTGTGCCAAACTTGGAGCGATGCCAAATTTGCGTTCTCTTATAGGAAGTTATTTAAATAGCTCCGTAAAATTTGCAATACTTTTTTAATTTTTTTGCGACTGCAAAAATTGGGAATTGTTGATTTTTGTACTTTTCAACTCTCTTCGAGGCTTGTATGCGAAAATAGAGCACCTAAATCTGTCACTATCTGACGGTCTATAGAGCAATGTTATAAAATGTCTGGAAATGTCAAAGTATATTGATTTCGGGTTTGTTCCAACACAATAGCAAATCGGTTTACGTACTTTCTGGATTCTGCGCAGTCTAGATTTAGTGTTCCAACAAACTTTGGACTCAAAACTGTACAAAAACATAGTGTTCCAACGAAGGTTCCAACACACCCAAACCTAATCACAAACCAGTTTCTGTACTGTTAAATGTCAACACATGCGGAAAACGTGAGCTCGTAGATAAACCACGACCAACGTAAGAGAAAATAATCGAAGTATGTGATGACCAACTCTGGAAATTTCGTGATTATATTTGTTTAGATGGCAACGACCGTAGTGTCGATACATGGATTATATACTATTATCGATCGTAATTTGGTTTTCATTCATTACTGAGGCCCTTCCTATGTGGCCTTTTTTTCATGTTTCCGATCATTCTGAGTCCGAAAATGCAAAAAAAAATTCGTCTGTGTGTATGTATGCCGGCACGATAACTCTAGAACAAAAGTTCTGATTGACTTGCGGTTTTGATTTTCTTGAATAACTACTTCTAACTTAGAACCCTATCGATTTTCAGAATTTTCGGTTCATCCTAACTACTTTAATATCAATTTTCTTAAAATCCGCATATGCATTTCTTGTGTGACAATTTTAGGAATTCCAATTATTTCTAACGTCAACATTCCTAACATTCTTAAAATTCCATAAATTGCAAACATTCTCTAACGACCTGTCAAACAACAGTTGTTGATAGTAAAGGTGAAATTTCTAAGGCGGGTTGCGACCTTCATACTTGCAACTATAGCCATTTTGGAGGATTTTTATTCGAAATTAGTAGCCAAGCCTGCCAATTTATGAAAAATATATAAGCAATTTCTTAAAAATGACTTTTTTATGGTGGTGCTAACTTAAGCGTACTACTATTTCGCCCCTAGCCACAAAAACACCTTCATCAAATTTAATAACTCTCTATCGCAACCCCACAGAATAATTAACCGGCCATTTTATTTGGCAAAAATCAGAATAATGCTTGGCTGTGCCTGTCAAGTATCAAAATGTCAATTGTGATGTGTGAATGGCTCTTAAATGTCAAATTATTTAAAAATGTATACTTCTTTTGATATTTATTGCAAATAAATTGTAGTGTATCTCAATTCACGCTTTCCATAAATAAAGGTACAGCAAGACAGATAATATAATGTTCTTATACAAAGCACTTTTTTATTATATAAAAGAGAGGTAGGATATAATGCTGGTTTTTTGTAGAACATTTTTATTATACGATTTTGGATTACATATTCAACCAGCGAATTGTAAATAATAATTAGTAAACTTCTAGTCATAAATTTCCTCAATAAATAAAATTTAAAAATGAATCTTCTTACCTTGGTACCGAGGTATTTTGTTGTGTTTTTTATTTTAATTATAAATTTGTCATTTATTTGTATGTTGAAAGAAGGCCTTTGTAAATTACATTGCTTTCTATGGATCTACTTTAATACAAAAATAGTTTTGTGGCTATAAGTTGCTATAACCTATCGTCGCAAAACTATTAATAATTTTGACATAGCAAGTAGTATTAATATAATATCAAGTATTTTTTTAAAATAAAGTACATGATCTCAAAACAGAAATAATTTATAATAAATGCGGGTAAAACGAGGGGTAAAATAACAATAAATTAAGGGAAATAACTAAAAAAGGCAGGTTTAAAGAGTATTATCACAAGAAAGTATATCCGTTCTGTTTATTTATCAAGTATTGTTTGAGGTTACTTTTGAATACATTTGTTGTTTTTTTTTTTAATTTCTGTAGACAGTCTATTAAATTTTTTAAACCTTCAATAAAAATTGTATTTTGGGAACTTTTAGTGATGGCTTGCCGTACATGAAAGTCAGATTGGTTTCTTGTATTATAGTTGTGATATTGCGAATTATATTTAATTTTTTCTAATAGATCTGATGCGATGGTACTATGTCATTTTTATTTTATAAATAAATATCAGTACTGAACATAATTCTGAACTGAAAGCCAATTTATTTCTTTTGACATAGTTGCAATACTGATCCTTCTGTCCTTTATTAATATTATATAAATAGGCGAAGTAAGGAGCCCAAATATTTTACATGAGCAGGCTTAAGAGGTAAAGGGGCCAATTATTATTAGATAAATTGCTCAAACAAGTTTTTAAACCCTAATCAAAAGGCGATATATAGAATGGTTTTAAAAATCAAGGCTTGTGAAAATCCTCACATGGTTTAACCTAAGTAATGCCAATGCTTCACGAACCAAAAAATTCAACGTCGAAAGAACAACTATCGACTTTCGGTCTTTCATTCAAAGTTAAATCATTTCTCGTTTTTGTTACGCTACGAGTTTACCCTTGTGGGCCTCAGTCTCGATAAGGTGGGAACCACCATTTTAGGGTCTCTCGAATTATCATTGTTTATAGTCTTTTTTTATTCGCATACCTATCTGTTGACTTATTAATAATGAGTAATGAGTGAAGAAAGTGAAAAAGACTATTATTCTGACCTAAATATCGAAAAAAATTTAAATAAATAAAATTTAATGTACTAACCAATCGAATAATCAAAATTTATAAAATTTTAATGAGCTTTATAATTTTATTTCCCAAACTGACAATTTTGACTTTGACGTTATTGACAAAGGTGCCTGACAACAGGAAAATATGTTCCAACACAACAAAGTTTCGAATTCAGTCCCAATCCTCGACAGGTCGTGGACCTGTCTTCGACTATCAATCGTCGACAATAAGTTTTGGACTAGTTTATGTATTGTTTCAAGATTGTTGTTGGAACAAACTTTTCAAATCCAACTTACTAAGAGAGTATTTTAATACACATTATAGCAGACCTTTTAAAACAATAACTATATATTTTTGTCTTTATTAAAATTAAATGATTGCGAATTTAATAGTATGCAAACCTTGAGGGGATTATGATTTCGGTCTAGGTCTAAATAGCTATCGACTAAACTACTTTTATGAATCCATCGGTTTAAACTTTCGAAAAACCGTTTGTTATTGATCTAAAAATATTTATATTATAATAATTATGCTACATAACGAGTTTTTCCTGATTATCCGAATTTACAATTCTTTAAAATAAGCATGACAGTTTCCAAGATTTTTATTTTATTACAAAAAATGTGTTTCAGGTTTAATATCAACTTTTGCAGTATTCCTGCTCTATTCCTGCATTGGTAAGTATTTTAAAACAGTAATAATTCATAATTATAAATACAAAAAGTTCAATTGAGAGCAACTTCATGTTTTTGAAAATAAAATACATTTATTTAATTTATATTTTGTAGACACTGCAGTGGGTCGTGATCCACTATGCCCATATCCATCAGTTGTTTTAACTTTCTTTCCGGATCCATATGACTGTACGAAGTTTTACGAATGTTATGATGGAGAGAAATCCACCTTATCCTGCCCCACCGATCTTTATTGGAATCAAATTGCATCTAATTGCGATTACAAGGAAAATGTTAAATGCGGTAAGTACAGTAGTCTTGATTGAAAGATTCAAGCTAAGCGGTATGTCCTTTGTCATCGTGGAAAAAAAGAGGACGTATGTATACGCATTCGCCACATAAAAACTTCAATAATCATTTCACCTAGGTCATCGTTCATAAAATAAGTAAGAGTAGTCACGATACACAAACTAACGGTATGTTCCTGCGCATGCAGCTGACTGACGATGACGTCACGTGGGACACAGAATTATATAAGCATTAAATGGGAGATAGTGTTTAAAATTCGATGTTTTACCAATTTTAGATTTTATGCAGTTACTTTAAGCTTTATTGGTTATTTTGTAATATATTCGTTTACATGTATGAAGGTTTAGGGTAAATAATACTAATAAAAATATTAATTTTTCTCATAAATTATAGGTATTTTGTAACAAAATCCATAACCTGGCCATAAAACAAGTAAAAGATATAGACTAAAAATACAAATTTGACTCAAATTTGTACTTTCTGGGCGTGGTAGTTCTCTTGCAATCTCTTTTCTTAGTATGTGAAATAAAAATAAGTGTGTAGGAACAAATTATTTATTTATAAAAAGTAAGTACACAAACAAATTACTTTTTATTTGGTAAATTTAAAATTTTTTTGTCAAGTTTACTTTGAAAACACTCAAAACCAATTTGTCTGTTCATTTATCTTATTCTTATATATGTTTGTGTCCTGCTTATGCATGACATTACTTCAAAAGGACCGTTGTATAGGAAACTACTGTTTTATCTGTTAAAATTTTTAAATACCGATTTATTTTTTTGCTTAATGAGGCCCGTGCACCTGGTGGAATTCAGTTTACTTTTCTTGCGTCTATGTTTAAGAGGAATCTCACAACTTATTTCCTCAAAGTGGACTTCAATTAAGTTTGTCCTTTCTTCGATAAGAATCTACCCATATTTTGTGGCATTTGGAAATATCTCCACCGCGCAGTCCGGCATTTTAAACATTAATTTAGTTCTTCCCTGTTATATATAGGTAAATATAGTCACTATTAACACAAAAACAAATAAATCATTAAATTATTTTACACTATTCAATCGAAAAGTGTCAAAATAACTTGAAAGTTCGTCCCGCATTACGTCATGCGCGGTTTGGACGAATTTGGAATCGAAAGTCAGCATACCATTAGTATGTGTATCGTGAGAGTAGTTAGGTTACTCTGACTGGGGCCTTTGATCTTATTTGGATATTTTTTTGCCATCGAACTCCCAAGAACTAAGCGTTTGTCGTTTCTCTTATGATGAATAGTGTCAGGGCCAACACCGCCAGCTTGAAACATGCTGGTTTTTGGACGGTGTAGAGAGGATCTCGGTGTCGGCTTCTGTCCAAGTGATTCTACTAGTCTTGTTTAAGTACGATGCCTCTGTAGAACATGTTTGTGAGTAGTATGGAGGGTGGAGCGTAAGGAAGACACTCTTGTATGGTTGTTTAACTCAAAAGATGTGCACAAAAAGGGTAAATAAGGTTTCACAAATTGGAAAAAATGGCGCTCATGTGATCTGAATTTTGATCTTTTGGTGAAGTCAGTTGAGTGGAAGTAGTAAATTTAGAAAATTATTGTATATACTCAAATAGTTGATAAAAGTATCATAAATAAATCAACTGCTAATAGTCCAGGATCCGTATGTAAGGTCGACCTTCACCCATCTGTTTACCGGATGAAAGTTTTTTTTATTAAATAAAATATGTTTTTAAATATACCGCAAATGGGTTGCCTAAGAAAATACGGTCACGGCCATTTTTTACTTTCTTCTCTGTGTACAGATAAGGAAAGTATAGAAATCATGATAAAAGTTGTTTGTTCCTATACATGATTTTCCTAAAATGGACCTAATTTGAGATATTTGATGAAAAGTGCAAATTTCGAATTTTGAAGATAACTCAAAAACGGATGAAGAGAAAAACACCAAATTTTGAACTTAAGCTTTGATCTATCCTGCGATGAGCTGATTAAAGTTTGGGCACAGTCAAAGCATTTTGGGAATACTTTACAGGGTGTCGTTTTTTTTACTTTAAGAAAATAAATAGTGTGGACCGAATTTTCTTAGGCAACCCATTTGCGGTATATTTAAAAACATATTTTATTTAATACAAAAAAACTTTCATCCGTTAAACAGATGGGTGAAAGTCGACCTTATTTCGGATCTTAGACTATAACGTAGTCAAGTAAAAATTTAGAATATTATTTTTCTAATTTTGACTAGATTATTTATATGTGTTTTGGTAGAACGTTACTGACATTTAGGCAACCAATATTACTTTATTGTATTGTTAGTTGAACATGCGTAACTTCATTCATTTCATTGACAAATAGAAAACAATATTAATTTATTCTCAACGAGTTATTGTACTGTGTTTATATTGCTTTATACAGTTATTTAGTTTTTAAGAAAGTGGGTCATTTTGTCGTGTATTATGTGTTAATTATTTTGTGCTGATTTAGAATGAAAAATAATAACCAAAACAATATTATTACTAGGTTGTAAATTTAACCATATTCTATTTTATAAGTCAACCTGCTCTTCTACGATATAAACTTTCAATAATAATGCATATATTGATTTTTAAACCAAAAAACAGTTTATTTTTGTTTTCTTTTCGCAACTGGTGATATAATGAATTTTTCGTAACTAGTTTCATAATGTTTAACATTAATGTCTTTTATTTTTTGTTTTTGTTTAATAGTATTTTTATTTCAGATCCTATCCCAGAACCAAGTCCATCATCAGGTATGATATTTTGTTTATTTTTGTAGCATTTATAAACTTCTGCGACATTTTTCACCAAACGACTGATATAAGAACTTGTTCATTTTTTAAATCTTATATAACATACCAATTTATTAATTTGTAGATTGGATATTCTAAAAATGAAAAATCCCTAATTCCCCCTACGAAATTATGAAAATTACACCCTCATATCACAAGAATAAATAATAACCAGAAAGATATCTCTCATTTAATTCCTTTGTATTAATATCAATATTTGTCCATTTCATTAAAATTGTCAGCTTTAATTTTAAGTGTTTTGATCACATTGGAGACTTCCAAACCTGGTGGAATATCTATCCCACGTAATAAGATTCTAAGGGATTGCGGCCCAGGCAGGCAAAATAATTTAGTTAGAAGTGTTTTATAAACCTTTGGGCCATAGAAATATAGTGATAAACACTTAAGTTTAAATTCGTCCGAATACCTTCGACTTTTAGCTGATTTCAGGCTTTGGGTAATCTGAACATTAATACATTCTGCGAGTTATTTAGATGGGCACAGTGAATACGTACAAGTTTTGTACTGTTCGAGAGTGATCGTGTCTTCCAATTTTTCTTGAAGCTTCTTTTCAAAATTGCTATCATATAAATAGAGAAAACCAAAGGATATAGCGGAAAAAATCCGAAACACTTATGGGAAATAAAAAAAAAATAAATTATTTAGTTGTCTTAACAAGTAGTCATAACAAATTAGATTATCTAAGGTTTTGAGAGATTAAAAGCATGATAATTTTTTAAATTAATCTATTTTCGATTGAAGAACTGGTTCTTGGTCTTAAAAAAAATAGGGTATGCAACTCGTATGTAATAGCTATTAATACATGATCCAACGATCATAATATACTATTATTCAGATATACCCTAAGTACTGTGGGGCAACCCACTCTCCCTCAGATTAAAGATGCAGAAAATATCCCGAAGTAACAGCTAATTTAAAACACCCTGTATTTGACTTATATATTATACTTTATTTATATTACCTTTCAACATCTTGAGGAAATCTGTAAAATGAATGTGCACCGATATCAGATTTATTTTTGCAGTCTTTATAACTACAAACAAATCCAGCTTTATTTTTGTCTTCTTCCATAACTCACACTATCATTAAAGCACAACAAAATCAGAAAATAGTCAACGATAAAAATTTTGAAGCAAAATAACAGAAACAACAGAATAATAATAATTATTCACGATTTCGATACCACCGCCCGTGCCGGTCGCTACTGCACTGAAAGTTTCGGTGTAGAATATCGGTGTAGGTGTTCTTGAAGGCCACGAGCCCTCGAAGATCACGTGATCGGAGATATTCTTCTGGTTATTATTTATTCTTGTGCTCATATTCTTGAAGTGAAAACAAAGAAAGAAGAAAAACAAAGAAAGAAAAATGCGTTCGAGACCTCGAACTTGACCCGTCGGTGCTATAACCAAATAGGATACTACACACAAACGTTTGATATCCGAATTAGTAAACTCAAACTCCCACCGCTACACAAAAATTCTTATCACATCTCAGCAGAGCTCAGTTCAGTGTAATTTTCATAATTTCGTAGGGGGAATTAGGGAGTTTTCATTTTCAGAATTTCCAAATCTGCATTTAGTTTTTGGGATCTAAACCGACTTTCTCACTTCACTTTCTTTCATTATTATTTTTTCTTTTTAGGCGCAACCAAAGATCCAGACAGCACCACAGGTGAGGCTAATTAAAATATTGTTATTAATATTTAGGTCATTCATCTACAAAGTCTTTAACAATATCGGAAATCCACGTGACCAAATCGATGTCACAATTTGGCTAAAAGTAAAATTAACTTCAGCAGTAACCCCAAAACAACATCACTGATGACGTATTTGAGTATTTGACAGAACTGGCAATGCGCTATATTGGTGTGACGTAATATGTGATTTCCACTGACAGTGAACTTTAAACAAAAACATCATTCTGTTATTGAATTTGACATACTTAGATTTTTTTAAATATTGTTTGCAGGTCATAAAAATTAGTTTAAATGTAAGTAACCAAATAATTTTTAATATTTAAATGAATACAATCCTGAAAATAATAGAAATAAAATGTTAATGGTTATCTATAACCTCTCTTTATTACGGACATTTGTCATTACAACACAAATTACGTCATAACTACTATAAGCATATTGAGGGGATGAGGGGTCAAGAAGGTCTAGTAAAAAGGCCGTTTTTATTTACTGTTACTTAGTCGTTTGATCCACAAGCAGCTTCATTTATAGTTTTGAGCGACGAATTAATTTCGGTGATGATTTCGGAAATTTTAAGAAAATTTGTAGTGATTTCGAGTGAAAACATAACAGTATTTTGCGAGTAGTTCACCCCTCGGGCCATCATATCCACTCTTGTTGCACAAACTACTATTCTTTACTCGTGTATCGGGGACAACACTAATCATTTGTAATTTCTGTGGTGGGAGGTGTTTGTGTGAATGCGTCTTGTTTGTTTTCATTTACGCCGTGACTAGCAGTAGTATTTTATAAACCTTAGAAGCAAATTTCACATACATGAACAAATAATAATAATAATAATAATGCTGTGACAACAAGAAGACGAAGCAACGACTTCCCGTTGGATGGCGGCTTCGCCGCCACCAGAAAATTTCAATCCATACATGGCTACGCCGACCGGCATAAACACCAACCACCTGGACACAGCTCAACTACTGTGTCAAAAGGAGACCGATGTACAAATAAAACGCGTACGACATGCGCACTACAAATGATTAGTGTTGTCCCCGATACGCGAGTCTATTCTTTCTGCCGTTTCCCTCTAGATATAAAGCAATACCTGTTAAAGCACATGGCCAAAGAGGTAGTTATTTTCTGGATTTATGGCCAATGACTAAAAATTATCACAGTGTAGTAAATATACTGTCATATTTATTTTTTGCGTGTCTATTTATTTCCAAATTTGTTAGTAAAACTTTGAGTTTCAAAGTTTTTATTATTCACAGATAGATTTTAAAGTCGTCGCATTGACCATTATTTTTATCTAGAAAATAAACAGCCCATTGACCTGTAAAGATGACCGAAGCATTTATTTTTAAAATGATATTGACTTCATTAATATATTATAATATTTCTAGGTGCAACACAAAGTACTAGTTCAGGTAAGATTTTTTTTATTTTTGTTAAACATAATTTCAAACCTGCTAACATTTTATTTCTAATTTAAATACGAAATGCTATCCTTTTTCACCTATATAATAAAAAACTGTGACGATAGTCTAATTTATTTATAGTTTATTTATTTAAAACACACTATTTACAATTTATTTATGACATACTACTAAACTAAACTGTCTATATTCAACTGACTGGCGTCTTCAAAACTCGCGATATTTATATCAAGCCAACTCTGTAACTAGAGTACTCTAGACGGTCCCGAAAATTCCATCTCTGACTCAACGGCATTCCTGAACGTTCCGTCGCCTTGAGCATGAGCCCGACTCAGCTGAAGGCCGCGCTTGCTGCCTCTAATTCGGAAGGTAGTAGGTTCGAGACCTACTCCCGGCCGACCTGCTGAGTTTTTCAAAGGCTAATACATATTTAAAAAAATATATGTATCAAAAATGTGTCATTTTTGCTATTATGTCCAGCGTTAAACATACAATCATTCCAGTGTGCACCGTTTACAAAAGTGTTACCAATAATAATAATATATAACTAATTTTAATATGCCTTCATTAATAAATATTTTCTTAAAACCCGTGCAACATTTTTTATTGTATTCCTAAACCAGTCTGTTTAATTAAAGCCTTAAAGCTTTTACTAGATATCAATAATCACGACAAAAGTGGAAGACATAATATGAACAATATACTAAATGTATCTCATAAAAAAAAGACTTGGGCTGGTCTATCAGTTTTTTAATCTGACTGGATGATACCAAAATCGATATTTTATCTTATCATAAATAATAATTAAATACATTTTAATTTTAATGGAATGCGTTTCAAACAATATTTTCAATTAATATGTAGTTAGACATCTAATCAATCCATGTGTATGAATTGATTCATCAGATTAGATTCAATTTAATTACATTAACAGTTTGTAAAAAATATTCTAAAGAGCATTTCACATTTTAACTAATTTTAGTCAAAAATAAATATTATTTTAATACCAGCAACGGTATTTTGATAAAAAACTTTCATAAATTCAAAATTTCATGTTCTATCGGAATCAGAAATTAAAATAGGGGTGTTCCGTTTAAAAAAAGAAGGTTGGCATCTACTTCCGATATAATAGGAAATAACAGAATTATCAAAATATTTTAGAAAGAAGGACCATGACCTGTTTACTATACAGGGTGGACCGGATTTAATTTGCGTGTACAGAGATCTCGTAAACCGTAAGATATACATTGGGGTCTATTCTGTAACAATTCCTTTATATTTAACGGCCTTTAAAAATATTTTCTTCTTTACTTCTGTCATTATTTAAACGGATCTTTAAAATACATTAGAGGACTATCTTAAAGAAATCTGTTTAAATAATGACAGAAGTAAATTAACGAATACGAACCTATTTTTATAGGCCGCCAATATTTTTAAAGGCCGTTAAATATAAAGGAATTGTTACAGAATAGACCTCATTGTCGGTTAAATGGTGAAAAAGTTTCGTATTTTGACGGATAATACAATGGTCCATAGAAGTTCCAGATTTTCTGACCGGTTCCGGAGATATTCGATAAAATCCGAAAAACCTCATTTTCGTTGTGCGTTGTTATATAAAAGATACAAAAAAAATATACGAAGTTTTTGTTATAAATCAAGTTCCCTATAATCTGCCATGTCAAAATTTTTATTACGACGTTTCGTATTTCCAGGGCCACCTTCAACTTATTTTTTTAAATACGGACCTGGATTTTTAACTGTATTTTTTTATAGCTATTGATCCATTGGTACCAATCCAATTACCTCTAAAATATTGATCGAGATACTCTGCAACCCTCCTAGCATTGTGTACACCACAACCGTCTTGCATAAAGTATTGAAGATTTTGTCTTGTTTGTAAGGGCATCTCATCGAGTACTTCCTCCAATAAATGTAGGTATCGGAACTGATTTAAATTACCATCCAAAAAAATCGGCCCAATAATCTGATTATTGATTAGTCCACACCACACATTTTGGGTAAAACGGAACTGTGGTCTAACTTCTCTGATTAAATGGGGATTAGAAGTAGCATACAAATGCTTGTTCCTGGGATTAAATATTCCACTATTAGTAAAGGAGCATTCATCCGTCCATAATATCTTTTTTTTGAAAGAACGGTCATTGCGCAGCTTTCTACTATACCAACGACAAAACATCAGTCTTCTATCAGAGTCTCCAGCGTGTAATTTCTGGACTTTTTGAAATTTATACCCGTGGTATTTGTGGTCATTTAAAATTCTTTTAACCGTGGATGTTCCTACTACATATTCTTTAGCTATTCGCCTAGTATAATTTTCAGGGTTAATATGTATTTGGGCAAGAACATTAATTTCATTATGAGTATGTCGAACCTGATATCTAGTTCTCCTTTTTTTCACACTGCTATGCTCTGCCCTTAGACTAAGGCTCCGCCATATTTTTTGAAATAGAAGAAAACATCTTCTTAGATGGCTGTTGTCTATCAGGATATAAATCTGAATAAGTCTGAGCTGACCGGGTTTCATTCCTGTAGCATCTTATGTACACATCATACATATCTTTCTTCTCTTCTTCAGTATAACGAACCATAATATTTATTTAATTATTAATAAACTAAAAAAAGTACTGTAATATTAGATGTTACAGATTATAACAGAAATATTGGTGACAAGTTACAACTGACATGCATGGCAAACACGATTTTGTTAAGATCTTATGTATGCAAAAATGAAAACATTAAAGATAGAAAAAATACGGTGTGAGAAACCTAAGCGAAAGATTTTACAGAAAATCAGGTGATAGGAATTTATAGATTGCTTAACCGTTTTGTTTTTCATTTTGTTTTTGTTATTAGCTTTATTATTTGTAGAATGTGTACAATCATAATTCGTTCTTCATTAGTCTTGTTTGCTAATTGTACTTAATCATGTTTGATAAAAAATTGTAACCCATTTTGTAATTAAATAATTCTTGTATTATGTTTCAAATAATATTTAAAATTTCACATTTGAAGCATTTTTTGTTTTTTAATTATTATTTAATTAGCTATTTTGTTTTAATCAAGTAAGAACCGGTATCATCAGAAGCTACATAGCTGATGATATTTTCATAGACGAAACGTAGTAAAATGGTAAAGTGTAACATATCGTTGTATTTAGCTATACAAAAGCTATAAAAAATTACAGTTAAAAATCCAGGTCCGTATTTAAACAAATAAGTTGAAGGAAATACGAAACGTCGTAATAAAAATAATGACATGGCAGATTATAGGGAACTTGATTTATAACAAAAACTTTGTATAATTTTTTTTGTATCTTTTATAATAACAACGCACGACTTAAAAAACGAAAATGAGGTTTTTCGGATTTTATAGAATATCTCCGGAACCAGTCAGAAAATCTGGAACTTCTATAGACCATTGTATTATCCGTCAAAATACGAAACTTTTTCCCTATTTAACCGACAATGTATATCTTACAGTTTACGAGATCTCTGTATACGCAAATTAAATCCGGTCCACCCTGTATATCTATCATATTTTAAATAAATCAGTCTATTGGTTTGTCAGATATAGATAGTGTCTCCCCGTCGCTGGAAAAATGATTGATTTAACATTTATTTATCTTTAATATGTAGGTTTCACACCCGATCCACATTGCCCATGGCCTACAGACATAATAACTTACGACTTCTTTCCTGGCAACTGTACCGCTTTCTACGAATGTGACCACGGCCTTAGGTATTTGATGAATTGTCCACAAAATCTGGAATGGAATCATTATCGAAACTACTGCGATTATCCAGAGAATGTAGACTGTAGTAAGTAGCTAATTTATTAATTGTCGAATTATTATAATAATAAGTATACATCAGAGTGGCCACTTTTTAATTGTTATCTCAAAGTTAGTTAAATGATAAAGTTGTATTTTTTTGAGGGCATGAAGAAATTAGTCATGTTTTTTATTTCACTACAATGGTGCGTTTAATTTCAAGAATAGAAAAATGAAGTTCTGTTATGTTGAGCAGAATATGTTCAGCAACAGTAGGTAAAATAAGGCAAAACGAGAAAGATGCAAATTGGCATATAATCAAAGTATAACTGACGATTATATAAAATAACACTGACAACTAAACTCATAAATAACTTGATACATCGAAAAGCAAAGGCATTAGCACAGCTTATACAATACAGCTCCACAACTCCGTGTCGGCGTCTTTGATCTGGCGGTCGAGAACCAAGCAAGACGGAATGGTGCTATCTCTGTTGGATTAAAGGGAAAAGTCGGGCCCGGATTAAGCAATTTTTTTATTATTGAAAAAATTGAAAACCTTGACGTAATAAGGTTGGTTACATGCCATGTTAAGTAAGTTTTGGGAAATTAAATTTTTAATTTGTTTTAAATCTGTCAAATATAATTAAAAAATTATTTAAATATAAATATTACGAAAAATAGCACATCTTTCGGATTAGAGGTAAAATAATTTGTATGTGGCTAGTAAAATCCTCGTTAACAAATGTTTTGAGCTAAAACAGTCACTTCACGACAAATTGTGACTTGGATCCTTTTTACACCAAGGGCTTCAATTGTTAAAGAAATGTGTCACGCTCGTGGATGCAAATCAAGTGGTACCCCGTGTCTCTGGCAAGTGTTACTCTTCGCGCAAAGGGTTTATACCTAGATAAACGAATGCTTCGACTGAGGTCTGGGAACTCTATGGTATTTTGGAATTATAAAGAATTTGTGCTTTTATTTTAACAATATTGGTTATATTTAGATGTATTCTTATTAATTGAAATACAGATTTGTAGAAGTAATACTTTGACAGTTTTTATTAATATAATATATTCAATTTTTATCTGACCATACCGAAGTAGGGAATTTTGAAACTTTATAGTAATGTTAAATTTGAATTACAATATTACACGATATTACATAATTAGTACTTATTTTAGGTAGGTACTAAATTTGTACTTGGAGAAAGTAATATCGATTTTTACAAGAAAACTTGAAAAGTAAATTAATTTAGTTCTTATTTCTGATGTAAAACTTAAACCAAGAAAACAAATAAATTGTAGTTTGTTCAACAAGGGTGGATATGATAGCCATATCACACAAAGACGAAGTTTGAGCACGACGTCGTGTGCGGAGTACTCAATCGTCTGATTGTGATATGAACAATCCACTCGATATGGTCAGTATATTTTTTCTACGACCCACTAACGAAAATCTACAAATTTAAAAAAAATATTTTAGGTTATTTAGACAAAATAACTAATTTTAAAATAATTTACGAAGTTGACTAATTTATAAAATAAACATGAAAAATTAATTAGTCCTCGGCCTAGATTCGATCCCGGGCTTTTCGCATGGAAGGCAGATGTTCTGTCCTCATCTTCACCGAAACTTTCAGGACTTTAGTTTTAATACTCGTAATTAAATTAGTATCATGTAGTTTGATTAAAATTTATTTTTTTTTAAATGTGGACATAATAAAAACAAAAATGCTATTATTTATCGAGTCTACACAAAAATTTTAATCTATATTTAATATCAATAACTAAAATATATATTGACAATTAGTTTAACAGAATTGTCACTTATTTAAAAATTTTTAAATAATAGGAGTTGGGTGACCAAAATATGAACTGTGATTTGTAGATTTAATTTTGTTAAAGTGTTCTCACTACCTAAAATGGATATGAAATATATTCGTAGTTGAACGCAATAACATAATTTTTCGTTTTGTAGTATGTGCGTAGATTGGCTAATATCCATGCACAGATTACAAAACGAAAAAGTATGCTATTGCCTTCAATTGAACGAATATATTTCATATCCATTCTAGGTAGTGAGAACACTGCAAAAAAAAATAAATTCACCAATCACCGTTCATATTTTGATCAACCGACTGCTATTATTTTTAAAATTTTAAATAAATGACAATTCTGTCAAACTAATTGTCAGTATATTTTTTAGTTATTGAGATTAAACATACAATAAAATAAGTTATTCTTTTGGAAAACGTTAGCATGGATGACTAAAGGGTATTGAGTTAATTAATTCTAAAAGTGTGGTACAAATGTTATTTTTTGTAGCCAATTCTTCAAAATTATTTTAAAATATCTTTTCAATATTGAATATTAGTTCTACAAATTCATCATTTGACAGTTGCAGATTTCCAAATGTATCTGAATTGGTGTTATCATATGCCTTTTAAAAGCAATAAAAAGAAAAATCGTCTAATTCAACGTGATCTTTGTTATATTTAAGACAGGTATCGCAGGAGTGGATCCGCAAGGCTTTTATTAAAAGGTAACCACACACATACCTGATAAAATTTTTCTGTAGCAATTCGTCTTTACAATATTTAGGGTGTTAATAATTTCATCATAAAATAAAATACAAGGTGTTCCATTTAAAAAACATACATTTTAATTTTCCAGGCAAAAACGTGACACCCTGTATATCCAAAGATATTTTTAAAATATGTAGGTATTTTTCAAATCCATATAACTTTTATTTAAAACTTTCTTGCGTGTCTACAACAAAATAATGAACAATAACGCACTAATGAGACACCCTGTATAAATTATATTTTTAACAATGAAAAATTCTTATAATGTAGTACTTATCGGTTTGGGTCCTTGGGAAAACTAAAGAATGTTTTCTTGCAGGTATAACCCTTATTAAAACAGCTTTTGACTGCACAAACTCATTCTACTCACAGCTAAAGAGTCACCAAAATAATAACAGTACCTTTAACTCAAACAAAATCAACGAAATTATAGGCTCCACGAAATTATACAACCAACAAAATTATACGCACGACTCAACACCTTACCTAAGTACGCTTCTGAATGCCAAAACCGTCTTTTCCCTTCGAAGGCGGAGCTTAAGCGATGCGCGACGAAATCGACGCAAACCGTTGCTGCCAAGAGAGTGTTTTAGCTGTATTGTATAAGCTGTGGCATTAGCTCGCATGCTAAGTACCTCATTACCATGTTACGGGCCCTCATGGAAGTCCGGAACAAAGAAAATTTTTGTTTTTTTTACACAGAGAAGTTTTTAGTTCTTATTATCATGATACCATGCACATTTTCCAAGAACAAACAATTCGAGAAACTTCAAAAACAACATTAGCGACCTTTATCTAATAACTGTAAAATCGGACATGTGACACTTTTACCGATGAAAAGTATAAGGTGAGCCGTTATAAAACAAAAACTGGTGCTTTTTGAGTTGGGTCCCTTTTGAAGAAGGCGTGCGATATTGTGATTGTAATCAAGATTTCGAAAGATCGTTTCTTTTTTGACTGAACTTTTAAATTATTAAATTTATAGCCTAATTTATAACGCGTCTTTAAATTTACCCACATGTAAAACCTTAAAGAGAAAAGAGTCATTATAATAAATGTTCAATAGAGTTATATAGAATATAGACGATTCACAAGCTCTTATTTAATTATTTTAATCGTGGTAAACTGACATTATTTTACATTTTTTATCGATTTCTTAATGTTTTAGGGAAACCTTATTTATTTGAATTTTACTAATCACAGTAGTGTGATAGAAAAATCACGCCATCTTCTAACTCTATTTCTCTGAATTGATGTTAACGTACCAATCTATCTTTAAGGATTTACACGTATTATTTCAAAATGCTTTGTGCATTGACTATGTACTACTAAATAACTAATTATATATTTCTTTACTTTCAGGCCGATCTTCCACAACTAGTAAGTATACGGTTTTCAGTAGTATAATTTTGTACCAGAATAAACAGGATGGAACTGTTAATTTGTAAAAGTAAAGGGGTAGAATAGGAAGTTTTATTTTCCAAAGATTGGGGCTGTGACGTGAGTTGAAATTTAAAAAGTTCGGTTATATCGCGTGAATTTAAAGATGGGTGGTAACAAATCAGTAAATGTACTTAACAGTTACGAATTTGCTAATGTCATCTGTAAATTCCCGTGCAACACTGGAACCCCTAGGAACTCTAGAGAAGTTATAACCGAATTTCGATTTTCGTTCAGGGATGACTCAGCTTAGAACCTTTAACGTGTACCATTAAATTATAACGAGCCATCGAGAGAAATCATAATTATTAGAGTGAAATTTAAATGTTTTGGATCGATACTTCAGCCACTTCCACATAATTACATTTTAACCTTGAAATTGAACCTGTGTCAAACTTGCCAAAACAATTTTTAAGAATATTAAATTAACAAAAAGGTAATCAACACAGAGTAAAAAGCAAAAATTATAAATTATCGAATGTTACTTCCGTACAGGTTTGAAAGTAAATTGTGAGTGGTAGTATTCAATTCCAGAATGCATGGCTGATTTTTTTGAAGAATATTCTGGATTAGTGTTCGTCTACAATGATTTTTACAATGTTTTGACAAATTCTGTACCGTTATTCAGAGAGGCTGGTAGCGTCGGTCATAAATCAACTGGATAATAAGAATTACAAAATAAGTATTTACAACAAGATGGTGCAACATCTATCTATCTATCTGAATTAGGGCGTGGTTCAAAGCCCACTTGTACTGAAGCTCTAGGCTTATTGTACCCCTCAGTTTCTATCCCATCAGATTGGTTTTCTTGATGAATTCAAGAATATGTCTGATGGGCGCTTTCGCGATTTCTTCAGGTTCCAGATATTGTACCCCGAAGTACCATTCCCGTTCCCATTTAAGGTTCCGGCAGTGGCATAGTATGTGAATAGGAGTTTCATCCTCCTCTTCACATATTCTACATAGGGAGTCATCAGATATCCCTAAGAGATTTAGGTGTCTTCTAAGGCCGCAGTGTCCCGTAAGGAGTCCTATTACGGCCTTGAGTTCGCTTCTGCTAAGGTTTAGCAGTTGATGTTGTCTGCTCGTGGATGGCCCCTCTATGAATCTTTTGGACTGTCTAAGTCCAGGAAGTTCCATCCAGAGCCTATGGTGTTCTCTTTTTATTAGTTCCTTTAACACCCATTTAACATGTTGGTATGAGATACCACATGTGGGTTCTGGTCCAATAAGAGTTTTTTCCTTTCCCTTCCTTGCTAGGTCTGCTTTCTCGTTTCCAAACACCCCCTCATGTCCTGGCACCCATTCAAGGGTGACCTTGTTATGTTCTGCCAGAGCCTGGAGGGACTGTTGGCAATCAAATATTGATTTAGATTGTACTTCTACCCTTTTCAGTGCTTTAAGGGCTGCCTGACTGTCTGTCATGATAACGATCCTCTTATCTCTAAGAGAGTCATTTAGCAACATACAATCAGAGAAAAACTTCAATATCTTGGAGAATAATAATCAGGCACCGAGGCAGGGACATTGAAATCCATTTAGACATATGCGATTTTTTCATATGGCCATGCATCAAAAATTCCATATTTTTAACGCCATTTTATAATCTGGAAGAATTGAGAAATTGCATAACAGAAAAAAGTGAAAAGGCCAACAACTAATTGCAGATGTTTTTGCTGGATTGCGGAGAAGAGTTGGTTTATGTTTAGACGTAAATTGACATTTTTTGTAAATTTAAGTAAATTTTGATTAAGATATCGATATTAAATGAATTATTTTGTTTCTTTTTTGTTGCAGTATCATTTCGAGGTAATAAACTTTATTATAATGAAAATGTCATAAATGTAAATGTAGTAAATGTTATTCTGTGGAAGTGGCTAAACTACTGACCCAAAATATTTAATTACGCCGCCAATTTCAATTGTGATTTTTCTCGATGGCGCAACGAAAGCGAATACAAGGCATTTTCTAAGTTGATACTTTTTTTTAACTATGAAGTGTATCTGATTACTTTTCAAATCGATCTAACTTTTACAAGATGTTTCTGTCATTAAAAAAAATATTTGTTTCAGCTGTTAGTACCGTCATTACAACTTCAGGTAAGTGTATAAAATTCTCATTTGAATTTTTCAAATTTTTTGTAGTTTTCTCTATGGTACTGCTCCAAAAATTAAAGTATAATATATGTACTAATTTGTTGCTTCGTGAAGTATTCATATTTAGAACACGTATTATTATGAACATCGATCTGTCGAATTTCAACTACGGAACTGCCAAAAAACAGACTAGGATCGGGGAAGAAGACGTGAATCGTTTCAAATTCTGTATAGACATAGGCATACTTTTTATTTTAATTTCTTAACATATTTTAGAATGTTAAAAATACAATTTTGCAAAAAGATAATCAATTTTTTGCGAAATACATTATATTTTCTTTTTTCTGTCAAAAAACAATTTCCCCCTTTCGTGATCTTTGACTTATTAGTTGATTAGGCTCACATACTTTGATTTTCTCTTACTATACAGAGAATGGTCGCACTGCGCAGCTTTCTGAGTGCCTTTATAAGGAGATAGAAAACTCCGCCATTTTGATGCCTTATTACGTGTTGCCTACATCTTGGCGCAATATTTTTAATAGGTGCGTTTTAATCATCCGCTTCTGCTTCGGAATTGTCGGTTTTCTTGTTTTAATCTGACAGGTTAAAACGACTAAACCGACAATTCCGCAAGCAGAAGCGGATGATTAAAACGAACCTGATATTTTGCTTGCTGCTGTCAGTGAATATTATTTTTGGAGTCACAGTTTATTGCTAAAGAATCAATTAGCTCACTCGAACCAGTTGAAAGTTCCAAAATAACATCCACTCCAGGGATACAAATTCAGGATGCGCAGAAGACTGCTGTTTTATTATAGGCGGTTGTCATATATTGTATTATCCGAGTTGCGCAGTATATAAACTGGAACATTGAGATCAAAAGTGCCGACGCAGAGTGAGCGAACTGATTCTTTAGCTATAAACTGTGGCAAAGGCATCAAAATGGCCGCGCCCTATGTTGGACGTGTCGGACCTTTCTCTTGCACCATATAGTAATCAAAGTATGTGATTAGACTAGATAGCTGGATTCAATGCACGTCATCAATGACCGGTTTAATTTTATGCCACCATAATCACACATTGTTGCTAAATTACCAAAAGAAAAGGGGAATATTACAAAATTTTGCTCAACCGAAAAGACTAAATTTATGTGTATACGTTTTGCACAAGTTTGAAACGGTGAAAGATTTTGACTTAAATTAAAGATGACAAAACGAACAAAATTGTATTTAGGCTTGTAGAAATTTGCAATTAAAAGTAAAATTATGTTCAGGTATTTTATAAACATATCTATTTTTAAAATAAGTAGTAATAATTAGAACAGTTATAATATAATAAAATTAACAACGCAAGACAGTTTAAAACAAATAAAATTTAAAGATTAAAAAAACTCTTCCCACATCAGTTAGATTCATCAAAACTAAAGTCAGAATCATTTCTGTTTGGTGATATAATGGGAGCTGTTGAAATACTTCAACATTATTGCACATACCATTTGTTCGTTTTACCCTTTACCATTTTTTTACTCCTTATAGCGCCTATTTATTTTATAATTTTTCATTAAAAAAAATACACAATAAATAAATACCACTATTAAATACACAACAAATTTGTTCTTATAAGAACTATTTGTTAAAAATGTAATCACAATTACAGATTTGTCGAAAGTAAATCATCCAACGATGCTAAGCACGGGACGCTTAACAACAATGTACTTAAATTGATATTTCATTAATTTGATACTAACTTTCAATATAAAATTCCCAAAAAATACCTTTACTTTTGTAATAATAGCAGCATTACTGGAAATAGTAGATATCTAAAAGTAGAAAGGTTTTAAATAAACAATTTTACGAAGTTCTTCAAATAACTTAAATCTTAAATGTCCAGCAAGGACTGGATTTCTGCCTTTGTTTATTGTATGTGGCTGGAATGCAATTTTGTGACTTATTGATAGGAAACCAGTTTTAATCATTAATTCTGTTTTCTTTCGAACTAAAAATGAAGAAAATTAAAATTACAATCGCAAATATACCAATAATTTTTCTTTTGGTAATAACATTTTGATTCCACGTTATTATTTAATGGTAATTTTTTTATTTTGACATTATTTAATATAGTGTTCGATGACAACTTATGGAGCTTAGGCAACTTCTCATACATTTTTTCGTAAATACTGTTGCCTGTCTAGGTTTTATTTTGATTTTTATTGATTATTCTTGCTTTTTTTAGCTGAAGCAATAAAAATATATAATGATAATTAAATAATGGTTTCACTTGTTTTAAAAATCCATTTACTTTTATTAAAACCAACATATATATTTTTTAATTACGAATTCTGTTAAAAATTGCATTGTCGGTATACGAAAAAAAGTTAGTTGGCGCTGCTGTCACGCACGGTACCAATTCGTTCAATTGTCAAATTAAATGTTAATAAATTAAATGGCGTGTGTAGTACTGTGGTACCAATACCTGTCATCGATGTCTTGCATTGGATTTTGTATTGAATCTGCAGTATACTTACACAAAATAACGTTTTTGTAGATCCCAGATGCGCTGGCTTACCTGATGGAACGCTGATTGGCAACGAACATGACTGCAGTATATATTACGAATGCCTTGCTGGAAAAGGTGTTTTGTTTCACTGTCCTGCAGGAACTGAATGGAACGATAAACTCAAAATTTGTGATTATCCCGAAAAAGCTGGTTGTATACCAAAATAATAAATTATAATATGTACTGATTTTTGTATTTTTTTTTATAGTGTTAGTACGTTTTATAAATAAATTTATAAATTATAAAAATAACCCGGCTTGAAAAAATGTACTTCTACCCAATTCGAATGAACATTTGCATTTTAGGTTTTAGACCATGTACAACTTTTTATAAAGAATAACTTTTTTCCCAAAATTAATAATTAAAAAGTTTTCCATATATCGCCAACTTACGTAGACGTATATCTCTACATATCTCAAATAAAAAAAAACACATCCAATCATCTTCTATAATTTTAAAAGGTTTCTGAGAAATATGATGCGCATTGAGAAAAGTATTAAGCCGGCTCCAGATCAATAAATTTGTCTGTTGAATGTTGTGTATTGAATTCGACAAAAATATTTTTTTATTGTGATTTTGTTGCGCAAATATGTGCGTTGTGTTGTTGTATCTATGTGACCCATTTTTGTGCGTCGTGCGTAACAATAATTTGTGATTGAAATAATAGTACAAACTAAAAAAATATTCAAGTCCACATTAAAACAAGCACTCGAGGGTCGTACGACGCAAATCTCTTTGAAGTTGGCAGAAAGACCGGTGGATAGCGTGTGTTATATTTGGCGCAAATATTTGCGAGTTTCTTTGTGCGCCGCACAGTCCACATCTAGAAATATTTTGACGAACACGAGTAAATTTGCGTCCAATACAACGCACAACGTAAATATTTATTGATCTGGGACCCGGCTTTAGAGAGTTAAAGCAACGCTAGAAACGTATACCCGTATATCTCTGACGCAAACGTAGAAATTGACGATACGTTAAACGTGCAATCTGGAAGAAAACAATTCGCGTTCGCGATTCAAGCTAAGTGATACGCCCTCTGGAGGAAATTAGTAAAAGGTCCCTATAAGTAGGATGACGTTCAGTGTTGCCAGAAGCAGCAAAATTTCGTTACGTCGTCGGATTTTAGTTTTTGAAGAAATGGATAAGACCTTTTATTTAAGAATCAAAATTTGTGTCTAGTAATATGTAATCATACTATTTATTTAAGGATTTTTTTATAAAATCGATTTATTATATTGATTTTTTTTTAAATAGTTCATTTATTAATTTTAAAATCAGTCAGAGACAAAATCAGTTCATCATTTGGCAACATTGGCGTTCGTGTTCATTGTTTACATTTTAATTTAATTTGTATCAATTACAATTAGAATTTTTTGTTACTTTTTAGCTTTAAATTTGTTTATTTCTTATAGTATGTGATAGTATTTAAATTAAAAATGAAATCTGCGAAAAAGCCTCCAGCAAATTGCAATCTGTATGGTGTTATTGTCAAAATCAAAACTGGAGTATTCATTATTTTTCAAGGGCAAGTCATAAAATTCTGTTTCTTACGATAAATGGGTATCTACAAATTCACAATATTGAAATTTTACAAAACGTTGTTTAGAATCGAACTCCAATATGAGTTGTGACGGTTTTATTACCATTTACATGTATACAAAGTACTACACAATTCACTTCATGATATAAGAATAAGGATAGTAAGATTTTTAAAGAAGTTCATCAATAATAAACGTTTGGTACCTGATATGTCCTTTAAACCACATAATAAAACATGTCCTGGGTTTAGTAAATACATATTTCTAGATGTTCTTGTAGCAACCAATAGGTCAATATTTCCAACAAATTAGTTCGTACTACACATGAAAAATTACATTTATAACGAAAGCACGAAAACTAAACTTAAATTAACACTAAATGAAACTCAAAAACACTATTATAATAAGAATATTATCTAAAAACAGTTAAAAAATCACAAATACAAAATCCCACAACACGTAAATAAACAAACATCCTACTTATACGTGACAAATGACAGGCGCGCGAAAATTAATTTGAATCGCATTTGAAATGCATTGACGTAAACGTATTATTGATACCTAGATATATTGAGTAAATTATGAATTTAGGGGCTTTAAATGATGAAGATTTAGATGATGCTGTTGTATTACAAATTCTACATAATAAAGAAAATTTGAAAAATAGTGATGTTTTACGAATGGTATATTCAATTTTAATAATCGACATTAGGCTTGCTAGAGCTCTTGGCATGCCAGATATGATTACAACAAATGATCGAGTATTAATGTGCGGTAATTTTTACTAATTAATTTTTTCAATGAACTTTTTAGGAATAAATGTGCTGTGTAATTATATAAATTACAAATGAAACTCGTTTAGTATTATGGCTCACAATTTAAAAAAACAACAATACACCAATCAGACATGACTAAATAATATAATCTATCATAAACGTTTATGTTGGTTTATGCCGCGAAAAATACCTTTACAGTATGTCATTAGTTTTATTAAATCGGGTGCGATCGGATGCTCCAGAGTTTATTTTTCAAGAAAACGTCGCTATGTTATAACTACCAATTGAACTGGACGAGCGTAATTCACTGACTCGTGAAAAAATCCTGAGTGGATTTGAGTGAAATATTTTTATGAAAACGGAAAATCAAATTAGTCGTTATAAAGGTAAGGTCTCTTTTGGGCGAGTAGTCGAGACGTTTAGACGCGGCGTTTAATCGTACCGATAGGTTAAATAGTGATATCATAATGATGGTCTGATTTAAGAGGAAAATTTACATTACAAACTGAAAGACCTGCGGGGCAACGGTAGTTTAGTAGGTATAAAAATTACAACTTAAGGGTGGAGCCTAAATACTACAAAATTACTGCCGAGACTAAACAAAATCCGCATTCATTCATAATTTTTAACAATTGCATGTAGATACGAGGGATACGTATTCCAAACTCTAACGCGTGTAGTTGAGACAAACGAACCGAAAAATCCTTGAGTGAGTCAGAGTTACCTAAATTAGGGGAACGAGAATCGTATTTGTTTTTCTTGGTGCATTGCGAGATATTGTTATAACGCAGTTCGATTTTTTAGAGGGTTTTACATTATTTTTATATTTTAATTTAGTGAATAGGTTTAGTTAGATTAAATTAAATTTAGGAGTAAAGAGTTGTGAAATATAAATACAAATAACGAAAAAATAGACGATTGGTTCGAATAAGGTAATATCAATTAATACAGGGTATTTATTAAATGAATGCCGATACTTAAGGATGTGAATCCTTGGGTGTTAAAGTTTTAAGAAAAAAATAACTATTTTATCATAAGTTTCTTATCACTCTAGATATTTTTATAAAATTTTGCCCCAAAAAAAGTGTTTCCACTCATGGTGGGTTTCTACCAAATTTCAACAAAATATCAAAAGCAGTTTCAAACTGGTTTTTATTTTCTTACGCGAAAAGGGTGCGTCGTACGAAAGTACGTCTATAAACCAAATTTGTTCCAAAATAAATAAGGATTTTAAAGATTATTTTGATTTTTAGAAAAAGCAGTGGCGTACCATATTTTTGTTCAAAAATATTCAGTTCAAACCCGGTACGGACGTCACTAGTAAAAATTTAGAAGTCTTTTACGACAAAAAGGCGGGATTGAAAGTGAAAGTTTAGTCTGTTGGTACATAATATACTATATTTATATATCTAATTATTATTATTATTACACTTAATGTGACATGGCTTTTTTGTTTGCCTTTTTTGGATCAACAAAATATTATTTTAATGATTTAAAATAAATTGTCAGTAATAATAATTATCTGTACTTAAACATATATACAAAGTAAAATCATAAAACGACGCATCAAGAAAACACCAAATTATTAAACTTTTAATTTACGTAACATGTATTAAAAGTAATTTTAAAAAACCGACTTTAAAATCGCGCAGATGCCATCACCACATCTTAACCAAATTTATATGGGATCACCCCTGAGGTACCCCCTTACTAACGAAAAGAATTATAGAAATCGGACAAGGTGGTAAAGAATTATCGCTAAAAATACATAAAAAATTAAAAGTTTGAGGATTTTCTCATAGACCCAATTATTAGATTTTGACCAAATTTATATGGGACCATCCCGGAAGTACCTCCTTTTCAGCAAAAAATAAATATTTAAATCTGACATTGTGTTAAAGAATTATCGCTGAACATACATAAAAAAAATATATACAGACGAATTGAGAACCTCCTCCTTTTTGAAGTAGGTTAAAAAGGATATAATAATAATAATCTATATTAATTGTATTAACTAAAAAACTATAGAGTTATATATATCTTGTTAAATTAATCCTATATGTAAAAATGTGGGTTGGGTTCCTAGAAAAGTACCTACCTAGTTCACTGTGCAGCCAAATTTATATTTATGATACAGAATTTTTTGAATAAATAAAGTTTTAGGTTTAATTAAACACCAAGTTTTATCAGGAATAACATTTTCTGAAAAAAGTAACATATAAAAAGCAAACTTTTTGTGAGCCACTATATATATATTTTAGAGGAAAATCCATATTATTTTAGAAAAATAAATAAAATTTTTGTTTCTTAAGAGGAGTATTGACTGTAAAGCGGAGCATGCAAGGATTTCGTAGTATCCCACTTTTAAAGTTTATTTTTGACTCATTCTGAAAGAAAAAAATATGTGCGTGTAGGTAAAGAATAAATATATGCTCCTCTGGAGACACTTTTTTAAAATTTGAAATTGTTTTTTCTAAAAAAAAAATACAAAGCTCGACTATTTTTACCCATTTTCTCAATTTTTTTTTAGAAAAAACTAAATTGAATTTTGAAAAAGTGGTTCCAGAGGAGCATAGATTTAACCTATACCTACACGTAATGTGATTTATCTTTTAGAATATTGTACATGTTTGTCAAAGTTTACTAATTTAAAAAAAAAACAAATATTCTTCAAAACTTTTCTTAAATTTTTTAAAACGGTACAAAATACCTTAATCCGTTTATAGTTATCGATTTTAAACAAGAAGGAGACCAGACATCGTCGAAGAGAAAGAGTGAAATTAGTAAAGAATTTTAACTTGATTAAAAAGCGTTCTTTCTCTTTCCATTTCCTATAAAAACTAATAGACCTTTTTGAAATCGGTATTCGGTGACTTTTCTTCTGTTTTATTGTCTTAAAAATGATATGATTTACATAAAAAACAAAAACTGACTTATTATTTTTGTGAAATAAAAATATCCGAATCAAAATCTTGAAATTATTATTTGGGGACTTAAAAGAGTGGTCTACTAATTGGTGTAGCCTTTTAAAACATTTGTTATAATAATAATTATATATCATCAATTACCACTTCCACTGGTAAAATCCTAAATTTAAAATAGTGTATTATAATAATAAGACATTAATCATATCTTAAATAGATCGCCTACTACCATGTTTCAGAAATAAATAAAATGTAATTCTTAAAGCAATAAAAATATTCAACATTAAACACATTTTCTCACGAATTATTTAGTATTCTGTCCTGTACTTCCATGTCTCTACTAGCTTCGCTGTCAACAAGTTCTGACAAGGCATATTGCATATAAAAAAATTTAATTTTATTTTGTATCTTTTCTTCCTAAAAGCTGTCATTATGAGATATTTTCTCCATTTTTATTCCTACAGAAGTCCAAAAGCACTATAGAGCACAAAATGCAAAAATCCATTTGTGTTATGTGCAGCTAGCCCTGAATTTGAAAATACCAATAGTGGTTCTCCTTAATGGTATTGTCCTTTTTGCAAAAAGTTATTTCTCTACTCCGTATTTCTTCTTCTACAGTCAGCACTTCAGCTCCATATGGTCATTTTAACTCTTTTCATAGTGTTTTTTTTTTTTTTTTTTTTAATTCCATCCAGACTGGCAGCAACATAATCAAATTCGTATTCAATAAAATGTCCACATTTAAAAACTTTTACTTGCAAATAAATTTCCAAATCTTATTTTGCTCTGAATTTATGGTCCATGTCATATCGGGTGGCTTTAGAAATAAATAAAAGATTTTAGGAGATTTTTTAAAAATTTCTCTAAATTTTAAAGCAGTGACTCGTCACAATCATTTTTTTCTCATTTATAGACATTGGTTAACTCTTTAGAAAATTTTCTCTTGCAGCACGCCTCAAAGGGTGCGACAGATCAAAGCCATGCGCGAAAGCAAGAAAAAATATTTACATTACTTTAACGGATTGAAGAGATATTAACATGCTGGAATTAATAATTATTGTTGACTCGAAGAGGTATTCATTAAACAAAAACATATTTATAATTCATATCTCAGTGTATATCTTCCAATTTCGGATATATATTTTTTAATATACAAATGATAAAATTAATTTAATGTAATTGAGCAAAATTACTGTATGTAAAAAATAACATGAATTCAAATCACTTATGTACTGTTTATCACTAAATAGTAGAAAAAAAGATGTATATTTTGTTGGTGTCACGCTCTAGACGAAAAAGCTTTTAACGTATTTCTATTTTTATTGTTATAAAAATAAATGCTCCTGTAGGCAAACATTAAATATATGGTTCTCTTCTAGCTTTTTTTGACATTTCTATTTCTTTTCGTTTCTTTTCTTAGATTTTTTTCAAAAGAGACTGATTCATATTTTTAAAGTGACTCCAGAGAGGTATGGGTTAAGCCTTTACCTGTACTTACATAAAATTTCTTTTAGTAAAATTAAAAAATAATCCGTAAAATTGGTCTACTATGAAACCCTTGCATATAATATATATACCAATCTTAGTATTACAGAAATAAATTACGTAAAAAATAAGGTGTAAAATATGTAAAATTTATTCATCCCTCGTAAAATATCAGTAAAATATATTATAAATTGTTTTCATTCACAAATATTAATTTCTTGAAAATCTAACAGAGGCGCCACTTTCCAGACGAAAAATCTAGCAATGTAAGGGTTTCGTAGTACCCCACTTTTAAAGTTTATTTTTGACTATTTTTAAAAGAAAAAAATATGTACGTGTAGGTAAAGGTTAGATCTATGCTCCTCTGGAACCACTTTTTCAAAATTCAATTTAGTTTTTTCTAAAAAAAATTGAGAAAATGGGTAAATATAGTCGAGCTTTGTATTTTTTTTTTTTTAAAACAGTTTCAAATTTTAAAAAAGTGTCTCCAGAGGAGCATAGATTTATCCTTTACCTACACGCACATATTTTTTTCTTTCAGAATAAGTCAAAAATAAACTTTAAAAGTGGGGTACTACGAAACCCTTGCATGCTCCGCTTTACAGCCAAGTAAATACTCCTCTTAAGCGACAAGTCGATACAAATCGCCACAAGACGACGCGTTTTACGGCAAAATTGGTCGTCAGGCAATTTAAACGCGCACGTTTATTTAGTCGCCTGCTATTGATGCAAAATGAGCACCAAAAAATTTTTTTTATATCAATGGATACAATATTAACCAATTCATTAAATTGACTTTTGGTAAGCCTAAAGTAATCTTTGAATTTAGTTTCGTCATCAATTAAATGTCTCATTATTAACGTACTAAAGCACCCTTCCTATCTTCTTCGAACAAACATTTTATGAATATTTTTATGCTTTTTTTGCATTAATGATAATAGCAAAATGTCATCGTCTTCTGCTTCTTCTATAAGCAACTGTGCTGCAATCACAAGTTCACTAGTAGTCATTTTTGTCGAACGAAATAAAAAATACTGATTGGCGACTAGTCGATTACTTGAGGTGACGACGAAACAGACCACTAGGTGCGATCAGGTGCGTCTCTAGACGTAAGCGATTAAGCGCCGCTTCTAAATGGCTCGACTACTCGCCCAAAAGAGACCCTACCTTAAAAGCGTCCAGTATACAACTCAATTGGATAAGTTTTGTACCCAAAGTCAGTGGCGGCTCGTGGGCACTAGCGGCAGTGGGGCACACACTGGAAAGGAATCCCGGGATTCGTTTTTCCCTTAGGAAAATAAGTTCTCCGCTTAATGAAAATTATATATATTTGTGCCATGGGACAGCGCCCTGCTTGTGACGTATAATCCATTGCATGTGTTCATCTCTTGCTAAGCGATATTGTCGTTGGCCTTGTTTTTCGCATCATAATGAGAGATAAAACAACAGAGGCACACATTTACTGTGCCCCGTGCCCATCTTAATTTCGGAATTCTCGGAATGTCGCTCAACGCCCGGTCGTCCAGTGTCGTGCCAACGCGGTTTGCGCTGAATATTAGTTAAAATAATAATAGGCATTGAGGAAAATATAAAATATGTAAGTAATTTTTTGTTTGTTTATTATACTAGGGCACGTGCCCAAGTGCCCTTACGGGCAGACCGCCACTGCCCAAAGTAATGGATTCGGAGCACCGCTAGAAACTTACTTTGATTACCCGAATGACGACACATTGTCCGATAACGAATACCAAGATCCAGACTTCCTACATATCCAATTTTAAGAATCAATGAATTTAGAAGAAATAATAAGATAACTAATGTTTTTGACAATCCTGGACCATCCGGTTACAGAAACCAACGCTCTCATAATTTAAATCATGTTTTGTTTTTGTAAATTTATTTAATTAAAAGAGCAGTTTCATAATTAATACCTTAATTTGTATATTACTTCCTTTCAATTTTATTTTTCAGTTTTGTGAAAATCAAAAAATATTTCAATTTTGTTTCAAGTGAACCAACTGTCTCAAAGTTTCAAATGATATATTTCTTTGGTGACAAAATACCGTTTTCCATTCAATAAATATTCTGTATATAATCAATACAATGATTTTTACTAGTAGAACTTTCTTATCGAACATTCTTGTGGGCTAATGTTTTGTTATTTACTCGGCCTTATAACTGAAACCTAAAATTGACAAATGAAAAAATAAAAATATACCTGTAAGAAGCTATTAGCTTTTTCTCATTATTATTTACAGAAAATGTCCATAATTTCTATAATTTTACAACGATTAAAGTCTAATAAAAAAACCGTATATCAACCATTTTTTTTAGATGTTTTCTGAAACAATTTATCATAGAACAACGAATGAATGTTTAAAAATTATTGACAAGTGATCCCATTAATAAATGTTTTCCTATTATTTACATTAATTTAAATTTAAAAATTACGAAATATAAATTTTGCAAATGTCCTTCATGTTTAATATATTAATTTTGTGACAGTGTTTTGATCCCAGTTTTTTTTTTTTCAATATCAGAAACAAATATCTGTGCATAGTTCTGTCTAGAGTGACAGTCCTGGATATTTGACTAAATACTAATTTTTTTTACCAATATATTTCTGATAACCGATAACTGCAAATTAAGAAAAGTTATGTAACAACTATACAAGGTATTTTCTTACTTTCTTAGTTTAACCTCGAAAATACTAGTAGTTGGTGTCGATGCTCACGAACGTTTTTTTAGCAGTCGCGGTAACGTCACGTTGACGCAAACGCAAATTTTAATTGACACGCAGCCCTCTTGTCTTCTGTCCCGAAACAAGGCAGAGTAAATTCGTCCTAAAAACAGAAAGATGGGTGTAAGTTCGAAAAAGATGTGATATTTGTACCTATATCTTGTTTACAGTTTGTGAGAAAGAAGAGGAAATAATGGGTATATCCTTACCTAAGTTCCCGTTTACTAAAGGTTAAAAGGTGCTTTCATATTAAGCTTTCTGACTCAAGAAATAATGAATATATATTTTTTAATTATGTTCGTATGATTATATGCTCATTTATGAACTGAATTTAATGCTTAAATAAAACAAGATCATTTAGGAATGTTCCTTTATTTCTTTTAAAATAATTCTGTGTCGAATTGCTCATCGTCCATAGCTACTACGTTTTTCTACCACCTTTCGTGTGTAATTCTTGATACAAACTAATATATCTTTGCAACGCCAATGTACCGCTGAGGCGTGGCGTCGAGAAGGTACCCTCTGATTTGATTTCGACGCCACCACGTCGACGCGACTGCAACAAACGTTCGCGAACACTGGCCCTTAAAATGCGGATGTGACTCGGGATGTTATTTCATCTTGTAAATCTGAACCATTTATATCTGCATTAAATATGTTAAAATACTCGATAGGCATTTCTTATTAAAGTTACGTTATGAAATATTTTATTAAATTCAGATTGCATGATGCGTCATTTATAAAAGTATTTAAAATACCTATGTCGTTGAGTTATAAAAATATTTGGTCCATCTACATTGGCCTGGTGCAACTAAGCATTTTTCCAGATGAAATTTTGCATCAGTGGGTCAAGATCCAACTTTTTGTTAAACCTTAGGGACATTTCTCTGACCGTGCAGGATATTTAAAAATGTATCTATAGATTTTGGGTTTTTGTTAGTTGTAAGAAATCCCATTTTCAAGGTCATGCATGAAATCGTTAAAATAATTATTAATATTATTTTATTCTCGGAATTAGTTTTATATTTATGCTTCACCTTCAGTTATAACTTTTTGTAACGATAGTTTAATTTATTTAGAGTTTATATATTTAAAACACACTATTTACAATTTATTTATGACGTACTAATTAATTTACATAGTCTCTTTTATCTAAGCATAATACTTAGGCACTAACTCACAATTCTAATTTATTTATTACTTCAATACTTTATTCTAAACTAGTCGTCCGTCGACGAAATTGCGCTATTTATACCAAGCCAATTCTGTACTCGTAGTTTCTAGACGCTCTCGAATGTCACCCGAAAATTCCATCTCTGTCTTAACGGTCACGTATTGCTTTTCTGGGGGTCGATTCTCGACTCGTAGGAATATTTTCCTATAGGAGTTTTTGACATTTTTATATACATCGAAAATTTATGACATTTCCCTACATGTAGGAAAGTGTCACAAATTCCTATAGGAAAAGGTTCCTACAAGTCGAGAATCGACCCCCTGGTAGATTCGAGAAGCGGAGCGTTTGTCTCTATACGTCAGCGGTATTTCGACCATGAGTCGAAATGAAGGTCGCGCTCTATAGGGACGGCTTAGGCATTCCCATGACATTTTATATATCCGCACTTCTAATACCCCGCATACATCTTTATATTGTACATTTTTCTTTTAGTTTCTATGTATAAAGATTATGTGCGAATTGTTGATTTTTATAAATTTTTCAAGGTTCCGGACTTTGTCCGAAGTTGCAAATTTACCAGATTGTTAAGAAAAATAATATTTATATTTGCAACCAATTTTCAAAACTTTTGCATTTTTTTTTGACAAAATTAGAGGAAAAAAAAATTATTTTGATATTTTTACAAAAAAAAATATTTCCGTGCAAAATAAAAGGTTGCAAATTGGAATAGCTATTCCAAAAACTTGTATGAGTTATGTCATCGGTTTGCAGCACTGTTGCAATTTTTTTGTCTATGATATAAACAAAAAACGATGGTCTATTTTACAAAAAAAAAATATGTTCCGGACTTTCAAAAAAGTTGCAAATCTGATATGTTGAAAATAATATTCAGGGTGTCCCAATAGTGTGTGGAAGTTCGATATCCTATATTATAGAAAATATCAAACAATGTTATTTACAAAAGTTGTAGATAATATTAATCTGCATATTTCAAAATTATTTTCGATTATACAGAGTGATCCATAATTTCAGAATCGATCAAACCTATGTTTTTTTAATTGCAATTTTAAATTCACCTAACTTTGTCCTTCAAGAAAATACCAACATGTATGAGGTTATAATGGGTATTTTGGAAGTTTAAACCAATTTTATATGAAAATCGTACTAGGTTCAACCCTCTGTATATTTCAAAAGAAACAATCGAACATCAAAATTTTTTGATGAATCATTTTTAATAATAGTCTACTTTTATAAGAATATACTAATTTTTTTCCTAAACACAACAGTTTAGCGAGATTCTTAGATGAAATGTTAAAAAGGGTTAATTATAACTAAATTCACAATGTAATTTGATTAAAACTCTTGTTAAATATTACATACTAGTTACTAGTTAATCAGTTTATATTTTTAAGGTACCTGGTACAATTTTTTATCAACTGAATTTATTTTTTGGGACCTTTACAACTTTTTATATAAAATGCAATGAAAACGCTAACAGAACTTCAAATTTTTTTGTGCATTAGGTCAAGTGGGCTTTGAAATTCATGTCAAAAAAATAATTTGACAGTTCCGAATTGTTTTAATTAAAAAAATAAAATTACGTTTAGTGTTCACAAGTATTTAAATTTATTGATTTGACTAATTTAAAAATAAATTTTGAAACGAATGAATTGACTGATATGATTTTAGTGCTAGGGGCTAGTGATGAAAATTGCTTGTTGGCAACTAAAATTTATAAGCAAAAATATCCTGATCGCCTACAACCTCGTAAAGAAATTTTTTAAAATCTGTTGGAAAGATTCAAACGTACAGGTAATGTAGCATATCAAAAAAATCTGATGTGTCCAACACATGACTTTCCTATCTAGTTAACCTATTGCAGCATCTCTAAAAATGTTTAGAGGATGAACTAAATATATACATTTTCCACATACATCTACCTCGAAACATTTTTCTATAGATATTCATTGAAAACGAAAATATTGAAAAATTTAAATTTAGCACTTTTCCTCCAATTTTTCCATTACGGTCCATTTTAGAAAAGTCATTTAAAAACAAAAATTATAGAGATCGATATCGCAAACAACTTTTAGTTTAACAATTTTCTTAAAAATCAGAATTTTGCACATTTTGTCAAATTTCTCGAATACGGACCATTTCAGGAAAATTTGACATAGAACAAAAATTATAGATAATAATATTGTAAGTAACTTTTATTTAAAGAATTTTCTTCTCCAAACGTAAATAACGAATATATTCCATAAAATATAAAAATGACCACCAATAAAGTACCCCCCCAAATGTTCCGACTCTTTCCAAAATCTAATCAGTTCACCTGAGGTCGAAATAAAACTTAAGTTTAAAATTTAATGTTTTTTCCTTTATCCGTTTTTGAGTTTTCTTCAAAATTCGAAATTTACACATTTTCTCAAATATATCGAATACGGTCCATTTTAGAGAAATTATGTATAGGATAAAAATTATAGAGAATTATGTTACAAACAACTTTTATTTGAACAATTTTTATAAAAAATTATTTTTTTACATTTTGTCAAATTTCTCGAATACGGACCATTTTAGGAAAATTTTGCATAAAATAAAAATTATAGATAATTATATTAGAAGTAACTTTTATTTAAAGAATTTTCTTCTCCAAACGTAAATAACAGATATATTCCATAAAATATAAAAATGACCACCTATAAAGTACCCCCCCCAGATGTTTCGACTCTGGCCAAAATCTAATCAGCTCATTGGACGCTGAAACAAAGCTTAAGTTTAAAATTTGGTGTTTTTCTGTGTATCGGTTCATGAGTTATGCGTTATACAGACACACACACACACACACACACACACACACACACACACACACACACACAGACACAGACACACACACACACACACACACACACACACACACACACACACACACACACACACACACACACACACACACACACACACACACACACACACACACACACACACACACACACACACACACACACACACACACACACACACACACACACACACACACACACACACACACACACACACACACACACACACACACACACACACACACACACACACACACACACACACACACACACACACACACACACACACACACAGACACACACACACACACACACACACACACACACACACACACACACACACACACACACACACACACACACACACACACACACACACACACACACACACACACACACACACACACACACACACACACACACACACACACACACACACACACACACACACACACACACACACACACACACACACACACACACACACACACACACACACACACACACACACACACACACACACACACACACACACACACACACACACACACACACACACACACACACACACACACACACACACACACACACACACACACACACACACACACACACACACACACACACACACACACACACACACACACACACACACACACACACACACATCATCGCGAAAATAGTCAAAACGGATTCAGGGGACCTCAAAACGTAAAAATCCGTCGAAAACTCGAGGTCGAAAAAAATCATGATTCCTATACTTTCCTTATATCTGTATACAGATAGGAAAGTAAAAATGATAGAGAAAATCGAACTTTAAATTAAAAAGATGAACTCAGTATTCTACTTAGTGTTACCGAAAATCCAAACACCAGTACACGCATCATGGAAAATGAAACGGGAAAAAATAAATCATCTGTCAATAGGATACTATTAAAAAATAAAGTACATCTATACCATATCCAACGTCATCAAGAGCTTCTTGAAAACGATTTTCAAAAAAGAATAGCTTTTTGTGAATGGGCAATAGAGAGCATTAATAATGAAAATGATTTTTTTGATTGTGTACTTTCTGAGGATGAATCAACATTTCACAAAAACAGTTTCGTCAATAGACACAATTTTCATTAATATTTCACCACCAATCCTTATGAGTTAATGACACATAGCCAAACACGATGGTCTATTAACGTTTGGGGTGGTATATTAGGGGACTCTGTCATAGGACCACATTTCTTTCATGGTCGTGTAACTGTCGAGGTCTACTTAGACTTTCTGCAGAATCATCTACCACTACTATTGGAAAATGTTCCACTAAATATAAGACGCCGAATGTGGATATTACATGATGGAGCTCCTGTACATCATGCTCAACCAGTTCGCAACTTTCTGAACCATAATTTTGAAAACAGGTGGATTGGAAGAGATGGTCCAGTTATGTGGCCTCCCAGGTCCCCTGACCTCACTAAAGTAGATTTTTTTGTGGGATTTCGTAAAAAACGAGGTTTATAAAAATATTTTATTAACTAGCGAGGAAATGAAGGAAAGAATAAGACAAGTTTTTGCGAGCATAGATGTACAATGTTTGAAAAACGTTCAAAGATCATTTGAAGCTAGATAACAACATTGTATTGCAGTTGGAGGGAGTCACTTTGAGCAGCTTTTATAATGGATTTTTTTTAATTTTTTAATATACTAATGTTGCATTCTAAAAAAATTACAAGTATTAGAAATTAAAAATTTAAAAAAACCGACTTCAAAAACGTACAGATGCCGTCACCACATCTTAACCAAATTTATGTGGGACCACCCCTGAGGTATCCCCTTACTAACAAAAAAAGAATCATATAAATCGGACAAGGTGGTAAAGCATTATCACTAAACATACATAAAAAATGAAGAATTTGAGGATTTTCTCACGGACCCAATTATTATATTTTGACCAAATTTATATGGGATCACCCCTGAAGTATCCCCTATCTAACAGAAAAATAATTATTGAAATCGGACACCGCGTTGAAGAATTATCGCTGAACATACATAAAAAAAAATATCGCGACGAATTGAGAGGCGGTTAAAAATAGATTATTTTTGGCTCATATTTTTTTCATTCAAATATAAAATATCTTCTAAACTGTTGTGTTTAGGGATAAGGACAAACGAACGTATAATTAAAGTACTTTTAGTAAAAATATAAAATACAGTGTGAACCTAACCTTAAAAGTAAAGAAATTAAATTCAGTTGATAATAAATTGTAGCTAGGTACCTTTAAAATATAAACTGATTAAATAGTATATTTTAACAGGAGTTTAAATCAAATTACATTGTGAATTTAGTTATAATCAACCCTTTCTAACATTTCATCTAAGAATCTCGCTAAACTGTTGTGTTTAGGGATAGGCAATATTTAACTCAAACGAACATATATTTAGAGTTCTTTTTAGTAGTGATATAAAATACAGGGTGTTACATTTAAAAAAATTGAAAAAATCATGTATCTGAGTTTTGACTCACCCTGTACATGTCTGTTGCGCTAGGAAAAAATTAGTATATTCTTATAAAAGTAGACTATCATTAAAAATGATTCATCAAAAAATTTTGAAATTCGATTGTTTCTTTTGAAATATACAGAGGGTTGTGTAGCGACATGCACTACATATCTTTATCATTTTTATTACGTCATACGAATTAAATTGTTGTCATCATTTAGACAACCTTCCGTGGCAGTTCTAGCAAGACAAAAGGTTGAACTCATCGGGAGGGAAACAAGAATTGTTTATTTATAATTATGACTTTTGTTTTTTTGATAATTTATATACATGTCATGACATCGAGTTTAATTATACGCAATTATACTTTTATAAGTACATTTTTATTTATTGATGGGATACAATTATTACGGAGAGTATTATTATTAACATTTAAAAGATCCCACAGGTTGAACCTAGTACGATTTTCATATAAAATTGGTTTAAACTTCCAAAATACCCAGTATAACCTCTTACATGTTGGTATTTTCTTGAAATGCAAATTCAGGGGAATTCAAATTTACAATTAAATACAGAGTGGTCCATTCAAAAAAACATAGGTTTGATCATTCTGAAGTTATGGATCACTTTGTATAATCGAAAATAATTTTGTAATGTGCAGATTAATATTATTTATAACTTTTGTAAATAACGTTTGATATTTTTTATAATATAGGATATGTCAAACTTCCACACACTATTGGGACACCCTGTATTGCTTCAAGTTTGCAGCACTTTTGCAATTTTTTTAAGAAAGTTATAATAAATTAAAATTTTTGGAATTATTAATATGTTCCGGACCTCGGAAAAAGTTTCAAAATTAAATTTACAATTATTTCAATTTAATAAATATTCCAACAAAGTTTGAAAACTTTTGTAATATTATGAGAGCCCACTGCAAATTTCGACCGTCATCTGATAACGAAATGAAATATGCTCCAAAGGCATCTAACAACATTGTACTTTACCAAATTGCATCTGTGCCAATCCCTATCCTGAGCAAAGTGGTTAAAAAAATTATTTTATATTCAAAAAAATCACATAAAACATGACAACGACAATTATGTTTTCCCTGAAAATTACAATCCTAATTTATTGTGAACCTACCTTTTAAACCTGAATTATTAATATATTTACCTACCTTTTAAACCATGTTTATGTATGAAAGGAAGAAGGATTGCATTGTATAAACCATTTGCAGAGATAGTCAATAATAATTATAAACTCTTGTTAGACAATTATTTTAAACCATAATCATAGTAGTTTTTTGTTGTTTCTATGGCAACCTGTAAAAATGAATCACAACAATAGGCATACAAATAAATTTTTAAATCAGCAAACATTGATTCATATTTTTAATGATATTTACCTACTAATCGTGGATAGATGTTTTTGTGCGATGTTAAGAGGAAGAAAATATTTCCCTTTAACGATATATATCAAGATATATTTGAATGTTATTTTCTGGACAACTTTAAGGGCAAACAAAATTAACGCTGTCATGCCTCATGTGATTTTTTTAATATAAAATAATTTTTTTAAGCCACTTTGCTCAGGATTGGGATTGGCACAGGTGCCATTTGGTAAAGTACAATATTTTTCCATGCTTTTGGGGTATATTTTATTTCGTTATCTGATGACGGTAAAAATTTGCAGTGGGCTCTTGAGCTATAATTAATGTGAATTGATTATCTCTAATGACTGACCTATTAATAATTCGTAAGGGGATTATTGAGATTTGTTTCCGAATTTACAAAATTATTTAATTACATTTCATTAGCGCAATGTCGAATTTGCACACTTAGATATTACAGTCTGTTCGCTATACTTACGCGGGTTTCGGATTAAAAATTTTATGAGTATTTCCAGGTAAGTATCCGAAAGTTTGACCTGTTCTTTGGGGAAATATCAACTGGTTAAATGAAATGAAAAATAATGTACAACATTTTAATTAAATAATAATGGAAGAATCTTTTGTATAATTGAGAGCAGAATTAAACTTCTTCATTAATGGAGTCTAATGTGGCTATTATAAGCGTAATAATAATAATTTTATATTACAGAACAGAAAATATGGTCTATGTATAATAAGAGGGTTATTTAGCTCAAATAAAATATTTTCTAACATACATTTTTTTAGAGAATTTCAAATGAAAAATAAAAAAATTGATCTTACAACAAAAATGAAAATCAGTCATTATCATCCAAAATATCGTAATCATCATCATCATCACTATCATCACCATTAATTGTTATTATGAATGGACTTATTTCGTTTATTTTATTTTCACGAGTCCACTAATATTCCATTAGTTTCTCGCACTTGGATATACAGTTCCGCCACACTTCTGGAGTTGCAATTGAAAGTGCTTTTCGCCAAGTTTCCCGAACTGCGTCGTCACTATAACCATTAGGTCCAATATGGTTGTCATATTGTTTTGCTATTCCCCATATATATTCGATGGGATTAAACTGGCAATGATACGGTGGCAGACGTAAAACTTGATGACCGTAACTTTCAATAATCTGATCCACAACAAAGGTTTTTGGTTTTGCGTGTATATTTGCCAAGCGTAATAATTCTGATTTTAATATATATTGAGGAAATGATATATGTTCCTTTGTCATTCTTTAATTTTATCAACAGTCCAAGAATTCGTTGGACTTTTGTTTAATACTTCAGAATGGTAAGGTGCATTGTCTAAAATAATTACGCTGGGCTCACTTAAACCTGGGAGAAGTTATTCATGCAACCATTTTACAAACATTTCTGTGTTCATATTATCGTGATAGTCACTGGATTTTGATTTAGATGAAAATATTAAATCAGCACCTTCTATAAAACCCGATTTTTCTCCGGCATGTAAAATTATGTGTCGCTTCCCTTCTCCATCGGTGTGTTTGATGGACTTTACGTTATCATCTTCCCATATTCTCTTGGTTGCACTCCTAGAAAATATCCATGTTTCGTCTAAATATATAAAATTCGCCCCTTCTTCTTTAAATTTAGAATATTTTCTTAGGAAAGTTAATTCTCTTGTGCACGACAGAACTTCTTTCACAAAGGGCCTTTCTGTTATCCTGTTTTTGAAATTTGAAACCCAAGTTATGTATCCCTTGTCATAGACTTGTTCTGCCAATGTCGTCAAATTTTCTATCTATTAATTCCGAGAGAATTGTATTTAAGGTCACATGTTCCTTGTTGGTATCACGAATTTCTAATTTCTTTCCATCTGGAATATCTTTCGTTTTCAACGATGGGCGAGTTTTGCGGTGTTCTTCTTTCGGCAGTTCACTATTGTGATTTTGTAATACTCCTCTTAATTTGGTTTCACTAATTCCTAGAGCATCGCATACGCGTTGTTGTACAGACATTACCGATTTTAAAGGACCGCCATTGTCTTTTTCATCCGTAAAAAACTTATGTACACTATAAATTAGACTATCTACATCTAACACACGTCTAGGCATTTTCAAAATTTCCACTAAATTTACAATATACATACAAGGTCAACACTTGCAAAGAATCAATTCAATTGCAATATTTGTAACAAATTTAGTACCTACCCTAATGTTATTTTAATTTAAATCTGACCATTAAGGCAATTTTACCTAATTTCTTGGGAAGAGGCTTATTGGAACTGGTTGTTAATGACTTATTTTACATAATTTTGTTAATCCGAAACCCGCGTAAGTATAGCGAACAGACTGTATATCTATTTTATCTATTCTGTACTTGGGTTACACGGAAAAATCTAAAACAAAATAAATAAATAAATGGAATAATACTCGGAATAACAAGAGATGGATACTGGGAAGAACGAAAACAATTTCGTCTAGGATTACAAATTATTTGTACAAAATAAGTGTTGTTTTGATACAATTTTCTCTTATTTCGTAGAATCAAAACATACGTAAAATATAACTAATCCATCAAGATAAATATATTAACCACTTGAATATTTCCTGTTATTGTAAATTTTCATACAATGCAACTTAAGTGAACAATCTCAAGTATTAAATGATTTTTATGTATAACAATATTGTTTTAATTTTTAATATATTTAACAATACAGTACTGCAATACATCGGATCGGTGGCGTAGGTGTCTAACGCGCTCGTATTCATTTGCAAGCAATTTAGTGGTTGGGAGACACACTGGTTTCGAATCCTACAGAAGACCATGTAATTTATTTGCATAGATCTCTATAGTATCCCAGACAACACACCAAATCCCAGAGATAACCACAGAATATCTTTTGTGGGTATCATATATATCTAGTAGATCTAATATAGATATCCAAATATCCGTCTATATCCAAGATATAGAAGATAATTCTATGGATATCGATTATTTAATATAGAAAATTTCAGAAATCTAAGTATCTCATCGTCAAGAATTTTAATGATAAAGTAAAAGATATATACGATAACTTTTTAATTAAAGTTTTTTATTAAATATTAGAGAAAATCCTCACTGGATGAGAGAAGAACATACGCAATGCCCTGAAAAGGTTAATGTTTGGGCAGAAATTATTGGCGATCATATCATACATAGGTCCCTTTTTCATTGATGGCAATTTGAATGGCGATAATTATTTAGCACTGCTCTAAAATAACTTTAACGAACTTATATCCCGATCCAGCAAACCCACAAGTTCCAGCGAATATGATATGGTTTCAGTAAGATAGAGCACCGCCCCGTTACCAAATCAATGTCCGGCAGTACCCCAATCGAGTATTTCCAAATATGTGGATAGAGAGGCGAGGATCGATGGAATGGCCAGCACGATCCCCTGATCTAACATCATTAGACTTTTTCTTATGGGGATATGTCAAAAGTATTGTATACAAAACTAAACCTCTCGACCTAGCTGACTGAAGGATGAATAAATGGCAATAGCAACTTTGGTAGATATTCAGAGAGCTTTCAGTAATGCCCAAACAAGATCTATAATTAACGCACTAGCAATGAAAGAGGTATACCTGTGTCAGCCCAGGCGAAACTGCACTGACGGCTAAAGCAGACAGAGGCTGCCGCCAGGGAGGAGTCTGAGACTGCTGGGTTTCGAATCCCAGACCAGACCATGTGGATTTTTAATTAAATTGCATGGTTCGGTTTAGGATTTGATGTGTGGCGTATTAATAGAAATTCAATTTCTGTTGATATGACATGCAGATTAAAAAAATTCGCCATACATTACCGTCTCGATGATGGTGGGTGAGGTTTTCCGGGTTTTCCTCACCTGTAAGTCAAATGGCACCATCAATCATCTTTAAGTCGCCCCGGAGCGCCACGGCAAATAATAATAATAGCCGTCCCTTTCCCCGGACAAGCTCAGCTTTTGGGGTTAAAATTCACTCGTAAGGGGGTGAATTAGGGAGAGTATTATTATTATTATTATCACCCCTCCTTCCCAGACAGCACACCAAATCCTTTGGATATCTACTGAACATCCCAATATCCACTGAATGTCCAGTCCATGGTGAATATCCATTTTATATCAATGAGATGTAATTTATAGTCATGCACATGTCCATAAATAATAGTAATTACAGTTCATCAAATTTCTAGAGGCTTTCGACGGCTAGGCAGATAAAGCACTACTGAGAGGCATCGGTTGGCGGGGCCGACGTATTTACGCAATGAAAGTACACTCTGCGCATCAAGTATTTCACTATTTTATTCAGACGTAAATGTCAGATGTAAATTTCGCTAAAACATTTCTTTTATTTTCGTTTGTGTTTTTTGCTCATTACACCTAAGTATGGAGTTTAATAGCAAATTAAGAGGCCGCGTGATTAACAGTCAATCTCGCGAAATAATAGCCAATGTTATAGAGTTTATGAGAAGAGAAGGAAACTTTAATTCACCTTCAATACCATTTAAAAATGTAAATGATCGTGTTGCTGCAGCCACAGGAGTATCTAAAAACACTGTCGTCCGCATTTCTGGAGAGAAAAAAAGAATCGATAACCATGAGATATCGGAATTTTCATCACCAAGAAAAACCATTAAAAAACCAAAAACAGTTAATGATATAGATGAAGCTGACAAAGGTATTTTAAAAAGAATTATTCTGTTCATGTTAATCTCGGAAAATATTGTTCCAACATTAAAAACAATTCTGACTAAATTTAGAGAAGCTACAGGGTACAAAGGAAGCTATGAAAGTTTAAGAAAAATAATAAAGTCGCTAGGATTTCGTTGGCGGAAAACAAAAACAAACAGAAAAATATTAATGGAAAGGTTTGATATTTAAAAGCTACGTTTAGACTATCTGATTCGTTTAAAAAGTTATCGAGCAGAGGGCCGTCCAATTGTCTACTTAGATGAAACATACATTCATGCCTCCCACACACACCAGAAAGCTTGGAGTGATAATTCAAATGAGGGATTAAAGAAACCAAATAATAAAGGTGATAGACTAATTATTGTCCATGCAGGAGGTGAAATGGGCTTTATTCCGAATGCCCGGTTAATTTTCAAATCTGGAATCAAAAGTGGAGACTACCACAATGAAATGAATTTTAATAATTTTTCTAAATGGTTGAAAGAAAAGCTGTTTCCGAACCTCCCTCCAAGAAGCGTCATTATTGTTGATAATGCTCCTTACCATAATGTCCAGGTAAATAAAGCACCAACGTCAACTTCTAAAAAAGCTGACATGCAGGATTGGTTAAGGAATCATAATATTGCTTACGAAGAGGATATGCTCAAAACGCAATTATACAGTTTAGTGCTATTGCATAAGTCACGATTTAAGAGGTGTGCAATTGAAGAAATGATAAATGAACATGGTTTTAGTTGTTTGCGTTTGCCACCGTATCATCCCGATCTTAATCCGATCGAATTAGTGTGGGCATCATTGAAACAATATGTAGCTAGTAACAACACTACATTTAAGAGGCAAGACGTGCAACTGTTGTGTGAAGACTTTTTTGATACGTTTTCTAAAGAGGAGTGGCAATCTCGTTGTAATAATGCTAAAATGTGGGAATCTAAATTTTATGACAGAGAAGTTACTTTGGATGAGGCAACTGTTAGATTTATAATTAACTTAAACAGTGACAGTGAGACTGATTTTGAATCTGATATGGAAACTGAAGAAAGTTTTTCGGAAGACCATTAAAATCATATCTGTACCTAAGATCAAAAAGTATTATCTATTTTTACAACGAAGATGCACAAGAATCAAATTTTATTTTTTTATTATTAGATAGCTATTTTTGTTTCTGAGTTGTGTTCATTTACAGGCTCAATTTTTTTCCGTTTCTCCTTTTTGATTTTATATGGTCAAGTTGTTTTTGACTTATTTCGACGTAAATCACAACAACACACTTTTTTAATAAAGCAAACAAGTGTTAAGAGGTATATGTACGTGTAAACTACAATTAAAAAAAATTGATATGAAACCCATGAAACCACCAACAAAAATGTAAAGCTAGCTTCCGTACTAGAACATGGTGTCATTCGTCGAGATAATTTATCGTTTTGTTTAATAGATCAAGAAATGTAAATATTCCCCTGTTATTTTTTATAAAATTATAAGAGAAATAAATTTTTTTCTAAATAGTATAGTTTATTATTTTGTAGAAAAACAAAATTTCGAAAATTTTAGTAATGTTTCAGAAACAACCGTTATTAATAATAGGTACCATTTTCCTTAATAAGGTAGAAATAAAATATAAACTATTTCCACGATTTACAAAGGCCTACAAAAAAATTATAGGTATTTTCCGCTATCCTATAAAATTTATATTTTCTGACTCAATTTCAAAAGGTTGAAGGAATTCCAAAACACCTTTTATGGCATAATAATTATTTTCAATTCTACATACTATCTTTAGCTGCTTTTAAAAACGTTCTAAGAAAGTCCAATCAGACCAATTTAATCCTTAAACTATTCCACACTTTTAAAATTTAATTACCTAAAAATATTAAAAACTATTTAAAATAACTTGTTTAGCAGACTGTACAATAGCTATCTTAGTCACACGTAGCGCGTTCTCTGTCTGGGCGTCGAACACCTCTAGAAATTTGATGAACTGTATATAGCAAATTATTAAAAAATTACGCCATTGTGCTCGCCATTGTGGCTAATAGTACCGTTCAGATATTTAAAATTAATTTTTTTAAGGTGTATTCAATACCTCATGGACATCCACTAAATATAGCAAAGTCTAGGCGCGAACGCAAACCATCGTGGATATCCACTAGATGTTATTTGATTTTGCTTACTAAGTATAGGTGGCGATACCACTTTCGCATCTACTCTTGCTCGACCCGCCGTAATTGACTTCGATCGAAATTTGTGTCCTAATCAGACTTCATTAGAGACTAGAGTCAAGAATTTCCATTTATTGCTGAAGAGTCCTAATAAGGATGACTTTCTCCTTAGTGGGCAAAATCAAAGGCAGAGTGTTAAAAATATTTTGAGTGTTGAAAATATTTTTTATCTCTGCTATTTTCTTTCGACGTTATTCAATAATCATTGGTTACTTATGAACCTCTACTAAAGATACCCATAAAATATTTTGCTGAATATCCAAATATCTTCTATATCCTGGGATATAGACGGACATTTGGTTGGATATCCATATTGGATATATTGAATATCCACAAAATATATTCTGTGGATATCTCTGGGATTTCTTGCATTGTCTGGAAGATACCCATTAGATACTTTGCTAGATATCCACTAGGATATCTTCTATATTCTGGATATAGACGGACATTTGGATATCCATATTAGATCCACGGAATATTTCTGATATCCTGTGGATATATTGGATATCCACAAAAGATATCCTGTGGATATCTCTGGGATTTGGTGTGTTGTCTGGATTTGGTCAGTGCTAGTGGACGAACTCATAAAAAGGCTAATATCTGCAGACTTCTACTGCCTAGGGTATGCCGATGACCTGGCGATCGTCGTAAGCAGCAAGTTTACAGGTACAATATCTGAGCGGACACAAACCGCTCTAAACATTGTTGACGAGTGGCTTAGAGAGGAGGAACTAACAGTAAACCCTCACAAAACCACAATAGTCAACTTCACAAAACCAAAAGTACCGACAGGACTAAAAAGTCACCAGTACTGAAAGGAGTGAATACTTGGGAGTCATCGTTGACCACAGGTTAACATGGAATCAACACTTGCAAAAAGTCACCCAAAAGAGCACACCATCCTTCAACTTATGTCGAAGGTAGTGTACAACTGAAAATGTCCCATGGTTATATAGCAGAGTCATTAGGCCGATGATTACCGGTGGTATGTTGGCCAAAGACCCGGCAAGATAGAGCCATTCGACAGCTCATTGGTATTCAAAAGCAAGTATGCCTGAGTATCTCGGGAGCCATGAGAATGACTCCAACAGCAGCTATAGAAGTCATACTAAACCTAACAAGCACTACATATATTCATTCAAAGCGAAGTCTGGTCAGTCACATACATACGTACTGCACAAAGGTCCATCACCCATAAACCCTTTGCATGGACGTGACTAAAGCGAGCTATCTAGAGAGTTGGATAACGATCAAATAATGGGAATGCCTTCAGACAAAATGTTCCCAAAGTATAGCTTTCAAAAGTAATATAAAGTAAATATACTACCAGACAGGGAAGCGTGGACTAAAAGGACCTCCTATGCATGCAGAATTCACCTGGTATACAGATGGCTCCAAAACCCATGAAGGTTCAGGAGTAAGTATATATGGTACTAAGCCAAAGACAAGAATCTCACTGAGCTTAGGTAAACATGCGACAGTATTCTTGGCAGAAATAGCAGCAATATATCACTGCGCAAAAGAGGTATTAAGACAGAAGGTAAATGGAAAAACCCTTGTCATACACGCAGAGAGTCAAGCGACGTTAAAAGCACTTAGTTCTATGCAGGTACAACTAAAGCTTGGGTACTAGACCACAGAGGACATAAGGGCAACGGAGAGGCTTATTTACTAGCCCGAGAAGGAGCCTCAAAGGCTCACATTGGCCCAGAACCCTTCTGTGGTGATACAAAGAACTATCAGAACATGCGCAAAGCAGTGGATGTTAAAAAAATCTTAGGAATGGTAGAAAAATTTATCAGTACAAACAGGCCAGAGTTCTTAAAAGGACTCTCACCTTAACTCACACAGCATCTATTAGGCCTTACTAGGAAAAATATCAGAATACTAGTAGGTCTATTAACATGGCATTGTAGGCTTAACAAACATATGTATAATATACGTCTATTAGAAAACACCTCGTGCCGATTCTGTCAGAAAGAAGAAAACTGCAGAACACGTATTGTGCTACTGCAAAGGTCTAGAAAGACTGAGATTCCTTACAGTTGGAGAAGAAAAACCAAGGCAACTAGCTACGCCAGAGAATTACTTCCTAGTCTATGGAGTCTACTGCAAAAGACCGAAGTAGACAAGATACTCTAAACAATGATTAAATGGTATCTACATGGCCCACAGTCCTAATTAAATCTGATCTAATCTAACCACTTGAATATTTCCTGTCATTGTAAATTTTCATACAATGCAACTTTATGATTTAAAGTGAACAATCTCAAGTACTGAATGATTTTTATCTATAAAAATATTGTTTTATTTTATAAATTATCTTCAATTCATATTTGACATTTGAAGGGAATTTGAAGCTCATCATTATAATTATCATCATAATCATAATATATTGCAATGTTATACCGTATCTTTAATAAAGTCAGTATTAGAATATATAAACGATCTGAGCATGCTTAGATGTCAAAATAAGAGCGGTACTAATAGTGACTGACCTTAAGTGAACTTGCACTTAAGGTCAGTCACTATTAGTGTATTACTTGATCGTGTAGGTAATAGCAGAATAAAATGCTAGTTATAATATTCTGGCCTGACAATAAATATTCCATTGGTGTAAAAGGAAAAAAATTGACTACAGACTGTATTACTTGATCGTGTAGGTAATAGCAGAATAAAATGCTAGTTATAATATTCCGGCCTGACAATAAATATGAAAAATTTAGTAATATTTTAACTTATTAAAAGGAACGGTATAGACATCAAGACAATTGCAGAATATTATTCACTGTAAGAGGTATCGTTATTAACGTTAGGTATGACTTCATTATCATCATCTTCAGATAAATGTACAAAGCAATATATTTAATTAATTAAAGGCACAAAGTTTTATCACTAACCAAAAAATTTTTTACTCGATAGGCACAAAAATCAACTTTAGATAAAAATCCAAAATCTATACACTTTTACCAGTGTATAATGAATATATAGATATATCACTAGCAAAATAATAAATATGTTTAGATAAATATGTAAAAACATGTATAAATAAACACTGAACCTAGTACAAAATGCAGGTATTTTTTTTTTTTTTTTTAATTTGATGTCATCGGCGTCGACTACTATGGCCATTAGCCTCAAAATGCAGGTATTATATAAAACTTGACGATACGATACACAGATTTATAGAAAAGGTTAAAATAATAAGTAAAAAAGTTTTAGTAGAAATATAGAAGCCATGCAGTTAGTATCGTTAATCTCTGTGAAATACCTATGTGAATTAGAACGATAAGTTATAAGGAATATATTTCAAAGTAAGGAGCTATTTAACCCACTAGTTGAGGCGCCATTTTGTAATATGATCTTGTTATTTTATCTATTTTTAAAGTGTTTTAAGCTCTTATAATTTTGGGAAGTGGGTCAGGTTATTAAACAACTCGTATTACTTTGAAAAAGAATGTTGAGCACCACTATATTTAAAACTTTCTAAACTTGACAATCGATTAGTGATGAAAATATAGAAAATCACTAATCATTAAGATATTATAATTAAATAAGGTTTCAGATAAGGCAGCGACAAATTCTAATTTACAGAGACTTACTTATTCAAATTTAAATGATTTATTATAGACTTATCTGTGGTATAACAGGTAGTATTTTAGAAGTGACTGTAGAGGCCTTTTTCTAGAGGATTCATCCCAGCTAGCACATAACGTTGCCAAGCCTTTCGGCGATGTTGCATTAAGGTAACGTAATAACATTACTGTACAACGTAAATGCAACGTTCATGAGAAGTTGTTAAGGGAAATCAAAACCTCGCAAAACTTCTATTTGTTATTTACCTAGTTAACCTACCGTAAACATCACCACAACATTACAAATCTGAATTCAGAACGTTTAGTTTTATGTCAATTGTCACTTGTCAGTTTTGCTTGTCAATTGTCTTTTTTAATGGTTTATTTTTCGACATCCAGAATTTATTTTATAAATAATTATTATTTATACATTCGAATAGATTTGGTAAGGGTCCTCTATAAAATAGATAACTATTTTCTAAACCATTGTCTTTGTTTCAGATTACAATGCCTGATGTAAATTTATTATTTCATTCATTAAGTATCTTTAGCAGTCGATGCCGATGACACCAAATAAAAAAAACTACAATAAAAACAAAGAATTGCAGACAGGCAGATCAATCGTTGTAAACCAGAAGATAAACATTTAACCGAATGTCCGGCAACATTTGACACCAAATACTTATAAAAGGTAATTATACTTTATCGAACTAAAAATACATTTTAAAAATATTATTTTTTAGGTTTCCTTCGAACTTCTAGGAATTTTAGAAGCAAAAGTAAATACTACAGAAGTGTAAAGAAGAATATAACACCTGAAGTTTTATAAAAAGTGAATCTATAGGTACATGATATGTCAGGTATATCAGAATTCAAGCAGTTCATTCTCTTCAACAGGCTAGATTGCCTGGAAATGTAACCCATCAGTTCAAGTGAAAACCCAGCAGAAACGTTGAGAGAAATCATAGATGATACTCTCGAGTATAATAGAATATCTTGCTAAAAAACACCAGTTGTTTTTTATAAAATCTACATATCGATGGCTCAATCAAATACTGCCACAACTAAAATACTATTATTTCGAGAAATTTCATTTTGAAATTTTGTAAGTCTCTATTATCATTATTTTGTTTTTGACATACTCTTTATATTTTATTTAAAAGCTTCGATATTTTGCTGTTAAATAAAATGATTACGATTATAAAAGTGAGTTGTTGCATAGTTGTAAAAAATTTGGGTGTTTTTGAAGAAAATAACTCGAATTGAGGCAGTTTTAGACACAGTTTGTTGCTACATTTTAAATGATTTATCTTTAAGGATATTTTTGTTTGTGGTGGTATTTAAAGTAAAACCGTAATGATATTTTGCATCCATTGAACCAAAAATGTAATTGCTTTGTTTTTTGACTTGTGGCGGTTTTTGATTGAGCCATCGATATATCTACTTTGGAAATCAAGCATAAAATTTGTAAAATTCAAACAAATTTCAATACACTAACATTGGTTGTTTTATTTAAAACAACAAAGTAAGGCATATTTTTTAATTTCTATATAATTTCCTTTAATTAATAATAGGTAAACAAGTTATCAATTTCTTTTTTATTCAATGTATTGAGAAGTAAAATCTATTTATATAAAAATATAATTTATGCTCTTCTAATAAATTGTCGTATTTAGGTTACATTATAGCACTTTATAAATATCTATGCAAAAAAGTTAAAAGGCTTGATTTAAAAAAGATATATCTCTGCGTCTTAGGTAAGAAATCAGCGAACTTAGCTATCCTCTAGTAATCTAATATAATAATATGTACCTAGTCATTGTTGTATTCGTTTATTATTTTTCACCAATCTAGCTTTATCATTGTTCACCATTTAAGGTTTTAGTGAACCTTTGCAATATTGGTACCTTATTATACTATTTAGCTAATTTTGTCCAATCATTCAGTGCTTTCTAGGTAGCTTCTTCTATCCCACATGTGTACTTGTGTTTGTGATATAAGGTGTGTTCTTTTATTCAATAATTGTTCCATCAGTGATTGATGTAATTTATCTATTCTGCAGTCGTTTTATATTTGAACTCTTATATTTTAGGTTAACTTAAATGATTGATTATCCTCACCATTCGTCTATCACATATCCATCGGCTTTTAAAGCCGATGGATGCCTTGGCTCATTGGTGAACGAACGGTTTGCTGCAAGCGCTGGATACAGCACTGAATAAAAGAACACGCCTACACCTACCTCTACTTTTGTGCTATTGGTACTTGATTTCAAGAACATTTTAATAATAAATTTATAAAAATATTTTGTTTTATTTGAAATTTTCATGTCTCGATTGAGATTTTACTATAGCCTCAATTTCAGCCTCTCTGTATTACATTACACAATGTGTGTCCACGGATGGACTTAATTATACTTGTAAAAATATTTATTTTAAATTAAAGAAAAAGTTATTTTTCATAATTTCTCAATGTGAATCGAATTTATTTAACAAGCAAGAAATTATGAATTACTTTTTTAATTTAAAATAAATATTTTCACAAGTATAGTTAAGCCCATCCGTGGACACACTGTATAATGCTGTAGATCTAATTCACATTATAACATCAATAGAACGTTTCAGAGCAACTTTCGGGGTAAGTACCGTAAAAGTGCTAGTGTGATGTTTTTCGAACTTCACTTTGTAACTTCTGTGAGATGTGCTATAAAAGTCTTGCCGTTGCGGACATTCGGTAGTTGCAGGGAGATAAGGGTTACATTTACAGTACATTGCATGCGAGCTTAAAGAGCCTAAAATTGCAGCTTATTAACGTAGATGGGATGTTTTTGTGCTAGCTGGGATATGAGATACTTCGGATATCACCAACTCTTCAAGTATAAATCTTCCTAGGTAAACTTAAATTTCTTAGATGACTCGAACTAAACCTATTAATATACTGAAATCAACTTCTGTAGCTGGAACTAAACTTCTAAGTTTCTAGACTTCTAAACATGCAGCTAGAACGTTCTTCCAAACAAACTCTTTCGATATAACTTCTACAAAACTTCTACAGAACCATCTAGATACATCCAGGCTTTTTAAAATCAGACGGCCATTAAAAATATTAAAGACAATTAGTACATCGGATGCCCAAGATAAAAGATAATTAAAATTCAATAATTCAACTTGCTCGATGACAGATATAAATCGAAATAAATTAGGCATTCCAAACAAATGAATTACCAGTGGGCAGGTTTGGTATATCTAAGGGTGGCGACATATGGTGTATTTTATCTACTTTACGTAAAATCATAAATAATGGATTACATTTAAATATTTTATGTCAAACACAATAAAAATAATATTTAAAAAACCCACCTATACATTTTTTCATAAATTGGCAGGCTTGGCGAGTACTACTTCGAATAAAAATAGTGTCCAAGTTGCAAGACTATGTCGCTACCCCCTTAAATATACAAGAATTTCCCACTGGTACCTATTGTTTGACAGGTCGTTGGAATGCCTAATTACCCTTTTGACATAAGGCATAAACGACAAATGACATTTGTGTAATGATTTTGGTGTCAAAATAACGAAAACGGTTACAACCGTTACAAATTACACTCGACATGTCTATCTGGAATAAGGAGGAAGTAAACTAGTAGGTAAATAAAGGTGGTGTAACTGGTGTAATTTACACTGGTGAACACTGCACCAACAGCGAACGAAAGAATCTCTTACCACTAAAAACATCATGGTTAGTAGTTTTGGTAACGTATGACGCCATGGAAGTAACCAAACCGTATAAAGAATTGCTTTGGTTACAAGTATGTTTTAGTAAGTTATATATGGTAAGCTTATAAAGAAATGCCTTATGTTGCTACCCCCTTGGCTATACAAGAACTTTCCACTGGCACCAACTGTTTGACAGGTCGTTGGAATGCCTAATTGATGAAGAGAAAACCCATACCAAACCTCATCACGTGACTAAAATCGAGCACAGCCTACTCTTTCTATGCGCAAAATTATTATTGTTTTTATGTTCCAATATTTTGGGATATATCAGTTTTGAGTAGTTTATATTGACTTTATTTATCAGATATAAATAATTATAAATTAGTTCTCAAGAGATAAATACTATCTAAATCGCAATAATTATAATTACACAATTAAGTTGATTTTATTTTATATCAATTATATGAAAAATTATCAAGTGATTCTAAAGATATAAATACTATCTAAATTGTAATAATCATTATTTTAAATCAATATAACTAGGTGGTGTGGTAAAACAATAGACTTAAAATGAAGACATGTAAGTCGTAAATATGTAAATTGATACAGATTTTTTTAGTTTAATGAAATAATTCTATTTCAGTTATTATTGTGGCTGCTCTTGCTGCTCTATTTTGTTCGGCATTTACTGGAGGTAAGATATAATATGGAGCGCGATCCACAAAAAAATGTTTCTAAAGTAGGCTTCGGACAAATTAATGTATGTCAGTTTGCATTTAAATTAGAGAGATGCAAAGTTATAACGGACAACACCCGTGTCTGCCGGTCATGGCCAACTTTAGAAACATTTTTTGTGGATCACTCTTTATAATAATTCCACATCTGCAATAAATACTTACGCACTTTTTTAAAATTATTGAAACTTCTAGTGAAAAGACTTTCACTGGTGGTAAGAGAATAATGTGATAGTTCTACGTGTATATTAAATACGTCCTTTTTTACAGACGTTGAAACTTCTAGTGAAAAGCCTACCACTGCTGAAGGTGAGTTTATCTTTAAAAATAGCAATCTATAAATTTAAGTGTGTATAAAAATTAGAGAATAAACGACTTACCTGTAAGGAAGTTCAATCCAAATTATACTTCGATTGGTATCATACGAATAAGCCACCCTGTAGTAATACTTCTAGTGCTGACGTTCGCAAGTTTTAGAGAAAAGTCATTGACTGATCCCCAGTTCTGTCCCATTCCCCTTCTTACTCATTATACTTCTGATGTACATAGATCGCCTGGGTCAGGTATTTTACATACTTTGATCATTGCACTTATCTTTATTGTTAATACACTGACCGGCACAAAAAGAGAGTCACAGATAATTTTTAAAATATTTCATCTATCTTTTATTTTATGTTGTTGGTTTATCAATTTATCACTTTTTTGGGGCCTAAAATTATTTTTCGGGTTATTTTTACTTCAATTTCAAATTAGTTTTCGACTTGCGACCTTCGGTATTAATTGATTTCGTCCTAAATTTAATTAACGTACATTTATTCAAATAATGGCACTCTCACCAACAGATGCTCCTTGCGTCATTGCTCTTATTGAGGATGGTCAAAGTCAGCGTTATGTAGCTAATCTTCTTGGAGTATCACAGGCGAACATCCATAGAACATATAGGCGTTTTCTTGAAACTGGAAATTACACTAGAAGACCTGGTTCGGGCATGACAAGGATCCACATTGCCTGTAGACGATCGTTTTTACATCTTTTTATTCTTCGACATCGGGATGCCACTGCTGTTCAAGCAAGAAATCGACTTGAAGAAGTTCGGGAAGTGAATGTAAGTGAGAGAACACTAAGAAGACGCCTGAATGCAGTTGGCTTAATTGCTCGAAGGCCTGCCAATGCCCCAAAACTTCTCCCACATCATCGAGTAGTTCGTCTTCAATTTGCTCGAGAGCACCTTCATTGGAACATAAATCAATGGAGCCAAGTGCTCTTTTCTGGCGAGTCTAGATTTTGCCTAAGATCACTTGATGGTCGCCAAAGGGTATGGAGAAGAGCTGGAGAAAGGTACGCACAGTGCAATATCGTTCCACGGGTTAGTTTTAATGGTGGGTCGGTAATGGTTTAGGGAGGCATCACTACGGACTACCGCACAGAACTTGTCGTGGTGGAAGGAGGATCATTGAATGCAGATCGGTATATAAGAGAAGTTTTACAAGATCACGTCATTCCATTTGCACCTCTAATTGGCAACAATTTTATTCTTATGCATGATAATGCTCAACCACATGTTGCCAGGGCAGTACGTCAGTATATTATTGACATCGGTATTGAGACAATGGAATGGCCATCCCGGAGCCCCGACTTAAATCCCATTGAACATGTCTGGGACATGATGGACAGACAACTTAGATCGCGTGTACCAGCTCCAGACACCTTGGAAGAACTTATAAATATGCTAATTGACATATGGGAACAGTTGGACCAAAATGGCATAAGACACTTGGTGGAAGGGATGCACAGACGTATGGAAGCTTGTATTCGAGCCAGAGGGGGCAATACCAGTTATTAATTTAATTTTTTGGACATGTATAACTGATGTTATATGGTTATCTGAATATTTGTTTTAATTAAATATTGCCACTTTATTTTTCTTTTATTTTATTACAATGTTAATGATTTTTGTTATTACGAATCCAAGCTTAAATAAGCGTAAAATAATCTTAACAATAATACACGTTTACCAAATCTAAGCCAAAGCAAAAATAAATAAATATTTTATATAATTTGAATTGAACTTCCTCACAGGTAAGTCGTTTAATCCATAATTACACTTTGATTGGTTACATCCGAATATGCTAGCCTGTAGCTGTTTAGAGAATATGGCGATCTTATATTTCATATATATTACCAATGATTACAGCGAAGTTTAATTTTTGATTATTTTATCATTAAATAACTAATTTAAATATTTATAAATTTTAAAGTATTAAACTTAAAAAATATATTGTTTCTACGATCACTATCCAAAGTAGGCTTTTGCGCTTCGAAATACAACAGCACGGTTGAAGTTTTCCGCGAACTGACATTAAGTGACAGCTTTGTCGCTCGCTGAGCGGAAAACTTGACAGCTTTGTTGCTCGCCTAATTTAAATTGGTAATAATATATTTCTTTTTAATAAATGATTTTCAAGTTATTTGTACGTATAGTGTGATGTTTTATGATTTTAAGTTAACATTAACTCTGAATATAGCGAAAGTAAAAGTTGGAAAGGCTTTTGGTAGGAAGAGAGAGGGTAAACGTCAAACCACGTCGGACGGTTTCGAGAATTTCTCAGTAATGTTTACCTGCCAGTGTCGTTTCATAGAATAAGTAATTTTAAATTGTTATCGGCGGAACCGGACAATTGCATGTATTTATGGACAATAAATAATTATTAAACATGTATTATAATATTCAAATCATAATTTTACAAAATTTCAACAGCTATTCACAATTTATTAAACTATTTACTCGAAATTGTTATCAACATCTATAAAATAATTTTGTACGCCAATGTATCGCGTACACTTCAATGAGATCCGCCGCAAACCTGTCAATTTATGTGTATAAAGTGGGATAACTTGTAAAAGCCTTTCCAACCTCTACTTCTGCTATATCAACTCCGTTTTTCATGATTAACGTAGATATAGGCAACACATTATACACTACTTACGGCAAAATTTCAGTTTTTATATCTATTTCTTAAAATAATGTGATCGTAGAAAAAATCTTGTGTGCATTTTGAGCGAGAAGTTCGTTGCCCTTTCGACAGATTGCCAACTTTCTATCTCTAGCGGCAAAGTATCACATTTCACTCTTAATACACAAATAGCTATTACCAGTCCCTGTTTTTCATTTTTACGATCGCTGTTTGACAATTTCGTTACTATAATAACAAAGTTTCGATTTATTGGTGACAGTTCGTTGATTTTTAATTTGTTTTTTATGTCAAACTTCTTTTCGCAAATTTAAAAATATGGTTTCAGAATTTGAATTATCTGACATAGAAAATAAAAAAAAATACTGTACGTCATGCGACCGAAAATTAGTGTTAAGCAGGTCTCTCCAAGCTTCCAGGTCTCACCATGGCTCTCCTGGAATCTGCTTGTCTCGACCTGCAAAACACTACTTTCCGATCCTGTAACGTAAATTACTATTACCTGTCCCTAAGGTCTACTTTCCGGTCTTATTCGGCAAAACGTTATTTTCTGGACGAAAAATTGTTCAGAAAGTGTATATTTTCTGGTGGGTCTTAAAAAATAATTTCTAATTGATAGAAAATTTCTGCTTTGACAATTATATTTCTCAAATATTGCTTGATTGTAATTGTTCTTAGATTTGAAAAATAACCAATAAAATTTAAAAATATTTCTGCGCGATACTTAGAAAAATATGTAGAATGGACTTTCTTAATTTTTAGCTCTAGTTTTAAAAATCACTTTAATTTTTTTTTTTAATAAATAACCAGGACCCATAAAAATAAGAGATTTCATTCTTTAAACCTTATACTGCTGGTATATATTCCGCACTTTTAATTATGTAATTCTTTAAAAACTGTATTAAATCTTGAACCTTCAAGGTGACGTGTATATAATATTTCTAGGTAACCCATGCTTAGGTCAACCCGATGGAACGTTCTATGCAGATCCTTATGACTGCGTCAAATATTACGAGTGCTTGAGAAACGAAGTGCTCGAGTTATCATGTGGAGAAGGAACTTTTTGGAATGAAGAAATTAAAACGTGCGACTATCCAGCCAATGTTAATTGTACGGTTACAGGAACAACTACAGCGGGAACTACAACGGGAACTACACCAAAGTAAATTGTATGGTTCTATTTAAATAAATTATTTCATGAAATGTATATTTCGAAATAATGTTTTAGTTTCTCTGTTACCTCTTCTATAAAAAATACAATATACGCCGTGGTTGTATCGTTGTACGAAGAACTATAATAGGATAATTGTAATGTAAAAGTTATTGGAGGCAATTGCGCCTGACATATATCGATACAATCATTGAAGTAATGATTTTACTTGCTGGTCATCGCAATTTAATATAAAATATCCAAGCTATGAGTTCTGCTAACTAAAACAATAAAAACAGCCACAGGACCTGATAAAACATGATCCATAAAATTAAATATCACAATAAATAGATTGAACATAAACAAATTCTTTTTTCGTTGGTGTCTTTGGTTTTGACAACTTAGGCCATTAGCCTCGTCTTTTATAATAATAATAATAATAATAAACCGTCTTTATTGATAATTTTTCAAAATATTACAAAAATTTTAGCAATGGAGCGAGATTTAGCCATAGGCTATTCTTCCATCTAACTCCTCTTAATTTAAAACAGAAAGTATTAAGATATATTAAAATGTTAAAATGTTTAAATGTTAAAATACAATACACAAATAAGGTTAAAACAGTAGAAAACATAAAAACAATAATAAAAGTAGTAGAATTAAAATAAATTTAAATTTTAAATATAGGAAAAAACAAACGTATTAATTGTTGGCTTGCTGTTGGAGTAGGAGTTTTTTTAGTTTGTGTTTAAAACTTGATCGAGAATAAGTATTTTTTAGCTCATCGTCTAGTTCATTATAAAGTTTAATGGCATTGTACGTAAAACTTCTAGCAAAAATAGCAGATGTGTGTTGTGGCATTGTTAGTGTAAATTGTCTGCGGATATTTACATTGTGAATCTGATTACGAGAAATTAATTTAGTTGCCAAATATGGTGGATTTTGAGATTTTAGTATATTGTGGACAAAAGAGAGAAGATGATATTTAAATAAGTTTTTGATGTTTAACCATTGCAGCTGCCTAAAATATGTTGAAATGTGATCATATTTGCGCAACCCATAAATAAAGCGACAGCAGGTATTTTGAATTTTTTGCAGTCTGTTCGAAGTTACTAAATCTAAACAAGAATAGTAAATTACTATGCAATATAATATTTTACTCAATATTAGAGTTTCGCAAAGGTCTTTTTTCATTTGTTGTGACAATATATACTTATTGGCAAATAATAATTTTAATGTTAAATAACACTGAGAAGAGAGGTTATTCACATATTCAATAAACCGCATGTTCTCATCTAAAAGTAAGCCTAGACTTCTAGCTACATTTACACATGGGACTGTATCGTCATCAATTTTAATTGACATATTACTTTTTATGCTTGAACGTGAGTTGGTATTCGAAAATAAAATTAACTTAGATTTAGAAGCATTCAAATGCAAGTTATGGTTTACAGAATATGTGTTTATTCGTGATAAATCAGCGTTCATTATATTCTGTGCTGCATTAGAGTTATTATCATCAAAAGTGTGATGTAATTGAGTATCATCAGCAAAAAATTGGACCTTGCACGTTTTTATTTGTTTGTTTAAATCAGACGTATAAATAAGGAATAGCAAAGGCCCTAGAATGGAACCCTGCGGAACTCCAGATTGAATTGATAGGAAACTTGATGATTGACTATTTAGTAAAACTTTTTGCGAACGATTATTAAGATATGTTTTTATAAAAGAAAGTGGCTTTTCAGAAAAACCATAATAATTGCATTTAGAAATTAATAAAAGGTGATTTAAAGTATCAAACGCTTTAGTATAGTCAAGTAACACTAGGGCTGTGGCTTGTTTTTGATCCAATCCCGACATTACTGAGTCCGTTAAGTGGCAAAGAGCAGTGGTGGTACTGTGCCCTTTTCGAAATCCTGATTGGTGCAATGGAAGTATATTATTAGATGAAAAGAATTCATAGATTTGCTCATACACTATTCTCTCCAAAACTTTAGAGAGAATAGGAAGTAAACTTATAGGACGCAATTCATTAAAAGTAGTTGGATTTGTTTTTTTTGGAAGAGGTACCACGACTGCTTTTTTCCACTGATCAGGAAAATATCCGCTTTCAAGGCAACAGTTCACAATGTGCGTAATATAAATAGAAATCACTGGCATACAAAGTTTAAGCATTTCTAAAGATATATTATCTACGCCACTGGAATTCGATTTTATTGCACCTATAGTTTTGGAGATGGTGTCAACATCAACAAGGCTAAATTCAAATGTTTTATTAAAATTAAATTTATTTGTTCTGTAGTACGCAATTTTTTCAAAGCAGTTTTCATTACTGTTTTGAAAAACTGAGATAAAGGCATCGTTAATTTTATATGGATCAGCTAATTCGTATGGTATGTCATTATTTTTAGAAGCTTGTATATTCATCGTTTTCAAAGTTTTAAAAAATGTTGATGTACCTTGAGCACTTACATGACGAAGGTAGGCAGCTTTTTCATTTCTAGTAGAACGAAGAGCAAAGTTTCTCAGCTGTTTATAGTTATTCCAAGATTCTGGCGTTTTTAGGCGCTTAAAACGAGACAGTGCTTTATTTCGTTCATTGTATATCAGTTTGAGATTTTCTGTTAGCCAGGGAGATCGAGGTTTACTGACCCTTATTGTTTTATACGGACAGTGAGTATCAAATAATTTAGTAATATTATTAGTAAGAAATCTGACTTTGTTTTCTATATCTGTTACAGTAACTATATCAAGCCAATGTATATTATTTAATTGATTATTAAAAGCATGCATATCTAAGTTTTTAATATCTCTAAAGGTAATAAACTTTTGTGGATTATTTACACATTCAAATTTTAAAACACAGTAAACAAACCTATGATCAGAAAAGAGATCAGCGTTTAGAGTACCACTTACCAAACAAATTTTAGATTTTTCAATATAGATAGGATCTAATAGCGTAGCTGAGGTTTTTGTGATGCGTGTAGGCTCTGAAATTACTTGTTTTAGACCATAGGCTTCAAAGCAACTATTTACATTATTGTCAGCGTTAGTTAAATCGATATTTACATCACCAACTACAAAAATATTATCAAATTGTGGCACAATTGATGTCAACATATCATCCAGCAAATTAATAAAATTTGGCACAGATCCCTTCGGTGGTCTATATAAAATACCAACTGAAACACATCTGCTATTAATTTTTATTTTAACCCATAAATACTCCAAGTCTACACTTTGCCCAGATGTGACAGTTTGACAGTGATATTTACTTTTGACAAAAACTCCAACTCCACCACCACGGCTATTTCTTTCATATCGAAAAAAATTATATCCATCAATATGTATAAGAGAAGATGGTATATCAGTTTTAAGCCATGTCTCTGACACAGCTACAATATCAAAATCTTTATCACAAACAATAGTCGAAAAGTCATTAAAACCAGCTAAGATCGATCGAACGTTGATATGTCCAATTTTTAAAGTGTTATGCTTATAGATATTCCTTTTATGTAGGTTATGAAGTACTATTAGTAGCAGTAGTCTAATACTCCATATTGCAGGAATGCTAGTACTATAATACTACTGCACGCCTACAGACAAGCCTTGTTTCTGCTTCCCAGCGCCACTTTAGAATCAGCACAGTTAATTAGAACTCAATAAGATTCGAAGCTGAAGGTCACCCAGTTTAAAACAAGCGAGTTTTGACCTGGTACATAAATATGGTTTCGCCATGTATTAGCTGTATCCATTTCGCTCCAATGATATTTCCATAAGGTTATACTAGTTCGGGACACATTGAGAATACAGTATGGCCAGGCTTAGGCAATGGATTTCTAATGGGAGACCGACAGACTGTAGTAGTAGTCAATGTTATTAGAGCATATATGAGGACTGTGTGTCCTTCTTGATGTCTAATTGAACGGCTTTGTGCAGAAAGGAAGCAACCCACAAATTTGTTATTTTTAGACTTCCGCATAATATTCCATTAAGAACTGTAACCTTTACTGCAAAAATCTGGCTCTATTCAAGATCTGTCTGCCTGGTCAACTTGACTATATATCTCCTTCTACTTATATTAAACGTAAAAAAAAGGTGGTCATCCTAAGGACAACTGGATATTTACGCAGAAGTCGTCGATATAGAAATTAATTTCTCTACTCCGTCGATATCTTTTATTGCTGTTTTCAAAATATAACAAAAGCGCGGCCACCTAAATGATGGCAATATCTGTTTTTATTTATATTATAAAGAAAAAGGAGTCACCGTAGCGGTAACGTGGATATTTGCTCTTTTTGTTAACTTGACTCAGTAAAGGTAAAAAAACAAGAAACGTGGTATTTATCACAGTGTCTAGGTACACGCTAACTTGTACGCAATTCAAAAAGTTATATACACACGAAACGTCTTGACAGAGAAGGTGTCTAGGCCGTTGGTGTTTATGCCGGTCGGCGTAGATACGTATGGATTGAAATTTTCTGGTGGCGGCGAAGCAGCCATTCTACGAGAAGTCGTTGCTTCGTTTTCTTGTTGTCACGTCATTATTATTATTTGTTCATGTATGTGAAATTTGCTTCTAATGTTTATAAAATACTACTGCTAGTCACGGCGTAATTGAAAACATACAAGACGCATTCATACAAACACCTCCCACCACAGCAATATGACGTTTGAAGTTTCGCGTGTATATAATTTTTTGATTTGTGTAGACTTTAGCGTGTACCTAACAACAACGGGTATTTATACTTAAATTTCCCATATATATGCAAATGTATTGGAAAGAGAACGACTGTGTGTATATGTTATATTAGTATATTAGCATGCCATAGCACTGATGAAATATGTATAATTTATAATTTTACTGCCATTACTTTTTGCACATACAGGTGCTTGTACCTAGGTGCTTAACTTAAATTTATAATTTTTTAAAACATTTGTAAACATCCATTATTATTATTAAATTTAATTTAAATAAATACAATATATAAATAAAATTTGAAAGTACTTTGGAACAGTATCGCTTGTCATTGCTCATATTGAATCGTCCATACCCAATAAACAAATTCAGTATTAAACGTTTCCTAAAAGATGAAAGACTTGATTAACCCTTCGATAAATATTGCGAAAACGCCCTTTTCTTAAAAATAGAATTTTTTTTACAAAACTTACATTTTAGGCTCTAGGAAGGAGAGTATTTTTCAAAATTACCACCGGAAACCCAATAAATTAAAGTTTTATTTTTAAATTTACATATTAAAGGCGTATGAGGATCATTAAGTGATTATTTATGTAAACCTATTCGTTATTTCTGTTATGCTCTGTCAATTCAAATATGCGCGGTGTTAATGTTATGTCAAAAATAAGGTAATTTTTTTTATATTTCTTTTTCGTTGATTTTAATTAGACACTTGGCAACACCGCGCATATTTGAATTGACAGAGCATGATATAGAATTCTAATGAATAGGTTTACATAAATGATCACTTAATGATCTTCATTAGCCTTTAATATGTAAATTTAAAAAAAAAAACGTTAATTAATGGGGTTTGCGGTGGTATATTTGAAAAAGACTCTCCTTCCTAAGAAAAGGGCGTCTCCGTAATATTTACCTTATTAGGCATTCCAAACAAAATGTCTACCAGTGGGTTATGACAGGTTATGATATGGCAACCCTGTAGGCCTGGTGATTTGACAGGGTCAATAAAATAGAGAGTTATATAGATTGATCATCCATGTTTTTCAAAATAGACATAAGCTTATGCCTCAAAGTAAAAATGTAGGTAATACTTTTTTTTACTATATTCAAAGGCTGAAAATTGGTTTGTAAACACATTTTTACTAAACTGATTATAATTAATGAGCACTTGCAAGGCAATATGGCCATTCGCAAACGACCCGCTTTAAATAATCTATGTATGTATCATTGGCCCTGTCAATGACAACAGGCCCACAGTGTTGTCATATCTAAACTGTCAGTTTCCACTTGTCAGCATTTTGACAGGTCGTTGGAATGCTTAATTCTAATTTTTGCCAAATAAAATGGCAGTTTAATTATTCTATGAGGTTACGACAGAGAGCCAGTAAATTTGATAGTGTCAATGTGGTTAGGAACAAAATATTAGTAAGCTTAAGTTCTATTTTTAAGAAACTGCTTATAATTTTCATAAATTGGCAGGCTTGGCGACTACTTTTTCGAATAAAAATAGCCTCCAAAATGGTTATGGTTGTAAATATGAAGGTTGCAACCCCCTTAGAAATCTCACCTTTACAATCAACAGCTGTTGTTTGATAGATCATTGAAGTGCCTAATATTGGAATGCGTAAAATAAGTCACATAAGAAATGCATGGACGGATTTTAAGAACATTGATATTAAAGTAGTTAGGGTGGACTGAAAATTCTGAAATTCGATAGGGTTCTAAGTTAGAAGCAATTGTTCAAGAAAATCAGAACCGCAAGTTAATCATAACTTTCGTTCTAGAGTTCTCGTGCCGTCATACATACGCACAGACGATTTTTTTTTGCATTTTTGGACTCAGAATGATGGGAAACGTGAAGTTTAAAAAAATGGGAGTAAGAAAATTTTTTCGTCTGCACGAATGCAATACTGAGGCCCCATAGGAAGGGCCTCAGTAAAATATATTAATTTTAACAATAATATTCAACTACTCTACCAGAAATAACAGTAACGTGCACGTAGTTTGAACAAATAAACGAATATCAATGAATTCCCTATTTTTCAAATGCTTTGACCCATTACAACAAATTGCCGTTTTAATTAAAGCTAGTTCGTCAGTAGCATTTTGTTTAAAAGAAAATAATGAATCATGTTCATGATTGATGGGATAAGTGTAAATGTTGATTACATGTGCTAATTTCTTTTAAACATTTTATTTGATGGCATATTTCTATTTATTTTGTATTTTGAACTTTTACATTTTTTTATATTTTGGACCTAAATTATTTTTCCGTTTTGTTGAGTCATAAATTGTATCTTTTTCCATATTTTGCATTTTGAATTTGAGTGTTGTTGTAACATTTCAAAAAAAATGTTTGTATATTAGGGTTACCTACTTCAATAAAGCTATTTCAATTTCTATTCTTTATGCAATGGTTGTATCTACCGAACCATAGGCGAACAAACTTTTTATAAACACTTCACATTCCATTTAGACGTCTGATGAGACTATAGGGAAAGTATAATTTGGATAGGGATGGGATCAAATAAAAACAATATTTGTTTAAATAAATAAAAAAGTAACTATATTATCTATCCTTTGGCAATGTTCTGAAAATACTGTAGCCTTGATAGTTGGTCCTCGAGTGAAATTATCTGAAATTAAATAGTAAGTACTACAAACTCTAATTATTAACATACGTGTAGGTAAATCCATTAAAAAAATAGTCCTAATAGTTATTTTTGTATTAAGTGTACGAATTCAGTTTTTTTTAACGGCGCATAAGATTGACAATTTTTCCTATCGAATGCGTTGTAAAGGTTGTAAAACACTGATTTAGCCGCAAAACACAAATAATATTTTTTGTCCAACTGTACAAGAATTGACAATTATTAAAAATATGTTGCATTTGGATTTATTACAACTATGAAGACTAGAGATAAGGAGGCGAATCGGTATACTCAAAATACGGTACCAAAAAACGCATGCTAATTGAGCTTCTACAAATAACCGCATGGGCGCTGGTACTGCATGCGGTGTTCAAAATACATGGCTTCTTATGTGAATTATACATAATTTTGTCAATATAATAAAAATAAACTTGTTTATAGCTAAATAAAACACAGAACATACTGTTTTATTTATTTCTAAATAAGTCTAGCATGTTTTAATTGATAAATTATTCAATTTTATCTATATAAAATAGAAATTAGGTATGTATGACCAAATTCGAAAAGGTTCTTAAATGCTGAAATTTTTGTGGCAATTTTTTTTTAAAGAACCAATATATAATTTTAAGAGTAAAATAAAACACAGTTAACAGATTTTTTATTGTTGTAATACAAGTATAAAGGGAGATTTGGGAATGTACATGGTATTACCTCATCCTTTAATTTCAGCTTTCCTCTTTTTATTTTGTACAGTATCATCAGTAAAAATAGTCTCATAATATTTGATATCTTCTAAAAAGTATAGAACAGCTTTATCTCTAGAAAGTGCTTTATCGGCACTAGAAACGATATATATGCTGCCACTGTTCTAAATGTTTAGTATCCTATAAAAAACATTTACAATGACACAATTGGGGTCAAAAAAAAAAAATTAAATAACACTAGCAACTATTTATCTAATAATAAAACTCTATAAAAAATAAATTTTCTTTTCTAGTAAGTTAAATTTAATGCATAATTATTGTTGTTTGTAAGTCAGCATCTATGACTGTAAATTTTTGTATTATAGAAACTTGTAATAAAATAAACTACACTTCGTAAGATATATATTGTGACTAGTTTACAATTAATATTTAGACATGAATACATTATTTTACTTGCATTAAAAGCTTTAAAAAACATTGAATTGATTTCTTCTTGTGTTTTCTTTAGTTTTACATTTGATTTTTATCCTGTTTTACAATCTGGAACGACGTAAATCTTGCTTTGATGTTTTTTGTCACTCATGTTACTTGTACTCAGGTACTTTTTTTCACATTATTTTGATTCTTCCACCAATTTTTTAAAAAATTACTTCATTTTACATTGACTTACATAGAAAATTGACACCGATGTCATTCGACATGCCAACTACAGTCAATTTCGCGAACTATATAAAAAGAAGGACAGAAATTTGAAATTTTACCATTGCCGATTCGCCTCCTTCTCTCTAGTCTTCATAATTTATTGTAATCATGGAAACATCATAATTTTTAATGTAGTCATTTTGAAGTGTCAAACAATTTAACGACTCATTTAAAATGGATTAAGAACTTGAAAGTGATAGTGACACTTCAAAGATGAAAGATATAGCAAACGCTACACTTTCAAATATGTTCGGGAAAACATAAAATCGTTGATGAAGTCACCGTTAAACAGTTTTCTACAGCAGTTAATTATTTTTTTTGCGACTGGAAAAAATTTGACACTTTGTCTCTCTTGATAGGTACTAAAATGTCACATTTTATGAAATTAGAACCGGGCGACCGAGTCTTCGACGCTTCAAATTTTGAGAAGATTTCAAAAGTTAAACAAGGCGCGTGGCGCCGCGTGTTTCATTTGAATAGTAAATTTTTGCAAATTAAAAGTTTAAGAAGTTTGAAAAAATGTATATAATTATATAATGTCATTAAATATATCATAATTTTCATCTAAATAGTGTTCTGCAAATTTATAGTTGATTGCTTATTGATTGAAAAGTATGTTGATAAACAACAGACAGACATTGGCACTAATGTAGTAGGTCGTAATTTGTAATCTTTGATATCTAGGCGATTTCGTTCATTTAAATTTTCGACCGAATTCTATATCTCGGGAACTACAAAAGTAGGTACCATGTAGGGCTGCCAGAATGAAAATGGCAAATCGTACTGAAAAACATTATAAAACGTACTGAATCTTAAAAAAAAACGTACTGAATAACTTAAAAAAAAAGCTGTATTTTATGAAAATGTACCAACACCTAAATCGAACAACACCTTAAAAATGGCTGGAGCTTTAAATTCATTAACTATTAAATAACTTTTATATAGAAAAATTGGAAATATTTACAAAAATTTTACCAAAATGGACTGAGCACATATGAGAAATAAAAATGATTTCCTTGGGGTATTACACTTAAATTATATAATCTTCATGTATATCAAAAACCGTCTAAATATTTTACTTTCCGTGCAATCTATATAAATTTCAAATAAATGATTTAACTCATCCACATCACATGACTTAACTGTCATTCATTGTTGATAAAATACGTCACTTTATTCGAAAAATTTCCAAATAGTACTGAAAATGGTACAAAATTGACTATTTTGTTGATAAAATACGTCACTTTCTCCGAAAAATGGACATTAAATAAGAAATAGTACTGAAAATGGTACTGAATTGAATATTTTTAACAAAAACGTACTAAAATTAACAACGTAACACTGACGTACTGAAAAAGTTGAAAAAGTAGGTACTGAATTCAGTACAAACATACTGAATCTGGCAGCCCTGGTACCATGATTTTGGTGTCATTTTGCTTTTCTAAGTGTCCGATAAGGTTTTGGCTTTTTTTATCCCGAGATCGCGGCACGGACAGACATTGACACTTTAATATAGTAGGATTTTTCCCCAATCCATATTTATTAAGAAAATGGACGTTAAAAGTACAGTTGTAAAGGACCCCACTCACCTCGTTCTTCTCCGCCGTTTTTAACCGACGGCTAAAAACGTCAGGGTAAAAATGTCACAAAAACGAGGTGTATACCCTCCCACAGACTTCGTTCTTTTTCATCCGTTCGTATCGCTGCGATTCGGAACGGCGTGTCAAAAACCCCAAAAACTGATGTGTGTGGTAAAAAACCATCGTGTCGCATCGTCGGTTAAAATATCTGCTGACGCTTGATTTTTGGAACGACGGTTCGTCCGTTATCGTTCGAAACCGACAGTGTGTGGGGATTTCGTTTACAATCGTCAGTTTTAATACAGTAGCGCATAAAGGGTAGCGAAGTCAAGTTCATTCTTGTTTAATTCGCTTTGTTTATTTTTATTTCATTATTTACCATGGACCACAGAGAAACATATAAACAATTTCTAATTGATTTTATTGAAAGATATAAACTATTCCCTTGCCTGTGGCGTGTAAAATCTGTAGAATACAGAGATCGAGATAAGAAGAATGAAGCGGGGGTGGGTTGGCTCAGTGGTTAGAGTCATGACTTTGAGATCGGAAGGTCTCAGGATCGAATCCCATCGTTGGCCGGGATTTTTTCATTTAATTTAAATATTTAAAATTAATTCTGATGCCTTGGTAGGATTCCCCACTCGACCATTCACTGTTGGGTTCTAATTAACAGTGCTGTTCCTAAAGTGGCGCTGGGAAACAGTAACAAAGCCTACACAGAACACGAGGCTAATGGCCGTAGTAGTCGACGCCGATGACACCACATTAAAAAAAAAAAAAAAATGAAGCATATGGAGCGTTACTAAAGAAATACAAAGAAATAGATAAAAATGTAACAACACAAACTGTAAAAACACAATAGATTCTCCTTTAGAAAAGAAATAAAAAAATTAAAGAGTCTTGGAGTGAGGGTAGCCATATGTGAGTAGTAGGGATTAAGTGTAAGGGTTAAAGAAAAGGTCCTTTATTTCTCACAAGTCAATTCAAGGTGTGCCTGATGATGAAGTGACAGATTCGAAACCGGTCGCCAATTAAATTGACTTGTGAGAAATAAAGGACCTTTTCTTTAACCCTTACACTTAATTAAAGAGTCTCAAAGATCAGGAGCAGGGACAGATGACATTTATCAACCAAATTTGTGGTATTTTCAATATTTAATATTTTTGAGTGATCAAGAAACTTAGTTAAGTTCACTTAATAAATTAATATGCGAATACGTTCTTCGCTTCAAAAGCCATTCTTTGACCCAAATTGATCTTCGTTTTTTTTATTTACTTTGCTTAAAACGGCTACTGCCGCCGCCACTGCTAACAAGTGGTTCTTTTTCATGACGTAGTATAAACTAGGTTGAGAGAAGGACGATCAAATATTGACTATGATTGTAGTGTGTGGGTAAAAATTTTCGGCGATTCAACGCGACGTTCCGAATCGCGGCGATAAGAACGGATGAAAAAGAACGAAGTCTGTGGGGGGCAAGAACGTCGTTTATGAACGTCGTTCCAAAATTTCAGGTAAGTCTTGATTTTTGACGGTTATCGTGCCAACTGTTCGAGTAAACACGAGGTGTGTGTTCTCAACAGTTTGACTGGTCGGGCATATATCAGTAGCAGTGACGTTCAGCATGTTTTTGTTGTTTATTATTATTTACAACTGGTTATAATAAAAATGTCGGATATTAGGCAGTGGAATAGATATTTTTTATTAGAGTTTATCGAGCTTGGCAGGTTTCGGGTATTATGCGTCCTAGTGCCTGCGGTGAAATAATAACAGAAAACTTCAGATCCTCGTAGCTGCGGCCAGTGGCCAGCAACCGCAGAGTAGCTGTTAGGCGTTCGTGAGGACTGATGCATTTCCGTAAATGGGCTTGTCTCTCAATTAACGGTGTTACTAGTTTTAACAGTTTCCGATACGAATCCTCGTCCATCCTCAAGTAATTGTGCCAATCACCAGGCTCCAATCTTAGCTCCTCCAGTAAATTTGTTTGTGATAGTGTACTGCGTTTAAGTTGCCAGTCTTTAGTCCATTTTCTTCGAGATTTTCTTTTTTCGCGATTTTTTTCCACTGCCAAAACCGCTGCCACTGCTAACAAGCACGTACGGTCCATCGTGATAAACTGGCGCAAAAAAACTGTTGTGTGTGGACATATCAGTCAACGTTTTTCCTTCCAACGTTTTTAACCGTCGGTTAAAAACGGCGAAGAAGAACGAGATGAGTGGGGCCCTTTAAACGTGCATTGCATGAGGGTCTTTTTGACAGTATGGAATTTCTGTTACCTTGGACATTTCTTTAGCAAAAAAATTGGATGCCTTGATGCTCTTGATGTACAGGGTGGGCAAATTTCGATGTTTTAATAGAGAATCTCGTTAACTATAAATGTTTTTTTTTTTTGAGAAAAACTCTAATAGCATTTTCAAAAATTGGATATTGTCTTTTGTTTTCGAGTTATAAAGTTGGTTTCTTCAAATTTTCATTATGTGGCATTATCTCTCTTATTTATAAAAACGGAAGAAAATTATTTTTTTTATTATTATTTTTCCTTTGATATCAATCCCATAATATACTTGATGATATTTTTTTCTGCCAAAAATAAAAAATCATGCATTTAATTATTGTCAGTGGAACCAAAATTCCGTCACACTTTTATGGCGTATTATGTTTTTCAATATATTTTACGTATCCTTAGCAACCAAAAAATGTCATATTTTCTGGTCAGTTGGACAAAAAAAAATCTTAAAATAAATCACAATGACATATTACCTTTTTTGAATCAAGTTCTTTCTTCTTTTCATCGACATTAACGACGTAATTATTATGCGACACCATTTTCTTCAATCTGTCCAGCTCTTTTTGCAACTTTCCCATTTTCTTTTCGGATTTATCCAAATCCAGCTGCAAGGACTTCTTCACGTCGTCCGATACTTGCACGTAAACGTACGTGTTTTCCACTTTATCTTTCAAAATATTATTCGAAAATTCCGGCGATATTCGATCGGAAACGGTGATATTTTGAAAACCGGTTAAATCCTCAATTATTTGTGAATAGTTCGATAAAAACGAGGAAGTAGAGACTAGATGAACTGAAAAGAATTATTAGAACAGTTTGATTAAACAAGTAGACTGGGAGTGGGGTAAACACTACTAGTGAAATGTAAGTGGAATAAGTACATAAGTGTGTAAAAAACTTATAAATTTTTATTAATCATTAGGCTGAGAGCTTTCAGCTTAACAAAACCATCATCAAAGCCGTCCTAAAAGGCGTTACAAATTAAAATTTTTAAATATTAATACATGATAAAACTTTACGACAAAAATGGTAACCCGACAGGACATTGCACGACAGGTTTGTTCCAACACAATAGTAAATCGGTTTACGTACTGTCGGGATTCTGCGCAGTCTAGATTTGGTGTTCTAACAAACCTCGGAATCAAAACTGGACAAAAACCTAGTGTTCCAACATACTCAAACCTAATCACAAACCAGTTTCTGTACTGTCAAATCAGTTCAAAACGAAAGTGAGCTCGTAAATAAATCACGACCAACTTTGGATTATATTGGTTTTGGTAGCATCGATCCTAGTCTCGATCGTAATTTGGTTTTTATTCATAATGATTATTTATAGTATATTTTTTTATGAGTAATGAGTGTAGAAAGTGAAAAGGAATATTATTCTGACTTAGACACAGTAACCTATTTTGAGATTACATTTATTCGTGGTCGCCAGCTACGTACAGATAGAAGAAGAGGAGCTATGTTTGCCAAGCATATCTGGAGTCAGCGGAAATCGGCTGCTGAAGGATTATCTAAAACTACAAATTGCGTTGAAGGATGGCATAACAGCTTGCAATCACTATTTCAATGTGGCCTTTTTTCAACGGCCTGGCAAAAGAATCCGAATTAAAACACTCGTAGTATCTCCAACATATATCTGGACAACGCATTCCTATGAGGAATAAGTACAAATTATTAAATCTTAGATTACAAAATATGATTGACAATTATGATACACAAAATAGACTAACTTTCCTTAGAACAGTGTCATATTTATTTTAGTTATTATATTTGCTGTATTTCAATTAAAAAATATATATATATAAAAAGATAAAAAATGTAAAAAAAGAATACCTGATTTTGAATAAATGTAGTTGAATTTTAGATATATAGATTATTACATAAAAGGTCAAAATCAGTTATTTAATGCATTAACAACAGGTACAGTAGGTACGCTTGTCATCTGTTGTACCGCTAAAAACGATGTATAATTTTTCCAATTTAATATAATTCATTATTATATCATTAATAAGATTAATTGGGGTTCGGTACCTTTATCGCCCCTAAATGTTCTTAATTGTATTTGTTGTTAACAACTCAATGTATAGTCTGATTGATTCAATGTTGAAGGTATCTTAGACGTAAGTTTTATGTGTTAATGTTTAAAAATTTTAATTTGTAACATCTTTTAGGACGGCTTAGATGATGGCTTTAATAATCCGAAAGCGCTTAATAAAAATGTTCAATTTTTTACAAATTTATTCCACTTACATTTCAGTTTGATTAAAATTTGAGAAATCCACTCGAACTACTAACCTTTTGATCCACCTTTAACGCTAATGCGAAAAACCTTTTTCAGTCTTCTAATTGCAACTACTACATTCATCAGTTCTTCAATATATTTTTCAATGGCTCCATTGGTCCAATTTAACTTCTGTCAAAAATAAAAAAGTCGTACAAGTTTTTAGAACAAAAACACGAAAAACTCTGTACATTTAAAAAATACGAGAATCTATACACTTTTGCATCCAATGAAACCAATTTTCCAAAACACTTTTTCCACTCCGAGTAAGATACCTCCGAAACTAGTGATATAAATGCTTTAATGGGTTCTTTAGACGATGAAAAACGCTACACACGCATTTTATTTTTGATGTGTCGTAATAAGAAATAATTGGGCGATAAATAAGGCGAATATGGGCAATAAGTCATTAATTGGATATTGTTACTACATTCGATCATGTATTAGGATAGATTCACCTTACCTGTGAAAGTAGTGGGTTTAATGATTATTTAAACGGGGAGAGAGGAAAGGCACACAAACGGAAAACTTGGCAGTGCCGTACCGTATGGAAGGGGTTATATATTGTTAATTACTAAAAAATGCTAGATGAAAGCGGATGGACATGATTTTAAAAATATTGTTTTATAGCGTATATTTTTAACTTTCAATGTAGCAAAATTTTGCCGTACACAAGTTAGAGGGAACAGGAGAAATAATGGCATTGTGTTTGTTCTCTATTTTAACAATTCTGACAATGCATGAATTGGTGTGACTAATTTAAAATGGGTAGCGTTGATTGAAATTTTCTGATAATATATTTTTAAATACCTATAATAAAAATTTCTTATTTAAAATGGTTTTATTTGGATAGACGGCTATTTAAAAATTTAAATACAAATAAAAACCTACAATAAATAGGTACATTTTATTTAAAAATATTAAATATAATTAAAAATAAGCTTTAAGATTTAGATTTTAAAGACTTCATTTTCATTTCTTTAAAATAACATTTAAAGTAGTTCATTCGTAAAACAACTTTTCTTAAGAATTCAATAAAATTGAAATATAAGGTTGAAAGTGTCTTTTACGTACTTAACTAAAAAAAAATTTTTTTTTGACCGTCTGTGAAACGAAATATTAACAATGAAACTGTGCATAATTAACAGTCTTGAAGCCTGTTATATGCATTTATTTCAAGATATCTCGAAAACGGTTCTTACTATATTTTTTAAAAACTAATGTAATGTAAATCAAGAAGTTATAACATTTTCTAAAAAAAAACGCTGAATTTTTGACCGTTTTGGTAAAAAGATATAGATTTTTAAAATAAAAATATTGTTAAAGCAGTCGACGCGTAGTGGGGTACAATGATTACAACTTGGCAACATTGTTAGTTCAGAATCACTGAATTGCACTCGATTAGCTAAGAGGAAAATAAGATAAAAAAACACAAATTTATCTTTACATACATACATACATACATACATACATACATACATACATACATACATACATACATACATAGATACATACATACATAGATACATACATAATATAAAATAGAAATTAAAAAAACTAAAAGAATTAAATCCGCAATTTTAAATATAAGTAATACGATCACACTTTTAGATTCTTCTAAGAGCTAATTAATAATATACTTAATATGACGGAAGTAATTACAACAGGTTGTATACAACTAATGTCATTCCAACATCCTAAAAAGAACCCCGCAATAATCTTATGGAAATTGGGTTTCTGTCAAATTGTCTGATTTTTTGATATGTTGTAGATTTTGTCATCCTGAGCAAAAGGCTCCATGGGCACAAAGTGCTAAAATGAATATTTTGGCAGCTACGGAGCTGCCAAAGCTCCCCTGACCCGTTGCAAAACTATTCATTTTCAATACTATTTACAGATGTCAAAAGCATATTTTGATTATTCTAATATATAGGGTAATGTTTTTGAGGTCACTGGATTCAACCCTCATGTCAGATTGGACAAATTGACCGTTGACAGCTGTCAATTCACGGTCAACGAGGAATATAAAAGTAAATATCCTCTTTTAACATTGAGTTTGGGTTTTTGAGTTCGTTGACAGTTGTCAACTGTCAATTTGTCAAATCTGACATGAGAATTGTATTCAGCGAGCTCAAAAACTCAATGTGAAAAGAGGATATTTACTTTTATATTCCTCGTTGCACGTAAATTGACAGCTGTCAACGGTTAATTTGTCCAATCTGACATGAGAATTGAATTCAGCGACCTCAAAAACCCAAACTCTCAATGTGAAAAGAGGATATTTACTTTTATATTCCTCGTTGTCAGTCAATTGACAGCTGTCAACTGTCAATTTGTCCAATCTGACATGAGAATTGAATTCAGCGATCTCAAAAACCCAAACTCTCAATGTGAAAAGAGGATATTTACTTTTATATTCATCGTTGACAGTGAATTGAGAGCTGTCAACGGTCAATTTTCCAATCTGACATGAGGGTTTAATCCAGTGACCTCAAAAACATTACCCTATATATTAGAATAATTAAAATATGCTTTTGACATCTGTAAATAGTATTAAAAATGAATAGTTTTGCAACAGATCAGGGGAGCTTTGGCAGCTCCGTAGCTGCCAAAATATTCATTTTAGCACATTGTGCCCATGAAGACTTTAGTTCAGGATGAAAAAATCTACAACATATCAAAAATTCAGACCATTTGACAGAAACCCAATTTCCATAAGATTATTGCGGGGTCCTTTCAATAGGCATTATTTATATGCAATAATTATAATCCTCGCGATAAATTAAAAAAAACAGACGCTATCTGAAATGAGACAGGCCTGGGATTACTGTCAGATATTCGGAAATTTAAACTAAAATTCAGTTATTAAAGGATTATTTCCAAAGGGATGCGGTTGACTACAGTGACAGATAATGGGACGTTAATTCGGGATCGACTGTAGTTAGGAAATCAAAGATTTTACTTATTGCGTAGCGAAGGGTTAATGAAATTAACACTGGGGATCTTGGATGTTGAGAAATTAAGTCGGCGAAGTAAGACTGCAATGAAACTTGACTTGCTTCGATTAGTAACTTCAGAACTCACAAAACGGTATTCCAAATAAAGTTGGTAAATTATTTTTTTGGTATATGGGAGTGCCAGAATACGTAACTGGTTGAATTTATGACTTTATACACACAAAAATAAATTAATACGAAAAATGATAACAAACGAACATTGTTTAGTATGGATGTTTACTTTCTTACATTATTATGTACGCAGTGCGCAACTGCTGTTACACTATTCCATGTTGTATTTATACTGAACCACCGCCGAACATATATGACATTTTGAATCCAGTCCACTAGTGCAACAAATAAAATCCACTCTAAGTTTTCCACACGTATTGTTGAGGTGTTAAACCGTATCGAAAATTATAAAAAATCATCACTCGAAAACGATGATTCGAAATTTTCATTTATTACACAATTAATTAACTTTTATTGAAACGAAAGTGCTCGGTTAAAAATCTAACTGTTAACTGAATTATAGGTTAAAAACGTCAACGAATATGACAATTGCAGAACGCTGGCAATACAAGGGGTAATCGATTCCAAGAAATGTAACCGTACGCCTCGTGATTGGAATAAAAGACGTTGATTAAAAAATGGAGAAATATATGTATAGATTATCAAAAAACAAAAAAAAATCCAAAAATAAATACGCTTTATTTAGTGAATAATAGTAAACAGAAGCGAGAAAAGACATCCTCAATATTTATGAATATAAAAAATGCAGCAAACTTTTACTTACTTGAGGATATTCCAAAACCTTCTCTTCTCCCGGAAATAGCGGCAAACGGGTATGTAGATGTTCCGATAAAACAGGCATGAACGGTGCTAAGGACCTCAAGCCAATGTCTAAACAAGTTAAAAGCGTCCAAAGATGACCTGCTGCTACTAAACCATCTGCGGCTCGTAGACCTCTTTTCGTTGTTTCCTAAAACGCAAATGAAATGGTTGAGATTTGTATGAACTTATATTTATTTGGAAAGGATGCTGTTGGCGTTAACGTTAAACAAACACTTACCAGGTAAATATCACAGAATTCGTAATACAAAAAATTCTTCAAAGCGCCTGTGCTGGTACAAAAATCAAAATTCTCCATACCTTCGTTGACCTTATCTACGCAGTGTGATAATTTACTAAGTATCCATTTATCGACGATTGAAAGACTGTCAAACTGTATGACTTTTAATTCTTGCAGAGCGGAAACGTTGGAATACCACAATTTCGTGAACTTTGTCGCCTGCCATATTTTATTGCAAAATAATTTATTGGTATAACATTCCCTTACGTCAAAATGTATGTAAAAATCTGAAAAATTATAAAACTTTAGAACTCTGGTTGCTTTCTTGGATATTTAAATATTTAGAAGTAGTTCAAATGTACTCTTGATCGGATCTATAACTCAAAGAGTCCAGCGGAAGGTATTCATTTATCTGACATTCTTTTGTTAATGTAAAGATGAATAATGCAAATTAAACTTACAAAGTACAAAAAAATATATAAATTACTTCATTAATCAATAGCTTCTGAGATATTGTACAATAATCTTAAGAGCAAACGTGAAAATTAAAAATGTTGTGACAATTTTCTAATAAAAAAATTGTATTTATATGAGCATCACTGGGAGTACTTCGCGATATTATGTATCTCGAGAATATTGAGAGCTTTAAATTTTTGAATCGATAAGGCAGCACTTTGCAGAAACATCTCCTATTTCAAAACTACTGGATATTTATTAAAACAAAAAGCAACAAAAGCAAATGTTCATAGATTTAATACAAATGGCGCGATTTTTGGAAATTACTTTTAAAAATTATCAAACTAAATACTTTTCGAAGGTTTACAAAAAAATCAAGGTTTCTCCACCCTAAGTTTTGTTATTATTGGTATTTTCTGAAAATTTTACAAATATCGGACTAAAAATAAAGGCTCAGAAGGAATTTTAAATTTTCAAGGTGTTCAGTTTGCTATTAGATAATATACAAAATAAACAGTAAACTAGATTTATATTTTATTGTTTTAATGTATTAATTATTTACTTACTTTTAATATTGTGAGACATCAAGGTAAATCTAAGAGCGTCACTTCCACATTCTGGTATACCATCGGGAAACATTTTTTTCTGACCTTGAACAGAACGATCCAATTCTTCTTTCGAAAGAATCCCCAAGTCGTAATTCGTCTCAGAAATCCTCTTCAAGTTCTGAAAACAAAACAAAAAGATTTGAGTACATTCTCGGTGTACCTATATAACAGAATCTTGTTAAGTACCCTATTTATTTGTCCCAATCTTTCATTTAGCGAAGAATTTACGCACAGACTAATTTTTTTTGTAATAAAAGATTCAACTTCAAATTTTACCCACCTCTAAACTGGCGCCTTTAATGACATCTTCGGGGGCGACAACGTTTCCCAAACTTTTGGACATTTTTCGTCCCTGAGCATCGCAGACGATACCGTGCAGTAAAACTTTGTTAAACGGTAGCTGGCCGGTAAGTTTGGTTCCCAACATTACCATTCGAGCCACCCAGAAAAATAGAATGTCATGTCCCGTCTCCATTAGCGATAACGGATAGTATTTGGAAAGATCGTCAGTCTATAGAACACAATACAGGATTACTACAAAAGAATCATTCTGTTTTAAAAATATATATGTTAGAAAGTATTACAAATATAATAGTAAATGACAGTTAAATAGGGTGACAAAGTTAATTTTAACAAATACGTTTTTTCATTATTTTTTTTTCCTTTTATTAAGTAACAGGCTTGAAATTGGTACACCGGGGTTTTTTTGGGATGACAAATCATAATTTAAGCCTAAATATCACCTATCTCATAGAGGGCGCTAGTTGCAAATCACCTTGTATATTGAACACTGACCTAAGGAATCTATGGTTAACGGATTGGTCTACTTTTTTGGGACACCCTGTATAGCCTATATAATGTCTGGATAATCAAAACAAATTAAGAAAGAGACAAATATATTGAAGGAAAGTGAAAATTACTTTTAATTCCAGTGTTATAGTCATGAAATTATTTATTCACTTCAGATTGTTTATTTTTGTGCAACTTCAAGGATATAAAGAACTGAAATAATTCGTAATACCCATAAAATTGTTTAATTGTAACGAATTAAATTATGTAATAAACGTATAAATAGAATTACCAAACCTTAGAGGGCCAACCGAAGACCGAAAACGGATGAAGGGCTGAAGAAAACCATGTATCTAAAACGTCTTCATCCCTTTTGGCTTCTAGATCGGAAGATTCCAATCCCAATTTAGAAGCGGCTTTTTTCAAAGCAATTTGTTCATTTTCGGCTGCTACCCAAACAGTTTTGTCAGTCGATTTACTAGAACATAAATACGCCGGAATTTGATGGCCCCACCATAATTGTCTTGAAATGCACCAATCTCTAAAAATACGTTATCGTTTAATAGAATATTAACATATTTATACATTAAATAAAACTTGTCCTAAAACGGTTTCGTGAAGGATACAAAAGATATTTTGTTAAAAGCTATATGTTTGTTACCTGAAATATTTCTTACCGTATGTTTTCTAGCCAAGCAAACCAAGTTTTTTCCAATTCTTTCGGTTCTATAGACAACCTGCCTTCCTTGACGTCACGAACTGCCTCGGCCGCCATGGAATCACAATTTAAAAACCATTGTGGACGAATTAAAAATTCCACAACGTCCTTGGAACGACTAAAAATGAAACAAGTACAATAAATCACTTTATAACATAGAAAAATATCCAAACCTGCAAATGGGAACAACCATTGTGTGATCTTGTCTGCCCCTTAACAATCCGATTTTCCGCAATTCCTCAGTGATTACTTTTCTAGCTTCGAATCTGGGAAGTCCAGCGAATTGTCCACATGCCTGAGTTAAATGTCCGTTTTCGTCAATTACAGACAAAGCCTGCAATGCGTGTCGTTTTCCCACGTCGAAATCGTTGAAATCGTGAGCTGGAGTAATTTTGACTGCACCTACAATTAAAAAACAATCCTCAACAAAAGAATAAGGCACAATTTAGCTAAATTAACTACTTATATCATTCTTGTGGAACTACAGATGTTGCTGCATATTCGATAAGGTAAGTACAAACCGGCCAGCAATATGTTGACAACTGGTTGGTGGATATTGGCAATATCATTGTTTGATTCAGCAACTAGTATCTGGATACATGCTTTTAACAGTGTCGCGCGTCTAAACAATCAGTTGCTGGTTCAAACCAAACTTATAGTTTTGAATTAAAAATGGAAGACTGTTGCTTTTGGTGTTAGTGCTGCTTAATAGCTGTCCAGAAGGTGTTGGCAGAAGGTTCGTGAACACGGTGGCATAATTAGTAAGGGCAGAATGGGATTTTAGGGTTTAGTGTAAATAAATGTTTTGTCTACAAAAAGTACCTAAAGAGAATGGAACGGGAAAATGACGAGAACTGCGACTTCTGTAATATACCAGATACAGCTGAGCACACTATCTTTGAATGCGAGAAATGGGAAGAAATTAGAAAACAAGCAGCAAATACGATAAATAGGGACATAATAACAGCAGACAACATTATAGCCAGTATGATGGAAAATGAAAAAAACTGGGTGACTTTACACAATATGATAAGGACCATCATGAAAAACAAAGAAAGGGAACAGAGATATGAGTAAGAAAGGGGTCTCGTTGTCTCCATGAAGCAGATGTCTAACGACGGTTCCGTGGTTGACAACTAGGAGAACGAAAGGGTGGTTTTTAGTGAGTATACCAACAGAGCAGAATCTGGGGAGTCTCACACTACCATAGCCTGGTGTCTTTAAAAGATTTTCCACCCACAAAAAAAAATAAATGTTTTGTGTTTATTAAACTACAACTGGGAGACATCAGTTCTAAGCTATTTTTTTCACAGTATTTTGGACCTCAATAACACTTGGTTTCAAAAAAGCATTGTTTAGCTAGTGTAAGTAGGTGTTTGCAATAAATCAATATACATTATCTTTTATCTAAATCTATTCGTAAGTAAGTATACATATTAATGATATTATTACTCTATTGGCAAAGCATTTCAAATAAATGTACTATTATTGTTGCTAAATATATCTTTCAGTTTTGAGATCTTCCTTATACCTCATTTAGGTACGTTTTTTCAGCCACAGCTGGAGTGCGTTTAGAAACCTCGTACGGCGCGTCTGACTTCATACATTAGATTAGGGTCCAGACGGGCCGTGCGAGGTTTCTAAACGCACTAGAGGAGTGCCAAAAATCTAAACAGTTCACCGTAGGCCGGAATAAAGCTTAAGTTTTAAATTTGGTGTTTTTATTTGTATCCGTTCATGAGTTATCGTGGATACAGACACACACACACACACACACACACACACACACACACACACACACACACACACACACACACACACACACGCACGCACGCACGCACGCACGCACGCACGCACGCACGCACGCACGCACGCACGCACGCACCCTCGCACGCACCCTCGCACGCACCCTCGCACGCACCCTCGCACGCACCCTCGCACGCACCCTCGCACGCACGCGCACACGCTCACATGCGCACACGCACCTACGCACAGACAGACATCATCGCGATAATAGCCAAAACGGATTCAGGGGACCCCAAAACGTAAAAAATATGATTCCTTTACTTTCCTTATCTGTATACAGATAAAAACATTTTCATTCCGTCAAATATAAAACTATTAACTTCAAATTAACTAAAATAGGACTAGTCGTCATTTTGATTACACTTTTCCGTCACTCGAAGTGCGTCCCTAGGCGAGTTCGGTCAGTCAGGGGCTGGAGCGGGACAAATTTTAGGGTGCTTTTAAATGACATTTAAGCGTGTTAAACTGTCACTAATCGGACTAAACCTAACGGTAAAAGGGTCGTTTGGAGTTAAAAGTGTTAAAGGAGTTAAAGGAACTTGGCAGACCGAACGCAATGCCTCTAGTCTTCGTAGTGCGTCCACTTGTCATATGGCAAAATAATGTCTATGTCGCCTCTACTTCGTTCTATGTCAATGGTTTGTACCGTTTGTCGTGCGTGCACATGCTTCGATTTTCTTACTATACGGAGAATGGTTGCACTGCCCAGCTTTCTGATTACCTTTTAAAAGGAGATAAAAACTCCGTCGTTTTGAACACTTATTACGTGTTGCCTGCATCTTGGCGCAATAGTTTTAGTTTTATTATAATATTTACCCAAAGTCAGTCCCCAAATATATATTATTTACGAACCTAGACTTTACAAAACCATTAACAAATAATGCATATCTTGAAGATCTTGCTTTACTTGGTGATTTTATGTTAAATCTTTCCATTTGTAAGTAAGTAACTACTTTAATTATGTTCTTATTGTTGTATTCTAAATTCTTTTTATTTTTCGGGTCTCCTAGAAATTTCGAGCACTTAACTTGAACAGTGTTTACAAACCATTAATCAAAATTGTTTAGAAATTATTTTTAGCTAAACTCTGTTATGTCTGTTCTTAGTCTTAGCATTTTGAGGAAAATGCTTATTGCTCTTATGTAAAAAGGTATGTGATCAATCATGAAACAATTCTTTGTAGAAGGAAAATGCCAAGAAAATTGAAGCATTTACTTCAATAGATAGGAGCAGTATTAAAATCAAACGAAATAATATAAATAAACATGTAAGTAATATTGTTTACTTTTTGGAACATTTATATTATAATTGTTTTTATTTATTTCAGGTTTACTACCTCTGGCTCATCTACACACCTGAAAGTAGAGGTAGCCCACGGCCTCACTAAGAAAATGGCCTCATCTGCTAAATTGTTTATCTGGAACAGTTAAAAAATTACCCGTAATATTTAATTTTTTTATTTGGTACAGTAAACTGTGTAACAATTTCGGATAAGTGGAAATTTCTGAGAAGCAAAAGTACCACTGATCCAGGTACATTGATTTTGTACGTTAGACATTCATAGTAATCATAAAAGTAACAAAAACGTCTTTTAGAGCCACAATATGTTGACATCCTTTTTACAATATTAAGTCGACGGACTAAGAAAAGCATAGCTAGACCATCGATTGCTATAGAAGCAGAAAGTAGAGAGATATGCAAGAGTTTTGAAAATGTACACTGGCAATCTAATGATAATACAATTAACAAACTTGTGTAACCTTTGAAAATGAGAATACCCATAGGGGTATTTTCTTGAATAGAAAATATTCAGCAATTTCTTACTGTGTAACAACTGAAAGAAGACTCATTTGTAGATGAACATTACATCTGTTTTAGTTAAAAATTTAACAACTACATATAACTAATTTAAAAAAATAACTGTTATACAAATTTAACGTGTCTGTCTAAGATAAATTATAAGATAAAAAACAAATAACTATCTTTTGCAGCTTTCCTGCAGGAGTATATTCCTCTGGTAATATCTTTTAGTTAGAGCTTCTTTAATTTCATATTTCTTTGTTTTTATTTTATAGTTTCGTACCATATTTACAGTTGAAAAAATGTAAAATATAATATTAGATTGTTTAGCCTCAATGATTTTTATTACATTACAAAAATAAATTTTTCTTTATGGGCATGGGACTGGCGAAAAATATCATAATTATATGCACAGCTTTAGAAATAAGTTAAAATCACTCAACTCTATTTCAAGATGCACTCGCAATTATAACTTTACTTCAAAGAAGTTTCTTGTATATTATTTAAAATAAATAAATCTTTCTTCTACATTTGTTGCCTTCATTTAAAATCTCAAAATACCAAGATGTAGGCTACCAGTTTAACATTTTAGAAAAATGTGTTGCCTAACCTAGTAGTAATTGCATCAAAATAATCGCGCCCTATGTTGGGCGTGTCGGACGTCTCTCTTGCACCGGATAGTAATTAAAGTATGTGTGTGCGTGCGATTGTGGACCTAATTATCATGCGATGATTGTTTTTGTAAATAAGGCGTATCTATCCCAATACATGATTGAATGTTAGAGCATATTCGCTCAGTGTTGTCATTGCAGAGGAATCAAAAGCGATAGTAGCTTAGATAATATATGTACAGATAGGCTACCACTGTATAAATCTATACAATGTTGATGTCGCTCTAATAAAATCATTGTTTCTTTTCAAATCGGCAATTCTGCACTAATTTTTTGATATTGCACATACTTTTTCACTCATCTTAATTGTGTCTGTAATGTTTTATTTGTTTCGTAAGTTTGAAGCAGTACTGTTGGCAACAAAAAAGTCTTCGTAATAACCAATTTTCTAGAGACTTAAATGTAAAGTTACCAAAATATCTAAGTTTTCTGAAATAAGTATTCCATACACAATTTAATGTATCAGCTTAGATCAAATCCAATGTTTGATTTATTTCTTAATTAATGGTGAATCAAATTTTCTTGATGAGAGTTTCAGAGTTATACCTTGAACTTAATACTGAAGTGTATGAGGTACTTTTGTTCAATCTATCACTTCTTTTATTTGTTCAAATGATTTAGTATCTGAAGAAATTACTATACTAAAAACCTTCAAACATTATTGCTTCGCCAAATTTATTAAACACAAAACTCTAACCATAAGTTTCTTATAATTCGTCTTTTAAAACACTAAATATAATAACAATTTTATTTTTTTTTTAATATTCATATTTTATTTTCCTTTTTTCACCGAAAACGACGCCCATGTTCTTTGGTAAGAAATAATATTAACGAGTGAAGCGTAACCTCACTTCCTCTTTTATATTTAAAATCATATAAAACTCAAGTTTTTTCCTAGTATAAAATAAACCCTACTAACCAAAGTATCTTTTAACACCACCATATTTGAACGAATTTAAATAAAAACTTAAATAATTGTTTAAAAATAACTGGAAAATAAATATAGAGATAGAGATATTAATCTATTTCTCTCTAATTAGAATTTTGGATGCGATTCTCGACCATATTGTCAAGGCGACACAAACATTGTACTACTCTGAGGATACTAACGCAAGCTGTAGATAATTCGAGCACTTTTATTTTGAAATTTTGGCGTATCAAATACACGTATACATTTTACTTTTTTTTTTTAATAGGTAAAAACAATACAATGAACAACCGGAGTCGCTGTGTTGTAAATTGTAAAAATACTAGCAAAAAAATAGTGTAAATTATATAAATTTTCAGTAGTAAAATGAAAATTAATTCAAAGAAATAAATGGATAGCTGTAAAATAAGAAGAAAAAGTAGATACCTTCACTTTTCTAATAATACTAGTAATTCTGGAAATAGTCCAATAAACAATTTTACGATGTTCTTCAACATCTCTTTAATCTGAAATGTTCAGCAAGGACTAGATTTCCGCCTTTGATTATTGTATATAGCTGGATTGCAATTTTGTGACTTATTGATAGGAAACCAGTTTTTATTATTAATTTAATTAATTTAATTAATTTTCTTTCGAACTAAAAATGAAGAAAATATAAATTATACAATCGCAAATATGCCAATTATTTTTTTTTTTTTTGTTAATCACATTTTGAATCCACGTTATTATTTAATGGTATTTTTTTATTTCGACATCATTTAATCTATTGTTCGATGACAACTTATGGAGCTTAGGCAAGTTCTCGTAAATACTGTTGCCTGCCTATGTTTTATTATTGATTATACTTACTTTGTTTAGTTGAAGCAATACAAATATATATTAATAATAAAATAATTTTTTTCACTTGTTTTCCAAATCCATATACTTTTATTAAAATGAATATATATTTTTTTTTAATTACGAATTCTGTTAAAAATTGTATTGTCAGTACACGAAAAAATCGTCCGTTAGTTTATAAATTAGTTGGCGCTGCTGTCACGTACGGAGCGAATAAGGATCACGACATTTTTTTGTATATTGTTTACAAATTAATTTTTTGAAACCACAAAATTGACCTCGAACTTTTGTCTCAAAACTATTGTTAACAGATGTAACAGTTCATTTTATTGGGGCAATTTTCTAACGAATTTAACTAAGCCTGTTAAGTATACCGAGACGGGTCTTGTAAGTATATCAAATATCAAGAAAACTTTCAGCCCGACCCCCGTATTCGATTTGATTGCCACGAATTTCGTAGCCGTATCCACAGACAATTATTTTTAGCCCGATTACAATATATAAATGGTATAAGATTTTGGCATATAGTTTGGCCTTTTCTTTCCGAACAGCTCAAAGCTAATGTTCGAGTTATTTTTAATCGTTCGCGATATGATTTTCCGACCGACAAATATTGTCCATTGTTCATCTGTTGCATAAACCTTTTACATAACTTTTCTGTCGATGCAGGGCTCCATGCGCTGAATTCATTGGAAATACCAACATTTTAATTTTTTAACAAACACACAACAGGTAAGTGTAATATAATAATCCTACGTTTTATATTATTTTTAGAATTGTTTTTTTTTCTGGTTAGAATACTTAATTGTTTATTTTGGACAAGAGCGCTTGTAATTTGTGATGGCTAATTTAAATAGTTTGGAAGAAATATTTCGAAAACGATAGTTTGCTATTTTGATTTTTTAAACGCAAACAATGGGCTAAAAGTTCGATACACTCCACGGACGTCATAATGGGGGGAACAAAAAGGAAAGTGCGGTAAAGTAGAGCGGTCAGAATTTAATCTGGAGTGTGCCGAGTTGATATTTTGGGAGATTCCGATACAAATTATTTTATTTTTCCAAAATAAGATTTAGTTTATTACATTTATGAATTTGTTAAAATCACAAATCAAAGCTCCAAACATACCCTTTCCTGACCTGCAATTAAGGCGGCATCAGTGTCGAATGTCGTCCTTTCAGTTGATCTTTGATTTTCAAAAACAAATCAAAATACAGTGAGCAAAATCAGGACTGTAGGGAGAGTGTCCAAGCATTGACAAGTTGATTTCTTGTACCGGCCTTTTTAGGAACTTATGTAAAGACAAAGACCAAATCCAGTTTCCTCCTATTTTAATGAAGCACTTCAATTATTTCAGTGATTAGGTTATGTTCTAAATAGGCGGGAAATTGATTCTAGAATCCAATCGGATAGAGAATATTATTTACGTAAAGATGCGCCAGTGACTCATTTGCGTTGTTGTTAGACGTTACCATTGTAATGTGCCGATTCGTTAAATTAGGCATTTCAATGTCCTGTCCCAATGGTTGCCTGATTGACATAAACGTTTGTTTACTAATCTGTTCAAGTTGTTTTTGAACCTGTTTAAGTAACGGTGACTTTTTGCTTTGATGGTAGATTTTGAACAAAAACACGGTGTAGTGTGTGATTTTTTTAATAGTTTTATCCTTAGTGTCACGTCATCTTCATCAGGCAACTATTTTAACTGTCTACAAATCATGTGATTTGAAAAACCTAATTACACAGTGAATGTATTATTAGAATCTTCTCTATCCAAGTAGCCTATACCTCCAATTGCGACCAATCATGACTAATTTTAGTTCACCTCTTAGAAGACACGTTTAATGAAGGTAATGTTCAATAGCCGTTTAGCTGGATGAATTTTAATATTTAACATTTTTAACGTGCATGTTAGACTGGTGCACATTTTTCTGCATTTATTTTTATTGTTTGTCACTTATTTTATGTCCCTGTCTCTTCTCATTCTTCCATTCCATTTTCTTGGTCAATATTTTGTATTATTTCACTGTTTTTCTTTCATATATAAAAGGAGCACTGTTAAAGTTCGCGAAATCTAGTAGGTACTCCTTCTATTGCCAGCGTTCTGCAATTACTGTTATATTCGTAAAAATGTACTTTTTTAATCTGCAATTCAGTTGACAGTTCTACAGGATGTCCCACTATAAAGAAACACATTTTAACAGCTTTTAACTCGAAAATGGAAAAATATATCGACAAGCAGTTTTCGCTTAACTTCTTACATTTCTTAAATTTTTGTTGACATAGTTGCTAAATGTATATTTTTTTCTAAACTGCAGGAAAAAAATGCCTATTTTTAAGCCAAATTATCGGTTTAATTTAAATAGAACACCCTATATATTTTCATATCATCCGAAAGTCCATTTCATCTCCTTTTCAAAAATGCATACATTTTGATTAGGTATTAAAGGTTTGGGAGAGATATTTTTTTTATGAATCCACATCAAAAACATGCAATTGTAAGATTGTCAGAATTTTCTGTTAAAGTTTATTTGCTTTTTATAAATTTTTATGGGTGTATTTTCTGATTCACTTCAAATAAAAAATGATCTGATACTCTTATAATTAATTGTGTCCTTTTTCCAAAGCCGCCTGACATATTAGACACGGTTTTATCAAGGTGGCTTTGAAAAAATATAACTGACGTTAATAAACGTCAAATAATTTATGTGAAGTAGATTAAGGGGATTCTTACTTTTGAAAATAGTCTTAAATTTTTAAGGATTTTTATTAAGGAATTGTAACTAATCTAGTATTCGGATGTTATTGAAACAAATATATGTTATATAAACAACTGAAACTTAGATTGCTGTTCATTCAAAATTTTCAAAAAATAAATAGAAGACAAATAAAAAAAATTTAAAGTCGGCTTGAACTTGTCCAACTTCAAAAAATTATTACGCGTATAATTTCATAAATATCAAAAAAAAAAAAAAACGAAAGAAGAGCATACTTTATTTATATGTTCTTAATATGCTTCTAAAATTTCAATTAATTGATGCGTTAGAATTGCCACAATTTCATTATAAAAATGCATTGTTTTTAATGCAAAATGCAGGCGTATACTCTTTCTATCCTTCGAATGCTTTCTTTTTTGTCATGGAGATGCGGCGGCCAGCAACAAGAAGTGATCCTGGGGATTGGGCGCCATGAGTGCACGTGTTTCTGTGTGTCTATAATCTTTTTTGTAGCTCAAAGAACATTTGAACTTTGAATTACTTTATATATGGTACAAAATTCATCTGAAAATGGTCAAATTTTAAAAAATAAAAAGAAAACAAAATCACTTTGATCTTTATATAATTTTGATAGAGGGAGTTTTCGGGATCGTTAAATTTCTAAAATTAACAATACATCGTATCTCGAAGGGTAAGGGGCACGAAACAGCAACAGATTATTTACATAAAACTATGAAAATGTAGCCAAATTTATCTATTTAGACTAAATTTCAAGTCAGATACAGGGTGCTTGAAAAAATTATTTTGATTTTTTTTTATTTGGAAAGAATCGTATGTTTTGTTGTTTTTACACTTAAGTGGCAGTCCGATTGACTTTCAGTAAAAAAAACTGTACCTTTACCCTATATGTCGCTTAATACAAGCTTAATATCTACTTTCGGATAGGCAAGTTTGGCTAAATCGTGATATTTTTACATAAGAAAGTTACTAATCTGCTCTTTCTTCATTCTTATGGACCTTGTGTAAATATTTTTTGAGTTTTTTGAAATTAGGTATATAATGAAGAAGATTTCACTAACAATCTAAGTATTGGAACTCATTGTGATATAATTAACAAAATAATTCTTAGAATACTAAGGACCAATTTCATAATCAAATTAAAGGAAACTTCAATATTAAAAGGACACTTTAAATGTTATATCGATTTCATAAAACAAACTTATTGAAAAAGTACACTTTAAAGCTTCGTTTAACTAAATACCCTATTCTGCTCCTTTAGAAGCTTTAAAGCGTGCTTTTTCTGATAACGCTTGAAAGTTTTTCATTTTGATTGAGAATTTTTTATGACATCGCGCTAGTTGTTTGGTTTAATTTGATGTGAATACACAAACAAACAATATAACTTTATTTTGAAATTGTTGAATTTTGATTTTTACTGTTCAACAGTTGTCGTCACTTGATTTATAGCATTGAAACGTAAAGTCAGTATTTTCCAAGATCTATTTTGAAAGAGATTTTCATATTTATTATAATAAAAATAGTATTCTAGCTATACCAACCTTTTCAACATTGTTTATATATTTTATCTGTTGTAAAATACTATAAAATATACTAAAACAATTTTTCTTTTAAATAACTTTTATTTTTCCCAGAGAAACCCTTTTTCACGATAGGACACATTGACATATACTATAATTTCGGAAATCCCAAACTAAAATTTAAAATAGATTAAAAGCAATCATTTGTAATTACATATAGGTACTCTGAGGTTCGTACTTTCGATAAAAGGGTTCTTACAATTGTTAATATTATTACCCATAGCATTACCCTGCTTCCTGTGTCCTACATTGCAGATATTAATTTCTAGAATGATTAAATTTCAAAACGTTCAATTTCTTTTTCACCTAGTTTGGAAAAACCCGAAGAGCTTACATGATACCTATCATTTTACAAAATATTTACAAAACATTTTGTAGGAAACTTAACATTTTTGTGACTAATGTTCCGGTTAATTAGAATTAAACACAGATCAGCAATACCAACATGGTAAAATTTTGTTAAAGCACGTTTTAGTAAAAGTACATTAGAAAAACCATTATGAAATGCCATTTTTTAAAGGAAGTTTTAAAGTGAACTTTAAATAGAAGCTTCCTTTTTTTAAATCTGCCTTTAGGGTTCGATTATGAAATTTGCCCTAATATGGATGAATTAAAGTATCTACCTATTTATCGCGGTATCAAATTGAGGTGGCAAAAACTGATCGAAAAACATTTGAGCGAATTGGAAATTTGATCAAAAATGCATTTTTTTTATTGGTATCCTATTTTACTTATTTAAAGTACGCCTCAGCGTGTTTAAAACGAACTTTAAAAAACGCGCGTGTTTTAAAGTTACCATGGCAACATCAACAACCCGAGAAACGTGATGTCTAAATGCCAACTTTTTAAATATTGATCTGACAGGAGTGCCTTGTAATGTCAAATAAAATATTTGTAATTTTGAATGGAGTCCACATAGTCGATACTTTATACTGTTCCGACATTTTCTGGAGATAAGCGAGAACAACTCGTTCATCTATATGTGTAACCATTTGCTCTTCCATCCACGTGTTGAATTTATCGTATTCTTTTTTATAAACCGCTTCGGATTTTTGTGGTATTAAGCGCGATTCTGCTTTATTATTTAAATACTCAATATTTGAACTCATTTTAAACAATAACAACTGTTGCGACAATTAATCTTACATGACAGATTGAAAATAAATTTTTGTTTGTCTCATTTTCATGTCAACGAGGTGTACTGATGTTACATCACAAATTCAACCATTTTCAGTTATTAGTTTTTTAATTCCATTTTTTTGTAGAAATAATACCAATATTTAGGATTTCAAAGTATACCAATAAAAAAAAAATCGTAAAGTATTTGTGGATAACTGGTCTTTAAAACACTTGCTCGAAAAATCGCGCGTGTTTTAAAGACCGTTATATCGACTTATACTTTAATATACTATTATCGAATAACATTTGATCGAATATATATTTTATCGAAAGGACAATAGATATAAAATTCATTACATCAAAAGGACAGTATAACGAAAATCAACTTTAAAAATAGTAAAAAATAAAAAAAATCAAACGAAATTATGCAAACGTCCGTCTAATCCCTATTGCCGGGGAATCTAAACTCAGCGTATATCGTCAAAGTTTTAGATATTCTCAAACAATAACTGGTTCATTTAAAAAACAACTAATTTACCTAACCTGTGCAGCCTGGGGCAATCGAAGGTTGTTTTACAAAAAAAAAAACAAAAATGAGAAAAATAAAAATAACTTAACTAATTTACCTAACCTGTGCGACCTGGGGCCATATAAATTTTACTGATTGCTCTCAGACAGGTTAGGTAAATTAATTAAGTTTTTTTTATAAAAACTCAATTAATTTATCTAACCTCTGCGGCCTGAAGCCGTCGAGGGTTGCTTCGCAAAAAAAATACATATTCTAAAATGAGAAAATCAAAAATTCTTAACCAATTTTCCTAACCTGTCCGGCCTGAAGCCATTTAAATTTATCTCATTGTTCTCGCACAGGTTAGGTAAATTAAGTTTTTTTAGTTTTTCTAGTTTTATATATATTTGGTTTTTCGCTCAATTGCTTTTTCTGTCAAATCTATTCTTGATCAATTTTCTTTTCGATCATTGTTCTTTTCGATAATTTTTCTTTTCGATCAAATATTTTCGATCAATTTTGTGCCACCCATCAAATTGTTAGTAATAAAATATGAAGATTTAAAAATAATTTAAAGTGAACTTAACTAACATAATTTTTCTGGGTATGCTAAATCGGTAAGTCGTACCGAAAATTTAAAAAACAGCATAACTAGCTGAAGAATCTTTAAATACGTCGGCCACTGAAAACAGAGAAATACCCTCTAGCAGGCGGCCTTAATAGACCAGTTAATTACAGCATTTGACAAAGCGACGTTCTTGAGAGTAACCAGTTCGTCAACTGTCATCGAATAGTCCAGTTGATTGCAGCACATAAACAAGCGACGTTCATGTGAATAACGAATTTGTTAACTTTTAATCCTCCCACGGCTCTCTAAAACGACGAGTAGTGTTTTGTTCTGCATTTTTGCCAGATTGGCGAGCTTTGTAGATTATTAGTTTGTATTAATTCGCCAGCGCGCGTTTCCATTGTAAATGAAAGGCATAACTATCGCCACTGTCGGTTTCAAGGGAATCCTACATGGATGAGACAAACCCGGTTCCAAACTAAGTTTGACGTAAATGTTTGATGCGGCTTTATAAAAGGTTTTCTTGTTGGTCCACACATGTATCATGTAAATTTAACTGGAGCACGTTACCTGCAATTTTTGTAAAATAAGTTGTTATAGAATTTACCAATCCACGACACGATATGGTTCTACCAAGATGGAGCAGGCCCACATAATCATAATATTTTCAATAATTATCTAAACATATCCAGGAAGATGGATTGGTAACAGAGGAGTACTCAGATGGCCCGCTCGATCTTCCGATATTACTACGTTAGTCTTTTATTTGTAGGGCCTGTAAAAAAGTATCGACAGTTTTTTATCCCGCTAGAGGGCGCTAAAATTAAAAGTAACGCAATGAGCAGTCATATTTCTGAATTCCTCACAAAATTATCTTTTCAATGATGTGCCATATATAGTATATTTCCTATTTAAAATTAAGAGGTTGGAGAAGTGGAAGAGAGGGGGTTGACCCATGACAGATGCCTGTATTGTAAAAATAATTTCTGTTTTAGCATTTTCTTAAAATTCAATGAATAATGTAAAATAACAGGGTGAAACTGTTTTGAGTGGCCCACTCTGTATATTGAAAATGGCTAGATTTATCGAATAGAACAAAATCTGCTTAAAAATGATTTTTTTATAAGATGCGCTTCATAAGAAAGGTCCTCCTATCGAAAAAAGTATTGAGCGCAGCGCCATCTACATATTGACCTATGTAAAATCAATTTATATCTAAAGCTGAAGAACTCTAGTGCTCTGTGAACTGGCTTTTACGTAATTAAAATATCACTATTTCTTACCAAAATATCCGGCCTGGGAGTTTTTATTAGTACATCCTATATTCTAGAGAAGAAACTAGTGCAGTGATTTAATTTGCAGAACGTAGTACAGATTCAAGGGTAGACATTTTATTTATAAATCATCCTTCAATGCTTAATTCTAGTAAAAATTAAAATTTTAATACATCTGATCGGCCTAATAAAAATGTTCGTTTAGATTTAATCATGTGGTGATAAATTTGATATTTTTTCAAAATACGCAATAACCGCGATTATTTTACCGTGGATTTCACAATTCAAACCACAATACATTTTATCGCGTATACGAATATACATTTTCACTTCCTTATTCTAGTAATTTTTGATGAAGAAGTGGCTGTTAAGACCACAAAGATATGCTTAAACCACACTTTAATCAGCTAACATATTAATGGTCGACTGCGTGAATTACCATGCCAGCCGCCATCTTCAATTCTCAACTTTAACCGCACACCGTACGGTTAAAGTATTTTTCTGACTCGTAATTGCGACGCAATAATTGGTTTTTTATTTAATTTATCTCTTTAATGCAATTTACATAGAAAAGCATACGGAATTAAAACCACACTTTAATCAACTAATTAGTGCTGTATATTTTTCATCAATGATGGCCGCCATCTTGAATTCTCAACTTTAACCGCGCGCCGGTGTGATAAGGCAGTGGATGACGATACCACAGTTTATAGCTAAAGAATCAGTTAGCTCACTCGGACCAATTAGGCATTCCAAACAAATGAATTGGCAGTGGGAAGGTTTGGTATATGCAAAGGTTTGCGACATATGATGTATTCTGTCTTCTATACGTAAAATCATGAATAATCGATTATATTTAAATATTTTATGTCAAACACAATAAAAATAATATTTAGAGAACCCGCTTATACATTTCTTCATAAATTGGCAGGCTTGGTGACTGCTATTTCGAATAAAAATAGCGCCGAAGATGCAAAACTATGTCGCTACCCCCTTAGATATACGAGAATTTCCCACTGGCATCTATTGTTTGACAGGTCGTTGGAATGCCTAATTGGATGTTCCAAAATAACATCCACTCCAGGGATACAAATTCAGGATGCGCAGGAGACTGCTGTTTGAATATAGGCGGTTGTCATATATTGTATTAGGCATTTCAAACAAATGAACTGTCAGTGGGAAGATTTGATATATCCAAGGGTTGCGACATACGATGTATTCTGTTTACAATACGTAAAATCATGAATAATGGATTACATTTAAATATTTTTTGTCAAACACAATAAAAATAATAATAAAAATAAGAAACCGATTATACATTTTTTCATAAATTAGCAGGATTGGTGACTATTATTCCGAATAAAAAAAGCGTTCAAGATTCAAGACTATGTCGCTATCCCCTTAGATATACCAGACCTTCTCACTGACAGCTATTGTTTGACAGGTCGTTAGAATGTCTAATTGCTTATCGTAAGAGAGCCCACTTCAAATTACAGCCACCATCTGATAAAATTACAATTCCAATTCATTGTGAACCTAGCTTTTAAACCTGAATTATTAATATTTTTACCTACCTTTTAAATCATGTGTATGTGTGAAAGGAAAAAGAATGGCATTGTATAAATAATTTGCAGAGATAGTCAATAATAATTATAATTTCTTGTTAGACAGTTCTAATAATAATATATAAGGAAAAATGGATTAAAAAATCCAACAGCAAAAGGAAATCATTTAATAATAACCCACATTGGAAGCACCGATGGATTTTTGGCAGATGATTTATTAATGTTCGAGTCAAAGGAAACAAAAGACTACCATGAAGAAATGAACTTTTTATTGTTTTTAATATTTAGGTACTGAAGGGATTAAAAAAAGTTTAATCCCATTAACAACATCCTCCAATGTTAAAGGGTAACAGTTTTGTCAAAAGCATAAGGTTTATTTTTATTTTTTGTATATTATGTAACTTTTTTATTCAAAATTTAATCAACGAAGTGCGTCCATACCATTTTATACCATTTTATACCATTTTATATGCCGTGGCAATATTTATATTATAGAAACTTATTATATCCCCACTTTTAATGCACTCCTCTTTTATTCAGACGTTAGATTTCATTAGGCCATAATAATAATAATAATAAAACCAATGACGTAGAGTGGATTAAAACTCAATCACGCCGCCTTTCAAGTACATCTATTTAAAATCAGCATAAAAATAACCCAATTGTGACTGATATCCTTTTTTAGCTGATCTTAATCATTTGTTCTTTGCTCTTAAAAGTCATGCAATAAATAGTAATAATTTAATCAAAAACTTGATTCGTCTCCTAACCAATCTTCTTTCATTACTTAGTAAAGATAACAAAAAGATTCTAGATTATTTAATTACGTTAAGTCTGAAAAATCAATTAATAAAATAGCTTTTAAAAAATAAAATAAACATATACACAAAATAAAAATTATCTGTGGTCAATAGACTAGTATGAGGCAAACAGTATGATTAATATGAATTTCCCGTAAACGCCTTCGAATTTTGTGGGCTTAACTTAATGCATTGATTTACCACCTATTCTCATAAATATAATTAATCCTGGGAGTAAAATAAATAAACAGGGTTCTTTTTCTTTATTATTAATAAGTTTATTTTCCTCGAACCATCGTACCAACTTATCTACTCTCTACTGTCAACAGCTAATTGCGATTCATCATTTACACTATAGATAGAAAGTAAAATCTGCAAATAATACAATACTACTATTATTAACCGACACAGGGGTCTATTCTGTAACAATTCCTTTATATTTAACGGCCTTTAAAAATATTTTATTCTCTACTTCTGTCATTATTTAAACGGATCTTTAAAATACATTAGAGGACTATCTTAAAGAAATATGTTTAAATAATGACAGAAGTAAATTAACGAATACGAACATATGTTTAAAGGCCGACAATATTTTTAAAGGCCGTTAAATATAAAGGAATTTTTACAGAATAGACCCCAAAGTCGTTAATAAAAATAAAACAAATAGTTCGCAGAATTCAAGGGTTGAAGAAAAACGCTTGATGATGATCTTCGCGTCATTCATGCACCTTTGTTGTCGCTAAAAATATCGATGCTGTGCCTTGAAGTGAATTTTTTAGATCGACATGTGACACAAAAAATAATGAAAATAATAAGACTCTTTATTAACCAACATCAACACTGTAATCCAATGTCCTGTTAAGCATATAGCCCTGGAAGTAGTTGTTTGTGTTATAAGGCGGCCCTACATTTTCCAGAGTTAAAATCGGGATTGAAAATATGGCAATCGCCTTTTACTTTTGATCTCAGAATTTGCCTACGACGGTAATTATTGATCTTCATTAGTTGTGGTTTGTCTTAGTCTCCTTGAAAAAAAGTTATAAAAAACAGGGTTGTCTTTGTTTATGTAAGGATTCTTTTAGTACTGCCGGGTATTTTCGAGATGCAATATCTTCGTTCAATCAAAAAAAAAAATGAATAAATGGTAACACCTAGCAAAAGTTGGTTAATTTTGTATGTACTTATCGACCAGCCCCGATAGCTGGTGTAGTTCCTACAGAACAATATAAAAACTATTTTTAACCATATTTAATAGTAAACCAAATGGTGTAAGATAAACACATATAATTTTAAAATAATTTTATCTACGTTGTACCTATACAAATTTGAAGTGCTTAGCTAACCTTCAATCAACAATTGTTTTTTAATCATTTTTGTTACCGCTGCAGATGACTGAATTGCGTCCTTCATTAAAACATTAATTTTAATTTTATTCCATGATCTTACGTAGATTGTTAATTTTAATACGGATTTACAGAATACTTATCAGTGAATATTATCGGTACTTTGTATTTATTGCGTCAATTACTTACCTCAGAATTTTTCAATAAGTGGATCTCATAATATACCTATTACGTTTTCGTAAAAATATATTTGATACATCATAATAATTCAGATATCGTACCTATACTTGTATTAAGTATTCTGAATCGGACGGTTCTAACTACGTGAGATACTAAGGTAGGAATGCATTCCATTAAATATAAAAACATTTTGGTAAATAAGTATTTTAAAACTGATACAGGGTTTTTAAAAACAATTTTATTGATTAAAATAACATACGTCTTGACTCAACAAAAGCTAGATAAAATATACCTAATAAAACATAACTTGGTGCACTTTTTTCCTTTTTGAAGAAAAGTATTTCGACATTTCAAGAAATATATTCAATAAATCCCATATTATACTCGAGTTAGAATTCAATGAGTACCTAGACGATAAGAGGGAAATGTCTCGTATCACAGCTGGGTGGATTTTAATGTCTTTATTTATTTATTTATAACAAAGAAATGAGATTTTTCTAATCGATTTCTTCTGTAATTTCCTTTTGCTTTTGGGATGAAAACCAAGATATTATGAATTATTTAAATGGAAATTTTTTTTTAATCTTAAATTTCCTTTCCTTTTAATAAATTGGTATGTCTTGAATTTTTGAAAGATTTCTAATGTATTTGTTTTCAAGGTGCTTAGATGTTAAGAGTCATTATTTTGAGGATTTAGATTAATTGGTCTGAACAGTATAATGGTCTTAGAATAAAAATTGAATTTCCTTTTTTCTGCATATCACCAATGACCATTGAGGTAGAATAAAGAGAAGATGCTATGACAATGCTAAAGTATCCGTACCTTTGTATTACACTTTTACGTCTTATGTGGAGCTAGTCAATTTTGGTGAGAATAAATGTCTTTTATTTTTAAATAGCTTCATTTAAATGATATAAAATCATTTTTCTACTACCGTGCGTAAAATACATGCTTTACGCACTCCGTAAAGTTGTACTTTTTTCACTAGTGCGTAAAGTAAAACTCTTTACGCGCTAGTGAAAAAAAGTAAAATTTGCAGATATCAACAAAAGTACTTTACGCAATAGTGAAAAAAAAGTAACTTTTATATTTCTAAAATTAGTGGATAATGTGTACGGTAGTAGAAAAAATATTGTATGCAACTCTTATGTAAAGTCCCTTTTTTGACTGATGTAATTGTCAACATTCACATTCTTCAAAAAAGAGTAACTTTACACACTTGTTGCATAAATACCTATTTTATTCGATCAGTCTTCAAATATAAAATTATTGACTTCAAATAAATCAAAGTACGACTCAAGTCGTCATTTTCATTACACTTTTCCATCCATCTATCATATTGCAAAATTGTGCTTATGTCGTCTCTATTTTATTCTATCTCGATGCCACTGGTAGAATAACCAGTCTCTCCTTACTCCTTCCCATATACTCACCCCTCCCACTAAACATGAAACATTAACAGTCTTTTTTGTAACGTTTCTCATAGAGACTTTTCTTGATATATTTTTAAAACAATGCTGAAATATCCCATAGATGTTTAAATTTTAACATCATATTCATTAACATTCCTGGCACATATCTACAAATGAAATTTTATGTACGCTGGAATACTTCAATTAGCAGTTACATAAACATCTTTTGTACTTCTTTTTAGTTACTTCCTGTGACAAACATACGATGTTAATTTGTATAACTCACAATAATATCGCATACAGGTCAGCACAGTAATGTGTTCAAGTTACACATTTTTAAGATGGCTATCTTTAGTCTTTACATTGCAGACTTGGCAGACCTAACAGTTCGTCTTGCATTCATAGATGGAGATACCAATGATCGCTTGCTACTTACGCAACCGGTAGTACTGTATTATGAAGGAGTCTGATTGATGCTCAGTGTTAAGTATTTCATCAAAGTTCTTACTTTTACCTTTGATATTGATTTAGACCATTGTATTATCATACTTTTTCTGGAAAATTTCCTGGGATTAGAATAGAAGTTTAACTTGTCTTCTAAGCTTTTAACTTCAATTTTATTTATTTCTATTCCGTTTTATATAGATGAAATATATAAAATATGTATAGTCCATATATTTAGATAAAAATAAAAAGGTATGAACGTCACATTTAATTCATTAATATGATTTTATTTTATGGGCTTTATAATAACATCTACAAGAAGTAAAATAACTTTCTTTGATACAACAGGAATGTCACATCTGGTTTGTTAAAAATACATCATTTTTGGGAATTTCCAGTAACGTTGAATAACGTAACAAAGTAGCGCTATAATATTACCGCAACGTCTACATTGTTTCATCACAAAAGTAAACGTCCCTACTCTGGTCTTAGACGGTTATGAGTCCATCCTATAGATGAAAACAAGAGTAAAAATGAGAGTTACAATGTAACAATGTGATGTAAAGTTCTCATTAATTTAACGTTTTTATGCATAGTGGGCTTCAACAAACTTTTTAATCTATTTTTTATATATTTATCCTACTCAATGTCCTTGCGTGCTTCATTTTTAATGCATTTAACCTGGTTAAAACCTCTGATTTCTTGTAAAACTATTTTGTGCGTTGATTCCGAAATGAGAAACTTTCCCACCCAACCTCGTACACCATTATTTTGATGATCTGTTGTGTCCCAATGTGATGTGAATATTCAACAAATTAATCGGACAGCAGCCGCATTAAATTCAGTAACAAACATCATAGTATAAAAAATAAAAACAAACATTAATTTGGCATCCAAGACTATTATTCGTTGTCCATGACTCGGAGTAGAGAAATTTGCATCAAATTTTGGACGTATACTTTTACTCAGAGATAATTTTTCTTCTTCCACATTTAAAAATTAGTATTATTAATATATCTGTATATATACGTGTAATTTGACTAAAAGACACCGCACAGTCAATACAATGTATGTCGATGACTAAGGGCCGATTCCACCGTTGTGTTAAACGGAGATTAAAATAACATTGTTAATGTAAAAATGTCATTTTAAACTTCGTTTAACACGACGGTGGAATCGGTCCTAAAAGCACAAATGTTGTATGTTCAAAAATGTCGTTTTGAGTAAAATCGATTTGCAAGTTAGAGGTGACTATGACGAGCTGTATAATTTTTATTAGCATTACTTTACTGAATGGTAAACCTATTTAAGTGGACGTACTATATTTGGAAACCATAAAGATTTCATAATGAAAGATATAGAATCCTACCAATCCCATTTTCGACAAAAATGGACACACAATATTTGTGCTCTTAACCATCGATGTGGACGTTCACGCACTCGGATTTATTGTACTTTTTGGAACCTATATATGGATGTTATTTGTATATACTTACACCTTGAATATAAATGTTTATTATATTTTTAGAATTAATTTGAGGTTTGATGAAAATTAAGGGGTTACTTTTAATATATATTAACTGACACTGTAAATTTAAAACAGTGGCCACCATTTCACATTTTAATACAGCTCGACCAAACTTTTAATTATATAAAAAAAATTCAACTTTATTAGGATTTAGTACAATTTTTAGACTATTTTTAATGAGTATAATAAAAGTATAGTTATTTAAAATCTTACAAGGTGGCCACTGTGGCCGCTTTGTCGGATACAGTGGCCACGTAGCAACATGACAGTGTCCATTACTTATCTTTATTTTTAAATTTAATGCAAGGTGACATATTGAAGAATACACAAACAAAAGGAAAATACTTTATTTATTGAAAGTAACATTAAATTATGAGCACAAAATATAAAAAAATAAACAAAGTGAACTAAAAACAACTAGTTGTACCACCTGCAAGGTATGGGTCGGGTAAGTGCAGTTCTATATCTTCTAGAGGAACACTACTTATGTCTTCTACGTCTGGAATACGAAATGTTTGCCATGCTTTCTCAAAAAATGTATTTCATATTCACCATCATCAGTTAATGTTATCACCTTTTCAACATAATATTTGACTGTTTTTTTTTTGACGCAAATTTTACCAAAACAAATGAATTAACATTTATTACGGTAATTTCTTTAATTTTGTCGCTGTCCTTTAGTTTACAGTAATCAACATCATCCGAATTTACCACATCAGGTAAACTGATATCACTGTCACTAGAGTCAGATAATTTAGTTCTTTCCTGTCACTTGACTTTTTTTTGTAACGGTTAAGTCTAAGTCTTCGCCAAAACACTTCCGTTTGACTCGAGATGTTTTTTTTGTTCGTATTTTCTTTTCTCTGCCTTTTTTCTTTAACTCTTTCATATTACTGGATTATCTGTTAATATTTCTGTGGATTTTCTCTCTTAGTTTACATTTTTTCTTTTTCTTTAACTTGTGGGCAGAGCAACAACTGTCCTGGAGTTACAAAAGATTTCTCTGGTGTTTGATGTACTTGTTCTGTGGTCGATCATGCCGTTATAGTCGGATCATCAAACTGTGGAAGATTTCTGACTAGCGGATCCTTGCTTGTGCTTGGTTAAGTCAAATCATCGTCTAGGATGTCAGTTGGCTTGGAGGCCAGAAAGTTGTGTTCACTGAATATCGTGTCATTAAATGGAAAAATTCCGGTATCTCTAAAGCCAGAAATGCAATTTCTCGTGCAAAATGCCTCTCGATATGCTAAGCCTAATATTTCTGTAATGCCATAAATTGTTATTCTTTTCCCGACATTATTAAGTAACCAAGACGAGCAATGATTATAGACCTTTTCATCATGTGATGAGCGCAAGCGCAGCCACCATGTTGAAATAGCGGTAATTCAAAAGTTTCGTACTGTTTTGATCGACAATGGCTGGGAAAGCAATGTTATCTCTACAGAAAAATTAATCATTAGAAAAAATCGTTGATAGTGAATAACTTTTTTATAACTCTGTGGAAGCGCATAGTTGTGAGCAGTTGAAAAGGAGGTTGAAGTGTCTTGGATGTTTGTTACAAAGGAACAAAGTGGACTAATTGAGAGGTTAGGTGTATCAATACTTTTTAACTCTGTAAAAAATTAATGAAAACAAATAATAATTATAACTTTATTCTAATTAATTATGCCAACCAACTATTACTACTTGCAAAAACACTTTAATTAGCATGAAAGTTAATCACGAGTATAATTAATAAAATAAATTATTTATTATTTTGAGGATCAACATGACATTTTTAATCATTTAATGTGTATACCGAAGTAGTATTTAATATTAAAAAAATATTGTTTAATACCACATGCGAATTTTCTTCTGTTGGACCACTTTCTCCATGAAAATGCAGTGAAATATAAGTATCTTTAGTAACATCATTAATCCATCGAAAACCGTTGTCACTTCGACCATATTTTTTTACACTTAATGCACATTTCGAATATCTTTTAATATGGATTTTGCCTGATAATTGTTTACGATATTGCAGTTAAGGCTTTGGAAAATTTATAAAATAATATCTATTGCCTTTGAATGATTTATACCGTGTGTCACTTTTACATAATAACACTGTTTTGTTATTCCTTTCCGTACAGATAACATAATTATAATTGATTGTGAAAATGTATTTTTCAATTAAGACACTAAACTTATTATTACTTTACTTTTTTCTTCCTTTTTTTAAATGAATATAGACTTAAATTAATATTTATCAATTATAATTTTTTTCACGTAAGCATTTTAACATAGGTACTTGTTTACTCCGAGCAAGAGCTTGTTTACAAAAACAGTACGAAAAAGATGGCTGAAACTGACGCATGCGCACAAAAAAAAATTGTGATGAAAAGGTCTATTATAATACCGCTTTAGGGGGCCATAAATGCTTTTGTCAAGTGGCTGTAGCTTATAGCTAGTACGTGGAGGAAGAGTTAGTAACTTGACGTGGTTTTTTCTTGACATCTCAATAATCGCTAGAAACATGGCTCTCGTGATTATCCATGATCAATAGGATTAGACTGTCAGCAGAAGGCTTAGCATGACGAATCAAATACCGAAACCACTCCACAAATATTTACGAGGTGATCCATCCAGAGGGAGAAGCAAATCCTATGGTATCAGGAGGAGTGTTCTTTATCATGTGCTCCTTATAAAATATTTTCTGGGAAAAATAAGAAGTAGGGGGATTGTATTACCATCTGCATTAATAGCGCCTACCATGGTAACAAGAGTTCTCTTTCTCCGGAAGTGATCTGGATTCTGCACTGTTGGTAAAGCGGTTTCATGTCCGAACAAAAGACCATACAACATGCAGCAGTAAGGCATAAACAATTGTTTGAGGTTATGTTATGAATCATGCAAAATATACATCAAAGCTAGATAATATAGGGTGGACTCAATAATAATTTTATCGATTAATATTTTCCTTTGTAATCAATGTTGTGAAGATATTGTGTCTAATTATACCTTTCTTTTTCAGTTATTCGGAAATGGACATAGAAAGAACCCCGAGCCACGACCTAAAATGCACGATATGCAAAAATTACCTCAACATCGCCCCGATAGTGACTTCAGATGATGGCAAAGTAACGAAATGTGGCAGATGTCAGTACAAAGGACCAGCTTTGAACAACAGAAATAGTTTGTACGAATCGATAGGTTCAAAATTAAAATTCCCCTGTATGAACGAAGAATGCAAAACTAGATTAGCCTGGTCGGAAGTACAACGACACGAAAAGTCCTGCCAATATCGTAAAGTATCCTGCCCGTTCTACAACTGCAGAGACAAGGACGTATCGTTTGTTTTGCTGAGCGATGTTGGACATTTCGAGAGCTGTCATCCGGGCGTGATGCACTACGGACCAATTACGTTGAACTTTAAAATCGTCATCCATCACCAATCATTTCTAAAGTTGTTAATCATCAACGATGTACCGTTTTTGATGTTCATACATTGTCTCAAATTTGGCGAAGCCGCTGTTCTGATAGGCGTATTCTCGTGCGACAGCAAATCGTACGACTACGAAATCCGAATTCGTTCGGATACCGAGAATCAGCGACAAGTCGTTATGAAAGAGAAAGTTCGGCTGTACGATGAAAACCTGCATTGCCTTTACTGCTTACAGAACATCTGCTTTCTCGAAACCCATAAATATTCCAAAAAATATCCCGACAATCAAAGCAAAAAGTATAAATACTATTCGAATATCGACATAACGTCGGCCAAAACTTTGCTGAAAGCCGAAAATTTAATGTTCGACGTCAGCGTACAAGAACACGAAGAGGGGGAAAAGAACAGTATTATCAGTAGAAATAGCGACTAGTTTTTAATCATTAACTGTTTTCTTATTTTTACGATACCTATTTTGTAAGTGTTATTTCCTTATATATGTATAAGTGTTTTGTGATAGTTTTGACACCGTGAGTTGTTTTACATTATAGTTACGATATGTACCTCTTCGTAAAATATATTCCAAGAATTTTATGACCAAACAAATATAGTTACTGTTGAATAAATATTTCTTTTAAAATGTCGTTTTGCTTTAACAAGGGCATTGCTGGGAAATAAAGTAGGTACCTTATTTGTTTCGTTAATGTACAGTTTTCAGAATACAAGATTTAGGGGGGTGTACAATCTGCCGTAAATCTGAAGATATTTTTGAATCACAAACTGAAGTTTTAACTTAGAATTTCTGAAATTATGTATTTAACAATCCAAGGTTAAAACAATCTCGATATTTATCGGATTAGCTATACTGTTTTGTGAAACTGCAACTTCATAGAATTCATAAAAGATAAAGAAAATAACAGGATAACAGAATTAAATAAAGACGGAAGGAGTTAATGTTGATTTTGAAGTTTGCTGTAGCCATGCTGTAGCTACTTTCAAAAACCCTCATTTTGATTTTGTTCTCTGTTTTTGATTTTGTATTGTTTTTGCATACGTATTATTAGTTATTAATTATTATTATTTTTATTATTAAATATTATTATTGAAATATTTAAAGAGCTGCTTCCGACGAGGCCTTTCTAGAATATCAATGACTTCTTGGTCGTCTAATAAAATATTTTCAAATATGCTAAAAATATCCATTTTTATAATGAACTGCAAACAGTGTAAACTACAAACTACAAGTAAACAAATAATTATATTATTAGATTAGAATGAATCTCTTTTCTAATACGCTCTTCTAGTGCGCCTGTATAAATACCTATAATCGGCAATCCTAAGTTTTACGTTTTACGTTTCTTCCAAAATCAATAGATTTACGGTCGCATTATAACTTGTACAGCGCTTATTGTTATAAATCTTAAGATTTTCCTACAAAATTCAGATTTACCATAGGCATTTTCATCATGTGATGAACGCAAGCGCCGCCGCCATGTTCGAATAGCGGTAATTCAAAAGTTTCGTACTGTTTTGATCAACAATGGCTGGGAAAGCAATATTATCTCTACAGAAATCTCAATCATTAGAAAAATCGTTGATTATAACTTTGTGGAAGCACATAGTTGTGAGCAATTGAAAAGGTGGTTAAAGAGTCATGGACGTCCGCCACAAGGGAAAAATGGGTGTTGATTGAAAGGTTATAGGTATCAATACTTGTTTACTGTGTAAAAAATTAATGAAAACAAATAATAATTATATCTCTATTCCAATTAATTATGCTAACCAACTATTAGTACTTGCAAAAACACTTTAATTAAGATGAAAGTTAATCACGAGTATAATTAATAACATAAATTATTTAATATTTTGAGGATAAACATAACATTTTTAATCATATTACTGTGTCTACCGAAGTAGTATTTAATATTAAAAAATATTGTGTAATACATTAAAAATAATTTTTTCAGGGAAATAGATGCACTCAAAAATAATATACCTGTCGATCCTGTAGTAACATCATCAATCGATCGAAAATCTTTGTCACTTCGACTATATATTTTCACCCATAATGCACATTTTGTATATGTTTTAATATGTATTTTGTCCGATGATTAGATACTTTTTTACGATATTGCAGGGAAGGCTTTGAAAAATTTATAAAATATTTATAAATATTGCCTTTGAATGATTTATTCCGTGTGTCACTTATATGCCTTCTCCATAACAACACCGTTTCATTCTTCCTTTTCGTACAGATAAGATAATAATTATAATTGATTGCAAACAGTTATTTTTAAGCTATTGCATAGCTTTTATCGCGGGCTTTGAACGCGGCGACCGAATCAAGAAATTCCGTAACGCGTAACGAAAAAAAAACCACACCCCCCACTCCGACCGGCACAGCGGTGCGGCGTTAAACTTTATTAACTTCTCATTTATTCAATAAAAGAAAATCGAAAAATTGAAAAACCGAAAAATCGAAAAAGAAATTCCGTAACGAAAATAAACCTAACACCCCTCACGCAAACCGGCACGGCGTTGAAAGCCGTACATCGTCTAACGTCGTTTCAGTTCGGCAGACTTCGGCACGGTGTTTGTGTGCGTGCGACTAGACGTATGCGTTTAGACTAGCTGCTAACTGTTCATAACCGATTCTATCTCTTTTAGACACAATTCCGGAAAAATTGAATTTGAAAATGAATAATGATCCACAAGAATCCACAACAAAATATGGGACCACTATTGACGCGGTATTTTCCAGATATTTAGAGGATATCAAGTCTCAAACTTATGTTTCTTATTTCAGTAACCATAAACCTATAGTTTCAATGATAAAAATTCCCGAATAACCTACATGTATTGTAAGATAATAAAAATCTTTTAAACAATCATTGCGTTCGGTCTGCCAAGTTCCTTTAACTCCTTTAACACTTTTAACTCCAAACGACCCTTTTAGCGTTCGGTTTAGTCCGATTAGTGACAATTTAACACGCTTAAATGTCATTAAAAAGAATAGCCACGGCTAAACCTCGCCCATGCTAACTGTACAAAAATGTAATTATTTTGTGCAAATAAAGACCCGTTATTATTATTATTATTATTATTATTATTATTATTTAAAAGCACCCTAAAATTTGTCCCACTCCAGCCCCTGACTATCCGAACTCGCCTTATAATAACTTCTCATTTATTCAATAAAAGAAAGAAATTTGTTTTCTTATCGGTCACCATGCTCAAAAAGTGTAACTTGAATTAATATCAAAGAAAAAACTTGAATTAATATCAATAAAAAAAAATACTGCATAAATAAAATAAATAAATAATTATAATTGCATTAAGTTGATAAAAAATGCTATGCAATAGCTTTACCGCGGCAGTCCCCGAGTGCCACACGTATTTTTTATTTAAGACGCTTATTACTTCATTTTTGTTTTCCTTTTTTTAAATAAATATACTTAAAATTAATATTTGTCGATTATAATTTTTTTTCACGTGGGCATTTTAACATGGTTGTTTACAAAAAAAAAAACAGTACGAAAAAGATGGCCGACACTGACGCATGCCCACAAAAAATCTTTTTGATGAAAAGTCCTATTGTACAACTTGCCCTTATTAGGTAAATGTGAGAATATATACCAGTTTATAGTGAAATGTCACAATTTATGTAACCAGTTTTAATACAGTTAAAATAACACTTAAGAGCGATATCCATGGTTAGAAACAGGCTTAAAACGACTTCAAGGTTCTCTTTCTCAGTTTTAAATATTTTTTTATAAAATTTGGTATACCTACTAAGCAAATGATAGAGAACTCCGCTGTAGAGCCCGAATTCAGAAAAACTAATTTTTTAATTATTTCTATACAAATTATGAAAATTATTGCAAAAAGGAGTCTTTACCGGGAATTGTTATATAAAAATCAGCTAATTCTTTCCAATACACTTTTTTGTCCAAAGCGTATATTTTTTGAAAACCTTGAATTAGGAAATCTGAGAAAATCTGTCAAGATTCCAATCCATATTAATTGATTTGGCAACAAGGCGGCGGACGTTGGCGGTGCATGCAGTACCGAAAAATTGGGATAAAAATAAAATAATAAAAAACTTTATTCTTTTTAGTTCAAGTGTAGGTGTTTTTGTTTCGTATTTAGTCAATGTGTTTATATGAACTTTTATGTGTAAACTGAGTTATAATAATTTGTGGTAAAAATGGGAAAACTTTCGGAAATGCCGAAAATTATATTTCCGTTTCGACGGAAATCTATAAAATATCGTGCTAGATTACTTAGAAAAAGACAAACATTAGCACCCCTTCTAAGCATTAAAGTTAAAATATATGGGAAATTAATATACTAAGTATTGAATAAAAAAAAACCTTTAGCTTTAAAGCAATATTTACAAATTTAAAGCGGATATCCAATAAATGTGGTTTATTTGTGGATTCTGAATATGGTTTTTTAGGTTCCGACGGTTTATTAGGAACAGACAGTATTATCGAAATTAAATATCCTGCCACTGCTTCAAAACTGACTCCAAAAAAAGCAATGGTTGACAACATAATAAAATTTGCAATTATTAATGATAATGCGAAAATGCAATAATTGTTCAGGGGCAACTTAACGTAACTAAACGAAATATTTTTTTTTTTTATTTATTTTAATACCTTTAAGTATGTTAGTAGAAAAAATAAAAAAGATGATAGATTTTGGTGTATATGGAAAACAAACTAAAGCAATTTTATTTAGATTGTATACTACCCGAGATCTTAGATCCACGTTTCACTAGAGGTTTAGATATTAGAAATTTGAGTAGAAATCCGAGTAGAAATCCGACCAATAGTCAATAAAAATGATTATTTTATTCCTTCTTTTACTAATAATAAATCATTTTACTCAATGTTATTTTTAAATATTTTTAGTACTAGAAAACAATTTTTTCTACACCCAAATGGATAGCGTATCTACGTACAGACTACAAAACGAAAAAATATGCTATTGCGTAAAATGAGTTATACTTGTGTAGAATCGATAAATAATAGCATTTCTAGTTTTATTTGATCTATATTTAGAAATAAATAATTATAAATTTTAATTAAACTATATGAAATCAATTTAATTTATATTCACTCATGTTACACAAACTACTATTTTCTACATCCACATGGATATGCTTTTTTCTATACCCACATGAATATTAGCTAATCTACGCACATACTACAAAACAAAAAAGTATTCCATTGCGTTCAACTGAACGAATATATTTCATATTCATTCTACCTAGTAAGAACACTGCAAAACAGTTAAATCCACCAATCAGATTATATATTGGTCACCCGGCTACTATTATTTTTTAAATTTTATGTAGTCAAAGTAGCTGTCAGTATATTTTTGAATTATTGAGATTAAAATTTAATATACGTAAAAATGAATATTTCTTATGTATAATCGATAAGTAATAGAATTTCTATTTTTATTTCGTCCAAATTTATAAACAAATCTTAAATTTTAATCAAACCATATAAAACTAATTTTAATTTAAGTATTAGAACTATAATGGCAAGTGTGGCGACGGCACGGAGTTTGTCTCCAAGCGAGAGACCCGAGTTCCAATCAGGGCTGGGGACTAATTAAATTAAATCTTTTTGTATGTTTATTTTATTTTATTTTATAAATTATTAAAAGTCATACATTATTTTAAAATTATTTATTTTGTCTTAATAAATTACTTTTTTAAATTTGTAGAATTTCGTTAGGGTGTCGTAGAAAAAATATACTGTACAACTCGAGTGGATTGTCTGTATCGCACTCAGACGATTAAGCACTCCGTACACGGCGTCGTTCTGAAACTTCGTCTTCGTGCGATATGGCCATCATATCCAATTTTGTTGCACAAACTACTATTCACGCACAGACTACAAAACGAAAAAATATACTATTGCGTTCAACTCAACGAATATATTTCATATCCATTCTGGGTAGTGAGAACACTGCAAAAAAATGAAATTCACCAATCACAGTTTATATATTGGACACCCAACAACTATTATTTTTAAAATTTTAAATAAGTGACAATTCTGTCAAACTAATTGTCAGTATATTTTTTAGGATTTGAGATTAAATATACATTAAAATGAGTTATTTTTGCGTAGGATTCATAAATAATTTTAATTTAGACCACAATTTAAAAAATCCTAAATTTGAATTAAACTACCTATATGAAACTAATTTAATTACTACTTTTAGAACTAAAATTTTAAATGTGGAGGTGAAAATGATGATACGGCATCTGTCTTTCACGCGAGAGGCCCGAGTTCAAATCTGGGCTGGGGACTAATTAAATGAAATATTTTTTCATGTTTATTTTATTTCACAAATTAGTAAAGTCATAAATTATTTTAAAATTAATTATTTTGTCTTTTCCTAAAATAATACTTTAAATTTGTAGATTTTCGTTAGTGGGTCGTAGAAAAAAACATACTGTACAACTCCAGTGGATTGTCCACTATTGTTGCACAAACTAGTATCAAATGGGTTATTATTTAAGAAACGTATTTTTATACAGGGTATTTGTAAATAAGTACGGACGATTTTTGCAAATTGTTATCAAAGTTATTTTGTTAAAAAAAGTTCCTATAAAAATAGGTCGAAATATGCTTCGTTTCCGAGATACAGAATGTTTAAATTTTAATTTATTAAATTTTATTAATTATTTTTAATAGTTTTAAAGATATTTACTCTAAATTTGCAAAAAAAACTTTGAAGGGGCAAATGTGTATTTTTTGGGGCGTTCCAAATATTTCTACTTGTACCAGTGGCGTTTGTGCGAGAATGCCACTTTTTTAATAAAAAAGTACTGCGCCACTGACTTTTTCGATCTATGTTTTTTTTATAAAATAACTTCGGCAAACATTCCCTAAAATCATTCACACTTACCAACAAACACCCTGTATATAAGAAAATGTAGAAATAGGTACATATGTATATTTAAAAATATATTTCGTAAATAAATAAATTAGTTATAAAAAAAATTTTTCGAAAATGTTACACCAGGTTATACCTTTAAAAAATATTTTAAACGAGAAAACGATTTATCGGCATTTTTAATATTTTAAATCATCTATAGTTTATAAGTAATAAATTGAAGGGAGCGTAAGTCTGGGAATAGAGCAACGTTGCCAAAGTGGGTTCAGATGCACTGAAAGTTGTCAGTGTGTTCTAAATCTGAATTTGCTGTTAGGTGTTGCATGGATATCGCTCTTAAGAGTCACGTTAGTGAGCCAAAGAAAAATAAACCTATCTGTTAGTGAAAATATAGAAATGTTGCTAAAAAAAAAACAAAAAAGGGACAGAAGTTGGAAAGGCTTTTTGCAGTTGTCCACTTCATACACAGAAAATGACAGTTTGGCGTACGAAATTATTTTATACATGTTAATACCAATTTCGGGTAAATAGTTTAATAAATTGTGAATAGCTGTTGAAATTTTGTAGAATTATGATTTGGGATTATTACGAGGGTATATCAAATATAACCGGGACTGTTTGGATTAAAAATTCCCGAGCGGTTATTGATCTGGAAAAAATTGATAGGCAGTTAGCCTTTACCTCCGAGGAGGGGAGAAAACCGATCAGAATTCGGTCGCATTTCTTTAGTATGCAAAGAAATCATGAGCGATAAAGAAGTGCATGTCTCCGTGGAGCAACGGATTATAATAAAGTTATTGGCAAAGGAGGGCGTAAAACCAATCGAAATTTTGCGACGATTGCAGGCACAGTTTGGGGATAACACTCTGTCAAGAACCCATGTATTTTTATGGCACCAAGAATTTTCTGGAGGGCCTGAAAAGGTGCACCCATGAAAGCAAAGACGCGATTTTCAGCCGGAAAGGTAATGGCAACAGTGTTTTTTGATCGACTAGATGTTTTTCACGTTGACTTTCTACACGATCAACGCATGATTAATGCACAATATTGCAGAGTTACTGGAAGCCGCAAAATTATCATTTCAAAGAAAAAGGAAGAAGCAATTGGTCAGAAATGTCATTCTTTTGCATGACAACGCCAAACCTCATGTGGGTAATGTCACGAGGGAAAAATTGGAAAAATTTTAATGGGAAATACTGGAACATCCTCCCTATGGTCCAGACCTTTTCCCTTGTGCCTTCCATCTTTTCGGATCCTTCAAAGAAGCGCTTGTAGACCAGCGTTTCGACGATACCAAAGCGGTGGAAGCATTTGTGCTCCAATGGCTACAGGAACGTCCGAAGAGTTTCTACGATGCTGGAATAAAACAGTTACCAATCCGATGGAAAAAATGTATTTCTAGGGGGGGAATGTATGTAGAAAAATAATGTATGTTTGAAAACTTATTTAAATAAAGATTAACATTTTTACAAAAGAAATTCCGTTTATATTTGATACACCCTCGTATTATACTTGTTTAATAATTATTTCTAGTCCCTCTCTACCTAACAAAGGTCTTTCCAGATTCTGTCCCTGCTATACATAAACGAGTAATTTCTACACCAACGATAAAAAAAATCACAAATGCCATGGACTATATGACGCCACTGGCAATGGATAAAAGGTCGCAACGAAGGTATTGGAACATTTGAATCTCGATTCTTGCTGGACCGTTCTCGAACAATCGAGCAGCCATTCTCGCGCATATAAGGTTGAGTTAAGCGAGGCGGACGCAGAGTTAATAGGTAATAGTCTGAAACAGAGACTCATAGACAGAAAAACGTTGAATACGGTTCGCGAAGTTTACTGTTACGGTCAAGTGTTCAATTTGTTTATAATTGTAGTTATTTTGTTCTGGTGAAATATGTCTTCGCAAAAAAGAAAAATAACGAACGAAAAAAATATAATGTGAAAACACATTACACTATGTTACACGAGAAAAAGTTTCAGCAATATACAGGGAAATCCTTTTCATCAAATTTTAATCAACTTTTAAAAATGTGAACGAAGTGTATTGGTTTTGAAAAATATCTGATTAAAAATTAGGGTTATGGGGGTTGAAATTTAAAAAATCATAAATCAGAAACGAAAAACGATATCAACTTGGAATTTTCAGGACAAATCAAGCTCTATAAGGGAACAAAGCCTATTAATAAAAATGGTGGGATCAAGGAGGGTAAAATTTGAAAAATCAAAAATCAAAAACCAAAATCAATATCAACGAAATTCTTAGTAAAAATCAAGTTCTATAAGCAGATGAAGCCTATCGATTCTGAAAAAAATCTGAATAAAAATGGGGGTGTTAAGAATGTTGAAATCCTAATTCAAAAACGAAAAATGATATCAACTTGAAATTTTTAGCAGAACTCAAGTTCTATAAAGGGACGAAGCCTAATGATTTTGAAAAAATCTGAATAAAAATGGGACGTTAACCCCTTAACGCCCCCCGGCTAAAATCTGAAATCAGAAATCAAAAACGAAAAGCGATATCAATATGAAATATTTTTAGTAAAAATCAAGTTCTATGGAGCCTATTGATTCTGAAAAAAATCTGAGTAAAAATGGGGGTTGAAATATTAAAAAAACTCCTAACTCAGAAACAAAAAACGATATCAGGGGTCTGTTAAATTGTGAAGAATATAATATAGAATGCCAATAATTATACCCAGACAACACACCAAATCCCAGAGATATCCACAGAATATCTTTTGTGGATATCCAATATATCCACAGGATATCAGAAATATTCCGTGGATCTAATATGGATATCCAAATGTCCGTCTATATCCAGAATATAGAAGATATCCTAATGGATATCCAGCAAAATATCTAATGGGTATCTTCCAGAAAATACAAGAAATCCCAGAGATATCTACAGAATATATTTTGTGGATATTCAATATATCCAATATGGATATCCAACCAAATGTCCATCTATATCCCAGGATATAGAAGATATTCGGATATTCAACAAAATATTGTATGTGTATCTTTAGTAGAGGTTCATAAGTAACCAATGATTATTGAATAACGTCGAAAGAAAATAACAGAGATAAAAAATATTTTCAACACTCAAAATATTTTCAACACTCTGCCTTTGATTTTGCCCACTAAGGAGAAAGTCATCCTTATTAGGACTCTTCAGCAATAAATGGAAATTCTCGACTCCAGTCTCTAATGGAGTCTGATTAGGACATAAATTTCGATCGAACTCAATTACGGCGGGTCGAGCATGAGTAGATGCGAAAGTGGTATCGCCATCTATACTTAGTAAGCAAAATCAAATAACATCTAGTGCATATCCACGATGGTTTGCGTTCGCGCCTAGACTTTGACATATTTAGTGGATGTCCATGGGATATTGAATACACCTTAAAAAATTAATTTTAAATATCTGAACGGTACTATTAGCCACAATGGCGTAATTTTTTAATAATTTGCTATATAATTACTATTATTTATGGACATTTGCATGACTATAAATTACATATCATGGATATAAAATAGATATCCACCATGGACTGGACATTCAGTGGATATTGGGATGTTCAGTAGATATCCAAAGGATTTGGTGTGCTGTCTGGGTATACGTACATTTTCAAAGTCTGTCCAGCATTTGATCTTGTACAGCAAAGTACAGTAAAACGCCGTTATTGTCCAGTAAAACGCCGTTATTGTCCAGCAAAACGCCATTATTTTCCAGCAAACAAACATTTAGGCGCTAAAAAGCTGATGACTCTCCTGCCGCGCCATCTAGCTGCAGTTTTGTCTTTTTACTCAGTGGCTTTTTGCCTAAAATTGGATTTTTTTTGTGTTCTATTTGTGCTATTTATGTTCTTGTTGTTTGCTTTTTTAGTTTAGTTATAATAATTTTTGGTTGTTTTGTATTTAAAGAAATAACAGAGTTCTGTGGTTCTGTTTTATTTCTCCCTCCGCCGTTCGCTTGTCCAGCATTTGGTCTAAAGAAATATGGTCACCCTAGCATTATACAGGGTGTTTTTTAAACATGCGACAAAAATTCAAGAGGTTGTATCTTGGACCATTCTAAGAATATTTTGTCCTTTAATGATTTATGAAAATCCGTTTTGTTAAGGAGATACAGAACTAACAAAATTTTAGACAATAACATTATTTTATTACCAAAAAATACATGTAAATGTTTTTTAATCTAAGAACTATTTAAAATAACTACCTCCAGCAAGAATGCTCCTTAACTGCCGAACTCCTTCAAAAACACCAGGGTCGTTTCTTATTGAGTTATGTTGTTAAAAAATAATAAAAATAACAATTTTTAAAAAAGTTGTATGTTCTTGGTTAACATAGTGTAGTACCTATTTTTATTTAGACTATTAATAAAACCAAACGGAATTTTAAAAATCATCAAAGAACAAAATATTGTTAGAATAGTCCAAGGAACAACCCCTTGAATTTTTGCTGCATGTTTAAAAAACACCATGTATATGTTCATTCTAGTTTTACTTATGTTTAATAATTATTAATTGATTAATTAATTTTGTACATGATCGCGACTTAAGGTAGTTCACTCGCGACAGTCGTACATACAAATATCACATGATGGTGAATACCAAAAGGTCGAGATTCTCAATGTTAATCAATTTTATTTTTGCAAGAGACTGTACAAAACACATGTATATAAACACATATAGACATGTTATAATTTTAATATAATTCATCCGGCAACCTCGCAAATATATGAACGGTATAGTATAGAAATTTGTGACTTCCTCATACTAATTTTAAGGGTTTGTTTTGGTTCAAACAGAACCGCTGATTCCAGTTCTTAAACACAGTGGACGAATTAATTTTTCAAGAACACGTCGCGAGTTTATAACAACCTCTTAGCTGATAGAGTGTTACGTTGTTATGTGAAGTGATTACAATGTTGCCAAGTTGTAATAATTTTAAGAAACTACTCGTCAACTGGTTTAAAAATATTTTTATTTTAAAAATCTATATCTTTTTACTAAGACGGTCAAAAAATTCAGTGATTTTTTTATAAAATTTTATAACTTCTTGATTTACTTAACAATAGTTTTTAAAAAATATGGTAAGAACCGATTTTGAGATATCTTGAAATAAATACATTGCTTGTGTACATGACAGGTTTCAAGAGTGTTAATTATGCACATTTTGATTAATATCTCGTTTCACAGACGATCAAAAAATTTTATTTTTTTTAGTTACGTAAACGACATTTTCATTAACCTTATATTTCAATTTTATTGAATTCTTAAGAAAAGCCGTTTTACGAGTGAACTACCTTAAAGCAAAAATTTTGTGAGGATTTTCTAATATAAAACTGTATTTTATATGCGCGCCACTGGAAATACTTCAAGATGTTATGTGTCTTGAGAATATTGAGAGCTTTAAATGTGTGCATCGATAAGGCAGCACATTGAGAAGAAAAAAATGTGGGAAACCCTCCTATTTAAAACCCACTAGATATTTATTAAAACAAAAAGCAGCAAATTTTTATATATTGACATTTTTTTGCCATTTCAATAATAACCGCAAATAATGTTGAATTTTACGTATTTATATGATTTAATGCATATAATAATTTGTTGATTTTTTAAAATAAAAAAAATCGTACTTAAAAATAATTTAATAAAAAAAAAAAGAATAATTTAAAACTATTTAAAAACTAATTTCAGTCTGGTGCAGAATCCTCTTCTGTAGAATCCTCTTCTGAGGAATCTTCTTCTGATTCCGATTCATATTGTCCTTTAGTTAGAATAGGATTATTATCCAGTAACAAAGAATACAAATCAAAATCCTTCAATACTTCTTTATCGATCTTACGTATTTTATTATTTTCTAAAACTACATTATTAAGAGGAATATTTATCATACCTTTTTTAATTTCACTTAGCTCGTTATGACCGAGATCTAAATAAGCCAAATTCTTAATTTCTTCAAACGCTCCAACATCAATATCATATATTTCGTTATGTCCCAATTTTAAACTGATTATTTCGCTATTATTAAAAAAACCTTTTTTAATAACAGTCAATAAATTGTTACTTAGATCTAATTCTTTTAGTTTGACATTCTGAAACGTATTAGGTGCGATATGCATGATAACATTATTGTCTAACTTCAAACCGATTGCTTTTGTGAATCCCCCAATGGCAGATCGATTTAAATCTCCTAATTTATTGTATGACAATACCAAATGTTCTAAATTTTTAATGTCTGCAAAAGCGCCATCTTCTATGGAAGTTATCTGATTATTATCAAGCGCTATGAAGGTATATTGTTTGCTGTTAAAAATACCTTTTTTAATCTCAGTTATTTGATTACCAGATAGATAAATACAAACTATCGGAGATCCTATAAAGTTTTCCGTTCCTACAATAGTTATTCTATTATAAGTGAGGTTAAGTTCAGCTAGATTGGGAATGTTCTTGAAGATGTTGCCGATTTCCTTTATTTGGTTGTCTCTGAGATTTATATAAGCCAATCGCGATATTTTTTGGAACGAATTTTCTTCTATTCTAACAATACGATTGTAATCAAGTTTTAACATAGTTATGGTGGATTTATCAAAAGTGTTTGCTGTTATTTCTTCTAAATGGTTTTCGGTTAAAACTAAGGTTTTAACAGTTAGACCTTCCAGAGCGCCATCTTCGATTTTGGAAATGCGGTTGTTCATAAAAGAAAGCACTTCTAAAGTTTTGTTATTAAAGACTCCTTTTTTTAAAACTTGGAGTTGATTGTCGATAAAAAATATGTTCTCAACGCGAGCATCGTCTAAAATACCTGATTCTAGTTCCGTGATTTTATCGTTGACCATGCGAAATTCTTGGAAATTAAGACCACTCAAGATATTTCTTGGCACTGTTGGTACCGTTTGGTTTTCAATTACCACTAGATTATAAACTTTTCCTATTAAAATTTCACTTAAATTCGCAAAAGAGGTAACTGTTGTATTCAGTACAATGTCACTCCAATCTCTATACACTTGAACTGAAATGTCACATTTTAAACACAATGCATGCAGCAGTACTAGCAACACTATTTTAACCATCATTGATGTAAAAGTATAGCTTCTAAGTATAGCGATTCAAAACCTGAATGATATCAGTGTAAAAACGGTTTTACAGTAGCGGCTTCAGCGACATGGATTTTGTAGTTTTCCTTATATAATTGCTTCTTGTTTTATTTAGTAGTATTGCTTTGTTTTATAGATCTCGTTTTCATTTCTGTCATTCATAATATTTTCCAACATTAGAACTATCTAGTTGACTGAAAGTTGCAAGAAAGTTCATTAAAATTTACTAGCCTGATACACATTGACAACTTTATGCCATCCAGGCATAATCATTTGTGCAGCAAATTTAGTGGACTAATTTATTATGTTTATGCTATTAGCTTCAATTAAAGTAAATAAACATGTGCTAAACGCTATTGAAATTTTGTTAAAAGTTCGGTAAATTAAACTAAACATATTTCTAATAGTTATATCTGTAATACCAAAGATTATAGTTAAGACAAGAGATCTCACTCAAATGTCAATAGATCTAAAAGTCTGTGACCTTAAAAATTTAAAATATTTTACTCGGGTAAATATGTATCTAATCTAATATAACCTAGCTTTCTATCATTTCTCTTTTTGGTTTAAACATTTATTTATAATCGAATTTTGTTATACATCTGTATTTTTTAATTCAACTTACATCATGAATGTCTGTGCAGTGAGAAACTGCAAACATACTCATCAATTTTCTAGATGTCATTTTTTTCATAAGACAGCAACCAACCATCTGATTGGTGACGTCAGACTTGTCAAAAAACTTCAGACCAATAGGGATATCGAGGTCAACATTATTTTAAAAACCAAAAAACAAATTTTGTAATTACCACACTAATTTTGTCTTCAAATGGCTTAAAACCTGAATATTTTTTTACTTTTAGATGTCATTTTTCTCATGTGTCAGCAACCAACGTGCTGACTGGTGACCCCAGACTTGTCAAAAATACCCCAGACCAACTTGGAAGAGGTACCGAGGTCATTGAGATTTGAGCCAGAATTTAACATGGGTAGTATAGGGATTGACAGGCCTGTGGTAATACTCTTCAGTAATTGACATGATAACCTCAAAAAAGAATTACAACTCCATAACTTATCAGTTGACAAATTACTGTAGATTTGTAGGACTGGGCAGATATTTTAACTCAATAATTTTTGCAGCAGAGTTGGCCAATTTACTTCATTCCAGTTTCTTTATAACCCATATGAAGTATCTTTCATCCCAAATTTATATAATATTTATTAGTTCTTCCATTATTGAAAAAAAAAACAGAAAAATACGTTAAAGTTGTTTTCTTTTTGTATTTTTAATTTTCGGCAAGTTATTGAATATGATATTTTTCTTGGAATAATTTTACTTTGTAAAAGGCGTCAGTCAAACATTCTTTTATCCAAACTAAAATTTGATAGCATAACATTATTTCAATAACACTAGTTAAATCCTGATCTGTGAATTAATTAATTAACTTTTATCAGTTTTCTATTAAATAAAAGGTTATCTTTACAAAATAAAGCAAGTGACATAAGATATTTACAACTAAATTTTTAAAAAGAAAACAAAACATTATCCCATGTTGCTCCGAATAATTAGCCTTGACATATAATTATGAGGAAAGATTTATTTTTAACATACAGGGTGTGTCACTAATTTTCTAAAACCCTTCTAAGAAAATATATTTATTTTATTGCTCAAAACTATTAACGTCCTGCTTACCTACTGTGTGTTAGGCGAGGAAAATACAGTTATTGGGTCCCGGGACACAATGTGATAAAGGGTAAAGGGATACAGATTACGCGCATTGTAACAGGGATCCTTACCGGGGCAGTGCTGTGTCCAAGAACACCTTAATAAATTGGGACTAGTAGAAGATAATGAATGGAGATTCTGGGAGGTAGAGAACGAAACCTCCATTCTAATTCTGACAAAATGCGTAGCATTCCAGAATCCAAGGGCACCAACAAATAGAAGAGGGCAATTCATTAATTATAGAATATATTTTTTCCTTTAATGCCAGAAATTATCTATTTTTTGATTTTTTGATATGTTTCCATTAAAAAGCACAATCTAAAGATTTTACAAACTCTGCGACTTTTTTGTAACCTATAATGTTCGTTTACTTTTTAGTAAACTTTTTCAACAGAACAATTGAACTTAACGTTTGTCCTTGCAAGAGATATTTCAATTAATGTCAAATTTTAATGTTTTTGTTTGTTTTTTTTTAGCAACATTCTCAATTTGTCTGAACATAATCTTTTGGCCCTCTGTGAAACATTACAAATAAAATTGACCGACGAAGCCAAAAAAATAATCTGATATTGTCGGTAAAGAATTATTTAATAAAATAAAAGCTCTTCCCTTATCTCAATAGCTAATGATCCCGTAACTTTATTAGACTGTCACCTTGTCAAAGTTTATTAGGCCCGAAAATTTTAATTAATGTTGTTGCAATCGATTATATCACTGAATTCACTTTTCTAAGAACGGATAGAACGACCCTTTTTAAAAATAGCCTCTAGTTCAATAACAATTCTAGAATTTTGAGTTCCGCCGATATGCTTCATATTAAGTATTAGATTTAACCATATTTCAGACAATATATAAAAAAAAAATAGAATAAATAATGTATTAATAATTTTATCAAAAGATATAAAACATAAAATAATATAAGTGAATAAAAGTAATTGGAAAAAAGTTTAAAGATGACATCTACTTACAACTGAAAATGTAAACTTCATTATAAATTAAAAACTACTACAGTTATTCTCTAAAAATTAAAAATAATATAATTTTGAAAAAAAAAAAAATGTTTTTCCTTTAAAAAGCACAATATAAAACAAAATATACAAAAGACTTGAGAAGCACATATACATAAATGGAAATTTCTAAAAATATACGTTTTTGAGTAGTTTCAATGTCAAGTAAACGCGCATTGCGATCTTAATTTCAGATCCCAATACAATATTCAATACTTGTAATATTCAGAAAAAATAATTGATCATTAATTTGCTCCATAAATGCCTCAATTCCGTAATTTTGTAAGACACTTCGAGTTGACCTGGTAGGTGCATTTTCTTGGCAGTTACCTAATTTACACTAAATTTTTCAAAAATTCAATCGTAAAATCGGTCATTTCAATTTAAAATCGATCCAACGTAAAAAGCACGTAGTTAATACACAAACAAATTATGAATTTAGTGTCGCTGCCAAAAATAATTTACGGAGCAAATTTCTTTAATAACGTCCCTAGACTGCCAAAATAATTGAGTAATAAAAGCACAGCAGAAAATTAATGATTCAACTAAAATTTCTGTTTATTTCCGCAGCTGTAAAAAGCTTATTATTAAAAAAGAAATAGATGTTTTATTTCTGTTTTTAAAACTTTATAAAGATAATGTAGGTATTGGATTGGATCCGTAAAAAAACGAATTTTCACACATCGCGAAAGCAAGATGTATGTATGTAGCATAAAAAACCCTTATTATAAACGAACATTGTCTTTTTCCAGAAAAAGTAGCTGCTGAGTAATCGACTGATTCTAAACAAATATATGTGAAGAAACTAAGAAATTAACAAAGGTTGAGGAGGAATGAAAGACGCATTTAAAGGGTGCAAAGTTGTAGGAATATCTAAGATATTCCAGTCTAGTTTAATAAAATTAGTCGAGCGCTTTCAGCACAAATGCCATCATCGGGAATTTTGTCAAAAAATTATTACACAGAAGAATTATTAGTAAAATTGCACATTTCAGCAAAAATAATTACTGTGTAATGAACGAACAGTTAAGAGGTTGATTGCTGTAAAAAATGGCTGTCCACATATTCAAAGCTGGTGGCAAGGTTACCAGTGATCAGCCCTTCAGAGACACCCGCATTGAAACGAACTTTTTATTTATGAAATTGCTTAGGTAGGTATAGTTGAAGAATCACAAGACTTCGTGAATATTGTTTATATTATACCTACATTTTCTACCGATTACGAGAAAAATCAGAAATCGGATCAGATTACAATTTGAATTTAAATAAAAATGTAATATTTTCATTTATCGTTCATGGAGTACACAGTGGTCAGAGTTGGGTCGAATACTGAAATCCGGTATTCGAATACGAATCCTGAATACTGTATTCTAAATTGTATTCGAATAATCAATATTCGAATACAAAGGAAAAACAGTATTTGAATACCGCTGTATTCGAATACCTGGATTCATTTACATATGAATACTTTATGAATATTCCAACTACAAATAACATTTGCGCACATAAAGCTTGATTATTATTTATGTAGTTAATTTATAAAAATATAAAAAGAATTAAAAATCTATGTTAAATAAAATTTTAAATATCATTTTTTGATACACAGTGTCACAGTGAGGTTAAATAAAATAACTGTTTATTAAAAAACATTTGCTGATTTTTATTTCTTAAAGTTTTATTAAAAAATTAAATTAAAAAATAAAATAATGAAAAATTTAAAATAAAATTCTTTGGTACACCGTCAGATAAAAACACAAACTTATTGTTTAATAAAAAATAAACAATTCCCATTACCTATAACCTATACCCTACAACCTACTTACTTATACAGAGTGTCCCACGAGATACGCCTCGGACCATAACTCCATAACGGTGCAATTTTCGAAAACTAATTTTAAAAGATGGCTTTTTTGAATATACATAAAAATTGCACCGTTATGGAGTTATGGTCCGAGGCGTATCTCGTGGGATATATAATAAATAAAACTTAAAATAGTTTCTTTGGTACATTCATTGGAAATTCGAACACAATAAGGTAACACAATAGAATTGCTTAGCAAAAGAAGCTATCCTTGAAAAATAATCTTAAATAATAAATAACTTAAAATAAATTCTTTTTGTTTTAAATAAAATATAATATAACATTCATAACGTCGCACTAGTACTTGGATATCAGAAAGAAGACATCAATCAAAAAGCATTTCCTATCCCGTTTGCCTTTAACAAAACCAACATTTCAAAAAGATCGCAATATTCATAGAAATAATCAAACAGTATTCGAATATCGGGATTCGAATACCGGGATTCGAATACCGGGATTCGAATACAAAGTGGGTATTCGAATACTAGGATTCAAAAATGGTATTCTGAATCCAAAATACCGAGTACTGACTAAAAAAGTATTCAGTCGAATACCGAATACAGAAAACACAAATGTATTCGAATAGTATTCGAATACCAGCCAAATGTATTCTGAATAAGATTCAGAATACCGGGTATTCGAATACTACCCAACTCTGACAGTGGTGTATCTCTACTTCCATTGTTGAACACTTCTTAAACTGTATCATTTGACCTAATATGTGATCTGGTAAAACAAGAAATTTAACGAAAATGGTAAATATATCGAATATAATACGCCTTGTTTACATTAAAGTTCTTCTGCACGATCGGCCATGTTGGGCCGTCATCGATTCCATCATTGCACAGTCATTCACACGATCGGCCATGATGGGCCATTGCATAATGGTAGTTTTTTGTATGAGAAATGTATTGAAATTGATCCAATTCTTGAATAAACTAAGACAGTGTTAATTTTACTCAACCTTGAAGTATAATCCTATAAAGCAGAAAAAATAATGAATACTACTTAAATCAAATACAAAGTAGCCAGTATGACATGAAAAAAATTTACCGAATCATGAGTAAGGCAACAAATGAAAAAAATTATAAAGTATCCAGCAAATTCCACGTTGTTGCCGAAGATGGCAAAGATTTTAATGATGATTATGAAATGTCGAACCATTGTATCAAATATTTCACCAATATAAGCAATGATATGTTAAAAAAGTCCGTACTCAGCAATTTATGCTGCCACCACTTAAACCAAATCGAAATTCCATGTTCTTAACTCCCATATCTGTTACTGAATTGATTCAACAAATATCATCACTAAAAAAAAATTGTTCGCCCAGAATAGATAATATCACTTCAAAACTGATTAAAAATATTCATATTCATATTTTGGTTCCCCTCAAACATATTTTCAACCTCATCTTCTTAACAGGAGTGGTGCCTCATCAATTCAAACAATCAATTATAACTCCTATTTTCAAAGAAGGTGACAAAACAAAAATAAATAATTACAGACCAATAAGTGTACTAAACAACTTTGGAAAAATCTTTGAAAAATGCCTTAAAAATCATTTAATGGAGTTTCTGACAGCTAATAAGATCTTAAATGATCATCAATTTGGCGAAAGCATTCGACACAGTAAACCACCAGAAACTTCTTTCTGTCCTTGAAACAAATATGATTCAGGGATCTGTGTTGAATGTTTTCAGCCATTATTTAGAAAATAGACAACAACAGGTTAAAATCAATGACTCGTTAACTCTTCCAACTACTGTAAAGATAGTACCTCAAGGAACGGTACTTGGACACATACTCTTTCTACTCTACATCCAATGCTTTCACTATCAATTGCTAAAATTATTTCCTATGCTGATGACACTGTAATCCTATTCGAGGCTGATACTTGGCTACAAGCTAAATTATATGCTCAGAGAGACCTTAACATAATAAGTAATTGGTTAAATGCTTTCCAGCTATCATTAAATGTTGAAAAAACATTAAATAGCTTTTTCTGTTAATAATGCGAATAGACCTGAGTTCCAGAATATCAGCATCACAAATCTGAACAAAATCATCACTAAAGTCAGTCAGATCAAATACTTAGGAGTTATAATTGACAAAAATCTCAGGTGGGAAACTCACATTAGCTACTTAACAACAAAACTCAAAAAGCTTATCTACAAATTCTATACACTGAGAGAGATACTGTCAATCAAACTGTGGAGTCACCCTACAGTATGGAATACTAGTGTGGGGTGGTCTGTATGAAAATGTTCTACAAAATCTCAAAGACGATAAAAACGTTTCCCGACAAATGCATTGTATTCTCCAGAAATATCTAATATTCGGTCTTTATATTTTCTAACGATTTTTACCTTTGCCTATAAGAGTGGTCATTGTCAACAAGCATTCAATCATGGATATAGTACACGGGACACAATGAACCAGCTACTTGTTACAGCACTTAACAACGAGAACATTAGTCACCGTTTTGTAACATACATTCTACCTAAAGCTTATAATTTATTACCTCTTACCAGTGGCGGTTCGTGGGCACTAGCGGCAGTGGGGCCCACACTGGAAAGGAATTCGTTTTTCCCTTAGGAAAACAAGTTCTCCGCTTAATGAAAATTAAATATATTTCAAAACAATTTGTTGGGACAATAAAGATTTCTGAATGTGACTACAGGGAGCTAAATGTGACCACTCAAAATGCATTTAACTATGTATGTGGCTATTTAATCAAAAAATCATTACATATCCACTCTTGCGAAATTTGCGTAAATTTCTCAGAAGAATGCAATTTACTTAACAATTCTAACTTGTTAACGCATTTTAAAGCATATGATTCTGAAGAAAAGGTGTTTGGAAATTTAAAATCTCCCAGCGAAAAATTTCTCTTTTATATTTCCAAATTAGAAAAAAATATTTATATCTCTATTTGATAGTTTGTCAACTAAGCCTGGAATTTCCAACGCATACCTTTTTGAGATGAGCAAAATAGAATTTGGTCATCCTTGCCAACAATTTGCGAAAATGTACACCATTAAATTATTTATAAGACTCAGAATTTTTTATATTCTTAAATATGCAAACAGAGATTTGAAATCCACTTCTAATATTTATTTATCTATGTATTCATTTCACGCTATTTTTTTCTTACCACACAATACAAGTGTGTACTCACTTATAGTGTGAGAGAAATAATATGCTAAGTTTATAATTTTAAGTTTTTTGTATTTTATATTCCTACTGAGGAATAAATAAATAAAAATAAAATTAACTGAAATAGATAATATGGCAACATATCAAGCTTCTACCGATCTTATTATCTTGCTACATTTTTTTTTAAACATTGTCGAAGGTTAAGAAGACTTCAACTTTTATAAGTATTAATAAGGTGGTTCTGGCCAAGTAGACATATCCAAACAGATTAGCCATACCACAGTTTATGGCTAAAGAATCAGTTAGCTCACTCGGTACAATCGGATGTTCCAAAATAACATCCACTCCAGGGATGCAGATTCAGGATGCGCAGAAGACAGGCGGTTGTCATATTGTATTGGTTATAGTAAGAGAGCCCCACTGCAAATTTCGACCGTTATCTGATAACGAAATGAAATTTGCTCCAACGGCATGTAACAACATTGTACTTTACCAAATTGCACCTGTACCAATCCCTATCATGCGCGAAGTGGTTAAAAAATTATTTTATATTCAAAAAATCACATAAGACATGATAATAACAACTGTGTTTTCCCTGACAATTACAATGCTAATTCATTGTGAAGCTAGCTTTTGAACCTGTATTAATATGTTTACCTACCTTTTAAACCATTTGTATGTGTGAAAGGTTTGTCGCTTCTATGGCAACCTGTAAAAATGAATCACAACAATAGGCATACAAATAAATTTTTAAATCAGCAAAAATTGATTTATATTTTTAATGATTTTACCTACTAATCGTGGATAGATGTTTTTGTGTGATGTTAAGAGGAAGAAAATGTTTCCCTTTAACGATATATATCAAGATATGTTTGAATATGTTATTTTCTGGAAAAAACTTTAAGGGCAAACAAAATTAGCGCTGTCATGCCTTATGTGATTTTTTTAATATAAAATATTTTTTTTAACCGCTTTGCTCAGGATTGGGATTGGTACAGATACCATTTGGTAAAGTACATTGAGATCAATAGTGCCGACGCAGAGTGAGCGAACTGATTCTTTAGCTATAAACTGTAGCCATAGCCCTCAGAAAGTCTAGATACCGCTTGGCGTATGCTGTCAATACAAAAAAATGACCCCATTCAAGCTTGTCGCCATGTTAGGTAAATTTATGTTTTGGCTACACTGATTTTTAGTTTGTGTGTTCTGTAATACGTGAACACCGATAATCTGCACTTTGTTATTAGTTATAAGTGAGTGAGATGCACAATTTCTAATTTCAAATTAAGAACAAAACTTTGACAAACCTATTTGATTTTCCTAGATCTGTTCAGACAGGATCGGTTTTATAAATTTTCTCGTTCTTGAAATGTTATTTTTACATGGTTATATATATATATATATATATATATATATATATATATATATATATATATATATATATATATATATATATATATATATATATTATTGGATAAGTGTTTTGTGTACATATTGCTATGAGAATTATAGAGAAATTCAGTGAGATTTATGTAATATAATTCAAATTACAAGTAAACCATCTGTTCCTGTTTGGCAATATGGAAAAAATAACTACTTCAATGTCAAATGTACTATTTAAAAGAATGTGATTGTTAACCGGTCATTTATTTATATTATGAAAATAAAAACTCGAATTTTTTAACTAGGGAAAGATATACTTACATCGGTAACAAGGTATTTTTAGAAAAACTAATAGATTACTCCTATTCCTATAGTTTATTTGAAAATGAATAATAGCAAAATTATATAAAAATATGGACCTTTGCCATAAAAACTGTGCTACCAAGAGCATTTTCAAATAAACTATAATAATAATTTGATTTAATAGAGCGAGTATAAGATGTCACCTGTTAGTGAAATTGAGGCATAGGGAAGAGATTATGAAGCAGGTAAGCAAAGTCGTTGCAAAATATAAATATATAGAAGTTATTTTAAAAATTTGATAAAAAACTAGTGGAACAACAAATGGAGTTGTCGTCACTATCGGAGATCCAATCAGCAGAAAGTAAAAAAAAAACTTTGGGAATGTTGGAAAAGGGCACAGCAATAGGCCCAAAACAATTCCTTGGTTTTTTAATAAATATAATCTTGTGAGATGCAAAAAATACTGCTAGAGTGGAGAAGCAGTATTATTCTAATGTAGAAAACCCAGGGACATACAGCAGTGCACTAACCATAAATTATACAAGAGTCCCATCTCGATTTTATTTTTACATATTTTTGAGGATACCTATTATTATTTGTTACATTGAGTTTAATAAAACCACAGATTTCGAATGTATTGAAAGTTATTTAAAAAGTACCTCTATAAATATACAGTGAGCATCATAAGTCTTACCCCCCTAACTAACTCGTTACTGGGGTCTTGTTAGGAAAATCGCCGAGACAGGTAGATTTTTGATTTCTACAATGTACATTTTTGTATAATTAGTTTACCCTTAATTTCATCCCTTACTGGAGGGTAGCAACTCTTTCGAAAAATTTAAATGGCATGGGGTGGTGAGTGATAACTCATTTGAAAGGGGGTTTTATTCTCTATTCAATTGTGCAACAAATTTTGAAATTTGCTTCATTACGTGTTGATTTATTAATGTTTAAAAATAACAAAACCTCACAAAATAGGAAAGCAACTAGACTAACAGTGACTTTCTAATGGCAAAAAATCTTACTTCACGTCTGAACCAAAACCGAAATCATGCAGGGGCGAATTTTAATTCTAAGGATGAGTGCGCTACGTTAATTTCCGTTATTCTGAAACAACAATTAGTCGAGAATTAATGAAGCAAATTTCAATTTTTTTTACAAGTTAAATAGAGAATAAAACCCTCTTTCAAATGAGCTATCACTCACCACCCCATGCCATTTAAATTTTTCGAAAGGGTTGCTCCCCTCCAGTAAGGGATGACATTAAGGGTAAACTATTCATACAAAAATGTACATTGTAGAAATCAAAAATCGATGTGTCTCGGCGATTTTCCCAACAAGACTCCAGTAACGAGTTAGATAGGGGGGGGTAAGACTTCTGGTGCTCACTGTATAGAAAATGTGTATATGACGAACTGGTTTTATTAATCTTTTTTTGGGGTAGGTAAATATATTTTGAAAAATTTACAATCTTCTTTTGAATAAAAGACAAAATATTTCTGTTTTTATTAACTGAACAATATTTTATACAAACATAATATATACCTATTTAAAAGAAAATATTACATTTTAGGATTGCATATTTATATGAAATAACTTACTCAATAAGAAAGAATTAAATGAAACAAATTAATAAACAATGGATATGAAAAATTGCTTTAACAATTTATTCCTTAGATAAACTTATTCTTACATATTGCTTTAATCAATTTATTTACTATAAAAGTATATTTCCTATCATTTATTACATGTAAAAAAATAAAGCATAAAACATACAAACTATAATATGTACCTACTTAGAACGGAACTAATATTATTGTATCAAGGTAGTAATAGTGGATATTTTCCGAATAAAAAAAAGTAAAAAAGAAGTAACGGTCGACACGTTTTTCGTACTATTGGTCTTCATCAGTACGGTGCAGCCAAGTTCAAAGGATCATGGAACGTGTGTTGGAAAAATTGTGCAATAGGTCACTAACAAGGAGCCAATAACACATTTGCCGTTTCAGCTAGTATCCCCAAATTTTCTGGGCTTATACTAAAGTCACAAAATGATTCAATTGGTCTTCCTATGGCTATCAGTTATTCTTTCCTAAAATTTTTTGATATGCTACAACAAAACATACAAATTATTTGATTTTGTAAATACACAAATGTTTGTGAAAACTTACACATGAAATGTTATTCCTTCCTTGAATCTTCTACCGTTAGATGCATTGTTATATTCAGGTACAAAACAACAAGAGATTTTGAAAATCCTGTAAAATTTAACACCAAACCACAAATGTTTTTTTATTAAAATAAAACACTAAACGACTAAACTAAAAAATAATGTTTTAAATAAAACCTTTACTAGAAGAACAAAATAAACAACACAACAGATAATAAAATCGATTATATACGTCGAACGCCGATCTTACGATTATTACTAAACTTGCGCCGATTCTGTCTTGTCACTAGTGCCAACTTAAAATTTATTGACATTTATTTATCATGGCGCCCATCATATGGGGGGTCAAAATGTTTTTACGATGCGGTATCTAGACCTTCTGAGGGCTATGACTGTAGCCATACTATAAATTTTAACATAAAAGGACCGTGACATATAAAAACGTTTGTACCACGTCTTTGTTTTAACATTAAGTTACCATGACAACTATGTCAGATTTCACTATCATTCGTCATCTGCTGTAAACAAATATGTTTTTGATTTGATTCCTCATATAAATCAAGCAAAAAGGGCAGAACATAATAATTGTAACATATTTATAAATCTATAGTTTTTCTTGTACAAATATTGAACATTTTATATTTCATGTAAAATTTAAAGTTTGGACAACTATGACAGCATTATTATTTATATTGATACAGCTGCTGTCACTGTTACTTTGCTTTGTATAGAAAAGCTTACGCCACACTATCAACAAATCTATCACGATGCACACCTATCGTGTCTCTGGTTCTGGATAATTGTAAAATTAAGTTACATATTGAACAACACATACCTGTACCAAATTCACGATCTACGAAGGCATCGGCGATGATTGGTATTCGATCATGTCTAAAAGGATGTTTCAGATGAAGCCCAATAAATTTGCTATACCTCTGATCTTCAGGATGTACTGCAACAGCAACATCACCCAACATTGTCTCAGGACGAGTAGTAGCCACAACAATTTCTTCACCTTGAAAATGTTTAGTCAGATTTTGCAAAATATATTTTGACGACTAATATTTAAAAATTACCTGTTCCTTCAATTATATAAGCAAACTTTGTTAGTATACCAAATTCCACAGGTTTGTCATATCCAGGAACTGAAACATAGGTTGAACCAGTAATAGGAAGTTGTTCAACTTCAATATCAGATATCGCTGATTTTAATAAGCATGACCAATTTACCAATGAGTCTGATCTGAAATAAAAACCAAAAACCATTTACTTACACAGAATAGTTTTAACTTGATTGGCATGCCTTAAAAGCTACATAACAACTTTTGTTTCTTTTTGACAGTTTAAAAGCACCTACGTTTGTCTCTTTTTGGCAAAAGAGAGTTAATTTTTTTCCCTAATTCTGTAAAGGTTATAAAAAATAATATTAAATGGTCCAGTCAAACTTCCTACTCTGCACAAAAACAAAATTAATTTATTTTATAATTACTGATACAATTACATCATATCTAAAAATTAAATATATCCGATGTACAGGGTTCATAAAATATCACACCACTTTTGACGTTTGTTTATCCTACAATATTCAGTTAATTTAAAAACAAAAACTCATAACTTTGTAAGAATTTTGAATTATTAACTGAGAAGAATTCTATACCTCATCACAGTCTGTGTCTGTTTATAAGATTGTTGAAATCAAATAAAGAAGAGATATCTCAAAGTTGGCAACAAAAAAATATGATTTCATCATTCAACGGCAGCCATCATAAAATGCAGTTAGTTTTTAACATATTAATTCTATAAGATGATCTTTTTGAGTTTTAACCAGTACAGACAGAAATAATTTTGAATTTAATTCTCTTGAACTTATAACATAAGTTACAAATAAAAAGCATTCATAAGTATTGTAAAAATTGCAAAATACTATTATACGTTAAATAATGTAATTTAATATATTTTATATATTTGTATAGAATATAAAATTAAGTCATCTTCTTGCTTTATTTATTCTATGCTGAAAAGAGAACATCCAAGGAAATATCTTTCTGCAAAAAATTACACAGTCTACAAGTTATCAGATCACTACAACAGCAGACAACAACAAAATCAAGGAAAACTTGTAAGGAAAACCAAGTATTTTCTTCACGTTTCATGCACAGATAGATAACTCAGAAAACATGTAAATTATGAAACATTTGTTAAATACATTATTTTTTATAAGGCTGATTTATAGCTTTTATTATTTTAGTAGCTTAGTTGATGTTCTTTGTATAATAAATTATTTTAGAAAATATGTTGAAACATTGCAAATTCTATATTAAAAACAAAATTATTACATGTAATAAAATTTCCCTCTTCACACCTACTGAATGTACCCTTATTCTGTATCTGCTTATTCTTGCTATTGTCAGTGGAGCAATAAATCAAAATAATAAGATTTACCTATAAATTAATCCTGTATCAAAAAGCTGTATGAATGCTTGCTTTACAGCTTTAGAACGTTGTTCATCTAATGTAAATACTTCTTTATCCCAATCAAGAAGTACCCCTAACTGTCTCAACTGCTCTCCTGAAAACAAAAGTTAACAAATGAAATATTTGAAAAAGCAAATAGATAATAAGTCTGGTTCAACTCAAGAGAAAACCATAATATTACTGTACAAATCATGTGCTGTATACACTTCTGTGCATGATTTGTAACATAATATTATTAGGTTTGTTCCAGTAGATGTTCCAAACATACCAACCATGAAATTAACAAAATATCACCTCTATTTTTAAATTGTGCATGCTTAAAATGTTCTAGAAATTTAATGAGCATGTTCGAAAGGTTTAGAACTTGCTGCTGAAACAAACCTATAGTTTTTGCTTGTGTTGGAAGTTGGAACATACCTAATGTACCTACCTATTACTCCACCCTTTTCATTTTTCCATTCCTGCACTTTTTCCAAAAACGTTTCTCTCCCAATATCATATCTGGTTTGTTTAGAACCTTTCCAAAGAAGTTTTTCAACAACCATTTGAGTTGCAATTCCAGCATGGTCCATTCCAGGTATCCAAACTGTTTCTATTCCCTGCATTTGCTTCCTAAAAACAATATATAAATTACAAGTGTGTGTAATACATTAATTGAAAATTTGTTTTTACCATCTTATAATAACGTCTTGTACTGTAGCTGTAAGGGCATGTCCCAAATGCAAAGTTCCTGTAATATTCGGTGGAGGTAATACTAAAGTGAATGGTTTACTTATTTTAACAGGAGGTTTGAAATAATTTTTATTCTTATTAAAAGGTTCTAGTTTGTGTGGTACATACCCTTGATCCAATTCTAAAACAGTATCGTATTTTTTAATGTTACAAGAGATATATAAAATGTAACTACCTACCGTTATTTGCATTTATTGTAGAATTCTTTCTGTGACATGTACTGTAAAAAATGTCTCGAAGATGTTTGTACCTTCCCCTATTATATAATCTAAACATGTTTCAATCTCATTTATGTTTTTTCTATTTTTTACACTATTTTCTATTGTAAATAATTTCAAACTTTTAACATAACCAATAAATAAAATTTAAGAAATGGTTACTAGTTCGTCAACGGTTTTATTCTTTGTCGACAGCAACGAATAACAGTTATTTATCGTTAGCGGTGTTCAATCTAGGATTTGTTAATTATTTTTGTTCTACTTTAGTAACAATGAATTGAGTAAATTGAAATTTATCAAATAATTAAAACAAAATATTTAAATAGAATATAAATATACGGAAACGAGAACCTCCCCTTAGTCACCACTAGTGAAGTTTAGTGATGTCACATGTGATATGTCCAGTGTTGCCAGTCTAGTGCAATTGTACTAGAGCTAGTATTGGATCTAGTAAATTTTCATAAAATCTAGTACTTTTTCTTCCCTAGCATGCAGCAGCGTATGTTTCCATTTGTTGTGTAATTAATTCCATTTGACGTGTATATTGTTGTATATTCCTTCTTGTTTGTGTTTGTTCTCTATAAAGATATTCTTTTTGCTCTTCAATTAACGGAAAATAGAATTTGAAAAATCTAGTACATTTTTTAGATAAATCTGGTACATAACAAAAACATAACACAACACTGGATATGTCAGTAAAAGGTAAACGTCACTGTCATTTAGTGTCAGTTTAATTTTAAGATAAACTTTTTCAATTTTGAGTTATTTTATAGTAATGTAACGTATTTGTAACTTTTTAAAAATGAGCAAAAATCTACAGACAGCTACAAAATTAACCGAATTCGGACCACTACAATCAGAAGATTCCAAACCCGCTAGTGTTGGGCAATTTTTAGCAAATTTCTTTTGGCGAAAAAATGGTAATCCTGAAGAAAATCCAACAGGAGAAAAAACAGACAGTATTAGCGAATCATTGCCTACTTGGGCAGCGGATACAGTTTCGGATACTCCATACAATATTGCAGAATCGTCCAATGTTTATGATGTGGACGTTAATGAGGGTAGAAGTTTACCCAATGTTTTAAAGAGAATAAGTAATCTTTTAGCCCTTAAAAGTAGTGTAAGAATATAATTCTTGTTATTAGGAAATGTTAATTTATTCAGAACATAATTTTAGAGTCTACAAGACTATGGAGATACTGAATTAAAGCAGTACTGGATGCCGGATTCAGTTAGTAAAGAATGTTATGAATGCTCTGAAAAATTTACTACTTTTAGAAGAAGACATCATTGCAGGGTTTGTGGACAGATATTTTGCTCGCAATGTTGCAACCAACAAATACCTGGTAAAATATTTGGATGTACAGGTACAAAATCTAAAACCTCTGTATTACAGTCTTCCAAATTGGTTATTAATAAAAGTAACATTTTAGGAGAATTAAGAGTGTGCACATATTGTTGCAAGGTAGTACTGTCATATTTACAATCCTCAGATTTCAGTGCAGTTTTAACAAATGATTTAAGAATGCTCCAGGAAAGTTTACAGTCTAAATTTGGTGCCGTTTCCCCAAGATCTTTTGAAGAACGAACTCTGCAGGCATCTATAATAAGTAATGATGATAATAATGCAAAAAGGAAGATTTCAGTTGGTTACCAAGAAGAAAAATTCTTTTCAGAAAAGTAGGTGCTTATAAAGTAATTGAAGTAGTTCTTTTTCAAATCATGGGTGTGTTAAAATATTTTTCTTTTCTATGACCACAATAGAGAATGAGATAATTTCGTATTATTTTGCGAATGTCGAGGATGGAACTTGCATATCCATTTAATAGTTCTGAAATATGATTGCACACAATCTAATTTTTACACTATTGCAATGTCATTAAAAAAATGATTAGATAAGCAATATTTGATAATAAAAAACAGTTTTGAGGTACAAATTAAATAAAAGGATACAATTTACTAATAATGTGTATGTATGCAACCGAGAAACTTGATTTGTGTAATGTTAATTGCCTGCAATTGTAAATACATTCGACCATCTATTAGGATAGGCAGGTATCATTGTGAAAGGTATTATATATAGGGTTGCCAGATGTCACGCTTTTGGCATATTTTCCACGCTTTTTGACTTGCTTGTACGCTCAACGTCACAGTACGAAAATGTCCCGCTTTTGATAAAAATGCCACTTTATGCCACGCTGTTCTCAATTTGTCATAATATTTTTTTTTTTAAGTATGTTTAGCGATAATTCTTTAACAGGGTGTCCGAAATGAATGATTCTTTTTTTGCTGGAAAGGTGGTACTTCAGACCATATTAATTTGGTCAAAATCAATTAATTGGGTCTATTAGAAATTCCTCAAACTCTTCATTTTTAATGTATGTTTAGCATTAATTCTTTACCTCCTTGTCCAATTTTTATGATTCTTTTTTTTTTGTTAGTAAGAAGGACCTCAGTGGTGCTCCCATATAAATTTGGTCAAAATCTAATAATTGGTTTCATGAGAAAAATCCATAAACTCTTCATTTTTTATGTATATTTAGCGATAATTCTTTACCACCTTTTCCGATTTCTATGATTATTTTTTTGTTAGTAGGGGTACCTCAGGGGTGATCCCATATAAATTTGGTTAAGATGTGGTGACCGCATCTGCACGATTTTAAAGTCGGTTTTTTAAAATTACTTATAATATCCAAAGTCATAAAGGACCCTCATTTATGAAAAATACAAGGCGAAGACTTTTTTTTTTTTAGAAATTTCACAATCACCTAATTATATAAAAATGCTTGGTATTTAAACCTGATGCTATATCGTCAGGGTTGTCACGCTTTTTACTTTCGTAAATCTGGCAACCCTAATTATACATAGAAACATTTTGTTTATCTTGGCGAGGGGAAATTGTACAAGAAACAGTGGCGTTCTGTATGGAAGGGTCACATATTGGTAATTATTATAAATTGAAACTATTATATGTATACTAGATCAGGATGCAGATTTAATAAATAGTGGGGATCAGAGTTGGGTACCTTCCCCCATAATTTAATTAGGGGAATATTTCCTATATTATTTTACTAAAAATTATAGTTATAGGTCATTCACTGAATTTACACCCATATCGGATTAAGAAATATATGAAAGATTTGACTGGTCAGTTGTTTTTTTAAACATTTACTCATGGGTGGCGTTATTTTGTATATTGCAAGGGGTTCTTATAGAAACAAAATTAATATAAATTTTAGGTATTTAATTTTGCCTCAGAAAGCTTAAAAGAGATAGTTACATGATTTTGTTGTTTAATAATAGTTTATTCAGAACAAAAATTTAATTTACATACACAGTTTTACCCAGCGATTAAGTAAGTGCGATGATTAAAAATAACATAACTTTTAAAATTCTATATTAAACAGTGATTATTATAAATAATTGTCTTTTGACATACCTATAAATCTTCAGCATCACTCTCAAAATTTGTGTCACTAGCGTCTCTGTCATCAGTAAGGGATATAATTATTGGGTTAATTTCATTTATCCTGTTTTCACGTGCCCACCAGTCGTCAATTAATTTATCACATTTTTGAACACTTTTTTTGCCAAATTTCTGGGGTTGATGTATCCAGTGCTTGTTTCCATATTTCCCTTACTGCTTCGTCGCTGTAACCATTAATTCCAATATGATTGTCATAATACGTTTTACATATATCCCAAATGTGTTCGATGGGGTTAAACTGACAATGGTACGATGGAAGCTGTAACATTCCATGTCCATAACTATGTATGACTTGATCTACCATATAAATTTGTGGTGGTTCATGCCGTTTGGCTATAGTTAACAACTCAGATTTAAGGGCGTATTGTGGAAATGCAACATTTTCGTTACGTAGCCATTCTTGTATTTTGGCTACAGTCCAATTCTGTCTTGGCGGTTTGTTTAAAAGTTCTGTGTGATAGCTTGCATTATCTAACACTATAACAGACGGTTCACTTAAATTTGGTAATAGTTTTTCATTTAACCATTTGATAAACATATCCGAGTTCATGTTATCGTCGTGATTTTGATTTAGAGGAAAATATTAATCCTGCACCATCCACAAATCCATTCTTTCCACCTGCGTGTAAGATTATATGTCGATTTTATATTTTCATCTTGCCATATTCTTTTCGTTCCACCTTTGGAAAATATCCAGGTTTCGTCCAAATATATAAACGAAGCTCCATTATCTTTTAAACGAGTGTATTCTCTTAAAAAATTATTTTATTCACATAAAGCTTTTCTATTATCTTCTTAAATTTGAAACCTATTTCTTTAAGCAACTTCCTAAGACTTGTTCTGCCAAATTCACCAATTTGTATTTCTCTTAAGTTAGCCAGCAATGTGTCTAAGTTGACATGTTCCTTTCTCGCACGCATTTCATACACCATATAATGAATACGAAATTTTGTCCCACCAGATATATCCGACGTTTTCAGTTTTTTGCGAGGTGTCTATTTTTTCTTTTTTTTTGCTCTCTCCGCTTTTGAAGTTTATCAAAACATATTTTAATTTTGAATCACTAATACCGAGAGCTGTACAGACGCGTTCATGCACACTCACTACTGGCTTTAAAGATCCTCCGTTATCATTTTCCGCCGTAAAATACTTATGTAGATTACAAATTAAGTCATCTACACGTAACACGCGCTTCGGCATTTTCAGTTTCGACATAAGTTCTCTTCGAAATCCAAAACTGAACTAAATAATTTAGCGCAATTAGTCCTATAACATCAGTACAAAAATAGAAAATTTAATCTTAATTTTATACCTGAGAAGGGGACTTCCGGAAATTCCTGACCATAAAGCGTTTATTGTATTCGGGGAAAATGGTATTACCATAAACAATGTCCAAAACAAAATTATAAATATTTTCATTTTTTCGTGTATTACTTTAGTAATTTAATTTTAATAAACATAATTACATACTATATAAGTATTTAATAATTAAAATATATTCACCCTCTACCCACCGGAGGACTACGCTTATTTTACTCAACTACCTGATGCGAAATTATCCTGTAGACCGGATCAGTCGTGCATCTGTTTCTTAATCCGATATGGGTGTAAATTCAGTGAATGACCTATACTATAATTTAACTAAGTGTAGAAAAGATTTTTTTTTCTAAAACAAGTATTAAAAGTAATTTTAAAAAACCGACTTCAAAATCGTGCAGATGCCATCACCACATCTTAACCAAATTTATATGGGACCACCCCTGAGTTACCCCTTACTAACAAAACAAGAATCATAGAAATCGGACAAGATAGTAAAGAATTATCGCTAAACATACATAAAAAATAAAGAGTTTAAGGATTTTCCATTGGATCCAATTATTAGATTTTGACCAAATTATCAGTAAATATACATAAAAAATGAAGATTTTGAGGATTTTCTCATGGACCCAATAATTAGATTTTGACCAAATTTATATGGGACCACCCCTGAAAACCCCCTTTCTAACAAAAAAAGATTCATTGAAATCAGACACCGTTTTTAAAAAAATCTATATATCGACGAATTGAGAACCTCTTCCTTTTTTGAAGTCGGTTAATAAACATAATTAAACAAGATTGAATTTCAAAAAATAAATAATAAATTCTCAAAACCAGTGGGTAATAGAAAGTAAATATTTAATTCGTCAATCTCCATTATTTTTCTTTTATTTAATGGTCTCTGGCATTTATAGCTAACCGCTCAATCTTTCATCAAATAAATCTTTATTGTTGTTCTTTTTGTTTCAAAAGATTCTACTGACATGAAAAGACTAATGGGGAATATTATTCACAATCAATGGGTTATATTCTTCACAATCTATGGGTAATATTCCCACTACTGATCTCTGGTGAAAAACATCACACAACATAATTAAAAGAGTGGGTTAACAAACCAATGCAAGTTAATGTTCACCGAGATCGCAAAGAAATCTAATAAAATATATTAAATGAACAAGGCTTATCACTGGTCTTTGTTCTTGGTAGATAAATCACAGAAAAAAATGTATATCTTGTGGTTTATTAATTATTGCGCTCATAGATAAATTGGTCTACTAATTTGTTGCATAATATATACTATATTTAAATGGATTAAGTGGCAACAATTGGAAATATTCTAAAGAAAGTTAACTTGCAGTACAAATACATCGTATTTGTCAACAGAGGAGAAATGTAGGGCACTTCAGAACTCGGCGTCCCTTAGAAATCTGTATGAAGAAATGTTAAAGCCTACAAGTGGATTACAATTCGAGACGCATAGATATCGTTTAAAGACATACACCGATTGTTTCTTGGGCTCTGAGTTAGTTGATTGGTTGATATTTCAACAGAAATCGAAAAATAGGTAAGATCAGAATAATTTTATGAGTATATGTTAATTTAACGTTGTTTTGTAGGGTCCAAGCTTCCGCAATATGTCAAGCTCTACTAGAAGGTGGCTATATAGAAAGTTTGTCCGATCCAGCAATGTTCATTGATGGTTATGCTTTCTATCACAAAAAACTTACTTCATATCCCGAATTGCCTCTATCTGGGTCCAATTTCGATGTTCCTTACCATGAGGAGCCCCATTGGGTTCAACAGATACCACATGAATCTAGCACGACGGGTAATTCATACAAAATTAAAACAAAAATAATTTTCTAGTAATATTTCAATTTCAGATTCAGAAAATGAACAGGTATCTCCCGTAAATATAACATCTTCATCTTCTTATATGTTAGATCTCAATTTAGAAGCAAACACTGTTTATTTATCCAGACCGCTTGATGAATATAAACATCAAAATTCGAGCACTGTTTCCGAGCAACAAGAGAAACAAGAAACTGAGATTGTCAGACCGCCTGAACAGGTTGAAGCGGCACCCGAATCTGGTAATTTTACATTTTTACATGAAAATATCCTTTTGTCAGATCTTGGAAAGTATTATTTTATTCGGCAACTAGTTTTGTTTCTAATTTGTCTAATAATTTATGTGAAATGGATTGTATTTATATTATATATATTATAAAAGTAGCCATGTTTTTTTTATTGGTTAATTTTTTAATTTCAACTTGAAAGTGGTTTGTTTGGTCCAATCTTTTAACAACTCATCTTTGTTTATTATTATTATTATTATTATTACATTATTATTTTTTATGACAGTATTTTGACCAGTTTGTGGTAATGTGGTGCATTAGTGATGACAAAAAAATGATTTAAACAAAGTTGTTTGTAGAATAAATATATAGTTTTTAACTGCTATTATTTTATTTGAGTGATTTTAGGTCTTAAAATATATTCCTAAGTAGATAACATTTTAGTTTAATAATCATTAGTAATCAATTCTGCAAAGCAATAAATAAAAATAGAGGTTAGATATTAATTTGGATTTAATTTATATCATTTTCAAAATTGTATGAATCTAAATACATTCCACTGCAATAACTACAATAAAAATAATTTAGTTACATTTTTTACAGCCTATATATTTAAAAAAAAGTTTGTCAAAATCAATGCCAGATTTGTTTGTATTTGTTTGGCTCACTGACGTCACACTAATGCAGCATATGTATTAATAAATTGATTTTTTAAAGGTTGGTTCAATGCTTTAAAATTAAGAGAAGAAAACGGAGAAAAACTTGCTTATACGATTTTAAGTCAAACTTTCGAGCAACACGAAATTAGTTTGTTAAAGCAACTTTTAATGTCGCAAGGATTGGGGTATTCCTGGTCAGAAGTCATCATCCCTTTGTTACAAGATCTTATCGCTAATATAAGACCCGGTAAGGTTGTGTTCCTTAACAGTGACGTCTGTCAAAATATCATAATTTTTACTTACAGATAAAAATCACGACGCTATCGATTTGGACATTCGACATTACGTCCAATTTAAAATTTTATCGGGCGGTATGAAGAGCGATACGTCGCTCATTGGCGGCGTTGTTTGCAGTAAAAACGTAGCTCACAAAGATATGTTGACCGAAATAGACAATCCCAAAATCCTGTTGCTTCAGTGCTCTGTGGTGTATCAAAGAACCGAAGGCAGATTAATGTCGCTGGAACCGGTTTTAATGCAGGTTTGCCCTTAATTAATTTTTATTTGTATTATCATCCAAGTAGTCACAGTGGAAGGCGATGAGATAATCCCACTCATTTTCAACCTTTCTTCTTATCACTAACTTTGGTTAACTTACATCGACAGAGCTTAGTTGCATGTTCTTGAACGTCCATTAAAATGTATGGACCTAATAAAGTTTGAAAATCTTGAGATGTTGACTTGACTGAATTATATGAACTTCAAATTATTCAGTAGAAACATCTGTCAAAGTCAATCAGAATCAGACTACTGAATTTTAATGAACGTTCCTGCAACTGACTGCTATAAATTTTAATGGACGTTCTTGCAACCGGCTATTAATCTAATAAACTGAAATAAAATGTTTGTAAATATGATGTGACCATCGATGACTAACTACTACACGGATTTTTTTGGTTATAATTCGGAATTGACATACCATAAGGCTCTAACATTCACAAAAGGCTTCAGAATTACAGGAAGGAAGTATATTTGCCTTCCTTATGCATTTTATTATTAGTTAATGCCTTTTTCTGGTTACAACCATTGTAACTGAAAGTGATATCCAGAAAAGTAAACATTTATTGTTCAGTGTGGCAACAGTGTAAAGCAGGTGTTGTTCATTAGTAATACGCATCTGTATCTGTAACGTGTGGAGGATGGGTTACCCCTACGGCACTTAGGCCTCATTAGGCCCGTTGTGCATCCTCCTGAGATGATAGGCATCTCCTAGCTCGTGAGCCAGCCTACAGATTAGTAATACGCATGCTGCCAAACACAATCCCCCCTCAGTTTGGTTGGGCATCTCGCCCTTTCTGAAGCAACATCCTTAAATGGCGTTATATATCTCCATGTTTAAAAACATGAAACACAAACTGAATATTTGCATGTAAACGAGTATTTACTTTTGATTGAAAGAAATGGCCTAGTAAGTTCATCGTTGGAGATGAGAGGTACTCAAGTATCAATCTAACTAAAACATAAATTTCTACCTAACCAAAGATGCGATTTCTTCACTGAAACATGCACAAATTCCGATTAGAACATAAAAATTATGATATTGTTGCTACTGTAGGTTCTCTATATTGGACTGGGTAAGCAGAAGTAATTAAAGATTAAATTTTTTGTTTCAGGAATATGAATATTTAAGGAACGTCGCGGCGAGAATCGTGGCGCTTCGACCGAACGTCGTGTTGGTGCAAAAAAACATTTCTAGGCTGGCTCAAGATATGTTAAGGCAACACAACGTCACTTTGGTGCACAATGTTAAACAGAGTGTGCTTGAACGATTGTCGAGATGCACGCAAGCGGACATTGTGTCTGCCGTCGACGCCCACATTGGCCGGCCAAAATTGGGCACCTGCAAAAGGTTTTATTTGAAAAGTTTTAAGATAGATAAAGGTGAGGGTTAAAATTTTACATCTTTTAAGTTATAGTGCTCTTAGATTAAAGGTCGGGAAATATGAAAATTATCCCATATTTTTAGAAATTTTGTAATTTACCGGTAACGTTGTCAATTTCAGATCAAACGAAAACGTTAATGTTTTTCGAAGGCCTGCCCTGTCCTCATCTAGGAGCCACGATACTATTAAGAGGAGCGTCTGAAACTGAATTGTCTAAACTAAAAAATGTGTCTATATTGATGTTATTTACGTTCTACAGTTGGAGGCTGGAAAAATCATTTCTGATGGACGAATTCGCTATGCCACCCAATGCGAAAGAATTCTTAGAAGACAGCAGGGAAAATTCGCCCGTTGATTCTGATTCCAAAACAATTATTTCGGTAATTATTAAATTGTATTGTACATGCTCCGTTCCTTATATATTTATTTGTAATAAGAATATTTCAACAATTACGTTATTTTTTGATATAATCTCCATTATAATAATATTAATAAAACGTATTTGTTCCACAAAAAAAAATAAAAGTGTACATAACATACGGAAACAATAGTCTTACTTATTTTAATATTTTTGGAAATCGCTGAATAAAATCTCAAAATTACCCCTATCAAATACTGCAAATTATTTATGAACTCCTGAAAGGGAAAAACACATTTTTGAAAGCTTGAAAAAAATATCTCCTTTGCAGGATTTGAACCTACCTATTCGTGTATTACGCTCACCCCCTTATGTTATGTTCGGAATGTGATATTAATACACTGCGACCTAAAAGATCTATTGTGCTCCCCTTCTGTGGGTAATGCGCCAAGGAAATGTCTCAATGCCTATAACGACCCTTTCAATCCTATTTTCTCAAGGAAGTGTAGGATTTGGAGTGGCTTCAAGTTAGGTAAATTTCCCTCTTCTATTTGATATCCTCCTAGATATAGTGCCCTTGGATTCACAGAATCTGCACTCACTATCTTCTACTTCTCTCAGTTTCAATGCCCGGTAAGGATCCCTGTTATAATACGTAGCCTGTTCTTGTTCAGGCAGATGCAGGCTTCCGATCTTTTCTGATTATATTCACCCAGAAGTATCTTAGCCTGTCTCAGCCCCAAGAGATTGTTCCAATTATCGATTCTTCTACTGCCCAATTCTTTTTTAATCTCTCCTAATATTATGTTACTGCTGATACCGCAGAACGGCTCAGGTTCTACAAAGGGTGTTTGAGCCCCTTTCCTAGCAAGACAATCTGCAATCTTGTTACCCTGTACCCTGTTATGTCCCGGGACACAAGTGAGAGTAATTCTATTTTTCTTGCCTAGCTCATTCAATTGTTCTAGGCATCTCCAGATCATTTTTGAGCTGATTACGTAAGAGCTCAGCGATTTCATGGCTGCTTTACTATCGGACATGATGATAGTCTCTTGTCTATGATAGTTTTTCTCGATGTTAAACTGGATACACTTCTCGATGGGGTGAATTTCCGCCTGGAAGATGTTTGGGTATTTTCCCAAGCTTTCGGAGTGCTTGGTTCTCGGCCCATACACTCCTATTCCAGTTCCTTCTATGGTTTTAGAACAGTCCATATACCACTGAATAGCATGTCTTTCGGTTGCAAGCATGATGGATTCTTGGCTCCATTCTTTCTTGCAGCCCAGCTCTATTGTTTTGAAGTTTTTCACAAAACTGTACTTCTCATCCCCTTAACCAATTACATCAAAGGCCAATTATAGGGACTTTAGCGATCCATCTGTTACAAAATGTATAAATATTTTTCGGTTTTTATAGTTGTAGATAGAACTATAGTTAATATTATACTCGTACATATAACCACACATGAGGCCATCTCGAAGAAATACGGCAATACCAGCATATTTAAAAGTACTTGCAAACTCATTTTTTTTGGAACAGAAGGATGGATAAGGATACCAACTATCTGCAGGTCAGGGATCGTTTTGCTTGGAAAATAAAAGAAATAACAAAATAAACAGATTTCACGACAAATTTAATTTTCCTAGAAGATGTCTGGGCCTTATTTTTTTTTAATTCGTTTTCCCAAACTTTTTTTTTTATTTCGTTGTATCTACTAGGTTTATTTTCCCACCGTGAAGCAAATTTTGCTGTTCTAAGAAGTTTATCATCCACTCTTTTTGGTTTTTAGTAGTTCTTGGTGCGCCAGACATTTTTTATTTATAATGTTTGTAAGGTTATGTTTTCAAATTTATTTTTTTAATCTTTCAAAATTAGTTCAAATGAATCTTACATGCAATGTTGTGTTCTCCTGTCATTTTTAAGGGACTCCGTTAAAATAAATAATTTTTAACAGGCTCCTAAAATTTATGTATACAGAATACAATTTTTGGTTAAAAAAATTAACGGGCCGCTAAAAGATAAATTTTTAAAGGCCTCTAAATTTTAACGGATGTTTTACAGAATAGACCCCTATATCTGTAAAATATCTAGTTTTACGTCTGGGAACGAAGCAAATTCTCTTTGATGTTTTTCACACTCATGTTGCCACCTGCAGCCCATTTGACGAACCTCGGAAAAACGAGGATAGAAATTTGAAATTTGGCCATTGTCGATTGCACTCCTTTTTAGTCTTCATAGTCGAGATATAAAAGTATCTGAAATATTTTATTTATTTTGGAATCAAATACCTCTATAGGAATTTTTAAGTATTGGAAGTTTCAACCAATGAGTATCGTTATCTGTCTAGGCCTATCGTCTGGATAAAATATGAGTGCCGTAAAAGTGGGAATATAACGTCACATTCCATAGCCGCACTTTGCAAAATAAGATTCTACAGTATGGTTACCCACTTCTTAGATTAAATTTTAAATGAAAAAAAGTTATATATACAAAAAATAAAAATAAACCTACTAAAAAAATTGTTGCACTTCATTGAACGAATTAAATTAAACCAATAAATAACAAGGATGATTATATGTTGTTAATGGGATTAAACTTTTTTTAATCTCGGCATTAAAAGTAACATTTCAGTACCTAAAATCAAAGATTAAAAAAAAATACGTGTGGCACTCGGGGACTGCCGCGGTAAAGCTATTGCATAGCATTTTTTATCAACTTATGCAATTATAATTATTTATTTATTTATTTTATTTATGCAGTATTTTTTTTCTTTGATATTAATTCAAGTCACACTTTTTGAGCGTGGTGACCGATAAGAAAACAATTTTTTTTCTTTTATTGAATAAATGAGAAGTTAGTATTGTTTAAAATATTTTTATTATCTTACAATACATGTAGGTTATTCAGGAATTTTTATCATTGAAACTATAGGTTTATGGTAACTGAAATAAGAAACATAAGTTTGAGACTTGATATCCTCTAAATATCTGGAAAATACCGCGTCAATGGTGGTCCCATATTTTGTTGTGGATTCTTGTGGATCATTATTCATTTTCAAATTCAATTTTTCCGAAATTGTGTCTAAAAGAGATAGAATCAGTTATGAGCAGTTAGCAGCTAGTCTACACGCATACGTCTAGTCGCACGCACACAAACACCGTGCCGAAGTCTTCCGAACTGAAACGATGTTAGACGATGCACGGCTTTCAACGCCGCACCGCTGTGTCGATCGGAGTGGGGGTGTTAGGTTTATTTTCGTTACAGAATTTCTTTTTAGATTTTTCGGTTTTTTGATTTTTAGATTTTTCGGTTTTTCGATTTTTCGGTTTTTTGATTTTTTGATTTTTCGAATTTCTTTTATTGAATAAATGAGAAGTTAATATTGTTTAACGCCGCTCCGCTGTGCCGGTCGGAGTGGGGGGTGTTAGGTTTTTTTCGTTACGGAATTTCTTGATTGTGTCGCCGCGCTCAAAGCCCGCCATAAAAGCTATGCAATAGCTTAAAAGAACTATTTTTAAAAGTCACTGTCTTCACTATAACTACTGGTATCATTATCATTGTCTTTTCTGAGGTTTATTATTATAGGGTCTATTAAGTTTTCCATTGCTATATCTACTTTCCAAAATAAATTTTCCACATTTTTAACATGATCAATGCATTTTCTCCAATGTTCTCCATTTACATCTGAAATTGCCTTCAAAAACAAATTTCGCACATCAGGTAATTTATTTAAATGTTGTATTGTTTCGAGAAACATAACCTTTTAATTGTGAACAGATCAGTTCAATGGGATTTAACTATACGTGGTAAAGAAGCAATATGAGAATTGAAATTCCTTTTTCTCGGGCCATCTCGTCTATATTTTTTGAATTTGATTTTATGTTGCCTTGCTATTACAAGTAATTCTGCCTTCAAGGATTTAGGAGAACTAATATTTTTAGAATGAAGTCATTTTGAAATATCTTCTTTTATCCATCTTGTTGTAGTTAGTGGTTCCTTTGATCGACTGTGATAGGATGCAATAACGGAGTTGGCTGGAATTTTTTTTATTATGTTCTAAAACCAATTTTCAAACATGGTAGTCTTTTGTTTTGTTTGACTCAAACATTAATAAACCATTTGGCAAAAATTCATCGTGGCTTACAATGTGGGTTATTATTAAATATTTTCCATTCCCTGTTGGATTTTTTAATCCATAAGAGACCCCTTCCATAAAGGCTTGTTTTTTAGTTTTGATGGACGTATCTTGCCAAATTTTTGTTACTGTATGTCTAGCATTAACCCATGTTTCATCTAAATAAAATACCTGTTTATGCTGATTCCTTGCGTCTTTCTCTGTTAAAAAGCTGTTTCTGTCACGTTTTATGTAACGAAAATTTAATTTATGTATTATTTTTTGCAGATGAAAATATGATACAATTGGAGGAGAGGGGCTATTGTCTATATCTTAGTGTAATTTTTTAAGTGTAGGAATTTTATTTCGACAGAAAAAAGAATGTACCATTTGCCTTATTACATTCTTTACCCAAGTTTCAATAAAGGAGTAAAGGTCTTGTTTCTTCCTGGGGGATTTTTCCTATATCTGTATCTTCTTTAACAATGTTATACACTGTCTGCTTAGATACTCCGGTATAGGTCTCACATTTAGTGGCTATTTTATCCACAGAAAGTGAAACAAAGTCTTTTCGAAGAGTAGCAAATTCATTAAGTACGATATATATATATATATTTTTTTTTTTTTTTCTAAAGATAATACTTTATGTCCACTAGGTCGTTTACGCGTACTTGGGCTTGCAATTTTTTCTAATGCACCCGCCATTCTTATATATCTGTAAAATTATAATATATACTAATTCAAAATTCCCAATCAACGGCTACGAATAAATAAAGTCTGACTTATCTGTCAAAAGAAAAGGTTTATTAGATTAAAAACCATGGAAACATAATTAAATCTAAACGAAAACTTTTATTAGGTCGATAAGATGTATTAAAATTTTCATTTTAAGTACAAATAAACATTGAAGGAGGGGTATAAATAAAATGTCTACCTCTTTAACCTGTACTACGTTCTGCAAACTAAATTACTGCACTCCTTTCTTCTCTAGACTATAGAAAATATACGACGAACTATCACTAATTAACCAACAGAACGATTGTGTTTTAGCCAGGTTAAACAATCTCTATACCCATAAACCTATATTATTAATGTGTCAAACTGTCAAAAATTTTAACATGATAGACTACTGTAAGACGTTTTTTTTTACAAATTTCACTGTTTAGGAAGGCGTTAAGAAGACCGAGAGACCTGCCATGAAACGGTTCAGCAGAGAAGAACAGCTGAGCGAAAAGAAAACTCTAGTCGAAGATTTTACCGATCCTCTGCATTCATCTAGCGTTGATTTTGAACCGAAAATCTCAAATCAAACGCTGGCGGTCGCGCAATTGCCGTTTTCCAACAGTTTCAAGAAGCATTTGGATGATACGATTTTGTGCATATCGCCGTATATCGTCATTCCGCCACCGTATTTAGAAACGGAACTCGGGAAGAAGTGCAAGTTGAGACAGTTCTTCCCAGATGATCTTTACTTTAGCATGCAATTCGGAAACCAGGCCAAAAGTAAGTGGAGGAATTTGGAGGAATCGAAAGTTGACCAGGGAATTTCGACTCAAAATGTAAGTATATCACAAGAACACCTTTCTGTTTCAAATTTGATATCAGAAAGGCCAAAAGTCAAAGACAAAAACATTAAATAAGACCTGTATAATTTTTTAAAATTGAATTATTTTATTTTTACAAAAATAATTTTTGATCCTTATATTAGGTACAACCCACTTTTCCCATTATACGACAATTTCACATTACTCATGCGCGAAAAAAGAGCGGGACTTTTGAATCTAGTAATTTTCCAATCACTTTTTGCTATCTCTGCCTTATCCTTGCCTTACAAATGTTAGGTTGGCTACGACAAACGACAATTACCCCATGTCATCGTTACTTTAAACAACTCTCATCGATTCTATATAGTAACTTTTTTGGTACACATTTACACAAGGCTAAATTATAAATGAATACTTTGTTGCAATCGATCTAGCGGTGAAATGCCCTGTCAGCAACCAAGAAGGTACTATGAGTCGAATTTCAAGAAGGTGGCAGCACACTTTTTTTCTCCTTTTGATATAAATAATATCTTCAAGCTTCAAGTTTACGCTTCTATTAAAGCATTTTCTACACAGGCATTTTTTAAACGTCATTGTTGAAGGCCCCATCTCTGCACAGCAAACTATTTCCATGTTCTGCATGGTAAGAATGAACGAAATATTTGTAATTTAGTCTTTCGCAAATAAAACACCTGAAGGTGTCACTGGCTCCCTTACCAATACTTTCAAAGACAAAAACAAAATGACATTTGCGGATATATAAATGGAACTCAGGGTATATAGGAAACATCTTAATAAATTTTGTTGATTCTAAGCGGAAGTAAAATTTGTGCATGAGTAATAGAGACATCAATAACGCAATGCATTTCTAAACAGATTTTGGTAATAAACTCTTGTTAAAGTCTTTTGCTATATCTTGACCACTATAATTCCTTTAAATACATTTTTCGAGTAGTACGTGATCTTCACTAACACCTTCATTTTACACTCATACTGCTGTAACTTCTGTGGCCAATTTTTAAAATGGAGCTTGTTTTTATAGTAAACAAAGTCTGCAGCAACGTCAAAAAGGTGTTATTTTTTTAATTCATTAATATTCGCATTTCTTTACACATACAACATTAACATAAACAAATTAGCATCTTAAAATACTCAAAAATGGCAAATATTCTACAAATAAACTCTTCCAAACACAACCTCAAACTTCGAAGACAAATAAAAAGATGGCAACTTACCTCTTCTACGGCACGGGCAAACGTCTATGAAATATCAATCGTTGCGCACTCCTGAGGTGATTGTTACTAGGTAAACAAGTCAAAATTTGGATTCTGCGATAACGCCTCTGTAGTTTTTTTAACAGTATTGTATTCCTTCAATTTTACTTCTTTAGTTTAATGAAACACATATCCCATTTCATTTATTTGTTTCATTTGTTTACTACTGCTTCCATATACACCATAACTAAATACGTTTTAGACTAAGCATCTTCACCCGTTTCTAATTACGAAACTAACGAAAAACGCGGAAGATCCGAACGTTCAGAATCTGGTCGCCAATTTTCGTGCCTGTGGCGGTAGATACGAAAAAAAGGAGAATATTTGTGTGGAAAAAAAATCCGAAAAACTTTCCGAAAAGACTGAAACTAACGCCAAAGATGTGCTCGATCCCGTCAATCATCAGAGATTGGCGGTGCTGTTTTGCAGCTACAGCACCGAATCGAATAACGCGCCGGCTTTTTGCGTTAATCCATGGTAAGAGTTTTTATACTACCTACTAATACGATATTTGTACATTACCAGGTGTGGCCTCAAAGTTCGCCTCGTATTATGTTAAACTGTGTCCATGCTATCCTCTATTGAAAATAGATTTTTAAATACATTTCAGGATCGTATACATGGACTTCTACGGTCGCAACGACATTCCGCTAGGATGTTTCCTAGAACGCTACTGTTTTCGACCGACTTACGAATGCCCCTCGAAATCCTGCGATACGCCAATGGTTAGCCACGTAAGACGATTTGTTCACAACAACGGTTGCGTAACAATTTGCCTTAACCATTTCGATAATGAATTTTCCGAAGAGCAGATCGTCATGTGGACGTGGTGCACGAAATGCCAAAAAGTGTCGCCTATCGTACCGATGTCCGCTGACACTTGGTCGTATCCGTTCGCTAAGTATTTGGAGTTGAAGTTCTATGCTGATTTTTATAGCAGACGGGGGCAGTCGTCTTGCGAACATAGTCTGCATCACGATCATTATCAGTATTTCGGTTACAAGAATTACGTAGCTACGTTCAAGTAAGTTTTAATTTAATAATTCGGATATTGATAATGCGCCGCCCACCCCGCTCAGGTTTTTAGGAGCCTCAGGGATTCACTCAGTATAGGGATGGTATTATTATTAAAATATTCAAGACGTGGCAAAGGGCGAAACCGCTGCTGCTTTGGGCCACCACTTTTTTACAATAGAATTTTAGTAGACAATCATCTTTGTTTTAAATGATTTGTAAAGTAGTAAAATTTATAAACATAAATGTTTTACCACAATTTTTTTAAATGATTATTTTTTAGATATAGTCAAATAACAATTTGGGAAATATCCCTACCACCACCATTAATAGAGATAAAATACGACAATTCCAAACTTCAACATCAACTTATCGACGAAATAAAAAATATGGCGCAAAAAGGACACGATATATTTTCTGCGATACAAGACAAAATGAAACCGGAAGAAACCGAAAATACCGCAAGTTTAAAACAAATCATATCGAAGGAACAAACTCAGTTTAAGCAGAGAGTCGAAGAAGTGCAACTGAAACTCACTTCTCCTACCATAGAACATAAATCGTTTGATGAAAAAGGTATGTAATAATAATATTTATTTATTTATCCTTTAAGATTACAATGATATAGGGTAAATCATAAATATAATACAATACTCTAAACCATTTTTCAAAAAGAATACTTTCTATGTCCTGGTGGTAGTCCAAACTACTATCCCGTACATCCTTTACAGACAGCAAGAGAGCTCCTTCTATCCAACCTGATTCTCCAGCACACTGTAAGATACATATTTTTTTTCCTCGAGATGGAGGAGTGTCTACATTACATTTTAAACTTCCATCAGTCCAACATTTTTTTATGAGTATCGAACCAGGTTTTATCTAAAACATGAATGTTTCTGCCCTCTCGTCAATACGTTGTAATTAAATCGACATATTATATTCTCCATTTAACTAACCGCTGGATTCCATAATTGTTTGTCTTTTATTAATGGTTTTAAATTTAAAGCCGTTGGATTTTAAAAGTGTCCATAATGTCGTTTTATGGCAGTCTTATATTAACGTTTTTTGTTTTAGACGTAAAAATAATGTATTCAAAGTAGGCAAATTATTTTCAGAGAACATTTATAAATTGTTTCCATAATCGGTTCTAAAAGAAACTGAGGAATGGAACAAGATGAACCAGAATCTTTTCGCACCTCTCTAGGTGGTGCCCCTTCGTGTAAAATTTTATATACAGTTGACTGTGGTACTTTTGTCAAAAAAAAAAACAGTCTCTTTTAGGGCTTCGGAGGAAGACAATTAATATTTTATTAATACAATAATTATTTATCAAACCTTTAGGATTATTGAGAGATTTCAAATACTAAATTTCAATTCATCAATTATTTTTTTCCGATATCTCATGGTCATTAACCTTTTACATAGCACAATATAATCTGACAAACATTCTTACGAAATATTAATATTTTCATGTTTGTTCCCCAAACAGAAAACCTACATTTTTAAAGTCCATTTGGGAGCACCGTCCCTGTTCCGGCTAATACACAACCTTTCTTCATGTGTGAGACCATTTTCTATTATAAATTGCAACAGCCTATACGATTATGTTTAAACTGTTATCACGCAATTACAGAGGAACTTAGAAATATTGAAAATGATCCGGATAGCCTAAGATTTTATGTCCTCAAAAGAGAAAATAGTTCACACGTTACACCACTGTAGCGAAAAAAATATATAGCGTAACAAAATTATGGCGAGAAGAAAAATTTGTAGTACTGCTCGTTTTACGAGCGAGTATTTATTTCAGTAACACTCTGTATAGCTTGTTAAATTGTTTTACTTCTAGAAATGCGTATTTTGCTTATTGTAACATTCCTTTGATGATGTTCTCATAAATACTTCGTTTCTTTATGTTTTTAGAACTGCATTTAGCCTATTGGAAGATATCCGATTCCCTGATTAGGTTAAAAAAGAACCTAGTCGACATCGTGGACGGATGGAACGTTCGTCTAAACGAACTTATCAATAGGAAAAAAGATGGCGATAAAAAGAAGGAAAAACCGGTCGATAATAATTCCGAGGAAAGCGCCGAACATCAAGATACCAGCATCGTGTTCGAAGAAAACCATGCAAATAGTTTCAATTCGAAAAAAATCGGAAGCATCGATAACAGTGATAGTAAGTAAATACAAATGTATTTTAAATACACAGTAGAATTTAAACGTTATTTTTAGACGAATCTTGCACATCTTCATCTCCCAAGAGCTATCACAGGTCGCAGTCTGATAACGTTATTTCACAAGTGGAAGATTCAACGGATAGTAAAAAAGAATCCGATAAAAAGACTGTGAAGAATATTTTATCCAATCTTCTACAATCATCCAATAATTCGTGTTTCATACCGGTAAGTTTTTATATTTTTAAGTCATTTGCTTGCATGGTAGAAGTTCAAATTAGTGATGTTTTGGTTATAAAAACCAATAATGTCAATTTATGTCAAACAATAATCCTTTAATAAATGCGAGCAGTAAAGTATATTTATATTACGTAACAAGAGTTGTAAGTAACCCATTAACCACGAAGTGAAAAAGTTTACGCACGAAGCCGCGCAGCAAAAACCCAACATGAATTTTTTCATTACGAATTCTATTAAAAATTGTATTGTCAGTATACGCAAATATCGTCCGTTAGTTCACACATTAGTTGGTGCTGCTGTCACGCACAGAGCGAATAGCGAATTTTTTTAAACGTCATCCATTACCATCAGGGTCCGTTGCCATTTTTTTAAGGTAATAGTAGCCACCCTGTACACACTATTTATTTTTAAAGGCGCCGTTTTCCACCAACGAACACTACCTATCCGATTCGTCGATTCCATTGGTGGTGCTAGAGAACGAACCCAGCTCCATTGTGGCTTACACTCTTTGTTCCAACGAATACAAGAAGCTTTTGGACGAATTGACCACCAAAAAAAACCAAACCGACCTATCCGGTAGCCCCTTGCTCAAAAGAAGGAGTAATAGCGAAAAAGAAAAAACCGAGGATGAGAAGAAGAATATTTTAGGTTTTTTAAAAACTAAAGATGCCAACGTGGGATCTCCGTCTGCTTTGACAGTTTCGTCTGAAACAAAGTAAGTGTTGATCAATTAAGGACGGGGTATTCATCAGATTTACTTTGGGAGGTGCAGGTATCTATTGGCTGGAGGTAAAATTAGTGGAGACAATTACAGAAATATTAATTGTAAATTTCGACCTATTAGGTATTGATGGAGATTTCAAACAGATTTACGATCGACGAAGCGATACATTAGACTAGGACAAAAATCAAATTTTTCATCGACTGCCGGGATTTTACTAAATTAAACATACATTCATTTTGTAAACTGTGGCTGAGAGAGTTTTATAACTCTACAGCTTATTTTGTTGGATTAGGTATACTTTCAATACTTTTATTTTACTGTTTCATACAATACATTATTTTTTTTTTACAAAAATCTATTTCGATTTCCTACACTTTGGTATCACTTTGTCATTGAAAAACATCAATAAGTAACAGGAAACTTAGGATTCATCCTGTATAAGTCAACGATAGGTTCTCTTGGTTTTTATATCTTTCAAAAGTCTACATATTTTTCTAGTGTTCTCCGGCACCATCTTCATTATAGTATGAAGAAGCAACTAAGAAAAAATGAGTTGATATAGCAACCATTGTTTTGTCCAAAATTAACTTTTATGCGATTTAATATGGCATTTTAAAGAAAATTACTCGGCTTACTCTATTTATTATTTACATTTGTTTGATATCCAGGATAAAATATTTTAATATAATATTTTAATGGTTGTTTTTTATTGAAACTAATAAATTTATCCAATAGTAACACGACCTAACTTAGACTTTTATCTTTACTTTGGCTGAAAATTACATTTTAAATTCGGAAAACAATCCATTTAACTTTTGGTTTTCACATACTGTTTTTATACACATGTCCTTTGTCGCTTTAATAAATGTTTTGTTAATCAACTTGATTTTTAGCATTGAGCAATCCTCAAATTCTACGGATCTACAAGACGATGCGAAAAAGGTGAGGAAAGCGCACGTCGAGGTACAATTTCAAGATGGGAACAGCAACTTTTTCTGTCGAGTGTACTTGGCGGAAAAATTTGCAGCTCTTCGAGCAGCCGTATTACCGATGGCCGAGGAAGGATACATTAGATCGCTGTCTAGATCCGTACAATGGAATGCCAGAGGAGGAAAATCTGGTTCGAACTTTTCAAAAACAGTTGGTACGTTTTTGGTTTTCGTTTAATTTATTTCATAAATTGGTAATTACCTTTAATCTACTGTTTTAAAATTCTGTCTACTGCTTTAAACAGGATATTTGCTGTTTCTAATACGTTTTCTGGGTACGAATTTGACAATACCCTTTGCAATAATATTGTGAATGCGTTGTTCAGTAACATTAATATTAATATTTTGAATATGAATTTGCAAATAATTTTAATTATTTAATAAAATTATTTGAAAGTTAGATTTGCAGTGAAAAGTGTAAAACGAGTCCACTTCTAAAAATCAACTTAACCTGAGCTCGCTCAAAGGTGAAACACAATAATACGACAGTGGCCACTATGAAGACTAGATATAAGGAGGCGAATCGGCCTTGGTCAAATTTTAAATTTCCGTCCCTATTTTTATGGAGTTCCAAAAAACTACTGTAGTTGGCGGGTGGCAAAATAACGACGTCTATTTTCTATGCAAGTCAATGGGAATTAAAGTGATTTTTGTAAAATTTAGTGAAAAGAATAAAAATAAGCTGAAATAAAGAACCTGACTACAAGTAACAATGAGTAACAAAAAACGGAAAAGCAGGATTTCTTCGTTTCGGGTTGAAAAACGGGATATAAATCCGATATAAAATTAAAGAAAACACAAGGAGATAACAATCCAAGTCTTTTTAAAGCTCCTAGTGTAAGTAAAATAATGTATTTATTTCTAAATAATATATATTTATTGTAAAATAGTCACAACCCGTATCTTACGGAGTGTAGTTTATTTAATTACAAAATTTTATAATAAAAAATAATAAAGTCTTAAATCCTGACTTACAAACAACAATAATTACACATTAAATTTAACTAACTAGAAAGGAAAATTTGCTTTTTTTATGTTTTTTGATTTTAGATGAAGAGTTACTACCCCATCCCCAACTAGCCATTCATAAAAGTGTATTTGTTGTGAAGTTCTCATCATCATCTATTGTATAGTCCAGGAGACAGTGACGATTTTCGGTATTTATTTTCCCAGTCAGCAAGCACGAATAGAGAATTGTAGGATTAGCAATTCTAAGCAAAATTCATATATATTTAGAGGGGGGATCCGATGGACTGAGGCCGAAAATGCGTCAAAACATACGAGAACACTGCCCTTTTTTTCCATTGATAAAAATAGTTTTAGTAGTAAGAGATGTACTGAAGTTAAGTAAAAAAATAGTCTGATTAATCTGTATGGATAATATATTTGGCAAGTGCATAAAATACACTTTCAAACGAGTTATGTACACAATTATTTCTACGACCACAATTATTTAAAGAATGTTCCAGGTGTTTTGTATATTAAAGTGTACGCATAGGACACAAATAAAATCTTATATCACAATGTTTCACCTAACCAGTTGGTTTATTTATAGAAATTAAACATAATAATTGAAGATATTACAGAAGAAAATAGGGAAATAAATTACATTTCCTTTTACACTTTTATATAATAATTGTTTTATTTAGAATTCACGAATCACTTATTACTCTACATTAATTATAATTATTGTTAGTTTCGTTATGTCAAATCATTTATACTAGAGGTGTGAGGAAAATACAGTGAACTGTGGAACGCCAATATCGTTGGATGCGCGTGGTAGAAATGGTTCTATAATACTGCTAAAAACATAGCTAAATTTTCATGGAAACCCTGTACTTTTGACATTTGCGATACTCCGACGCATATGCATTATTGATGTAATCTCATGATTTTACAGTAATAGTTTTTGCAATTTTAGTGTGATTTTTAGGTTATTATGGTTATTCATTTTATTTGGTTCTGATATTTTGCGCTTTTAGAGTATTTGTCTTTTATATAGTTTTTAATTTGAATTTTAATATTGTGGTCTATTTATATTTGATTGCTGCTTTTCGACTAGTACTTTATTCTTTTTGTGTTAAAATAAGCTTTATAACCATTAAGTACATGCTTCTAGTTGATATCTACCTAATCGTCATCGGGTGCTTGCAACAATGGGAAAAAGTGTATGGTTTTTTTGGTGTAAAGTTAGACGCCTTCATTTTTCAGGTAAGTTATTTGTAGTTATTTTTTAAGTGTCCTCTTTTAGGGCACCCAGAACCGAAAGCTATATAGGTATATAATATGTTTTTTTTAAATTATTTTTTAATATGTATGCAGCTTGGATGAGGGCTTTAGGAAGAGATCCTAAGACTGAACACTGACTGCTATAAATGCCGTTTTTAGAGCACATTTCATAGTAAGTGATTTCATTCTAGCAGCAATGAGGAAACGTTTAAAAAACATGCTGTACCAGCTATTACTTTAAGACCTCGTCTCTTTAAGTTATTATTACTTCATTCTAATGCATATATTAAAATGGTTTTTAACTTATGTCCTTATGATTAAAAGATGTAGGTATTTTAGTTATGTTATAATAGAAATATATGATACTTTGTATTGACTGACCTACTGGCCACTGGTCATTCCACTTTTACTCCCTTTTTTCATAAATTATCAAATTATTTAAAAACAAATACATACCTAGCTATTTTCTGTAAATTACATTAAAATTTTAGTATTAATACTTTACTAATAAAACTTCAGTTAATTTATCTTATATATATACACAACGGAAGAGTTAATTGGATTTTCTCCTTGTTGAGTTTCAAAAATAGTAATTTAACATGATTTAAAAACAAATACATGAAATGGCAAAATAGGCCTACAAAGGCACTTTGTAAACAATCTCACTTGTATCGATGTGACGTAATGCGCGAATTAAATCTGGGCTTACTTTTGTTAATAGATTGGCGTTCCATTTTAAATATACAGTTCACCGGGAATAGATTATTTAAATATACACGGACCGGGAAAACAAGTACGAAAAAATTCACTGGCTCCTGGACTAGTACTGTATCGAAGGAATTTTTATGAATGAAACAATATACGACCCTCCACAATTGCGGTCTACTCAACTTCCGCTGTTGTCAGACATTATTTTTTTTTTTGACAATTTAAAGATCTAACCTTAATTCAAGCAAACGCAATAACATTACTACAGTTAAAAACATCGCAAACTTGGCACCAATATTTTAATTTTATCCAAATATTGTATTTCTGTCGAGGATCATCCGCGTTGACTTCAGAAATTGTGTAATCTGTATTGGTTATACAGGGTGTCCTTTAAAATGTGTCCCAAAATTCTCAGGCAGATTCCTTAACCAAAAAATGGAAAAAAAGTTCCTATAGACCTATGTCCTAAAGTGCCCCCTAAGCGAGCAACAGCCTCTCGAAATCATTTTTTTTTTATTTTGATTTTTTGAATTTTCTTAAAAATGGAAACAAATAAAAGAACCAAATTTTGGCTGTTAAATATGATCAATAATAGTGACCTTTTGACACCTTCAAAAAGAAATTATTTCGTCAGGGGTGTACTTGGGAATTTTTTGAAAATTTTGATTATTCATAACTTTTTTGTGTTTTTGGTAATGACTTATCCATATTTTTTTTACATTCTACATTGAAAACTACGTCAAAAAGGAATACTTGTTTGATCTCGATTGGAGCAGCCGTTTCCGAGAAAACATCATCCAAAGATATTCGTGCAGTTTAGGTTAATTTTCAATTTTGGCTGTTGTAGCCAAAAAGTTGGAAATCGAGGAACACGGCTTACATGTCCCTATCCATACTTTTGAAGGTCTATTCAGTGGCAAAAAATATTAGTTGATACAGGGTGATCAAAAATCGGATGTGATTTTGGATTTTTGATCACCCTGTATCAAATAATATGTATTTTATGTCACTGAATAGACCTTAAAAAGTTAGGATAGGGACTGTAAGCCGTTTTCCTCGATTTCCAACTGTTTGGCTACAACAGCCACCTGAATTTGAAAAAATGTGATTTTTGAGTAGCTGTAGATCCTTTACTATTCATATTAGATAACAAGTGTGATATATCATTGAAATCAGATTATGGAGCAGATTCTAAAAATATAAAAATATACAGGGTGTTCCATTTAAAAAACATAACTTTGATTTGGCACGGCCTTATGAAACACCCTGTCACATCGTAACTAATTTTAAAATGTGAAGCTTAAAGCTGCCTACTTTTATTATAACAGATCTACAGAGCTTCCTCACACTAATCAATCACCCTGTATACTATTTTTAGCTCTCTAAATAAAATTTAAAAATTTAGTTCCCATTTATTTATTATGAAGACCATAAGGTTTGTATTTAGCTGTTTAGAATAAAAAAGTAAAAATATGTATTTTTTTGGCGTTTTTGTGTTTCATGGATAATTTTTTTCGCTCACTGATAAAAATGTTTCTTCAGTTAAACATTATTTCTAAAAGTGTTCTGGTGCGATTCGTTGTATTGTTATTATTTTGTTTAAAATGGCTCACAATAACTACAATAATGATTACACATTCGGCGAAATGACGGACATGCACTTATGTTTTGGACTCGCTTCTGGAAATGCCAATGAAGCTCGCAGACTTTATCAGGAGCGCTTTCCAAATAGGCATCTTCCATGCGCTAAGACGTTTTCTAGAATTTACGATAGACTTCGGGAAACTGGTACATTTAAGAAAAACTCTAGTAACAGTGGAAGACAAAATTATGTGAGAACTCCTGCTTTGGAAGAAGCAATTTTGGATAGGGTAGCTGAAACCCCATCGACAAGTACCAGAAAAATAGCAAATGGTAAGTAATTACTTATTTATTATTTTAGCTACCCCGTACCTTATCGTATAAAACTAGTTTTTTTACTTGTTATTGCTTCTCTTACATTTCACGACTTTTCGTATCGAAAAGAGTTGCGTTATGCAGAAAAAATCTGATTTCCCAAATCAATGGATTCTCTTTCTTAACTATTCACTACACAGATTCTCTCATTTAATTTCAGAAGTGGGAGTCGGACGTAACACGGTATGGAAAGTTTTGCGTGAACAACAATTGTACCCTTACCACATTCAAAAAGTTCAGGCACTTAAAGCTACTGATTATGAGCCGCGAGTTATCTTTTCTGAATGGTTTCTTGGAAGATGTAATCAAGATGCAATGTTTCTTAATAAAGTGCTATTTACCGATGAAGCTGGTTTCACTAGAGATGGTATAATAAATTTTCGAAATATGCATGAATGGGCTGAAGATAACCCTCACGCGGTTGTTGAACGTCACCACCAGGATAAATTTTCAATAAACGTCTGGGCTGGAGTTATTGATAATTACCTTATTGGACCATTTGTTTTGCCGAATAGGTTAAATGGAGCAGCATACAGGCTTTTTTTGGAAAATAACTTACATGAGCTTCTTGATAATATTCCGATTCAAATCAGACATAACATGTGGTTTATGCATGATGGAGCTCCACCACATTACAGCCTTGAAGCTAGACAGCACCTTAACGAAAGATTTGAGGGTAGAGTAATTGGCAGAGGTTGTCCTGTTAACTGGCCACCTCGTTCACCAGATCTAAATCCAATGGATTTTTTTGTTTGGGGTTATTTAAAATCATTGGTTTATTCCAGTCCTGTTGAAACAGTTGAAGAATTGGAAGAACGAGTTTTTCATCATTGCGAAGTTCTTAGGAATAATCCTGAAGTACTTTTTCGTGTAAGACAGTCTATGATGCGACGGTTGCGCTTGTGTGTGGAAACCAATGGTCGCCACATTGAGCATCTGCTTTAATTTTTTTTGATTTGTTTTTTTAGAATAAATATTTTTTTAAACCGTTTCTTATTATTAAATAAAAATAGTCCCACCACGACATTTGAACTACAATTATTTAGAGAGAGCTAAAAAAGTTATTTTTATTTAAGAGATTCACCGAGGTAATTTAGGAAAATTGAAAATTAAGCTAAAGTGGACGAATATCTTTGGATGATGTTTTCTCGGAAACGGCTGCTCCAATCGAGATCAAACAAGTATTCCTTTTTGACGTAGTTTTCAATGTAGAATGTAAAAAAAAATATGGATAAGTCATTACCAAAAACACAAAAAAGTTATGAATAATCAAAATTTTCAAAAAATTCCCAAGTACACCCCTGACGAAATAATTTCTTTTTGAAGGTGTCAAAAGGTCACTATTATTGATCATATTTAACAGCCAAAATTTGGTTCTTTTATTTGTTTCCATTTTTAAGAAAATTCAAAAAATCAAAATAAAAAAAATGATTTCGAGAGGCTGTTGCTCGCTTAGGGGGCACTTTAGGACATAGGTCTATAGGAACTTTTTTTCCATTTTTTGGTTAAGGAATCTGCCTGAGAATTTTGGGATACATTTTAAAGGACACCCTGTATATATCTATAGTTAAAAGCACGTAAACTTGGCATCAATGTTCAATCCGATTATTGAGTTTCTACCGCGGACACCACCGTTCATTCTTCAAAAATTTTGTAAATAATCCTATCTGTCTTGGTTATATATCTATGGTTACTACTGTTATTTTTCTTTATTGAACTTCAATTTAGTCATTGCAAATATTTTTTATAGGATCGTAAACGTTTAGAACAATGGCAGCATGTGATTCCTAGGGCTGATAAAATACTGTCTAGTTATGATTCTGTTTGCAACCTACACTTTTTAGAAGATGATATTTTAAAATTTGATGAGACTATTTTAACTAATGGTACTGTTAGCAAAATAAAAAGGGGACAGCTGAAATTAAAGGATGAGGTAATACCATGTACATTCCCAAATCTCCCTTTATACTTGTATTACAACAATAAAAAATCTGTTTTTCTATTTTACTCTTAAAACTATATATTGGTTCAATTCAAAAAAAAAATTTGCCACAAAATTGTACTTATCAAATTTCAGCAATTAAGAAACCTTTTCGAATTTGGTCATACATACCAAAATTGTATTTTATATAGATAAATTTAAATCATTTATCAATTAAAACATGCAAGACTTATTTAGAAATAAATACAACAGTATGTTCTGTGCTTTATTTAGCTGTAAACAAGTTTATTTTTATTATTTTGACAAAATTATGTATAATTCCCATAAGAAGCCATGTATTTCGAACTACGTAAACCGTACCAGCGCCCATGTGGTTAATTATAAAAGCACAATTGACGTGTGATTTTTTTGACCATATTTTGAGCATGCCGATTCGTCTCCTTACCTCTAGTCTTCATAGTGGCCACAAATGGCATGCCGCTTGTCCCATAGAACATTGTATATTTAACAAACCAGTGATGTATGTACATTGATTTGATTATTTTATTTCAGATGACAGATTTATTCTGAAGGAAATGTCAAAATCTGAAGTTCACCTGTTTCTGGAATCGTCGTCCAATTACTTCGCCTACATGAGCAAATGTCAAACGACCAAGCAGCTGACGCTCTTAGGAAAAATCTTGGGCATATACCAAATAGTATTTAAGAATAATTCCAATGTTCCGTACAGATCCAACATACTAGTTATGGAAAATCTGTTTTATAACAGAAAAGTGTCGCAAAAATTCGACTTAAAAGGATCTATGAGGAATAGGCTGGTTATTCCTGATAATCAGAGCGAAGAGATTGTTTTGCTTGATGAAAATTTGATGAAAAGTAAGTTTTAAAAATCGCCAATTTCTTTAAAAATTATATAGTTGTCTTCTTAACTCGAAGGCAACAAAGTGTCTAAATAAAGCTTTAAAAGGTTACAAAAATATGTTTTTTTTTTTCAGTGACTTGTGAATCCCCGTTGTATGTGCTGCCTCATTCCAAAACTGTTTTGATAAATGCGATACAAAATGATACAGAGTTCCTATCGACGCAATCTGTTATGGATTATTCGTTACTTGTTGGATTAGATCCAGATAATAAAGAGATAGTATTGGGAATAATAGGTATGTAACATAAAAACAGAAATTAGGTATTAATTTACATTTTATTTCTATTATTTTTAAGATTGTATTCATTTAAAAGTGTACTATAGTTGCTTTGAAATTAATTTGATTAATTATCTTTAAAAATACACTGATCTGTCTAATTTAACACCGCTCAAGGTTAAAACACAACACAATATCTGACAATAAGAATCCTAGCTCTGACATAACACAAGAAATACATAATGACAGTTCACACCAGTGACTTATACAGGGTGTTTCCGAACTTGGCGTCCAAATTTGTAGGGGTGGTAGTTCGCATAATTTAAGAGCGATTGGCATATTTCATTTTTCTAAAAAAATTATAATAAACAAAATAGAGCCATTATAAAAAAAATCAAAGAGCGGGTCGCTTGATCAGTTACTCATCGGGATTTACAACTCAAAAACAGATGCGATTTGTAATTTTGTCGATTCTAAGCGCGCGCGAGTCGAGGCGTAACCGTCGCTGTGCAGTACCGCACTTGTTTAAAATTTTTAATTATTTTAATTTTAAATATTTTGGAAAAACTAAATCTGCGAATCGGTCTCAAATTATGCGAACTACCAGCCCTACAAATTTGGACGCCAAGTTCGGAAACACCCTGTATAAATTACAAGTTGCATAAACGCAGTAAATGTTTGTTTTTGTACGAGGAAAATAATAATTATATCTTTTATTTTACTCTTTGTGTGATTGTTTGTAAATTGTTCCTTAAGGGTCGGTCTTTTCACCTTCAGATAAAGTTCCAGATAACTAACTGACGGATATATTATCTGAGAGTTACTGTCTGTCAGATAATTAATTTTCTATTTTTTCAAGTAAATAATGTGTGGTAGGTATCCAGTAGTTTTTAACCTTATGTGGTCATGTACCTACCTGCTTATCCATCAGTGAAGTATTTTATCAAAAATTTCATAAATAAGTTAATTTATCATTTAGAAGTTAAGTTTATCCAGAGGTGAAAAGATTACTTTTTAAGTTACTTGGAAGATAAAAATTACCTGACACTTTATCTGAAGGTGAAAAGATCGACCCTAAATAAATTGTTTCTGAAGCTTTTATACCAATTTTAGATTACATAAGAACGTTTACTTGGGATAAGAGGTTAGAAACCATGGTGAAGAAAAGCGGCATTTTGGGTGGACAGGGAAAACTACCTACCATAATTTCACCTGAAGAATATCAGAAACGGTTTATAGAAGCCATGCATAAATATTTTTTGGAAGTACCTGACCATTGGGCTGGTTTGGGAAAAACCCTCGAATAATAATGACCATTTATTGCGTCTGTTACACGAATTAATATCGAAATGCCTCAAGCGTAAAGGGTCAATGTACAGTATATCCGGAAATACCATTAGAATAATTTCATAAGATAATTTGAAAAGTTTTGGTTCCGGAAATTCATAGTTTTCAAGATAGTGTGTCAAACTTTTTTAAAAATCGCTTTTTTATAAATATCCTTTGACCAGATTTTGTTAAAATTTGGTAGTATTGTTTGTAGTTAAAAGAATTTAGCCTTAATTGGATTAAAATAATTATAAAGTCTAGTGGCGTGACGAGAGGCACCTTACTGAATATTATTGGCAAAAAAATGTGCGACACTGAATCGAAATCGTTTTCGCAAAAAAAACTGATTTATTACTTATATTTGGGCAATAAATTATATCAAAAAGAAAGGTGTACCTGTAGCTTGAAAACTATGCGTATCCGGATCCAGGTTCATATGAAAACATTTTCACAATTGAACAGAATTTCCGGACACCCTGTATGTACATGTAGCATTTGAATACCTACTGGAGTATTATATGAATATTATTTTTACATTTGATATCTGAATTACTATAAGCTCTAGGTTCATTTCATGAAATAAGAATTCCCTGTCTTTGAAGACGTCTTTCTTAACCTGTCTCCCCATAACTCCCTAACTCATATTTCAACGGCCTGTAATTTAGAATGTATTTTTCATCATTTACACGAAAATTTTATAGTAATAATACAAAATTATTTATAGTCTCTCTATAGACTATTATTTATAATTTGAACATAAAACAATAAAAACTAGAACATGAGTAATTGACATAATTTCTTTATTTTTAAATGATCCTGTATGTTATACCAACATTTTGATTATGGCTTTTAATAAATAATTTCAGAATAAGCACAACTTTTGAGAATTATTTTTAAATATGAGTTTAGGGTTATATTTAGATCCACGGGGACACAGTTGAGGCGACTAAAGAAATATAAATAAAATCTCCCTATATAATTATTGAAAAACGTACTAAGAATCCGTACTGATGTTTTTTTATTTGTTTATAAGTAAATCATTATTTATATTTATTGTTATGTATGCTTGTAGATTGTGCATGTTATTAAATATATTGTATAATTTAAAATATTTAATATATTTTTTTTTAATAATTTTTGTATTTTATTAAAAAAAAAATAATGTTTGCAGTGGGTAGTTTTCACTTCAACTTTGAAATTTTAGGTTATTTGCATCTGTTTTATGGATCATAGGAACTATTAAATCATAGTTCACGTTTGGTAAACGTGATGGTTAATAACAACATAGGTCGTTATTTTTTTTATTTTATTTATTTACGGAAAATCTCCTTTTACAAAATAATTATTATCAGTACCTATATATTTTAAACCTAACCTAAAGTATCACACAAAAAAGAAAAAAACTTAATATCTTAAATATCACAAAAAAGCTAACTCGATAAGTACTCCCTCAGCTGATTTTTAAACCTAAACCGACTAACTCCCAAAAGATCAGTGTGTCTGTTAATTTAATTTCCTTAGTTCGTATGATGGAAGCTAATTGAAAATAATGGTTTCTCTCTAATATTTATGTTGTTTAATCTAAAGTTTATTAGCTCCGACATATCCGGACAAGCTATATTCCCTTCCAGGAGGCTATAAAGAAATAAAAGATCATTACTAATTAACGTTTTCTCAACTGACAATAAATTTAAATGGTTATGAAGCTCCCTCTTAGAAAGATAAGGCATATGTAACCTCCACTGACAAGTTCTTAGAAACCTATTTTGAACTGCTTCTAAATTTAAAATATGAGTCCGGTAATGAGGTGACCAGACTGGTGAGGCATATAAGAGGATGCTGCCCACTAGTGTTAGGTAAAGGGTTCGGAATGTAGGCACAGAGAATTCCCTAGAGTTCCTGGTCACAAATCCCAATGTTTTCAGAGCTCTACTAATGATGGATCTCATGTGTGGGACAAATATCAAAGAATTATCGAAGATCACATCTAGATCCTTGATATCACTAACTTTCTCCAAAACAGTAGTATTGAAAAACATTTACGTGGATTTAAAGACATGTCATTATTTAAAGCCCAATTAATAAAATAGTTTAAATCATCCTGTAACTTCAGACAGTCAGGTAAGTTTAAGATTTCCATGAATAATTTCAGGTCATCGGCGAATAGTAGGAACTTAGAATATTTAAATCCTGAAGCCACATCGTTAATAAATATATTAAATAGTAATGGTCCCAAATGAGATCCCTGGGGGACACCTGAACTTACATTTATTGGAATCGAAGTAAAACTTTTAACTTTGACATATTGAACCCTGGATTGCAGGTAACTTTCTAACCATTTCACTAAGTAGTTTGGAAACCCGAATTTCACTAGTTTTCTTAAAAGCAAATCATGGTTCACCGTGTCAAATGCCTTCGAGAAGTCAGTGTAAATTGAGTCAACCTGACACCCCCTCTCTGAGGCAGAAATTATATAATGTTCGTAGAGCAGTAAATTTGTATTAGTAGACTTACCTCCCATAAATCCATGCTATTGTTCAATCAAAATGTTTTTGCAATGCCATGACAAAGGTTTATATAACAATAATTCTAATAATTTAGGTATTGCAAAAAGTACAACTACAGGCCGATAGTTAACTATTTCATCTTTCTGACCATTTTTAAATATGGGGGTAATGAAACTATCACGCCATTTTGCAGGAAACTGTTGTAATTTCAAAGAGGAATTAAATAAAAACTGTAGTGGTTTGGAGAGTGAATTTAATTTTTTCAAAAAATAAGCAGGGATTCTATCTGGACCATAACCCAATTTATCTTTTAGGGAGTTAAAACTATAAAGGGAATATCAGGCTGGTTAAAAGCATTATAATGAAGGTTTGGCTCATCTACAATATCTTTCTTATAAACTCTGGAGAAATGCGTAGCAAACAAATTACTGATGGCTTTCCCATTATACATTCTATTGGGAATACCATGCAGGAAAGATTGGGAATACCATGGTCTTGTTTCAAAGAATTAATGTGGTTCCAGAAGTATTTTGTATTTTCACAAACCTTCAGATCTATACCAGAAATATAATTTTCATAATTTAGTTTTGATAAATTTTTACATTGAGACCGAAAGTTAGAAAAATTTAAGTAATCAACAGCTGACCAAGTACTTTTGAATACAGCATGAGCTGCCTTCTTGCGAGAAATCAACTTTTTAAGTTCAGCTGAAAACCATCTAGGGTATACTGATGGTTTATTTCCATTAGCCAAAATAACAATAAACTTACTATAGAAACGGAAGAAACAAAATGGCCGTGGGAAAGACCTTTGCTTTTCATCTGTATAAACAAGTAGAGACGGGTGTGTTAGTTCTATTATATTATAAATTTCGGTAAAATAGTGACCATATTTGTAATTCATAGCAATTTAATCTAACATGTGATCCACAAGAAAATGTCTAAAGTAGTCAATGACCGATAAAGACAGATATAGGTATGAGTATGTCTGTGATAACTATACATGGCTCTAAATTATATCCAAACTGTCATTTAAAAAGAAGACTAAATAATTGTAAGCTGGAACATGCTATAACATCGAGTCGGTGGCGTAACGGGCTCACGCGCTTATATTCATTTATAGGCAAGTTTGTGGTCAGAGACAGAGTGGCTTCGAATCCTACCCCAGACCATGTGGATTTTTAATTAAATTTCATGGTTCGATATAGAATTTGATGTGTGCCGTATTCTGTTGAAATGACATGCCGATTATAAAATGGTCATGCGTTACTGTCTCAATGATGGTGTAAGTCAGATGGGCACCATCATTCATCTTTAAATCGCCCCGTAAAATAATAATAGCCGTCCCATCCTCTACACAAGTCGTTCAGTCAACTTCAGAGGTTGAAATTCACTCGTAACCCAGACAACACACCAAATCCCAGAGATATCCACAGAATATCTTTTGTGGATATCCAATATATCCACAGAATATCTTTTGTGGATATCCAATATATCCACAGGATATCAGAAATATTCCGTGGATCTAATATGGATATCCGAATGTCCGTCTATACCCAGAATATAAAAGATATCCTAATGGATATCCAGCAAAATATCTAATGGGTATCTTCCAGAAAATACAAGAAATCCCAGTGATATCCACAGAATATATTTTGTGGATATTCAATATGGATATCCAACCAAATCCCAGGATATAGAAGATATTCGGATATTCAGCAACATATTTTATCTTTAGTAGAGGTTCATAAGTAACCAATGATTATTGAATAACGTCGAAAGAAAAGAGCAGAGATAAAAATATTTTCAACACTGTCATCCTTATTAGAACTCTTCGGCAATAAATTGAAATTCTCGACTCCGCAGTCTCTAATGGAGTCTGATTAGAACACAAATTTCGATCGAACTCAATTACGGCGGGTCGAGCATGAGTAGATGCGAAAGTGGTATCGCCATCCATACTTAGTAAGCAAAATCAAATAACATCTAGTGGATATCCACGATGGTTTGCGTTCGCGCCTAGACTTTGATATATTTAGTGGATGTCCATAGGATATTGAATACACCTTAAAAAAATTAATTTTAAATATCTGAACGGTACTATTAGCCATAATGGCGTAATTTTTTAATAATTTGCTATATAATTACTATTATTTATGGACATTTGCATGTCTATAAATTACATATCATGGATATAAAATAGATATCCACCATGGACTGGACATTCAGTGGATATTGGGATGTGCAGTAGATATAAAAAGGATTTGGTGTGCTGTCTGGGTAAGGGGGTGAATTAGGAAGAGTATTATTATTATGCGTGATTATTAAGTCCAGAGGAAAATGGGGTGTGATAATAAACTGTTCTAAATTGTCAACAATAATTTATTATTTAATTTAAAAATAAACTAACATTTTACTTATTTTAAATTAACCATAGACCATAGGAGTATCTATATATCAATTAGGATAATTTAACATGTCATTCTGTCACTAGAATAATTGGCACAAACGCCTACAATTTTCAATATCTTAATCTTTCCTATTCTATCTATACATATATTCATGGTGATAATTTAAAAACGGCTGATTTTCTTTAAATAGTAGTTGTTCCAATCTTATTATCATTTCTTCCAAAATTTCCATTCCAGAGGAGTTAATTTCAAATTCTTCTTTAATAGTCTGTTCTTTAATAATTGTTTTTATCCATATTTCCGCCATTTTTCTTTTCAGATTCATTTCCAAAGTTCATCTTCATAGTTAAAATAATTGTGAAAATACACTAAAAGTACTTATACCCATTCTAAATCGATAAAAAGTTTTTTCTGTCAATTTTTACAGGATCTACCTGGTTTGATCCAGTTTATTGGTAATTATTCCTCTATGAAATTCTCAACTGATTTTGTTGTATTTCTCACTCTTCTACGACCTCAGCTCTTTTTAGACATTATGTTTTTAGTTTAGATAATAATTATTAGTCTTTAACAAACTTTTATATTACTATTTATGACAATCCAGCTATAGCTCTTAAGTAGAACACCTAAAAAACCTGCATATTATGCAAAAACAATCCTATGTTACAAATAGGGGTGTTTCTAATCCAGGGATGTTGAGTTTAATATTAGACTTACCAACGATAAAACATGAAACAGTTAAGGTGGGTGGATCATCTATATGCCACATGAAAGAAAAACAAAAAGAATAATGTACAGTGTGTTATTGATACACATAATTTTTAAAATTTATTAAAATGTGTCTAATTGTTCAATATTTTAATGTGTTATAGATACGCAAACAATATTTTTGGATATACAGGGTATTGCGTTTTTGCTTGGCAAATAAAAATGTATGTTTTTTAAATAGAACACCCTCTATTTTATTTCATTTTTAGAATGGTTTGGTAAATTGTATTCAACCCTAAAATGTTTTTTAAAGAACATTACAGTGTTACCAAGCAATTAGTTTTTTTTAAATGACAAACCCCAAATTAAATTAAATTAGGTAGGTTTACATTGATTTCAAAATTGTTTAATATACAGATTTATAAAATACTAATCTAACGAATAGTAGCGATATAACTGGTTTATTTTATACAGAGTGTTTTAAAACATGTCTTAAATATGGCTAATTTTAAGTTCAATTTACTCAATTTTTCAAATGCGACACCCTGTATTTTATCTTAACATAAAATTCATTATAAATTTGTCTATACAGTGCGTAATTGATCGATGGCTATTTTATTATTAAAAATACGAAGAAAATTTTTAATATAAAAGTTGTATGACCATATTTTACAATTGTTCTTAAATATACAGGGTGGTCCATAAACCAGGTGCTGACCAAATCTATTTTTCAAAGCAAGACACCCTGCAGGTAGTTATACATATTTGATTGTTTTCACATCGTCAAACAATTTTAATTGACTTCATTCATTTGCTATGCTGTATATAGGATGTGTCAAAACGCGAGGTTACGATTTTCTCAATTTTTTAAATGGAATACCATATGATAATTAATTGGTAGTATAACATATATGGTATTGCATTTAAAAAATTGAAAAAATCGTAATCTCGCGTTTTGACACACCCTATATACAACATAACAAATAAATGAAGTTTATTAAGATTGTTTGACCATGTGAAAACCATAAAATATGTATAACTACCTGCAGGGTGTTTTGCTTTAAAAATGTACAAGTTTGATCAGCCCCTCGTTTATGGACTACCCTGTATATTTAAGAATATTTTTATTAAACATGGTCATACAACTTTTATATTAATATTTTTTTTGTATCTCCAATAAACGGCTATCAATCAATTGCTCACTGATGAAGCACCCTGTATATGTGTTATTGGCTAACATGTTGGTATCGTTGGATAGGTAAAAATTTATAAGGAATTTTATGACAAAATAATATGCAGGGTGTTGCATTTGAAAAAATTAAGTAAATTAAACTTAAAATTAGCAATATTTAAGACATGTTTCCAGACACTCTGTATAAAATAAACCAGTTCTATCACCACTATTCGTTAGCTTAGTATCTTACAGGTCTGTATTTTAAACAATTTCGAAATCATTGTAAAACTACCTAAATTATGTTAATTTGGGGTCTGCATCATTCTCAAATTTCATAAAAAAATTGCTTCGCAACCTTGTAATATTTAAAAAATATTCTAGGGTTGGATAGTTTTACCAAACCATTCTAAAACTGAAATAAAATACATATACATATAACTTTTATTTAAAATTTGTTTGCGTGTCAATAACACAAATTGAAATATTGAACAATTACGCATTAATGGGACTCCCTGTATAATTGGGCCTTAAAGTCCAAGGTTAAGGCTACAAACTTACTCAAACCATCACACTTTTATTAGCATAACTTGGCAAAAGTGTTAACCTGCTGATGTTCATGTGCTCCTTTTACTAATATTATCTGATTAAGGGTAAATGAAAGTTACAATAGATGTTTTGAATGGATGGCGGAATTATGTTCGAAACACGTTTGTTCGAAAACTTTTGGTTAGAAAATAAGTTTGTTCGAATGAGAGGTTGTTCAAAAATACTTTTAATCAAAAATAGTTTTCTTGTTCTTAGAAAAAAAAAAACGATTTTTTGGTAGAATCTACATGTAAAATATATTAAAGAAAATAGAGTAATTTTCCTAGTGTTCAAATTAAAACTAAAAAACAACTAATTTACCTAACATGAGCAGCAAGGAGAGATCGCGAGTTGCTTCGCAAAAAATTATACATAAAATAGAGAAAATTAAAAAAATATTAACTAATTTACCTAACCTGTGCGGCCTGGAGTCACCACGGGTTTCTACGCAAAATGAATATACATAAAATAAGAAATATTAAACGAATTTACCTAACCGTGCCGCCTGGAGTCATCGCAAATTGCTTAGCTAAAAAATTATTAAATGAAAAAAAAAAAAAACTTAAAAGGATTTTCGAGATACACTTTATCGAATAAAACAATTTTCAATCTAAGATTTTTCGAAAAAAAGTGTTTTCGAACTAGACTTTTTCGAAGAAACGTATTTTCTAACTTAAGTTTTTCTAACAAATGTATTCTCAATCTAAAGGTTTTCGAACGTGTTTCGAACAAAATTCTGTCAACCTTCAGATAACCACATTTACACAAGTGATACAACACTATAAAGACCCAATTAGAAGTGACTATCCCATAATTAATATAAGCAGACTGAATATTCTCAGCATTAGTAAGAAATGTTGCACAGTTGTCTGAAAGATATTTTGGTGAAAATAAAATATATGGATGCCCTTCCAGAAAGAAATATTCTGTATAATACAAAATTCTAAAGTTTTTCTTTACCAATATTTATTTGTAAGTTTGTTCTTATTGGAACAGTAGACATATGCTTGTAAAACTTCAATACTTAAATAGAACAACAAAAGAGTCCAAATAAACACACAATAAAATAAAATACCTTTTGAATATCTAATATTGGGCAAAAAGATGGGGAAATACCAAAGATCTTTGTCACACAATAAATTTTTATTTATAGACATTACCTATTTTAGATATTTTTTTTTTATAGCCTATCTAGTAACAAAAACTAATAAGCAATTTAAAACTGAATTGAAAAATAAATCATTTATATCATTGAAAATATCAAGGAACAAGAAATTTTACAATCTTCTTTGGGTTCAGGATTTTTTTGAAACTATCGGAAAAATTCTGTACATAAGTAGTTAGGTAATTGTATTTTGGAAAGACAAGTTAAAAAACCAGTAAAAGTCTAACTAACAAAATTATTTATCTAACATAGAAGCTTACAATAAATATTGATCAGCTCTTACATACAGAAACATACAATGTTTGAGTACAACAATATTAAGTAAAATTAGAAAATATCAATATAAAAAAAAACAGAAAGATCTAAGCAACAAATACCTAATATTTCAAAAATGATTTTAAACTGTACCTAAAATGAAAAATATAATATTCTCTTCTTGTATTTAGATAAGTAATAGAGGTATATGGAATAGTTAGGAACACAAAAATAGGTCCCTAATAAAATAATTTCATTATCATATAATTATTAAGATTTTACGTCTTCAAACTATTTAGCTGATTGAAATAAGAAATTATTCCAGTTAAACTGTAAGAATATAATTAGGTATAAGAATTTTATGTTGAAAAAAAAATGGCAGAAAACTACATAATAAAATCTTAATTTTGTGATACAAAAATTAAGACTCATAATCACAAAAAAGGACTAAATATATTATTAATATAACAAAAAAAAGTTTATACAAGGAAAGTGACAACACAATTTCCCCAAATATGATTAAATATACATCATTTCAGCCATAGAACTCATCTTTTTAGGAATATGTACAAAAGTTTCGAAATAACTAGCTAGTTCATCAATGGTGACATCACAAGGGGGGTTAACATTCATCCTGGCTTGATGTGAACAACTGCCGACACTAGTAGTAGCATTATTATCAGACCTTTGTACACCATTGTGAGATTGAGCTTGCAAAAAACTGGGGGTAGAGAAGTTGCCTGTATTAGCTTCATTATTACCTATACTTAATAACTCACAACCGTTTATAAGAGATTTGAAATCGTCTGCATGATTGAACCTTTCACCAAACTGCTTTTCTTTTCGTTGATTCAACAATGTTCCTTTATTAACTTTTTGAGTATATTTGAGAAATTTTAACACAGGATCCCTTAATATCTTCTTGTTGGGCTTCTTGAATGATGTGGTGTGCTTGACACTCTGTGGTTGGTGTATACAATTGCATGTCGAACCGAAATTTAGCGAGGAAAGGGACTTTGAACGTCTTCTTCTCATGAATGGATTAGATTTCGAATCATCGGTCGCTTTTTTGCTGATCTTAATATCCAATTCCAATTTTTCCAAAGAATTCAACAAATTTACGTCTTCTCGTGACATGTCGGCCTGAAAGCAGAAATAAAATTCATAATCATATCAGAAACTTAGTGGCCCTATTGTTGTCATAAATCGGACAAAAAACGTACCATCGCTGTAGACTGCACTCATTATATTTCAAGAGAAGAGTTTATAAACAATGTGTACTGAGTAATTTTACTATTTTGAGATAAATAATTATTTATTCCAAAACAACGAGATTCACGATCAAAACACAAATAAATGATGACTAATGCCATATATACTGTCACATGTCATATTTTTGAAGGTCATCTAAAAGGCCTTTAAAAAATTGGCAATTTGCCTTTGAAATATTTGCCATTATTTTTAAATTATCTAATGCCGCGTTTGAGAATCCACATCGGATGCATCTGAGATGTTGTGAATTTTTTATCACGTGATAGAGAATTAGATCTGAATGTAGATGTAATAAACAAACGCTCTAGACTTTATTTGGTCACGTGATAAAATGTCAATGACAAGTTAGAAGTTTATACTTATTAAATTTGACTTTTGAGACTACAAATCAACCTAAATTTGAAATATAAACAAAAATTATACAAACTAATCACTTTTATATTCATGCTAGCATAAACAAAGGATAAATTGACAAACAAGGCTTCACAGAACACTTACTTTCTGACATGGAACGAACATCTCATTCACATCTCATTTCAAATCGAGATGTAAAAAATGTAATCTGAACAGGTACATCTGGGATAAACAAACGCAGATGTAGATGTAGTAGATGTGTCCGATGTGGATAAAAAAACGCTCGAGATGTAAAAAATGCATCCGATGTGGATTCTCAAACGCGGCAATAGAATTGCTTTTAAGATTCTTTAGTAGAACTAAATTTTGATTTATGAAAGAATAATTCAAAATTAATATTGAAAAGACATTTGTAAGTGTAAAGAGAGTTCTAGAAAATTCCGTAGCGATTGTCTACAGAAAGAGTTCCGAGGTTGCCAAGAATGCCAATTAGGCATTCCAAACAAATGAATTACCAGTGGGCAGGTTTGGTATATCTAAGGGTGGCGACATATGGTGTATTCTATCTACTTTACGTAAAATCATGAATAATGGATTACATTTAAATATTTTATGTCAAACACAATAAAAATAATATTTAAAAAACTCACCTATACATTTCTTCATAAATTAGCAGGCTTGGCGAGTACTACTTCGAATAAAAATAGCCTCCAAGTTGCAAGACTATGTCGCTACCCCCCTTAAATATACAAGAATTTCCCACTGGCACCTATTGTTTGACAGGTCGTTGGAATGCCTAATTAGGCATTCCAAACAAATGAATTACCAGTGGGCAGGTTTGGTATATCTAAGGGTGGCGACACATGGTGTATTCTATCTACTTTAAGTAAAATCACGAATAATGGATTACATTTAAATATTTTGTGTCAAACACAATAAAATAGTATATTATGCAACGATCATGTAATGATGGTTATTAATACACGAGCATTAACCGGGATACGAAACGAGCCAAAGGCGAGTTTCGTATGGTTTATGCGAGTGTTTTAATAACCATTACATTAGAGTTGCATACGCTATTTTTTCTACACCCGATAAATAATCAAGACCTATAAATATTATATTTATATTGGTATTGAACACAATAACAGTAATTACTCGTATTTCTATAAAAAATTCTACAAAATTGTAATTAATGGTGTATTACTTCAGGTATGTATTTCCCTAGATTTTTGCGGTAAAATATTTTGTACTGTATTTTCTGCTTTCTCCGATATGTGTGGAGGAGTCTTCTATATCGCTAATATCAGACATTTTATTATAATTATCGAAGTTTAGCTACCTACGAAAATTTAATACGTTTTGACAACTAAAATAATTACATAGGAACCTAGGACAAACGTCAAACAGCATGCTTGATTGAAAAATTGTAGGTTTCTATTGATTAAAAATCTGTATCGTAATGAAAAATCTGTATCATAATGGGTATCATTATGAAACGGATTATGGGCATATAAGTGCATTATTATAATACGGGTGTAGAAAAATAATATTTAAAAAACCCACCTATACATTTCTTCATAAATTGGCAGGCTTGGCGAGTACTACTTCGAATAAAAATAGCGTCCAAGTTGCAAGACTATGTCGCTACCCCCTTAAATACACAAGAATTTCCCACTGCACATATTGTTTGACAGGTCGTTGGAATGCCTAATTCTTTGACCTGTCAAATTATCAGGCCCGCAGGGTTGCCATATCATATCAGCAGGCGATTAGCTAGCATTATCAATGATAGCCATTGAAAGTAGGAGGAGACAAGGGAGACAGTAAGATATCTGTCTTAGATGATATATTTTTTATATATTTGAAGATATCACGTACGATAAATAAATAAAAATTAAGTATTGATTATTGATATAACTAGTGGCAATATCGGAATTTGATTCTACAGAAGGCGAGTTCGGTCAGTCAGGGGCTGGAGCGGGACAAATTTTAGGGTGCTTTTAAATGACATTTAAGCGTGTTAAACTGTCACTACGGACTAAACCGAACGCTAAAAGAGTCGTTTGGAGTTAAAAGTGTTAAAGGAGTTAAAGGAACGTGGCAAACCGAACGCAATGAGACAGGTGATTCACAACTGACAATTGACTTCATTTGTCATGTAGTTCAAAACTTGAAAAGTCAAAATTAGGACTTTTAAAAATAAATATTTAAAATGCCTATTTTACCAAAAACAATATTTACTCAAGCGCTCTTACGTTCGTCTTATTTATTAGGCCAATCAATTAGACATTTTTCAGCGAATAAGCCTAAAAAATTAACGTTTCGAATTGGGTTAGCAGGTTTAACAGTTGGAGCTTTAGTAGGTACCGGCTATTCAATTCACTATTTAAATCAACCACGAGCCCATATTTTGAATGAAACAACTACTATATCCGTTTTAGACGATATTCCCTACACAAAACCAACCAAAATTGTAAGTTTTTTTTTAATTCACCATAACTAAATAATTGTTACCTACATATTGTACTACAGACTTCAGATTAAGACTTAGTAAATGGAAACTATTCGGTACTTATAACCAGGCAAACTTCAGCTTAAGACTTAGTAAATGGAAAAATAACATTAAATATTATTATAGGTAAAGTGTTTAGAAGATAATACAGGATTACAATTAACATTATATCAATACCAGACTTGTCCATTTTGTTGCAAAGTAAGAGCTTTTTTGGATTATTATGGTATATCATATAACATTGTAGAAGTCGATCCAGTATTGAGGCAAGCAATCAAATGGTCACCTTATAGAAAGGTACCAATTTTAGTTGTTAAAACGGAAACCGGTTATCAGGTTAGTACAACCAACAAAATTAACCAACTAGTTTAATAATTATTATATTAATTTTAGCCTCTAAATGATAGCACAATGATAGTGTCTGCATTGGCTTCTTATTTATTTGATAAACAGAACAATATATCCGAGATTGTTAAATGTTTTCCAACAATTAGTTTTCTAGATGAAAATGGCTCAAAAAAGAATGAAATAATGAATAAATATTTTCTAATGTTGACTAATAGAAAACAGCAAAATAAGACTGAAGAAGAGGAAGAAAGGTAACAACTAACAACACCATTATTTTTATTTATATTATGTAATAGAGGAAAGATCCTCAAATAGTAGTAAGAAAGTCAGTTAGTTATCAGTATAAAAAATAATAAATCCTCAAAAAATTTATCAAAATGATTTTAGAGTTAGAGTTTTTATATTCAATAGTTTCAATTGTCAGTCAGTTAATTAATTAAATTATGTGAGGATGAAATCATTCAAAATCTATGCTCCCCCTCCATCTGAAGAAGCATAGCTGATTTTTATTTTCATTATTGTAATATTATAAACACTCTTTATAAGTTTCATGATTTATGAAATAAGTTTGTATCCTCACTTTTTATTATAGGTTTATAAGGGTAACTGAAAAATAATCCACCATTAATAGAGAGTTATTGCAAGTTCACTTAAGGTCAGTCACTTTTCCGCTCTTATTTTGAATATGAGCATGAGCAGATCACTTACATTCTAGAACTGATTATAATAAAGAGTGTGGATATTTAAGGACAGCAGTTAGTGGTGACTTTATAGTGTTTGGGTGCGCTCGCCAACATTCGTATCAGTTTGAAGTTTTTTAATATTAAATATTTAATATCATCCATCATCTATACCTTCTAAAATGTAATTTCTAATGCCTCTTCCTAATTATGTACTTTTATAAACAAGAAAAAAGATAAACTGTAATTTAAAATTTTTAAAATAAGGTTAGAAATATGTATAAGGACAAGGACTCTAATCTCAAAATTTCAGGTTTGCAATAAGTCTTAAATAAAATTAGCAGGAAATTTATTTGCCTCTAATTGAATCGTTTATTTCAGAAACAACATAAGTCACTTTTTCTCCATATTGGGTTTATCACATTAACATTGTAGTTTCAGAGTATCACAGATTTAATGCAGAAAGAACTCAACTTCCGTAAACATCCTTAGTTATAAGACAATTTAAAATTTTTGTTTATTTCTGAAACAACCTCAGTCCTGGTCCTAGTTCAAAACATTCTTTTTACCCTCCTGAAAATTCTTAAAAAGTTACTTAGATTGTTTCTGAAATAAACGATTCAATTATGTTGTCACTATTAGTGATTGACGTTATAGAAATTTGCAATATCTCTCTATTGTCAATGCAGCTGACTGTTATTTTTGAATTCTGTATTATATAAACTTAGTTCTACCAATTTTCAAGTTTGATGATTTTTTTTTTTAACAATCTGAATGTTCTCACAACCAACTCCACCACTACTGGCATAGCTGAAGCTTATATCTTCAAATAAATGCTTGAAACCATAAATCAGGTTTGATGAAATGTTTTATTTGCAATGCTGCCTCCTAGGCTAACTCTTTCTTGTTCTTCAAATATACTATATATAAGTATTTTTTGCAGCGAAGAGAGAAAATGGAGGAAATGGGCAGACACTGTGCTGGTCCACACGCTTTCGCCGAACGTATACCGAACCCGAGCTGAAGCCATGCAAGCCTTTTCTTGGTTCTCTGACGTGGGCGAATGGGAAACCAATTTCCCAAGTTGGGAACGTTACCTGATGATCTACGTCGGAGCGGGGGCTATGTGGCTGATTGGGAAGCGACTGAAAAAGCGGCATAACCTCAAAGACGATGTAAGACAGTCGCTTTATGATGAATGCAATAATTGGGTGAGGGCAGTTAAATTGAAAGGAGGTCCGTTTATGGGTGGCAGTGATCCTAATCTCGCCGATTTGGCAGTATATGGAGTTTTAAGCAGTATAGAAGGATGTGATGCATTTAAGGATATATTAAAGAACACTAAAATTAGTCAGTGGTTTTATAAAACGAAAGAAGCTGTGTTGCAACATCGAGGCGTAAAGTTTATCTAGAAACTTATTTATTATTTTTAAGTACGTTTTTGTTGTCTAACGGACCCTTAGTAATCGTTTGCTATATTCTAGCCGTTCTAAGTGTACCACTTTGGATTAAAATTTCAGCGGTATCCAAACAGTACTATTTACTGTTGTTTTTACTATGGATTGTTTAATTATTGAAATGTCAGCAGCACTATCAATAAGGTATTTTTAAAGACTGAGCTTATTCACAGCATAAAAACTATGTACTTCATGTATTTTTAATTAGGTACACCTATTCAAAGGGTTAACTGATTATTGAACCAACTGTATCCTCTATAAAAAATATCATAATGGTAACCTCAATAGGTCGCATATCAGAAAAAGGATTGAGATTATTTAATAAGTATTTTAAAGGGTCGCTGAGCAAGTGTCTGTAGTAAAATAATTTATGGATGTACCAATCCAAAATTAGTCAACTTAGGACGTCTCTACTATAGTAAGATTTTGTACTTAAATGCTGGATGTTTGATAATAGAACTTCTTGCATAATTGAGGGTTTGTTAGACTCTCTAACAATATGAGAATGTTATTATTAAAACAAATATTTGTGTGCACTCGTTTATTTTAGAATTATACAATTTTTTTTATTGTATTTCGATTTTATGACACATGGACGCAATATAATTGGCTTAAAAATAAGAGACTATAAAACATTTATGATGAAAAATTAAATAAATAATGTACAATAGAGATTTTTCTTGTAAACTACTTATTTCAAATTCCTTCCATTTAGTCGTAGAGCTGGCGGACAAATTCTGCAAGAGTTTTCTAAAGGCTAATTTTTCTACATACCATAGTATTGAGTCAGCACCCACTCGCAAAGTTAGGTAGCGCTGCGTTCGGCGGCGGCACGCTTTGAACTATGTAGAATCAGCACATACACTACAAGAGTTTTCTAATGGTTGAAAATTGGTAATTAACTTCATTTTAATATCCAAATCCGAGAGGTAGTGGTCAGACCGCACAACTAAGTGACGCTGCAAGTCAGCAAAGCGCCGAAGTTGTAGAAATTTCTACATCGTCGCAAGAGTTTTCTAAATGCTGAAAATTTGTGGGCTTCTTTATTTTCATGTATAATTGATGAAAAAACAAGTCAGACTTCGATTTCATATGACAGAGCCAGTCAGCAGTCATCGGAAGGGAACGTATAGAGCGCACGCGGATGCTGGTGTTATCTGGGGTTTTAATTCATTTTACTCCAAATTTCATCATTGTTGCAATATTAATTAAATACTAATCTATTTCTATTGATATTTAATCACTGCATAGTAATAAATTACCATAATAATCCATTTTTATCAGTGTTATTGGACCATAATGATTGATAATTGTAGTCGATTATTCTCACGATATTAAAAATTCATAACTTTGATATTTTTATTACAAGTGTAAAAACCACGAAAACAATATACATATAGTCCCCATTTTGATATAAATTCAAATTAATTCATAATAAACAATTAAACAATATCTTACGAATTACGCGAAAAACAAACAAAGTTATAGTGAAATTGATTGCCCATTGTTGCTGGATATTATTGAAAAATATGAAGAGTATAAGAAAAAACAATAACTGGAGAACATGGTAAAACGGCTCAGTTTTACATGAATTATATCTATTTGATTGAATATTATTTATTATTCAATGCAAGAAGTATAAGAACACGGAATTTCGCCTTGTTCAAAGATATTTTACCAAGAATAACGAATTCGTTTTTTTTTTCTTAACCAGCCAAATTATGCAAGGTGGCTTGTAAAATACCATTATAACCTCTGTCAAGTTGATGAAACTCATCCAGGTTTAAGAGAAGTTTTTGAACAAGGATCGTTTGGAATTAAACGCACTGACAAATCTTTTTCCTGACAACCCATCGACCTTCCATTGGAACAAACAATGCAGATGCAGCTAATAAACTGCAAGGCATATTGCATTTCACTAACTCATTAGCTGGTCGTCAACGCTGGTGTAAGAGCCATAGCATCCGTTCGTCGATTATTTCTCACGTTTTACAACAAACAGGCTTGAAAAAACATGAGGATGTTACCAGGGTCGGACTGGCTAAATTTGGCCCCATCGGCACCACGAGTAATTGGCCCCCCATCCTACTTTCTTTGACCAACTCGATTATTCCCATAAAGGTAATTAATCACATTTAAGACAAAAATATTTAGAATTTATATATTAAAAAGTAGTGTTAAAATAGATAGTCCAAAATCATGAAATTTCAAGTACTTGGCGACGGTTTCAAATAATTTAAAAAAACTGTAAAATTATGCGTTTAAAACATAATATAAATACTGTGTAGGTAATAAATAAAAGATAAAGGTTAATTTTTATATAAAAAAATTTTAGTTTCCTAAATAAACAACAAAACGAAAAAATTTTAGATATTAAAACCAAAATAAATAAAAATAAAAGTAAAAAAGGAAAAAATCACAAATTAACATTAAAAAAAAACCGGCTTCCATAAACAACAACAAATAAGAAAAATAATATTACAGAGTCAAAAATAGGAGTGCAAATAAGTATTATTTGACTAAAACTGACTAAAAATTTCTATAACAAAATATAACGTTGTCAACAGACAAATAATTAAAATAAACAGGTATACGTACAAAATCACAAAACTAAATAAAACTACCATTCTTAAAGAACATAACAAAAATAAAAAAGCCTATTAATGATAGGTATACACAATCAGAAAAATCTGATGTGTCCAACACATGACTTTCCTATCTAGTTATTATAGGCTTTTCCGATTATTTTGTACAACCTATTGCAGAATCTCTATAAATGTTTATAGGATAAACTAAATATATACATTGTCCACATACATCTACCTCGAAACATTTTTCTATAGATATTTATTGAAAACGAAAATACTGAAAAATTAAAATTTAGCACTTTTCCATTACGGTCCATTTTAGAAAAATCATGTATAAACAAAAATTATAGAGATCGATATCGCAAACAACTTTAAGTTCAACAATTTTCATAAAAATCAGAATTTTGCACATTTTGTCAAATTTCTTGAATACGGACCATTTCAGGAAATTTTGACATAAAACAAAAATTATAGATAATAATATCAGAAGTAACTTTTATTTGAACAATTTTCTTCTCCAAACATAAATAACAGATATATTCCATAAAATATAAAAACGGCCTCCCATAAAGTACCCCCCTAGATGTTCCGACTTTGTCCAAAATCTAATCATTTCACGTCAGGCCGAAATAAACCTTAAGTTTAAAATTTAATGTTTTTTTCTTTATCCGTTTTTGAGTTTTCTTCAAAATTCGAAATTTACACATTTTCTCAAATATCTCGAATACGGTCCATTTTAGAGAAATTATGTATAGAATTAAAATTATAGAGAATTATATTACAAACAACTTTTATTTGAACAATTTTTATAAAAAAATATTTTTTTTTAAATTTTGTCAAATTTCTCGAATACGGACCATTTTAGGAAAATTTTGTATAAAACAAAAATTATAGATAATTATATTAGAAGTAACTTTTATTTGAAGAATTTTCTCCTCCAAACGCAAATAACAGATATATTCCATAAAATATAAAAATGACCACCTATAAAGTACCCCCCCAGATGCTCCGACTCTGCCCAAAATCTAATCAGTTCATTAGACGCTGGAATAAAGCTTAAGTTTAAAATTTGGTGTTTTTCTGTGTATCGGTTCATGAGTTATGCGACCTACAGACACACACACACACACAGACATCATCGAGAAAATAGTCAAAACGGATTCAGGGGACCTCAAAACGTAAAAATCCGTCGAAAACTCGAGGTCGAAAAAAATCATGATTCCTATATTTTCCTTATATCTGTATACAGATAGGAAAGTAAAAAATCTGGTGTGTCCAACACATGACTTTCCTATCTAGTTATTACAGGCTTTTTCCGGTTATTTTGTACAACCTATTGCAGCACCTCCATAAATGTTTAGAGGATAAAATAAATACATTTTCCACATACATCTACCTCGAAACATTTTTCTATAGATTTTCATTGAAAATGAAAATAATGAAAAATTTAAATTTAGCACTTTTCCTACAATTTTTCCATTACGGTCCATTTTAGAAAAATCATGTATAAACAACAATTATAGAGATCGATATCGCAAACAACTTTTATTTCAAAAACTTTTGCACATTTTGTCAAATTTCTCGAATACGGACCATTTCAGGAAATTTTTACATAAATCAAAAATTATAGATAATAATATTAGAAGTAACTTTTATTTGAACAATTTTTTTCTCCAAACATTAATAACAGATATATTCCATAAAATATAAAAGTGGCCTCCCATAAAGTACCCCCCAGATGTTACGACTATGTCCAAAATCTAATCATTTCACGTCAGGCCGAAATAAAACTTAAGTTTAAAATTTAATGTTTTTTTCTTTATCCGTTTTTGAGTTTTCTTCAAAATTCGAAATTTACACATTTTCTCAAATATCTCGAATACGGTCCATTTTAGAGAAATTATGTATATAATAAAAATTATAGAGAATTATATTACAAACAACTTTTATTTGAACAATTTTTATAAAAAAATATTTTTTTTACATTTTGTCAAATTTCTCGAATACGGACCATTTTAGGAAAATTTTGTATAGAACAAAAATTATAGATAATTATATTAGAAGTAACTTTTATTTGAAGAATTTTCTTCTCCAAACGTAAATAACAGATATATTCCATAAAATATAAAAATGGCCACGTATAAAGTACCCCCCCCCAGATGTTCCGACTCTGCCCAAAATCTAATCAGTTCATTAGACGCTGAAATAAATCTTAAGTTTAAAATTTGGTGTTTTTCTGTGTATCGGTTCATGAGTTATGCGACATACAGACACACACACACACACACACAGACATCATCGCGAAAATAGTCAAAACGGATTCAGGGGACCTCAAAACGTAAAAATCCGTCGAAAACTGGAGGTCGAAAAAAATCATGATTCCTATACTTTCCTTATATCTGTATACAGATAGGAAAGTAAAAACGAAGCTTAAAAAGTCAAAGCATTATAATAAATTGAGCTTGTGGAACTTATCGATAATTTTTTCTGGGTTAATACTATTTAAGATGTCTCTTTCCGTATTCATTAATATTAGGGCCTGCAATAATTCTTGGCCTAACAAAGATCTAAGTCTATTTTTAATTATTTTTAATAGAGAAAGTACTCGTTCGCATGCCACTAGGGTGCAAGAAAAAGTAATTAAAAACTTATAAGCAATATACAAATTTGAAAAAGTGGATATATGCATATTGTATTCTCTTAAAATTTTAAAAGTACAGTGTACGCAACCTACTCATTCATTTGTTTCAGACTTATTTATGCAGAGGTCTGTTTTTACATTTTTTTATCATCCGGTTATATTTGTGTGAAACTCAATAATTCATTTTTTAATTCTACATTATCGATCCCAATATTTCTGCAATATCAGTCGCTTAATAAATCCAAACTTTTAAAATTTCTGGTGTCAAGGTCTGAAAAATCTTCATAAATTTGTTTATTGGCTTCAGATCTCTGACTTATACTTTGAATTGCCTGATTAATTACTGATTTAAATACTTCAACTTCAAATTTTTTCATTGGATCAATAATAACGGAATCTTCAGTTGTTTCGCCTACCATACGTTTCCTTTTTCTTCACCTTTGTTGTGGCAGCTCATGTTTAATTACAATATCTTTGTTTCTAATGGTCTCAATTTGATTTATATAATTTAAAAATGCATTCGTCTTTTTAACAATTCAAATTTGTCATATAGTAAAAAAGCAAACTTTATTTATTTAAAAAATATACAAAAATGGATCTTTAATTAACAATGTTTATCGTAAGTGATTAAAATAAAAAGAACGTTGATTCCCACGTTGACATGGTATTTATAATCTCGGGTTCATTGTCGCCAAGGTGCAAAGCGCTGACTTTGCTGACGAGGCACTCCGGGCATTGAACGGTGGGTTTCTATCACATTTCTCCTCCCTCCTTTGGTCCTGGCTTCGTCCTCGAAGTCTCTACGAGTAGCTCCTGAAGAACCTGGATTTGTGCTGGTTGTAGTTTGGGCCCAAAAAGAATTTTTGATATTCTTTTCTTTTTCTTTACTACGATAGTAAAAAGGATGGCTGAAACAGAAATTATAAGGACAAGGGCGACAGTGCTGAGTCCTGTTGAAATTTGTGGCATAAGTGCTATTGGCTCTATTGGTTGGAGTTGTCCGTGGCTTTCTGGAATATTCAATTTTTCAATTTTTAATTTATGTTCTGGAATTAGTTTAATTGGGATGACTTCTGGAATGGCGATTTCTTGAATAGTTTTCTTATCATAGTGAATTCCTTCTATGTCGATAGGTTGCTTTTTCGGATTTCCTGTTGATTTATTATTATTGGGTGGACTATTCCCAATAGAATTACTTTTCGGGTTTCCTGTGAAAAGTTCTCTGTGATCAATGTTTTGGTGCAATTTTGAACATTAGGGATGAGGCATCTGGACTTCACGGGCTTGGCACATATAGTGTAATCTGCTTGGCCGGTACATGTTTCATACCATTTGCTATTGGCATAATAGTGTGCAGGAGGCAAAACCATTATGTGATCATTATTAGGGATAGGATAAATTCTAAAGGTGGGGTAAGCGTTAACGTGGAGGATTGGGATTTTGAGAATTATGAGCATTGTATTGGGTGTGACGCAAACTAGAGATTTAGATGATTCGATAAGTTCATATGGGTGTTCGTCATCGACGAGTAGGGCATTTCTTGAGTAAATTTTTATAAGGTTTTCTTTTAAGTCCTCGAGTTCTTTAAGAGTAAATAATTCTATATTTGACAAATTTAAATGTGAAAGGGTAATTGTCCGAATAAGTTTCATAAGAAATTCGTTAATGTTTTGAAGATTTATTATTTCATTATGTAGGGTAATGTATCCATCAAAATCAGCTGATAATTTATTAATTGCTAGTAAAAGGGCTCTATTATTTTTAGTTACTTGTTCTAAAAGTTTATTGAATCTCGTATCAATAGATTGGCCAAATGAGATTTGATTATTAAATTTTTTTATTATTTCATTTTGTTTAACCTCTATTGCGGTAATGTGAGTCTTTAGTAAATTTAAGTCAGAGTCGTCAGGATTTCCGGTTATGTATTTTATAGTCGTGCCAAGAAAATTAAATAGTCCTTTTTTCTGTTTTCGTGTTATTTTATGTAGGTTGTCTTTTGCTTCGCCATGTATGTGATTGTATTGAGTATTTAACAGAGAAAGTGGTCCAGTTTTTAATGAGTTTTTGAAATAATCGTTAAGGCTGATATCTAAAGTTTCTTCTAGTTTTTGTAGGTCAATGTGTAAAATGTGTCTATGATAATGTGAAATCTCTCGGGATTTGCCAATTTCTTCAGCGTAATATCCATTATTCGGAATCACTTGAATTTTGACAAGCTGTCCCTGACGTCCCAGGGAGAGGATTGTCCTGTAAAGAAGTATCGTCTTGAAAATTTTTATTTTTTATTTTTCGAATTCTTTTAGCAAATTTTAAATGAGTACTAGTGTCGTTTTGTTTATTAGTTTTACCTATAATTTTTGTGTTAATTTGTTTTTTAGGGTGTATAATAGAATAAGGGGCATTTAATTTAGGCCTATGTTTTTTCTTAGTTACATAAAGGGTTTGTGTAAGATCTATTTCAGGTACGGTTTCGGCACTTTCGTTTTGTTTTTCTAATATTTTCTGTCTTTTTTCTTTTTGTTTGTTGTATAAGTCAGTTATGAAAGGACGAAGTTCATCCTTATGTCTTTGATTGTATGTTTCATACAGGGGAAGATCAAAATCAAAATGTATTTCTTCGGCATATGGTCCATATAATATTGAAAAAGGAGAGTAATTTGTGGCACTATGAATTGATTGGTTATAGATTAATACTGCATGTGTAAATGTGTCGTCTAAGGGGTCTTGTGGGTTTTGATTTCGTAATGTTCTAAGTTTCTCAAGTAGGGTAGAGTGGAATCGTTCTACGGGGGAGTTTGATGATGAATTATTTACTGTGGTATAATGAATTTCAATTTTATGTAATTTCATAAATTCGATGACTAAGGCAGAATTAAATTCTTTGCCGTTGTCACATACGACTTTTTTGGGGTAATTGTGAGAAAAATAATGTCTTAATTTACTTAATATTGAGATTGAAGTTTTATCAGGAATGTTATAACACTGAGCGTATTTTGAGAAAGAATCTACTATTGTCAGGTAGAGATTTTTATTGCACTGAAATATGTCTATGTGTATTATGTCAAAAGGTTTCTGTCCTAGTAAAGGGCCTAATTGTGGAAGTTTGTAAGGGTGTCTTTCATATTTATTTGTTAGACAAATTTCACATTTATTAATGAGGTTACAGATTGTTGTTTGCATAGAGGGCCAGTAAAATTGATGCCTTAAATGTTTATAAGTCTCTACTATGCCGTTATGATTTTCATTATGATACTTTTGTACACATTCTATTTGTTTTTGTTCGTTTTCGATGTCTTGTAATAATGTGTTGCAAAATATAGCTTTAACAGTTGTGTCTATGTATTCACGAAAATATTTACAAACAAAAGGTCTAAATTCGTGAGGTATTTTTATAGCAAATTTTTGATTTGGCCTTAGTAAACTTTTGAATGCGTCTGTAATTTCCATTATCCAGTCATCGGTAATTGTTACAGTGTGTCTGTGTTTGTTAAATAATTTTTTATAAGTTATGTCATACTCTTTAGATTGAGGGACAAAGATAATTTGATTTGTTGAAAGGTTAATGGGTTCTTCCGAAATCGGAATTCCCGCAATTGGGTTTTCTGCTGCAGTGTGTTGCGTGTTATCAGTACTAGGGGGTTGTCTATCGTTTAATTGTTCAAAAAATTCGTCGAGGTCAAAGTCATTCAAGTCATTTAGATTTGGGGGTTCGGCACACATAGAATTGCCGGTGAGTGCATTTATCTGTACTCGAGAAAGGGCGTCGGCTACTTGATTTTCTTTTCCTTTTTTGTATTTTACCTCGAAATTATAATCTTCGAGTTTTAATCTCCAGCGTGCTAATCTGGAAGTGGGATCTTTAATTTTATAAAGCCATACAAGGGGATTATGGTCAGATTCAACAGTGAAATTTTGAGCGTATAGATAAGGGCGAAAATGTTTACAAGAATCGATTATTGCTAATAGCTCTTTTTCGGTTGTTGAATAATTTTGTTCTGCGGAGTTCAAAGTTCGAGAATAATATGCGATTGGGTGATTATCTTGTGTTAATACCGAGCCAATGGCTATATTAGAAGCATCAGTAGTTAAAACAAAATGTTTAGAGAAATCTGGGTATTGAAGAACAGGGGCATTGGATAATAGTTGCTTACATTTTTCAAAGCATTCGAGATAAAGTGAATTATTGGGGTCGATAACTGCTCCTTTTCGGGTGCAACGAGAAAATGGGGATGTAATTTTTGCAAAGATTGGGATAAATCGTCGATAGTATCCTATAAGTCCTAAGAAGGATTTAATTTCTTTTAGTGTCTTTGGGAGTGGAAATTTCTGAATAGCCTCTAGTTTAGCGGGATTTGGTTTTATACCTTCGGGGGTTACTATATGTCCAAGAAAAGCTACTTCTTTCGTAAGAAATTCAGATTTGTCAAGCTGTACCTTTAAATTCGTTTTTTGAAAAGTTTCAAAAATAGTTGCAATATGTACGAGGTGTTCCTGTAGGGATTTTGAAAATATAATTACATCGTCCATATAAACGAAACAAAATTTGTAAAGAAAAGGCCTAAGGACGTTATCCATTAATTTTTCGAAAGTGGCAGGGGCATTTTTAAGCCCAAATGGCATCCTCACAAATTCAAAGTGTCCATGAGGAACTGTAAAAGCTGTTTTTTCAATAGAGTTGGGGTGAAGTTCGATTTGGTGAAATCCCTGCGCTAAATCAAGAGTTGTAAAATAAGTTGCTTTGCCTAAATTGTCTAAAATTTCATGAATTTTCGGCAGAAGATATTTGTCGTCAATTGTATTGTCATTTAATTTACGATAGTCTATTACCATACGGAATTTTTTCTGGCCGGAAGCGTCGGCTTTTTTTGGTACTATCCAAACAGGGGCTGAATAGGGTGAAATTGAGGGTCTAATTATTTTATTATCTAATAATTTATTAACTTGTCTGGTAATTTCTTCTTGCATTACCTTTGGATGTCGAAATCCTCTAACATAAATAGGATTTTCATCCCGTGTCCTAATTGAATGCTTTATAGCTGAAGTAAAAGTTAAGTCTGATTTTTCGTCATAAAAAATGTCTTTATATTTCTTACATAATTTTAAAATTTTTTCTTTTTCCTCTAAATTTAAATGTTGAGTACGAATTATTGAAGGGTCAAAATTTATCGGACCTTCTGAGATTTCATAATTATCTAAATTTTCTACTTGTATTGGTTCTAATTGTTCGGGGCTAGGGAGGTAAATGTCATCTATATAACCGTTTGTAACAGTGTGTATTGATTCGGGAATTTGTATGTTATTTCTTTTAATTTCGGGGAAAAGTATTTCGCCACTACTTATATTAACTGGAATTTTGTTATATAAATTAAGTGTCGAAAGGGATGATAATATTAAAAGCTCTTAATGTCAGTGTTTTAGTTTGGTAGTCTATTAATGCGCGTAAACGTTCTAAATCATAATTTCCAAGTAAAATATCAAAATGTTTACTCCAATCAGCAATTCTAGCATCGATAGTTTCGTATATGTTAAATTCTTTAAATAAAGGCGTTTTAATATTTGACAAAAATGTTTGAGTGATTTTCATTGACGTTAATGTAAATGGTTTTTTATATTTGTGAGTTGGATCAAAATATGTCGCGGCTTTTGGTGAAATGATAGTGTCTGAACCTCCTGAATCAATAAGAACTTTTAATCTTGTTTTAGGCATAATAAAATAGGGTAACTGGGGATAATTATGAATATTATTTAGGTCTATTGAGGCGGCGGTTGTCCTTCTGAAAAACCGACCTGAAAATTTTTCTGATGAAAATTTTCTGTCCCGTCATCATAATTTTCTGTATCATTAAATTCAAAATTTCGGGGCAATGATTCGGAATTTTCATCCCTGGAAGTATCTATATTAAAATTATGCGTCCTTCTAGTGGATAAACTCATAGGTTGATTTTTTGTAGTAATTGTTTGTACGCCACTTATGGGAGTGGGAGAACTTTGATGATTTTGGGAATTTCTAAATGATCTATTAAAATTTTGGGGATGTTTCGGAAAGACGAATTATTCGGAAATGAAGATGACTTATTAAAATTTTGAGTGTTGTTTCTGAAATTAGAATTGTTGCCGAATTGTGACGAATTATTAAAATTTTGATTATTTCTATAAGTAAAAGCCTGTGCAGGTTTATTTTGTGAAAAGTTTGTGAAATTTGGTTGAAAATTACCCTGCGAGTGTGAAAAGTTAGGTTTATTGTATGTAGGCTTGTACGAAGTTTGTTTAATGGGATTAATTCTATGTTTTGGATTTTGCTGACCTTTCAGGAAATTCATATATTGTTGTTGACTCTTATGATTATCGTAAGTAATGCATTTTTGAAGGCCCTCTTCAAGACTTTCAATTCTAAAATGCGACAAATATTCACAATATGGTTCATTTATACCTGTACAAAAAGTTTTAAGAGCAATGCCTTTAAAATAAGGTGTTTTGAAATTTAATGTTTCGGGGTTGTCATTTAGTGATATGTGTTGTAATAAATCATTTAAATTGTCGCACACCCTTTGATGATAATCGTCATATGTCTCGTTAGTTTTTTGTACCGTTGTAGATAACTGTGTCACTAAAATGTCTTCAGAACGTCTGTCGCCGTATTTTGCCAAAAGGGCAGGTCGAATTTCATTCCAAACTGTTTTATTAGTAAAATTTAAATAGTCTCTAGGTTCACCCTTGATACGAGAAGCAATATTAGCATTTAAAATAAATTCTTGTGGTTGAGTTAGATTTTGATTAGATAAGAATACGATTAAATTATCTACTGATTTAATAAATGTGGAGAGGTTATATCTTGTAGAAAATTCGGGAAAAGTAGCACAAAGGCTAGAAATATCACTATTAGTCATAGGCATTTCTGGGCGAAGAATGTTTCGAAGATTTTCAGAAGGATTCTGAGAAGGTTGAGAACTATTCGCTTGAACAGAAATGTCGGTAGTCTCTAATTTGAGACCGGCTAATATAACGTGTACGTTTTCTTCGGAAATATTATCTAAAGTGCTCATAAAGGATAAAGGAAAATTGTACTCACAAAAGGATGATCACTGAAGATGTCCTCTGCATGCTACTTCTTCCTCTCGTCCTAGGTTCGGTGGATTTTTCGTTAAACAACTGAGTTGACCAGGAAAAGTGAGTTTTCTGTACGAAGAATCCTGTTCGCAGCGCCAGTTAAGTTAACAACACTTTAAGTTTCCAAAAAAAAGCAAACTTTATTTATTTAAAAAATATACAAATATGGATCTTTAATTAACAGTGTTAACAATGTTTATCGTAAGTGATTAAAATAAAAAGAACGTTAATTCCCACGTTGACATGGTATTTATAATCTCGGGTTCATTGTCGCCAAGGTGCAAAGCGCTGACTTTGCTGACGAGGCACTCCGGGCATTGAACGGTGGGTTTCTATCACATTTCTATATATTTCATTTAGCATTGCTTTCAGATTTGTTACCCAAATGGTATGCTTGGATAAAATCAATACTTTGATCAATCTTGAGACAGATAATTTGAGGCGGGAGTCACGTATTCAAAATTTTTTATCATGATAAATGATATGAAAAGAGTTTCATATTTGCAGAAATTTCTAAAAAAAAAAAAAAAAAGTATCCACGTAGAACAAATTGTCTCAGCAGTCTAGACTACGTCTAGATGCACCAATGTTTGCCAGATTTCCTAGATTTCGTTGAATTATTGTAAACAACATTTTTATGATGGTGGTTTGATTTATCTCTAGTGCTTGACCGTTGGCCCCCAAAAGGGTTTGGCCCCGTCGGCGACTGCCGACTGGGCCAGTCCGACACTGGATGTTACGTCAGATTTAGAAGAGAGTAGGATGACAAAAAATAAGAAGCATATATCTGCAGAACTTGATGGAAAGAATTTCATGTAACATTATTCCATTTTCATCTAGTATTGAAAAACAAGAGCTTTTTAATATTTCAAGTGTCCCTATTGAAATTTCGAACTTTTTATTAAACAGAAAATATTGGAGATGATCTCAGAAGAAAATTAGTTTTAGAATACTCTGAAGATGGAAATCGTTTCGAAAAACCGATAAAAAGAACTAAAATTCTCACATTCGCAAATACACTGAAGAAACAAAAGGTTGTGATTAGTAACAAAGTTCAATAAATCCGTATGCAGCGTGATCTTTTCGGGCTCGGGCGTCTTCTTCCAATTGCACTTGGATCAAAAAATTGATATAGAGAAAGTGTTATCGCTCCCACTAACGCCTGTACCCTTGTACGTCTAGCGTCTATGTCATCTAGACGCTATAATCTGTAAAACCGATAAGTTGGTTTTGCTAAAAACATTAGAAAAAAAAGATCGAAAGTGCAGAACCTAATTGCCTAGATGTAATTATTGTCATTGATGGGTTTTTCTTCTTGTACATATTGAAAGATATACCTTTGACATTTGGTAATATATCTAAACAAATATTACAAGCCGTAGCTAAGCAAAATGCAAGAACAATTGCGATTATCTTTGATCGATACAAATCGCCCTAAATAAAGGATAGTGAACATACTCTTCGTGGTACAGTTGGGATCTTGATTATGTTATCACAGGAATAGAACAGAATCGACCTAGAGATTTTGTTAAAGAGCTTCGAATCTTAAAGTTCAAGGAAGCTTTGGTCAAGTTTTTGATAAATGATTGGAGATCAGATGAAATGGCGCCTTACATTTTGGTATTAAAACCATATATGTAAATTTAGATTATTGCTACAAATTTGAAGTTGTAGATAATAAAGTACAAAAGACAATAGATGAAACTTTCAGTTGTCGATCACACGACGAGGCTGATACAAAAATTGTTTATCATGTTTGCAATATACCCAGACAGCACACCAAATCCCAGAGATATCCACAGAATATCTTTTGTGGATATCCAATATATCCACAGGATATCAGAAATATTCCGTGGATCTAATATGGATATCCAAATGTCCGTCTATATCCAGAATATAGAAGATATCCTAATGGATATTCAGCAAAATATCTAATGGGTATCTTCCAGAAAATACAAGAAATCCCAGAGATACCCACAGAATATATTTTGTGGATATTCAATATATTATCCAATATGGATATCCAACCAAATGTCCGTCTATATCCCAGGATATAGAAGATATTCGGATATTCAGCAAACTATTTTATGGGTATCTTTAGTAGAGGTTCATAAGTAATCAATGATTATTGAATAACGTCGAAAGAAAATAGCAGAGATAAAAAATATTTTCAACACTCTGCCTTTGATTTTGCCTACTAAGGATAAAGTCATCCTTATTGGGACTCTTCAGCAATAAATGGATTAATATCGATAGAAATAGATTAGTATTCAATTAATATTGGAACAATGATGAAATTTAGAGTAGAGTGAATTAAAACCCCAGATAACACCAGCATCCACGTGCGTTCTATACGCTCCCTTCCGATGACTGCTGACTGGCTCTGTCACATGAAATCGAGGTTTGACTTGTTTCTTCATCAATTATACATGAAAATAAAGAATCCCACAAATTTTCAGCATTTAGAAAACTCTTGCGACGATGTAGAAATTTCTACAACTTCAGTGCCTTGCTGACTTGCAGCGTCACTTAGTTGTGCGGTCTGACCACTACCTTTTGGATTTGCATATTAAAATGAAGTTAATTACTAATTTTCAACCATTAGAAAACTCTTGTAGTGTATGTGCTGATTCTACATAGTTCAAAGTGTGCCGCCGCCGAACGCAGCGCTTCCTAACTTTGCGAGTGGGTGCTGACTCATGTACACCCTCAATACTATGGTATGTAGAAAAATTAGCCTTTAGAAAACTCTTGCAGAATTTGCCCGCCAGCTCTTAGACTAATTTCTGTTGGTCTCAAGATTGAGTCTGTGTTCCTTACCTCTTCCTTCAATTTGCAACCGTTTTATATGCCCTTCTCAACAATAGTTAAATTAGCAGTATTAAATAATAATAACTAGAGAGCGGATTAGTTAGATTTTCAAGATTTTTCTCGAAAAAATGGGGTCTTATTAAAACTCAAATGTGGAAATAACGATTTTTATTGGATCAAATGTGGTTTATTACACACAAAAATTATAAATAAATCTAAATAAATGCAAACAAAAAAAAATATATCAAAACTACACTTACTATATGTACATTTTAAATATATCCCATAAAGACAAATCATATTAGTACCTTTCTTTTTATATAACAGATTAAAAATGACAGAAAGTACAGCCATTCACTTAAAACAGTAAAAAACGTCCATACATTATTTTTTTAGATTTTTATCACAAAAGCTTGTCATAAGTATTTCAGTAAATCTAAAAATAATAGAGAATATTGACTGAAATTAACTGGTTTGAATAAGTTAATGATCGTTAGCGTTAGATATATTTAAATGTTAATTTACAATATTTATAACTCTTTTTGTATAACTTTAAAAGCAGTTTGTTTAATTTTTAATAGATATGTAAATGTCGCAATAGACAGTCTACAGATTTATAAAACGATAAAGATTACCTCTGGTATTTTGATATTCGGTCAAATTCAATCAAGACTCTCTTGTCTTCATAAAACTACTTTGGCAAAAACCGTTGAAAAAGTTGTAAGCAAAGCACAAAAAACCAATTCGAACTTTTCGTTTTTTGTACAAAGCGTCACAAATTTCACATAAATATATTGACAGTCTACTGATTTAATAACAATTGTGGAAAGCAACAGCTACGTTAACGTATATACAATATCAAGCAATTCGCGTTTAAGAAGTTTTTCAATTTTCTGGAAAATCAGCCGATATATCCTAGGGCAGACGTTTTTAATTTTACAAGATAAAGATGAAACTATAATAATATAATAAAAATAAGGTAAAGAAAAGTAACTAATTTTATTGCAGATTAAATGTTAAAATTCAATAAAACTTAGTGTGTAACAAAAAGATGTACACTAAATTTAACCAGTTTCTGCGGTCGACAATAAGTCAATTTAATAAAAAATGGATAGTAAAAAAGTAGAAATTTTAAAAGTGATTTTTTGTTATTACTCTAAAACGTTTTAATTCTGTAGGTTTTTGGAAGGGTTCTGCTCCCCTTTGGCCCCCTACTTTTTTAGACAATGAAATTCAATTAAAAACCGGACGTCACTGAAATCGTATTTTTTTGTCTCTTGGTATTTGTAAAAGCCTTAATTACTGAGTTATAGTCGACCCCTGAAGGAATGTTATAGCCAAAAATACTCGCAGTGAAATTTTTTATTGATGTTAAACCACTGAATTTCATGATCTTTTTTTACTATTTTACTTCATGGATCGATAATTCAAAGAAAATTGTACATGAACTTGTAAAATAGTAAAAAAAAAACCAACATATATTCATTTGTAGAATTAAAATAATTTTAAACACTACTAACTCCATGTTATTGGCCCCTGTATACTAACATCCCATTTTACATTTTCATAAAAATATTTAAGTCGTTTTAGAGTAAGAGCAAAAAATTTCTCCTTTCAAATTCTGTAACTTTTTTATAGAAGCTAGTTAACTTGAATTGACTTATTTCTGTCTCCAGAAATTGTGGATAAATTTACTGCACAGATTTTTGTTATATATTGGGACAAAATAAAACATTTTTTTTAATATGATACTATGTAATTAGTGAATGAACAATAATTGGGGTTAATCGGCAACACGAGAAACAATATACTTATTTTATTATCATTCATTGATAACAAAAATGTTAATTTTGTGTGCCATTGAATCAATAAAGGATTGCGTTTTTCAGGGGAAAATCCATTCAAAATCTGCTTTATTTTGGCTTTAAGATCTGGTAACGTCCGTTGTGGGTTGTTCTTTAATATCCGTTTCATTTTATGCCATACTCAAATGCCTTCATTGACATTAAGGTCAGGACCTCCAATAGGCCAAGAAAGAACACCAAACTACTTTCTTGCAATTTTAGAGGTATGATCCCAGACAGCACACCAAATCCTTTGGATATCTACTGAACATCCCAATATCCACTGAATGTCCAGTCCATGGTAGATATCTATTTTATATCCATGAAATGTAATTTATAGACATGCAAATGTCCATAAATAATAGTAATTATATAGCAAATTATTAAAAAATTACGCCATTGTGCTCGCCATTGTGGCTAATAGTACCGTTCAGATATTTAAAATTAATTTTTTTAAGGTGTATTCAATATTCCATGGACATCCACTAAATATATCAAAGTCTAGGCGCGAACACAAACCATCGTGGATATCCACTAGATGTAATTTTTGATTTTGCTTACTAAGTATAGATGGCGATACTACTTTCGCATCTACTTATGCTCAACCCGCCGTAATTGAGTTCGATCGAAATTTGTTTCACAATCAGACTCCATTAGAGACTGGAGTCGAGAATTTCCATTTATTGCTGAAGAGTCCTAATAAGGATAACTTTCTCCTTAGTGGGCAAAATCAAAGGCAGAGTGTTGAAAATATTTTTTATCTCTGCTATTTTCTTTCGATTTTATTCAATAATCATTGGTTACTTATGAACCTCTACTAAAGATACTTATAAAATATTTTGCTGAATATCCGAATTCTTCTATATCCTGGGATATAGACGGACATTTGGTAGGATATCCATATTGGATATATTTGATATCCACAGAAAATATTCTGTGGATTTCTTATATTGTCTGGAAGATACTCATTAGATATTTTGCTGGATATCCATATGATATCTTCTATATTCTGGATATAGACGGACATTTGGATATCCATATTAGATCCACGGAATATTTCTGATATCCTGTGGATATATTGGATATCCACAAAAGATATTCTGTGGATATCTCTGGGATTTGGTGTGTTGTCTGGGGACAATCTGTTCCATCCTGCTGAAAGATTTAACTTCACGATATTTTGGTAGCACGATATTTCGCAGCATTCACAGTACCTCAGTAACATCAATAAATTCAAAATAGCCTAATCCTGAAGCTGAATTTTATATTGTCCCAATATTCATGGGACACATCATTTTTGATCATTCATTCAAGTCGGTATTAGTTAGCGATACACAGATCCGGAGAATATTTTATAAATTATCTTGTTTTGCTTGATAACATTCATCACTCATTCTTGAATCTCTAACCTGACACAAGGTGATAAACGAACTACTCCAAGATGCTTGCACGATGCTTGCCCGATTGCGTCCTTGAACGAAAATCGAAGTTTGAGTATAACTGCTCTAAAGTTCCAGGTGGCAGGGGCGCATATACGGGGAGGGGGTAATTGCCCCCCAGAATTTTTAAACCTAACTTTTTATAGGTACTAAAATTGTATTATTAGCAGAAATATAGTCTTAAATATTACCACTACCCACAGTTTTAAATTCTGGATGTGCCACTGCCGGGTGGTTTCAGCGTTTTACAGTTTCACACACTTAAGCATAATATATAACCACCGTAACGTAATTTAAGAACTTAACATAAGAAGTTAAAATATTGAATTTACGTATACTTATTTATAAATGTTCGTAACGTAACTTAAGAACTTAGCGTACCGTAGAAAGTTCGCCAACTTTTAACTTAACAACTTAAGACCTTATGGTCAGCCATGAAATAATTCTGAGTTCAGCATGTGATATCTGTCAATTATTCTTTTTATTAACCGACTTCAAAAAAGGAGGAGGTTATCATCAATTCGTCGCGATATTTTTTTTTTTTTTTTTATGTATGTTCAGCGATAATTCTTTAACACGGTGTCCGATTTTAATAATTCTTTTTTTGTTAGAAAGGGGCTACTTCAGGGGTGGTCCCATATAAATTTGGTCAAAATCTAAAAACGGGTCCATGAGAAAATCCTCAAACTCTTCATTTTTCTATGTATGTTTAGCGATAATGCTTTACTACCTTGTCCGATTTATATGATTCTTTTTTTGTTAGAAAGGGGGTACCTCAGGGGTGATCCCATATAAATTTGGTTAAGATGTTGTGATGGCATCTGCACGTTTTTGAAGTCGGTTTTTTTAAATTTTTAATTTACACTTGTTTTTTTTTATAAATGAATGGACAAATACCATTTGTAAACTATCATTCTCCTTTTTTATGGACATGCATTTTCATAAATGATTTGTGTTTATGCTATTGGGGATAAACTATTTATGATATATGAGTGTTGCTGCATATACCTATAAACATAAATTCTAGAACTGAAATACGACACACATTAGTTTGCTAGGAGAGATTAAATTCTCATTATTGCTCAAAAACAATCAACATATTCGGTAAACTATTCTGTTTTATTATATTTATATAGTATTGCTTATAAAGTAATTAATATATTCTTCCTATATAGCAAAATCATAATTTATAAGTTTTATTTGGAGGTTAGGTACATAGTTTACACTTGTTTATTTCATAAGGTTGTCAGTAATTTGATAATCTCTGAAATACAATACGCCTGCTCAACTCTAACGTTGCGGACATTTATAAATAGACTTTATTTTTGTATCTTACGTTAAGTTTCTACGGCGTTAAGTTACGTTACGATGGTTATAAATTATACTTTAATGTAATTCCTTGCCGACGCTTGTCCTAGGGTATATCAAGAAATTTGGATTAGCCATCGACAGTTTGAAATGGTGCAAGTATAATCATTTCGATGACTAAGGGCCAATTCCACCGTTGTGTGTTAAACGAAGTTTAAATTACTAAACGTAGATTAAAATGATATTGTTAATGTCAAAATGTCATTTTAATATTCGTTTAGTAATTTAAACTTCGTTTAACACAACGGTGGAATCGGCCCAAAGAGGAAAAAATATGTACAATTATGTGAAATCTTTTTGGTTCCCAAATATTGTCTACGTTCATTTGAAACGGTTTACCCGTTACTAAGGCAACAATCAAGACTTGGCCACTAAAAAAAATTATCTAATGTGAAATGCTTTACAATCAAATTATATAAACTTAGGTAAATAAACGCTAGGCCTTTATTCGCTAATTTGTGATTCAACGCTATCGTAGGAATTTGAAATCCTAAATGATTTCAATAGAACGGTGCCTACTGTTCCTATGAAAACGGCAAGCACGTGACTCGAGAATACAGGCCCAGCTAATGACATTTTATGATTTCTTTCAATTTTAAAGTGTGTCGGAAACAGTCTGATTTTGTTAGTGTCAAATGCTGAAAAAACAGTAAATGAGGAACATATTGTAATTAATTATTTGACAGATTTAATAGAAAATTGGAAGTGCTGCTCATAAAATATTGGTTATAACAAACAAAAATCACTACCAACTAACTGTTAAATACAATTTCTTGTGTAAGTATACTCGGATGTTTACCATACAAAACTGAAAAACCTGCTAAATGCCAAATAAACGCTAATGTTTAAAATATTCTTAATGAATTTCAAATGTTTATAAAACATATCTAATGTAAATTTTACTGCCGTGGACAATGTCACGGCATTTTCTAGAATAAGCCTAAGCCAGTTAGGTCTACTTATCTTTTTTTATGTGAATTTTATAAATATTTTGTTAATTTTAAAGACATTTATATGAAAAAGATATTAAATAATTATGACGAATGTAATTCTCTAATTAATTTTAAACTACTTAAATGTAATTAACATAAAATTATCAATTCACATCAGAATTAGAAAGAGCGGCATATTTAATTCAAAAAGGTACTCCAACTTCTTTATTTATATAAAGTGTGTTTACTTAAGTTCGTACCATATGGGAAACATTAGGTTCTTTCGTTCGTCCCACTGGTGTAGGAATGAACTACACCAACACACACCGTACCTTTCGTTTGGCCCGGTGTAAAATCCACTACACCTTCCTATCAGCGATGTGGTGTCCACTGGTGGATATGTTCTCCACCAGCTATTTAGCAGGAGTGAATTACACTCGACATGTGTATCAAGAATCATGAGGAAGTAAACTAGGTAAATGAAGGTAGTGTAATTTACACTGGTGGACGCTGCACCAACAGTGAACGAAAGAACCTATTATTAGTTTTATGAAAAACAGTTATTCTTCATAAAAAGTTCTGCATATGGTCTAAAACCCAAAATACGACCATCGGATATCAAATCGAAAAATATAAAATTTATGCATAGGTAAAGCATACTATAGGATGGTCTAAGACAGTACAATGATCTCCAAGCATCATAAATAACATAAGGACTACTGACCTCTTTAAAAAAAAACATTAAAAACGTTCTTAACTGACTCTTCTTAGTTGACATTTTCAGGTTTAAATAATAGTGTGATATTAGATATTAAAGGTTCTTTCGTTCGTCCCACTGGTGTAGTTGGGTGTAGTAATGAATTACACCAACCCACACCCATACCTTTCGTTTGGTCCGGTGTAAAACCCACTATACCTTACTGTCGGCGATGTGGTGTACACTGGTGGATATTTTCTCCACCAGCTATTTAGCAGGAGTGAATTACACTCGACAATGTGTATAAGGAATAAGGAGGAAGTAAATTAGGGTAAATAAGGTGGTGTAACTGGTGTAATTTACACTGGTGGACACTACACCAATAGCGAACGAAAGAACCTTAAATTACTGTATTTGTATTAATTTTATGTAACATTATACAATTTTTATTTGAATTCTGGGTCTAGATATTCCGTTTTGTATTTCTTATTGTTAATAAACTGATGGAACCTTACCATAGTGTTCCAATTATAGGTAGAGATATTTAACGAGCCCGACATCCATGAACTCGGGACCGACGGCTTTGCATCTCCTCCGAAAAGTAAGTACAGCCCATGATATACCTCGTACTCATTGATTATAACGCCTGCCCGCTGTGGTATGCAACTAAGCAAGCAGTTTATTTACCCATCCAACTTCTGTGGTGGGCCTGGCTTGACTGCATGTATCGATACACTATAAGTAAACCTGCTAATAGGGCCGCTGATCCCAAAACACTAGTTGGAATTTATAGAATAAACGAAATTGATATTTAGTCTAGGATACACTGACACATTTTTCATAGTGAACATCAAAACACTAGTTAGAGAATTGATAAATTAGGAGAAATGAATATCTGACCCTAGTTTTCAACTTTTCTTATTAACAATTTTCGATACTGTTAAAAATAAAGGTACTTTACCCTTACATAAAATTCATATTTTTCGACAAACCTCTGATGGGTTGTATTTTGGGTTTTAGATCATGCAGAACTTTTTATAAAGAATAACTTCTACATAAAACTAATAATACAAATTATTTCTCTTTCTAAAACAGTTTTTAACTGATAAATTTTATTATTTAGATGGGACCAAATTATAATGGAAATAAAATTATTTAAAATTTTTAACACGATTAAGTCAGAAAAAAGAAAAATATTTTTATTGACATCGATAACTGACTTATCTTTATTATATTTAATGCATTCACAACCACACGGAAATTTTTAATTGTTTCAAAAAGTTGTCTTTATTTCCATTATGTAAAAGACACATATCACCATTTTATTGATAATATATTATGCGTATAAAATTTTGATGTCTCAAGTTAACTAGTCGTATGTCTTTGACAAAGGCCAATTAACCAGTTGCCTAAGTCCAATGATCTGTAATATTCAGATTACAGATCAGTGCCTTAAGTCAGACAATAAATAATATTAACATTAATTTACCAATTAAAAAAAAAAAAAATGAATATTAAGAAAATATGAAACGAAAAATCATATAATGTATATTAAATTATTACAGGGTGTTTATTAATTATAGTTTAAGGCACAACCAATTTATGTAAAACAAACTCGTCTGATGTGCAGAAGCAGAAAAATATATTTAAAGATTGGCATGTCGGGGGAAGAACTAAGATAAACGTAGGCACAAAATGTGATATTAATCAAATTCAATCAGAAACGCTTCTATACTCTAAATGGTTACATTAATATCAGCGTTTTTACTCTAACCTTCTTTTACCAGGTTTCCACTTCAATAAAGGTTAGTACCAACGATGTCAAATCAAAGAAATAAGATAATTTTGCATATGCGTGAAACGTGGCAAAAAATAAATATGAACACAGAAAAAATATGGAACGTTATAAGTTTCCAAATAAATCAATGTTGTCATGGCAACGTGACAACGCACAAACGGTGTTTTCGAATTGGTCAAATCTTTTTTGGTCTTCAAAGGTATCTAATACGTCAAAAGAGTTAAAGGGCACTATTTCATACCACCAAATAATTGGTGTTGTCAAACGAAATTATATGTTTGACAACGATGACAGCTGTTTCTATGGTTGCTTTGTTTTGTTCTAAACTGATTATATAATTTACAAGTAAAACAATAAAACACCCTGTATCAATTAGATTAGATTCTTACAAAAACAAGTCTAAATTCACAACGCAGAAACTCATCAATTTGTTTTTTAATTGTATTATAAAACTTATTTTGCACAGCCACTTAAACAAATATTCGAAATTATGTTAAAAATGATACAGACTATTATAGAAAACTGCATTAATTTATTATAATATACATCGAAAAGTTCGGATTTCTATTGTCTTTAATGCTGCGAAATTTATTTTTCTTTAATTCACTATTATAGAACCCATTTTAGAGGAATGTTTTTATTCTTAAGCTTAATTTGTATTTGAAGAAAAATGCGTTTTTTATTATATAGCCAAATATTTATAATTTATGATCGAAAAATTACCGCAATAATTATAGTATTAGCCTAGTAACTAAAATTGTATCTAATAACGCTATCTTCAAAATTATTATGTAATCGTCTTCTACGGCAATGTCAGAATACATTAAATGGCTACTGTTACTAGAATACGAAATCAATGAAATAGTCGACCTCGATTAATATTCTCCAGCTAAAGCTCTCGGGCTCTATTCAGATTATTAGGTCTCATCAAATTGATATTAAAATATTCTCGTGATTCAGACGCAACAAACATATCTGACTATTTATAAAGATCTTGGTATATTACCCTTAACTATACCCTACCGAAAAAAACAAAAAAGTCACCAATTTCATTTAAAAGAACGATTTTCAAAAATACTCTCTAGGTTTACTCATAAGGGCCACAGATTGGCTTACATGTGCGCCGTACATGTATGTCATACATGCTTACATGTTGATGTGTGCCAGAGTGAATGGTGAAAAATGGCAAGCATATATGTCGTACAAGTTTTAGGGCTTGGCTGAAATTCATCAACGTACAAGCTTGAACGTCCTAAGGTACAGTTTGTTTTCTGATTTCACGATATCAGATTTAAGACTTTCTTTCAAAAGTAAATTTCATTCACTTTATAAAAGTTATCCCTGTGTATAGAAAATCAAAAGTAGTGATTACAAAAACTGTAATAAAAAAAGATACAGTTTATATTATATTTAAAAAATATTTTATTTATCCAGCCTCAGGTAATTTCCCCAATCATCATTCTTCTAGAAGATTAATATTGGTGTATTTTAAACTTTTAGGTCTTTTTTTCACCCATTTTGTGGTTTTTCCATCAATTTATTTGTTTCGTTTTTGATTAAAGAAGCGTACGCTACTGCTAATTAAATATAAATAGTGACCAAAATTAAAATGGATGAATCATGAAATTTTAAAGATGGGAGAGGATCTGGAAAACTTGTTCTGGCTCTCAAAAAATTTTTCTAATATAGAGGTTTTGCAGAATTACAAAACACAAAAGAAAATGTATTCTAATAAAGTTAATTGTGCTAAAAACTTTTTTTAAATAGTTTAAAAGATAAGAATACTCGTCAAAACCAAAAACATATTTGGAACACTGTAAACACCGCAAGAAGTAAATCTAATTGTAAAAATTTGCAATCTGTTCAAGTTTGTAAAAACTATTTCTTCCTCTATTGCCATATATGATAAATTACATTTCCATCCGACCTTAAAATTGGGGCAGCAACACCAGTCTTTAAAATTTATTGGAAAACTACAAACCAATCTCTGTTCCCACAACATTCTGCAATATTTTTTAAAAAGGTATACACAAACATGTCATTTTTACAAAAGTTTAATATCATATCATCAGCAAGGTTTTCTGACAAATTGATCCACAGTTACAGGTTTTTAAAATTATATTCACAGTCATTTGGACAGAAAGCGATATGTGGCTACACTCTTTTTTGACGTGTCAAATAGTAGAGTGTATGTATTAAAATATTTGCTCTAGAAAATGATTTACCTCCTAGTCTTTTGTCACAAGCTGATTTTTTCAGAGATGAAAGACCGTGAAGAAGGGCACTATAATCAAAAATCCAGATATTGATATCACCGAATAGAGAAAAAAATACTAATTTTTGGACCAATGCACAATAAAATCTTTGTAGGGAGTAATTGTTTATAGTTATTTAAAAAAAATCATTTGCATTAGTGCTTACGGCCGAAAAAAAAATATAAACGTAAATATCTCGGTTTCAGCCCTTCAAAAATTTGGTTAAAAAGTCGTCTTTTTTAAATATACCACTCATTTAACAAAAAAGGAAGGCCTAAATGAAAAAAAAAAAACAATTCCTTATAAAATTTTTGCTTACGTGTTGAAAAGGTAACAGAGTAAAACCATAATTTTTTGCTTTTGAATTAACAAAGAAATAACATTAAACGATGAGAGATGTCATAGGTTTGCTGTAATTAATTCTCACCACCAATTTCATCAACTCTCAGTGTATCTTTCTCTTCGCCTTCAAACGTAAGATAGCTTTGTTTCTCTCTACATGCCGGCTGATGTATCACATTATTGATATGGTAGGATTTTTTCATTTTTTTAATATGAAACTTCTCGATAGGTGCCAATGGGCAATGTGTCAAATTGTTATCTATTTTTACTAAAGAATTAATAAGTGTATGTGTTATATATTAAAGTACCTAATAAATTGGAAATAAATATAGACATTTTTGGGTCTTTATTGTATCTACATTCATTCTGTTGCAACTGAATATATTTGGGTAAGTTATAAGTTTTCGTTTAAAATTTTAATTACGGATTTGTTGTTGCAAGAAGTAAAGACAAAAATGATATCAAAATAGGGATGTTCCTAATACTCGCCAAGTCAATATGCTTGTTGATGCAAAGGATGGAAATTAGAGGTCATAATTTTAATTGCATATTTCATGTTTAACGATGAGACAGGGAAATTTCACTCAAAATACCTACTAAGTTTATTTTATCCTGAATAGGCCACAACTGATACTTGTTTATATTGTTAGGTACTGTTGTCAACAATCCAGTTATAGCCTACTCCGGTTAAAATAAACTTGGAACAACGAATATTACTTTGTCATGTATACTTACGGTCCTAAGCAATTACTTTTTATTGTTGTTTTAAAGAATATTTATACAGTATTGCATTTTTTTTTAACAGAAATCAAATTAGAATGGACAGCACAAAGGATACAAGTTCAGAAAGCGAAATTGAGCCTCTTGTGTCTTTTAGGTGTCAAAATAGACCGAAGTGCATTATATATGATTATAAAGGCGAAATAAAATTAGATGTAATATTGACATTATTAATAATACAATACAAAAAGTCATTTCAGATGCTTAAAGTAGTAGTAAATTCGACGAAGTATATATATTAGTTATACGAGTAAAAGAAATATTGAAGCGAAGAGAAAAAGTAACGCAAGACTTAAAGAATATATAAAGTCTTATTAATTTATTTTAAGAGGTTTTTGACTAAAAAGATATGGTTCAGAACAAAGCGAGGAGACTCAAGATGATTTCTAGCAGTAGATAATTTAAATTTGGAAGAAAACCTTCTAAAAAATTCACCTGCTTTTCATTCTCTGACCGGCTGTGATACAACCAGCCAATTATTTGACATTGGGAAAAGAACCTGTTGGAAAACGTGCCTTGAACGCAATCACCTTTTGGGTGGATGTGGTACTGATCAGTAATCTAAAAACATATTCCCTAATCTTGAATTTTTTTTATAAAAATGTATTCAAAAACTGCCAATGTTACTTCCATTAACATTTTGAGGGAATTAATGGTCTCTTCAAAAACCATCGCTAAATTGCCACCGACTGAAGACGTCCTAAGATTACATTGTTTAAGATGTTTTTACCAGCTAAATATTTAGCTAAGCTCTTTTAAGCCGCAGATGCAGCTTCCTAATGTTGAAGAGTATGGATGGAAAGTAGATCAAGATGGAAGTCTGATACCCATTCTTAAGACTCTGCCCGACCTGCCACCATACATAACAGAACTTAAATCTTGCAAATGCAAAAAAGATACTATACACCGATAATTTTCATAGATGTACAATATTCTAACAGTATTATTCTGTTCGAAACTGCGGAAGCAAAATTTGCAAATGCAGGAAAAAAACTGCAGAAATAGTTTGACAACAGCCTCTAATGTTTTGGAAAATGTTGATTCGTGTGGTGAATCTGATTAGTATCAAAGTCTTGTACTTATAAATTTTAATATTATTAATTTATGCTTTATATACTTCTAATTATTATTATAATTGTTTTTATATTGGAATTTATTGTATTATGCAAAGCAATACCCTTACTGTTTGTAATCGATACTTATATATACTGTGTTTATACCTTCAATAAATAGTTTATATTTTCTTATTCTTTATTCTCTTCAAAAAATAAAAAAATCATGAAATAATACACCCTATTATTCATAGCGGATAAATCAATAATCCCTGTATAAAATAATATAAGATAGTCAAACTGATTACATACCTTTCATCACTGAGAGACTCATAGAGAGTAGAGAGGTTCTGCCTTCAATGTTTGCTTTCTAGTAAAACCATGACACCACTAATTGTTTATTGCTCTATTTTTTTTACGGTGGTATCAATAACTCGATTTTTTATGATAGTGCCCTTTTGCCCTGTCTAATTTTGTATTACCTCCGGAATAATCGTTAGCTTATCATGTACTTTCATTCCTGAAAAATTCAGCTCGTGACACTGAAGTGAGAGGCAAAGTCAAAATAAGTTTTAATCTACACCATACTAAAAGGCTTTTGACACAATTGACATAACTATTATTGATAATAAGTTATTTGATCTGGGATTTAGAGGATATTTTTTTGCAATGACTGCCTTCTTATCTCGATATAAGAAAAATTACAAATCCGAACACAGAAACGTTGATCGTGGTGTACCACATGGATCTATTCTTGGGCCCCTGTGTATAAAACCCTACTGTCATTCATGTACGTCAAGCATGTATGACAAACATCAATAATTCATATGTATGCTAGTCTGTGGGCACTTATAAGATGAATTGCTATGAAAATAGCAAATAGGATATGAAATTTATTAAAAGAGAATGTCACATTCCCCAGCTATCGACAAGCAGCTTATTCTTGCAGCTCTAATTTAAGCTTCTTGTACGTATTTCAGATAAAAGGTATTTATAGGAGCTCCCTAACCTGTTTTGTGAAATCCATTTACGTTTACCTAAATATGTATCTCTATATTCCATATTCTGGCATCAGTAGTCACTTAGCGCATCTACACTTATCATTCTAAAAATCGCTGAAGCTCATGAACAATATTTTTATATGATTATCCCGTCATTAATGATATTTAATTGTTGACTTATTTAAAATACCAATTAGGAACAATTCAGTTGTATAAAGCTTCATTAATACTGAAAAATACAACAAAAAATTACTAAATACAATCAAAAGTCGTACTGATCCATTCAGAAAAATTTAGAATGATTTTGCGTCCTAATTTAAAAGTTATATGTGCAGCGTAAACAATATTTTCTTTCATACTATTCATAAAGTGCAGGCATACATAACAGAAAAGAAAACGAAAAACACATCTGCCAAGAACTTTGTGAATTATTTTCAAGGGCATTTTAATACTTATTTGTAGTGTAGCTGTATTTGAAAAGCTTTTTTACAGTTGAAGTGTTTCAACTAGAAAATAATCCACTAACTCTTAGACAAATAAATACATACATGAATTGATGCTTTAATTAAACTGCAAGCCTCAGCAAAGATGTCGAAAAAACAGTATTTTCGCATGTTGGTAGTATGAGGCTTCCAAACATTTTTTTTTTGTTAAGCTACATCCACAGGATGCATAATTTGCTATGAAGTGTGTCTCAAGATGGAAGACCATTTTGTGAATCACATTTTAAGTCCCTTTTTCAAATTTCATTAAGGGTTATTTAGTGTGAAATGGTCGAGTTGAGAGATGATATAACTTATTTAAATAAGGCCACTATTGAATAAGAACGAGTATTATTTTGTACAGTTGTATATCCTACACAAACTTATTTTCTCTCTTTCAAAGATTTAGTTTGGATTCGCTTTTTAAAATAGTTATTTGTGTACCAAGGCCGTAAAATTGATCTTCTGGTTAGGCCAAAAAAGATCATACGGTCGAGGTGCACACAACATTTTTTAAGCGACTGTCTTAACAAGTAGAGCCACTATTTTTTTGTTTTTGAAAATAGACTTAAATGCAAGAATTATTTTAAATTTTTATTGATCGAATAAAAATCCATTGTTAAATAATAAAATTAGTACAGTATTCCTAATGATAATTATGATAAACCTGTGGCCGTAAAAAAAAAGTGACACTTTAAAGCGACCGTAAAGTAAATGCAGTCAAAAAAAAGTGACATTTTAGGAAGGATAATAAATCCGTAACATATCATTTTTTGTGACAGTCGCTTAAACAACGTTCAAGATAAATCAGGCCTTTTAGTCAGACTAATCTAAATTTCATTCAGAAAATCTATGTAATTATGAAACATAATTGATATTTTTTAATTATAATTTATTCAACTATATATTATCTTTATAAATTACTTTTGCTTAACATAAATCAGCACTATCTGTATCTGCCATTATTGGATATTCCCTTAGATAAAAGAGACCAGAGATATAACATACACCGGTTTTAAACCTGCGCAAATGTTGCCAATTTCTAAAGAAGGGTTAACGGAGTGTGGGAACTGGGCGGCGACACGCGGCGACCCGAACTCTGTGACAGGGACCGGACTTTGTTTATTAGCATCGTAATGAACTATTAGGTTTATTTAAAAGGTGTTTAATCGAATTTTGTATTATGAAATCAAATTATCGTGATTTTTTAATATCAAACAGATGCCACGACATTTTATGTAAAGAGAAGACCTTTTATAGTATATTTCGTTAGCGTTTATTTACTACGGACAATTCTGCAAGAGATTACAGTAAAATGTTGAAATAGAATATATTGTTAATAGAGCAAAAAATGTTACTCATTGTCTACGAGTATTATAAAAATAGCATGTGCGCAGGCTAATACTGCAAATCTACCCTTATGAGTTGAACATTATATTTTTTCTACGGCTATTACATATTATTAAAAATTAGTCAAAATGAGAAAATGCTGTTTTGTATTGTAACCTCAGAAAAAGTATATTAAGGCTTCTTTCTTTAAGAATATTAATTATTATAAAGGATGAGTCACATAAAACTCTAGAAATGCATATGTCCGAAACCAGATAACATTTTAAAATTTAAATCTATTAAAAGTCATTTGGTCGCTAGGGATGAGTGATTATCGAAATAAATTATCGATAATTGAAAATAATCGATTATTTTCGATCAATAGATTATTTTCAAACAATATATTTTTTGTCATTTCCTTTAAAATCGACTACTTGATTATCTTTGAAAAATCAAAAATAATCGATTAATTAAAAAGCCAATTAACCGATAAATCAGTGTTTACAAAATATAATATAAATAGAATTATCGTTTATTTTAAATAATCGATTATTTTCAAATAAACCATTTTTTTTCGTCCATGGAAACAGATTATTCGATAATCTTTGAAAAATCGAAAATAATCGATTAATCAAAAATAATCAATTAATTAAAAAGTCGATTAACTGGTAAATCGATTTAAAAAAAAAACAGAATGATCGATTATTTTAGATCAATCGATTATTATCAATAATCTATTTTTATTGTATTTCCTTTAAAATCGTTAATTCGATTATCTTTGAAATACCGAAAATAATCGATAATTCCAAAATAATCGCCTAATCGAAAATAATCAATTAATTAAGAAGCCGATTCTATGATAAATCGATTATTACCAATAATCTATTTTATTGTATTTCAAAAATATTCGATTAATTAAAAAGTCGATTAACTGACAAATCGATTTAAAAAAAAAAAACAGAATGATCGATTATTTTAAATAATCGATTATTTTCGATCAATCGATTATTATCAATAATCTATTTTTATTGTATTTCCTTTAAAATCGATAATTCGATTATCTTTGAAATACCAAAAATAATCAATAATTCCAAAATAATTGCTTAATCGAAAATAACCAATTAATTAAGAAGCCGATTCTATGATAAATCGATTTTCCAAAAAATAAAACGAATTATCTATTATTTTCTAATAATCCTTTTTTCATATTTCCTTTTAAATTGATTATTCGATTATCGAAAATAATTGATTATTAAAAAGCTGATTATCCAATAAATCGATAATTTTAAAAAAATAACCAAAATATCGATTATGTAAAATAACCGATTATATTCAATCGATTATTTTCATATATCTTTGAAAAATCGAAAATAATCAAATAATTAAAAAACCGATTAAATGATAAATCGATTATTTTGAATAAATCTACTTTTTTTGTATTTCCTTTAAAATCGATTAATACATTATCTTAAAAAAAAAACGAAAATAATTTATTAAAAACAGCGGATAAATCGATTTTCATTAAAAAATATCAGAATTATCGATAAATCGATTATTTTTGTAACCCCTATCGGTCGCTTGCTTTTATCTGAGCATTTAGCTCCAAAATTTAGAGATTCGGATTTTTTGATCCAGTTATCTTTGAAATCGCATTCGCTTGTATAATAAATAAATATTGCTAAATTTTGATTTTTTTTAATAAACGAAAATTATGTTCGAGTTGTTTAGGGGTTTGTAATGTAACATTTTATTAACGTGACTAAGGGTCGATTTCACCGTTGTGTTAAACGAAGTTTAAAATGACATTTTTACATTAACACTGTCATTTTAATCTCCGTTTAACACAACGGTGGAATCGGACCTAACTCCTGTAACTTTAGTATTTTTTTTGCTTATACTAGATTACTTTGTTTTAAGACTGAAAATTCAATGTCACTTTCGATTTGACCGCAAATAAGATGAACCTTGAAATTTTAAGTAGCTCATCCTGTATTTCATCTAATATTCTTATAAAAATACCTTATAAAAATACCATATAAAAATACCTTATAAAAATAAAATTTAGCTAGCAACTATGATTCTTTACCTTTACCAAAAAGGGCTAAAAACTACCTTTAGAAAACATTCTTATAAAACTACTTTTTAAATACAAAATTTCGTTAGCAATAATGCCTATTTACTATTTATTTAATTTAAATGTTCAAAATTTTACCCTTTTGTAAATTTATGTAATATGAAATCTGATTTCTGATGCTTAATATTTATTGAAACCCCTTAATGCGGATCTGAAGTATTCAGCCCAGAGAATCATGGCGCTTTATGTCAAAACGTTAATAAATATTTACCGCTGAAAACGAATATATTCATAACAGTAGTACTTGTATTATAAGTACATACAATTTTTCAAGATACATCGTGACATTTTGAACTTGAAATTGAATAACTAGAATACTTTAAATTGCTAAAATACCAACAAATAAATCAAAAAACAGCTGTCAATGGTGATTAAACTCAGGTGGAGGTGATCGCTGAATGGAAATCGGAGCAATTCGGGTGGCGTCGTGCAACAATGATTTTCAATTGGTGGGTTACTTTGGCTTAAAATAGACAACATGCGCAGTGTGCAATGTTACATCTTCGGTCTCTTTAATCTAAGGATATTCCAAATTCAACAAACCTACAAAGGAGGTAGTTAAAATGTAACCAGAACTGGGAAAATTTCGATGTCTGACCAATCAGAACGCTGTATACCTATCACAACATGAAAATGTCCCTGAATAAGGATTCTTTTAGTATCTTATATGAAATATTTTTTAGTTTTAGAGATTGTTTACAATCATTTCATAATGTACAAAACATTTTTACTCAAAAAAAAAAAAACGAATAAAACTGACAAAATTAAAAAAAAAGTACATTTCATTTAATTTGTGCCAAATAAAGAACCAACCAAATAAAACAATGAAAATTAAAAAAAAATGTTTTAATGTTTCAAAAAATAAATTATTTTAAATATACATAAGCCTACAAATAATTATACATTATTGAATACATAATAAAAATAATCTGAAATTTTTATGTTTATATTAAAAAAGATATAAATGTAGTTAACAAAATTACTCAAATGACATAATATTTCTTTTGTAACGTTTTCCTGATTTCGCGTCTAATTTAATATAAGTTTGAACTAGATCTAAATTAATTCTTAAGTTGTTTTTTTAATGAATATCTGTGTACATGCAATGTCCCTTGTGTTATAACCCTTTAATTTAAATTCCTGAATAAAACGAAGATTCGTAGTATGAATAAAAAAATAATCAAAATATATCGGGGTATTTTCAACAGAAATATGTACATCATTTTTGCGTTTTGACAAACAGCTTTATTCATATACATACACACACATTCTATCGATTCCGATTTACGTATTGCAATCATATTTTCTCAAATAGATGCCCCACCTTGAGACACACCTGAACATTATCTCGAATAAATATAAATTCATTTGTCTATACAACCATAGTTAACAAAGTTTTTTGAAGATTCACTCGTAAGAAAAAGCTGCAAATAAAAAAAAATATATTACACTAAATTACGATTATTTGTGACTGTATACATGGCGATTCTTGATGGGTTCTTATAAGGAGCAATTCTAAACATGGAATCTCAATTCAGTGTTTCAACTTCTTTATTAGTTTATAAATTAAATGCAGAGTGGAAGGAAAATCTGGAAACAGTTAGTTGTCTCAAAACCAAGTTCTCAGAAATGTATAAAATTTGTAATGTTTAAGGACATGTCGATTCCCATTTCGTTATTTGCACTTTTTGTCCCACATAACCGTGGGACGGTATATACAATCCTTTATAAAATTTAAAATAATACTGAAAGATAGTGTCATTTTATTAATTGAAAACTGAAACTTCTTAATAGAACTCCAGAAGAACCACCAAGTATGTATATACGGGGTGACAATTAAATTTCTTTTGAGGGTAGAACTATTGGCACCAAAGTTCTTTAGATTTTGAATTCATACTACCGAAATACAATCGTTTTTAAATTATCACCCTGTATAGTAATAAAGAACGGTTACATGAAATAAAAATAAATTTTATACCCAATAAGGTACAAAGAATAATCAAAATACACCTAGAGCCCTATTAATGATGAACATGTTCGAAAATGAAATATAATTATTTTTGTATTTTTCTCAAAATATAACAAAATTATTTTGTATGTATACAGGGTGTCCCTCCCATTAGTGCATAATTGTTCAATATTTCAATTTGTGTTATAGACACGCAAACAAGTTTCAAATAAAAGTTATATGGATTTGAAAAATATATATTTTAAAAATAGGACATACTGGGTGATGCATTTTTGCCTGGCAAACAAAAATGGATATTTTTTAAATAGAACACCTTTCATTTTTTTTTCACTTTTAGAATGGTTTGGTATTACTGTATTCAGTCCTAGAATTTTTTTTAAACATTATAGAATTAGAGAATAATGCAGGCCCCTAATTAAATTATCATAATTTAGGTAGATTTACAATGATTTAAAAATTGTTTAAAGTAAGCTAACGAATGTGGTGATAGAACTGGAATATTTTATACAGTGTTTTGAAACATTTCTTAAATATGGACAATTTTAAGTTCAATTTACTTAATTTTTTCAAATGCAACACCCTGTATATTATTTTATCATAAAATTCCTTATAAATGTACCTATCCAACGATACCAACATGTTAGCCAATAACACATATACAGGGTGCAATTGATCAATAACTGTATTATTGGAAAAACAAAGAAATGTTTAATATAAAATTTAATAGAGTGGACTTATCGATATTTTATCAAACTCTAAGAGATTTACTAGCAGTGCTGGACTTAACATAGATCAAATGAAAATTCATAAAAAAATATTTATATTAGTGGAATTAATAAAAGTCCGTTTTTTGAAGTTAACATATATGTCTCCCAAATGTCACATATGTATGCTTAATATGCTTAATAAAACACCGTTTTGAATTATGGAACTTATCTCTCATTCTTGTCATTAAAACGTATTAAAGTTTACATCACTGAAAGTTTAAGTATTCCAACGACCTGTCAAACAATAGCTGCCAGTGGGAAGGACTCGTATATCTAAGGGGGTTGCGACATAGCCTTCCATCTTAGACGCTATTTTTATTCAAAATTGTAGTCGCCAAGCCCGCCAATTTTTAAAAAATAATTATTCCTATACTTTCCTTGTCTGTATACAGACAGGAAAATAAAAATGAATAAACGTTTTTTTTTATATAATATTTTCATTGTGTTCGACATAAAATATTTTAATTTAATTCATTATTCATGAATTCACGTATTATAATAATAGAATACATCATATGTCGCAACCCTCTAGACCTGTGTTTCTCAAAGTGTGCTCTGCTGAGCCCTGGGGCTCCACAAAGTCTTTGTGGGGGCTCCGCGAAGAAAATAATAGTCATAATCAAAAAAACAGCAGTATTATGAAAGAGGACCTGGTTTGGAGGACCTAGTTTGGAGGACCTAGTTTAGAGGACCTAGTTTAGAGGACCTAGTTTGAGGACCTAATTTGAGGAATTTTTTTTTAAATGTGTTTAACGGCTCCGTCAAATATTTCGCTTTTTAAAAAGGTTCCGTCGCCAAAAAAGTTCGAGAAACACTGCTCTAGACATACCAAAGCTTCCCACTGACAGTTTTTTCTCTGGGATACCTAATAGTCTTAATTTCGACTATCCTGGACGCCTAAAATAATGAATTAAGTGTACGATGTTGTTTTGAGAGACCAACTAATAAAATATGATAAAAATGACAGAAGAAAGGTTTACAAATTATATTTAAAATATTTCGTTTTATTTACTCAAATTTTGACGACCATTACTAAAACTGCTTTCACTTGTAATTAATTTCAATATACAGTGTGTCTACTTAAGTTGGAACCATATAAAAAAAAATTATTATTGCCATATCTGATTAGCTACTTCGACCATAAGGCCCCGCCCACTTGAGAGTAGCGTCTATGAGGTAACACCAAGAAATATGGTTAATGGTGGATGAAGGAAGCATTTGCCCTTTTACCGAGAGTAGTACATTACCATCTGCATGTAATAAAATTTTTCGTCGAAATTTCCTTAAAGAAGGTATGATTGGTATAATTCCTAAACATTATAGGTGGAGAGATAACCAATCTCAAATTGGTATTCAGTCGTTATTGTGGGAGGAAAACTGTCGTAGTATCAATATTCACCATGCTGCGAAGGGTAGAGAGAATGTGATTGCGGGTGCAAAGGTTGATGGTTTCTGCAATGAAACCAACCAAATTTTTGAATTTCATGGCTGTATCTGGCACGGCTGTAAATGTCTGAAATATCAGAGAGACGCCCCTCTTCATGATAATCCTTCTGAGACCTTAAACATACGACATGAAGCTATAGTTGCAAAACTCAATAGATTAAGAGGATTTGGCTTTGAAGTTGTTGAGATGTGGGAATGTGATTTTCGTAGACATATAAAAGAAAACAGGGAGATTATAATTATATATAAAAAATCATCCTATTCTACTAAATTTACCTCTTAATCCTCGTGACGCTTTTTATGGAGGTCGTACAGGAAATGTCAAAACGTATTACATCTGTTTAGATGGAGAACAAAATAACTATATGGATGTGTGTAGTCTTTATCCATACATTAACAAGTATGGAAGATATCCCATTGGACATCCTTAATTGATTATTGGTAAAGAATGCTCCAAATTAAATTTAGATGAAAAAGATGGATTAATTAAATGTAAAGTACAACAGCTTTTTCATCCTGTTCTACCAATGAAAATGAATAACAAATTAATGTTTGTTTTATGTAGAACCTGTGGAGAAACTTTTAATCCTAACTCCTGTCAACATGTTGAAGAAGAGCTAGCACTGATTGGTACATGGGTTGTAGATGAAGTAAAGAAAGCCCTGGAGAAAGGTTACAAAATTTTAGAAATATATGAAGTTTGGAAATACCAGACTGAACAAAACAACCCTGAAACCAAAATCGGGGGTCTTTTTGCAGATTACATTACATACTTTTTGAAAATTAAAACTCAGGCTTCTGGGTGGTCTGCTAGATGTGACACCCTTGAGAAAAAAGGTCTACATAAAAGAATATTTTGACAAGGAGGGTGTAATTCTAGATCCTTCCAAAATTTAATTTAACCCCGGTCTTCGTCAGTTGGGTAAAAGTGTTATCACTTCTGTCTGGGATAAACTTGGGCAAAAAGAAAATCAAATTAAGTTTATTAGAATTGAAAATTACATTCAAATCTGCAATTACACCGATCTATCTGAAAAATCAGATTTTTTCTAGTTTTTGCATTGATCTACCTAATTACGGTAATCCATAATTTTTTCTCTCTCTTCTCTACTATAAACATGATACGCTTTTCTTTTCTTGGCGTTTGTGAAGAATTTAGCAATTTTCTTAATGAACAATTTCGATTTTGTCAAAAATAAACGTACTTTACTCTTGAGCAAAATTCATATTTTTTGACAAACCTAATATACATCTTGAAAAATTTGATATCTGATGAATGTTTTATAAGTTTTGGGTCATGCAAGACTTTTTATCAAAAATAACTTTTTTCCTAAAATAATAAAAAAAAATCCATATGGTTCCAACTTAAGTAGGCACACTGTATATATTAGAAAGCACTCCTAATTTAAGTAAGACAAATTTATTTGAAGTTTCAAGTCGTTTCAAATTTTCCTAGCGTAATTAAATTAACATACTAAAATAATTTTTGGGCAAACCTCGTGTACAAAAAAATGAAAAACCCGAAATCGAAATAAATATGTAACCTAATTAGAGCCAATCTAATGAACTATTTCTAAATAAATATAATCCCCCAATTCAGTGTAAGCAGCCCGTTTCTTGTTTACAAACATTTTTCTTGTCCAAAGTTTGGTTCAATCTACAATTTTATAAGAAATCAATTACCCAGATCATTGTTGAAAATTAACATATTTCTATGTATATTGTCCGGTTAGTCGCGTGAGAGGTCAAATGTGAGACTAGCTTCTGGGATGTTAAATTTATTTACTCTCCTGCCGCGAGGCGTTCCAGGTTGTGGACTGACAGATGATTCTGCTGTAAACGAAACAATTTTGAAATATTTATACTGGATGTAACCATGTGTGAGTGGAGTTTTTTCGGGTGAAGAAAAATAATAGTCCTTTTTTTAATCTCACAATGAAAATTATTTTTCTTCGCTTTAAAAAAATTATTTTAAAACTACTTAACAGATCGAAAAATAAAAGTAATGAGACTGGTTTCGATCAAAATACATGACGTATAGCAACGAAAGTGCCAGCAGACTTCTCAACAAAGTTCGATTACCAAAACGACAAGCATGCTAAATGCTTTTGTTATTTGCAAGTGATTTTCATTTTTGTCGTAAGCTGTCATATTTATAACTCGTAAATGCCGATTGGTCTGAATAACTAAGGTTAGGATATAAACATGAACGAGGTAGTTTAAAAGCAACTGGATATGGCCCAAAAGCGAACTCTATTAGAATATATTGAGGCCAATTCCAAAATTATAACGACCGAGCTCTCTTTACTTCGTAACTCTCAGCTATTCATCATCTACAGAAAGTTATTATATTTTTGTAGAATTTGTTACTGTTTATGATTGCACCTAGGTATTTTAATTTTTTAACTGTTGGTAACGCTGGTACAGAGATCTGCAATGTCATTGTAGAAATGGGAAGGGAACAACCAGTGTAATGGCATCATTATTCACCAGAATTGATTTGATACCTTTTGAACCAGTTTCACTGCTTTAATATTTGACCTTGTAGGTTTACAAAAAAAAAATCATTAAACTAAATTCAATTCTAATAATACTCAAATTACATTTCAAATTCAAAACAAGAAAATAGACTAAAAAGTTCGCTTGATGATAACACTAAGCAATTGTATTTCCTTAGTAATTATTCCCTAACTATCCTAATAAAAATCAGGTGTGCACTATCATTTAAACAATTATGTAGAAGAGGTGTCGCTTCAATTTAAAAAAAAAATTAAACTAATTAATGCCATATGTTTCACGTTCATTTCAGTTTTAGAGCGCTTGAGGTCATTGGAGCATTTAACAACAATATTCAAAAATGTGTGAACAACAGCTAAAATTGACAAACAAAGTTAAACACCTTAAAATTATTCTTGAGGACAATGGAAGTAATGCAAGCATATAGAAAAAAGCAGGAAATGCGAACTAATTAATAAAATGAAAGATACACACAAAAATTTTGTAAAAGGATATGATAAGTGCATCTATACTCCTAGTCGAATTATTAGAGTATTTATATTTTTAGAGAAAGAAAAAAATTAGGTTAGTTGATTTTGAAGTTGTCATCTTGATATTTTTTCAAATAAACCATCTATAATCAAATTATCTTACAAACTTTTCAGTCCATTCTATATTTTATACAAGATGAATTTGTTATTAAAGTTAAATGAAGAGATATTATTTATACAAAGTGGGCCACTCAAAACAGTCCACCCTGTTATTTGGCAGTATTCATTGAATTTTAAGAAAATGCTGAAACAAATCGATCTTTATTTCAAAGGGGACACATTTTTACAATACATATATTTGTTATGTGTCAACCCCCTCCCTTCCACTTCTCCAACCCCTTAATTTTAAATAGAGAATGGACCATGTGTGGCATATCATTAGAAAGGTATTGCGATGGACTATTCAGGCACATAATTGTTCAAAAATGACAAGCATTTCTTCACAGATACTTGTTACTCTATTTATAATCCACGTAAATCACCCCTTATGAATTATGCCTACATAGCAACAACAAACACAATCTAACGGTTTTTTAAATTCCAGGAAAACTTGGCACGCCCACATTTGAGCATTAATAACACATTACACTATATCTATTTCCTTTAATGGAAAATTACCAGCAAATTAAACATTGACTTTTTTTCGATATTAACTTTATGTTTCTAAAAAAGTTTTAATTTAAGTGTATTACCTCTATAAAATTAAACGCAACGCCTATGTATTAGAGGTGTGTCGTTCGCGAACGATTCGTTCAAAAAGAACGAATCAGTGCACTGACTCGAATGAATTAATTCCCTGTTTTTAAAAGATTCGAATCTTTTTTGAGTCAATTGTTCGACGGCTCTGTGATCGATCAAGAACGCCCAATTCCGAGTTTGGTTGTTTCGTTCATTCGGATCTGATTCGAAGATTCGGTATTTTAAATCAGCATCGGCAAATCGGTCGCTTTTGTTCAACGTTCTACAGCATAATACAAGAACTCGAACTTACAGGCGGTGGCGGTATGTGTCTGTAATGTTTTTCTCACTTTACCAGAGGTGTATTAAACTTAGGTAAACAATTTATGCGCGTTGTCTGATAAATAAATTTAAATCAAAGTAAATAAGTAAAGCAATAAATGACGAATCATATATCTATAATTTTTCGTTAGTTTTGGCTATATTTAGCATTAAAAAAAATTGTGTTACTGTTGTTTATCTTAACGGACAAGGATGAACCTACTATTATAGTATTTAAATTCCCATCTGTCTTCTTTTTATGAAATATTAATTCGCTATACTTTAAAATATCAAATTAAAATAAAACCGGTATTAATTATTTTACTTAAGCATCTCACCACTCAAATCATTACATTCTTTCTTACGCATTACAGACTGAACGCACTCGACGACCTAGTAAATAGGTAGTTCTCAAATTCGTAAACGTTCGGTTTGATTTCCTTCGACGGATCGGCGGAATAACATCGTTCGTGGTTCGCTAAAGTGAATCACTTGAGAACGAATCTTTAAGAACGAATCTTTTTAGGTGAATGAATCAAATGAATTAATTCAGTAAAAAGATTTGAACTTCCCACCTCTACTATGTATGGCTAATGGGTTCAATTTTTTCATGACAACAAGAAAACAAATTTTGCAAAAATGTATTAAATAGGTAGTTACTAAGACATTTAGTAACGTTTATCAGTGGTGCTAGTTAATCTATTTCAGAAAACGGGAAAAGTGCTAAGAATAGCAATTTTATTTAATCAGCTTCTCGTAGAAAATCAACTTTATCACTCATACGAATTAGAGGTAGTGGAAAAATTTCGTCAAACTGGATCCGTAGCTAATAAAAAAGCTTTGAAAAACGAGTTAGTACTGAAGCGGCAGAATTAGCAATTTTAGGACATATTAATTCGGATCGTACACCAAATTTAGGAAATTTGGCAGAAGAATCGAGCTTTTCACCCAGTACTATTCGTAGAGTACTAAAAGAACATAAATTTCATCCTTACAAACACTAATTCCCTATTTACCTAGCTGGATGAATTCAAATTGGTTGTCACCCAACAAGAAACAACTATTATTTTTATAACAAAGTCAATAACGATAATAAACAGTAAGACACACTACCAGGATATACGCACTTCCAAAGCTACAGAAAAAATCAAAAAGGAGGAGGTGCATTAATACAGGGTGTTCCATTAGTGTGTAATTGTTCAATATTTTAAATTGTGTTATAAACATGGAAACAAGTTTCAAATAAAAGTTATATGGATTTGACAAATACATATTTTAAAAATATTTTTGGGTTTTTGCCTGGCAAATAAAAATGTATGTTTTTTAAATGGAACACCCTGTATTTTATTTTTACAAAGCCAACTATTATGCAGATGATGGAAAGATCTACTGCAAACCACTGGAAAGCTCTTAAAAAATGAAACAAGATTTAAATAAAATAGGAATCTGGTCCCAGCAATGGCTACTACTCCTCAACATAAATAAGTCTAGAGTATTGCACATTAGCCCACATGCAGTTAACCAGCGATTCTCAAAGTGGGCTCCGCAAAGCCTTTGCGGGGGCTCCACAAAAAAAGCCGTACGTATCGCTATAACGGGACTTGGTTTTTTTAGAGGGAGTATGCGAGGTAAGCCAGGTTTCGGTATTTTGTGTTGGAGGACTTTTTTTTAGAAGCCAAGTAGAGGAAACAGTTTACGAATTTGGTTTGATGAGCTTTTTTTTTAGAATTCAGGAAGAGAAAGGCGTATATGATTTTGAGAATTTTTGTTTGTAGGGGCTTCGCTAAGAAACGAGTGGGACCGGCAAGAAGCTAGAGCAAGGAGGACTTTTCCGAAATGTGTTTAGGGCTCTGTCAAATATTTCACTTTTCAAAAAGGTTCCGTCACCAAAAAAGTTTGAGAACCACTGCAGTACACCATAAAAATAGACGCAATAACTACAGTCGAAACACAAAAGGATCTTGGTGTAATCATACCTAAAGACTTAAAATGGGAATACCTCATTGCTAATATAGTGAAGAAAGTCAACAGTTTTATTTGCTTTATCAAAAGAGCTTTTAAAGACCATTTTGAAAGATATGATCCTGAAACTGTAAACAACTTACATAAGACCAGAGATAGAATGTGCACATACCGTTTGTTAAAGACATTGAACTGCTGGAAAGAGCTCAAAGGAGAGTCACCAAAATACCACCAACCTTACAAAACAATGAGTATTGTGATCGGCTAGCTAAACTGAAACTTTCAATTTTAAAGGATAGAAGAACTAGAAGAGATTTGATAGAAACTTACAAGTGGACCAGCGGATATTACACCCGTGATATCTTCCAGGCCAGCACATCGAGAACCTTGAGAGGGCACTCGAAGAAATTATATAAAGAAAAGTGTAATAAACTGCAAAGAAAAAAATTTATTACAAACAAAACTGTATATATGTGGAATGGTCTCCAGGAACATACAGTCTCAGCCCAGAACATAAACCAGTTCAAGGCGAGAGTGATAAAGAACTTGCATAAGGAAGAAATAATTTTATTCATTAGATTAAAGTATATTAAGTTTAACGTGTAGTAATTTAGAATTAATTTTTGTCACTAACTAAAAGAGCAGCTTCATCGACTATGTCACTTACCTGTTATTAACAATAATAATAAGATCTATTTGGTACAAGAAATAAATGAAAATGACCCAGACAGGCGACTAAAATTTTGTTAAATTATGACTGAAAAAATAGATAATGCAAACTTTTTATTTAATATTAATTTTTAGGATGAATGTTTCTTTTTTGTAAATTGTATAATAAACTGATATAATTGCCATTATTATGCTGATGAAAATCTTATAGTATTTCACGAAACACATACCCAGCTGCCTATGAAATGATACATATGGGCAGGACTGAACCTGCTTCGTTTGAAAAATTCAGAAGACGAATAGTGCATGAATGCAGTCTAATAATCCCTGAAATGCTTCAAAATATTGGACATAATTTCGAACAGCGACTTTACAATTGTATGGAAGTCGATAGAGAACATTTTTAACATCTAATTCATTAATAAAATTATCACTAATGGGATAATAAATTCGTCTAATTTAGTAAATTTTATCCACGTTACATTAAACAAAGTTTTCTATTGTTTTGCATAATTCATTTTAGTGTGTTGAAAAAAAAAATGAAACCCAAGAGCCAATTAATTTTTTTTACAAACATGGGAGTTCATATCAAAAAAAAGTCATACATGATCGAATGTCTAAATAGTTCATCACAATACCTTCCTAATGATGTGCTACACCTTGTATATTCCTTATTTAAAATTAAGGGGTTGAAAAGGTGGAAAGGAGTAGGTAGACACATGACAGATGTCTGTATTGTAAAAAGTGTCAGCATTTCCTTAAAATCCAATGTATACTACCAAATAACAGGGTGGACAGTTTTGAGTGGCCCACTCTGTATATATCTCTGAAAATATTGAATCTACATAGATAAAGTGTTTGTTAAAACTTATACAAACACATAGATCTTTTCGCCAATCTTGAAAAAATTCACCTTGTGTATTAATTACAACTATTTTACTTCTAAGCTAATTATTTTATAAAAATAGAAATATGAATTGTACAATCCGAAAATTTTAAGACATTTTTCTTAATTTGAACCTTTCGATAATGATTAATTCTTCTTTAAAGTTTAAAATACGATACCTAGTTTAATTCATTTACTATGTACAATCTCTGGAATCTAATTAAAAAATCATTTATTTACGGATTTATTTCGACATTTTAAATTATATGTCAAAATGTAAGACTTTTCTATAAATCCTTTTCGAACACATTCAACATACCTACTACATTTAGTGATAAATTACAATAAATTCAAAAACTTCTTTCGCAGAATCCAAACTCAAATTTCAATTTGACTCCTTTTCATCTGAAAATTAGTCGATTTATTTAAAATCTAGCGTTAAATTAAAAAAAAAAACATTTCTTTATACATTTTTTGTTAAGTTTTACAGCATACAACTTGAAAGAACGATTATATTTGGCTTTTCTTTATTTTGATAAACTAAACAAATTCGGAGAGTTTGAATCTGTCAAAGAAGGCCACCACCATCAATACACTGTTTCGCATCGGTGGAACTGCAAAAATCTTTAATGTGAATATAAATCTTGAGTTAAATAATAAAAAAATTTAATACAGGACAAGAATGATATCCATATTATATAGGGATCGATTTGAATAAGATTAAGTTCAGTATGAATAACATAAAAAATGAGAAGTAAATTTAATCAGAGATTTAGGAATATATTTTCATATTTGTTCAAATAAAAGCAAAAAATCCAAACCAGGCATTTTGAATGTTGTTTTTGTTTAATTGTATTTTTAATTTTAATCATTTCTCATTATTACATTTATATTATGTATCTGTGGATAATTTTTAACTTTTTATAGACATTGTCCCGTTGAATAAACACATAATCAAAACACATTAAACGATGATTTGTTGCTCTACACTAATGCGAAAACTAGTATAATACTACATACTTTTTCACTAAATACCGACTAATCAAAAGAATGTTTTACTTACGTGATGGAGATCTTGGTTCGCTAGTTTTCGAGGCGGGTTTGGGCTCTGGTACGGAATTTAGAAAGTCCCAGATGAGAATGGTGTCGTCATGCGAACTACTGACTATCTGGAATTCGTCAAACTGCAGTCGAAACACGCGTCCAGTGTGTTCCTAATAGGGAAAATCGACATCGTTTAGTGACAAGTTTCGACAACTGCTTGCCTGACAAAATGTCGCTCATAAAACTGAACAGAAAGGCGAGCAAGCAGTTTTGGAAACGAATCACCACTATATTTATTTTACGGAACAAATAGGTTAAGTTTATACACAAAAAAAAGCAGTGCACAATATTTATTGAAAGCTATGATTTCACCATGGTGTAACTAAGATGTTTCAACTCTAAAAAAAAAAGAAAAAAAAATGGATAAAATTAATCAGGGTATGAGTATAAATCCGCTAGTTTCTCTAATGTATTTACGGCAAAAATATGAGTTCATTTTTAACCTACAGGAGTACAATCGTGAAAATCAAAGTATATTTTAGCTTTTATCAAGTGAAAATTGCATAAGTTTAATTTTCAACATATATTTATTATCATTTACACCTTGAACATATAAAAACATCTTAATTTGTAGATTTACTATAATTTATTGAAAATAAAAACCTAATGGAACTGTAATCTAACAAGTGTACTCTGCAACTTCCAGTGGGGGAAAATTTTCCAACAAAAATTTTGGATATGTGCAAGATGTTAAGTAGTATATTTAATTTAAGCCATAAAATATTAATTTCACAATATATCATAAAAGAAAAATTATAAATCAACATATGCACATTTGTGCCTATTTTTACAACAACTTTAACTTTCGAAGTTGAAACTCAATAAACTATTAATTCTCCCCAAATTGGAAGAAGTTAATTGCTTACCCAGATAGAACATGACGTCTTTTTTGTGTCTTGGTTTGGTCTCAATGTCCTAGGACGTTATTAAGACGTCTTATAAGACTGTCAAAATCCATAATTCAGAAGTATTAATGTGAGAGCTCAAAGACGTTTTTAAGTCGTCTTAAAGACGTCTTTCCAAATCCATATATTAATGTGAAAGCTCAAAGACGTCTTAAAAACGTCTTTCAGTTGGACGGAAACTTAATTCAAATTTAAAAGAAGAATCAAATGAAGTGGTTTGACGTTTGACTTAACAACTGTACATACATTGCGTTCGGTCTGCCAAGTTCCTTTAACTCCTTTAACACTTTTAACTCCAAACGACCCTTTTAGCGTTCGGTTTAGTCCGATTAGTGACAGTTTAATACGCTTAAATGTCATTTAAAAGCACCCTAAAATTTGTCCCGCTCCAGGGGTAGTATTCTCGAGTCACGAATATAGATTCGCATGCGAGATTTATGATTTGTCTCACTTGGTTTTCGTTCAACAAAGTGAGACACATTGTAAAACACGTATGCGAATGTCGGTATTCGTGATTCGAGAATACTACCCCTGCCCCTGACTATCCGAACTCGCCTATAATGTAAATAAAGGATTTTGAAATGAATGAATGAATGATGACGTTTGACTTAACACTACATTCAAGCCCAAGCTTGTTGTGAATTTTGATTATTCTATTGCGTACGCGATTATAGCCGCCAAAAGTGTTTGGGCTACTTTGTGCATTTGTGTTTGGTCCCTTTTTACTTAAATAATATGGGACTAAAACCAGAGAAGGAAGAATAGTGGAATTTCTGTTACCGATGTTATCACGTTCCTGAAATACTTTCTACAGGTAATAAATGAATATTTGTTTATATACACAGAACATTAATATCCTGTTTCTTCTAAATAAGAATAATTAAATGAATTAAAAAGTAAACATTTTAATATAAGATTTAATTCAGTTATTCGTCAATTTCCTTTTTTTTATTTTTATGGAGATTTCGAGAACTATTGATATCAAAAGCCACATGTTAGATAGGCATTTTGAGTGAAGTTAAAGTAAAATTGTCAAAATAGGCGATTAAGTATAATAGCTCATCTTGTCTTAAATGATTTGTTATAAAAATTGATTTAATGTTTCATAATTGTTCTTTAGGTTTTTACTTACTTTTACAAAGTATAACTTCCTGTGACTATAATGCTCTTACCTAAATTTCTTTTTAGGAGCGACTATACAAAGGCAACTTAAAATCAAAAAGAAAGAGAAAAATCAATTCAGTTATGTCTAAAGAGGAGTGATTGAATGCGCTATAAAGAAAATAACTCTTAGTGACCTGTGATTAATAGATATTTTATCAATAAATATTTTTAATTCTATTTTTTGCATTCTTTATAACCTGTAAGGTTATTCTACTAATTTTAATAACCAAGATGCACGATGATACCCATTTTTAAATTATTTTATATTATTATAAACAGGTTATAGAATTAGCAGAATAAAAATAATGAACTGTTATTTCTGGCTTATAAGTTTAACCAGACCATTATAAGCCACTAATAAAACATCTTAAAGACGTATAATTTATGGCTTCACCAGACCATTATAAGCTATTAATAAGTCGTCTTATTTATGGCTTCTTTAAAGCTTCACAAGACTATCATAAGCCATTTATGAGACGTCTTATTTATGGCTTATTTAAAGCTTCACAAGACCATTACATTATTAATATGTCGTCTTAAAGACGCCTTATTTATGGCTTATTTTAAGCTCTACAGACCAATATAAGCCATTAATAAGACGTCTTAAAGACGTCGCTTTTTGTAACATCAGACGTCTTTCAGGAAATACCAGACGTCTCGAATGTCTTATGCTAGACGTCTTTAAGACGACTTTGTGCTATCTGGGTAACTTAGTAGTCAAGACCTATTTATTTATAAATAAAAATATAAAAAAAAAGACTTCAGACGCAGTGGTATAATACTTTAAAACCTCGAAGAGGTTTATTTAATCTCTGCCCATCATACAGGCCTTATGAGATTGCTTAACTTCCCGTTAAGTCATATTTTTTTTATATAAAGAAATCTAAAAAGTGAAATGTTGACCGTAGCCCCTACAACATACATGAAGTATTTATGGTCAATACTCAGATCAAGACAATAAGTGCTTAATTAACTAAATTTTGAAATAATTTATTGTATTTGGTAAATAATCAGATCATTTAGTGCGTAAATAATTGAATTTTGAAAACACATAAGTTATTAAAGAAACACCCTCTAAAACTTCATGCATGAAAAAGTATAAACTTGAAAATACCCTAGGCACATTCTTTAAAAAAAAGTAGAATGTTTAGTTTAACAAATTAGCAGGCATAGTGCACATGAAATTCTCAATACAAAAAATCTGAAGGTAGGGTGTCGCCAATAACATAATCTCGCCATCACCATCTTCCCATCCAGATAAAGTAACATCTATGTAAAATCAGTGAAAAAGTAAACCAGGTGGCTAATAAACTAGTGGACCATGAATATATGGACCAGTGTTCTGGTAAACTAGTGTACTGTGTCTTCACAGTTGAACTCTCATTCATAAAAGGTTCTGATGGTAATTTTCCAGGAGCAACTATACTTGAAGAATAAACTTCAAGACAACAAAACTCAAATGCTGATGGACCTTCAATTTGATGTCGACAAAAACCTCTTAAGAAGGTGTGAAATTGGGTAATCACTACACAATGGAAATTTATATCCAAAATTACCTTTCCCAAAATCTAAAAACTTGTACTTCCAGAACTATATTTGAGGAAAATCTAAAGAACCCCTACAAGGGAAGACTCGATGGTCACATAAATTAGGATATTTTCCCCCAACGACAATTAAAAGATGACTTGCTTCTTCAAACCTCAAAAAAAATCACCAAGAACCTGTCTTGCCTATAGCCAGGAGCTGGTAACTCAAATGGAAAAACATGAGGACGCTAATTTAGTGCCACTCCAATTAACGGGATGGCGCTCGTATTGAAATGACAGTTCTGAGTCAGTTGTCACTTGTCAGCTCGTGCAAAACTTCAAAATTTAAGAATTTAAAATGATGCATTGAAGAATGCTGATCTGACATTAAATTACTGTATAGTTAGTAGCATAAATTGTATTTACAATAAAATTTAAATGATTTAACTATATAAAGAACTATAATAAAATTTAAACAACTAAATTTAACTTTATAGTAAAACTTAAATATCTTAGTTTAACTATCATTAAATTTGAACAATAACATTTGAATATAAGTTAGTAATATTATTTGTACAGTTGAAAAGTACATCTTCTCTTATATATCATATATATAACAACTTCACATGAACTTAAATCTAGTGGTTGAATGGTGTAATAATAAACTTGAATTTAACCCAATTAAATGTAAAGTTATGTCTTTTACTTTAAAATCCGACCAAATAATGTCTCACTTCAGCAACCAGATACTTTTACAGATATTGGGGTAATTTTTGATCCCAGATTGACCTTTATATGTCACATTGATAAAACAGCGTATCGTACGTATGGTTTTATAATTCGCTGTACCAGGATTTCAAAGATGTAGCCACATTAAAAACGTTATATTATTATCTTATAAGATCAAAGCTTGAGTATGCGTCTAGAGTCCGTTTTACCAACTTCACACGGATCAAATTAAAGCAGTTCAAAGGCGGTGTTTAAAATTACTGTGCTTAAAGGAGGAGGGTGTTTATCCGCCAATCGGAGTACCACACCAAAATCTTCTTCAAAGATATCACTTTTTAAGCCTAATGAAAAGACGTGAATACTATTGTTATATGTTAGGTTTCAAAATTGTTAACAGTTTAATAGATTCTCCTGAATTGTTGAGAAAAATTGATATCTGCATTCCGAGAATATCCTCTAGAAATTCTGACATATTTTACATATCTGTACCTCTCATAAATGTTTTGAAAAATTTTGCATTTCATACTATTAGCCGCGTTGTGAATAGTGTATATAGTGTATATAATAGTATATTTATAGGTCTCAAGTTGGATGCATTTGTATCGTTTGCAATTTTTTGGTCAGGAACTATATTGCTTGCTTTTAGTCTATCAGGAAATGTTCCTGTTTCTAGTGAGGCGTTTATTAAATTTAACACTGCAAAGCCAGTTGTATAAAAGGTTTCCTTTAAAAACTTAGCAATATCTTATCATAGCTTCCTTTATTTTTTAACGAAAAAACAGCTTTTTCAGTTGATCTAATGTAATTAATTTAAAATCAGTTAATATTGATTGAATATCATTTAAAAAATTTGGTGACCAATCATCAGTTGAAGGTATTGAATTTGTTATTTCACATATACTATTTACAAAAAAATTATTTAATTTGTTGGCTGCTTCTTCTTCCGTTTTAGCGAAAGATACAGACCCATCAACAGAAAACCTAACAGAGTCAAATTTAATTTCCATATTTTTACTTTTAATTAATTTTTTTAGTGTTTTCCACATTTCCTTAGAATCATTTTTATGTTCATAAAACTCTTTTTTCTTGCACTTCAATGAATTAACAGCTATATTTCTATTATTTTTGTATTCATTCCACAATACATTTTTATCTGGACCTAAGGCTCTTTGAAACTTTTTGTACACTTTATCTCTCTCTCTCTGGCTTGTACTTTTACCTCCTTATCATACCATGGAACATGATTTTTCTTTATCTGTATCTCTGTAATAGGTGCAACACAGTTTAAAACTATACTAAATTACTTTCCAGTTGACTAAAAATTTCATTTACATTATTTTAGTCAAATAACCAGTCACATGATATTAATTCTAAATTTATCTCATGATATTTATCTACACTTAATTTTCTAGAGAAAAAATTTAATTCATTCACATAATCCACATTTTCCTCAAAATTAATACTTATAATCGAACGATCTGTTATTTTAGGAAAATGATGAACACTTACAGAAATATTTTGATTCGATAAAACATAATCGATTAATGTCGAACTGTCCATACTTATTCTGGTATAATCATTTACATGTTGTTCAATGCCATATGACTGAATTAAACTTTTTATCTTTTTGCTATAAAAACTATCTACAAAATAATCAATATTAACATCACCCACAATTAAAGCTTTAATGTTTCCCAATAAAAAATAATGACACCATTCTTCAATTTTATCTATAAAGACCGCATCACTGGAACTGGGCGAATGGTAAAAACCACCAATCAACCATTTAGTTTTATTAAAATTAACGTTAACAATTTTACACCAATAATTTGGCACAAGAATATCTTCCTTTTTCACACTAAATGTAATGTTGTTCCGCAGATAAATAAGTACTCCTCCTCGATTTGAAGAATTACATCTTACACATACATATCCATCTACTACAATTTCAACATCTTCGATATCATCTGTACATCTTGCTTCACCTAATATAACTACAGATGGTTGTTAGCAAAAAATTTCTACTAAAACTTCATCGCGGTGTGCCAAAAAACTCTGTACATTCATATAAATTATATCACTTCTAAAAGATATATTAGGACCATTTACTAGTTTTTTTTGTTTGTTTTGGATAGATGCATTGCTATCAACAATTGTTTGAATATTATTTATGTATTTTATAGTTTTGTTTTCACCGTTATCTAAATATTCCTGCAGCTTCCTTTTGACATTAAAGAAGTACTCTCTTTGCGCTTTTGTTTGATCAGGAAAAATTTTAATAGTTGGAATTTTTATCCCATTTTTCATTTTTAACACCTTAAGAGCTTCTTGTGGACTGGGAAAACAAACACAAAAACAATAAAAAAAAAAATTAACAATTACAGTTTTAGTAACCACCCTTAACCCAACACATTTACAAAATAAATACAATTTAAATGTAAAAAAGGTCTGGCTAATTGGTCCCAAAAAAAAACTTATTTCCTGCATTTTAGGCAGATAAAACCCATTGCATGCTTAAAACTTTTTATCAACTTTTTGTGTTCTATTTTTATAGCGGTCAATAGCGTGGAACTTTTGTGTTCTGTTTTTATAGCTGTCAATGGCGTGGTTTATTTATGATTTAATTTGTACAAATTTAGTTAAATTTCCGACTCATGACAGTTAATTTGTTGGGTGATAATATCCGAAAATCAGGTAAAATCTTCGCCATTGGCAACATTGTTGCCGTAAATACACTAGCGAACCTGGCGGATTTTTACTCGTAACCTTGATCAATTTTATCAACGTTTTATTTGGTTTTTAAATGGGAGTGGTTTTACCTTATTGTCTATCGGTGATTAGGTAGAATGACAGAAATTTTATATTTATGACATGCAATGGAATTTGTTTGGCATTAATTAGCATTTAAAGAAAAATCTCGAGTTACTAGAGTTAAATAGACATTTATTTGATTTATGTCAAATTTATAAAATCTTTTGCGAGGTTATTTATTATTAGTTTTTATAAATTGCATCTTCTTAGTCATTAATGTAATCTATTTTTAATAATCAAGTTATATAGAATGTTAAAAAAGATTAATATATTAATCAACCTCTGTAATAAATCTTTTTAATGAAATAATATATTTCAAAGCACAATATAATAATATTTTGCTACTAATTTAACTAAAAAACTAATTTGACAGCTATTTTCTGTTTAGTTTCTATAAGTTATTAAAAAAAAAATAACCTAAATCCGTTTAAATTGGTCTGTTTTCTGTTTATAAAATTAAATTCCATTTAGTTCTCCATTGATTAAAAGAGACAAAGTGGAAGCCCAAATAACACTCAGGGTAACAGAATAGATAAAAAAAGCGTTTCAAAGGGCTAAACATCTCTTTAGAGAAGGATGTCATAATAAAATAGTAAGACAGATAAACAGAGGAAAAAAACATTAAGCTTAGTTCCTCATGATGAATGTAAAAATACTTCCAAAACGTTTGAATACTCCCTATTTAACCAGTTTAGTAATGTATAAACAAACAAAATTAACGCAAAAAAAAAACAAAATAAAGATTTTAGATCGTCATATTGTTTTAGTTGTTGCGAATTTTGACTTACCACCAGCGTTCGCAGACACAATGAACTCGTCGGCGCCCTGGGGTCCAACGCCGCCAGCAGATCCCAAACTTTAATTTTGCCATCGTAAGCGCCGCTGACGATGCGTTTGGAATCGAACCTTATACACCTAACTAATTCTTCGTGACCTTCGAGTACCCTCAGACAAGCGCCGCATTCTATATCCCATAATCTGTAATAAAAATATAATGTAGATTTGCATGAAAGTTATCTGAACGAATGATAATCGTCCATTATTTAAAACTTTCGATGAACAATGTTAAAAGAGTGGAAGAAAAGTGTACAAAATAGGAATAAAATTGGCCATCTCTTAATACATAATAAACTTGTTTATTCTATTCAACAATTGCTATGAAAAGTTTACAAAACTAGAAAAACTTTTGGCTATCCCATAATCTGTAATAAAAATATAATGTATATTTTTTAAGAAAATTAGGAGAATGAAAGTTTCTTTTAAAATTACGATGAAAAATATTAAGATTAGTTCAAAATTTACAAAACTAAGAAAAACATTAGTCATACCATAATGCGTAATAAAAATATAGTTAATGTAGATTTTTATGAAAGCTATGACAATGCAAATATTCTAGACTGAATATTTAAATATTCTGATGAAAAATGTTAATGATTACCTAAAGTGAAAGTGTACAAAACTATAAAAAAAATGAAGAAAGTTATGCAACTTTCGAACTTGGTATAATACAGTTGACCCGCGTTTTTCAAGGTAGTGGTATTATCAAATTTGTCAGACTATTATAGATAGAGAACCTCTTGTAGTCCGGAACTTTTTGATTAAAAAGTACCCTGTAATTCAACAATTATAAAAATGGTCAGATAAAATCTACACTGTACGATATATAACTTCGTAAATTGAACAACACAAGGTTTAATATTAACAAAATTATGTAACAAAAATAAAAAATAATTCATAATTGGCATGTCGGATTACCGAGGGTCCCGATGAATTACATTTTACAGATGTTTCCACTCTTTTTAAAATATGGCACCAAAAACTGCATAGTATATAAAAAACACCAGATGTCGGTAGAAGGCGAAGTATCTCAAATGAAAACAAATAATGACTGCGAAGTGACAGAAAAATTTAGTTAATTTTATCTTTATCAAGTAAAAAATACGTCTGTATCCAATTTTTTTAAAAAAATATGGTAATTTATTAATGTCTACTAGTCATACTCTATGTAACAAACGAAATGGAAAGTGAAAACGAGAAGGAAAATACTATACCACATACTTATAATATTAACCACCCATATATTTCATCAAAACAAAGTGAGAACATTACTATTTTTCATCATTTTTAGTGTACAAGACAACAATAATTAAATAAGGAAAATAGTGTGTATTCTTTCTTACAAAATTTTAAATATTGTTGAAATATATTTCGAAAAAAATAAGTGTTAAGTGCCATTTTGATGTTATGTTTACACATTTTAGATAATTAATAAACATATTCCAAAGATACAGGATGCTTATTTTGTTACCAGTCCTAAACAATTTCACATGGAGGATCTCCTAATTGCAATGTGGTTCTTACAAGGCAAATTGATGAAAAGGGTAGGTACAAAAATGATCTGTAAACTTTAATTCCCTAAATGAATAAGTGTTGTAATAGACTTTTTATTATATATAAATGCGGAGGATTGTTTTCAATAGATTTATTAATTTATACTACTTTAATCATTTACAAAATAAATCAAAGGTTTGTAGGTGTAACTACACAAAAATTGATAAAGAAAAACGAAGGAAAGGTAGGTCTTTTCAATTGTGGAAATTTTATTAGTATTCGCCAAGAGCTTGCATTATAAACACTATTACAGAGGTAAAATATTTGGGTGTGATATTAGATTCCACTCTTTCTTTTCAAACTCATATAACGGCCTCAGTTAATAAAGCATTAAGAATGTTGAGTTTCCTTAGAACTACTTCTGATTTTCATAATGTGATATGTCTAAATATTCTTTATTGTGCCTTAGTTTGACCTTATATTGAATATGCTTCTTCTGTATAGAATCCTTTTTATGTATATCTAATTCATAATAGGTCTTTTCCTTTGCATCGGAAGTGTAGCACTGAGCTACGCCACTTCTAAAAATACCGTTCCATCCATACAATTTGTATAAATGGAACGATATTTTCAGAAGTGGTGTAGCTCAGTGCTACACTTTCGATGCAAAGGAAAAGACCTATTATAGAGCAGGTTCAAAGAAAATTTTTATGCATTGTTGCATTTAAATCGGGTATCGTCCCGGTCAACTTCAGATACAATTATGACGAATTACACACACTTTGTCATCTTGAGAGCCTTCTAAGCAGAAGAAACCAAAGGGATCTTAAAATATTGTTTATCATTATTAACTCATCTGCCGATTGTCCCTACTTGTTATCCCAAATTGGATTTTCTGTACCCTCTAGAGTAACTAGTAATACATTCTCCCAACCTTTCCATAGAACAAATTATGGTTCTCACTCTTTTATTCCTAGAGTGACAAGATCTGCTAATAGACTAAATGTAGAATGGATTACTTCTTCATCAGATTTTTCTAACCATTTGTGTATTTAAATTAATTTATTATTATTATTTAGGATTTTATTACTAATTAATGAATGTGATTTGTATTCTCTGGAATTGTATTGTTTTAATGGGCTCTGACCCAATAAATAAATAAATAAATAAATGTTAAAAAAGAACAAATTATTATCAATCATTCCATTCTTGTTTACATTTATAATATACAGACGATGTCTTAACAGCCCAACAGCTAATTCTAATAAAATGCACACACATAGGTACACATTTAAAAAATTGAAATTATCTTTATTCGTTTCTTTTCTTTATCTACAAAATAATATAAAAGCTTATAACATCAATTACTATAGTATTTATTATTTTATTTCTACATCGTCCACTTCTACTTTTGATATCTAAATTAAAATTTGACATCAGTACATCCAGGTACATCATTCATATCTAAGATCAACAATAACTAGACCTCAACAAAGATGAAAGAAGCATTATTTTAAACTAACAGAAATAAATAATATTACAAAATTATTATTAATATACAATTATATTTGTTCGTAAATATAATATATATCATGCTCCTTGACATTAGTATAATGACCTGTCAAATGATTGACCAATCATCTGATGGCCAGATCTTGAAGTTGAATACATGTTGATGATAAAATATACTTTATCTAGATCTTATAATGGTCAAATGGGTACCTCACCTTATAACGACCTCTGATGGATTTTTTGGAACTACGTTGTGTTTGATGCCATATCGTCTTTTGTTTTTATATGGAATTTTAGGGAAGTTGAAACACCTCAACTATATTTGTGGTTAAGACTAGGGATTTTCTTTTCTTTTAGAAAAAAATTGGCCAATTTCATGATGCAGTAGTCCAAAATGGAAAACATTCTTTCAAATAAAACACATGTCCAAATATGCCAAATTGAAATAACTGCAATAATTAGTGGCCAATTGTGGTATTTACTGGCACAAATTGTTATTTTTTAAATAAGTAACACACAAAAAGAGATTCACTGTCAAATGTAGAGCATTTCAAAAGGTCTTATTAGGACTGAAATTTTTGTGTTTCCTGAAAAAAGCTTATTTTTGACATGTGTCGTTTTTGTAAAAAAGTCTTCAATTTTAGAACAATCATTAGAAAATCATCTCTAGAATCGGATGTTTTCATTTAGACAGGAGAGGTTCTATATTTAAAAGAAGTAAAATAAATTCGTGAAACGAACACACTCACCTTATGGTATTGTCAGAACTGCCGCTAACCACTAACCTATCCCTATATTGCAAACAGGCGATGCCCCGTTTATGTCCATTTAAAGTTCGCACGAATTCACAATTGGATGTGTTCCACACTTTTATAGTCCGGTCGCCGGACGCGGACACTATGTACTTCTCGTCGAAGTCGACAACGTTCACTGCCGCCCTGTGACCCACCAGCACCCTACGCAATGTTATTTCCGTTTGCGACGTCATGTCCCAAACGGCAATCGAACGGTCCTGGAGTAAAAAAAAACAATCAATCCCTTAAAAAGCCATTCAACAATATCGTCAATTGAAAAAAATATGTTTACCTTAGAACAAGTAACCATCATCCCATTATTGAACCTAAGATGGAGGACGGCTTCACAATGATGTATCAACGTATTTACCATTTCACCTGTGTTCACATTCCACACCCTTACTGTAGCATCGCTAGATCCACTAATTATCACCTACGAACAAATAAAGTAAATTAAAAGAAGGAAAAACCACAAAATATTATGTAGATTGAATTAATTCTACATGCACATCTTAGTACTTGAAGAGTGTAGAGTCCATTTTTGTTAAAATTGAAGTAACACCGCCATCTTGTAGTTTTAGACACAATTTTTCTGCTGGTATGGAGAGTAAAACGATTAGTCTCTTTATTTTACTTATTCTAATAAAAGTAGTTTTTGTGACCCTCATCATTTTTCCTCTGTGCTCTTCACTTTTAAAAATGGAAGTAATAACTAATAAACATGTTAATTCTAGAATTTTATAAATTTCCTACCATCAATACAATACTTATAAAATTCAAATTGAACAACGCTACATAATGTACTATATTCAAAATTTAAGTCATAGTAAATTACGTTTTAGTTTGTTTCTCATTGTAAACATACATACAGTTAATCTTTAACAGCAATTTTCTCGATACGCCCACCTTTCTAGTTTATGTTAGTATTGCATTTTAATCCTTTACAGCATAATCCATTAAACAGGGCGGTTTCTCCATTGGTTCATTTGTGCAGTAAACACCCAACACATTATTTTAAAATAAATAACATAAAGCTATAAATTCAATTTAAATAATTTTATTGTTTTCATACGTGTTAATATCTATTTTTGAGTACGCCACTGCGCTCTGGCTAACGTCTCCGTGGCGCACTATTCTGAGTGAGTACGAGGTAGCGCGATGTTTTCGCGAAAGCCTGTAGTTAAAAAGAGAGGTCAACATGTCAACAGATCCGTGAAACAATGTGCCTGTTTAAAATCACTTAAATCGCCTTATTTTGTTCATCGCACATAATCAACGTCACAAAGTAGGGCGGCGCATACGAATCTATTCAATCATTGATATAGAATAATGAGGATACTAAAAGTGTGTGCACTTTTGCATTAACACTTTTAAGTCATATGTCAAACTCGAGCTAGTCAGTTTTGGTAAGAGTAAATACATTTTTTTGAATTGCGTGATTTAAATGACAAAAAATTTTCATTCCGTCAATCTTTAAATATAAAATTATTAACTTCAAATAAATCAAAATACGACTCAAAGTGCATTCACTTGTTATATCGCAATCAAGCTGTCAACTCTAAAAATTCCCATAAGATAATTTTAATTGTGTTTATTTAAAAACCGTGTTTAAATAAAACTGCGACTTTAATAAGTCGGAAGTATGTGTGTCAATTCAATGATTGTTAACGAAACACGTCTCCAAGCTCCAAGGTAAAAACATTTACTATTATTTTTGAGGTTATGTTGTTTATTTATATTTTGGTTTTATCACAGTGTCTGCAAAGTAGTCATGTGTTTTATACCCAACTCTAAAACAGAAAACTGCGTAAATGGGTACAATGTCATCAGGAGAGATTTCACAGAGACAAAATTTAATTATATCCGAATGTATCGGATAAACTATAGCAACTTTATTATGTTGAATTTTATTTAAAACGGCACTCTTTTATAGGAAAACCATCCAAATGGAGCGATGACTGGGTTCCATCAAGAAATTGGGTCTTATGGCAATGATATAAAGTAGGTACCTAAAAAGTTTTTTGGATATATAACATTTAAAAACAATATATTTTTCATTAATTCAGACACAAATCATTTATTGAATTATTGGATAGGGAGGTAGAAATGACTGTCTTTTAGATTGCCTGAACAAAATACAAAAATGGGATTTAAAAATAATTTATGGTAAAGAGATCACATAATCCACCGAAAATATGTTCCAAGAGAGCAAAATTTTTGACATTAGACAGTTATATGACCAAAAAGTATTGTTACGTACTTAATCTAGGCTGTGTATTTGAGACACACACACACAATTATATCGTTTTCAAGCACCAGACGAGTTCTCACTTTTATTTTAATGGGAGTCATAGTCGAGAAACTTAAGTCACATAAATATGATGTTACAAATGGAACCAAACAGTTTACAGCTTCATTCGCCACCTAAGGGTATTCCTGCATTATTTGGTCCAAAATTCATCCGGGTTCTTAGAAAAAAATTGGAGATTCAACATTCCATCACTTGATATTTCAATAAGTTTTCCTTGCATGTTTATTGGTATTTCAACAAGTTGAATCGGCTAAAACCGGATTCAGTATCCATCTGTAACTGTCGTAACTGTTTTGAATTTCTTCGGAGAAATAATCACATAGCTGTTGTTTTAAATTGAGCAAAGTAACTTGCATGCCTGCAAAATTGGATACATCTTCCATAATTGGAATGAATCGATGCTTTTTACCAAGTGAAGTCGACCATAAATCGATTTTTCTTAAACCCTTAATTTTATCTTGCTGAAATTATTTTAATGTTGCAACCTTGCAAATTACTGTTCAAAATATTTAATTATTCGAAAATATCACAAAGGACACCTAGTTTCAGAAGCCAAATGGGATCGGAAAATTGATTTTTATATGGGGACTTCTCATGTTTCAAATACATTTAAAGCTTTGCTCTTAAGTGAAACACTCTTTTTAAGACGTTGCCCCTTAAAAGCCCACTTACTTCGGTGTGATAAATATTTTCAAATAAACCACCCATGTCTTTGTAGATTTTTCGAAAGATACGGGTCTGCAAAGCTTTTCCTTTAATATGATTTACAACTTTAATGATGGTTTTCATAATACATTCCATTTCAGGAGGTAAAGCTTTTTCCACAAGAGCTTATAGATGTAATAAACAAAGTCTACATGTGGCATTAGGCATTATTTCTTGTAATCTGACGACAAGACCAGATTGATGGCCTGTCATAGCTTTAGCTGTGCATGATATAGCAATACATTTTCCCCAGTCAATATCATATTTACTTGTGCAAGTGTCGAATAACCATTTTCCAGTGATATTGGTCTTGAATGGGGAACAAAATAAAATATCTTCTTGAATGCCATTATTTGTATCATATCTTACAAACGTAATAAATTAGGCACTGTTAGATATATGTGCATTTATTAAGATTTTCCACAACTTGCGCTTGAATATCTTATGTCATATGACTAATTCATCTTTGGATAGTATTTATTTGACAGAGGTATTGTTTTTAACTGGGTAGCTTTTTTTTCACCAAACATTATGAGTACCATTTCAACAGCTGCTGGCAAAATCAGACCTTCAGCAATTGTGTGCGAGTTAGTAGTTTTGGCATCGCGATAAGTAACTTTATAACTCGATAATAAGGCTTTTTCATTAGTAGTGGTTGTCAATAAATGAGTATCTTGCTGTATGTGAAGGACGTTCAGCTTTCTTTCAAAAAATTCTATGGGTTTTTCTTTTTTATCTGGATGATTGCTATTTAAATGTCGAAGTAACTTTGTTTTCTTTTGACAAGACTTCTCCACAAATAACACATTGTGGTTTATTGGAAATAACGGTAAAGTCTGTTTTTCTTCTTAGTTAGTTAGCTAGTTACCATTTATTGTGTTAAGACAAATTTTACATTTGTATACACTCGTCAAAAACATTAATATTTATTATATTATATATTAACATAAACAAACATTTACAATTTCACTGCAATAAGTAATACAACTCTACAATACATATGGACTAAAGAACAAATTAAAACTCATAAAATTTCATTACAGTATATAAGTCAAATCAAAATGTAAATTAAACTCATTAATATTACAAAAAAACATTATCTTTCAGAAAAGGTTTATCATATTTAGTAGGCCATTCAAGGGGAAGTAGGTTATACAACTTAACATTGGAAAGAATTGCGATTCCTTGTTAATCTAAAAAATGGCAATCTTACTTGCATATTTCTTGTTACATAGGCGTTGCAAAAGTTGTTGATATTCCTTTTTGCATAAATTAAACATTCATAGATATACTGATTTACACATGTTAGAATTCCTAATTTTTTAAAAAGTGGACAACTATTTCTGAAATTAGCTTTTGTTATTATTCGAATTGCTTCCTTTGTGCAATCAGAATTTTGCCTAAATGCCATGAGCCTCTCCATAGAGGTATACCGTCCTGAATGTTTTCACACCCCGTTTGCTATCATAAACAGCAATCTCATTTCATGAACAAATCATATATAGCAAACTCCAACCTTAAATATCAAATACAGCAATCTCCAATATATATAGCCAATCTAAAATAATATTCAAAATCCTATGGCGATTTTGTTTGCAATTTACATAAAATAATTTATTTACACACTTAAAAAGCCAAAACACTAATTTTATGTAACGTCCTAATATTTTTTAAATAGTTTTTGTTGTGGAAAATTTGGAAAAGTGGACTTTGCTAAAATTGATATTAGACGCCTGAATTGAAATAAGGTAACTTACTCCTATATGAACGAGGCTATTCCCCAAATGTCATTCGAATCATATGAAGATTGAATCTGTTTCTTGCATCAAATAGAATTATTTTTGAGGTAAAAGGTTTTTGAATAATTTGTATAATAAAACTCTTTTATAATTTACATCGAAAAATTATTTAGTCCTGGTGAGAGAATTATTGACTCAGAATCCGTTTAAAGGTCCTAATCGATGGGAAATAAAAAGTTATGTAAGAAAACAAGAAACAGGAAAAAAATTTTCTTTTGTGAGACACCATCTCAATATATTTATTGAAATGGTTAAGATAAAAGACTCTCGATCTAAGGATATTAATTTTAATAAGATTATTATGACTTGAGTTTTCGAATTATGCTTTCACAAAATACTCTTAAATTCATATGTACTTTAAACTGCTTCAATCAAACGTCTATTGGATTCAGCTCGGTAATCAGTGTTACCGTAAAGCATGACATTTTTTGTTTGGACCTTATTTTGAATACGGTAATAAATAAGATTATCGTATTCGTAAAGTAACAAGTGGCGATCACTCTCTAATAACAAATTGATGTTTTCTTTATCTGCTATTATGTCTTTATTACTGCCACTTTCAGACGTAGATGGTTCTGCACTTCTTTTTAAAAAAAGTATCCATAATTTGTAATTTATCTTAGACGAGAATACGTGTCACAAAATATTTACTCAATACTGCCTTCGCCACAACGGTCTGTTGGTTTGTGTTGTTGGGTTGGGAACTAAGGTCTCGCCGCTTAGATAAAGCCAAAACGAAGCTACGAGAACGTTCCAGAGTGTCATCTGGTAGCGAAGTAAGAAGTAGCGCTTTCGCAAATATCATGGAAATGTATTGCGATGTAGACACAAAGATGTCGCGGTGTACAATATGCAGTCGACTTTTTATTATTTATTTTTATTGTAAATGCTTGTCTAGCAGAAGTACTACTAGTTACTAGTAGGACAGATCGCAATTATTAAAGTAACTGTTGAAATTTTTTCATGTATTTAATTTAAACTTAAACAGTAAAGTAAGAGAATATTTAAGAAACTATCAGTTACTTGTAAATTAGGCACGCTATTTTGGTTTGGGTGGGAGTATAGGGAAATAAGGGGTCGTGAACAATTTTTTTTAACAAAAACGGAGTCGCGCTTTAGATAAGTTTGGGAAACACTGGTCTATGCTACTGCTAGTGGTTTATTTAAAAGAGGCCCTTAACAAATCGATTCAGTACTGGAAATAACCTTCCTAAAAATTCAATTTTGTCGTAAAATCACCATGTATAGAGCGTATAAAATGTACGTTTACAAATGATTTAAAGACACTGATAGGTATTTTATTTAAGTTTTCATCGACAATTTCCTAGATAGGCGCCTGAGCAATAAATTATTTTATCACGTACCTATCTCGTTCAACAAAGTATACTTGCTCATTACAAAAATTCCAATAAATGTAATTATATAATTAAAATTATCATTGAATAAGCTCATAAACTGGATTGTTTCGTAAGTTATGTATTCAAGTGATGATGAATAATGCATGTCCTATTTTTTCTTTTGATTATATTGAAAAATTACAGATTTAATGATTACATTTATTTATAAACGGAATTCAGCAATTTACAGTTCGAGTGAATGTTTTGCGACAGCCTATGAAAAACGAAATGTTATTTCTCTACGTACCGCAAATGGTATTAATATAATATCTATAGCAGAATAACTAATTAATTTTAGCTCATAAATTTATACAAGAAAAACTTACCTTATCATCGTACTGCAAACACAACACGCTCCCGGTATGACCAATCAGCACCTTAGTACACTGCAAGGTACTCCTATCCCATATCTTTATGGTATTGTCCCTCAAACCGGACACGATCTTCTGATCATCGTATTGCAGACAGTACACTCCTTTACTGTTCTCTGATCTGCAATTGATGCGTTGGAGAATGTGCTTGCCGTTCCTCCAATTCGATTCGATGCTGTCGATGTCTCGGATTATTTTGGGGTACAAGGAACGGTAGAAACCGTGAGGACGATGGTTCTCGCCTGGTCTTGGTTTGAACAGGAACTGGATCCTGGAAAGAACAAATTAAGAATGTATTCGGAATATCAACAGACTGATTATGTTTCATCCCTAGTCTAAAGATTAATAATTTATTCTGTACATGGATCAATATCACCCTATGTGCAGTGTGTATAGTTCATTTGAAGAAAGTGCGTTCTTAAAAAATGTAAGCAGTAAACCATAGGATGTATTTTTGTAATTTATTTAATAAAATATACCAAAGAAGGTAGTAAAGCACCTAGTGTAAGAATGATTTTATTTTCTGTGCAAATGTAATAAGTTTTATTTTACAAAACACTCAGTTTTTAAACGTACTAAATATTTGTCTTCCAAAACAGTTACAGCCTATGTTTAGGTTAACACTATTAAGATACGGAGGTATCGGATTGCGAATATGGGAACTAAGAGTAAAATATCAAGCAGGCATAAAATACAGATCCTTTTAAATTTGGTTTAGTTACTCTGCGGAACAAAATTAAAGTTCGTTCCAATAATAGTGAATAATTATAATTTTTGTGAGTGGCGGCTGTTCACTGAGTAATTATGGTTTATCAATTAATTTTGTTTTAATTTATAATCAAGTTATTTTGCAAATTATATTACCCAATTATTATCCATCAACCTTTTATAGTTAATTTGTCAATTCTCACGTAAAGATATTTTGTTAAGTATTGAGAAAACCTTATATCCTAAACTAACGGGGTTATATTAAACAATTATAACTTATTTGACTATTTACTTATATTTTGTTTTCGTTTGTATGCGTTTATTTTGGGATTTCTGTGGTCAGTTTTCCAGAGTCGTTGCACCATGGTTGGTGAGGGCTAGTGAAATTGCGGTCAGTGTGCTAGTAATGGCTTGTATTATATATCGATCGATGTTTGGGAATTGCGGTCAGTGCCAACAGAATTGAGAATATAACTTTTTGTCAATTATGGAAAGTTTAAAGTTGTGTCAATTATATTTTTGTTATAATCAATATTTTGACATAAAGAGTTATCAATATAATTATCTTGTTAAAAGGATAATAAGTGTTTTGTTTATGGATATCACCTTTTCATGAATTTCTTTAATATAAAACTCCTTTTGGTAAACTTGATTGCTCATACTTGTTTTTCTTTTATTTCAGGCACGACATATCATACGTGCATTAATTAAGAATTTTATCTATTTTATTTTACTTTTATTTTATTTACGTTTTATTGTTTTAGATCATTTAATACTTATTTCTCCCTAATTTTATTTTGTTCTAAATTTTACCTTTCAATTTAAAGTTATTAAATCGTTTATTGAATTAATGTCTAGTATTTCCTGACATTGATTAAATAACTAAATTAATTAAGAATTTTATCTATTTTATTTTACTTTTATTTTATTTACGTTTTATTGTTTTAGATCATTTAATACTTATTTCTCTCTAATTTTATTTTGTTCTAAATTTTACCTTTCAATTTAAAGTTATTAAATCGTTTATTGAATTAATGTCTAGTATTTCCTGACATTGATTAAATAACTAAATATTTTCGCCCAAGATATTTTAAATTACAAATATCGTCCTATACTAGGGAATTTTGGGTTGAAAACTATGCCATATTTTTATATTCCATTCAAAAATTTTATGCTCGTTTTTTACAAAAAAAAACTTAATAAACTTAAAAACATGGTACTTTACTAGCTTCGTTCGAAGCTAGCAAAGCACCCTTTATTATTTAAAAATAGCAATTTATTTAAAAAGTTTTATAATATTTTAAGAGCCTAAAATTAGCATAAAAATGTGATGTTGTTTTTAGAAATATGCTTTAAAAAACCGAGGTGATCTCAAGGCTTCCATATTTTTTAAATACCAATTTTTTTCGAAAAGTTTTATATTTCAAGGGCGTAAAATTAGCCTAAAAATATGAATTAGTTGTTTTAGAAAAAAAAAAAAAAAATGTTAAATTGGTTAAATTTATATATTGGAGTTTGACTTCAAATTATTTAACATTTGTCTTTTTTATCATAGTGTAAATAATATACTGAATGAATACAGTAATATTACTCTACACTACAGGGTGTACCATTATGGAGTAATTGTTCAATATTTCAATTTGTGTTAGACACATAAACAAGTTGTAAATAAAAGTTATATGGATTTAAAAAATACTTATTTTAAAAATATTTTTGGATATACAGGTTGTTGCATTTTGCCTGGTAAGTAAAAATGTATTTATAACACCCTGTATTCAACCCTAGATTTTTATTTTAATATTACATAGTTGCCAAGTAATTAATTATTTTATGAAATTAGAGAATGATGCAAACCCCAAATTAAATTATCATAATTTAGGTAGGTTTACAATAATTTCAAAATTGTTTGATTGTTAAAGTGGTGCTAGAGCTGGATTATTTTATATGCAGTGTTTTGAAACATGTCTTAAATGTGGCTAATTTTGAGTTCAATTTACTCATTTTTTTTTAAATGCAACACCCTGTATATTATTTTAGCATAAAATTCTTCATAAATTTATGTGCGTAATTGATCAATAGCTGTTTTATTATAGGAAATACGAAAAATTAATATAAAAGTTGTAAGACCATATTTAACAATTATTCTTAAATATACAGGATGGTTTATAAACGAGGGGCTAACCAAACCTAAACATTTTTAAGGCTAAACACACTGCAGGTACATATTTGATTGTTTTCACATCTTTAAACAATTTTATTACACTTTATTCATTTGCTATGTTGTATACAGGGTGTGCGAAAATGCGAGTTTACAATTTTCAAATTTTTTTAAATGGAATACCTTGTATGTTATACTCCAATTAATTAATATAGGGTATTCCATTTAAAAAATTGAGTAAATCGTGTACCATATATACTAATGTTATTGGCGAAGAAAAAATATTTTTCATCAGTAAAACAGAAGACGTTGACTGCACCCTTAAGTAGTGTGAGTAATAATTATCAATAAAAACGTTTACATAAGTATTAATCATTCCCTGCTCGAAGCGACAAGTTTCGGGACATATTTTTGTGTTTAAAAAGATCAGTCTGCAGTTTGATTTTTATTTTGGTTGGGTCGATTCCAATTGTAACCTCGCGTTTTGACACACCCTATATACAACATAGTAAATGAATGAAGTCAATAAAAATTGTTTGACGATGTGAAAACCCTTAAATATGTACAAACGTGCAGTGTTTTGCTTTAAAAAAGTATAGGTTTGGTCTGCCCTTTGTTTATGGACCACCATATATATTTAAGAATAATTGTTAAATCCGGTCGTACAACTTTTATATTTCCAATAATAAAACGGCTATCGATCAATTACGATCTGATGTTATTGACTAACATGTTGGTATTTGGATAGGCATTTTATGCTATTTAATATGCATTTAAAAAAATTGAGAAAATTGAACTTAAAATTAGCCATATTTAAGATATGTTTTGGAAACACTCTGTATAAAATAAAGCAGTTCTATCACCACTATTCGTTAGCTTAGTATAAATCTGTGTATTAAACAATTTTGAAATCAATGTAAACCTGCCTAAATTATGATAATTTAAGTTGGGGTCGGCATTATTCTCTAATTTCACAAAAAAATCAATTGCTTGGTCACCCTGTAATGTTTTTTAAAAACATTCTAAAAAATATAATAAAATACAGGGTATTCTATTTAAAAATTATTAATTTTTATTTGCCATGCAAATACGCAACACCCTGTATTTCTAAAAATATTTTATGAATTCACACAACTTTTATTTCAACTTGTCTATAACACAAATTGAAGTATTGAACAATTATGCACTAATGGGACATCATGGTTAGTGCATGCCACAGTTGAAAGTCAGTAAGTGGTAGAGCATGAGGTAATAATATACAGGGTATACCATTATAAAGGAGCACATTTTAACAGCGTATAACTCAAGAATGGAAAAATATATCGACGTGTAGTTTTCGCTAAACTTCTTACATTTGTTTCAAGTTTTTATTGACAAAGTTGCCAAATGTACATATTTTCCAGAAACTGCCGAAAAAAATGCCTTTTTTAACCGACTTCAAAAAAAGGAGGAGGTTCTCAATTCGTCGGTTTATTTTTTTTTATGTATGTTCAGCGATAATTCTTTAACACGGTGTCCGATATTAATGATTCTTTTTTATTAGGGGTGGTCCCATATAAATTTAGTCAAGATGTGGTGATGGCATCTGCACGATTTTGAAAAATTACTTTTAATACTTGTTTACATTGTTGATTAATAAATTTGAGTGTGTTCGTTCTTGATCTACACATAAATTATTTGACATTTTTTAACGTCAGTAATATAAACTGCTGGCCACTCGAACTTACACATAGAGATTTTTAGGCAAAATTTAAAGTTCAATATTTTTAATAGGAATGCAAATTTTTGAACGCGGCTTGCACATTTTAAGAGCTAGTTTTTTTCGAATTAAGCTGCATGACGCATATTTATCGTAGGATCATAGTTTGTATGAGTGAAATTTCCGCAAAAAATTTTTTTGGTCGTTGCAATATGGTTCGTTACTAAGGTAACATCAATATCTCTAGATATTTTTGTCAGTTTTTGAATTAAGGCCCTTAAGCCTTGTACACATTACTAAACATAAAATTTGGGTAGCAAATTTTTTAAAATGCCGAAATTTCACTTATACAAACTCTTTGATTTTTAGCATGACTTCATTGATCACCCTGTATATAATAAACCTATGGTCCTACGATAAATATACGTCATGAAGCTTAATCCGAAAAAAATAGCTCTTAAAATCTGCAAGCCGAGTTCAAAAATTTGCATTCCTGTTGAAAATATTGAACTTCAAATTTTGCCTAAAAATCTCTATGTGTAAGTTCGAGTGGCCAGCAGTTTATTTTTTGTCACCTTGATAAAACAGTGTCTAATATGTCAGGCGGCTTTGGAAAAAGAATACAGTTGATTATAAGAGTATCAGATCATTTTTTATTTGAAGTAAACCAGAAAATACACCCATTAAACTTTATAAAAAATTAATAAACCTTAACAGAAAATTTCGACAATCTTACAATTACACGTTTTTGATGTAAATTCATAAAAAAATATCTCCTCGAAACCATTAATAAATAATCACAATATATACATTTTTGAAAAGTGAAAGACAGGGACTTTCAGTTGGTATGAAAAAATATAGGGAGTTCTACTTAAAGTAAACCGATAATTTGGCTTAAAAAAGGCACATTTTTTCCGACAGTTTAGAGAAAAAATATTTAGCAACTATGTCAACAAAAATTTAAAGCAAATGTAAGAAGTTTAGCGAAAACTGCACGTTGTTAAAATGTGGTACTTTATAGGGGGACAACCTGTATTTTAAATAGGAAAAGGTTCGATTGTATTGTCAATTTCGCACGAGCAATGTACAGGTCCTAATTTTACATAAATAATATTTGTAGATAATAAATAATGTAAATACAATATACAAACATAACATTTTTCTTTTTCAATTAACGTAGTAGTTTAATAAGAAACACGTGAACTACAGAAAAAAAATATTACAAAGTGATTTTTCATTAGCTTTACGTATACAACGGCAAATTAATAGAAAAATGCGGCTAAAAAATAGGGATTCAGATAAAAATAGATATTTTAAAACTCTAGGACAGGCAGGCCTGCACAACTCAGATTATCAAAGGGCCAAATTTGAAAAACAACCGTAACTGTACGAGGGCCGCCTAGAGAGGCCTGAGCTGAGAAGAGATTTCTTAAAAAAAGTCGTCAGCCTAAATGCAAATTTATTACTGAAAAATGTATGAAAAATGTGTGAAAAATGTATGAAAAATGTATAATTTGACGTAGACGGGCCAAACTGGCCAACGGTCGGCGGGCCGCCAAAACGACACTGGCGGGCCGTATGTTGGGCACCCCTGCTCTAGAGCTTAAATATTTGACAAAAATTCATAAGCGATTTTTGTTTATCATCCGCGTCATTAGCTTTACGTTTAAGCCAAATTAACATGAAATTAGGGATTCCGAAAAAAATAAATTACATTAGAATGTTTTTAAACTTTGTAAGTAGGTGATAGTTACAGCCAGCAACTATCAATAAAATTTAAATTTACGTTGGGGCCTCCCCTATTAAAAGTCCATTGAACAATAATTATTAATTTCTATAAATATTTCTAAGATTACGCCCATGAACGAGGGAAATCCGACTTAAACGGATTAGGTTCATCGTTGTAACAATAGAAGATACTCAAATAATGCGATAGTCAGGGAAATGTTGTAAGTTTTATGCTGAAATTGATGAATCCAACTGTAATGTTCTCTATTAACCTCAAAATTTATAAATACTCAATAACCTAAACTTACCTCGGCTAGCTTTCTTTTTTATATATTTTATCACTTTATTTTATATAGAGCAGGTTCTCTTTCTCTGAGTGGTGTCGGTTCAAGAATTGTTATATTTTTATAAACTTGATTTTATTTTTAATTATTATTAAATTTTTTTTATTTAATTTAATTTGATTTAATTACTTTGTTTAGTTTATTTAGTTTAGTTTATTTGGTTTATTTGGTTTATTTGGTTTATTTGGTTTATTTGGTTTATTTGGTTTATTTGGTTTATTTGGTTTATTTGGTTTATTTGGTTTATTTGGTTTATTTGGTTTATTTGGTTTATTTGGTTTATTTGGTTTATTTGGTTTATTTGGTTTATTTGGTTTATTTGGTTTATTTGGTTTATTTGGTTTATTTGGTTTAGTTTATTTAGTTTATTTGGTTTATTTGGTTTATTTGGTTTATTTGGTTTATTTGGTTTATTTGGTTTATTTAGTTTATTTAGTTTATTTCGTTTATTTAGTTTATTTAGTTTATTTAGTTTATTTAGTTTATTTAGTTTATTTGGTTTATTTGGTTTATTTGGTTTATTTGGTTTATTTGGTTTATTTGGTTTATTTGGTTTATTTGGTTTATTTGGTTTATTTGGTTTATTTGGTTTATTTGGTTTATTTGGTTTATTTGGTTTATTTGGTTTATTTGGTTTATTTGGTTTATTTGGTTTATTTGGTTTATTTGGTTTATTTGGTTTATTTGGTTTATTTGGTTTATTTGGTTTATTTGGTTTATTTGGTTTATTTGGTTTATTTGGTTTATTTGGTTTATTTGGTTTATTTGGTTTATTTGGTTTATTTGGTTTATTTGGTTTATTTGGTTTATTTGGTTTATTTAGTTTATTTAGTTTATTTAGTTTATTTAGTTTATTTAGTTTATTTAGTTTATTTAGTTTATTTAGTTTATTTAGTTTATTTAGTTTATTTAGTTTATTTAGTTTATTTAGTTTATTTAGTTTATTTAGTTTATTTAGTTTATTTAGTTTATTTAGTTTATTTAGTTTATTTAGTTTATTTAGTTTATTTAGTTTATTTAGTTTATTTAGTTTATTTAGTTTATTTAGTTTATTTAGTTTATTTAGTTTATTTAGTTTATTTAGTTTATTTAGTTTATTTAGTTTATTTAGTTTATTTAGTTTATTTAGTTTATTTAGTTTATTTAGTTTATTTAGTTTATTTAGTTTATTTAGTTTATTTAGTTTATTTAGTTTATTTAGTTTATTTAGTTTATTTAGTTTATTTAGTTTATTTAGTTTATTTAGTTTATTTAGTTTATTTAGTTTATTTAGTTTATTTAGTTTATTTAGTTTATTTAGTTTATTTAGTTTATTTAGTTTATTTAGTTTATTTAGTTTATTTAGTTTATTTAGTTTATTTAGTTTATTTAGTTTATTTAGTTTATTTAGTTTATTTAGTTTATTTAGTTTATTTAGTTTATTTAGTTTATTTAGTTTATTTAGTTTATTTAGTTTATTTAGTTTATTTAGTTTATTTAGTTTATTTAGTTTATTTAGTTTATTTAGTTTATTTAGTTTATTTAGTTTATTTAGTTTATTTAGTTTATTTAGTTTATTTAGTTTATTTAGTTTATTTAGTTTATTTAGTTTATTTAGTTTATTTAGTTTATTTAGTTTATTTAGTTTATTTAGTTTATTTAGTTTATTTAGTTTATTTAGTTTATTTAGTTTATTTAGTTTATTTAGTTTATTTAGTTTATTTAGTTTATTTAGTTTATTTAGTTTATTTAGTTTATTTAGTTTATTTAGTTTATTTAGTTTATTTAGTTTATTTAGTTTATTTAGTTTATTTAGTTTATTTAGTTTATTTAGTTTATTTAGTTTATTTAGTTTATTTAGTTTATTTAGTTTATTTAGTTTATTTAGTTATTATAAAAAAATGATTCCTATATTTATGATATCAAGCGATGAGATACTTAAATAAACAAAACTCTTACAAAATAAAATTTATGTTTAATTTTAACAAAATAACTATCTGTAAATTTAACAAATAACAGGTCTTCTAATACCTGGTATAACAACATTTAAAAAAAAAACTAATATCTATCCTACTACACCTACTAAACAGAATTAAAAACAATGACTCTTGTTTTTGAAAATTACCAAATCTAATTATTGTTGGTAGATTTGGGTATTAATTAGATTTGGGTATAACAGCCCATTTATAAAGAATTTAAATCTAAACTACAATTATTATAAGAATTGTTTAGCTTTGAAAGAAAAACTTGCTATGAATATCTCTGCATAGCTATTAGTCTATAATTACACAAATATAAAATGTTTTTATAAATACCATTTTCACATTCCAGTTATCACCACTGTGTCCATGTCACGCTTTTAAGACTTTCTTACATTATTTTTATAATACAGGGTTATCAAAAACTTTTTACATTATTTTTTTTTTTAATTATTACTATTATTATTTAATTATTAATATAATTATTATTAGTATATTAAAACACAGGGTGTTTTGATAACATATCAAATTCCCAAATTTACATTTGAAATTTCGCATTTATGGGAAATTTGAAATGCAAATTTCATTATTGTTCATTTTAAATTAAATTTATTATTATTATTATTATTATTAATAATAATATAATTTTTATTATTATTAGTATTTTGTATTAAGTTCACTTTCTCATTTATCAGTTCACTGAATTTGTTTTTTTTTTCATACTTATCTTCTCATAATCTATTCTTATTGTATTGTTTGTTTTTCTATAGACATGTCATTATTTTCATATTTTGTACCTTCTTATTTATTTTGTGTATACTGCTTCTCTTCAACTTTCTTTTCTATTTCATAATATTTCTTACTTTTTCCATATTTATTCTTCTTTTCATTTTTTATATACAATATAAAATCAAGTTTTGTCGCATGTACTATACCATGATTTGCATAATTTTATTGTATTTTAAGAACGTATTCCTGCTTGTTCGCACCAGTAACCTTATAACCAAATAATATATAACTCTTAAGAATTAAATAGATGCGCCCCCGTACATTTGAGCCCTCGATACATTTGAGGCCCTCTCTTGATTTTTCGAATAATGATAAAATTTAAGTGAGACAGTTGCGTCCCTACCACTGATATATTTTAGTTTAGTTACTTGTCGTGTAATAATATTAATTTAATTATTGTAACAGTTTTAGCAATAATATCCATGTAATAAGGCTAAAAGCCTGTTTGGGTTGTGAAATAAATAAATAAATAAATAAATATACAGGGTTTTTCAGAGTTTAAAGTACGTACGTTAACTGTAAGTGCAAGACACTTGGATGATTCATCTGGAATTTTATTTAGCCAAAACTCAACCACTATCATTCGGTATAAAAATTTCCAATTTGGCATGTAGAATCATTTCGATATTGCAAAAATAATGAAATATAAATAATATTTCAAATCCAGGTCCGGCGTAACAAAATTTGATTATTTCTTTTCGTTTCAAAAACAACACTCTACGTAACCAAATTTATATCTGATTACATATTTGAAAATAGCGGAAAAAATCGATTTAGATAAGTATCTTTAAAATACCCTGTATAACTTTCCTTCACTAAGATAATAGTAATTTGTTTCTGGGAAATGGAACATAACAGTATCAGATACTGTAATGTGTTGCCTAGCAACCTTGTTTTTATTTTAGAAACAATTACTTTTTACTTTATTTTAAACTATATTTCGATCTTATCTATTTGACAGTAAATAGCAATCATACTTAACTATGGAAACAACTCAATTGCAGTTAAGGTAATTATGTTTTTTTTTTTTTAATCAACATATCTATTTAGTCTTTTTAAAAAGTATTATAAAGACAGGATGAAATAAAATATCATACGACACACGTGCTTTAAGTGTTATTATAATGCTCATTTATATACAACTCATACTGTAATAAGTCACCTACCGGACTTGTAAGGTAAGATTACAATTTTTCATTATTTGACGTCTGTTTGGGTTATGCATTATTAGTAGGCATTAGCAGGTTTCCCATTAAAGAGGTAGGGTAGCAACTGTCTCACTTAAATTTGATCATTTTTCGAAAAATCAAGAGAGGGTCTCAAATGTATCGAGGCCGCAAATGTACGGGGGCGCATCTGTCACGGATTCATTAAATAAGTTATGGACGTGTTCAAATTTTCTTCCCAAAACTTTTTAAACAAAAAATCGCACACTGCTATAAGGGTTTCTCGATTGGCACCACTTCTAATCAACGAACTAAGGTATAATTGTATATTATTTTTGAAATAAAATTTTAAAATATTAACATTACTACATTAAAAATAGAAAATAATGAAATACAATTAAATACGTAACAAATAAACAAGTTAATTGCAGCTTGAACGTCCAATAAAACAATAGTAAGTTGGTACACGATTAAATTGTCAACCGAGCAATTCCTTGAAATCCACCTTATCTTATTGTAATGTAATTTGCATTTATTATGTACGATGAAAATTTCCTTAAATAAAACATTCGGTTCATATTGAAGGTTTATGATTGTATTTTTTTGTCGTTAAGATTTTTTTCTATGTCTAATAACTGGTTACAAAAATACAACGTGTTTTGTTCGATTATCGTTCATTGTAATTAAGTTTATTTTTTTAATTTCTGTATCGTTAGTAATTATCTATAATACGTACTTTTATTGTTTAGTATAGTAGAATAATTTCCAATCTCAACTATAGTGAGCTATAATTTTTTAATTTGTTTACTGTTTTATTTAATGTCATAAGTCATTACTTTTTATGTGAAATTTTGAAATAGGCCAAGAGCCCACTGTACAGTTTCGCCATCATCTGATAACGAAATGATATATGCCCCGAAGGACAATCTTTGTACTTTACAAAACAGCACCTGTGCGAATCACTATCCAGAGCAAAGTAATTAAAAAAAAATATTCAAAAAATCACATAGGACATGAAAGCAATAATTTTGTTTGCACTAAAAATTTTCCAGAAAATAACCAAATATTTCTTAAGAGCGTACCTACAAAATTTTAACGTTCAAACTCGAAATCGTGTACTCTATCTATCCTATATATTATTTCCCTACCACGGCTGCCGACGTCCAAGAGGTCTTGAGTGAGTCAGTTACTTGAATTAGAGAAACCAGAACCGCATTTAGTTGTTCTTGGTGCATTGTGAGATTTTTTTATAACGCAGTTCGATTTATTAGAGGGTGTTTATAATATTTTTATATGTTAATTTAGTGAATAGCTAATCTAAAGCATGACATATCTAATAGCCCATATCATGTATTTGGTAAGCACGAGAACTGTTTTAAATACTTTTGTACAAAGTTAGGAAATGAAGAGAATACAGACTACACAGTTGACCTGACAGAATGCGGAATGATGAAAGATAAATTGTTATCTATATCAAGAATAAAATTCCATGCGGATAGTTTAATTAAAAACCTTAATAATAATTACGCAGAACAATATAACAACGTCATTGCAAAATTTTTAGGAGGGTAACGAATTACTAAGATGTCATGCTGCAGCTTTATCATATAACACTAAAGGTCTATACCATTCCTCATTGTATAAACGCATTACAGGGAAAAGTCCTGGCCAGTACACAAAAAAATTTGTATCAAAAATTGTTTGTAATGTGGAAAAAAGAAGACTGAGACTTAAAAAAAGAATAAAATTTAAAAAGCATGAGGAGAGACCATCACAACTAGCAGATGAGCATTATGGCTCAAATGCGAAGAACATTTTGGAAATTGAACAATATTAATATTTATTCAATAAAAGAAAAAAAATTGTTTTCTTATCGGTCACCACGCTCAAAAAGTATAACTTGAATTAATATCAAAGAAAAAACTTGAATTATTATCAAAGAAAAAAAATACGGGAACTGCCGCGGTAAAGCTATTACATAGCATTTTTTATCAACTTACGCAATTAAAATTATTTATTTATTTTATTTATGCAGTATGTTTTTCTTTGATATTAATTCAAGTTTTTTCTTTGATATTAATTCAAGTTACACTTTTTAAGCGTGGTGACCGATAAGAAAACAATTTTTTTTTCTTTTATTGAATAAATGGGAAGTTAATACCTAATTGTTTAAAATATTTTTATTATCTTACAATACATGTAGGTTATTCAGGAATTTTTATCATTGAAACTATAGGTTTATAGTAACTGAAATAAGAAACATAAGTTTGAGACTTGATATCCTCTAAATATCTGGAAAATACCTCGTAAATGGTGGTCCCATATTTTGTTGTGGATTCTTGTGGATCATTATTCATTTTCAAATTCAATTTTTCCGAAATTGTGTCTAAAAGAGATAGAATCAGTTATGAGCAGTTAGCAGCTAGTCTACACGCATACGTCTAGTCGCACGCACATAAACACCGTGCCGAAGTCTGCCGAACTGAAACGACATTAGACGATGCATGGCTTTTAACGCCGCACCGCTGTGCCGGTCGGAGTGGGGGTGTTAGGTTTATTTTCGTTACGGAATTTCTTTTTCGATTTTTTGATTTTTCGATTTTCTTTTATTGAATAAATGAGAAGTTAATACGGTTTAACGCCGCACCGCTGTGCCGGTCGGAGTGGGGGGTGTTGGGTTTTTTTTCGTTACGCGTTACGGAATTTCTTGATTCGGTCGCCGCGCTCAAAGTCCGCGATAAAAGCTATGCAATAGCTTAAAAATACTGCATAAATAAAATAAATAAATAAATAAATAATTATAATTGCATGAGTTGATAAAAAATGCTATGCAATAGCTTTACCGCGGCAGTCCCTGAGTTCCACATGTATTTTTTATTTTAATTATAATTTTCTCTAAATGTCATCGATTTAATTAAAAGTAAACAAACCGTGGATGTCGATTTTGGTAAAAGTAAATAGGCCGTGGCTTTGTGGATTAGAAGAACTGTCAATCTTTAAACTTTTATTAGTATATCATCACAGAACACGACAAAAGTAAAGATCTATTTCTAAAGCCAAATCAGTACGTACTTTACGCATTAGTGAAAAAAGAAACTTTTATATTTCTAATATTACTGTTAATGTGTACGGCAGTAGAAAAAATATTGTATGCAACTCGTGTGTAAAGTCCCTTTTTTGACTCATGTGATTGTCGCACAAGCCGTAGGTGAGTGCGACAACATTCACATTCGTCAAAAAAGGGTAACTTTACACACTTGTTGCATAAATAAATATTTTTTGTACCGAAGGAACTAAAACATGCAATTTACTCCTTCATTTTAGGGACTAAAGTGTCGTTTTTACTCCCTTAGGACTATTTTAGTCCCTTAATACATAACATGCTATATTTATATATTTAATTTTTATTGTTACACTGTATGGGCAAGGATTTTTTGTTTGCCTTTTTAGAATTAACACAATATTATTTTAATGATTTAAAAATAAACTGTCAGTATCAATAATTATCTGTACCTAAACATATACAAAGTGAAATCGTACGACGCACCAAGACAGCACCAAGTTTTTAAACTTTTTTAATCTACGTAAAAAAGTATATAATAAACTAGATTAATTTTATTAACTAAAAAGTACTATATGGTCTTATATACAATATACATTGTTTTAAATTAATTTTATATGTAAAAATCTGATGTGTCCAACACATGACTTTCCTATCTAGTTATTATAGGCTTTTTCCGGTTATTTTGTACAACCTATTGCAGCACCTCTATAAATGTTTAGAAGATAAACTAAATATATACATTTTCCACATACATCTAACTCGAAACATTTTTCTATAGATATTCATTGAAAACGAAAATACTGAAAAATTTTCAACAACATGGGGGATAAAAAAAAAGATAAATATCCATAAACCCCAAAATAACAAACGAGTATTGATTACTGCGCAATCTTGTTCCCAAATCACGTCTCACCGAAGTGGTGCAGGATAATTTACTCGATGTACTTTGCTCCGTCCTATTTGAACATAATAGAATTTACGCGGGTCTCTTGACGAGTTTAATTTGAACTCGGCAGAGGGCGATAGTCTCACCATGTACACGAACTCAACACTTGTAATCATAATTTGGTTTTAGAAATCCCTTTGATTTGTGACGGCGCCGGCGCTCTTCTGGGTTTTTGAATAAATAAACTCGATTTTCGATGCTGAATGTCAATTTCACACAAAAAATTACCAATCAACTATTTTTCTAGAGCAATTATAACTGATAATCTATTCTACTTAAAAAATAAAAGTCGATAAGAAAAGAAAAACAAGTAAAGTTTGTTTTAGATTTGAGTTGTAGTAAGAGGCTTCTATTTCATAATGTATTGTGAGCCATTTCCGACCAATCTGGTCATGCTTTGATCCTATGGACCTCTCTGCCTTGTTTGGGCCTTTTTACGACCCCACTTATCCTTAAAACCAGGAATATTTGATTAAGGGGACGCCTATGTTCACAGATAGCCGACATGAATCATTCATTTAGGAATGTACTAAAAGTAAATTCGAGAAATTGCTGGAGTCGCCTGTCTAATAAATGGTGAGAACGAGAATAATCTAGCGCGTACACCAATTTATATATAAATGGGCTGTGTTGCACAGAAAGTCGTTCAGTCGAGGTCAAGTTATAGTAGTAAGAACATGGATAAAGTAAATTAAATAGTTAAATAGTATTACAAATAAATTAATTAGTAACAGTATAAATAAAATGTTTTAAATAAATAATCTATTTTTAAATTAAACAATATTTACAATAACTTTTATTTGTATTTTCTATTTTTAATTCACAAATAATTTGTACGCAATGTTTTGACTTTTCCCATAACCGTTCAAGGTCACTTGGAATAAAAAGATTTATTTCGTTATTATTATTTATAAGATAAGCTGTTATTACTCCCAATTTACGATATTTAGGATGAAATACCGTGAAACCATATTCTGTAAATATTTTAATAATTTTCAACTACCACGTAAAATTAATAAGCGGAAATTTCCTTGAATCAGCTAACCGACTGGACAGAAAATGATTAAACCACCAGAGATCCGCCGCTAAATATAATATATTAATCATTGGACACATCACATTTGTAACGTACCATAAACTCTTATTGAACCAATCATTAAATTACTAAAAATAAAACATTACAATATTTAAGATCATACACAATGGAAAGACGGCTTCTACAGGGGTATAGTATAACCTTAACTCGGCTTAACTACTGTACTCCATTTTTTTTTTATCTGTATTAGGCACTCAAACAAAATGGCTGCCAGTAGGTAATGACAGGTTATGATATGGCAACGCTGTGAGCCTGATGATTTGACAGGGTCAATGATATAGATAATTATATAGATTGATCATCCATGTTTTTCAATTTTAACAAAAGCTTATGGCTTAAAGTAAAAATGTAAGATGTAAGTAATTATTTTTTTTAACTATATTCTAAGGCTGTAAATTGGTTTTAAAACACATTCGAGGCAATATGGCCGCTCGCAATACAACTCGCATTGAGCAATCTACATCTAAATAACTATATAATTGACCCTGTCAAAGACAACAGGTCCACATGGTTGCCATATCGTAACCTGTCATTAACCACGAGCAGCATTAGGCATTCCAAAGAACCTGGCAAAGTTGCTGGGTCAATGATATTATAATTATATAGATTGTTCAAAGTGAGTCGCCTTGCAAGCGGCTATACTGCCTCGCAAGTGCTCATGAATCAGAATCGGTTTAGTAAAAATGTGATTTATAACCAATTTTTAGTCTGATTTAAATACAGTAAAAAAATATATGACCTACTTTTTTACTTATAGGCATAATCTTATGTTTATTTTGAAAAACGTGCATGATCAATCTATATAACTATTTATATCGTTGACCGTGTCAAATCCTGCAGGCCGACAGGGTTGCCATATCAATGCCAATAGGTAACCATTTTGTTTGGAATGCTAAAAGCGGGTCGCTTTGCGAGTGGTCATATTGCCTCGCAAGTGTTCATTATTCATAATAGGTTTAGCAAAAATGTGTATAAAAACCAATTTTCAGCTTTTGATTACAGTACAAAAAATAATTACCTACATTTTAACTATACATTATGGTTCAAATGAAAGGAATAAATTCATAATAATGGAAGTAGTTGGTTTTTCGAAAAAATGCTCGGACAGGTCAATTTTGTTTACTCAAAGCGCAATTTTTTAAATATAATTCAATTTTCCCCCACTTCCCATTTTTGGGCAGTGACGTCATTGACAATTTTTTTAAATAGTAACCCCAATTTTTTTTTATTGATTTTGATAGATCTTGCAATTTCCTACTCGGAAACATAATATTTGAAATATCTTACATAACATTTTTTTTTTTTATAATAATACTCTCCCTAATTCACCCCCTTACGAGTGAATTTCAACCCCTGAAGTCGACTGAACGACTTGTGTAGGGGAAGGGACGGCTATTATTATTATTTGCCGTGGCGCTCCGGGGCGACTTAAAGATGACTGATGGTGCCATTTGACTTACAGGTGAGGAAAACCCGGAAAACCTCACCCACCCACCCACCCTCCCAAAAGTCATTTAAAGATCAGACACATAAATTTTATTTTATTTTGAGAACACAATAAATGAATAAAAGATAATTATTTGTAATTAAGTGCTTAATCTAACAAAATAATAATTTGTCCTGGTCAATTTATGAATCCGTGCAGTACCAGCAATTTGAGCTAAATCACTTCTTAAGTACAATTTACATCGTACAAATCAAAAAGAAGGTAACACTAAACTAATTAAAAACATTACCTATTGCATTATAATAGTTTTTTGTACCTAATATTTATCTTTATCATTCTTAGAAAGCGTTTGTAAATTAAATCGCAATGTCTTTAATTTTGACAGAACAACATTAGCAAAATATTTTCATATTGATTCAAAACCAATAAGACAAATAAAATCCAAACCTAGGACCAGCCACATCTTGATTGAACCTCCACGGTGAGACTTCCTAGTTTTATATTTTTTGGTCGTAAGAAAACTAATGTATATTACTTGTATTAAAGTGTGAGAATTGCCACTTTTCGCACTCGTAATGTAAAATACTATTTAAATAACTTACCACATTCGTCGCTCCGCCAAGCCCCTCCAAAGGGAATCCGTTCTCACTTTTCTTTCTATCAGTTTTTTCCACAGCATACCCTCGGAGATCACTCTGAACCATTCCTTACAAACTAATTCGGCATTTCTGAGACTGTCGGCGTCCAAATATGAAAGTATGTTTTCCGCCACATGATCGAGGCCTTTCTCTGTAAAATAAATTAGGACAAAATAAATAGACATTGCAGAAGGCCTAAGAAACGTATAAATGAACATAGCAAATTCTCTCGAGGCGAATTTTTTTGTTTAAAGTTTCAAGCTCATCAAATTTTACAGTTCATCAAATTTCTAGAGGTGTTCGACGCCCAGACCGAGAACGCGCTACGTGTGACTAAGATAGCTATTGTACAGTCTGCTAAACAAGTTATTTTAAATAGTTTTTAATATTTTTAGGTAATTAAATTTTAAAAGTGTGGAATAGTTTAGGGATTAAATTGGTCTGATTGGACTTTCTTAGAACGTTTTTAAAAGCAGCTAAAGATAGTATGTAGAATTGAAAATAATTATTATGCCATAAAAGGTGTTTTGGAATTCCTTCAACCTTTTGAAATTGAGTCAGAAAATATAAATTTTATAGGATAGCGAAAAATACCTATAATTTTTTTGTAGGCCTTTGTAAATCGTGGAAATAGTTTATATTTTATTTCTACCTTATTAAGGAAAATGGTACCTATTATTAATAACGGTTGTTTCTGAAACATTACTAAAATTTTCGAAATTTTCTTTTTCTACAAAATAATAAACTATACTATTTAGAAAAAAATTTATTTCTCTTATAATTTTATAAAAAATAACAGGGCAATATTTACATTTCTTGATCTGTTAAACAAAACGATAAATTATCTCGACGAATGACACCATGTTCTAGTACGGAAGCTAGCTTTACATTTTTGTTGGTGGTTTCATGGGTTTCATATCAATTTTTTGTAATTGTAGTTTACACGTACATATACCTCTTAACACTTGTTTGCTTTATTAAAAAAGTGTGTTGTTGTGATTTACGTCGAAATAAGTCAAAAACAACTTGAAACCCCATATAAAATCAAAAAGGAGAAACGGAAAAAAATTGAGCCTGTAAATGAACACAACTCAGAAACAAAAATAGCTATCTAATAATAAAAAAATAAAATTTGATTATTGTGCAGCTTCATCTATATCATTAACTGTTTTTGGTTTTTTAATGGTTTTTCTTGGTGATGAAAATTCCGATATCTCACGGTTATCGATTCTTTTTTTCTCTCCAGAAATGCGGACGACAGTGTTTTTAGATACTCCTGTGGCTGCAGCAACACGATCATTTACATTTTAAAATGGTATTGAAGGTGAATTAAAGTTTCCTTCTCTTCTCATAAACTCTATAACATTGGCTATTATTTCGCGAGATTGACTGTTAATCACGCGGCCTCTTAATTTGCTATTAAACTCCATACTTAGGTTCTATTAAACTGTAATGAGCAAAAAACACAAACGAAAATAAAAGAAATGTTTTAGCGAAATTTACATCTGACATTTACGTCTGAATGAAATAGTGAAATACTTGATGCGCAGAGTGTACTTTCATTGCGTAAATCCGTCGGGATGCCTGTCAGTAGTGCTTTCTCTGTCTAGCCGTCGAAAGCCTCTAGAAATTTGATGAACTGTAGCTGAATATCGATGTAGATACCTAGAAATCTGGAGACAATAGTCATTTACGAATCTTATTGAAAGACATTTTTCGCTTCAGAAAAAGTATTTTGAATAAACTGCCTGTTTGTTAGTTCACCAAAGCGATTTTTTGTCAAAGTTAAACACTATTTGTGATGTTACTGAAGGCCCAGTTGTTGTTTATAATTTTAAAAGCTTTGAGAAAAACTATAATATTGAACTAAAACGTGTAAAAAAGAATGAATATATGAAAATTGCATGGCCAAAGCAGATAACAAATCCAAAGCAAGTTGGCATTTGGTAAACTTCAAAATAAAAAACTATTGAAAGTGAAAGACTAACCCCAAATTACTTTAACAATTTCTTTTCAAATGTGCCGGAGAATTTCGTAAAGTATATATACCAGTTTTTCAAATTAATGACTTATTTATAACAAAAAAAAAAAAGAAAGAAAATAATTTTAACTGAAATGTGACCAAGACGTAAAATAATAAGACTCGAAGCCATATGTCAGAAAATAGGAGGGTCCATTTCCTTCGGAAAACAACTACTCCTTTGGGTAATTCCCAACAGGTATAGCATTATATCCAAAGGAAAGACAACAGAGATAGAAATTAATTAAATTTCAATAATCTACCTTTGATTTTGCTCACTAAGGAGAATGCCATTCTTGGTCCGGTTTAGTCCTTATTAGGATTCTTCGGCAAGAAATAGATGATTCTCAATTCCAGTCTCTAATGGAATTAACGAAGGCAACATATTCACTAGTATACAATATTGTTGGTTAAGACAATAATAAGAATTCAAGTAGTGAAAATGGTGTTACCAGCCTGGTTTTTTGGTTCCACCTAATTTTATAACTGGGTACAACAAGCGACCTTTGATTTTATTTACTAGGAACAGATGGCGACACCATTTTCACTACTTGAATTCTTATTCTTTTCGTAACCAACATTATTGTATACTACTGAATGTGTTGCCTTCGTTAATTCCATTAAAGACTGGAATTGAGAACCATCTATTTCTTGCTGAGCTGAAGATTCCTAATGAGGACGAAACCGATTCAAGAATGACGTTCTCCTTAGTGAGCATTGAAAGAATTGAAATTTTAATTTCTATCTTTACTGTATTTCCTTTAGATATAATTCAACACCTGCTAGGGTATTAGCCAAAGAAGTAGGTCGCTTCGAAAGGAAACTGTCGCTTCTATTTTGTAACATATGGCTTTGGGTTCTATTTATTTAAGGTTAAAATATTTTCAGCTCCCTGTTCATCATTTTTTCTTTCTTCAGTTACAAAAAAGGTTCTTGATGTTGTAAAAATTTGCAGATATTCATGAGATTAACGCTAAGCTTATAAAATAAACTATTGATATTATATTAGTTCTTCTGACAAATTTAATCAATATTTTTCTCACTGGTAGTTTCCCAGGTATGTTTAAATTTGCAAAAGTAATTTATAATTAGCGTCCGATTCCACTTTTTCATTATTTTGAATTAAATAATCTTTTCTCTGCTCATCAATTTGGTTTTCGTTCAAATCGGTCAACGTCTGATGCTGCAATGAGTTCCGTTGATTACATCGTTGAGGGTATTGAAAAATCAAAGTTTGTACGAGTGTGTTTTTAACTGTGTGTCACACAATATCATTTTTGAAAAGCTCAGTTACTATGGGGTTCGAGGAACTGCAATCTTTTTAAATCATATCTCAGCAGTCGGTTTCAAAGTGTATTTTAAAGCCTGTAAGTACAGGAGTTCCGCAAGGATCAATTCTGGGGCCATTATCTCATTTTTATCATATACATAAATTATTTATGTAATTTTATGAAACCTTATCACAATATTATATTATTTGCTGACGATACTACCTTAAATTATTCAAGTGATAGCTACTCCCTAGTCTGAATAAATTGGAAGAAAAAGCAAGTAGCTGCTTTACGGCAAATTGGCTTAAGTAAATTAAAATAAATCACAAAACATGAATGTGCCACTGACTGCATCATTGCCAGAGCTTAAAACTGTAAAGTTGTTAGGTTTTACTAAACATAACAAATTAAACTTGTCCAGTCATATTGGATAATTCATCAAAATATGAATGTGTCACTGGGTACACCATTACCAGAGACCAAAACTGTGAAGTTGTTAGGTTTTACCAACGACGAAAAACTATTAGACTAATCCATTCATCCATAATTAAACCCTTTTTTATTGCAATCACTCAAATTGTGTTTATTATTACGCAGACAGAGCTGCCGCATTAGAAAGAAGGAGACAGTATTTACGTGTACTACAAGTTTGCTTTACACTGCTGTCACACTTCAACATTAATTGCGTACTTTCCTGAAAAACACTATACAACTATAATAGTTGCAACGAGAAAAATAAATTAGGCATTCCAACGACCTGTCCAAATGGCTACCAGTGGGTAATGACAGCTTAGATATGGCAACCCTGTTGTCATGTTGTCATTAACAGGGTCAATGATACATATATAGTTATATAGATTGCTCAAAGCTGGTCGTTTACTAGCGGCCATATTGCCTGGCAAATATTTATTAATTTGAATCGGTTTAGCAAAAATGTGTTTTAAAACCAATTTTTAGCCTTTAGATATTTAAAAAAAAATAATTGCTTACATTTTTACTTCAAGGCATAAGCTTGTTTATTTTGAAAAATATGGATGATGAATCTATGTAACTATCTATTTCATTGAACTTGTCAAATCACCAGGCCTACAGGGTTGCCATAATTTTGCCATATCATAACCCGTCAGAACCCACTGGTAGCCATTCAGTTTGGAATGCCTAATTAAACTGATTATTTCACTCGCCTGTCAACTTTGACATTTTAGCTAATCACATCGCAATTTACGTTATTGGTAGAACCAACCGGAACTAAATAAATCGATTACACGGAAAAAAAATTGTAGAACAAATTTCTACAATTGTAGATTTTTTCTCTACAATAAATAGTACATATAGGGACAGGGACAATTTGTAGTAAAAATTTCCAAATATTTGTGGAGAATGTATTGTAGAGTTATTATCTACAATATTTAGTAAAAGATCCAAATGCATCATAAGCATTGTTCTACAAATTGTTATAATTTTTGCTATTCATTGTATGAATTTATATTAAAAATGTACAATAAATAGTAAAAATTCATACAAATTGTAGTAATTTTTAATAAAATTTGTAGTAGTATTCCATAATTATTATAATTATAACCTAGAAAAAAATGTTCCTTAATAAAATATTCAATTTATTGTTTTAATATAAAAGATACAAATTCTTAATTACATTATGTAATAAATAACAGTAATAATAGCGCCCTCAGTCTCAGTTGGCTTTTCTGCACCTGAAAAATATGAAATAAAAATTAATACCAATTGAATTGTTCATACCCTTAAAACGGGGATATTTATCACCTTTACACTGATTTGGATATTAAATGACTAAGTCAGATAACTAACAAAAATGAGAAAGTAGGTATGTCACAATTAAGACAAAAAACATCATTGAACTTGGCACAAAATTCGATCGTTGGGCACAACATTCGATCGTTGGGCACAACTATTTTTTTAAAATAATCTACTAAGGTTATTTAAATTAGTTATCTAAAGGTAAATTATTCAGAAACAATAATAAATGTACTTACCAGCAATAGAATTTATTATTAAAATTTTCTCAAACGCATCGGTGCTTATAATATAATAATGTGTTATAGGTACTCGTATATGCACCATGCTTGGTTATGTGAACATGGCGAACGGCTACTGTTGTCTGGCCGTTTATGATCGACGTCAGAAAACGTTGGCCAATAGCAGAATTCTGTTTTGTTCACATGACTTAGAATTTCTACAATATTATAGAATATTTTTGAAGAAGGGATGTAAAGTATTACTATTTTTTGTAGAGAAAATTACTATTTTTTGTAGAGAAAATTACTATTTTTTGTAGAGATAATTATTAATATTTGTACAAATTTTTACAGAAGTTAGTAGTAGTAATTACGATAATTGTAATAAATTTCTACTTCTACAAACAATAGTAAAATATACTAAACATTGTGGACTTCTTTACTATTGTTGTAGCATTTTATTCGACAATTCAATTGCTACAATAATTAATAGTTTTTAACTATAAATTGTAGTAAAATTTTCTACAAATTGTTAAGTATTTTTCTACAAGTCTACTACTACAACATTGTAGTAAAATTTTCTAGTCACATTTTTTTCCGTGTATTTTCACTATCTCCTATCGACTATCATGCAAAGTGCTTGATTTTCATCTATTTTGACAGCAACTCACATACTTGATTAAACTTATTTTTGAAGACTACATTTTGAAATATCAACAAATTTTGAAGTAACAGGGTGCCAAAGTTGAACTTGGACTTTTTAATAATTTGATATTGTTGCTTTTATTTCATTACTATTTTCAAACTAATTAATTTACAGACTTCAAAATTTAAGAAACTATTAACAAAAAGTGTAGAAACATATTTTTGCAGACCACATTTTGAAATTTCACCAAATTTTAAAGTTACAGGGTGCCAAAGTTGAATTTGGATTTTTTAACAATTTGACATTGTTGCTTCTATTTTATCACTATTTTCAAACTAATTAATTATCAGACTTCAAAATTTAAAAAACTATTAACAAAAAGTCTAGAAACATATTTTTGCAGACCACATTTTGAAATTTCACCAAATTTTTAAGTACAGGGTGCCAAAGTTGAATTTTAATTTTTTAACAATTTGACATTGTTGCTTTTATTTTATCACTATTTTCAAACTAATTAATTTACAGACTTCAAAATTTAAAAAAACTATTAACAAAAAGTGTAGAAACATATTTTAGAAGACCAAAGTTTAAAATTTCATCAAATTTTTATTTTACAGGGTTTCAAAGTTGAATTTGAATTTTTTTAACAATTTGACATTGTTGCCTTTTTTCATCGCCATTTTTAAACTAATTAGTCTATAGACTTCAAAATTTAAATAAATATTAAAATAAACTGTAGAAATATTAATAAAAATAATAATAGAGGGGTTGGTGGCTCAGTGGTAGAGTCTCTGCCTGCAGATCCAAGGGTCCCAGGTTCGAATCACACCGTTAGCCGGGATTTTTTTATTTAAAATTAATTCTGATGCCTTGGTAGGATTCCCATTCACTAATTCACTAATTATTAACAGTGCTGTTCATAAAGTGGCACTGGGAAACAGTAACAAAGCCTACACAGAACACGAGGCAAGATAATCTTAGCAGTTAAAGCCGATGACACAAAAATAATAATTATTATACTTTCCCCACCCCCTTACGAGTGAATTTTAACTCCAAAAGTTGAGCTTATCCGGAGAAAGGGACGGCTATTATTATTATTATTATTATTTGCCGTGGCGCTCTGAGGCGACTTAAAGATGAATGATGGTGCCATTTGACTTGGAGGTGAGGAACACCCCATCCACCAATATTACACTTTTATCAATGAATAGTTGGGCAAAATACTCACTTGGCAATAAGGAAATAAAGTCTCTCTGCAACATGGGCTTGAGATAGGAGTTGATGTGTCCGTGTTGATAGTGGCACATCCTAGCCAGCAGATTCTCCACAAATTCCACTTGATCCGATTCGCTCCATTTCTCGAAATATTTCAGACATGATTCTCTCTCCGTGTTGAATGTTGGTGAGGGCTCTTTCTTCCTTGCCGTGTCGTACGGCGGCGGTGGCAGAATCGTCATTTGGAACTGAAACAAGACAAACATATATATTAAAAAAAAATGCGTCTATTGTGAGTGTCGGATTTGGTCGCCTTCGTGCGTATAAAAGAAGAAAAATTCAATGTTTCGCAGGCGTAGCTTATTGCTAACTTTTTGACTTGCCTTCGTGCGTATAAAAGAAGAAAAATACAATGTTTTTCAGGCGCAGCTTATTGCAAACTTTTTGACTTAGAAAATTAAAATCAGTATAAAGGCGGCGTTTGGCTATATATCTCAGGAACCGTTTATCTGGACAATGTCTGAAATTGTTTACAAAATTATCCAAAAGCAAATACAGTTTGTGAAACATATGGATGGCTTTTTTTACCATATCAGGCATCCTTCTGCTCCCTTCTAAGGGGTTCCGGCATACTCCTCCCAATCAGGATTTTGTACTATCATTTGGATGTCCTACCCCTTCCCATTCATTCAACTCATGCATTCTACCCATTCCATCGTCTAAGTGGGCCCTGAGACCTGCGAGTTCGGCTTCCAACTCAAACTGTAGCCGGGCCATCACGTCTGGGACTTGTGATATGGATGTCTTTTAGGCATTTAACAATATTTTGAACATTACAATTTTCATCTAACGATGGATATAAATTATTTAGTAAGTTATTGTTGGATCATTTATTAAAAAAATTCGGAAAATCTAGTAATACATTTTTGACAGTAATATTTGTGTTGCCTATGGAGTGTAGAGGAAAGGAGAAGAGTCTTATGTGGTTGTTTATATCAAAAAGTGTTCACTAAATGTATAACATTAAGCCTAGAGAAGAAAGGAGTGCAGTAATTTAATTTGCAAAACGTAGTACAGGTTCAAGAGGCAGACATTTTATTTATACCTCATCCTTCAATGCTTATTTGCAGTTAATAAACGTTTTTGATTAGATTTAATCATGTTTTCATGGTTTTTACTGTCATAAACATTTTCTTGTGACAAATAAGTCTTCATTTATTCACAGCCATATAGTATGTATTTTAATTGATTCGGAATTTTTTTATTAGTATTATTATAATTTTACAGTTATATAAGAATCGCAAGTGCATTAGAAAATATTGCAAACACAAGTACGCGTGGACGACCTAGTGGACATAAAGCATTATCTTTAGAAGAAAAAAATATCGTACTTAATGTATTTAATAATCTTCAAAAAGACTTTGTTTCACTTTCTCTAGATAAAATAGTCACTAAATGTGAGACATAGAGTATCTAAGCAGACAGTGTAAAATATTATTAAAGAAGATACAGATTGGAGAAGTATTACATCCAAAAAAGCCCCCAGGGGGTCAATTCTCGACTTGTAGGAACCTTTTCCTATAGGAATTTGTGACACTTTCCTATATGTAGGAAAATGTCATAAATTTTCGATGTATGTAAAAATGTCAAACATTCCTATAGGAAAATATTCCTACGAGTCGAGAATCGACCCCCAGGAAGTAAAAGACCTTTATTGAAACTTGGGTGAAGAATGTATAAGGCATATTCGTTTTTCTTTCGAAATGAAATTCCTACACTTAAAAATTACATTCAAAAATGAAAAATATTATATGAATTAAATTTTGTTACAAAAAACGTGACAGAAACAGCTTTTTAATAAAGAAAGACGAACTCATTGCATGGAGACATGATTATTTAAGGAAAATAGCGAACGCAAGGAATTTAGATGAAACATTGGTCAATGCTGGACATACAGTAACTAAAATTTGGCAAGATACCTCCTTCAAAACTAAAAAACAAGCCTTTATGGAAGGGGTCTCTTGTGGATTAAAAAATCGTTTAATAATAACCTACATTGGAAGCACCGATGGATTTTTGCCATATGGTTTATTAATGTCGAGTCAAAGAAAACAAAAGACTAACCTGAAGAAATGAATGGGCACATGTTTGAAAATTGGTTTCAGAACATTATAAAAAAAACCAACTCCGTTATTGTTTTGGATAATGCATCCCATCAAAGTCGATTAAAGGAGTCACTACCAACAGCAAGATGGAAAAAAGAAGTTATTTCAAAATGGCTTCATTCTAAAAATATTATCATTCTTCCTAAATCCTTGAAGGCAGAATTACTCGTAATAGCAAGGCAACATAAAAACAAATTAAAAAAAAATATTATAGACGCGATGGCCTAAGAAAAAGGAATTAAAATTCTCATATTGCTTCCTTATCACGCAGAGTTAAATCCCATTGAACTGATCTGGTCACAATTAAAAGGTTATGTTTCTCGAAACAATACAACATTTAAATTACCAGATGTGCGAGGCAAGTTTTGCCAAAACTTTTATTACATACGTTAAAAGCGCCAAACCATGATTTTTGCATAACATTTCCACTACCATCTCGTACTCTAACATCATGCCCTACAACTACGACAAAGAAACCACAACTACTACCGATAATAATTGATGATTGTAATTTAAATATTACACTTTGTTAATGCTAAAATATGCGCGTCGTTCTCGTGATGAAATACCTGTCAATTAATTCAAGGTGCTTCATGTTTTTCAACGTTCGAGATCTTTGAAATAAGAACAATGGAAACTGACACTGATGAATTTATCGATGCGTTCTCGACTTATATATTGTCCGATTTCCATATTTATTTAGTCAGATTCGATTAAGTATAATAAAATCTAAACAATTTAAATAAATAAAAAAAAATGAGAGATGTATTAGAAGTAAATATCAAAAAAAGTGTTAATAATTTGAAATGGACTATAACAATGCATCGGAATTTTTGATTATATTTATGTAAAAACAAATAATAAAATCTTTAAATGAGACGTTTAGAAGAATATTGTTATTAAAAACTGTTATTTATTACAGTGTCTAGGTACACACTAACTTGTACGCAATTCAAAAAGTTATATACACGCGAAACGTCTTGACAGAGTAGGTGAGCTGTGTCTAGGCCGTTGGTATTTATGCCGCCACCCTACGAGAAGTCGTTGCTTCGTTTTCTTGTTGTCACGACATTATTATTATTTGTGTATGTGAAATTTGCTTCTAAGGTTTATAAAATACTACTGCTAGTCACGGCGTAAATGAAAACAAACAAGACGCATTCACACAAACACCTCCCACCACAGCAATATGACGTTTCGCGTGTATATAATTTTTTGATTTGTGTACATTTTAGCGTGTACCTAGCAACAGCGTATTTATTATTCATATTTTTATTATTGTTAAAATAATTTAATATTTGAAAGTACCTTAAATTTTAATAAACATATACATCATATAATAAACATAATATTACAGTAATTTAAATTTAAAATATGTTTAAATTCAAATAAAATATTTAATGGTTACGAGTCTGGAGTTAAAAATTGATTATAGTAATACATAGGTAGGATTTCCAACTCGACCATTCACTTAGTTTCTAATTAACAGTGCTGTTCCTTGAGTAGCGATGGAGGATATCAACAAAGTCTACGCAGAGGCTGAACACACATTAATAAAGAAAAGGAAAAAAATTAAATTATAATAGAACTGTGGTAAGGTAAATAAAGTTGCTTGACTGACACCATCCAATCACAAACAAAAATAAAATAGGCACCAATTAGTTAAGAATTCGATTTACTAAATTAGACCTTTGATTCCTATTAGAAAATAAAAAAGTGCTTTAGTTTTTGTTTTAAGTTCATTTTGAAGTAATACGGCCATTAGCAATCAATATTTGCACATGTTATAATTTAGCCGAATTATTTTTAAATAAATAAAAATAAATAAATAAAAAAGAAAACCCTTGTAAACTTAAAAAAAAAATGCATATTGCCATCAGCGGAAAAAATTGCAAATTTTCACAGGCATTTTAGGCGATATTAGAGAGTATACTGTCATTTTACAAGCATGTTAATATTTTGATTGCTAAATGAGATCAAATACTGTTAATTAACAGCAATTAATTACATTGCCAAAGTCATAAGTAGCTGCAAATTCAGCTTTAGATCTTAAATATTGAAATGAAAATGATATCAAATTTGCAGCTATGTTAAATTTTTGACCGACCAGCAATTCATTAATTTCATTTTTTGTCATTTTTGACAATATTGCCGACTTGTATCGAATGGCCAAGTTTGGATTAATTCGGAATTTTATCTTACCACGAAGTCTAAAAAAAGTTAAATTTTTCGATTTGTATGACTACTTACTGGTCTATATACAAGCACTATTTTTTTAATTTTTTGTCAAAATCCTTTAAAAATATATCAAATATTATTTAAATGCAGTTTGTCATTGTTTAAAACGAAATTGCTTAAACAATTCCTAAAAAATATTATTTACTTCAATACTGTAACCTACCTCATCCAGGTACTTTAATAATGTATTAATGCCATTTATTAAATATAATATTGCATTCTTAATAAATTCAAAATCCTTCATTTAACGATAAATCTCTCAGATAATTAAGGAAGAGCGCCTAGCTGATTTTGCGCCCTTTAACCAACGTTTGCCTTTTTCTTATTTTTTATGTATATAGGTACTATAGTGAATATTCTATTTTAATTTACTTGTATTTTGTTGGTTAATAAAGACATTTATTATTATTATTATTAAATCTTATTTACGACATCTAATAAATAATATCTATAACCACGTCACTAAAAGATCCAAATTTCGTACAAGTGTCTGGGAAGCCGACCTGAAACCACCATAAAAAAATATTTATTTTCACGAAGTCCTCATCATTAAAACACTTAACTCGCTTATTTTTCTAGATTCGATGTTAAGACCGATTTCGACAATATTTCGATACACAAAGCTCTCAAAGCACATAATAAATTTACCACCCACTTTTCTTTCCGCCCTTATTCGTTTTTCGCTGGGAACTAAAACACACAGAGACGTCACAAAAAGCCATTAAAACTAGTATAAGAAATAAGATGTCAACGTCTCGACGCTCAACGATATCATTTATAACACCACTTTAGTATTTCCTACCATAATATTCATCCCGACGCTCAACGTCCAGACGCCCTACTTCTCTACCTATCTACGTCCCCATCGCTGTCACATTCCGCACCATCTAAGTATTTCCTACCTTACATTTATTCCGATGCCCAACGTCCCATCGCTCTACTTCTCGACGCTTGCCGCCCCTAATTATTTCCTTCATAATATCCTTGTCGACACCCTTCGTCACGTCCCGCACCACCTAAATATTTCTACCGTATATTTGTCTCAATGCAGTACCGTATTAAATACCCTCCTTTCCACCACAACGCTAGGCGCTTCGACGCAAGGCGACGCTCAACGCTGCAACGTACCTAAATCGACGCCGTTACAACGCTAGATGAAATTAGTACATAATCTAATATCTGCATTTTCAATGGTGAGCCAAAAGATTTACGTAACTTTCTTTGAGATACCACTGAGCTCGTTTAGACGAGGGCCTGACATTTTCTTCAAAATATTATTAATGTAACCAATAAACCATATGGCCATCAGTCGTTCACCCCGAAAGACAGGTTAGTCATCGGTTTTCGATGGGGAATTTAAGTTAATTCAATAGAAATTATAAAAATCAATATTAAGAAATATACAGCCTTGTATTAAGTTATTTCAATAGAAATTACAATAATCAATATTAAAAAATAAACAGTGTTGTATTAAGTCATTTCAATAGAACTTATAAAAATCAAGATTTTAGAAATATACAAGGATGTGCTATCTTGGATAAATTGTACAAACCGAGATGGTAAAATTTAACAGTAAGTTAACCAACTGGTGGATACACTGTTCGTTAGCTCAAGGGGGGACACCTATACGCTAAGCCACCCATTCTACAAGGTTTGAAACAAACTATATGTGAAATCAACATAGTAAGATAACCAACTGGCGAATTGGCGCTGTTCGTTATCTCCGTTGGTCATCACTTCTATACTCGTTGAAATATTTACCTAAGACGGTGCAACCTGTGTATATCTAGAATAGAATCAAATCAACATCAACACAGTAGTTAACCAACTGGCGAATTGGCGCTGTTCGTTAAATCCTTTGGTCATCAACCTAAATAAGAACATAAACATCAACACGATAGTTAACCAACTGGCAAATGAACGTGCTCTGCGTTTGAACGGGACTCAAGTGAGATCTCAGTAAACAGTACCTATTGTAATATACTTTGCTAATTATTTACACATTTAAAGTATGAAAAATAAAAGAGTTTAACTATAAATTTGTCTGGTTTTATTTATCAATTTGCAACAAACTTTGCATCGAATCCTGGTTTACCTTAATTAACATTATCACAACGTGCGTATATAAATTATTAATTAATTAACTAGACGATCACTTCTATTACTAGAGGAAAAAGGCCAAATACAGTAAGTATATAATTTAAAGTAAAATAAACTTGTGAGGTAAATAATAACATTTCAGAGAGTAAAGTAAAGAACAAAATGGGGTACTGGGGGGTGGGCCATTACAATACAAATAAAAAAGGTTATATTTTTTTGATAGTTAATATTTTAGAAGATATTAATTTTTAAAGTTTCAATAATCAAGATTTCGACGATTTCTTTATTGCATTATAAGAAGTACCATTTTACCAATTTTTTGTGTGTATTATGTTTTATAAGTTTTTTATAAATTATAATCATAGCGGAGGTGGTAATTACCTCTAGTACCCTTCCGTAAATCCTCCCTTACGCCACGTATTATGTGATACTTGATAAAATTAGGTCGTATCTTTTTTTGGCGAAATTTCTAAGTAATTTTGATTAGAAACCATGATGCAAACATAATCTTTGTGCAAAAATGATTTCAACCGTTTTCGAGAAAAAACGCAAATGAAAATTTTAGAGTCTCGGCTATGGATTTTTCAGAAATCCTGATTACAATCAACTGGTTTTCTAGTTTTGAGGATATATGAAGTCCTTAGTTTTTGATGATGAAATTGAGTTTTTCATATAAACAAATTGAAAAATACGTAGAAGACTTTCAGTCACTTTCTTACGTAATTTTTTTTTATTACGTTATTTTGTTTATTGTTCGGAGTTATAAATTTGTCTAATGTTTTTTATTTGAAAGAACTTTCATAGTGTTAATTGCGTTTTTACTCGAAAACGGTACAAATTATTAAGTTAGTATAAAGATATAACAATTTTATACTCGTATGAAAATGATGTTTATATCATATATTCTAATTAAAATTACTAAAAAGTTTCGTCAAAAAAGTTATGACTTAATTTCATCCTCAGGAATCGCTTATGCGATACACCGTGTATCAAAATATAAAGTAATAAATTTAATAATATTCCCTGTCTGAAGTTATGCATCTGTGCCAATGATTTATGAATATGTTGTGAAATTATTACCAAAAAATATTTAAACTTTAAAACACTGCATATTTTTTTACGTCAACATTTTATTAAGGCATGTTCCAAATAGTTATAAATCCCCGTGTTATAATTTTGAACAGGTGGGTACCCTAAAGGCCAACATTAAAATACGCCCAAGTCCAACGCTGCACATTATAATATACCGGAAGTAAAAAAAATTGCTAAACGCGATTCGGAACCTTCGAATTAACTTCTTTGTTTGTTTTTTATTATCTACTAGTTTCGATATTTATTTCTCGATGCATTTAGAATAACGACAATGACCACCGTTGCCTATTTCGGTATTGCGATAATAACAAACGACCAGCAATGACAAGAAGAAACCGATCATTAGCGTAATAAAGTCAGCCATTAAATGAGTCAATTTATTAATGGAACACCGTAGGTGTCTACCGAGTAAATTAAGTATGTAATAATAATCATTAATTGATGATTTGATGAGTAAACTTTTCATTGTCGACATTTGAATTTTAGAAATAATACCGTTTTAATTACAGTTAGGATGTTTTCGCGGGTATTCAATTGTTTGTTTAAAAAATTTGTATACAAGATGGATACTTTTATAGGAACATTAATCCTAGTTTTTTTTAACCTGAACCGATAATTATTTAGGTATATAAGCATTATGGGAGAGGCGATAGCAGCCCGGGTTGCATATTCATATGTTACCGAAACAACCAACCGCTCCGGAAAGCCGATTGATATAAGTTACAGACGTAACTTTAGGATTCCGTCGGTAACTTATAGGTACATGCAACAAGTGGTACATTTGAATGGGTGGGATACAATAGGTATTGAAAAAACTCTTGATATATTAGCGAGGATAGATAATGTTTATTCTTGTATACGTAAGTTGGAAGATAGATTTAATATTTATTTTTTGAGCCTATGAAAATGGTTGATTATAACAGTCTAAAGAAAAGATATGTTTCGAGAAATAAACTCTAATAAAATATATAATATAGACAAACTCTCTACATTTTCCTTTTGTTATCACCTAATCCTACATTTTTTTCAACACATTCCTTTAAATTATAGGGTGCTTTTTTCTGCTTTCCAGAAATCCCGCTGGTAAGTCTTCTACTTCCAGTCACCTAAAATAGTTATTTTTATGTTTGACGTGCTCAAAGTTATTTTGTTTTGAGAATTTCTTGATAAATAATTTTCAAGATATCCACGAAATATGGCCCATACACATTTTTTCAGGTAGGTATAATTCAAATTGAAATTAGTAAACTTTACATTTTCTAATGTTTAAACAAAGTGTACTTCTTGACTTGGTTTTCCTTCTACTAACAGAAGTTGCTACCTACTTTATGTGCCTAAGCACCTGAGGTGGGATTTATATTAATCCAAATGTTGGATGCCGACTAACTACAGTGAAGAAGGGGTGAGTCGTAGAAAAAGTTATGTATGTGAGTGTGCGCCAGGAGCTTAACCTCACATCCAACAATCCAAGTGACAGTTCACTATCAAACTCTAAAATAACCAAACAAACCTCTAAAACCAAATAAATAGCCTAACTAAACTCAAATAGAGGTCCTATCTACCCCAAACTGATCATATACCCACAATTACCATCAGGGCGGAAACGCTAGACCGACATCTTGAATACAGGGCAGCCACCTACTCGCCCAGAGTGTCGCAGAAAAAACCCCTGAATCTATGGAAAAAGGCTCGCGAAGAAACGCCTTCGACAGTGAGTTGACAGAAATCCGCAGTCGCCTGTCGATTCAAAAGCACAGTGGTTTAAATGCGGGTATAGAAGGACCCTTTTAATAATTACTGAACACGGACAAAAACAAGCGTATTCCTATTTTAATGAAAAACGCTATAAGGCCAAATCTAAACGTTACAAACTTGGCTGAATGGGGATTTTCATCCCTTTTATCTTCTTGGTGCGCCTATATTTTTTCTTACAGTATTCAAATTTTGATACGCTGTAAATAAACCAGATACCAAAGAATTTTTTGTTCTAGCATACTTTTTGCTTTTGGTTAAAAATTATTGAATAGCTGGGTGGAATACTACAGGATTATCTTCTAATTTGTTCAGAATTGTTTCACTAAACTTATTCTATTGTTTCTTCAAATCAAGTTACTAGATTCATTATTGTAATGAAATAAACAAACTTTCATACTATAATAACACCACAGCTCGCAGTCGTTGCAAATGGTTAAGTTATAGACATAAACTAAGAATTACGTCGGCAACTTATTATTACGTGTTCGGAAATCCGATTGTCTCTTTGTGTCGGTAACATATGAATATGTGCCAGGGTTGCGAGAGGATGCCCACTCTAGTGGAACCTGGTCAAGAATGGACAGCTTAGGATTCTCAAAAAAACTATACCTCGGAGGTAAATTGCACTATGTCGACATAGTGCAGTTTTATGAAAGTTATATTTAAAATCGGCGCATATTTTTATTGAAATTTGATATTATTTGTTTTCAGCCATAATTTAATTTCAAATGCGACGTTGTATCGGTTAACAGCTTTTACTAGTAGATTGAGCTTCGAATGTTATAACTGATAGCGTGGGGAACTCATATTAAGAAAATTGTTGGTTAGTTGGAATATGCAGTAAGGGATCGTTTAGTAACTAACTTGTTTAGGGACTAGGAGTATTTTCACAACCATACAATGTAAATATTGCTGACTTTTAAAACATATATTTTTAAATTGCAGAGAACGAACTCTAAAAGTAACTGCTGCAAGCAGAAGTACTTACAGAATTAAAATGGAAGCCGTAGCTATTGAAAGAGGAGCATCTACTTCCTTTGGATCTCCTCGAAAAAAAAAAAGACCCAGAAAAAAATCGGTACTAAATTGTAAAGTTCATAGAAATAAAATAGTTATTTTTGTATTATTATGTGTCTGAAATTAGGTTTTTTATACTGCACCTAAAATTATTCACAAGAAACGTCCTTCAAGTTCACTTTTAACCGGAAAATATTTTTTAGGCTCGAATGATTTTTAATAATTTTTATAGAAAAATATTTTTTTATTAATATAAATTTTTCTAGATATTCTTCACAAAGAACAAACTATTCTACCTGAAAATTACTGGAACTAAAACTTCTTTATGGCGACTGCTAAAAAGTATGGGTTTTAGATAAGTATTTTTTGAAGTTGAAGATAGAAGTGTACTTTTAGTAGGCTTTATTAGAAGAAAACAAAAATAATATAGGACTAGAATAGACATTGTGACATTAAAAATATAAATAAGTAAGATGCATAAGTATTTAATTAAAAATAATGTCTTTATTGTAGATGGCAGCGCACACAAGATAACAGAAAGATGATTATGGAATCCTATGATATTCGCCTTAAAAGAATTACTTTCTTAGAAAATGTTATTAAATATAGAACTGATGACTCGAATATTATATATACTGATGAACCATACTTCCACAGCTCACAATACAATCTAAGGGATGGGATGATATATCAGGAAAAGGTTTGCAGAAGCCAATCTTAAAAAAGGAAGGGGACTTGTGATTGTACATGCAGATGAAGAAAAAGTATTTATTCCTAATGCCTTATTAATATTTCGTTCAGGTACGTCTCTACATGTATTGAAAAGAGTTATTTCGTAAGTACAGATTATCCCAAATATGTATACACTGTTTATATCAGGTATAACATGGTTTAGCTTAACCCATCTTTTTTCTCTTCTTACAAATGAGAAATTTTTCAAATCTTGGCCATTTACAACACAACAAACATAAATCAACTTAATATTCTAAGTATAATCAATGAAAATGTTTAAAAATATGATTGCAATAAAGTAGAATAATTAATATTTTTAGGTAAAATATAAACAAAACGTCAAAGTGTTTCGATACAATAACGTTTTTATTACGAGTTTTATGTAAATTAAAGAAACGTTAATATTAAACGTGTATGTATCTGAATATCCAACTTTCGGTTGAACCACAATTACATAATAACATTTAAAAGGAATATTAAAATAAACTAGAATAATTAATATTAAAATAACGTAGATATTTGGTTTACATTATTAACCAAACGTTAAAAAGGTTGAAATACAATAATCTTTTAGGTACATATTACATATATTTAACAAAATGATTAACTTTTAGTTACATAACAACGTTTAAATATAATATTAAAATACAGTTAAATAAAAGAGCCACAAAATACAGTAATCTCGACCGACAAATAAATGTCATCGTGGAAGACTTAACAAACTGTCATGAAATTATTAAGTCCGACTCTGTCTAAGCACGCGGCCTTCACGTCTGGGCAGCCGATTCATGCTAGAGGCGATGGAATATTCTGGAAATGTCGCTGAGGCTCGAGAAACGGGTAGAATGGACGGAGTGTGCCGTTGAGTCAGAATTGGAATTTTCCCGACCATCGGGATTATTCTGGTTACAGAGTTGGCTTGATATAAATATCGCGTGTGTGAAGACGGCGATCAGTTGATTATAAACAGTTTTAATATAGAACATTGTATTGGAAAGTTAAAGTGTAAGAAATAAATTAGAATTGTTAGTTAGTATTATATAAATTAAATAGTACGTCTGAAATAAATTGAAAATAGTGTGTTTTTAAATAAATAAACTAAAAATAAATTAGACTTTCGTCACAAAACGGAAAAACTGACTTGCGAAGTACACTCGAAATATTAAGACATGTTGTAAGGTACGATTATTGTTTTTTTTTTGATAAAACTAATAAAAAAAAAGTTTTCTATATGTAGCAGCCAACTTACACAGACACGCTGTACATAAAAAATGTATTAAAATAAAAATTAAATAGCTAGCCGAGGTAGGTACACTATTATTTATTAATCTAATTATTATATAAAAATTAAATTATACTTTTTTCAATAAAAACGACAATTTCAAATGTCAACAATGTAATGTAACGACTATTTTCGCAGAGAAAGATAAATAAAAAATCTTGTTTTATGAAAGTTACATACATAATATTTCAAAACTGGCAAGCTCCTCTTGTACGGCACTCCATATATAATTTTAAGTTTAAGCCGAAAGCACCTTCTTAGGTTAAACTAAAGAGGTGACATTCATTATATTACTATAATATTGGTACTGATCCTTGAACGCCCGAGTTGCGAAAGGTATTTAATCTACCTGTAGCCTTACGCCCGAAATGCGAAAAATTAAGTATTCCGCTCGAGTTGCGACGCCCGAGATGCGCATAAATCCTTAGTTTAGGGAAAAGAATGTTTAATAGTAATGACCATATACCTAGTAAAAATGCTTTCATTTTAATGTGTAGAAAAACGGAGAATAACTTCACTCATTAGGAACCATAAAAATGTTTATTGGGCTATTTTCAATCCTTCTCTTCATATGTATACTGAATGTTTAGTTATTAGGTAATTTATTAACAAAAAATTTCATGTGTGTCTAGATTAAATTTATTCTTTTTTTGTTTTTACAACTATTGCCCAATATGCCTGAGAAATCAGTTCTGGTTGTAGATAAAGCTTCTTACCACAACGTGAAAACTGAAAAAGTATCAATTCAGCATCTAAGAAAGCAGAAATGTTAGAATGGCCCACAAAGTTGACCATGATGGCAATAAGACAAAACTCGCTATGTATGAATTAATAAAAACATTTGGGTTAGGTATTCCTGTTTCCTATAAATTGGAGTGTTTACTGAAAGTGCATGTTGCCACTTTATCGTCCGGAATTAAACCAAATAGAAAAAATCTGGGCACTGGTTAATAGCTGGGTGGCAGTGCACAATACCACATTTAAACTGAATGTGGTGAAATTAGCCAGGAAGAAATTTTTTGAAGTTTCCGTTCAAGAATGGTGTTCTATTTGCGTAAAGAAATTTGAATCTGAATGGATTAAAAAAAGAACACATTCTTGATAATGCTGTAGATTCTCTTGTGTTTACTGTAAATACAGGATAGTCGAATCTACTTCAGAGGATGATTGCAGTAGTGACAGCAGTAGAAGTAATATAGAATTGCTTAGTGACTCTGAAAGCGAATAATAACACAGGTCTACAAGAAAAAATTACCTCCATTTTTTTAGCATAACTAGATTCTAGGCAAACATATTTTAAATATTGTGATATGGCTCAATATATCACAAGTCAGTAAACAAAAATCTTAAATTTCTACATAATATACTTTTCCAATAAGTAGTAACTTACATTTAAAACTTGATCAATTTATTTGACTACAAATGGGATTAAACAAGTTTTAATTTTTGAAGTAAGGGTAAAATGTATATAATTTTGAAAAATATTTCACACATATGCAACTAGCAGTCAATTGAATAAAAAATACAAGAAACTTTTATTATTACTAAGCGATTTTGTATTCATTGTTCATACACATCATTTGATTAACTACTATTATATGCTGCAGATTTTGTTGAAGTTTTTAGATGTGAAATGTTTTAAAAATTTATATATTTTTCCCTGCTATTCAAAATTTAAAACTTAATCCTCAAATTACATAATATGCCATATTATGGCATTTGCGCTCCAACTTTTCTATGATTTTTGCCAGTATTTTGAGTAAACCATTTAATCAAGATGTTACCAATATTTTTCAAGCATTCCTAAATTAAAATAAACAATTTGTTCCTATTTTGTGTTTTTTTTTTTCATTTTTTATGACCTATTGATTATTTCCTAAGAAGAGGGCAATATCTTAGCTAGTCCGTTTTTATCTAAGGAACATTTATTTATGACCTAAAGAAAATTTAATCCGCTTTTTTTGAATGAAAAAGTAAAAAAAATAATTTTTTGCCCTTATTACCCCTCATCCCCCTGTACATGCACCCCTGGCTGAAGGTGACTTTTAACTTTAATACCCTATAGAGTGTTAACTAATCTACATTTTATTAAGATTAATTTTGAAATCGCGGGTGAAGAATTTTAAGTTCATATAAAGCGCTATCGTACGAATGCAAATTTTAATGTTGTCACGTACTTCAAAGAAATCTAGATAATAAAATGTCATTCTCAAAAAAATTATTTTTATGAAATTTCCATATATGTATCTGTTCTAATAAAACATGAAATAGAAATAATTTATAAACTATGTTCAATTCCTTGAAAAAATTCTCAAACATATTCAATTGGGTCAAAGTGTATTAAACCAATAATAAAGGCGTAATCAAAAAAATTATCTTTAGATAATTCTTCTTGGAAGAATAAAATTGCTTATTTGTTATTGGAAAATACCGCTTATAATTCCTGGAAATCATTGATAGCATGCTACATGTCTTAAATAGGTACTATTACTTTTCTTTTAATTAAATCGTCAGTAGATGTTTATCATTTATTAAAAAAGTAAACACGTTATTCGAAATAGCTACATAGTAATATAATAACAATAATAATGCCAAATTAAATTAAAATATAATAATAATAGGTATGTACGATATAAATAGATAGTGGAACATAAATGAGAAGTATAACGAAAGCAATAAGTGTACTTAAAATAATTCGTCCAAAATAATGTAGAAAAACGTAAGAAAAGGTCTGCATCATTAAACAAAAGTGAAATTATTAAAATTAAATTAATATGAGATCAACATACCCTGATTGGCCTTTTAAAAATATTTTTTTCATAACGCTGTCTATGAATTAGCTTAGTAAGGAAGCGAAGCAGCAAATTTTATTGTAAGGTGCACTATTTTAGAGAAAGAAACTCAAATAAAGATGATTTAGCTGGTCGCATTGAATATAATACAATATTTTCCAAAACAACATTTTTTGAACTACCTTGAAAAAAATGTGATAGGAAATATTTAAAAAAGTAACCGAAAACCCTGACATTATGTCCAGTATGGTCAACGTTATTTTATAAAATAGATGGAACCATATTATAACTGACATATAACTCCCAATCTCAAAAAGTTGATAAGAAAATGGTCCTATATGAATCAACGAAATTCTTCAAGGAGACGAAAATTTCAGCCGAAAAAATTTAACTGGATACTAAGAAACAAAAATCTAATTTATCTCACCGCTCCAATGCAGCGTCAAATTTATCTAAGGCAGTTATTAATAAACAAGAATTTATTAAAATAACTGGATCTTCCTCATCTAAGTCTATAAAGCCATATTTACAACTTGATAGCGAGAATCCTTAAAATCTTGTGACAAATTTGGCGATGTCAATCTTTGGGTAATGAATTAGCTGTGCTGCCAACAAGATCCATGTCATTATTAATAAAATCTATATATCAGCTATGAAATCAATGTCAACAAAACAAATTATATACAATTGTGTTTTTAATAACTGTTCTTAGGGGGTGGGTTGGCTCAGTGGTTAGAGTCATGACTTTGAGATCGGAAGGTCTCAGGTTCGAATCCCACCGTTGGCCGGGATTTTTTCATTTAATTTAATTATTTAAAATTAATTCTGGTGCCTTGGTAGAATTCCCCACTCGACCATTCACAGTTGGGTTCTAATTAACAGTGCTGTTCCTAAAGTGGCGCTGGGAAACAGTAACAAAGCCTACACAGAACACGAGACTAATGGCCGTAGTAGTCGACGCCGATGACACCAAATTAAAAAAAAAAATTGTTCTTTCGAAAAAGCGTTTTTTTTTTTATATTTATTGTCACTGAAAACCCCGAATGGATTTTTATCGATAACTTAAATTTAAAGATATCTAATCGCTCAAAAATAGGGATCGACTGCAGTGGCGGCTCGTGGGCACTAGCGACAGTGAGGCACACACTGGAAAGGAATCTCGGCATTCGTTTTTCCCTTAGGAAAACAAGTTCTCCGCTTAATGAAAATTAAATATATTTCAAAACAATCAGTTGGGGACAATAACGATTTCTGAATGTGACTACAGGGAGCTAAATGTGATCACTCAAAATGCATTTAACTATGTATGTGGCTATTTAATCAAAAAAATCATTACATATCCACTCTTGCGAAATTTGCGTAAATTTCTCAGAAGAATGCAATTTACTTAACAATTCTAACTTGTTAACGCATTTTAAAGCATACGACTCTGAAGAAAAGGTGTTTGGCAATTTAAAATCTCCCAACGAAAAATTTCTCTTTTATATTTTCAAATTAGAAAAAATATTTATATCTCTATTTGATAGTTTGTCAACTAAGTCTGGAATTTCCAACGCATACCTTTTTGAGATGAGCAAAATAGAATTTGGTCATCCTTGCCAATAATTTGCGAAAATGTTCACACCATTAAATTATTTATAAGACTCAGAATTTTTTATACTCTTAAATATGCAAACAGAGATTTGAAATCCTCGAAAAAGTCAGACAAAACCGAAAGAAAAATAAAAATGTTGTTCCATTTATAAATATTATTGATTTTTTTTCATCATATTTTTGATTGCTTTATAAAAAAAGTTATTTTTCTTTGTAGTTTTATTTCTTAACTATTCCAATGGTCCAACCAAGGTTTTTTCGTAATCACAATAAAAAAATTATTATCATGGTCCAACAAACGCGCACCTTCAGCCGAAACCGGCTCGCCTTTGTGAGGGAGCCGGTAAAGATGCCTCTGCGTACATTCATATCTAGTCTAGGACACCGCCCCGCTTGTGACGTATAATCCATCGCATGTGTTCATCTCTAGCTAAGCGATATTGTCGTTGTCCTTGTTTTTCGCATCATAATGAGAGAGAAAACAACAGAGGCACACATTTGCTGTGCCCATCTTCTTTCGGAATTCTCGGTCGTCCAGTGTCGTGCCAATGCGGTTTGCGCTGAATATTAGATAAAATAATAATAGGCATTGAGGAAAATATAAAATATACAAGTTATTTTTTTTTGTTTATTATACTAGGGCACGTACCCAAGTACCCTTACGGGCAAACCGCCACTGATCGACTGTAACCGATATCGGCCTAATAAAAATATCAGTATATAGTAATAGCAGCACTATACACCACTAGGCCAGATTTTCACCAGATCTGGGTATAAAATTAAATCGGCAACACCGTATTGCCATTGGCTAAGCGTATGGCATAGCTTGAAACTTATTGCTAAGAATTTTTTAAAGAATTTAAAATACAAATATTAAATAAAAAACAATTCGAATTATGTTTTTATTTGAAATTTATGGAAAAAAAAAGATTAAGTAAAAAACATATTTTTTTAATATTTATAGTCAAGATTTGGTACGTTAAGGGGTTAGGTGTAGTCAGAGACATGAAAAAAATGACCAATTTTAAATATTTTTTTTGCCAGTAAATTATTTTATTTTATAAAAGTAAAAACATAGCATCATTAAATAAGGTTTCGACCTGACAGAAATTAAAAAAAAAAAAAAAGAATTTTTTTAAAAGTAATGGCTGTTTGTGTTGATCCAGTTCCAACCGAAGCTTCTTGCGGTGACCATCACTTATCCTTGGAAATTCATCTAAAATCAATTGGACAAAAAAAATATTATTTTCATTAATAGATAATCTAGTAATTCTGGAAAACATTTTCCCGAGGCCGCCATTTTGTTAATTTAAAAAAAAAAAGCTTCAGGCACTAGATTATTAATAAAAATAATTTTTATTGTCCGATTGATTTTGACAGGTCGTTGGAATGCCTAATTCAATTTAAATAGAAAAAGTACCAAGTATGACACATCACCGAAAATGTAAGGTTATGGAAAATTCAGCAACATGACCGTTCATTGCGTTACTTTTTATTGTAACATCCTCTAACGGGATAAAAACAGTTATGTATTGCAAAGTGTGACACTTCATTTAAAAGCTAATTTTATTAGTAATAATAATATTTATTCAACTTTTGTTTTTTTGTTTTATATATAATATTATAAATTTGTATAAAATTTATTTGAATAACCTACGAAATAATCATAGAAGCGTCACTCCAAAAGAGGTTCAGCTTGTATTGTGATGTTATACAAAGTTTATATATCCTTAATCCTAATCTTAATTACTAATAATATTTCTAATACATATTTTAATGCTAAATTAAAAGCTAACTGCAGTCTCGAGATCTAAAAATCGGGTACATTCATAATCAGGTGTAATATCATAATCGGGTGTAATGTAATAATCTTGGGTAATGTCATAATTTTAGATAATGTCATAATCAAGTGTAAAATGTTATAATCTGGTAAAATGTCAATATGTTGAAAGGATATGAGTGTTCATAAATGGTCATAATTAATTATTTATTAGGTTTATTGGTTTACACGCTTGAATTTATAAAAAATTGTTCTGTCGTTTTCCCCTATCAATTTTTTTATTTTATATTTAAAGTTTTTGTATCGTTTTATGTTTTGTATTTCTTCCGGTATTTTTGAAAATATTCTAGGTGCTAGATAAGATCTGCAGTTTTTTCGCATCTTGGTGTTATAAATGCTTTTCTTTTAATTCTCGTTTCATACTTATGAGAAATGGGCTTCAGTTTAATTTTATTTCGTTTACTAAATAATATTCTCAATCAGAAAATTTGTCGAATATCAAACAGTCTTGATAATTTAAATAAGGAGTTTGTGGGGTAAGTACGACTTTTTCCATATATTATTTTTATGAACCATTTTTGAATAATGTCCAAATTTTTTAGATAAAAGTTACTTACGCCACCACATCCTATGATTCTACAGGGTGAGTCGGGAGGAGCGCACCAAACTCTAGGAGTATATTATACACGTGAAAATAATGTAAAAAAACTCATATGTTCTTATCCGATTTTCATCCAAGTATGGTAGTGTTTAAAAGAGACTTTGGTTTGTAGGGTTTATTTTATACTAGGAAAAAACTTGTGTTTTATATGGTTTCAAATATAAAAGTGGAAGTGAGGCTACGTTTCACTCGTTAATATTATTTCTTACCAAAGAACATGGACGTCGTTTTAGGAGAAAAAGGAAAATAAAATATGAATATTAAAAAAATAAAATTGTTATTTCATTTAGTGTTCTAAAAGACGAATTAGAAGAAACTTATGGTTAGAGGCACTTAAATGGACTGAATGTTAGAAGTTCGACTATAAAGGAATGCTTTTTGCTGCAACAAATATACTATAACTTTGTACGTTTCTAAATAATATCGTGCACTTTAAAAAACTGTATCTTTACTTTTTAGGAACTTTGTATTACACAAACAAAGCAGGAAAAAAGAGAGTATTGGTGAACCTATGTCAAATTAAAAAAAAATAGAAGGTATTGTGTTAATAAATTTGGCGAACTAATAATGTTTGAATGTTTTTAGTATAGTACTTTCTTCAGATACTAAATTATTTGATTATGGGCCAAGTACCTACTTCTTTAAAAGTATTAAACTTGCAAACAAATAAAAGAAGTTATAGTTTGAACAAAAGTACCTCATACGCTTTAATATTAAGTTCAAGGATGACTCTGAAACTCTCTGAAATTTGAGTCAACATTAAGAAGTAAATCAAACATTGGATTTAATCTAAGCTGATACATTAAATTGTATACTAATACTTATTTCAGCAAACCTAGATATTTTGGTAACTTTACATTGAAGTCTCTAGAAAATCGGTTTACGAAGACTTTTTTGTTGCCAACAGTACTGCTTTAAACTTACGAAACAAATAAAACATTACAGACACCATTAAGATGAGTGAAAAAGTAAGTATGTGCAAATATCAAAAAATTAGTGCAGAATTGCCGATTTGAAAAGAAGAAAAAAAATTTGTTATTAGTTTTTGGACGCATACTGTATATTTGTACATGGTCTAAAATATAAACTATGATCAGTAATATAAGAATATTTAGTTACCTAATTTAAATAAAGGAACTAGATAATTTATATTTTAAACGAGGTCATTAGAAAAGTAAATAAAACTCATATATTTTTTTTAATATCCTGAAATACTTCTATTTATGCTAAATAGGTAAATATATATTGGTTTGTTTTATTCTTATTAGGTATATATTTTCATGTTTAAATTAAATGCTTTATTATGTATTTCTTTAGTTCTACTATGGATATAGGTTTTTAAGTATAGGTATTTTATAGAATTGCAAATCTTTGCTTTACACCTAAATGTTTTAGAAGCAATAAAATATGTTTGCTTTATTATACCGTGCTTTTCAGATAAAAGTATCCACCTTAAGTAACTTTTGAAGGACTGATTATTACAAAAAACAAAAAAATACGTCAATTAATATTCGAAGGGGGAGATATCGTGCCATATTTAAGTTTGCTAAAAAAGTCACCCTTTCACCCCTACTATCATCCCTTCAATTTTTTTAAATGGCTTGCCCCATTTTTTTATCCATTTTTGGATTGCTCTCGTTTAACTGATTTCAAAAATGTATAAAACATGGGGATTAAAGTAATTAGTTTACGATCTACAGAATTTTAAATTAAAATAAAATTGAATTGTGCAAAACTTTTATTTTAATGATTTTGACAAGCGTTTCCAATGACAAAACGAATATTTCATTTTCAAAATTTATTATAAAAATTGTTCAAAATGTCCACCATTTACTTCCATACAATGGTATAACCTAGATTGAAACGCCTCCCTGACATTACCGAACACGTGTGCATTTAAATGTAGGCATTCATACTCTATTCTTTGTCGTAAATCTTCTAAAGATTCTGGTTGGGTAGCATACATTTTTGTTTTTAAATAACCCCATAAAAAGAAGTCTAGAGGTGATAAATCCGGTGATCTAGGTGGCCACTCCATCATCAAAATGTGGAGGCGCTCCATCCTGTTGAAAGACAAGCAAATCTTCAGAAAGATTATGATCACTTTCTATTATTGTTGTAATACGTGGATCAATTACTTCTCTCAATAACTCCAGATATGACTCTCCATTTAAGTTTCCGTCTAAAAAGAAAGGTCCGACTATGTGGTCACCTAGGATACCACACCATACATTTAACTGTTGAGGATTCTGTGTGTGGTATTCACGCACAACATGTGGATCACTCTCAGCCCAATATCTGCAATTATGTCTATTAACTAAACCATAAACTCAAAATGTGCATTCATCCGAAAAACAAAGGTTGTGCAACAAATGTGGATTGTCAGTCAAGCGCTGACTCAATAGTTCACAAAATTCAAGACGACGATCAAAATCATCTTCATACAACTCTTGAATCAATTTAATTTTGTATGGATGGTACTTATGCTTGTGTAATATTCGATAAACTGTGGAAGATGAACCACCTACTTCTCTGCTTATTGTTGTCAGTGACTGTGCTTGTTGATTTTCAAGACTTACTTGTCCTAAAACTGCGACTTCAATTGCTTCGTTATTTACGAGTTCCAGTCGGTTATGTTTTTTATTGCCAACTGACCCGGTTGATGTAAATTTATGCATAAGATCAATTACATACTTATGAGTTGCATGACCTCCTTGGTGTGTTTCGTTGAAAATTCTAGCAGCAGCTCGTGCAGAACTGTTATTTTTGTAGTATAAACCTACAAGTTCAATTCTTTCTTGTAAACTGTAAACCATTTTCAAATCAAATAAATAACCTCAACAAATCAATGTGCACATGTATCAAAATACACTATAAAAGTAATTTAAATTCATTTTTCAAATGTCCAATACCTTTACCATGTATCATAAAAAACTTTAAACAATTTTTTAGCGGTACGATTAAGGTATAATGTATTCTAAATCCAATTTTGCTGCAGTCAGTAAGGTGAGATGTAAAAATTTGTCACTCAAATAATGGAACTAATTATTTTAAACCCCATGTTTTATACATTTTTGAAATCAGTTAAACGAGAACAATCCAAAAATGGATAAAAAAATGGGGGAAGCCATTTAAAAAAATTGAAGGGATGATAGTAGGGGTGAAAGGGTGACTTTTTCAGCAAACTTAAATATGGCACGATATCTCCCCCTTCGAATATTAATTGACGTATTTTTTTGTTTTTTGTAATAATCAGTCCTTCAAAAGTTACTTAAGGTGGATACTTTTATCTGAAAAGCACTGTATTTTTGGACATGACAATAATGTCATATTTTGTTTTCAGTTTAATAAAAACGTATCTACCTTTTAAAATAATATTTTATATTTTTTCATCTATTTGCAGTCACTATTTTCACATTTAAAATAACCCAACGCTTACGTACGCTACTGCTGAAGATTCCAATATGAGCAAGAAAGCCTGCATTAGAAAAAGAAACAATGATTTTATTAGAGCAATATCAACATTGTATAGATTTATGCAGTGGTAGCCTATCTGTACATCTATTATCTAAGAATAATACAGTCTGCCTTGACTTCGTTACTATGGTAACAACGTTCCGATTTATTAGGCATTCCAAACTGAATGGCTACCAGTGGGTTTTGACGGGTTATGATATGCAAAATTATGGCAACCCTGTAGGCCTGGTGATTTGACAAAGTCAATGAAATAGATAGTTACATAGATTGATCATCCATATTTTTCAAAATAAATATAAGCTTATGCCTTGAAGTAAAAATGTAAACAATTATTTTTTTTTTTTTAATATCTAAAGGCTAAAAATTGGTTTTAAAACACATTTTTGCTAAACCGATTCAAATTAATAAATATTTGCCAGGCAATATGGCCGCTCGTAAACGACCAGCTTTGAGCAATCTATATAACTATATATGTATCATTGACCCTGTTAATGACAACATTACAACAGGGTTGCCATATCTAAACTGTCATTACCCACTGGTAGCCATTTGGACAGGTCGTTTGAATGCCTAATTGCTAAGTGACAGTTCGTTGATTTTTAATTTGTTGTAAAATGTATTTGGTTAGTTTATGCAGTTGTATCCATTATCTAGTTTTAGTATTTGTTAATCACTTTATTAAATAAAATAAATAATTGAGTTTACATTGAAGTATCGGTCTTAAAAAAAATAGTGTACGTCACGGGACCGAAAATTAGTGTTAAGCAGGTCTCTCCAAGCTTGTCTCGACCTGCAAAACACTACTTTCCGGTCTTGTAACGTAATAGTATATTACATTACGAGTGTGGAAAATCACTTTTCACACAAGTGATGTACAATATTTTTCCTACGACCACAAAATAATGTCATCAAAAAAATGTAAAACCAAGGTTATTATTACTATAATAATTAAAATGTATTTAAAAAAATAATCAACAATAATCGTATTTATTCAATTTTCATATTTTCTAAACAAAAAAAACTAAAAAAAATAAAAAAAAAATAAAAAAAAACAAAAAAAAAATTCTGCCCCGACAGGATTTGAACCATAGATTGAACGCGGTCGAAAAATGGCAAAATTGATAAGTTCGACGTCCTAACCAGCTGAGCTAACAGCCCTTGTGTCAATTGAATGATCTAATCGGTTATGTATTTAACCAAAATAAAGAGCAAACATTATTTTAAAATTATTTTAATAATAATTGTTAAAGATAAATATCTAGGATCTAATTTACAACAATTTCAATAATTTAACAATCATATCGATTTTAGTATTAATATGGATATTACATAGATCAAAATAGAAATTAGCTTACAAAATAATATCAAAAAAATGTAAAACCAAGGTTATTATTACTATATTAATTAAAATGTATTTAAAAAAATAATCAACAATAATCGTATTTATTCAATTTTCATATTTTCTAAACAAAAAAAACTAATAAAAAATTAAAAAAAAAACAAAAAAAAAATTCGGCTCCGCCAGGATTTGAACCATAGATTGAACGCGGTCAAAAAATGGCAAAGTTGATAAGTTCGACGTCTAAACCAACTGAGCTAATGGGCCTTACGTCAATTGAATGATCTAATCGGTTATGTATTTACCCAAATTAAAGAGCAAACATAATCTTAGTTATTTTAAAATTATTTTAATAATAATTGTTAAAGATAAATATCTAGGATCTAATTTAAAACAATTTCAATAATTTAACAATCATATCGATTTTAGTATTAATATGGACATTACATAGATCAAAATAGAAATTAGGCGTTTGACATTTTTTGACAACTACTGCGGAAAGTAACATATTCTCACTTGGGTGGAAAGTAAATTCTTAGTCATACGCGTGTGATATAGGACACTTTCCATAGGACTATATAGTGTGATATGTGTCACTTTCCTAAGTGGTCGTAGGAAAAAAATGTTTTTCTATCTAGATGCAATACCTATAATTATTTCAATAATATTTAAAATCTTATATAAGTCAACGTCAACACTTTTATTTTGAATGATTATTTTTTGATTATACATCTTGGAAAACGATTAACACTTACGTTTCTACGGAATTTCAACCGCGTAAACACAATTTGCTTTATCACAAATTCCAATATGAATATAACACTATATACACTAAATTATTTATCTTAAAAAATAAATAAAAAATAAATGTAAATATTATTTAGAGGATTTTTCAATAGCATGTGCAGGAATTATTTTATTTTAACCTACCTCTTTTACTTTTATAGCTCGATTTCGTGTATTATTAGTTTTTGTCGGCGCGACGCGTCAATTTATTTGTATAACATGTGCTTTTTGTTAATAATGAAAATACGGATACTGATTTGATTTCAACGAGTCAATTAATTTCAACTTTACACTCCATTTAATAAAGGTTACATTAAAAGTTGATTGTCTACTAAAAATAATATACGAACGCACTTATGATCATTATGGAAGCTAAAATTAACAAAAAGGAATATCACAAGATACGCAAGATTTCCATTATATAATTTACGCCATGTATACAGAGTGTTCCTAAATGTCATATTAAAGAAAGTAATTCCTTACTTATTCTATTTAATTACTAAAATTTCATTTAAACATGTGCCTAAAATTGTCCCAATTACTCTTCAAGATTATTTTGATTAAACAGGTGAAAAGAAATTAATGCACGGCCCAGCCATGGATGCACGGCCCAGCCATAGATGCACGACCCAGCCATAGATGCACGACCCAGCCATAGATGTACGACCCAGCCATGGATTGATTACCGCTGGCGCTTTGGTTTTCGCTGTCAAACCCATGGCTGGAATTTGTGGGTGTTGTCACACCGGTTCAAAAAGATGGGTTTCGTCCATGAAAATTTTAAAGTATTTGTTATGTCCCTAAATGTTTTAAATTTTAACAAACTGTGACTGCACCAGAAGATGGAATTGTATTCCGAAATATATGTAGTGCTAAATTAATAAAAATATAATCGACTAATCATACCAAATATGTTTTATTTGTTTACAAAAAAAAAATATATATATATATTCATTTCATCATAAAGTCTTTCTTTTTACACCTTTAAATTGACCATTTAAATTTTCTGCACCACATTACGTATTGCCCGAACTCGACGAGATTTTGTACAATACCATACCGTCATGATTTAAACCTAATTAGATTAAAATTATGAATGAAAAATGAACTTTTAAAAAAATTAACGCCCTGTATCTTTTGAACTAACATGGAAACAACACAGATATTCAAATAAAGAAGTTGATGGCCCTTGCATTTACGAAATGTCGAATAAAAAAAAAATCTCTGACTAGCACAACCTGATTTTAAACAAAAACCTATTCCTGAAAATAAATACGATGTAGTGGAATAAGGAAATTGAACTAATTTGTCCTAGGGTTCCATTTTTAGTTTTCTGTTTTTATACAGATAAGAAAAATATAGTGTAAGCATGATTTTTTTAGACCTTGAGTTTTTGACGGATTTTTACGTTTTGGGGTCACCTGAATCCGTTTTCACTATTTTCGCGATAACTGTATGTCTGTGTATCTGTATAATCGATAACTCATGAACGGATACAAAAAAAATAAATAAGGACTTCTATTAGAAAAAAAATTCATTTTAGTCATAATCTAATATTTTTTGGAACATGAGTGAATTGTTCGCTGAGTTCAGGTCCGTGTTTTGCAAAAAAAATTGCCAACTTCCAAAAATAATTACATTCTATTCCAAATTTTCGCAAAAAATATAGAAAACCAGTACTTTTTGAGAAAAATATAATCCACAATTGAAGTGATCAAAAACCCTATATTTTGTTGTTTTGAAAAAAAAGCAGTATGCCTACCTATAGAGAAACGGCATTAAAAAATGTTTGTCGTCATGAAATGTACCACCCCAGACATTTTTCCCACATTTGCACAAGAAAACATCACTAACAAAAAAATTATATATTAGTTCAACTTAAAATATCAAAATAATTAAAAAAATTACGTAAACAAAGACACATAAAAATGAATTGAATGTCGCATGAAATGAAAACATAATTTTTAAAAAATTTTCTTCCCGGCCAACTGACACAGATCAAAGAATTTACATTCTTGCTTCTCAGCTTAATATCACTACTTCTACCATGCAAACCTAAGTTGCCCTAGTACCTATTGATTGTTACAATAAACACAACATAAAATTTAGGAATATTTATTGATATAAAATACATATTTTTCTGCAATATGCTCACAATTATTGGTAAATATTTTATTACGTGAAATTAATTTGAAAATTATTTGTAACAACAACTTCTCCATAACCACTCGTAAATGACCAAAATTTAATCGAATATCGCTCGATCTGAATTGCAAAAGCACGGCTTACGCGCCGGTCCCTCATTTTTTTTTACATTCACGCTGGTGTCGCCTGAATCGTCCTTTTGGCTTATCGAACTACGTGGTAGTGTTGTGCTGACAAATAATCTACTAGTTTGTGGCTATTATGAGTAGATTTCCCTAATTATTTTGTCTTTTATATGTGCTTATTGTGTGTTACCGTTGGGATTAATTGTCAGGTAATGTTTTTTTCAACTTATATTTTAACGCTTTGCTGGATTTAGTTGGAAAGCCGATAGGTTGGCCATTTCTTTTCTTTATTTTTTATTACCACTATGCTGGTTATTATTGTTTTATTTTATTTTATATAGATTATAGCTACCCTACCTAATATTATTTTTAAGCTTTCTTTGATATATACGCGGGGAGGCAATTAAATAATTGAATTACAAGTCAGTTTAATACAGTTTAAACGGAAATATATGGCTCCTAACTTATTTTGGCCTTATAGTTTATATTTTGTTCAGATAATGTAAAACTTATTGTTATAACTTATTTTGACCTTATAAATATTTTGTATTTGTTCAGATGACGTAAAACTTATTGTTATAACTTATTTTGGCCCCATAAATATTTTATATTCTGTTCAGATGATGTAACTTTAATATTTGTCCCGTTTATGCGTAACTCCGTTAGATTTCCAAACTGGCCTGTAGATGTACTATTCCTGTTACTGAGGTTCTTTTTATTTCTAAACCTGTAGTGGCTTCAAGTGCGAGCTCCAAGTTCCAAGCTCCAAGTCCGAGCTCCAAGCTCCAAGTAGCGTAGTTTCTCCAAGTCCGAGCCCCAAGCTCTAAGCTCCAAGCACGAAGTTCCGAGCTCCAAGTGAGTGTCGACTTCCAAGCTCTACGTGATTTCGAATAAGCACCAGGTTACGTAGCTCTGAAGCAGCTCCATGTAGCACCAAGTATGAACATATCTCCAAGTCTCGACATAGCTCCAATTAGCTCCAAGTACCTTCAAAGTATCGGACAGACTTTATCCACCCAGGAGACGATTTAACAGGGAAGTACCGCTATATAATGCCACATAGTCGAAACAAAGAAACAATTTAAATATCAACATTAAATTTCATTCAATTTTGCAATAGTAAATTTTTCATCTATCTTTTCAATAGTTATTAGTTATTAATTTAATGTGTAACTGCATTCTTTTTATTAAATGTATTGAATTCTCACATTTTGATCCATGAGATTATTATTATTATTATTATTATTATTATTATTATTATTATTATATTTGACATCTTTTAGAATATCAATGTTTTTAATGGCACGACTATGTGATTTTTTTTTTAGTGCACTGCTAGAAGAACCTGCCTGTTTTTCTTGATAAGATAAGGTATCCGTACTCACTCCGTTATTCATATTGAAATTATTATGCGTTACCAGTTTTTCCTTCAGAAGATCATTGCTGCACTTTATTTCATTATTTAGCGACTTCAATAGATCATTCTCTTACTTTAAAATTATTGTATTTTCTCGCTAAATAGCTTGATAATCAGAGATTATATCTGCCATAACTTCTTCACAATCAACACGAACCCAAAAAACACTTTCATTTATAGATAAAAGTTTCACTAATACATCTAACAAACACAAGTTCCGTGAAAATATTTTTTACAATTATAACAATGTCAATTAAATTTAGATATCATAAAATTGTCTGAGCAACGTGAACAGATAGGTCCATCGCTCGGTTGTTAAATTGTTGCAAAATGGTCACACATCCAACGATAATTATTTTTACACCTTATCAAAAAATAAATAATTGGACTCGTTTTTAGATCGATATCCTTTTCATAGGAACACAATATCAGATCATTTATCTGCACCTACAAAGTAAAGCTTAATAAATAGCCGAGTATCGATACGGGAAACGTCAAGAAAAATATTTCGAGATCGAGAATATCCGCATACGCACACCGTGGCGTAATTTATCAAGTGGCAGGTTGAGATCGTTAAAAGAAAAAAGAAAAATAAATACACGTGACCTTACAACTTATCATGATCATCAATGAATGTAAGCAAGCTTATTGTATGCGTCTTCCGATGCAACATTGTATACTCGGTTATAAATAAATAAAAGCGACAATGAATGTTTAGTATCTTTCATGCAAATCACATTTATAATAAATATTTGTATAAATTCATTGGACATTCCCAAATACCTACGAAATACCTAAATAAAACCAATTTTTGAATTCTCAAAGTAAAATATTGAAAAATTGAAAAAACTTTCCGTGAAGAATCCAAACCTTCCACATTTACGTCTTACCAACTTGACCATCAGGACATTAGATGTCTGGGGTCCGAATTGTTAACTTAAGCTGAAAGTTTAATTGCATTTAATTTTAGTTCCAAATGAATTTGAAACTATAAAAGATAAAGAGCTAAGATTTGGTAGACTAGAGTTAAGCAACTATTCTATTAATAACCAAATATAATTACATTGAAATCAATTTTCTAATCAATATATTAACGAAGAAAATTAAGAATTAAAATACAATCCAAAATTTCAAATAATATCGCTCACCGGCGGCAATAGTGGCATATCTCAAAAAATACAAATTTCATTGAAATACTTGCATTCTATTTAAAATTCGTTATAGTTTCATCAAACAAGGCTGTCATAAAAATAGTTGAAACTGTCTCCCCGATATGACGAATGTATCACTATGGCATAACATGTATTCCGCCAACATGCTGAATCAACAATGGCATATTCTTAATATGCTTCTGACCATAGATTAATGTCTGATTCGAGTCATCGTGTGTGAGCAATAGCGAAACAAATGAGTAGATAGCAACGCTTTGTTTAAGAATTAGTGGCATATTTTGAGTTATGACACTATATACTTTTAATTTTTGATCAATAAACTGTGAATTTGGGTTCAACAATAGTGGCATATCTTTCAAATATCATCTTTTTTGAAAACACAAAATTAACAAGCTGCACAAATTTGGTACCCAAAAACTTACTGTGTTCACAGCCAAACTCATTAATAATATTCAAATGATATTTTAAACATGAACATTGAAATTTTAAAAATTATTTTTTTCATAACCTTTTATTTTTGAGTTGTTCCACTTTTGTCGCTCTTGAGCGAGATACGCGGCAAACTCTCTACTTTATCAACATTTTAGTTCAGACAATCGTTGACAGATCGAAGACCACGCGTTCCTAACAGTTAATACACACATTGCATTCGGAATATAGTTTTGACCATTTAAGAAGACGAATGAATGCGTATTTCAAGACTACATATTAATAAAAAAATGCAACATTGACTTTTCGCTTGACACTTATAGTGTTTCTAGACTCAATCCATCCATAGGCGTTTGTACCGGGGATGCGTAATAATTTTAGCAATAATTGACAAATGTGAATATAATGTAAATATTAGTATAATAAAATTAAATATAATTTTGTCTAATAATAATAATAATAATAATAATAATAATAATAATAAAAATAAAAGAAAATAAAAAAATAAATAAAAAAAGAAAATAAAAGATTATACCGAAACTTGAATTCACGTTCCCTTGCTTCAGAAGTCAACGCATTATCTAAAAACCATATTGGATAGATGCTTTTGTTTTCGAGACGGTATAATAACGATGGGAAAACCAAAGTTCGCAAAGTTAATTTTATTCGCACTAATTTTCTGCAGAAACTACAGAACGAATATGTAACCATTGTATCAGTCTACTGAACGAATATAATTTTATATTAATTCTAGGATGTATATAAAATCCACCCGATGTTAAGTATACTTACCACGCTAACTAAATATTCTACACCCATAAAGCGGGAAATTTTTCTTGAAATAGGCGAACAACTTTGAACTGTGTTCCTGTTGTATCTCCGTAACCAATCATTTGTAAAATTGTCATTTTATGCTTTTCTGTTAAATAAACTGTCGCGAAAGAGCCTACCCTGTGCTTTGTTTACATCTTGCCCGCGGTATGAAGTCTAGCAATATAGAGACAAACGCACCCCTTTTCGAAACTACGGGATTGATCACTTTGCGGCGTATGACTGACTCGTAGAAAGGCAGTTTTCGATTGTTCTGGAAAGCCTAGAGAGTTCTAGTACAGAGTTGGCTTTATATACATAGCGCGAGTTGTCGACGGACAGCAGATTGAATTTAAGTGTTAGGCAAAAAAGATAAATTGTAATAAATAAATTAGAATTGTGAGTTATAATAGTTGCTAAGTATTACATAAATTAATTAGTACGTCATAAATAAATTGTAAATAGTGTGTTTTAAATAAATAAACTATAAATAAATTAAACAAACGTTACAAAACCATATTACTGATCTGTAGTTAACAAATTCAAATGACACGTACCTACATCACTGACAGCAATTAATGTCATGCGGTTACAATCACACAGCAAGTTGTTAAGGCGTTTTAAATGAAATTAAGAGTTTCCACTATGAAAAGTGTTGATAACTTTTGCCTTTTTTTGTTTTGGTAATTTCGTCGAAAAAGGCAATTGAAAATGTTTTTGCTTGCTTTTGCATTATCAAGAACGATACTTTATTAACTATTTAACGAGTTGGTAGCGAATTTAGCCAATCAGATGAATTAATTTTTTTTACTGTTAATTATCGCAATAAATTTGAAAATCGCAGCATTTTTGAATAGGGAATGAAGATATCTTTCAAATGAGGTATTTATTTATTTATTTATTATTTATTTTACAAACTATTCTAGGAAATTCCCAATTAAAGAAAATGCAAAATATGACAAAACAAATATCAGAAAAATACAATGTAAAAAAGAATTAAGGTTTAAGAAAAAAAAAACGACTATTTAAAACCATAAAATAATCAAAAAAGCAAATGTTTTATGTCCAAAATTCTAATGTTAAATATATCAAACTCAGAATTAATGCTGTTGTAATTACTACACATGACATATAATGAAGATTTGCTTAAAATGTTGGTGCGAGGAGTGGTCAAGTAAAAAGTATCATTGCACCTAGAAGTTTGGCGGGGAATCCTAAAACTTAACATATGCAGCAGGTCTTTATAATTTATTTTGTTGGTTATGACTTTGTGCAGTGTAACTACTGAAAAATACTTGCGCCTTGCTTCAAGACTCGAAAAACTATGTCTTACTAGCAGGTCGTTATGTGGGGTGCCAATTGGAGGATACACTTGGTCTTCTCGGAAACTTAAATATTTGAGAAACCGTCTTTGAAGAGCCTCTAACCTGGTAACTGGGGCGAAGCATATTCAAGCTTTGAGCGGATAAACGCATAATATAGATACTTTAACGTACTTGCATTCTTAAAATCCCGACAGTTCCGAATTATGAATCCGTACATGCGGCTTGCTGCAGTTAATATACCGTCAATGTGGTCATTGAAGGATAGTGCTGAATCAAAAGTAACGCCCAAATCCACAAAGTTATTCGGTCTGCATAATAGAGTTTTGCCTATGAGGTAATTGTAAGCAATTGGATCAGAGCTTAGTGAATAAGAATGACATTACACTTCGAGGGATTAAAATCAAGGTTATTTTCCCGACACCATTCGATAACTCTCAGAAGATTGTCAGATAGTCTTTCACAATCCGCGACGTTTTTAATTGTTATGTAAAATTTAAAGTCGTCGGCGTAAATTAAAGAATCAACATCAACTACATCCACGATGTCATTCACGAAAATGTTAAACAGCAACGGGCCTAGATTTGATCCCTGAGGAACACCGGAGGTGGCAGAATACTGATCAAACTTAAATCCATTTAATACGTTCAATTATTGTGTTCTGTTGGTGAGATATGATATAAGAAGCCGAATAAGATTGTTTGAAAGTCCAAAAGAGGCTAGTTTTTTTTACCAAAATACCGTGGTCAAAAGCTGATCAAATGCCTTTGTCATATATTTACAAATTTGGTGGTTACAACTGTAACTCGAAGGGGGTTGAAGGTAGGGTGAAATGTATATATTAGACTGGGCCAAAAAATAAAACAATTTTTTTTAGCGGAATTATGAAAATATTGTTCATGACGACAAAAAAATTTTTTCCTGAAAGTTTGAGCCCTTAATAATAATATTAAGAGGTGCATCATTGCAGTTATTGATTTTTCAACAGTTGTCGCGTTTTTGCATAAATTTCGGACTTGGTCAATTTTAAAAAAATTTTTCATCTCTTATACTTGTAGGAAATTAAATTCCCCACAAAAAAGCTCTCTTAATAAATTTTCGTAAGACGAGTCTATTCTTTGTAATCTTAATATTTAAGTTCATTTTGGAAATCCCAAATGCAAAGTGAAAAATTGAAAATATATACCAATGTATAAGGCTCGATTACTTTTATCAATCAAAACTTATTATCTATTTTCAATCGATATAATGATAAAAGGCAACACACGATTAATTGCCCATGACCGATTATTAATATTATATAGGTATAGCAAAGCGAAAAAGCAAATGCTTCGAAAGAAAAAATGTAGATGAGTACAAGTTGAATTTCCGGCATTGTTGCATAAAAAAAATCGTTGGCAATTACTGCGGTACCGGGGACAGGTACCGTCGAGCAGGTACTATTAGAAGCGGATCCGTAATGGCCGTTCGTGATGTACAAAAACTTTTTATTTTATGTAACATGGAAATCAGCCATTCGAAAGAGATCGCAAGGTTTAGAGATGGGAGCGACCGTTATGTCTACAAAAACGATACTTATGTTTCCATCAACGCGTCTATTTATATATCTACGAGCATGTTCGAAACAGCTTATTGAATTTTATGTTTCATTTTTCATTTCCTCTTCCACATTAGATTCTAGACGCGCCGGTAAATTTAAAGCAACGGATAATACAAAAATTATTTTCTTTATTGTCTCTTTTTAATTTTTAAATATAATGGTCACTTAATTGAACTATCTCGAAATCCGTTAGCGACACAAAATTGGTTGAGTGGGAAAACATTTGTACATTACGAAGCCCAATCTGAGGACATTTTGAAAACCAAAATACCAGAGCAGGTTTTAGTTTTCCCAGAAGGAAAAAAAAAACTGGAATCTTGCTAAAAATAACAAAAATCTTATAATTAGGTACTATTAGATACAGTTTGTTAAATCTAACAACATTGTTAACTGGGACCCTTTGTTTATACCACAGACTTATACGTTTTTAATGTTAAGCAATGTTTCAAACATATCGTGGAATTTCACGTTGTTTGTTTTGACAAGGGCTCGGTTCATAAACGTAGAAAATGTCCAGTGCCGTAATTTCATTGGAAAAACAAAAAGCAATAATTGGTTATTTGAAAATGAAATTTCATTGTTTAATTGGACGAGGTCTAAGTTCATAAATCATTAACTAAACAATGTAACAAAAGTTTATTTTATTCACAGCTAAAAACAAAACAACCACTCCTCCGGAAAATACTAATGTGTTTAAAATCAAAATAAAAATCAATGTCTATTTATTTATGATGAGTAGCTACAATTTCAATTTGCAATTTCCTACCTTAAAAAAATCGACCCCTATTTCTTCCCTTTAATCCCTTTCTTTCCTTTCTTCCCTTTCCCCCTTTAAAATATGAAAATCTAAAAACACTGAATCACGTCATTTTTATTTGTGATGAGTAGCTATAATTCCAAGTTTCAAGTTCATGCCTTTAAAAAAATCGATGTTATGTTATGTTGATAATGGGGTGTTAATACACTGCGACCTAAAAGATCTATTGTGTCCCCTTCTGTCGCCACTGCACTAAGGAAATGTCTCAATGCCTATAGCGACCCTTCCAATCCTATTTTCTCAAGGAAGTGTAGGATTTGAAGTGGCTTCAAGTTAGGTAAGTCTCCCTCTTCTATTTGATATCCTCCTAGATATAGTGCCCTTGGATTCTGGAGTGCTACACATTCAGTTAGGATGTGAATGGAGGTTTCGTCCTCCTCCTCACAGAATCTGCACTCACTATCCTCTACTACTCTTAGTTTACTTAGGTGTCCTTTTAGTCGGCAGTGCCCGGTAAGGATCCCTGTTACAATACGTAGCCTGTTCTTGCTCAGGCAGATGCAGGCTTCCGATCTTTTTTGGTTATATTCACCCAGAAGTATCTTGGCCTGTCTCAGCCCCAAGAGATTGTTCCAATTATCGGTTCTTCTACTACCCAATTATTTTTTAATCTCTTCTAATATTATGTTACTGCTGATACCGCAGAACGGCTCAGGTCCTACAAAGGGTGTTTGAGCCCCTTTCCTTGCAAGACTATCTGCAATCTCGTTACCCTGTACCCCGTTATGTCCCGGGACCTAAGTGAGAGTAACTCTATTTTTCTCGCCTAGCTCATTCAATCGTTCTAGGCATCTCCATACCATTTTTGAGCTGATTACGTAAGAACTCAGCGCTTTGATGGCTGCTTGACTATCGGACATGATGATAATCTCTTGTCTATGATAGTTTCTCTCGATGTTAAACTGGATACACTTCTCGATGGCGTGAATTTCCGCTTGGAAGATGCTTGGGTATTTTCTCAAGCTTTCGGAGTGCTTGGTTCTCGGCCCATACACTCCTATCCCAGTTCGTTCTATGGTTTTGGAAACGTCCGTGTACCACTGAATAGCACGTCTTTCGGTTGCAAGCGCGATGGATTCTTGGCTCCATTCTTTCTTGCAGCCCAGCTCTGTGGTTTTGAAGTTTTTCACAAAACTGTACTTCTTTTGCATTTCATCCTGGGGCATGTCCCAGGTATCTTTAGTCCTGAAGCAAGTAGACTTTCGTCTGATTACTCCGCTCCTGATCATTCTATATCGTGTCCTTTTTGCCACATTCTTTATCATCAAATGTAGAGGGGTGAGGTTTAAGATCACCTCCATTGCGGCCGTAGGACAGGTTCTCATTGCACCAGTAATGCAAACACAGGCTAGTCTTTGTACTTTTGAGATATTAGCTCTCGTAGTAACTAAACTAGTTCTGTTACTCCAGGCTATAGCCCCGTAAGTGATGATTGGTCTCACTATTGCAGTATACATCCATCGCAGTATGTTTGGGTTACATCCCCATCGTTTACCCGCCATGTTTCTGCATACCATTAGGGCTTTTGTGGCCTTATTTACTACTTCCTTCTCATGTGTCGATACTTCCATATAAACTTTCAACCCCCGTTTCTCCCCACCCCCTTAAAATCTGAAAATCCAAAACTCCGAAACAGGTCATTTTTTATTTACGCTCAGTAGCTGTATTTCAAATTTTCATGTTTCACTACCACTATACAAAAAATCATGTCTGATCCCTTTCGACTCTGTGAAAAACAAAAACAAATATATCCCATGGGAACCGTATATTTTTCCGGGATAAAAAGTAGCATATTTGCTATTCCAGACTATAATCTATCTTTGTGACAAATTTCATCCAAATCCATTCAGTCGTTCTGGCGTGATTAAGCAACAAACATCCATCCATACATCCAAACTTTCGCATTTATATATTAGTTGGATTAAAGTCTACATAACTGCACAGAGGTATTTTTTATTAAAATTTAATTAACTTTCATATTCAACAATTTTTGAACTAATTATTTTTTTTACTGACCTACTAATTTTTATTTTACCCGCCTAGGATAATAATTGAACAAGAAAAAACAAAACATTTGCTGTAGTTACAGGGTATGGTATGCGTTACATTATTTAGAATTTATGTGATCGAAGGTGTTACCTAAATCCATTGTATCGTTCATAATTTTTTTTGTCAGGAGAAAAAAATGTTGTCAACGAGAAAATAATCTTTTTCTTTCAAGTAATAGTTTAAAATCAAAGAAAAGAACTAGTAGGCCCTCGGTCAAGAACAGAAGATATAAAATAACAGTACAAACTTATGCCCATCTCTCGGTTTGATATTTGCGAATAAAACGGAACGCCGAAGAGAAAGTCGCCTTTGATGAAATTTGTTGAAATCGTAATAAACGATACGAACACTTTTTTCGATTTCATAGGTTGCATATTAAGCGCCACGCACCGATACTCTTTTACGGACAGAAGTTTTCATGCAGCTCCTTAGGAAAAGGCATCTTTCGGATATGAAATACTTCTAGCGACAAATTGATAAAATTTTATTGTTATTTAGTGGTGTTTATATTTTTATTTTGAACTTTGTTCTAGTGTTAGTTTTTATAATATCAGTAGTTTGATTATTTGAAAGACGAGCTATAAAACAGCAAAGAAAAATCATGTAATGATTTCCATCAATTTTCAATTGAATTACTTTTTATTTGAGTTATAAAGAGAAATACTATTGTATGAAACAAACATCTAAAAATTTGTTTTCAGTTGATGCCATTGAGATAGAATACAGAGGAGATGCTATGGATACCATAAGTGTCCGCACTTTAGCAATACACTTTTACATCATATGTCATACTCGAACTACTGTAGCTAGTCAGTTTAAGTGAAAATAAATTCATTTTTTAAAATTGCGTGATTTAAATGATATAAAAACATTTTCATTTCGTCAATTTTCACATATAAAATTGTTAACTTTAAATTAATCAAAATACGACTCTAAGTCGCCATTTTGATTATACTTTTCCATCACTCAAAGTATGTCCTCTTGTCATATCGCAAAATAGTGTTTATGTCGTCTCTACTTCATTCGCGCCCTGATTTGGATAAATCTTTTACTAAACCATTTTGTTTAAACTTTTTTACCAATTTACTTATTTATAGTAGATCTTGTTATGGGATTTAGATTAGTATATAAATTAACGATATTACACCTTTCTTGTTGACTTCTACTCATATCACCATATCCTAATATCATTAAAATCCCAATTCGTTCGTTCTCAGATAAACGATCCATTATGACTTTCAATAAACACCAACAATTATAATTTATTGAAACGTCAAAATTGTTATTATATTATCAGTCATCTAAATTATGTATTAATTTACCTTTCGTGGAGATAATGTAAAAGTAACTCCGAAATTATGGACTTTAGGTATAACATTACATGAAAAATAATCAGTATTTCTTAAGGATTTCTAAAAACAAAAATATACGGGGTGGTCCATTTGAAATAACAAAAGTTAATTATGTATCCAGAAAATCGAAAGATCTGACAACAATGTAAATACAACCATAATACCTTTACATAGGTACCAAAGTTTATAAAAATCGTGCAAGCCGTTTCCGAGATAATAATTGGGGCGTACTTTGTATATTTATTGATATAGCACAAAATTACAACTCCCGAGATTTTTTCGGTTTGGAGGAGTATGAGTTTGAAAAATATAATTTTTTTTTGTGGAGATCAGAGCGTAGAAAAGGAATTCTCAAAGGGATTCAAAATAAAAAATAAATATAAAAATCAACTGATAAAATTTAAACAATTGACTTTTATTTTTTCTGAAAACTTTTGAAAAATCGAGGTAATAATAATTAAAAAAAAATATCAAAATCATAAAAATAACGTATTTAATTTTGTCTTTTAATAATTGAAACACAGTAAAAATATTAACACGTGGTCTCAAAAAAAATCTTACGTTATTTTTAGATCCATCTCGATACTAAACTTAAATAGATAGAAAATATTTATTAAGAAATGAAGAAAGATTTTTTAAAATTAGATAATTAATTTACTGGCAGACTGGTATAAAATCACGAATGTCATTAGATAATATTTTAATATAGAAAGCAGTAATTGGCGCAATCTTGACTAATCGTATTCAGTTGAGAAGTTGTGGTAGCAAGTTCAGCATAGCTATACTATAATATAACAAGAACTAAAGAGCCATAGTTAGCGCTCTAAAAATAATAAAACGGTACTACAAACAGAAGAGGAAAAACTAAACCAAATATAGAAATGTCAATATTTAGGTTCGATATTATCAGATGACGAAAAAGATAAAAGTATGAAGAATAACAGCAGGAGGAAAAATGTTAAAAATTACTAAAAACTTATTTATGGAAAAAAAAAGACATCAAAATAGACTGGTATATTCCCTTTACCTTATAGAAACATGGACAATATTGAAAGATTGATCAGAATAATCTCATGTACTGTATAGCATGGGCAGGAGTTGGAAAGGCTTTTCACAGTTCTTCCATTTCATACCGAAGTGGACACGATACAATGCGTACAAAATTATTTTATAGATGTTAATAACAATTTTGGGTAAATAGTTTAATAAATTGTGAATAGATGTTGAAATTTTGTAGGGTTATGATTTGGATATTATAATACTTGTTTAATAAATACATGCGATTGTTCGCTTCCTCCGGTAACAATTTAATATTACTTATTCTATGAAACGACATTAGCAGGTAAACATTACCGCAAAATTCTTGAAGCTGTCTGACGTGGTTTGTCGTTTACCCCTCTCTACCTACCAAAAGCCCTTCCAACTTCTGCCCCTAATATACATTTCAGGATTTTTTTCTGTTCATCTCTAAATTCCAGTGGAACCCTGGAAGTCACCTGGAGTTCTAAAGCAGTTATAATCGAACTTCAATTTTCGTTCGACACACTTAGCCAAGTCCGATTTTGCAAAAAACGGTTAAAAATATGTCTTCTAAAATAATTTTGTCTGTGTGATCCCCCTAGTAATTGGCCCATTTCAACAATTTCTAAGAGCCTACAATTTTCCTTGTTCGTGAGTAAAAGTTATTATTTTGTTTTATATTTTCTACATCGTACCTAGGTACTCAATAGCGCTTTGTTTCAGACGAAACCAATTTCATTATATTGACAATGCTATTGGTTGCAACTTTTAACATTTTACATATTTCATTTATTATGCTTTTAAAGGGTCTATCTTACTTTTCCTCGCTTTAAAAGGGCACTTAGACTTTACTCAGATAGGATCCAGTAATAAAAAATAACAAAATAATTGGTAAATTTAAGTTATTGATAATAATTAATTTGACAACTAATCATCGGTGTCTTTTCTAAGCCTAGGATATTTTTTTTCTCTTTATACTGCATTGAATTTATGGTTATTTTGGCTAATGAAAATAAAAACAATACTTATATTATTATTATAATAATTTTTAAAGGAATTTGTATTATATTTTCCACTATGAAGTTGATTCGATTGCTATTCAAGTGTCAAAAATTCATAAAGAATTTAATTCATTAAAAATGTCATACACTTATTTAGCGTATTTTATTAACGTCGCATCGAAAGCGGTATTGCCAAATCTGCTTTCACCGGATTGAATGGTGGCGCGCGCGAATGATTAAGAAATATATCTATTTTGGCCGATAAAATTAGCCAACAAAGTAAATAATAATTAATCCGTTATAAAGTCGATGTAAAGGGCAGCGAAGAGGAGTGCCTCATCAATTAATTTCTCTTTTGTTATAAACGATCAAAACTTATTGACCTATTTGAAGAAGACCCAGTCAGCTGATTGTTGATAATTAAAAACCAGCATTAAATTACCAGGTTTGTTTGAATGATAAAATAAATGTGTTTATATTGAAGTTGTCTGGAATATAAGTACATACAAGTTGTTTTCTTGATTGTGTCTTTAATAGTATTAGAAGCTAACGTTTTTACTTTATTCATAACTTAGTGCCATAATACAGCGTGAACAAAAAGTAACGTAACTTGCTAATATTTCGATTTCTAATAGGAAATTGTTACAAAAAAAATTAATAAATAAATCAAGTGATTTTTCGTATTCTTTATGAAATATTAACAGTAAGTTAATGAAAAGTAAATTAATTTAGTTCCTATTTACTAATGTAAAACTTAAACCATGAAAGAAAACAAATAAAAATTAATTTGAATAGGGAAAAACTTACGACTTAAGGTTTATTTGACAGGGATATCAATTCTTTGAAGGTTTAAATGCACAGTGTTTGCAAATCATTTGTTGGTGGGTAGCTGCACCTTACACAGTCAGTGTTACGATAGTTAGGATATACCTATAGAAAGTGATTTGGTTTCCTCAGCGTCATATAATAATTCTTAGCTAGCTAACAGTATAATGAATGTTTATGGTTAAGAGTGAAGTAACTATAGTAGTGCAATAAATGAATTTCATAAAAGAGTATCCATTTACAACCAAAATAAAAGGTGAAAATGTTATAAATTAAATTGCGTAAATTAGGTTTATAATGTGTAATTTAAAGAATAAACATCCCACATAAAAAAAAAACAAAAAATACCTATACTAAACATATTATGTACCTATATGCAATATAAAATATATAAGTACCTACAATGTACCTATACAAAAAAAAATATATGCAAAAAATATACCTAATTAAATGAAATATTTCTCCATATTATTAGTTTGTTTTTCTGAATATTCCTAAAATTTCAACGAAATTATACGCACTGCTATAATCGCTAAATGAGTACTAGTAATACCCAAGTAGTGATGTGATCATTCGATTGGTAAATCATTCGAACAATCGATTATTACCATCATTCGAATTAATTCGATTATACTAATATCATTCGAATCGTTTGAAATGTCTGAAATTGTAAGAAACGAACGAGAGTCACTTGAGGACCTATTCTAAAACTATGTGAGTACTCATTTCTCGCAAGATATTTATGAGAAATGTCATACGTCAATGTGGAAAATTTTTTAAAACCAGTTAAAAGTGATTGTTTCTCTGTTTTTTCCGGGATAATTAATATTCTACTAAGAGTGACATTTCTCATGAAAATCTTGAGAGAAATCATTTCTTTCGAGTTTGAAAATAGGTCCCCAGGGTACCTATTTTCAAAGTATAGGAGCACTCATTTCTCTCAAGATTCTCATCAGAAATGTCATACGTCAATGTGGAAACGCTGTTTTTAAAGGCCTCGAGGATTAAACCGAGAGAAACATTCAGTCAGTTAACACTGGCCCTAAGAGTCCTAAAAATACTGTTTTACGTGGACGTATGACATTTCTCTTGATAGAAATGAATTCTCTCGAGTTTGAAAACAGCCCCCTAATGACTTGTTGAAATATTGGAGTATAATAGGCACCCAAAATTACCTACTTTCCCTAAGTAGGATACGCATGCAAAGTTTTTGCGTCTTCTCTTTTAGGGTATCGGGTTCATATTGGCTAGATCTCTGTCAGGTCAGAGAACCACCTAACCACTTCACGCCGTGGATGGTTAACTGTAAATATATTAACTTTTGAAGCATTGATATTAACCTACCCAATAATTGATGATGGCACATAATAAATTATTTGAATGATTTGATTCGGATACTCAATAAATTCGATTTTGAATCATCCCAGTATTCGATTAGGTATGACGATCATTCGATTATGCTTATCACCAAGTACGCTTCTGAACGCCACAGCAGTCTTTTCTTTTCTAGGGATATATAAGAACAAAATGATTAATTTTTTTTAAACATTGCTATTATTCAAGATAGAAAAAGGTGACAATATTACGTATTTTAAGGCGCTAATCATGTCGTTATAAGAAATAATTTGGAAAATCTAATTCTATATATCCCTGCTGCAAATCTTTAATTTTGTCCAAAATTGTTCGTTCTTCAAAAAAAAAGTCAAAAAATAAGTTATTAATCGCGCACGGCCTGGCCCTCTGCAACTAACATTTTTCTAATCGTAATAGGGCGCCCTTCGCACTGAAATCTATTAACAACAAAACTAATAGATAAACAATCTATTGACCCGCCTTCGTCAAATGTGAAATTTGCAACGGCTCGCACCCCCCTGATAATTTTAACTAATGGATCGGTTGGAAGATGACTCTTAAGCGATGCGCGACGAAATCGACCCAAACTGTTGCCGCCAAGAGAGTGTTTTAGCTGTAATGTACAAGTTGTGGAGTACTAGAGTAAAGTTGTTTTCATTTTTAAAATTCTGTAAAAGCTATTGTTGAAAGTTTCCTTTTGCCGAGTAGGCAGAATAATTGTATTTTTTTTTTCTGTTAATAGAACCAGTTTTTTAAATAATTACAGTCCACTTTTTATTTATCTCAGAGAGTGATTAATCAACATAAACCTAGAGATTTTGATTTGGTTAGTCCCTCGTCTGACTGCAAAAAGTGTTATGTCGTGTTTTTTGCTATTTGTAATTAGATACAAGGGAGGGGGGGTGAACTATATCCCGGTGGTGGAAGCTGTCATGTAACTTGCTAAATTCGACAGAATTTTCGTTTTTTTTTTCTGGCAATGAAATCATTTGCTTCTAGACGTTTATAACAATACAAAAATCCCTTTCCAAGCATTGTTTGTCGTCCAATATTGCTATTTTCGGTGTAAGTGTAGGAATTATCCCATTTTTTAATACTACACCGTATATTTTTCAGTATTTCATGTTCTATTAAATTTAAAATAAAATAGTACTATTTAAAAAATATATTCCTGTTATTTTCGAGTATATTTCAATTCACTTATACTTCAAGTAAGAGGAGAACCACTCACACTTATCACAAAAATATTGGATCTTGATCAAAAGTATATGGGAACACCCCCTAACAAAAAAAGAATCATAGAAATTGGACAATGTGGTAAATAATTATCGCTAAACATACAAAAAAAAATAAACTCCTCCTTATTTTGAAGTCGGTTAAAAAATATGTTTTAAACTTACCCCGTAATATAAAACTAGGTGTAATTTTTATCGAAGCACTGGAAATCAAAAGTCATCTGGAACGGCTAGCTTTCAAATGAAAACATAAAATTTCACTTTCAATAATTTTCTACAATACTGTATGAAAGAGTTGGTGTATTTAAAAAAGAAGACCCATTAATTCCTATTAAATGACATTAAAATAAAATTACAACTTTCTCTTATTACTAACTACCATCTTTATTATTTGTTCGGGCGATAACAATGATTAGTATCAAATAGGAGAAACCAAGTACATGGTTATCCAACAGTGTGTTTATGAAACCGTCAATCACTCTTTGAATAATGATTGCAAAATTTTGATGGCGACAAAATTGAATTCGTTATTAACATTTGTATCTATAAATCGGTAACAGAGCTAACAAGACTATCATATAAACAAATAAGTCATCTCGAACAGCTAAATTAATTTTGATTTTTGAAGGATAGAGTTATTATTGTTGGGACATCCACCGTATTCGCCAGATTTGGTGGTGTAACTTCTAACTTTCCTTTAATTTAGAAAAATTTTTGACCGAGTAAGTTATTAAATTCTAAAATAACGACGTTTTTGATAGCTCGTATTCAGAGGACTGACTGGAAGCATTTAAAAACATCTAAATATAGGCTTTAACGGTGCATAAACTATTTCTATTAATATTATTATTACACAACGCTTAAAATACATAAAAAAAATATTACGACGAAATGAGAACCTCCTTCTTTTTTGAAGTCGGTTAAAATATAACAATATTATCAGTAAGGTAAGGATACCAGTAGTTGATAGTGCTCCAAAAGTCGACACCTCAATTTTATACTACCACAAACAAGAAAAGTCTGCAAATCTAAAACAAAATATATCACTTGGCATCATTGTTAGTACCTACCTACCAGTGGCCCATTGAGTGTTGCATATCCCAGTCTTATTTTGTTAATGACATAGAGAGGTAACATTGAAAGTGAGTGCATCTGGTGCCATTTTGTGAAAAGTTGTTGTGTGACTTAGTAAGAAGTAAGCATTACCAAATGATGTTAAAAAGTTTTGTTTTAAAAATATTCATTACTTTTAATAGCAATAACAGAATATATTTGTTAAGATAGTTAGGACATGTTTGTAACAAGAAAAAAAACACCTGCTTGTCGACTTCTGGAACAGAAAAAAGATCTAGTTCTAGTAATCGGCAGGCATGTCAACTTAATGAAATTTAAATAATATTAAATGGGTTGGTTGGTTGGTAGGTATGTCAAATATTTTATGACATTCTGCCTACTACTTGTTTGAAACGAATATTTCAAGTGGACCCAAAGCACATACTTTGATTTTCTCTTACTATACGGAGAATGGTCGCACTGCGCAGCTTTCTGAGTACCTTTTAAAGGGAGATAGAAAACTCCGCCATTTTGATGCCTTATTACGTGTTGCCTACATCTTGGCGCAATATTTTTAATATTTTGCTTATTGCTGTCAGTGTCAGTGAACAAGTTTTGAGGATTTATATATCATTTTGTGTTTTAAACGTGATTTACACGATTATTTTTAATTGATTGGTGATTGTATGTTAATTTTTAGTGCTTTGTTGTTCTCTTTTCATTGTCTAAATACCAGGATGTATAGACTACCAGTTTAACATTTAGGAAATATATGTGTTGCCTAACCTAGTAGTAAAGGCACAGTTTATTGCTAACGAATCAGTTCGCTTACTCGGACCAGTTAAATAATCCAAAATAACATCCACTCCAGGGATACAAATTCAGGATGCGCAGAAGACTGCTGTTTGAATATAGGCGGTTGTCATATATTGGATTATCCGAGTTGCACAGTGTATAAACTGGAACATTGAGATCAAAAGTGCCGACGCAGCCTGAGCGAACTGATTCTTTAGCTATAAACTGTGGTAAAGCTATCAAAATGGCCGCGCCTTTCTCTTTCACCGTATAGTAATCAAAGTATGTGACCCAAAGCCCGACATGGCATGTCGACTTTTGAAAAATGCTAGCATTGGAGCTATATGATCTGCTGATTTATTTGTTTATTCTTATTTACAGATGGAACGTAAACAGATTTTAAATTACCCTGAAGCAAATATGTTAGCTGCTATAGATGTGAATAGAGGGAGGTCATACAATGCTCCGGAAAAAAAAACTTGGTTCCAAGAATAACGCTAATGGGCAGGCATAAAGAGCAAGTTCCAATTTTTAGAAAAATGGGACCATCAAGCAAATTTTCTTCTGCACATGAATTGATTCTTGTTAATTGGGTTAAATTTCTAGCTCTTGCAGGTTTCCCTTTGACAAAGGAAACCTTCATGGAAAGTGTCTCTAAACTAGCTTTAGAATTAAGGATTACCTTTAATGGAAATACCAAATGCAGAAAAAATGGTTAAGCCTTTTTTTAAAACGCCACGAAGATATTACATTTCGAACTGGTCAAAGAAGAGCTATTACACAAGAGAATATCAATTAATGGTTTGAGGAAATTGAGAGATATTTAAAGGAGAAGAAAATAGAAAATGTCATAAAAAATCCAAATTGTATGTTTAACTGCGATAAAATAGCATTCTTTTTAAATTCAAAACCGGGCAAAGTTCTGGCTTCCAAAGGATGTAAAACTGTTTATAATGCTGCTGGTAATGATGAAAAATTCAATATAACAACTTTAATTACAGGCAATGCAAATGGAAAACTTGCACCTCCACTAGTAGTCTACAGGTACACCAGGATACCACAAGGTATAGCTGAAAATTTTCCTTCTGACTGGGCAATAGGAAAGTCTAAAAAAGGGTGGATGACTAAGAGCTATTCTTTGAATACATTGCTAATATTTTCATACCCTGGCTTGAAAAAGAAGGTATTCCCAGACCAGTTGTGATGTTCTTAGATGGGCATGTTTCCCACCTATCCTTACAACTTAAGTCAATTTTGTATTGAATTAATAGCATTATATCCAATGCTACACCCATTATGCAGCCTATGAATGTATCTGTATTTCATGTCCATTTGGAGACAGAAAGTTGCAGATTGGAAAATTCAACATAATGGAGAGCCTCCTAATAAGTACAATTTTGCAACAGTATTAAAAGAAGTTCTTTCTCATATTAAAGATTTAACAATAAAAAAAGGATTTAAAAAATGTGGCTTGGTTCCTTGGGATCCAAAGGCAGTTAAGATTAATGGAGAGCCAAGTGCAGAAACTAAAACTTTAAATATGAGAAAAACTGCTGCAGAAGACAAACAATTTTTTACAATATTAGGACGTGAAATCGGCAAGGATAAAAGAACATCTTTTATGGACAGTCAAAATGAATGGAAACGGCCTACTGAAGACACATCTTTATTTAATTTATGGAAATTGTGGCATGAGCACCAACCTCAAAATACTGAAGAAAAGGTAACATTACTTTTATATATGAACTACTAAAACTAAATATGATTTTTTCAGCAATCTAATGAAGAACTAGCATCCATACAAGAACCGGAGTTCTTAGATGTAGTGTTTCAAGACACAAACATTTCTCCTGCTGGACCAATAATTATAGAAGCATCAACTCCAAAGTCATGAGTAGCACCAGAGACTCCGTTAAAAAATGTGACAAACATTAATGCACCTTCTTGTTCTACTAGCATTGAACTGCACCATCTTAAAACTACCCCTGAAGAGATCTACTGATCATAAAGAAAAAATTCCTTCCCCTTTTAAAAGAGTTTTGTTTTGGAAGGAAGACGGCCCAATTTAAGTTAAGAAAAAAGAAAAATTACCAGCCATTGCTACTTCTCCACAAATGTTGGAGTATTTTAATAAAAAGTTGAATACCAAAAAGGAGATGGAAAGACAAAAGGAAGAACGGAAATTAGCCAGAGAAGAGAAAAAAGGAATATGGAACAAATAAGGCAGAATCTAAGCAAAAGACCAAAAAGTTTACAACTACAAAGAAAAGTTGTCTCTCGTCTTCTTCAAGTTCTTCAAATGATTCTTTTATTCAGTTTTCTCTGACATGTCAGAAACATTAGAAAGTGAAGATGAAGAGGACGTATTAATTGCCAATAACATGAGTTATAGTGAATTAAAGGAAGGCGATTATATTCTTACCCAATTTAAGGGTGGCAAACAAAATTCGTCGGAGTTTAAATTTGTGTGTGTTGTTCAAACATTAATTTCATCTGAAAATATTGTTGTTATGGGTTGTAAATGCATTGATAACACTCACAAAGAATTTATAGCAGTTGAAAAGGACAACAGCGAAATAAATTTTTGTCAAGTGTTAAAAAATTGGAGCAGCCTGAATTAGTGTTGAAGAGTGAAAGGGTTAGCTATAGGTTTAAGGAATCCATTGGTGTAACTTCTTAATTAATGAATAAATTAATTAATCCGAACTTGTTTGTTTTATTAACCTCACTAAGTAGGATGTCAACTACTAGAACTAGCTAATCTGTACCTGTCAATCTTTAGAGCAAATACATGAAGTCAAAAAAAATTGCCACAAAGAAAATTAAAACAATCTATCATTTTAATATAAATGTTTACCTACTTACCTTTACTTAAGGTGTTCTATCTGAAGTTGATAACAAAATGTAGAGGCAAATTTATGAAATTAATTGTAAATTTACCATTATATTTTTCTTAAGGTATCGACTACTGGTATCTTTACCTTACGGTGCATTATTCAAAAACTTTAAAATTGCAAGTAACCAACTTTCTTGTCGAAAAAGTAAAAATCTGAGAAAATTAAACTCAACTAATTTCCTCTTCATCGGCCTCAAAATTTGTAAAAGAGTAGGTGAATTACTTATTGACAAAAAATTTAATTCTGTAACATTATTTTAAAATCATATCTTTGCAAAGCTTATTAATTGTTATTTTTTTTTATTGTAGGTTTCTTTATGCCAAGAATTAAAATGTGCAGCTAACAACGTGTCCAAAATTGAAATATTTTTTATTTTATTAAAAATAGGCAGGTACTCAGATAATGTGATTTTATTGTATCTGAAAAAACAATGTCGTCATGATAACTTCTGATACAAGTGTAAAAAAAATATGATTTTTTATTTTCACAAGAAATTCAGATGCATTTTATGCAACAGCTTCTGTTAATTCGTGTTCTTCCCTGCGTGGAACACTTGTAAAATGATATTTTCACCATCGAAACCCGGCTACAAAGATCTATTTGTGTCTAAATATGTAGTATTAAAACAAACAAAAGGAAATGCTCGTAGATCACCAACTTTCGTAACAACTACAGGTCAATGGTAGGTGGATATACAAACACAAGAGTCAAATGAAAAAAATTTGATTAATATCAGAATGAATAAAAATTCTTCCTACATAAATTAGGCTGGTATTGAAAGATATTAATCCATCGTGAGAATAAACAAAGGCAAAATGGTTTTCTAAGAGAAAAAACTTTGTGAAAACCTTCAAATCTTGATGATGTAATGAGTTAGTTTTGAAAAGAGTTGCGAGATGGAAACCTTATATATTTTTGAAACAAGCACCATTGTGTACAAAAGTTTTGAGCGTTTATTCGAAGGCAGCGTTATACAAGAGTTTCATGTTTACGAAAATAAGTGTTTTTATAAAGTTCACGTCATACCTAATAACAAAAAGAATTCATTGTAAAGTAGAACAAACCACATTTTTATTACGTTCTAGGTCAATTAAAATAGAAATAAAAAACATGGTCTTCGACATGGATTTCCTAAATAATTGTTTTTATGTGAATTTGTTTCAGTGCACTAAAATATTCGTATAAATAATTTAAATTCAGAAAAAGTATGCCTGAGAAATTTAAATATTTTTGTAATGGTCTATTATTGGGGAATTCAAAAATGAAGAGAAGTGTTATATTTTATGTACACGAAAGTAGTGACATCATTAGTATATCCAATCGTAGGCAGAGTAAGAAGCGTAGTTAAAAATACCGGCCAAGTGCGATTCGGACTCTCGCATGAAGGGTTCCGCACCATCGTAAAAGATTTAATACTATGTAGGTACTTTTTAAATACTTTATTATGATCGAGCAAAAACAAAAACAAAAGAAACAACAAAAAAAAAACAAAAAAACAAAAAACAAAAAAAAACAAAAAAAAAACAAAAAAGAAAACAAAAACAAAAAAAAACAAAAAAAAAAACAAAAAAAAAACAAACAAAAAAAAACAAACAAAAAAAAAGTTTTTAATTTATTTTTATTATTTGTTGATATAGCGGCAATAAAAATACACATTCTGTGAAAATTTCAACAGTTTACCTATGACGGATCACGGATCATGAGATACAGGCGGACGGACAGTCGAGGCTTAGTAATAGGGTCGCGTTGGTTACCCTAAGGGTACGGAACCCTAAAAACTGACCTGCGAAAGCATTTTTTTAAAATAAAGAAAGAAAAATATCGAAATTATTCCAACCGATACCTCGCTGTATAATCAAATATCAAATTTAAAAAATGTTAATTCATTGCAAAAAATTCACAAACATCCATTAATATTAATGTGGTAAAAATAATTTACATAATATTACGAATTAAAACAAAGACAGCAGCAGCGCACACAATTAATTGTAAAAACATAGTATGATTAATAACGTTATGAAATTGGTAGAATTAAGAAATGGCGAAGGAGGATTTGAGCATGAAATAAATCTCTTAAGTAGGTTGAATTCTTAAATTGCGAATGAAGATGTTACAATTCCTCAGCTGACTGCAAAAAGTGGCATATTGATTGGGTACAGGGGAGGGGGTAAACAAAATGTACTATTTCCTGGTGTTGGGAATTGTCGTGTACTGGTAATTATATAATTTGCTTCAAGACGTCTATAGCAATAAAAAAATCCCTTTGCAAACATTTTTTGTAGTCTGGTTTTGCTACTTCCGATATAGGGAAACCCCTACACTTATACAGGGTGTCCCACTTGTATTATAAACACGCAAAACAAGTTTCAAATAAAAGTTTTATGGATTTGAAAGACATTTTAAAAATACTTTTGAAAATAAAGTGTGTTAGGCTTTTGTCTGACAAATAAAAATGTAATTTTTTAAATGGAACACCCATTATTTCATTTCAGTTTTATAATGGTTTAGTAATATTTTCGAAAAATATTACAGGTTTGCCAAGCAACTTTAAGTTCAATTTACACAACTTTTTCCAAATGCATGTTATATTAGCATAAAATTCTTTATAAATTTACCTATCCAACGGCACCAAAAAATGTTCCTATTTACACATACAGTGTGTCCCATAAGTGCGTAATTGATCGATAGCCGTTTTATTATTAGAATAACAAAACAAACATTATTGTATGAACATATTTTACAATTATTCTTAAATATATAGGGTGAACCATAAATGAGGGGCTGGCCAAACTTAACATAAATTTGATTATTTTGACATCGTTAAACAATTTTAATAGACGTTACTCATTTGCTATGTTGTATATCAAAACGTGAAGTCATGATTTCTTAAATTTTGTACCACCAATTAATTTCTTTAATTCTTTCTTTTATTTTCCTTGGTATTTCTTATACCAAACCAAGATATCTCTTTATAACAATCCTTGAGCTTTATTTGTAATTTTCTAGATGTTTTAAATTATGTCACCAGTGGCGTATCCAAAGTTTGGGAATATGTAATGTCTGGGGAGTAGTGGTAATATTTAAGACATTATTTCTAATAATAATACATTTTTAGTACCTTTACACAGGGTAGTACATTTAAAAAAACTCGAGTAAATTGAATTTAAAATGAATCACAACTTTTATTTGGAATTCGTTTGTGTATCTATAACACAAATTGATTTTAAATAGGGCAATTATGTAGTGATGGGACACCCTGTATAGGTGCATGGATCACTAAAACGAACATCTAGTTATACAGGGTGTTTCCGAACTTTGCGTCCAAATTTGTAGGGGTGGTAGTTCGCATAATTTGAGAGCGATTGGCAGATTTCATTTTTCTAAAAAAATTATAATAAACAAAATAGAGCCATTATAAAAAAATCAAAGAGCAGGTCCTACCCTGAGCGCGTAGCGCAATAGTCCACAAAAACAGATGCGATTTGCAATTTTGTCAATTCTAAGCGTAGCGCGCGCAAGTCGAGTCGTTCCATCGCTGTGCAGGACCGTACCTGTTTATAATTTTTAATTATTTTAAATATTTTGGAAAAATGAAATCTGCGAATCGGTCTCAAATTATGCGAATCAAATTTGGACGCCAAGTTCGGAAACACCCTGTATTTATATATATATTTTTTTAATTAAATATAACATATTTTTTTTCATTCCATATAGTAGTAATTTTTAAACAAAAAAAAAATCCGGGAAAAATTGATTGCAATGATGTTTCTAATCAAATATCTTATCATTTTCATACAGTGTTGCCAATAGTTTCAGTTTAGTTAGTAACAAGATAAAATACGTGAATATTATCATTATTGAAAATTATTTAACTGTAGGTACATGGTTCGTAAAATCAATTCTACATTTAAAAATGGCTACGCTAATGAGGTTAAAAAAAATTGTGTCATTCATTTCCGCAACATGGAATTTGTTTTATGTTTAAAAAAATATTCTTTGGCAATAGATTATTGCTAATAGCGATACCAACAAAAGTGTATGCATATGCATGCTTAGTTTTTCAAAATAGCAAAGGGATAAAACCAGAATGACCTTTAATTTTTGTTTTAAAAAGCTAACCTACAATACAATGAAAAAAAAAATTAACTAAATCACCTAATCTGTACCATCGATATGGTGCGCGCGAATTTCAAAACGCGTTCTCTAACTTTTTTTACACCCGTATTATAATAATGCACTTATATGCCCATAATCCGTTTCATAATGATACCCATTATGATACAGATTTTTCATAACGATACAGATTTTTAATCAATAGAAACACATAATTTTTCAATCAAGCACGCTGTGCATTTGACGTTTGTCCTAGGTTCCTACGTAATTGTTTTAGTTGTCAAAATCAGTACGTATTAAATTTTCGTAGATACCTAGCTAAACTTCGATAATTACTACACACATCGCCAAAACGAAATATTTATCATAGCTGCTTTTTTATACATTTAATCTTTACTTATTTCACCGTTGCTACGCATCTAAAAATGTTTACAAAAATAATTTCCAACAATTTTAGATACCATTGTTCAAAAAGTGGTTCATACCGATTTAGCGTGTTTAAGTGATTGTTGAGTTTTTCTTTGCAATTATGCCTGGCAATAGAATTGCAGTGTTCAATATAGCAAGAATAGTGGCTTTGCATGATGAAGATCTGCCGAATCATCGAATCGCGGATAGACTAGGGATTCCACGCGCTTCAGTTATCCGAATAGTACGTTTGTACCAGGAAACTGACAGCGTTGACTGAAGATGTGGGACTGGGCGTCCTAGGGTATAACTAATGCAAGATCGGCATGTAGCAGGTTATTTACGTCGGAATCGAACCATAACAGTATCAGCTCTCCGAACTCATTTTAGAAGAACGTATGGTCGATTCGTTTCCAGTACTATAATACGGCGAAGACTTGCTGGTGCCAATTTGCGATCTAGGAGACCATTACAAGTACCCAGGTTACTTCCCAGACATAGCCGCTTGTCTACAGTGGGTACAGGAACACAGAGACTGGCATTTAGCTAAGTGGCAAAATGTCCTTTTTTTTAAACGAAACCAGATTTGGTTTAATTAGTGATAGTCTGCGACACAAAGTTTGGAGAGGGCCAGGGCGACCAAAAAGACTATCTTTTGCCAGAGAAGTCATTCGATACCAAGGAGGAAGAGTAATGTTTTGGGGAGGTATAATGCATGGTCGTCGTAAGCAGCTTATTCCCATTCCAGACACTATGACAGGGGATAGATATGTTCGAAACATTATTGAACCTATTATTTATCCTCTCCGAAATGAAATTGGAGCCAATTTAATTTTCATGGATGACAATGCTAGGCCTCATCGCAAGAGAAGAGCACAAAATGCACTAGAGATTCAAAATATTCAAAGATTACCGTGGCCAGCAAATTCGCCAGACATGAATTCCATTGGACACATGCGGGATTTCGTTAAACGAGCAATCTCAAACAAAATTATTTCTCATATCACCCTCCAGGAACTCACAGTCGCGGCCCAAGAAGAATGGAACAAAATCCCAATGGATACCATTAACGCTCTTATTGTTTCCATGCACAGGCGAGTTAACACCTAACTACAGAAGAGGAAGACCACACCAAACATTAATGCATCTTTGATTTCGCTCTAAAGAGGTTTTCTTCTAGATTTCAAATTCTGATAATCATTTTATTATGCACTATTTTTCGTTTGTATTTTTTTTCTTGTTCAGTTAAAATTTAATTCAGCCAATTTGCATTGGATACATAACCAAATTAAATGTACTATGTAATACACTTCTTGACTTATAATAATAGTGTCTCATTTTGACAAACATAAGTGGGTCCAAGAATTTTGGCGATGTGTGTATATTATATGTATAAAATATAGAAGACTTACCATCGACTCCTCCACACATATCGGAGAAAGCAGAAAATGCAGTACAAAATATGTTGCCCCAAAAATCTATGGTAATATCAATACCCGAGGTAATACCATTAATTACAATTTTGTAGATTTTATATAGAAATACGAGTAATTACTGTTCTGTTCAATACAAATATAAATATATTTATAGGTCTTGATTATTTATCGGAAGTAGAAAAAATAGCGTATGCAACTCATATGTAATGGTTATTAATACATGATCGTCGCATAATATACTATTATTATCGGTAAAGAATATTTTTTTATAAAAACTAATAAAGAATCATTAGTGTAATCTATAAAAGCCATATTATTATTTTTATTATTATTAGGGTGCGCCCTATATATAATTTTTTTTTTTTATAAATTTGTCTGTAAAAACGTTCTTCATGTAAAATTGATTGGCCGAAATATTAACAAACAACATGGGCTTCCATAACTGCGAAACAAATTTATTTCAATACAATCATGTATGGGATAATCGGTGCCACTTGAAAAATAAAATTCGGGCTGGGCTGCGCCCGGCTTAGCAGGTTCACTTATTGTGTATCGATATCTGCAGTCAAGACACGCCGAGCGCAGTTAGTAGTTGGATGGGTGACCATTAGGTTGCTAGGAACGGGGTATGACGTCACAGATAGAAAAATGTTTTGATGTTTCCATTTTTATTTTTGGACTATTTTTCAGTGTTATAGTTTTTATAAGATCTGTACTTTGATTTTTTGAAAGGCAAGCTACAAATCAGCAAAGAGAAATAATGTAATGATTTTTATAAAATTTCAAATGAATTACTTTTGATTTGAATTATAAAGAGAAATATTGTTGAGTGAATGGTTCATTTTAAACATTTTGGGTTAAGGTACGACCTCCAAGCCGAACTCGGACCATATTTTGTTTATACCCTGAAATAATTTGAAATTATAGTATGACCGGAGCGAGCTGTAGTGTTGCTGTTTGTAAACAAAAATCATCAGAAGAAAGGCTATCATTTTTCTCTATCCCAAAAAGGCACCATTCCTAAAAAATATGGGTAATTGGGAATATCGTGTTCACCAGCGTCGGTGTTTAATCCTGGTTAGAAATAGGCCGACGTTAAATAAATTAATAAAAAAATCTCGCACTGTTATTTCCCTAGAAAAGGTTTACGAATTCCTTTGAATTAAGAAATATTATACAACTTGGCAACTTGTATAGAATATTGAATAATCCTTAAATACCAAATTAAGGTAAGCTAAGCTAGTCATTAGACAAAACAATTTAAAAATGCAAAAAATATTTTTCCTTCAGGTTTCCAACAACAAATGTTAATTTGTTCAAAATTTGTAAACAAGCGATGTCAATATACAGGGTGGCTCACGCTCAACGGGACGGAGCTTTATGGGAAAACGACCAAAGATATAAAAAATTCGTTTGGGAGGAATACGTAGGTTACAGACGGCTACAATTTAAAATTTGTTAGATGTATACAGGATGTCCCACATAAGAAAAAAAAAATTAGTTCATTAAAAATTATTCAAACAAGAGTAAACAATTAATTTCTGGGAGACTTTTTTCCTTAAAAATTCAAATAAATCGAAAACTAATAATAATAGTAATAGGGAACCTTTAGTTAACAGACATTATTTTTGATGTAGTTTTTAATTCTAAAATAAAAAACAGGGTGTTCCATTAAAAATAATATAACTTTGTATATTTTCTCTTATGTGGGACATCCTGTATACATCTAACAAATTTTAAATTGTAGCCGTCTGTAACCTACGTATTCCTCCCAAACGAATTTTTTATATCTTTGGTCGTTTTCCCATAAAGCTCCGTCCCGTTGAGCGTGAGCCACCCTGTATAATGTAACCTATAAAATTTATATTTTTCTTATTACTTTTCAAAATTCCGACGTCCCTAATATTATACGACGCCGAAATCTGATATTCACATTTCTGAAAATTTTTTACGTAATTTTATATCGAATAGAAGACTTTTCCGATTGTTATAAACCTGCCTGTTTTGATACAAACTTACGAAAGATATCAATCTCGAATTACGTGTTATTGGATAACACTCGAACGAAATGGATTTCAAGAATACAGACATTTCTTACTTCCTATGTTGGTAAATGGGAATGGCCGCCGAGGCAGATCCACTATTCACGCAAGAAAAGAAAGAAGATATTTACAAAAGACGACGTTCCGTGTTAAAACGGTATGCTATGCCATAAAATGAGATAAATGCGAGTTTGCACAATATGCCAAACTCGTGTTCGACCTACATTTCGGCGAATATATTGTCGTATCGTAACCGTAGTGGTTTTGGAAACGCACCCAGACGATGTCGTGTGAGTAAAATCTCCAATACCAGACTAATATTAGCTCGGCAATGAAATGTCTTTTATCTACCAACAATCAATATATAAATTTGATCGATTCATTAAACTGTATCTTTAGCGACGGGAAATCCGCTATTTATATAAAAAAACTATCCCGCGGAATTTTCCTCAGACATTCAAATTCTCTTAGCAATTTTCCTGGCTCGAAACGCAAGTAATATTGCAGCAATTCGTAATCCATCACACAGCGAAATTTGTCTAAGAATGTAATCAAGTGTGCGTATTTAACACTTTCGCTGCCCATGACGTTCATTAACGTCATGATAGTTATTTCCCCCATGCCCATGACGTTTTGTAACGTCATTTGAAGATGTATGCTTCGATGAATGTAGACAAGCCGCTATGCAGTGAATTGTCTTTATAACCTTGTAAGCATGTGAAAACGTTCTTAAATTAGAGCATTATGAATTTGGTTTTGATATTATGTTTGTGAATTTAACATGGCAAGGCTTTAACAGGTTCTAATTAAATGATGTACCTAAAATTGCTCAATATTTCAATTTCACGCAAACAAGTCTTTAATAAAAGTTATATGGATTTGAAAAACACATAATATAAAAATATTATTGGATATACAATGTGTTACGGTTTTGCTTGGAAAGTAAAAATATATATTTGTTAAATGGAACACTGTATGTTATCTTAGTTTTAGAATTCTTAGGGAATACTGTATTAAACCCTGGAATATTTTTAAAAAGTATTACAAGGTTGCAAAGCAATTAATTTTTTGTAATATAAAATGATACAGATCCTAAATAAAATTATCAGAATTTAAGTAGCTTATCAATGAGTTGAACATTATTTAAAATACTAACGAATAGACATGATAGAACTAGATTATTTTATACAGATGGTTTTGAAACATCTCATAAATATGGCTCATTTTAACTTCATTTTCCCCAATTTGAATGCATATACGTATATTATTTTAGCATTAAATTCATTTTAAATTTACCTGTCTAACGATACCATCATGTTAACCTATTGCACATATACAGTGCGTAATTTATCGATAGCTGTTTTATTATTAAAGATACGAAGACATTTTAAAGCTGTACGACCATATTTTAAAATTATTCCTAAGTATACAGGAAAGTTCGTAAATGAGTGGTGGAAAAACTTATACTGTTTTAAAATAAAACCCCCTTGTATAACAAATTGATTCGTTTTCACATCGTCACATAGGGTGTGTCAAAACGCAACTGTCTACGTAAATTGGCGGCATATGAAAATCTTTTTTATTATTAATTTTAGAAAGAAAGTTATTCATTATAAAAAGTAGAGCATGGTCTAAAACCTAAAATACAACCATCAAATATCAAATTTTATCAGTCGTATAAAGAATAAAGGTACTTTACTCTTGAGTAAAACTCATATTTTTTGACAAACCTCGTATACCACTGAAAAAAAATTTGATATTTGATGACTGTATTTTAGATAATGCAGAACTTTTTATGAAGAATAACTTTTTTTCCTAAAATTAATAATAAAAAAGTTTTCCATATGATTCCAACCTAGGGGGACATACTGTATATAAAAATTATTTAATTTCAAATTAGTCATCCCATCATGGATAATGTTAATATGAATACATACGTTTCTGTAAAAATAAACTTGTTTTTGTTTTAAGTTAATAAGTTCTAATAAAAATATAAACATAAAAAGGCACAAATAAAAGACAATCTCAAATCACAAACCTCGACATCAACAGTTCAAAACATACACGGAAAAAAATGTGACTAGAAAATGTTACTACAATGTTGTAGTAGTAGACTTGTAGAAAAATACTTAACAATTTGTAGAAAATTTTACTACAATTTATAGTTAAAAACTATTAATTATTGTAGCAATTGAATTGTCGAATAAAATGCTACAACAATAGGAAAGAAGTCCACAATGTTTAGTATATTTTACTATTGTTTGTAGAAGTAGAAATTTATTACAATTATCGTAATTACTACTACTAACTTCTGTAAAAATTTGTACAAATATTAATAATTATCTCTACAAAAAATAGTAATTTTCTCTACAAAAAAATAGTAATACTTTCCATCCCTTCTTCAAAAATATTCTATAATATTGTAGAAATTCTAAGTCATGTGAACAAAGCAGAATTCTGCTATTGGCCAACGTTTTCTGACGTCGATCATAAACGGCCAGACAGCAGTAGCCGTTCGCCATGTTCACATAACAAAGCATGGTACATATACGAGTACCTAAAACACATTATTATATTATAAGCACCGATGCGTTTGAGAAAATTTTAATAATAAATTCTATTGGTTGTAAGTACATTTATTATTGTTTCTGAATAATTTACCTTTAGATAACTAATTTAGATAACCTTAGTAGATTATTTAAAAAAAAATAGTTGTGGCCAACGATCGAATGTTGTACCCAACGATCGAATTTTGTGCCAAGTTCAATGATGTACTTTCTCATTTTTGTTAGTTATCTGACTTAGTCATTTAATATCCAAATCAGTGTAAAGGTGATAAATATCCCCGTTTTAAGGGTATGAACAATTCAATTGGTATTCATTTTTATTTCATATTTTTCAGGTGCAGAAAAGCCAACTGAGACTGAGGGCGCTATTATTACTGTTATTTATTACATAATGTAATTAAGAATTTGTATTTTTTATATTAAAACAATAAATTGAATATTTTATTAAGGAACATTTTTTTCTAGGTTATAATTATAACAATTATGGAATACTACTACAAATTTTATTAAAAATTACTACAAATTGTATGAATTTTTACTATTTATTGTGTAAAATTTTCGTATTTATTTTCATAAAACGCAATACATTTTTAATATAAATTCATACAATGAATAGCAAAAATTATAACAATTTGTAGAACAATTCTTATGATGCATTTGGATCTTTTTACTAAATATTGTAGATAATAACTCTACAATACATTATCCACAAATATTTGGAAATTTTTACTACAAATTGTCCCTGTCCCTATATGTACTATTTATTGTAGAGAAAAATCTACAATTGTAGAAATTTGTTCTACAATTTTTTTTCCGTGTATGAACGAAATGAAATAAATCAATAATTAGTTGTCAGTTGTCGTTTCATAGCTTTCTTCACTATACGCAAGCTCGAACTAAAAATTCTAAAATAATTCCTGCTCACAAGTAAGAACTGTTGAAACCGTTCAAGAATAATTCCATGAGTGAACCAAAACACAGAATTTTACGTCACCTCCGGTTCTGAACTGATTCAAAATTAACCAAAACACTTTATGTCAGAACGGTTCTTAAATTGGAACCAATAATATTTTAAGAAGCTCAGCGACTGTTACTTGTAAAAACTTGCATATTCCATAATCAGTACAACGCGTCGAGACTTGTCGTTGCCACGCCGGCCGCCGTCCCGTGCGCAACGCTTGTTCAGACGTGCAAATTAATACGACTTGTGGTGTATGTGCTTGCAATCTTGCATGAACGTGTTTGATTCTTCACCAATATAAATACGAATGTCAAGGATAATCGTTACTCATTTGTTTCTGGAATTTCATAAAGAAAAGTGAATCGATATTAGTGTTGGCCAGTGACTGAATGTTTCCAGACTTTCGAAAAGAAAAGTGAATCGAAATTAGTGTTGGCCAGTGACTGAATTTGTTTCCAGACTTTCGAAAAGAAAGGAAAGTGAATCGATATTAGTGATTGCCAGTGTCGGAAAAGTAAGTACCTACCTGTCCATTTGTTATATGCATATTATAGTTTTAAGCCGAGAAAGATTGAACTTATCGTCCCTACTTTCTTTTTATTACCTATCTAATTCATTTTATTATTGCGGAGTTCTGATATCAAAATATTGTTTAAAAGTTTCTATAGAATTTACAGAAATATATTAAAATATAATAAATGAAATAATAATTTTATATCACATTAAAATAAGTTCAGCCGTTTTCATAAAACTCTATTATGGATCTTAGCGATTTATTGCTTTTATTAATTAGAAAGTTTGCTGCCGAACTTTGTTTATTTCATAATATTTATAACAATTGATTAATCATATTATGTTAAAATAGCCATATCCTGTTAAGTTCGAATCGCCTTAAGATTACTAAAACAAAGTTTTTTTTATTTACTTACACATTTACAGGTAGGTAATTGATACAAAACATGGCCGAATCTAGGAAGTGTCGTCAGTACAGTGTTGAATATTTAAAAATTTGGTTTTCTTCCATCAAAGGCAGACAAACGATTGCCCACATGCCTTTTATGCAACAAAGTTTTGAGCAATGACTCTATTAAACCATCAAAGCTCGAAGATTATCTAAGGTGTCATCCTGATACAATAAGTAAAGATTTGAAATATTTCCAAACATTAAAGGAAAAATATGAAAACATGCCCACCGTGCACAGTATGTTCTTTTCAACGTCTGAAAGCAACGATGATGGCTTGCGGGCATCTTACAATATCTCATTACTTATCGCAAAATCTGGAAAACCGCACACCATTGGAGAACAGTTTATTTTATCTGCTGTTGAAGATGTTTTAAAAACTGTTCTGCACAAATCTTTATTTGACATACTCAAAAGAATTCCTTTGAGTAACAATACTGTACAAAGACATATTGATGAAATGAGCTCTGATGTTGAAAGTTTCTCGTGTGATTATCTACGAACAACTCAATTTTCTATTCAACTGGACGAGCCAACTTTACCTGGCAATGAAACATTATTATTGGCATATGTTCGATTTGTTAGGGGAGAAGAAACTCATGAAGAGCTACTATTCGCGAAAACTTTGAAGACGGACACTAAAGGTGAATCAATATTTCAATGTTTTGAGTGATTTTTTAAAGATCAATCGATTCCATTCACAAACGTTATTTCGGTGACAACAGATGGAGCTCCTGCCATGGTCGGGCGATATCGTGAGTTTATAAGCTATCTTAAAAGAATTATACCAGAGGTAATTGCGATTCACTGTGTTATCCACCGACAACATCTAGTAGCGAAAAATTTGAGTGATAGATTGCACCAATCGCTTCAATTTGTGATTAATGCAGTTAACAAAATAAGAAGCAATGCATTGAATACGCGTTTATTTGCACAATTGTGCGATGAAAATAATGAAGACTTTCAACGATTGCTGTTACATACCGAAGTACGCTGGTTGTCGAAAGGTGCATGTTTATCAAGATTTTATTTACTTTTTGACTCAGTTTTAGAGTTTTTGAAAAGTAAAGATCCTGATTTAAAAAAACTTGAACAATTTTAAAGCAGACATCGCGTATTTGACAGATTTGTTAAAAAAATTTAATGACCTCAACTTACAATTACAAGGGGACAGCCTCAATTTAATAAAAACAAAGAGTATAATTTCAGTTTTCAAACTTGTCGCAGGTAGAATGCCTTGATGAAGATATTCAGACATACGTTCAACATTTGATTGCCCTGCATGATGATTTTAAATTCAGATTTGAAGATATTCTGTCGATGGAAATACCACCATGGATCATAAATCCATTTGATGTAACGGAAGTAGAGAATGTGATATTACAAGAGGAGCTACTCGAGCTTAGCACTAATGAGGAGCTGAAAATGACATTTAAAAGAGGGTATCAAAAATTTTGGATGCAGACAGAAATACCCGAAAAATATCCTGGACAGTGGGGAATTGTGCAAAAGCTTCTGATAGCGTTTCCCTCGTCATATCTCGTCGAAAAAAGTTTTAGTGCCGTTACAAACTTATTAACAAAAAAAGGAACAGACTGAATATCACAAACAAAAATAATTAACCCTTTCAAGCAATCAATTTTTTTTTTTTTTTTTTCGAAAACTGTTAATTTGTCTTAAAACTCAGCCACAACGCAAGTTTCCATAGATAGATCTAATCTTAACTACAGCAAAATTTTGAAAGTGGTCTATTAAACAAGAGTTTGGGAACCCCTGGTTTAGGTCATAAAAAAGGGAAAAAACACAAAATAGGAACAAATTGTTTATTTTAATTTAGGAATGCTTGAAAAATATTGGTAACATCTTGATTAAATGGTTTACTCAAAATACTGGCAAAAATCATAGAAAAGTTGGAACTTAAATTCCATAATATGGCATATTATGTAATTTGAGGATTAAAAGTTTTAAATTTTGAATAGCAGGGAAAAATATAAATTTTTAAAACATTTCATATCTAAAAACTTCAATGAAATCTGCAGCATACAATAGTAGTTAATCAAATGATAAGTGTATGAACAATGAATAAAAAATCGCTTAGTAATAATAAACGGATCCAGCAAAATTTTTAAAGTGGTCTATGAAACAAAAGAGTTTGGAAACCTCTGATCTAAAAGAATCGAATAGAATCGAAGATAATCGAAAAGAATCGAAAATAATCGAAAAGAATCGAAAAGAATCGAATAGAATATAAAATAATCGAATAGAATCTAAAAGAATCGAATAGAATCTAAAAGAATCGAAGAGAATCCAAAAAAAATTGAAAAAGAATCAAAAAGAATCAAAAATAATCGATAAATCATAAAGAATCGATTATGTTTAAGTAATCTACTAGTCGAAAATAACTGATTATTTATTTTGATGATCGCCCGGCCCTAACGTTTTTAGCAATCCATTTTGGCATCAAAATTATTTAAATAGGAAGTTTTTTTTATTATTGGATTTTTTTATTAATTCATAGAAATCTACTGAAATATACCAAAAGAAAAGTGTTTACTAAAACTAGCCAAAATAGCTGAAAACCTACCAAAAAAGCAGAAATCTACCAAATGTGGCAACGTTGAATTGAAGACTTTCAATCAGAGTGACCTTGACCAAGCACAATAACTAATCGTTGGACCAAGCGAAGTAACTGTCATGTAACCTACGTGCAATGCACAAAATGATGCTAAAAATAGCGTGGTTTCAAGCAGGTACACTGTTGTTTCACGAATCTATTAACCTGTCTTTTTAACATTCATTCTTAGACACATCTCGCGTTCACTAGACATATTGAACCGACAGACGCGATCGGCCTGAGTGGGGTACCAAAAAAGTAGAGATTAATACGTACGAAAATAATAAATATATTAAAGTGAATTAATATTATTAAGTTATTTATATGTGATTTTAAAATGGAGAAACCGCCGCTGCATACAAGATAAACAAAAAGAAAGGTCATAAATTATACCAGATATGTGTAAATATCCAACAACTTAGTTTCGTCACTAAAGAAGAGTTAACATTATGAAATTTTCTCTCAAAAGTGACGGAATTAAGTTTTCGCGCTAGAAGTATCCTGTACCCGAAAGATGTATTTTCGTAAAAAAGCCGTAGATAAAATTATTTATAATCACAACCATCATATAAAACATTGTTCTTTGTTTTAAGGACGAATTTCATCAATGTAGGTCACATTTCACGAGCGCACTTTTTTTAAGACACCAGCGACTTCCTCTTCATAATTATTATGATTTCTCATAAAAAACATTACCGTTAGCCATTCTAACTAGCTCGAAGACACCATTTCGTTTTGCAATAAAGCACAACAATCGACAATTAATGTTCATAAAAAGACACAACTGAGCGGCTAATGTTAAGGTCGAAATATTGCCGATTGCTAAACGCGCGATGACCGATAAGTAAAGTTTCACTTTTAGACCTTGTAAAATACAAAGGATTATTTATTTAAAATGTTTAAATTGTTTAAATAAAAAAAATGGTTTCTTAAGTAGTGGTAGCGGCGTTCTTCGTTAATTAGAGAACAGATTAGTCCGACATGGTTCTCACAATTTTATTTTTTACATAAACAATAAATATTGTAATAGCTATAAATTTGGTTTAAAGTTTTCTAAAAATAATGTTAACTAATTTTATTTAACTGCTAAAGCTTATATAAATGCCGATTTTGCTAGTAACCTGAAAGAAAAAGTATAAGTGAGTGCATTCTATAGCTAAATTATAAAACTAAGTATTTATTGCTAGTCTAAAGACCAATTTTAGTTACATTATCTAGTTCAGAATCAAAACAATATGTAGCCTTAGCTAATTGCGTTATAGAAACATCAAAATTGAGCCAATCAAAGTATTTGACGACAACCAATCATGCATAACAATGGAAAAAACTCTGGAACTAAAAGAATGAAACAAATTGATATAAAAAATATTGTAGCAAAAGAAGATAGATTAAATTTATTTATATATGCCTACAAATGAGCAAGAGGCAGATATGTTAACCAAGGTTTTACCTGTTGAAAGGTTCGATTATTTTAGAAATAAAAATGGTGTTGCTGAAATAAAGTATAAATTATAGTTTTGTTTATTAAAAAAAAAATATGTTGATATTTTATATATTTACTTTTTGCAAACCCTGTATGTACATTTTATATGCCAAGTATAAGTAATCGAGTTGTCGATGCAGATGATAATATTATGTTGTAAAAACACGTTTACTTATTTATTCTTACCGAAACCAAAATAGCCAAAATGCAGCTTTGTTTTTATAATTTTTTAAATATTATTTCTCTTCTTTTATTATTAGTGTTTACAAATATTTACCAGTCATATTTTTGTCTTATACCTAGCAACCTTCAGAGACATTTAATTTTTACAAATCGCATATGGTTAAATACAGTTTTGTCCTAAAATAAGGTTTTTTGCTCCAATTTTGGTGAATTTTAGTACGGAAACCAATAATTGTAAACTTAAATATCTTGGCAACCGTTCAATTTACGATTTTCCGGTTTGTGGCATTGGACACAACTCGGTGAACTAGAAAATTGTATACAGGGTGGCCCATAAGTCATAGATTAAACGACGTTAGGTTATAAATGAAGTTATTTGCAATCAGAATAACCATATTCGTATTATGTTGTTATCCGATTATTGATCGTTTCAAAATAATTTGATAATATCCATTTTTACAACTGTTTAAAACTGTAACCGCCCACCCCCATACCCCCATCGATTTTTGTTTTTAATCTGATATTTTATTATTTACCTCTCAATTTACCTATTGGTAAATAAAACCATACAAATTTATATTTAAAGCCTTTTATTTTCCATACTTTAAATGTAATGCAATAATTAGTATATTATATTTACTGAGTCCTGCTCAAACGCGGACTACGTTCATTTGCTATCAAGATATATTTTATTTAGCTTGATGACCAACGGAGTTAACGAACAGCGCCAATTAGCCAGTTGGTTAACTTACTGTGTTGATTTTCACATATACTTTATGGTTTAAACCTAGTAGAATGGGTGGCTAGTATAGGTGTCCCCCTTGAGCTAACAAACAGTGTCAATTCATCAGTTGGTTAACTTACTGATACATTTTACCATCTAAGTTTAGGTTTGCATAATTTATCCAAGATAATCCCTGTATATTTCTAAAATATTGATATTTATAATTTCTATTGAAATGGCTCAAATTCGCCCATCGTAAAACATATGTCTAACTTAACTGTATTTCGGGGGAAACACCCGAAGGCCATGTGGTTTATTGGGTTACAATGATTATATTTTGAAGCAAATGTCCGGCTCTTATTCAACGGGACCCCGGCGATATCGCAAGAAAGTACATTATACTTTCGATTCACCATTGAAAATACAGACATTAGGTTCGTCTGAACTAAACAGTATGTACTAATTTTATCTAGCGTTGTGACGGCGTCGATTTTGGGTACGTCGCAGCGTTGAGCGTCTCCTTGCGTCGAGACGCCTAGCGTCGTGACAGAGGAATATATTTATTACGGTACTGCGTCAGGACGGATATACGGATAAAGACAAGAATACAAGATTTTAAACTTAAGCATAGTCGATTCTCAGGGGGTGGGGGGAAGAGGGGATGCTGTATATGGTGTCGTTGTTTTTTACTTTAAGGAATATCTGTTATTTACGATCGGAGAAAAAAATTCTTCAAATATAAAAGTTCTATACATGATATACCTTTAAAATGGACCGTAATCGAAAAATTTTACAAAAAGGGTAAAATTTTAATTGTTCAGTATTTTCGTAGGCAATAAATACATGTAAAAAATATTTGGAGTAAGATGTGTGTGGAAAATCTCTAAACATTTACAGGGGTGATACAGTAGGTTGTACAAAATAACCGGAAAAAGCTTGTAACTAGACTAGACAGGAAAGTCATGTGTTTGAAATACCAGATTTTTATGTAAAAAAGTGGAAGAATAATTTTTTGCAGTGTTAGTATGTTTTAATTTAATATGTTTAAATAAAAAGTGATTCACAATAGTAGTTTGTACAACAAGAGTGGATATGATAGCCATATGTTATTGAATATTTTTATTTATCGAACAATTTTCACGTTTTTTTTTTCCCGTCTTATGCAAACTTTAGCTTTTCTTTTTCTTGCATGACCCATACAAAATTTAGTTCTGATATAACACCCAGCTGTTTTTTACTGGAAACCAACTGGAAAGCCATACATTGTTGTAGAAATCCTTCGAAAATACCTGCCATTTTGAAAAATTCTGGCAATCCATACGGAAATCGCCGCAATCAGTACGGAAATTCCCGCAGTCAATACATAAATGAGCGCAGTCACGAGAAATCTATTAAAGTCATGTGGAAATCGCCGCAGTAACTAGAACTCTGTAGGAAGTCACATGTAAATCACAGCAGTCACCCAGAAATCACCATATGATTGCATATGATTCGCCCCTCGGTACTAGTATATTACAAAAATAAAAAATATTTTCAGCTAAACTGTGTTTTAGTTAGCCCTCAGCCCTATTTAATAATTAACAGTGCTACCAAATTTCGCCTTTTCGAACAAGTTTTATTTTGATTATTTTCACAAAATAATGTAATATCATTATTCGCTCAGTGCGAATCATGGTAAGGGGAGCAAAAGCGATTCTTTGTAATTTTGGCGTATAAAATATACGTGTATTTTTATTTTAATAGTTAAAAGCAATACACTGAGAAACTGGAGTTGATGTAAATTGTAAAAATACTACTGCAGTAAGAAGGGAAAAGTAAGCTTTATTTCTGTAACAGTAATACAGAAAATTGAATTATTTTAAAAAGATAATTTAAAAATTTGCATTTAGAGGTGCTTAACATTTTTTAAGTTTGTTATCCAATTTTTGTAAGATAAGACGCGGGAGCCAGTGACACTTTTTTGGTACACATTTGCGGAAGGCTAACTTATAAATTGATCATTATTTATTCTTGCCTTTGCTGTGCCAGCGGTGGAGCTCTCGAGGACGGTGTTTTAAAAAAGCCATTATAGAAAATGATAATGTCACATATTTGATGAAATAAGTCTTGACATAAGCGTTGATAGCTCATTTCGTTAGCGCGCTCGATAGTGGTTTTCGCGACCCGGATTCAATTCCTGTGAAGACCAATCTTCTTTATTTTTATTTCGGAAAAAAAGTGAAAACTGAAAAACTACGACTACTGCTGTATATATATTTTTTTAAATATTTTATCATAATATAAACCTTTAGATTATACAAACCGTAGATAGAATATAAGACTGCGCATGATCCCACTTCTAAACTATTCACACCGACCAATCATAGTTAAGTACGTCACATGTCGTCAGAGTATTATTTGTCCAAATTTAATTCAAATGTATTGTGTCAACGAGAATTAATTTGGTATTTTAGTGACTTTTGGAAATTAAAGTTGAACATTTCAAGGTGTGTTTTAAAAAGCTGTATTTATAATAAAAGTGCGAAGTGTGACGCCGATAAAGGAAACTTACCTTTATTTCGGTAAATTATTTAATTTTAGAGATTCTATCGACGACCATATTTGTTTATTTTGAAAATAAATAGAACCGGCTTCAGTCACTGATACATGTTACAAGTTGTAAATTGGATAAAGGTTTTTATTGTAAACTGGAAAGAGAAACATACAATCAAATACAAAAATATCAATTCCATTGCCTATTTATTCGTTTCAAACTTCACAACTGGTTTTAATAGTTTTCAAAACTATTTATTCAGTATTTCTGTATAATATGGGATCGATTTATTTAATTTCCATTTTTTTTAAAGGTTATTAATTTTATTTAATATTAATACTCTCTTTACACGGAAAAAAATGTGACTAGAAAATTTTACTACAATGTTGTAGTAGTAGACTTGTAGAAAAATACTTAACAATTTGTAGAAAATTTTACTACAATTTATAGTTAAAAACTTTTAATTATTGTAGCAATTGAATTGTCGAATAAAATGCTACAACAATAGGAAAGAAGTCCATAATATTTAGTATATTTTACTATTGTTTGTAGAAGTAGAAATTTATTACAATTATCGTAATTACTACTACTAACTTCTGTAAAAATTTGTAAAAATATTAATAATTATCTCTACAAAAAATAGTAATTTTCTCTACAAAAAATAGTAATACTTTACATCCCTTCTTCAAAAATATTCTATAATATTGTAGAAATTCTAAGTCATGTGAACAAAACAGAATTCTGCTATTGGCCAACGTTTTCTGACGTCGATCATAAACGGCCAGACAGCAGTAGCCGTTCGCCATGTTCACATAACAAAGCATGGTACATATACGAGTACCTATAACACATTATTATATTATAAGCACCGATGCGTTCGAGAAAATTTTAATAATAAATTCTATTGGTGGTAAGTACATTTATTATTGTTTTTGAATAATTTACCTTTAGATAACTAATTTAAATAACCTTAGTAGATTATTTTAAAAAATAGTTGTGGCCAACGATCGAATGTTGTGCCCAACGATCGAATTTTGTGCCAAGTTCAATGATGTTTTTTGTCTTAATTGTAACATACCTACTTTCTCATTTTTGTTAGTTATCTGACTTAGTCATTTAATATCCAAATCAGTGTAAAGGTGATAAATATCCCCGTTTTAAGGGTATGAACAATTCAATTGGTATTAATTTTTATTTCATATTTTTCAGGTGCAAAAAAGCCAACTGAGACTGAGGGCGCTATTATTACTGTTATTTATTACATAATGTAATTAAGAATTTGTATCTTTTATATTAAAACAATAAATTGAGTATTTTATTAAGGAACATTTTTTTCTAGGTTATAATTATAATAATTATGGAATACTACTACAAATTTTATTAAAAATTACTACAATTTGTATGAATTTTTACTATTTATTGTGTAAAATTTTCGTATTTATTTTCATAAAACGCAATACATTTTTAATATAAATTCATACAATAAATAGCAAAAATTATAACAATTTGTAGAACAATTCTTATGATGCATTTGGATCTTTTTACTAAATATTGTAGATAATAACTCTACAATACATTCTCCACAAATATTTGGAAATTTTTACTACAAATTGTCCCTGTCCCTATATGTACTATTTATTGTAGAGAAAAAATCTACAATTGTAGAAATTTGTTTTACAATTTTTTTTTCCGTGTATACAAGGTGACCCAACGAAAATTTGACATGCGAGTTTTGGGTATTATTATTGTGGATGTTAAAAAAACGTTCGGGCTGATCGACTTTAGTTTTCATATTAACCATACGTTAGTCCCCTCCACTCCGTTACTCTTACCTATGCAATTTAAAGGAAACGTGCCAAGTATGACGCGTCATTGAAAAGATAATTTTAAGGAGAATTCGGCAATATGACTATTCATTGCATTACTTTTGATTTTAGTAGTACTGCATTAAAGTACTTATGGGTACTTCACAATGAGTACCTTCACAAAGTACTCATACGTATCTGAGTAATTATAATAATTAGTAATAGTAAGTTAGTAAGCAACAATCAAAAACGAGAATACCTATAACTTATCTTCTATCACTTTTGCATTTTAGTGCTAAAGTAAAGTAATAAAGGTATAAGATTAAGGTACAGGTAGATAATACTCAAAAGAACAGTTATATATTTTAAAACTTATATACACGCCTATATACAGAGTGAACTGAAATGGACAGGAAAAACTTTTTATTTTCACCTTTTAGAAAAAAAAAAAGTTTTTGCTTGTTTCAAAACTTATAATAATCCAAACAGAAGTTGAATGTCACTTTAATTTCGTGAAATGTAAAAAAAACTAAAAACATGTTTCTCATTATTTCATTAAAGCAAAGAGATTCAACTTCTAAGAATAACATTTTTTCAAAAAGATGAAAATAAAACATTTTCCTCCACTTGGAGACACCCTGTATATGCGCGCGTCGGTACTCGTACTCGTTACTAATCACATGTAGGACTGAGTACTCTAAACTGTAAAGTACTGGAAAAAGTTTGAGTACCGAGTCTCATCTGGACGAAAGTACTCACTAATACCAATAACTAAGTACTTTAAATACTTTAATTACAATTTACTCTGGTACCGCCCAGCTCTGCCGACACTGTATGTTGCTTACTTTGAAAATATGTTGATCTAAACAGAGTGATTCGTACCTCTGCATGGTGAAGCAAAAATACGTTTGTGATTCTCGGATAACTGTGATTTTTTATGTCCAGTGTTTTATTTATCGTTTAGCATAAGTTTTCCTCATCAAAAAGTTATTAATATTATAAATTTAGAGGTATTTTAAAAAGACATTGTGAATTAGATCATAAACCTTCGTAATTTTTTTTTAAGCTGCATATAAATATAGGTACTCGAAATGTCAGTACCGTGGCATGTCCGAATGCCAAAGAAGGCAGCAAAGCAGCTCGGGAATTTTGAGTTGAAACATATGCCACATTTTTAGGCTATTTTAAGGCTATTTTTATACCCTATTCAAAAATTTTATGCTCCTTGTTTTTTGCAAAAATCAAGGTGCTCTGCTAGCTTCGAACGAAGTCAGCAGAGCACCTCAGTTTTTTAAAGCTTTTTTTCCAAAACCAACGACACCATATTTTTAGGCTCTTAAAATATTATAAAACTTTTCGAAAAATTTTGTTATTTTTAAAAAATACAGGGTGCTTTGCTAGCTTCGAAGGAATCTAGCAGAGCACCTCGGTTTTTTAAAGCTACTAACAACTACACATTTTTAGGCTATTTTTAGGCTCTTGAAATATTATAAAACTTTACTAAAAAATTGCTATTTTTAAATAATACAGGGTGCTTTGTTGGAGCAAAGTCAGCAGAGCACCTCAGTTTATTATAAATTTTTCAGAAAACTAGTTACACTACATTTTTAAGCTATTTTTAGGCTCTTAAAACAATATATAACTTTTAAAAAAAAATTATTTTTTAAAGAATACAGAGGGTGCTTTGCTAGCTTCGAACGAATCCAGCAGAGCACCTCGGTTTTTTAAAGCTCTTTTTTAAAAACAACTACACCACATTATTAGGCTATTTTTAGGCTCCTAAAATATTATAAAATTTTACCAAAAAATGCCATTTTAAAATAATACAGGGTGCTTTATTGGATCAAAGGGTGCTTTGCTAGTTCGAACGAATCCAGCAGAGCACCCCGGTTTTTTAAAGATTTTTTCTAAAAACAACTACACATTTTTAGGCTATTTTAAGGCAATTTTTATACCCTATTCAAAAATTTTATGCTCCTTGTTTTTTGCAAAAATCAAGGTGCTCTGCTAGCTTCGAACGAAGTCAGCAGAGCACATCAGTTTTTTAAAGCTTTTTTTCCAAAACCAACGACACCATATTTTAGGCTATTTTTAGGCTTTTAAAATGTTATAAAACTTTTCGAAAAATTTTGTTATTTTTAAAAAATACAGGGTGCTTTGCTAGCTTCGAAGGAATCTAGCAGAGCACCTCGGTTTTTTAAAGCTTTTTTCTAAAAACAACTACACAACATTTTTAGGCTCTTGAAATATTATAAAACTATACTAAAAAAATTGCTATTTTTAAATAATACAGGGTGCTTTGTTGGAGCAAAGTCAGCAGAGCACCTCGGTTTATTATTATATTTTTCAGAAAACTAGTTATGCTACATTTTAAAGCTATTTTTGGGCTCTTAAAACAATATATAACTTTTCAAAAAAAATGTATTTTTTAAAGAATACAGGGTGTGCTTTGCTAGCTTCGAACGAATCCAGCAGAGCACCTCGGTTTTTTTAAGCTTTTTTCTAAAAACAACACCACATTTTTAGGCTATTTTTAGGCTCTTGAAATATTATAAAACTTTACTAAAAAATTGCTATTTTTAAATAATACAGGGTGCTTTGTTGGAGCAAAGTCAGCAGAGCACCTCGGTTTATTATTATTTTTTTCAGAAAACTAGTTATGCTACATTTTTAAGCTATTTTTAGAATCTTAAAACAATATATAACTTTTCAAAAAAATGTATTTTTTAAAGGCTCCTAAAATATTATAAAATTTTACCAAAAAATTGCCATTTTAAAATAATACAGGGTGCTTTATTGGAGCAACTTCGAACGAATCCAGCAGAGCACCCCGGTTTTTTAAAGCTTTTTTCTAAAAACAATTACACCACATTTTTAGGCTATTTTTAGGCTCTTGAAATATTATAAAATTTACTAAAAAAAATTACATTTCTAAATAATACAGGAAGCTTTGTTGGAAAAATATGATTTTGCTCAACCTTTATTTTTGACCAACCTCGTATAAGACTAATAAAATTTGATATCAGATGGTTGCTTCTTAGGTTTTTGATCATGAGCAACTTTTTATGAGGAATACATTTTTTCCATAAGCCGTCAACTAAAGCTTAAAAAAACCGAGGTGCTCTGCTGGATTCATTCGAAGCACCCTGTATTCTTTAAAAAATTGATTTTTTTTGAAAAGTTATATATTGTTTTAAGAGCCCAAAAATACCTTTAAAATGTAGCATAACTAGTTTTCTGAAAAAAATAATAATAAACCGAGGTGCTCTGCTGACTTTGCTCCAACAAAGCACCCTGTATTATTTAAAAATAGCAATTTTTTAGTAAAGTTTTATAATATTTCAAGAGTCTAAAAATAGCCTAAAAATGTTGTGTAGTTGTTTTTAGAAAAAAGCTTTAAAAAACCAAGTTGCTCTGCTAGATTCCTTCGAAGCTAGCAAAGCACACTGTATTTTTTAAAAATAACAAAAATTTTCGAAAAGTTTTAAGAGTCTAAAAATAGCCTAAAAATATGGTGTCGTTGGTTTTGAAAAAAGCTTTAAAAAACTGAGGTGCTCTGCTGACTTCGTTCGAAGCTAGCAGCGCACCAAAAAACGAGGAGCATAAAATTTTTGAATAGGGTCCGATTCTCATTTTTGAAATTAAATATATAATTTCTATCAAAATTCATTTTTTAATATAAAATTTACCTCTTATAAATACAATCTAATGCATACTGTATTAAATTTTATACCAATCTTTCAATTGGTAAAAAAAAAATAATCATTTATATGTCAGTACCGTGGAAATAATGTCAGTACCGTGGCATTAAAATTTTTAAATTTTATCACAGTTTTCGTTGTGTCGCAGCTGTAGTAGAACCACTTTACAGGCTTATTTCTGTGCATAAATAGAAAACAAAAACGCGTAAAACGTACATTTTAAAACATTTTTAATTTTAGAAAAATGTAAGTTGTAAAAATCGCAGTTACATGAGAATCACCCACATTTTTGTAAACCCTATAATGTTTTACTTATTTTAATGCCTTTGATGAGCTGAGTTCAACCAACTATCACTTATAGGGTCTAAAGTGAATAATTATGTAGTTACAAGAAATTAAAAAATTAATTTAAAAAATGTGTGTTTGCTTCTCCAATTAAGTATATAAACATATTTTCACAGTAAGGAACATAAAGTTAATTACGCACTGGTTATGAATATTGCCAATAATATCTGCCAGCGCATAGGCCAACGTGATAAGGTGCCTTAAGACTAATTAGTCTTAAACTATATTATAATTATATAATTATATTTTAACATTAAATTTTGCTTAATTGTAAAACTGGTTGATAATAAAAGTAATGTGTATTTTAATAATATTAATTTCAATGTTATTATAATGCAACATTTTGTGAGGTAAGATATAATAAGTTATTTTTGTTACAATCATTTTATAAACTTTTACTTAGCTACTGATAAAGTGTTATTGCCCCCTCATAAATGAATCGTACTAACAAATGAAGTTACCAAAATTAGGTTCTACAATACAAATATTAGCGCAGCGGCAAATGCTTTCTATGTTTCTACCCTTTGTATAAACCCTACACATAATTTCCGAAATACAGAGAATTTAATATAAAAATAATAACGCCCAGTAGATATTTGCAATTCTCATAATTGTTTTGAATAAAGCAACTAAATATACAACTTTTTTGTGCCTTGATATTTTTTTGTTTCTCTCCGTATTCGAGAAAAAAATTAATATCCAAACTTTTACACGTTTCTGAAAAAACTAAAAATACAACACGAAACAAGACGAGATACGAAAAAATATTAGGGGACAAAAAGTAGTAGGTATTTTTAGTTGAGTTATCCAAAAAAAATTAAATTTTTTTGAAAAATTATATTCTTGTTCAGCAAGAAATTAATAGACTTGCCCTGTAGACACGCCTATGGAAATTTTGAATAAACGTGAATAGATCCAAAAGATAGGTATCTCAACAAATTGACATATATAGGTTAAAACTTTTTTAATATATTATTTTTTTGAACACCCTATATCTGGGAAATGAAGAAATTTTTCGACAAACGTATTATTCTAAAAATGTTTAATTTTGATGACCCCTACCACCCCCAAAAGTTTGTCGGTATATTTATAATAATAATACTGATATTTAATTATTGTAAAAGAAAAATTATCTTTGAACGAAACTGTACTCAGCGTTTTTATTTTATCATAAATATATTTAATATTCTAGATCAGACCCGAAAAACGTGTTATAATTATCAAAATGTTCTTCAAAACGATATGACTCATCCCCGTACACAACATTCATCATTCCGATTCGACCTGAATCACGAACTGGATTGTCTTTCTCACTGACGAAAAAAAAATCTTGTTTCGGAACTGTGAACTGGAATAAGTAATAAGAAGTATTTTATTTTCTTCTTTGTCTTTGTTGATGACTCGGTTATACGATTTTTAAAACTTAAACGCAATACTTCTGAAGCGAAAACAAATTTTCTTTATTTTGTTGCATTTAATAAAGAATTATTCTAGTATTTAAAGGCGGGTTTACACCAAAACGACTAGTTGAGTTGCTGTTTTATTGCTGTTTTCCAAAATAAATACCAGTCTCATTGAAATGAACAGACTGTTTATACAAAACAGACAAAACTAAGTTGCTGTTCTTTTTGTTTACTGTCATTTAAACCGGAAAAACAGTTGTAAATTTGTTTTTTAGTCGAGTTCCTTTTGCCAGTCAAACAAAGAATCTCGTTTACTTTCCATTATTTGTTAAAAAAAAGGTACATCGTTATAAAGAACCGTCAGAAATGAGGACTATATGCCCAAGGATCTAAATTAGGTGCTACAAGCTCTTGACGTGTTAATTACCTTATTTAAGATCAAACACTATCATCTTCTTCTTAACTAACTTCTTGCTAAATTATTACTACAACCGTTTGACTCTGAATATTACCAAAACATTGTGGAGGCCAAGAGAAGTTTTAATTATTATCTAACAATTGTCAGTTAGTATCTGACAATTGTTAGTTAATATCTGGCAATTGTCAGTTATTATATGTCAATTATTGTTCTCGAACAAAACGAACGTATCTACAATTTCTTGTGTAGTTTATATCGTCAATATTTTACCAGTTTATCAAAACATAAAGGTAGATTTTCCGATAAAAATGGCCCAAATTTATTTATTTTTTGATGTACAGGGTGTTTTTTAAATAGTTTTTTATTCATATTTAAAAAAGGCTTTGACCGATTTTAATGAAATTTTCAGTTCGTTGTCTTTCGGACATGTTACAGTTAATACAGTAATTCCAGAAGCGTTCTCACAGGACATTTTAATTAGTTTTTTGTACCGAAAATATTCCCCATTATACCAAAGACCTGCACTTTTACGTGAATATTACAACTGCCAATAAATTATCATGATTACGCTGAGTTTGGCTTAGATTTAAATTCGGTCCTCAATAGCACCGACTGGTCTAACTTGCAATATTTTGTTTTAGATTTTACTGAAATTTCTTGCTCTCCATTATTTTTTTTATTTTTTATACAATTACTACAACAAAGAAATTTTTACAAATTACATTCTATTTTTTTTTCAACTCAATTAAATTATTAAAATAGAGTTACAAAACGTAAAAAATATAAAAACATAAAAAAAACGAGGGGCAAGAAATGAAAATAATTAGTAAAATTAGCTTATAATAAAAATAATAGTATAAATATAATTGTCAGATAGTGACGGCAATTATCAGATAATAAATAAAACTTCTTGGCCCCAGAACGCTTTCGTAGAATATTGCCAGAAACTAAAATCAACCAACTTTTTACACCAAGCTAACTGAGTTGCAATACACGTAGCAACTCTTTAAAAACACAACAGCAACTGTTGGAAAACTAGTTGTCGACAAATCTGCAAAAAATTGCTGTTTTGTCGGTTTGGTGTAAAACCGCCTTAAGGATGATAAAGACACTGACATTACTGAAGAATGTTTTAATCGTTTATCGTAAAATAAGATCTGATGCTAATTAGGGAGTTTCTAAGGAAGCCATCAGAAAAAGGAAAACGCTTAATAATAACCCACATTGGAATCTCAGAAGAATTTCTGGAAGATGTCTTATTGTTATTTGAGAAAGAAAGAAAACGGGTGACTATCACGAAGACATGGATGGTTCAGTTTTTAAAAGTTGATTTAAAAATATTCTTGAAAAAATGCCACCTGATTCAATGATAGTGATGAACAATGCATCTTATCCAATCATAGCAGACTAGCTAAACCCTTACCAACTACAAAATGGACAAAAAAGAAAAACTTTCAGATTGGTTTAAGTCTAAAAATAGTGATTTTGCACATACAGCTTTAGAAGCAGAATTATCGGAAAAACAACATAAAAGTGTGAATAACGTATGGTCGACGAGATGGCCAAGATTAAAGGTTAGGTCCATCGAATACCAACATATCCTTCTGCATCTCGGCGCTCTACAGAGGGTTTAACATTTCTTAGAGGTGGGAACTTGTCGTCAAATGAGCATAACGAAAATGTTGAGTTTTTGTAATGCCTATAACTACCTAAGCGCACCAGTCTGAACCACGCACTTTCGTGAATTCGTTAGACACGTATCATAGCACAATTTAATAATAAATGCAACCATAAGAAAATAAGTCACAAATCTGCATGTTGGCTCTATGACTAATAATAGCACATTTAAGTTAATTACGTTAATAAGAATAAAATTAAACGAAATGCTACGTTTAGGTTAAGACATTATTGACAGCTGATATTGACAATTATTGTGTTCAAACCTTACATCTAAAATACCCTAAACCAAACTCTTTTTTACATTACGGGTACACCATGGCATAAAAGTAGACAAGAAAAACCAAAAAGTAAACGAAAAAACAGCAGCTTTACGTGACCCGATTTCTTATATCATTAGGAAGAATTGTTCAAATAATTTCAATTATTCTAAAAGAAATCGATGAGCCAATCATTACCTTTAACTTGTGTTTTTTTTTATTTTGTTAGGTTGCATTGTCTTTGTATAGAAGTCCCCTATTGTGAAAGTAAAGATATACTCTTATTTTTCTAATGAACTGGGAACAAAATATGACCGCGCCACTGGACGTCTGGGCTGCAGGTAGATGCACAACAACCGCTAGGTAAATTTCACTAGAAATTCGCGCAAAGAAAAAGCAGAAACGACGAGATAAACAGTTAACAGTTAACAATTAACAACAAACCGAGCGGCGGGAAAAAGAAGGATATCGAAATGGTCGAAGAGATGAAGATAGATAATCATGTCTGTTTGTCTAATAACAGCCAGCCGTATACGAGATTTCACTTTGCGAAGAAGTAAAAATGACTTTATGACGGATATTACGGTAAAACCTGGTTTATTGTGCGAGAATCGTACAAAAAGGCTCCTCTTCTTCGCTTGACACGGGTCAACAGTCACCAACTTTATTTATTTAATTTAAGGCCCCACGGCTTGGTATACAGAGCGTTGTGTGCACGCGAGCGATAAATTCGAGGGATCGTTCGATATTAACAAAAGAAAACGGAAAATACGAGAAAATATGGAAATAAGTTTGGTTTTTATAAATTTATATTAAAATTCACGGACTCTTTCCGCTTTTGCAGGTTATTTTTCTATTTTATTGTACGAAGATGTGTTCAAAAATCATGTGACTGGCTCTGTAGAATAAAAGATGAAAATTTATAAAAACTACTTAATTTTTTTGAAATTAATAAATTAATAATGAATAGTCCAATCATACGCTGGCGCGACGTTGTAAAAATGCTGAAGCATTTAGTGGTCACAATTTAACTAAAATGTATTATTGCTATCTCGCAAACCATTGGTGATACAAATTTGGGTAAATGGGGAATAAATTGTATATTTCGAAGCTCAATCGGAGAGCGTTGTGAAAACCAAAATATCAAGGCCGGATTTTCGATAAAAAATCGGTAAAGTATTTTACCCAGAACTTCCATCGATATGGAAATTGTAAAAACAGAGAACTCCTAAGCACTTACATTTTACGAACGTGACGAAGAACACCGAGCGGGCGCGAAATGAGAGTTCGGGTCGGATCAAAAGGAAGATCGAGAAAGTTATTTTTCGCCGTTATTGAACGATAATGATTGGCTGGTTTTAAACTGGTCCAGTTACACAAAAAGAAAGGACGCTTTTTATTATTTCCATTTAAGGGGGACCTTTTTTCTCAGATACCAATTTTAGTCGAAATCTGCAGACTTTCAAAAATAAATTATTTTTTAAAACTGCTCACCCTGTATATAACTGACCGGAAGTATAACTGGTTTTAAGCCAGAAATAAACCTGATCTGCATACAAAAGTTGAAGTTTTTCTATATAGCCGTTTTTGAGTTATCGCGCCAACAGGTAGATGTCGACAGACAGACCGACGGAATGGAGAAACATGTTTTTCGTAATCTAGGGACCCTGAAACGTGAAAATCTCGGAGGGTGACTTTTTCACGATTACAATTCTTCCCTCTTCTCGAAAAAAGTAAAAACAAATTAGGTCCATTTCTTTATTCTATTACAGAACGTTTACATATTTTCAAAAACAGGCAAAAACTCACTCAGTTTTTTGTTTTATATCAAGTTTGGCATTTGATAGCACATTTAATTTTTTTATCGTAAATTCAGGATCGACATAAACTTCTTTATTTGGATATGAACCAGTATTATTGCAACATATCATTTTAATTTATATTCAACGCTGAATATAATAATATAACAACATATTCTAATTAGACAACATTTTGAAAGTTTCGAACATCATCAGGTAAGTTTACTTACTAGTACGGTCCTGTGTTATAAATTATTTGAAATGAGCAACTATAATTTAATATCTAAACGTAAGTACATATATTTCTCTTCACTTAATTCTATTACTAATGGCGAAAATGATTTATTTGAAAAAATATTTTACAGTTTTATATTTTTATTGTAAAAATTACGGAAAATTACAACCGCAAATTAAAATTTTGCCATTGGTATTTAATATTTATAGTTTCTAAAACCTATAATAAAGCCTTTAATAATCCAACATTTTTAACTAAAAAATACAGGTTCGTACTTACCTGATGATATTCAAATCTTCCGCAATGTTAACTAATCACAATATGTCGTTACATCATTGTATTCAGCACAAAGGAGAAACCGGGGAAATCACTAAGGTCAAAACGTACCAAATATTTTGTAAATCACCAAAATAAAATTTCTGATTTTTCTAGATAACGTACCAGTATTTCGTGAGTGGTTTACCCCTCGATTCAGCATTAAACATGCATTAAAATGATCTGCCGGAATAATACTGATCCATATTCAAATAAGGAAGTTACGAAACGTTGGATAAAAAAAGTCATGATGTCAAGATTAATTCTTCTTTATTTTAATAAAAGTACCTAAGTTGATGTCATATATTTGTTTTAACATAAATTTCATGTTCAGATGTTGTTTCTTCTCTAAAACACCATAACAAGTTGAGAGTAAAATATGGGGGTAACAAAACTGAGTTAGTTAACAATACAGTCCTTCGAAAGTATTTTCTTCCATGGTACATAATCTAGGTATTAAGTATTAGATTAAGCATTACATACCATTTGTACCATATTATAAATATGGATACAAATTATTATTAATATCAAACTACCACTTTCAGACAGCAAAAACGTGTGTTGTTTCCAAAGATCTAAATCCATATATAATTGAATGAAATGTATATGGCGGTCCGGAGGAGATACAAGGATATCCCTGGATATTCATGGAGATTTATTTATTTTTTCACAGGCCTTGCCCACTTTCAGTACAAAGTTACAAATAAAAACAAAAAAAAAGACCTAAAATAGAGAAGATCTAAATAATATATCAAAATCGAAACAACTAGGGACTAGGGAATTTAAGTCACAGTAAGTTTTAACACCCTCACAAAATTAGAAATGCTTGAATTAAAACATTCTAGACTATCAGCACAAGCATTAGCGCTTCATGAAACTCTAGGCATGAATGAATTGGGGCCAGTATTAGTTCTCATGAGGAGCAGATGAAAAGTGTTTATTGATCTTGTGCTTCTAGTTGGGGGTGCCAACAACATACTTGAAATCAATGTAGGACAGTCAACCATATAATTAATGAGCTTTAAAAATAATTTCAGATCTGCCTGATCTCTTCTTATTCTCAAAGTTGGTAAGGAGAATGTCTCTTGCAGAGCCGGAAAATCATAGGAATAGTCATCAATCCGTGGAATATTTGATTTAAATGCTAAGTAGCGAAGAAATTTTCTCTGAACTTGTTCAAATCTATGAATATGACAAGTATACTGGGGGTTCCAGACTGAAGAGCAATATTCTAGCAGATGCCTAACAAGACTACAGTACAATAACCTGATAGCATTAATACTTACAAATGATGTTTCTCTTTATAAACCCAAGCATACCAAGTGCTCTGGGTACTATTGCGTCAATGTGATTGACAAATGAGAGCGTGGAGTCCATAATAACACCCAGATCTCAAATGGATGCAACTTGGAACACTGGTGTACCCTTGATATTATATTGATAATCAATCCTGTTGATCTTCCTAGAAAAGCATATTGAGTGACACTTAGTGATGTTTAGGTCCATAGCATTATTCGCACACCATTCATCAAGCCTAGCCAGATCAGACTGAAGTTTGAGACAATCCTCAAGAGATGAGACTGCTAGGTACCACTTTAGGTCATCAGCAAAGCATAAAAATTTGGCAAAATTGAAACATTCTGAGATATCATTTATAAATAATAAAAATACCAAAGGTCCCAAATGGGACCCTTGGGGGACTCCAGATGGATTGGGAAAGTTTTTAGATCTGTAATTATTCAATTTAACAGTTTGGAATCTTTCAGATAAATAACTCGCCAGCCATTGCAATGTTCCCATGATCCCAGCAGTCTCCAGTTTAAACAAAAGTTTCTGACTGACCCTGTCAAACGCCTTGGAAAAGTCTGTGTATATGACATGCACCTTACCACCTCCATCCAACGTCCGACAGATAGTCAACAAAAGCAAGTAAATTCAGTTGTGTAGATTTTTTGTTAAAAAACCCAAATTGTTCTATTATTAATGAACTTAATTTAGATCTTAAGTAATCTGCTACTATCTTTTCAAACAACTTTGGAATGGAACTAAGATTACAGATGGGTCTATAGTTGGATATGTCTGCTCTGTTACCAGACTTGAAAATAGGTGTAAGATAGCTCACTTTCCAGAAATCTGGGAATATGCCTGAAGCAAGAGACTTATTAAATATAATGTGAAGTGGCCGCGAGAGAACAAAACTACAAAATCTGAGAACAGAAGGGGGGATACCATCAGGTTCTGGTCCCTGGTAATGTCAATACTAGTCATCTCGTCATAAATGGTTGATACAGGAATAAAATACTCAAATACAGAAATGTGATTAAGTGACGGTTTACTTTGAGGATCAATATGCTTATCAATATATACTGACTGGAAGTATTCTACAAAAAGATCAGATAAATCTGGTCCCAAATAACATTGACTATCATTGAAGAATATCAATGGTGGTAAATCAATCCCATTTCGCTTACTCTTAACAAAATTCCAAAACTGTTTTATGTTTCTATGATCTGTTAAATGAGACTCAGAATTTACAATAAACTGTTGATAGCATCTTTTTGATAATGTTTTACAATCAGAATGTAATTTACTATAGTTTACATAATCGCTTTGTAATACTGAACTTTTAAATTTTTTGTGAGCTTGTTTTTTAAATATTGTCAGCTGCTTTAACTCTGAGGAGAACCATAATGGAAATTTTGTTTTGGATCTATGGAGTTACAATAAGATCCCCTCGTTATTTACTTATAACTTTTTTTTCTCAAAAATAGTATACCAGATGGCTACTCTTTAATTGAAATGTATTGGCTACCTATTGATGGTAATACAAAGTTGGTTAAATTCAGAAAAATTGTATATTTTGAAGTCCAGTTTGAGGATGTTTTGATAATCAAAATATCAGTTCTGGTTTCTGAAATATTCAATAAAAAAAAAACAAATTATTCCCATTTCTTTATGTCACTACAGTAGGCTTATTTTCAAAAATAGACAAAAACTCAATCAAGGTTTTCTTGTTTTATATCAAGTTATGCATAATAATAATATTTATTCGGCTTTGAGACATACATATTTACAATATTTTAAAAAGGTTAAAAAATGTATAAACATATAAGACCTATTAGACTTGTCAACACATACAATTTTAAAAAGTAGAGACATGCTACAATTGAGTTTAAAATAAAGTACAAATTAAAAATAGTATACAATAGGGCAAAAACATTAGACAATAATTATAATAAAGAGATACCATTATGGATCACCAAGTATCATTCATAAATTCTGCATAGGAATAATATGTTTTGGACGAAAGATATACATAAAGCTTATTTTTGAATACATTAAAGATTTTTTCATTACCATTGACTTGAGTATTATCTATTAAAACATGCAACACCTCTGTAGATTTCGGAATTCTGTCCAACTGAGAGTCTAGACAAAGACTGCTGTAGATATTTGTGATTGCGTGTGTTATAATTGTGTGAGTGTCTATAATCTGATAGTTGGGATTCCTGTTTTTTTTTATATTAAGTATTAGTAAGTATATATACAAAGATGGAAGTGTTAGGATTTTATAGTCATAAAAAAGTTGTTTGCAGCTAGTTGTTCTTGAAGCCCCAGTCATGAATCTTATAACTTTTTTTTGTACATAAAAGGCTCGCTCCAGATGAGCTGAGCAGCCCCAAAAAATTAGACCATATGAGATAATTGATTCAACCAAACCAAAATATGTCAATTTAAAAACATTGGGATTTACAGTGGTTTTTTAACTCATTAGAAAACATACACTACTTAGTTTATTTGATACATGATCTACATGGTTCTTCCACGTCCAGAATTAGACCTAAGAAATTGCTCGAATATGTATCAATGATTGATGATTTAGTTTAAAGAGATAGCTGAAGTTATTTGTTATATTTTTTGGTAGAAAGGTCATGATTTCAGATTTTTTTACTTTAACATTTAAGCCCTGTGAAATACAATAACTATAAAATTCATGTGCAGCACTATTAGAAATATATTGAAGTTCATATGCATTTTTTGTTGATGTTCTAAAAGTTGTGTCATCTGCATATATAATTTTGGTACTTTAACTTGTACAAGATAGAGCTAAGTCATTAATAAAAACTAAAAATTAAAACAGGGCCCAATATTGAGCCCTGCGGTACTCCCGTTGTCACATTTCGACTATTTAATTTACTGCATCCGATGGTTACAACTTGTTCACGATTGTTTAAATATGACTGTATCCACATATTTGGCAAGCCCCTTATACCTATTCAGTACAATTTATCTACTAGCAGTCGATGGTCAATTGTTATTTAAAGATGTGTAAACAAAAGCTCATAACTCCCCTATAGCACTAGATGTTGACTTATTTCTGCAAAAACCATGTTGAAATTTACTCAAAAGTCTATTATGTTCTAGAAATTTAATGAACCTGTTATTATATGCCATTTCGAATACCTTAGCCAGTTGACTTTGAATGCAGATGTTTCTATAGTTTGCCATGTCATTTACAGACCCTTATTTTTATATCTAGGAATGGATTTTGATTTTTTTAATATGCTAGGATAGTCACCACATAAAAAACTCGTTTATAAGGTAGGACATAGGTATACTAATATTTTCAGTAATAAAAGACAAAATTGTTCTATCTATTTCATCTATACCAGATTTTTTGCAAGTTGTTTTCTGTATAATTTCAGTTATTTCTTTTGGGGTAGTTGGAGTTAAAAATAGAGTACTTATAGAAAAATCTTGAAGTCTTGCTTCACTATAATTTGGTAGAAGATAGTCAACATCAGTAAACTGATTATTAAAAGCATTACATATATTTTGTACACCAGAAATTTTGTTGCCTTGACAATTTAGTATCTCAATGGGTATGATGGTGTATTTTCTTGTTTTATCCAACGTTTCATAAATGCAGGATCACCATCAACTTCTTTATTTGACTATGAACCAGTTTTATTCTGACAAATTTTAATATAGAATGATGTAATAACATATTGTGATTAGTCAACATTTCGAAAGATTTGAACATTATATTTTTCTTTAGATTGTAATTTAACTAGGGCTGCTTTCTGACCTAACTATTAGAATCCTGGAGTACCTATTTTGTTTCCAAGTAATATTTTCAAATTCACATTCAATTTAGAAAATATAGAATCTATAATAGAGTAATTATATTTTTCTTTAGATTTTAATTTAACTAGGGCTGCTTTCTGACCTAACTATTAGAATCCTGGAGTACCTATTTTGTTTCCAAGTAATATTTTCAAATTCACATTCAATTTAGAAAATATAGAATCTATAAGAGAGTAAATGAGTTTGGAGAACTACAGTTGAATGGTAATTTTAAAAAATATATACAATATTACTACTTAAGCATAACTCTAGGTATAGGTACCTACCTAGATAATTAATACTTACTTTTTGAAGAAAAAAAAAATGAAATTCAAGGCGTACCTAAGGGTATTAGTTAAAACAGGCCATGAGGAAAAAATGTTTGGAAGCTTTTTAGGTACCTTACCTAAAAAGAAATTTTACAATATTTTTAATTACCTACTACAGATTGTATAAAAAAGCTCCCAAAATGGGCCACCCCTGGCAAGCATTTATGATCATTAGTCATTAGTAGATTTTCATAAATAATGAGTAACTACTAGAAAATAAAGTACAACAAAATAAGTTCAATAAACTAACAAAGCATGCAGTCTGCATGGCGATAAGGAAAGCAAAACTGTTTATTTTCATGGCTTATTTGGAACCACAATAATAGATAAAGCTTTCAATGCTGATTTTGTATTCTATTGTCGTCGACATTAAGGTTATAACTATTAACTGTATCAAATCGGTAAAATTGTCCTTAATTAAAAATTTCTAAACCTTCAGAATATAAAATTTACACTGATTGAGTAAACATTTACTTGGATTATTGCAATAAGGAGTTATGATACAGAAATCCCGATTTGTGTGTTCAAGTACGCCCTTATTTATCGATTTTATTTTTAATATAAACAAACAAAAATACATATGTATACCTAAGTAGAAGTAGAAATTAACGAAAATGTAGGACATACGACCAATATGACAGTTGACAAAATATAAAAGGCATAATGATGCCTACGTGAAATCCAGGATTATAAATTCAGCCAAACTACATTTACCAAAGCCATCCTCTACAATATAAAATTATCCTTAAACTAATTCATATGAAGCACAATAAAATTCATTTACCTGAGTGTTGTTGGTCGTTGCTTCCTCGATTTTATCAGTTTCCATCTTTATCATTGTAGAAATTATCAACTAAACAAATCGATTACGATAAAAACATACGCACTAATTTTTTAAAATGTTTGCTTGAAACTATTTACACTAACACATTATTTTAAATAACAATTTCAAAGGTTTTTAATAACTAATAGAACGATCGTCTTACACAAAATCCACGACGATCACAACACACTTCTTGCTCCGATGCAGAAGTGTGGCATGAAAGAAAAGTCTTAAAAGAGTCAAAAGTCATCATTGAACTGCCAAAACCACTACACAATGTTGCCAACACTGATATCAAATAATCACCAAAATAGAAGCTAGTTTTAAGTCTTTTATAAAGAAGAAACTATACAATCTATGTATACAAAACAGGTTCAGTATAATTATTAATCTGTTGTTAAGTATTTAAATAAAAATAAGATTACATTTGGCTCTTTTGAATATTAAAAATAAAATACTAATAGGTTATTTTTGTTGGTACACCTGAAACCGTTGATTCGATGATAATTGCGGGAAATTTGAATCAGTTGGGTTATGCAATGAAGTCGGCATGTTCTATTTTTAATTAATAAAAAAGATATTAAAGAAAACCCTATGACTAATTTAGATTTATTTGTAGAAAATGGAAAAAAGATTATTGGTGTTGCAGCTAATTATAGGTATGATATTATTTTTGAGTTCGTTTAAATTTAGAAATAGGTACCTAACCGAAAATAACGACATAATTCTGAAAGTTATATGAAAACAATATAATATTGATTTTTGTTTTGTTATGCAAGATCCAAAGCCTCTATTAAACTTTATTTTACAAAAAATAACCTGTCTCAATATAAATATTATAAAGTTCATATTTTATTCTTTATTATTGACTTAGTTCATTCTGTAAGCTGTCCCAGTAACGCACAGGACCGTACTTACATTTTTAGGCGCCCTCAGTATCATTATTTTATTGGAATATTTTTTAAAGGTCTTTACTTAAAGTTCTGAAAAGAGAAGTACCACAAGTTCCAGAAATTTTTATTAAACCTACTACATCGTATATAACAGAAAATGAAGCAATTGTGGTAAATATATGCTTTAACTTTTTTTTTAAAAACTATATAAAGTATATATATTGTATATCAATTTCTATCGTATATCTTCATCACATGTTTTAGATCCCAAATGGATTTTCAGTAAACCAGGAAGTAGAGCTAGGTGTTATTATTGGAAAAAAGGCAAAAAGAGTTAAAGAAAATGAGGCAATGGATTACGTAGGTGGTTATTGTGTTGCTCTAGATATGACGGCAACTTGTAAGATAGTAAGTAATATAATACTTCTGTACAAATTGCTAATAATGTCAGTCATTTTTTCATGTATCTCTCTTACAAAAAAAAAATTAATAGGCCAAGAATTAAAGAAAAGAAATGAATGCATCGGCCATAAAGAGATCGAAGCTGGAACCTTCGGACTCACTGATCTTGCATTATTTTCTTTTGACTATAGCCGGCTGCGCCTTTACCAGTTGGGCTATCGAGACACAAAGCTTGTACAGTATAGAAACCACGTAGATTTGAAGTCAATCAGATTCCGACTGTCGTCGGCGCACACACCTTTTAATTCTTTGAAGTCAATCAAATTCCGACTCTTGTCGGCGCACAAATTTTCTAATCCCACTTCAGCTCTCTCAATACCCCTTAAAGCCACCCTTGTGACATCGTACGGAAGGACGATAATCTTATTGTATTAGACCCAGACAGCACTCCAAATCCTTTGGATATCTACTGGACATCTCAATATCCACTGAATGTCCAGTCCATGGTGGATATCTATTTTATATCCATGAGATGTAATTTATAGACATACAAATGTCCATAAATAATAGTAATTATATTGCAAATTATTAAAAAATTACGCCATTGTGCTCGCCATTGTGGCTAATAGTACCGTTCAGATATTTAAAATTAATTTTTTTAAGGTGTATTCAATATCCCATGGACATCCACTAAATATATCAAAGTCTAGGCTCAAACACAAACCATGGTGAATAAGAAGAAAGTCATTCTTGGACCGGTTTCGTCCTTATTAGGACTAGAATTATTTTCTTTTTTAAGAATAGCCCGCCTGGCTTTTATTCCACCTAGTCTCTGAACTATGTACTACAGCGACCTTTGATTTTGCTTACTAAGTCTGGATGGCGATACCACTTTCGCTCGTTGAATATCTACTCGTGCTCAACCCGCCGTAATTGAGTTCGATCGAAATTGGTATTGCAATCATGCAAGACTCCATTAGAGACTGGAGTCGAGAATTTCTATTTATTGCTGAAGAGTCATAATAAGGATAACTTTCTCCTTAGTGGGCAAAATCAAAGGCAGTGTTGAAAATATTTTCTATCTCTACTATTTTCTTTCGACGTTATTCAATAATCATTGGTTACTTATGAACCTCTACTAAAGATACCCATAAAATATTTTGCTGAATATCCATAGAATATCTTCTATATTCTGGGATATAGACGGACATTTGGATATCCATATTAGATCCACTGGATATATTGGATATCCACAAAATATATTATGTGGATATCTCTGGGATTTCTTGTAGTGTCTGGGAGATACCCATTAGATATTTTGCTGGATATCCATAGGATATCTTCTATATTCTGGATATAGACGGACATTTGGATATCCATATTAGATCCACGGGATATTTCTGATATCCTGTGGAGGATATATTGGATATCCACAAAAGATATTCTGTGGATATATTTGGTGTGTTGTCTGGGGAATGAATTTCTAAAATCCTTCATTCGTTCAGTGTTACGTGTTGAAATGAGAAGTGAAGTGAGAAAATGGGTTAAGATCTGAAACAGAAAACTGAAATGCAATATGTGAACATACGGTTCCAGGTTCGATCCCTGGTCGATGCATTAATTTTTTATTCTTTAATTCTCAGTTTTTTCAACTTTTCTTTGGTTTGTTTTCACTTTGGGAATACGGGGGAGTATTTTTTCATATTTCCAAATACTTCATTTCAGTTTTCGGTTCTTATAACCGCTTTCTGCGCTTCATTTTTCAAAATATTTAATTACTAACAGTTTTTAACATAGCGGTTTGTTGATTTTAAGGAGGTGTTGGGTACAAGACAGATATTTTATTCTTCGTTTTTTTTTTTCATCAGCCAATAACAAAATGGCTTGATTGTGATACCTACACCTAATTTATATGAGAAAATTCTTCTCGTGCCAATCAAAAACCCAACCTACATTTTTTATTTCTAGAAAGAAGCAAGAAGTAAAGGCGGTTCCTGGACTTTAGGGAAAGGTTTCGATACGGCAACACCAGTCAGTAAATTTATCCCCCGATCCTACATACCAGATCCGTACAAACTAACTTTGTGGTGCTCAGTCAACGGAAAAATGCGCCAAAAAGGTTCTACGAATGATCTCGTCTTTAACATACCTTTTCTAATAAGCTACATCAGCAAATACATCACCTTGGAACCCAACGATCTGATTTTGACGGGTTCCCCGCCTGATATGGGTCCAGTAAAGGAAAACGACGTTATCGAAACCGGAATTACGGACGTTGTCGAAGTAAAATTTAAGGTGTTTAATGAAAACTAGTTTATTTTTGTCACTTAATAAAAACTTTTACTCTTCCAATTCTTTAATAATTTCCTCTTCTTCAACTTCCACCTTCATTATACTTCTTATATTCGTCTCTAAAGTAACGTCTCTATTGCAATATAGGTGGTCGCAAAGGTAGGCAAATGAGGAACCAATCAGCGCACCTCCTATTACATCTGAAATGAAACAAAATTAAAGCCAGGCACAACACTCTACGCATCTGATTGTCTATTAAAATGGTATAGTCAGCTATTTTACCATTATTGCCCGCGAAGATGCTTTGTTTTTACCTTCTTTGAGTTTCATTCTTTTCAAATTTAGTTTGGTAAGGAGTTTAATATATTTATTTGTTCGTTTTTAATTAGCGAACAGTACTATAAAGAGCACTTATCAGAAAAGTACAATGTCGGTTGCATATACGTTATGCGGTTTTGACTCTGAATAAAGAAGTACATACACATGTAAAGAAGTACATAATAGTTAATATTATACAATATGTTATCTTTTCCGTCCTGTCTCCAGGACAACGGTATAGAAACATAATGCCAATGAATAAAGGTAAATAGAATACTACCGTTGCTGAGTGGGGACCTCAATATCCCATCCCAGTATTCGCTCCGTGCGTGACAGTAGCGCCAATTAATTAATGTACTAATGGACGATTTTTGCGTATACTGACAATACGAGGATGTATCAGAAAATAACGAGACTGGTGCTATAGTATAACAACGAAACATTTATTTAAAAAAATTCAACAACTATCCTTCGAAGTACTCTCCATTCTGTTGAATACACTTATCCCATCGCTTTATCCTCTTATCATAAACTTCTGAGAAACCATTTTTTGATAGTCTGTTTAGTATACCCATTACAGCGTTGTTGAGCTCTAAATCCGACTCAAATCTTCTACCTCTCAATTCTTTTTTGACTTCAGGAAACAAATGGAAGTCACATGGAGCAAGGTCAGGAGAGTAGGGGGGATGAACCATAATTTCAACCCCTAATTCTTCAATTGTTCGTTGACAAATCATTGATCTATGAGCCGGAGCATTGTCGTGATGCAGCGTCCAGCCAAAGTCCTGATAAAGCGGCCTTTTTTTCTTTAATTTTGCCTTTAAGGGTCCTCGAAGTACATTAGAATAGTACTCCCCTGTTACTGTATATCCTCTAGGTACAATGTGATCGTAAATAACGCCAAATTTGTCAAAAAAAATCAGGTGCATCACTTTACCAGCGCTTTTAGCAGTTTTGGCCTTCTGCGGTCTTGGGCTGCCTTTATGCTCCTTTGCATACTTTGAGACTTCAATTCAGGATCGTAATGATAAAACTTTCGTCACATGTAACCACATTATTTAAAAACTGTGGGTTACGTTGCAATTGCCTTTTCTACTGCTGACAAATTGTCACTCGATTCGCTTTTTGTTCATCGGTCATCACTTTTGGAATCCATCTTGCCGCAATCTTCCGGTACTCTAAATCTTCATGAATAATTTTTTGAGTGGTACCGTAAGACAAATTAACATTGTCAGAAATTCGTTTTATGCCAATCCGGCGATCATTTTGTATCAAGTCGTTAATTTCTGCAATTTTTGTGTCATTTCTCGCAGTTTGTGGTCGACCGGGACGAGGTTCATCTTCAACTGATTCACAACCGTCTTTAAACTTTTTATGCCACTCAAACACTCTACATCGTGATAAACTATTATCTAGATATGCACATTTAATCATTTCAAAAGTTTCAGTTGGTGTTTTACCCAATCGAACACAAAATTTTATCGCGTATCTTTGCTCCACTTTCATTTTTCGATGGGTACGCAAAACACTGACAATTCAATAATTAATTTGTAACAAATGTCAAAAGTTAAATCAAAGCCTACTTGCGGGGTAGTACATTAAATATAAGGCTTTCATGTCTCATTTTTTGGGTAATAAAATGTTACCTCTGAAAGAAGTTATAGCACCAGTCTCGTTATATACTGATATATCCTCGTACAATTTTTAATGGAATTCGTAATTAAAAAGTATATGTTAGTTTTAATAAAAGTATATGGATTTGTAAAACAAGTGAAAACATTAATTTGTTAATACATATTTTTATTAATTCAACTAAAAAATGTAAGAATAATCAATAAAAAATAAAAGATAGGCAGTCAACAGTATTTACGAGAAAATGTATGAGAAGTTGCTTAAGTCTAATAAGTTGTGAGTTGTCTTTGAAGAATTAACCTATTCTGTCAAAATAAAAAAATGCCATTAAATAATAGCGTGAAGTTAAAACGTATAAACAAAAGGATTGTTATTTATATTTTCTTCATTTTTGTTCGAAAGAAAACGTAAGTATATCACAAAATTGCATTCCAGCCACATAAAATAATCAAAGACAGGAATCTAGTCCTTGCTGAACATTTAAGATTAATGGGACGTTGAAGAACATCGTAAAATGATAATTAATTATTTATTTAAAACCTTTTAAGTTTCAGGTGCCTTCTGTTTCCAATATTACTGTTATTATTACAAAAATAGAGGTAAATTTTCCTCTTATTGTACAGCTATCCATTTATTTTTTTGATTTAATTTCCACGTTGCTACTGAAATTTTTTATAATTTACACTGTTTTTTTTGTTAGTATTTTTAAAATTTACAACACAGTAACTCCGGTTGCTTATTGTATTGTTTTTACCTACTTTTTTGAAAAGAAAAGTAAAATGTATATGTGTATTTAATACACCAAAATTACAAAATATCGCCCTAAAATGCTCGAATTATCCGCAGCTTGCGCTAGTATCGCTTTTGACTTCGCACTGAGCGAATAGGTATCAATAGAATGCATTTACTTGCCACCTAAAGGGCGTGGTCCGAGATAACAGAGATATAAGCAGTCATTGATAAAATATAATATTCACGATGCCAAGATTGAGTCGACAATCATAACACTCTAGTTGTAGGGACGGGGTGAGGCAACGAAAGGTGAGAAGTAAGAGAAGAGGGATAAAGAGAAGTATTTTACGCAGATACAACTTATTTTTATCAATGAATAAATGTATAAGCCGCTGTGCGCTTATAATAAAAAACGTAAATATCCATGCCGGTGTAAGCCCTGTTGCCACTTCCAACCTAACATCACTAGGTTTTGGAATTTATTGAAAATTATTACATCTAATTTAGTGAAATTACATCTAATTTATTTAAATTTAATATAACTAATGATTCAAAATTTTTTGGGTTCAGTTGCAATAAAATAGGTTGAATTATTTTAGCTTTTTTAATATATGTAAACAATTTTGTAAACAAACTGAGAATAATGAAATAGGCATATGACAACAGCGGATATTATACTCGCATGTGTCCCTTAGAACAACTATTCTCAACCGCTGGTCCGGCGGACCATTAGTGGTCCGCGGAGAAATTTTACTGTCACGCAATTTACGGTCCGCAATTTTTTTTTAACAAATCTGCTGGTCCGCGGGCCAAAAAAGGTTGAGAAACGCTGCTTAGAATATGTCTTATTCAGGACCGCACGATATTTGTTAGTAGTTACATCTCCTCGTTATCTCTGGACGTGGTTAAACCAATTACTCGCTTCATCGTACTCACCGTTCAAACATAATTAAGTATTTCATCTTTATTTTGCTTGGTGAGTCGTGTTAACATACTGAATATATCTAAGGGTTTTTATATCTACATACAAAGTTGGTTGTACACAGTCGGGCCAAGCCCTAAATAGCGACTTATTAGACTCTTCAAAGTGAGTGTTTTTTTGCCTTAATATAGACTTGAAAGGTACCTTTACAGTTTGTCCACTTAATACATATTTTCCTCATGTTTTTCCTTTCGACGTGTATCCCCTCTCCAAAGCTTCGACAATCTACCTTGGCTATGGAAATCATTCCGTTTGCGGAGGAGGTAAATACTTGATAGTTATTCCCGATAAAAAAAAATCTTCCGATTGGACAAAACCATCAACAAAGCCATACTATCGCTTTGGATCCTCAGAAGGATAAACGGCAAAGCATGGGAGAATAATCCCAAACCGATCAGCTGGATTCATCAAACCGTGGTTAAATAAAAACCATTACGGATAGGTTGTCTGGTGGGACAGGGACTACAATTTACGGCCAGTGCAAAGTTGTCTATAATTCAGTGGATTTTGCGTGCGTGCACTATACCGTCGGGAGCCATGGAGACTATGCCGAATCTAACCCCTAGTCATATCTTGCTGGAAAGGGAGGTCAGGATGGTCTACTACAGACTCCTGGCGGTGGTGGCGATGGCACAAAACTGGATTTTTGAGTGAAATTAATGACCGCCACATTCTCGGCATGGTCTCAGATTCGCTAGTTCCCCAACAGCACATAAAAGTCATACAGTTTCCTCATTCCAGAAGAAAGAAACGAATGAAGGAAGGTAGATATTCCCCTCTTCCAAATAGATGGCTAGATAACTGAAAAAAGAGCAGGAGCGGGAGTATTCAGCAAGAAGACAAGAGTTGACAAATCAATAAACCTGGGAACTCTTGTCGCAATCTTCCAAGCAGAAATTATCGCTATAGAATTGGGAGCGATAGAGTTGTTTAATTTCCTTCTTGCTAACAGAACTATTAAGATCTCTTTAGAGGTCTGGCAGCCCTTAAAGCTCTGAGCTCCAACCGAGTTAATTCACAGCTGGTTTGGAACCATTGAAAGTTTATATGAGTACCTCGGTGCCCGGAACAAAGTTTTTTTTGATATGGGTTCCGGAAAAAGCGGTGTAGAGGACAATTAAAAAGTCTTCACGATCGCTTGAAGAAGAATAGACCATAGGACCAGAACCATTTCCTTGACATTGCTAAAAGCACTGCCAAAGTAATTATCTTCAACTGCACAACAAATATCGGACTGTCGATTCTGCATCGTAGAAAACGAATCTGCAGAGCAGGCATTCTCAATACCTATTCCGCCATGAAAAGAGCTAGCTTCCGGGTCTTTTGCTTTACCGGATATGAGCCTACTGACTGTATACAAGTTTTACCTAACTCAACCATGATGCGTTCATCAACAGGTGTGGTTTGTACGGTAAACTATAATTTAGACATGGGCCACAATAGAGTCACATATATGTCGCAGTGGAAGAGGTGATGCAAGATGCAATCATCCCATTTCTTTTCAACCTAACCCCCTCACCGCCTATAAGCTAAATTAAAAAACCAATTTGACTTTTGAAAGATTTCGCAGCAAACTGTATAGCCAATGTAATAGCACCATTACCTGAATAATTGTTATGGTAATCCATTGTTCTAGAAACTGCAACTCCACAAGCCACCAACATCAGAAGGGACATTCCCACTATAATGACACCTTTTAAAAATCTTGGTCTCTTTAAGTCCAAAACGTGGTACAGGTGTATAACCATGTAGGTCATGCAACAAAACGCAAAACAAGCATGAGCACTGGGAAAACCTTTTCTTCCATCCATCTGTCCATGGTACTCACCGTCGCACATGTCTATATCGGTACCGTATCTATTAAGGAAAGAATTATTTTATTACATCACTTGAAATATTGTATTTTTAATGAATAAAAGCTTAGAAAAAAGGCTTTTATATGGAAAATTGAATCTAGATTAGCATGTTGAAAGCATTTTTAACACGTACCCCTCAGGAAAACATCTCAAATAAAAGTTGGGTCTTGGTCTACCGACCGCTATTTTTAATGTGGCGACGAACAGCCCGGACATGCAGTAGGCCAATGTTAGACCGTAAATGCCGCTTACGATATCAGGAACAGTGTGTGGATTTTTTCTCAATGTGACAAACTGGAAAAAATAAATAATGAATGGGACAGCAACTATGATTGCGTACATATGGATTCTTGGAACTAAACTATCCACTGATGGATATCTGTAGTACCATAACTCGTCTTCATCGATGTGACGAACGTAGGGCATTCTTCCATCCAACCACCTGAAATAAATTTTAGGTTGTTATATGATAATCTAAAAATATCTAAATATTAGATATAAAATAGAATAGCTATATAGAATGTAGTATAATCAAAGGCCGCCTGCGCAAAGCGAAGGTACAAAAATAGAGTAATGGTAAATGAAAATAAAGTAGAGAAAAGGCATAAGAGCTGCAGTGAATGTGGATTTGGTACTTACACTACAAAAACCCACAGACCAATTCTAAATAAACCTTCAAGAAATAAGTGCAGAGTTGTAGTTTCTTTATCCATTTCGTTTCAATTATTTGACGTGTAAACCATGTGTTCTTTTTTACTTTTTAAAGCATATTTGACTTAGAAATTTTGAATATTTTTTTTATATTTTTGAAGTTATTGAAATTGTCAAATTTTAGGTTAAATTTCGCAGCTTACTGAGAAAAACTTATCGTGTGTAGAAAGAAGTGAATCACAGAACAGAACGGATGTTATAAAGTGGCGCTGGGAAACAGCGGTCAAGTCTACAAAATTAATTATAAAGACGAAACTGTAAAAAATAATACAGCTTTTCGTATGGGAAATACACATATAGATAACTTAATATTCATAGAAGTACCTAAATATACTTACTACATTGTAATTTAATATCAAATAATATACATGGGTGAAAAAAACGGTCGGTGCGAATGACAATTTGGACGCCAGACTATCAATATCGAGCATTCTACGTCACGTTACACACGGGCGTACATTATTTTTTATTATTAACTGGCTATTTTAATAATTATTATTATTGGAACATTTGTTTCAGCTGCATATTAATCAAAAATCATTTTTAAGTGATTTTCTTAAAATAAAAAATGTCGTAGTTGAATGTAATAAGTATTAAATTTAATTTTGATGTTCCTTTTTAGTCCATTTTGATACGCACGTGTGGGCACCATATAGTGTCAAATATTACCTCATGTGGCTTGATTTTGTTGATTGGCTTTGTTTTTTCATTTTAAGTGTTAGATTACAGAACGTCTGCAACTTTGCAGATTTGCAAATATGGCGGACTGCAAGTATCAAGTTTCCGTATTCCAAAAAATATCTGCAAAACAATACTAAACCCAAATCCATTACTATGTTAAAAAACTCGATAATCTGACACCATGAACTGTATTCAATCAAAAGGAACAGAAGACTTCATGGTTATTAAAAAAAAGTAAAGTAAAAAATTGACAATCTGCAAGTTTGTAGGATGTTCTAACATCCCAAAGTTACTACAGACGCAAAAAGTGAAAACACGTTTCTATAATGCCATGTTTCTTTTTTGCAACTGCAACCTGCAACTGATATTTGCAGATGTAAGTACGATTTGTAGATCTTCTGTAATGTCACCCTTAAGGGTGGATTTGAGTTTATTGTTGTTTGAGGTAATAAACCACAATAATTATTGATTATTATATTGATATTTGCATCTCGTAAGTCTGCCATATTTACAGATCTGCAAAGTTGCAGATGTTCTGTAATTTCAGCCTTAATATATAGTTCAGTGGGTCATCACTATGAAGACTATATAGTCTTCATATAGTCCTCACTGCGAGCCGCTTTTCGTTGATCATAACTTATGCCGCGTTTGAGAATCCACATCGGATGCATTTTTTACATCTCGAGCGTTTTTTTATCCACATCGGACACATCTGTCCCATTACATTTACGTATACTGAATCACGTGATCAAAGATTTTTTACATCTCAGATGCATCCGATGTGGATTCTCAAACGCAGCATATGAAGCCCCGTATATGTATATGGGTGAGCAATCTATATAAATATATCATTGACTCTGTCAAATTCACCATTTGTACACAATGAACAGGAGTGGGGTAGAAAGCCAATGTGCATATTGTATCAATAGAACAAGATGCGACTCTATGGGCGCAGCCATTTTTATTTCTCATCTCACTCAGGAGTATTTATGATAACCATTTTCTATTTCACATTGTTATTATTCAATCCACAAGCTGGTGGATCAGACAATAACAAAGTGAAATAGAAAATGGTTGTTATAAATACACCTGAGTGAGATGAAAAATAACCTCTCTTCGCCCATAGAGTCGCATCTCAAGCCTATTGACAAGCATTCTACTCCACTCCAGTTCATTGTTTGTACAGGGGGTGGGTGGCTCAGTGGTAGAGTCTCTGCCTGTGGATCCAAGGGTCCCAGGTTCGAATCTCACCGTTGGCCGGGATTTTTTTATTTAATTTAATTATTTTAAAATTAATTCTGATGCCTTGGTAGGATTCTCCACTCGACCATTCACTGTTGGGTTCTAATTCAGTGCTGTTCCTGAAGTGGCGCTGGGAAACAGTAACAAAGCCTACGCAGAACACACATGAATGAGAATTTAAAGCACAAACTTGAGACTGCATGGCATATTAGGTATATATAGGATATGATATAGGGGTCTATTCTGTAACAATTCCTTTATATTTAACGGCATTTAAAAATATTTTCTTTACTTCTGTCATTATTTAAACGGATCTTTGAAATACATTAGAGGACTATCTTAAAGAAATCTGTTTAAGTAATGACAAGTAAATTAACGAATACGAAAATATTTTGAAAGGCCGCCAATATTTTTAAAGGCCGTTAAATATAAAGGAATTGTTACCGAATAGACCCCACTATAGGCCATAAATCGAATAAAAAAACTATTTGTACAGGACAGGACCATGTCAAAGAGTATAGTTAAACCATGTGGACCAGGACCAATGAACTATTCTTTGACCAGGACAGTACCTTAAAATGCCTAATTAAATTTTCAATATATTTTAGTGTCCTTTTGAATTTTATGTTACCCAGCTGTTATATTCCAGCCCCGTAATGATATCCTTCAGTTCGTCGGTCCGTTGGATAGGCAACACCAAATACAGTATCCATATAGAAACATAGAAACCTAATAAATGATCTACCCCACTAATTAAAATTAAAAAAGATAGAGTATCTATATTTTGCATTCTATTTGATTAATGGTTTTATATAAATAAATATAAACATTTATTTATTATTTTCGTTGTTTTTATTAATCTTGTATCATGAAGGAAGGATAATAGAAAAGGGTATGGTCTATGTTGTGTACTGCACATAGACCATATCCTGTACTGCAGTAGGCTAGTCGGCCAGTAGGCACTACAGCAGTCCCCAAACAAGTTTTGAAACCTTTCTTTTAGAATATAGGGTTGCGCATTTTTACTTGTTTCCTTGTTTCGTTTGTTGATTTGATTAAAAATTATACCAACGAGGTAGATTTATTTATGCTTTCATATTGCCTGAGTGATCGTGCCTGAGTGATATATTTGTTTATCTAATATTGAAGTTTTTTCAATTTTCAGTTAATTGCGTCATAATCTTTACATTCACATTTGACATTGACAGTTGTGACGTCACCAAAGGTGATTGGCAAATGGCGAACTACTTTTCAAATTAACTTAACATTGTATAAATATGCAAGCGTTTTTATTAATGAAATGTATATAATATTTTTTCAACAAAATGAAAAAACATTGTTTAGTTTAATTGTAATAATAAAAAATTAACTAAATCCTCGCAATTATTGTTAGGGAAATTCATATTTTGAACTTGCCGCTTTATTGTAAATTATAGAGGGCAATAACATGAAAATTTGCGTTGTTTTTTGAGTGGAGGTTGTGTTGGTGAGTGAGAAGATTTGGGATAAAATTCCGGCTTCTCTGCATTAGAAGCCTATCCTGTAATTTAAAAATTTTATTCTTGGAAAAACAAATGAAACTAGAAGGAAATGGCTGACGAACAGGTTTGTTCTATGTTTGGTTAAAATTTTAATATTTATCCACTTTTAACTGGAGATTGTATCAGTTAATTTTGTATTACATCTTTAGTTAAATTTTGTTTGAATTTTTCATTATTTAGACAATTTTGTAAGGTTTCAATTGAGAAGTTTCCAACCAATGAAATTAAGTGATTGTTTTTTTAAAAAGTCATAACTACCTACCAATCCTTAATTAAAATGCACAAATTATATGTATTGTCATAAGTTAATTATTGCAATCGGTTTTGTATGTCACAGGAGATAAGGCAACTGGAGCTCTTCTGCAAACAGTTGTATGAATCCCAAGACACAAGTGTAAGAGAAGATGCAGAAAAGACTTTAGTAATATTTCAAACAGGCCCAGATGCACTCACAAAGTGCCAAGTTCTTCTGGAAAGAGGAGATTCCTCTTATGCTCAGCTACTGGCAGCTACCACCCTGACCAAATTGGTATCTCGTTCTGCACATGGTTTGAGTTTACAGCAAAGAGTAGATATAAGGAATTATGTACTAAATTATCTGGCTACCAGACCAAAATTACCCAATTTCGTACTTCAAGCTCTAGTTACTTTGTTCGCAAGGATAACAAAATTGGGATGGTTCGATTCTCACAAGGATGAATTTGTATTTAGAAATGTTGTAGCCGATATTGGAAAATTCTTGCAAGTAAGTTTAATTTTAATTTCACATTTGCGATTTTAATTTTCAATTCTCTAAACCAAAACAGGTTTTAATTGAACAATTACACTTTTATTTGGTTGCAAATTTTTTGATATTTTAAATTTAGATTAAATAAAAATATGGATGTTTAGACATGCTATGAGTAATTTACTTTATCTTTTGAGTACTTTTTATTTTATCTATTAAGTACTATTTTTTATATTTAACTAGTATAAATATGTACAGAAAATGTTGATAAAATATTTTTTCCTTTCTTCCTATTCTTATATAGGCCCATTCAAAGTTCAAAAAACATGCTAAACATTAATGTAGGTATATTTCTTGGTATATCTAAATTGTCCAGTGCTGCAAGTTGTTCATTCTATTTATTAAATATAGCTTTCCACAAAATCAAATCTAACAAAAACACAGTACAGTAGAATTGTTATTTTTTAATGTTTTTAGATATAAAAGTACTTATATAAATAATATAACAACTTCTGTTGATATGTAACATCCATGGATATAGAAACTCATGTGAATATTAGGGAATAATAGAGAGTTATTGCAAGTTCACTTAAGGTCAGTCACTATTAGTGCCACTCTTATTTTGGCATCTAGGTATGCCTTCGAAAACTGACTGTATTAAAGATTGTGCCTGTCCTTAATTGTGGATGTTTAAGGGCAGCAGATAGTGGCGACTTTATAGCTTTCGGGTGTGCTTGCTGACATTTGTATCCGTTCGAAGTTTTTTAATATTAAATATTTAATATAATCGTCATCTAGACCTTCTAAAATTATAATTTCTAATGCCTGTTCAATATTATGTACTATTATGGGCAACAAAAAAGATGAACTGTATAGAGAAAGTAAAAGTTGAAAAGTCTTTTGGTAGGTAGAGAGGGGGTAAACGTCAAACCACGTCGGGCGGCTCCGAGAATTTCACAGTAATGTTTACCTGCCAGTGTCGTTTCATAGAATAAGTAATTTTAAATTGTTATCGGCGGAACCGGACAATCGCATGTATTTATGGATTATAAATAATTATTAAACATGTATTATAATATTCAAATTATAATTTTACAAAATTTCAGCAGCTATTCACAATTTATTAAACTATTTACTCGAAATTGTTATTAACATCTATAAAATAATTTTGTACGCCAATGTATCGCGTCCACTTCGGTGAGATCCGGTGCCAACCTGTCAATTTATGTGTATAAAGTGGGAGAACTGGCAAAAGCATTTCCAACTTTTACTTTTGTTTTAATTTGAAATTTTTAAAATGAGGTTACGTTACAAATATGTATATGTCAAAATTTCAGGTTTGCAATGTCTTATTTTAGCATGGAATTTATTTGCCTATAATTACGTTGTCACTGTTAGTGGCTGACGTTATAGAAATTTGCAATATCTTTCTAGTGATAAGAATAAAGATTTCTATTCATCCAGTTTTATAGAACTGAGTTTATATTCTCTATAACTTGAATGGTTAATTATAAATTATTGAAAATAATTACCAACTTAAAAGATCTTGGGAGTTTATCTTAATAATCATATAACTTCCAAACATCATGTTTTAATATCATCATCATCCCTAATGTTAGTCTTATATAATATATTGCTCTTTTATTTTTTTGTTGTACCTTGCTATGATTCAATGGTGCTTATTGCTTATTATACAGTACAATTCTTCCCTTCTAAGCATAAAGGTGTTGTATCTGCATTTTTAGCTATATTGGAGGTAATATCTTAGAAGGGCAAAATTGAATGAGTTGAGAAAATTCTGTTTTATCTATTATCTTCTAATCATTCAGAAATTTTTTAATTCATACCTACATAATTTTTTTTTATTCCTGCTCTGTAATTGGGCTTGCCTCATAGAAATAATATAGAAGACCAATATAAATATAAAATTTAAGCAGAAATTGAAACCTACTGTGCATAAAAACACATCTCTGTGCCTGACATTGCAAAATAGTGTGTCTAGAAGCATGCATGACTTGTCCCTGTAGTGTTGCCAAGTATATTAAACATACCTAACAGAAAAGAATTTTAAATTAATTTATTTTTAAACATATGATTTAAACAGTTTATATCTACGAAATATCGCCACAAAATAACTTATAAACATTTAAATAATCAACTACATAATAATATTTATGTGTAATTACATTCCCAAAAATATATACAAATGTTCAACAAGCGATTCACCTACAAATTCAATATTGACCTGGTAATAGCACTAAAATCCGGTGTTTCAAGGCTATATGACACTGCCCTTACAGGACCGTTTGTAGTTTATAATTACATGATGAAAGTGACATTTTATTTTTAGTTTTGTGTAGTATTTAGTTAAAATCTAGGTACAATAAAAGGCATTTTTACACTGGCTAATGAAAATGTAATCAATGTATTTAGCAGCTGTTATATTTACAAGATTTATGTCTGGAAATCTAAACCTACCTAAGAATTATAATTATGTAAATAGAGAGCTATATATTTATATACAGGCTGCCCAGCGACGGGGAGACATTATCGATATCTGACAAAACAATGAATGATTTTTTGTTAAAAATTGTTAAAAAATAGTAAGCAGGTTATGATCTTTCCATCCAAAATATTTTGACAGTTCTGTTATTTCCGTTTTAATTTAAATGAGATGCGACTTCTATTATTTCTGATAGCGATGGAACATTAAATGTTGCTTATTTGGAATATATACCTTTACACAACGCTCATGACGTCAGAAACCGTGTTTCAGTCGGGTATAATTTAAAATAAAGAATTTTAAAATGAACCCTATTAAATTGTACCTTTACCTAATATTTATGGCATCACTGGCCGAGTTTGCATCGGGTATATTTTTAAATGTAGAAACTGAAAATTAACCCTATTAAATACCTTTACTTAACATTTGTGACGTCACTGGCGAAATTGGTATGGTATACTTTCAAATGCGGGTTTTAAGGAATTTTAAAACATAAACCCGATCTCAACGAACTTAGAAACTCTTCGGTCACTCGATATTTTAATCGGTACTTTCTCTTCGCTTTTTGGCTGGCACAACAATTATTTACATTTCTTCATTCCTTACCGTGTGCGAACCAGTACGGTTTAAAGAAATTTTATAAAACCTACTTTAAAAATAAAGATATTAATGATTTTCTCATGGATCGCATCTTCAGATCTTGACTAAATGTTTATAGAACTATTCCTTTTCTAACAAAAAGAGAATCATAGAAATCGGGCAACGTGGTAAAGAATTATCGCTCAACATTCTGTATCTGTAAGTGTGGAGGGTGGGTTACCCCCATGACACTTAGGCCTCATTAGGCCCATTGTGCATCCTCCTGAGATGATAGATAGATACATACATAGTAAAAATATTTCAACGAATTGAGAATATCCTCCCATTTTGAAGTATGTTAAAAAAATTGTTAATAAAGTGCAAAGTAGGGCGTGAACATATATTATAAAGTATATAAAATGATAGATAAAGCCAGTTTAGAAGGTATTATACATAAACTGGAAATATTTTGAATCGGAAGAATTTGCTATGCGATTTAGAATGAAAGCTGATCAAAATAAAACACATGAACGACACGCTGTTATTGACGACTTTCTTTAAACGTTTTCTAGTTTTCCGAAAACTAACTGGATAGTTCGAAAATCATTTCCGTCGTTAAAGCGCCTCTTGTTCCGACAAAGGTACACGCCTTTCAACATTCATCATTCAATAAAAAAAGTGTTATATACAAAACGCTTCGTATTGTAAGGCCATAATATATTTAGAAATCAAAAGAGTCATATAAACAAAAAAACCATATAAGTGAGATAACTACCAAATTAATGATTTACAAGTTTATTCTTATTATCTATAAAATAGGTTTGCAATGTGCTGATGTGTAATGTTATCATTGACTAAAAACTTTAAATCTTTGTATTAAATTGATCGAAAACAATCCATAAATTGGTTTAGCTATATAGAATGTTTCTAGTAAACAGCGACTAATTTTTATTATGGAACTGAAAGACCCTTTTAAAAGGGTTCAAAATAAAATATATACCAAATAAATGTAGTAGTATTTTTTAATTTATATTGAAAATGGTAACATGAAAGGTTTCTGTCTAAATGTAAGTAACGACTCATAGTCTCGGCTGACAAAATGTAAAAAAATATCGAACATAATATTCCTGTGCGAAAAGCAACTGCCTCCGTATTTTCCACTCCCCAGATTAAATTTAGTTGTAGCAAATGATACTTTATCAAATAAGATGTCAAATCACAAGCAAACTCTCGTGACTACAGTACTCATGATTGCCGAAAATTAACTAATTCATATTTTATGCCATATCTTTCTTAATAAGGACTTTCAGAACCATATTTACCTTACTTGAATTTTTTTCATCGTTTTCTATATAGAATCATCTCTAAAAATGTATGACTGAAACATCATGTAAACTATTTGTTCGATCAATAAAAAACTTGCACCGGTCCTGTTCGAGCCAGCACCGTTATACGTATGAGCTCCGACACACTTTTTTCTCCTTATGGTTTCATTTTTGATATATTGAATCGGCTTTCTATACTATTTCTATGGCTTGCCTGTAGAACAGTGCAGTAAATAATTGAAATGTTTTGACCTATTGGGTAAGTTTTATAAACTATAAATGGGTTTTAAAAAAGTCAAGTACATAATTTGACACTGCTACATATAATTGACATGTCATGTATCTAATAACCACAGAATCGATGAGCGAGTGATAATTTTAACTTTTTTGTTTTATTAAGTATGTTTGTGTCCTATTTTATATATTTTAAGCTAAAAGAAAATTATAGTTTGTTTTATGTATTTATTAAATATATATTTTTAACAATAACATTGTGTTTTATTTCCAAAGTCTGTACACTAGTATATTTGTAACTTTCTCGATGTAATCACATATTCTAAAGAACTAAACCATCGTACCATCGTAACTGTTTTCTAGGGTTCGGTAGAACATTGCATGATAGGAGTGCAGCTGCTGTCGCAACTCACTTGTGAGATGAACCAAATATCCGAAGTGGAAGCCAATAGATCGCTCACCAAACACCGCAAGATCGCATCCTCGTTTCGGGACACACAACTCTTCGAAATATTTAGGCTCTCTTGTACGCTGCTCGGCAACGCCCGGGAGAATTGCAAAAATTTGAATTTTAATGATGAGAGCCAGCATGGCTTGATGACTCAGCTGTTGAGGTTGGCCCAAAATTGCCTCACTTTCGATTTCATAGGTAGGTGTGATTCTTTAACTATATGAACAAACATTTTATTATTAGTCTATATCATCAATCCATAAAAAAGTTCTGCTTGCTAAAAAAATACACTGTTCAAACTTTACATCTCATATAAAAGGTGAAAATTGGACAATTTGAAGATTGATCCTAGAAATAGTGAATCTAATTTTTCACAGACATGACCCGTGTCGGTTATGGCATACTTTAGTTTTTTGTGGATAACTTTTTATTATCACAACTTTTACAATGTGTTTATTTTAAGGTACATCTACTGATGAATCGTCTGATGATTTATGCACCGTACAAATACCGACCAGTTGGAGACCAGCATTCCTCGACTTTACCACACTAAAATTGTTTTTTGACCTCTACCATTCGTTACCCAACACTCTGTCATCATTAGCCTTGTCATGTTTAGTTCAAATCGCTTCCGTCAGACGATCCTTATTCAGCAATACAGAAAGAGCGAAATTTTTGACGCATCTGGTGAACGGCGTCAAACATATTTTGCAAAATCCTCAAGGCTTGAGCGATCCCGCGAACTACCACGAGTTCTGTAGGCTGTTAGCTAGGCTCAAGTCCAATTATCAGCTGGGGGAGTTGGTGATGGTGGATAATTACCCCGAAGCGATACAGCTTATAGCTAAGTTTACTGTTCAAAGCTTGCAGGTATGGAAAATAATAGTATATGAAATTTCCTCCCACCATTCAATTTTCATCCTTGCCTCGTTCTGCTCCTTCCATTTTCTTATCCCATAAACCTTACATTTAGAACTCCCACTATCTTTTTTTCACCCACTTTTTCTTTGTTACCTAAAAGACATTGTTTCCTTATGGTAAATGGCTTTTAGTCAAAAACTTTTTAATTTGATCACGGACCTATTAGCGGTTTATTTATTTTATTTATTCACGGGCCTTGTCCACTTTCGATGATGGTGGGTGAGGTTTTCCGGGTTTTCCTCACCTGTAAGTCAAATGGCACCATCAATCATCTTTAAGTCGCCCCGGAGCGCCACGGCAAATAATAATAATAATAGCCGTCCCTTCCCCTACACAAGTCGTTCAGTCGACTTCAGGGGTTGAAATTCACTCGTAAGGGGGTGAATTAGGGAGAGTATTATTATCATTATAGTACAAGTTACAAATAAAAACAAAAAAACCTCAAATAGAGTTAATCTAAATAATATGTCATAATAATGATAAACTAAAAACTAACAACAAAAATCATAAATATATTAACATGTACATAATCGAAACAATATTAAGACTAGGGAATTTAAGTTGCAGTAAGTTTTAACACCCTCACAAAATTATGCTTGAATTAAAAAATTCTAGACTATAAGCACAAGCATTAGCGCTTCGTGAAACTCTAGGCATGAATGAATTGGTTCTCATGTAGGGCTGATGAAAACTGTTTATTGATCTTGTGGCTTCTAGTTAGAACTGCCAACACCATACTTGAAATCAATGTAGGGCAATCAACCATATTAATGAGCTTAAAAAATAATTTTAGATTTGCCTGATCTCTTCTTATTCTCAAAAGTTGGTAAGGAGAATGTCTCTTGCAGTGCCGCAAAATCATAGAAATAGTCATCTATCCGTGGAATATTTGATTTAAATGCTAAGTAGCTAAGAAATTTTCTCTGAACCTGTTCTAATCTATGAATGTGACAAGTATACTGGAGGTTCCAGACTGAAGAGCAAGCAATATTCTAGCAGAGGCCTAACAAGACTACAGTACAATAACCTGATAGCATTAATACTTGTAAAGTCAGATGTGTTTCTCTTTATAAACCCAAGCATACCAAGTGCTCTGGGTACTATTGTGTCAATGTGATTGACAAATGAGAGCGTGAAGTCCATAATAACACCCAGATCTCGAATGTTTGCAACTTGGGACACTGGTGTACCCTTGATATTATATTGATAATGAATCCTGTTGATCTTCCTAGTAAAGGATATCGAGTGACACTTAGTGATGTTTAGGTCCATAGCATTATTCTCGCACCACTCATCAAGCCTAGCCAGATTAGACTGAAGTTTGCTAAAATTCTCAAGAGATGAAATTGCTAGGTAGAGCACTTTAGGTCATCAGGAAAACATAAAAATTTGGCAAATTTGAAACATTCTGAGATATCATTTATAAATAATAAAAATAACAGAGGTCCCAAATGGGACCCTTGGGGGACTCCAGATGGATTGGGAATGTTTTTAGATCTGTAATTATTCAATTTATAAATTTGGAATCTTTCAGATAAATAACACTCGCCAGCTAGTAATAGCTACTATCTTTTCAAACAACTTTGGAATGGAACTAAGATTACAGATGGGTCTATATTTAAATATGTATGCTCTGTTACCAGACGTAATAATAGCTGTAAGATAGCTCACTTTCCAGAAATCTGGGAATATGCCCGAAGCTAGAGACTTATTAAATATAATGTGAAGTGGCCGAGAGAGAACAAAACTACAAAATCTGAGAACAGAAGGGGGATACCATTAGGTCATGGTCCCTTGGTAATGTCGATACTAGCCATCTCTTCATAAATGGTTGATATATGAATAACATACTCAGATATAGGGGGTTATGATTGACAACCTCTGTTATTTTTAACAGGTCTGTTATTTTATAAATACACAGAAATATCAACCTGTTCATAAATAACGTGTCTGTTAAAAATAACATTACTTGTCCATCCTAACCCCTATAGAAAGGTGATTAAATGACGGTTTACTTTGAGGATCAATATTCTTATCAGTATATACTGACTGGAAGTATATGGTACTTCTATCTTCGAACACAAAAAGGTCCATTTCAAAAAATATCCTTAATAAATTACGCTATATGGCTATAAATGATTTTGTAGGCTAGGGAATTTATTTTTTGTACACTTAGTATTCTGGAATTTTTTCATTTAGGGGACTTTATGACACGTGAGTCCAAACTTTAAGACATTGTGATATGAATGTGAATAACTTTTGACTGGGAACTGAAGCTTTCTATACTATCTTACAATAAATCAGTGATTATTCACTGATTGTGGATTGTTAGTGTCAAGTCTAGCACTGATTAAATCATTGATCAACTTGACACTGGAAAACAGTGAATGTACAATTGTTAATTAAGACTTTTTCAGAAATATAAGCCAGACGATGTATTAAACTGTAAATAGATTTTAATTGTTTGCAATTTTATACGCTGTGTTCAATTATTATCCACTTGTCCTAATTTTTTTAGAAAGTATATTTCTTACTACTTCGTTAATAATTATAATATGCACTGTTTTTGATTAGTCAGCATTTCAAATTTTTGTTAAATAACGTATTTTATAAACCCATGAACGGATGCAAAAAGGGTGAGGGATGAGGGAAGGGTGTAGTGACTGTTGCCTCAGGACGTCAATTATCCTAGAGAGACAGCACGGAAAAAACTGTACCAGAGATAAAATTCAGCCGAATCGACCGAAAGCCATTTACCATAGTAAGAAGTATGGCATCATGTCCATTACTAATAACGAATGTCGACATATTATGTATTACCAATTATTAAATAATAAAATTACTAATATAACTTGTCACTGCATATTAATGTTTCAATCCTATAGATGTGGCAGTTTGCCCCAAACAGCGTCCATTATCTTCTAAGCCTGTGGCAGCGTATGGTTGCATCAGTGCCCTATGTTAAAGCCACGGAACCCCACCTACTCGAAACCTATACTCCCGAAGTGACCAACGCTTATATCACCTCTCGATTGGAATCCGTCACCGTGGTTGTCAGGGAAGGTTTAGAAGATCCTTTGGACGATCTAGGAATGGTCCAACAACAGTTGGAACAGCTCTCCGTCATCGGTAGATGCGAATATCAAAAGACCTGTATGCTTCTCGTGCAGCTGTTCGACCAAGCTGTCAGAAGTTACTCGGAGTTGCTGGGAAATCCTAGTCAGAGAATGGAAATTACTGTTCAAGAAGGTAAATAACCGAAAAACTAATTAATTTAGATATACCGAAATTCGTCATTAATAGGCAGTAGAAAAATGTCAGGAATGTGTAAGAAAGTTGTCAAAATATATTGAGAGAAGAATTCCTTTTATTATACAAATTATGCAAATAAAATGTTTAAAAGTAGATATTTGTTGCTTAACACTATAATATACGTAAGATCATTTATCTCTGAGGTAAATTATGATACTTAAATTTTCAATACTGTATTTAATGCTTTTTTAATAAAATCAGATCCAATATGTAGGTAAATCATTTTACATCTGTGTTAACCTATCTGGTTCAACTTGTACTGCGTTGTCATATGTCTGTTATTCTTTTTCATTTTTAAACATAACGTGCACTAAGAATTAGAAATACATAGTCGTATTCATAGGCGTGGCACGTTGTTTCTAATAAAGATCCATGTGGTGGTGTATATGGTAACAGGTAGATCACGTTCTTTTTTATTATGTTTTTAAAAATGAATCGGGAGGTGCCAAGTTATAGTTACTTTTCTACGAAACGCTTTTAGTTTTCGGAAGCTTAATATAACAATGTAAAGGATGGTATTACCGAACATTTTCCAGTTTATACAGTAGATGTGGCTTTAAAATTTAACGCTCAACTTGCCTCAATGAAATATTAAATAAAAAAGTTACAGGGTGTCAAAGTTGAAACACTTTTTTTTTTTCAATTTGAGCATATAAATATTTTATTCGATAAATGATATAGTACCTAACCGTGTGGATACCAATATCTACCACATAAACTTATTTTTTCGTAATCTTCACGCTAAATAGGGCGCTAAAACAATTTTGAAACGCGTTTTGTGGAGAAAGAAGCAAAAAGTGTGTAATACTCTTCACAAGAAAGTAGAACTATGGTAGAATTGTTAAATTTATACCTTATTCATTGTTAACTGAATATATTTTATCAAAACAAAGTAAGAAAATTCTATTTTACATCGTTTTTATAGTGTACAAGATAACAATAATTAAATTAGGAAAATTGTCTATTCTTTCTTACCACGTTGGAATTGTTGTGAAAATGAACATTGAAAAAAATTATTATTAATATGACATATTGCTCATTCCTCTAATAAAATTTAAAACTATAAACAAAACCATATTCCTTGCCAAAAATAATAAACTTCTGTCAAATTTGTCAAAAATTATAAAGATATTTTGAAATTATTATCAAAAATGCGAAAAAAAGATTCTTACTTTGGAACCTGAAGAGAGAACTGTATGTACTGTCGAAGGAGACATATACCGGTTGCTGCCACTATTTTGTGTGCCTGATTGACGAATGAAGAAATATCAAGGTAAGATGTCAAATAAATTGTTTATCTACCTAATTTATTTCTATTAAAAATTGTTCAAACTAAGAATTAGCCCTTTTGACATTTTTTACTGCCTATAATTTGTGGACTTCAACTATAGTCTCCGCCACATGTAGTTTTTAAAAGGCATTCTAATAACGTTTTTGATTTTAGGTCAGTTAACGTGGCTGGTATACATAATAAGTTCAGCAATAGGAGGTAGAGTATCGTTTAACAGTAACGAGGAGCATGACACGATGGATGGTGAGCTGGTGTGCAGAGTGTTGCAGCTGATGAACTTGACGGATTCCAGATTGGTACAGGGCGGCTGTGAAAAATTGGAATTGGCCATGTTGAGTTTCTTCGAAGCATTTAGAAAGATATATGTCGGCGATCAAGTACAGAAAAATTCCAAAGTTTACAGAAGGCTGTCTGAAGCGTTGGGGCTCAATGACGAAGCGACTGTTCTTAGCGTTTTTATTCGGAAAATGTAAGTTTTGCAAATTTCTCAGTGATCTAATCTCGTAATCTTGACCTGATGAGCCTTAATAGTTTTATTTTTGTATTTCCAGAATTACCAACCTAAAATATTGGGGCCGTAGTGAACAAATAATCAGCAAAACCTTGCAATTACTGAATGACCTGTCAGTGGGATACAGCTGCGTTCGGAAACTCGTCAAACTAGACGAAGTGCAGTTCATGTTGAACAATCACACGAGCGAACATTTCCCATTTCTTGGCAATTCGGTCGCGGTAACTGAAATGCGATGTAGGTCGATGTTTTATACGTCTCTCGGTAGATTGTTGATGGTGGATTTGGGCGAAGACGAAGACAGGTTTCATACGTTTATGTTGCCTTTGACGGGTAAGTCTTTTTTTACTAAATACCATATTTCTGCAAAACAAATAATACAAGATGTTATTGAAATACCCACAACAGATGTGAAAGTTGACAAAGTATCATACATTGGGGCATTTGTAGATCTTAACTAATTATTAAGAAAAGCTAAATATAATTTTCCTGTAAACATTCCAATTTTCATTCTACAGGGTGATAAAGTTAATTTCATAAATACATAATTTTCTAAATATCTTCCCTTACAGTAAAGACTTTTAACTTACCACCATCATTTTTTGAAGGGTTGTTGTGACTCTTTATCAATCCCAATAATGCAATTTTTCCAAAAATTATTTGATAATTGAATACTTCCCTCTGCTTGGAATTTTTCTCACCTTATGCCAGTTTACAAGAAATATACCTTTCATTTGACGAAAAACGAAAGCCTAAGCGGAAAAAAAAAATTCTTCATGAAAGTTTCGCCTATGTATTGACAAGATAAGAGTTCTTTCCCCATATTTTTTGCTTTTAAATTAACAAAAATATAGCAATTAACAAATAGTGATGACATAGTTTTACAGAAAAGCAAGCATTGAACGCAAAGTCTGTAAACTCTCTATGCGTCTCTCTCAGTGCTGAAATATATTCAATATGTTTGACTCTCTTACATTATTTTATACAGGGATTATTGATTTTTCCGCTATGAAGGTGAATAATGTTTTATGATTTTTTAAGGAAAATAAAAATAATAAAATATAAAACTATTTATTGTATACAGTATAGATTATAAACAGTAAGGCTATTGCTTTGCAGAATACAATAAATTCCTAATAAAACAAAATAATTAGAAGTATATAAACCCTAAATTAATAATATTAAAATATATAAGTACAAGACTTGCAAACTAATCATAATCGGATCAGCACACGAATCAACATTTTTCAAAATATTAGCGGCTGAGGTCAAACTATTTTTGCAGTTTTCTGTGCCATACAGGCGCAGGAACCGATGCAGCCAATATTTTTTCCTACATTTGCAAATTTTGCTTCCACAGTCTAGAACAGAATAATACTGTTAAAATATTGTACATTTATAAAAATTGTCTGTGAATAGTACCTTTTTTGCATTTGCGGTATAAGTTCTGTTATGTCTGGTGGCAGGCCGAACAGAGACTCAAGAGTGGGTATCAGACTTCCATTTTGATCTACTTTCCATCCATACTTTTCAACATTAGGAACTGCATCTGCAACTTTAAAGAGCTTATCCAAATATGTTGCTGGTAAAAACATCTTAATGTAATCTTAGAATAAAAAATAAATTAATAAGACTAGAACAATTGTATCATTGCAATCAATATTGCAGCGTGAATGTCCCTAATTTTTGGCTGAAAATATGTGCAATAAGATATGAGTATCAGCTTCTTCGTGATTTAAATTTAAGAAAACTTTTTTTGATGGTTCAAAATTCGTCCCATATTTATTGATATTCGCGAATCCACCACTAGTTACAAATTGAATATTCTTTTGCTGAATGGAATTTTCAAGAAGTTGCTCTGACAGAAAATTTGTTAAATATCGAATAAATGAACAAGTTCCATTGTTCTGGAAGTGGAATATTGGATCTGCCAATTTCTATATCAGTTGATTTCTGGGATCCTCTCTTTTTACGTGTTGTATTTTTCTTTATCATGATTAAATACCACATCTATCCTTTGCACATTAAATTTATTTCTAGAAATACTGTTTACAAGTATATTAGCATATTCTTTAAATGATATGCTACTTTTGGACTTTCCCAAACCTTGAACTATTGCCATCCCATCAAAAATGTAAAAAGTTTTGCCAGAGTCAATAAGTGCAGGTAAGTCTTTGTGAGTAATGCCATATTGCTCTAAAATATTTCCCAATTAACCCTTATTTGTGGAGTGCCGAGATACCCATTTACTGTTAGAGACATCAGAGAGGCTGTCAACTCAAACTTAAATATTTCGGCATGATTATTGCTTCTGCCCATATCCTTTGCTTATAAAATATTTTAAAGAAACAGTTCACCATGCAAGTATTGAGAAGTCATTAAATGAAAACTTACAACTTACCCAAATATATTCAGGCATTCATCTGTAACAGGATGAATGTAGATATAATAAAAACGCAAAATTGTCTATATTTCTTCCCAATTTTTTAGGTACTTTAATATGTAACACATACACATGAATTTTTTAGTAAAAACAGAGAAGTTTTATAATATACAAATGAAAAAATCTTAGCATATCAATAATGTAATAAAAATAGTTAAGATCTACAAGTCCCCCAGTTTACAGTCCTTTATTCTAAAATTTATATGATTTAATTCCAAACTTTTATCCTATTTGTAAATCGTTCAAATGTATACGAAGAATAATTAGTTATAACAAATATAATTTGATCATTTCAATAATAATGTTGAAATCGTTCATTAAAAAGCTCTAAAAATAACAGTACATTTCAATTTGCCTCTCAAAAACTACAGAATTATAGACATTCACAAAGAGCATGAACTCTCAAGTAGAGGTGCGAACAGAGAACTGCAACTACTGTTAGATCGGCAGGTTAGCAAGCAGGGTAGTAGTTGAAATCGATGACCTTAGGTCATATACTTCAATGGCGTATATTCCTTACTTAATTACTCTTTAGAATAGAATAGAATTTATTCGTCAATAAAGTATTTTTTTTTACATTTTTACAATGTTTAAAAAAACTTATCAGACTAGTCAGCTCATATACAGTACGTCCATACAAAAAACAGAAAAAACAAAAACACCATTCACACTGTCCAATTCATAAAAGTTTAAAATTCTAGAGCTAAGATAATATATAATATACAGAAAGCTAACATAAAAGGCAATTAAAATTAGGTAAAATATATTTTAATTTCAATTATTTTATTTAAATATTTTTTTCATATACTAAGAAAGTCTAAATAGTAAATAATAATCTGTTTTAATATCTACATGTATTTCAATATCATCCTGTATAAAGGTTGCCTATTTAACCTCTCAAACCGTTATCAACGACACCTCATCACAAGTTGGCTGCATTTATTCGTTTATTTGTTTTAGCATCATTCGAAAGTATAGGAACTTTGCTGGCCTCGGCCGATTCGCCTTTATTTGCTTCGGATGAAGCGAAAAAAGCTCTCATTGGTTTAGCTAGAGATTTGCGAGGATTGGCTTTCTCTTTCAATACCAAAACTTCTTATATGATGCTTTTCGATTGGATGTATCCTTTAAAACAAAATTAATACATAATAATCATCAGAAGGTAAAAGGTTAACCTCGTCCTGAAACAACCTTGCGACCTTAAATATTTGGTTTAAATCAAATTAAATTTGGAACTGTAAAATTTTAAACTTCTAGAAACTTACTATTAGGAATTTTGTTAATTAGTAACACATTTGAACGATAAATAATATAAAAAGTGATGTTCCTTAATTCTGCCACAGTTATCCAAATTATACTCCGATATTACTTAGGGCTATTGAATTGTGGTATCACGATCCTCAAGTAACCACACCAGTGTTGAAACTGTTCGCTGAATTAGTACAAAATAGGTCGCAAAGGCTGCAGTTTGACGTCTCGTCCCCGAATGGTATATTATTATTTAGGGAAGCTAGTAAAATTATATGTAGTTACGGTAAGTCGATTCATTTGCCATCCAAGCTAAGATGTTCTTGAATTCTATTTTTAATATTTGTACCCAACTGCCCAACGTAACCGTTAATTCTTATACAAATGCGTTTTACGCTTTTTTAGGTAGTAGAATATTAAATGTAGAAGTACCCAAAGAGCAAACCTATCCGCTGAAACTGAAGGGCATCTCAATTTGTTTTTCGATGCTCAAGGCCGCTTTATGCGGCAGTTACGTCAACTTCGGCGTATTCCGGTTGTATGGCGATGAAGCTTTAGATAACGCCTTGAATATTTTTGTTAAGTTGTTGCTGTCAATTTCCCAGTCTGATTTATTGGTAAGGGTTTTTTTTTATTTATTTATAAAACCACTCTGCTAATATACTAATTCAGAACGGGCAATCTCGCCCCTTGAAATGATTCATTATTTTAAAATATGAAACTCTAATATATAATTTATTATTTTAGGATTACCCCAAGCTTTCGCAAACGTACTACGTCCTGTTGGAGTGCTTGGCGCAGGATCACATGAGTTTTCTGTCGACGTTGGAGCCGCAAGTATTCCTGTACATATTGTCGTCGATATCCGAAGGATTAACCGCCTTAGGTGGGCACCTAAATCATTTTACAGGTCCGTGCAGATCAGGGACACAGCAAAAGGCAAAGCAAATGACAAATTTAGTCAGAACTTCAATGCAGACCACACGTGTTCGTTTTTAATGTTTGGTTGGCATGGTAGATTTTTGCATGTTACTGAACACAACCACTTTTTTACTCGCTAGTGGTGAGCACGGAACTGCTAATACGTCAGTTTCCACTGTGATTTTAAGAAAGTTGGGATAAAGGAATGTCTAAAAATAAAAAAATTGTCATTATCATGCTAGGTTATAAAGTATGGAAATTTTGTTTATGCAGTATACACCGTATAACTATAAGGTGAACCAACTAGCATTTAAAACAAAACGTGGCTAAAATTGATCAGGGGTACGAGTAAAAATCCGCTAGTGTATTTTACCTGATTTTCAGTTGTTTACGAACTGTCATAAATTGACGTTTATATCAATTAATATATGTTTATTGTCAAAGCTACAACAACTTATATACAAACACTTATAAATATGACCACACAACATGAATAAAACAATTAAAAAATGTAAAAAACCGTTAAATATAAAATTAAAGTTAATTAAAAATATAACGTTCAAACAGTCTCAACAGTTTAAAAATCATTGTAAAATTTCGTCAAAGCCATAATATGCTTTTGTTACCAAAATATTCTTAAGCATTCTTTTAAAATTAATTGTTTCCGTTGATTTAATATTATTTGGCAACTTACTGTAAATTTTAAGCCAATTATAAATAAAAGAGCCTTTCACCAGTTCAAATCTGAGTATGGGTAACCATATGTTGTCAACTTGTCGCGTTAAATGAGCGTTAGTATTGGCATAGCTCGATTTGTTTTTATGTATGATACAAGTAGTCTCAATTTGCACGATTGCACTTCTGACAGGTTAAAAATTAATCTCCATTTTTATTTGCCGTAAATACACTAGCGAAGCTAGCAGATTTTTACTTATACCCAGATCAATTTTAGCCATTTTGCTAGGGCACAACTTTTCTGTGCTTTTATAAATTGCAAAGCACTTTTAGATTGTTATGCCGTCATCAATGCTCTACATACAAATAAGTCATAGTCAATAATCGATGAAAATTATGTTTTGAGTGTGTAATTACTTTTCAACTAGTTACAAGGTGTTCCAAATTTCAATAAATTGTAAGCTAACAAACATTATAGTAAACAAAATAACAAGGTGCCTAAAATGTGTGCTTATTACATTAGAAAATGTTTTTTGGGTAATTATTTCATTCCAAAATGCACGAGGGAGTCAAAAGTCTGACAACCATTGACATTTTACAAAGACTTTAACATGCTGTCAAAGTCAAATTCGTTAAAGTAATTTATAATATGAAAAAACAAAGGACGCTTATAAGTGACTGCAAAACTTTAGAAAGAAGTGGCAGAGCAAGCAAAGAACAAATTGAAATTTACTTATCTAATACAGGGTGTTATGTTTGATATAACCGTGCTGTTTTAATCTTCTATTTAAGGGAACATAATTAAGATCTATTTAATTGTACTTATGTATTCAAGCATAGGTTATTGTTTAATAATTATTTTCCAATGTGTAAATGTACCAAAAAAATCTAGTCTTGAATTTTTTTGAGCTTTCTATTAGGGCTAAACTTAAGCTTATGCAATATGTAGTTTTGTAGTCTCTATAAGTGTCATATGTCTTTCACACTTCATAGATAATTTTCATCGATTTTTGACTATTACTTGCAGGTAGAGCACTGAATATGGTAAAATAGACGAAAGCGGTTTGCAATTTTTATAAATAAACTAATTTACATGAAAGACAACAGTCTTCTTTGATTAATGTGGTACTAAACAAATTTACTATTTTATGTCAAACGAAATCAAATGATTTTCTGTCAGATGTTACTCTTTCTCAAGTATTCCTTCCTTGAAAAAGGGTTTATAGAACAGAAAAGTTGACGAGGATACCTCACATAAGGAAGACCTCATGTCTCGACTATAAATTCCATCCTAAATAACTATGCTATACGGAGTTTTCTCGCAATTGTAAAAAGCCTACTTTACAAAATTTGGTATTTCTACTATACTTGCTCGCTATATTATTTAATTTGGTTTACTTCGAGGTGTCGTCAAAAGGACTATAGCTGCATCAGATGGAGATTCGCAAAATTCCAGGGGCCAAATTGTCTTTGACAAAACTTACCGTAACTAGGAACAATTTCAGCTTGGAACTTCCAGATGAAAAATTTTCGGATAGCCAAATAAAATTCCAAATAGATATTTTTTCCTCACACCTTCTCATTTGCTGTCAAAAGTGGTTGTGGGTGCATTGTCCGATGGTCTGCATTGACGTATGTGTTGTACAGTATGATTTTTGACACGTTAGCGCCTTTGTGATGCACGTACTTTCATGCCATGCGTTTTCTTTGAATGAAAAATAGAAAACTATACTTTATAAATAATTTTTTTCACATGTTTCATAGTTAGATTGACATGTTTTCTTCCGTTTTCATCAGAATAAGTTTCTGGCATTTTAGTTTACAGCTTTTTATATATTGCACTCTGCATAGAAAATCATTTTTCACGCTAGTACAATTAGATCGCTTGGATATTCTGCAAATGCTTCAATTTGTAAACTATCTTAAAATGTGACGTTTATAAGGTAAGTTTTTAATCTATTCCGAGAAGATATTTGAAAATTACATTGATTTGCCAATAGGATTGTATTTTTTCACAATTTAAGCAATTTTAGCAATTATCGAAATTCAATTAAGCTTTGCCGCCTCCACCCATCTTTATCATTTTTTGTTTCCATATATTTTCTTAAAAAGGTCCTTTTCAAATTAATTACTTTTCTCCATTTTTTTATCTTTTGAAATGTTCCTGATTCGGCTGTCACCTTAATTTTGTATTTCAATATTTACTTTGACTAATCATAATATATTTATTTTCTTATCCATTCTTAAAAGTTTTCGTACGATTTTTTTATCTTTTACTGTCTTTTAATATCCAGTTTTTTCTCCAGCAAATAGCAGTACTGCAAGTAATTCTATTTGTATAGTCTTAATAATACCAGTATCACATGTGACCAAATTTATGTCAGTTTACTAAAAGAAGGTAACAATAACGTCAGCAGTAACCCCAAAAGAATACCATTGCCGTATTTGACAATTAAATTGTCTTAAAATTAAAAAAAAAATGCCATTCTCATTGAGTTTCTTGTTTTTTCCAATTTAAGGTTCAGGTATCAGTCATTCCAAACAAAAGGACTGTCAGTGGGAAGGGTTGGTATATCTAAAGAGTTGTTACATCTACAACACATGAGAAATCATGAATAATGGATTAAAGTCAAATATTTTATATTCGCCGCAATGAAAATGATATTTAAAAAAAAAAAACGCAACCGCCTTAGATATACGAGCCCTTCCACCCAGCAGCCATTTTTTGACAGATCGTTGGAATGCCTAATTATTAAAAGATGCAGACATATAATATGTTGTTTGCCAAAATAAATTGTAATTATTGGCTAAAGCTAACAATAATTGACAACCCGTCAACGATGGTGCTGCTATTAATGCATGAAACAACATAACAGAAAATCTACAATTTCATTTAATATAAAGTACATCATAGAAACTCACAATAAATACATAACCAATTTTGTTAAAATCCTCTCTAAAAATTTCAATGTTTTTATCTGCAAATGTCAAAATTCCTGTATACAAATGCCAAAGGAGTTTTGTCCAGTTATGTCATATGTCAATAGACTTGACATTTTCTATGTCAAAATCGATACACAAAATGTTTGAGACCACGTTTTGTACGTAATGCCTTTATATATTCTCTTAATAATCCCTTCTCTTGGTGTTAACTTGTCAGTACGTGGTTTCTCATTTATTTAAAAAAAAATGATATTGTCTGCTGCTGTATAAATGTCTCTGACTGTACACTACACATAACTTAGTTAATAGATAAAGATAACTTTGTTTTAACACATTTATTTATTATGTAAGTTAAAATGTAAGAAAACAGCTTGTTGACGTGAAATTTACATGGTTGTCGGATTATAAGGTAATGATGCTGAATTTTTCCTGCTTGTACAAATGTGTAGACTGTTTGCTTTCACAAATCATATTTGTACCTGATTCGCTTCACGCACATTTTTATTTTTTTTTATTTTTGTTTCATCGCCTTGCTCTCCGACTTCATAATTATTTCAAAATTAGTGTTGCATATTAGAAATCATGAGTACGTTTTCACGACATTCTAAAGAAAGACATTTGTCCAATAACGGTAGTTCGCAAAACCACCAGGGTGTTACGAGCTTTATAAAGGGGGGTTGTGACAAAAATATTATGGCGAACTTTTAAATCTTAAACATTGTTACACCTTGAATAAACCTGTTGAGTATTGTATCGTTTGTTTATTTTAAACAACAGTTTATTTGTTAATAATTTATTTGAACACCTATTTTAAAACAATACTATTCTAATTTATATATTTCGAAAGTCTTTAAATTGTTTACTATTTATCTTCACAACTCTTCGTATTCGACTGACTGGCCCGTGTTCTTCCACCAATATTTATATACACATTGAAAATTCTGGTGAATTCCAGAATTCTCTAGCCAAAAACTACAATCAGTATCACGTACGTTCTGGAAGGAGATCGAAAGTGCCCACATCAGTGGCGTTACATACGTTGAGTCTAATTATGTTTGATATTCGGACAAGTGGAGCCTCAAAGGCCAAAAAAGACGTAGAGGGACTTGGAGGAATAAAGCATGACTGAAATAGTTGGAATGGCTCGCATTACAGTATTTTAAAAGAAAATTAGCAATTAATGTGATTGGAATGGACTGTATAATAGTTTTCAGGTTTGTTGTGGGGGTAGATACGACACCAACTTAAATCCTTTTTTATTGATTAATTCGTGTAAACAACTAAAGTTAACACGAAAACAAAATGGCACAATACGGACGTTGCTTGCTGTTAACGTGTCGCCACACAATAACCAGAGATATCACTTTTAATTCAATTAATTTGACGATATAAAAAAACCGGCCGGGTGACGCCGATAAAAGCGGGAAAAATCACAAAACGACGAACACGCCCTTTTGAGTAAAGATCAATGCCGAGTTGATGAGAGTGGATACCGGTAAGAGAGAACTTCCAGGGTTGGTCGGAGTTACGTTACGAACAGCCAATCGGATGTAACATGATGTATTGATTGCATATCAGATGCATTTTAGCAATTATATTACGAGAGATGAGAGCAAAAAGTATTTGAATTCAGTGTCTAGCCCGGCGTTAGGAGAAAGAGAAGTAAAACATGATTTGAATTATGTTGGGTTATTTTCCAACACTTCACTTATGTCAGTTTTGAATGAATATAGTAAAATGGGTGTTTAGGCATCATTTGGAGTTCGTTACAGATTTGCGAGATCTAGACAAGCACATACAGTGGCAGATTTGTTGCTGTCGATAGCTATTTCTACAAGATCGATGCAAGTGTACCACAGATACATTTGGCCTTAAAATTGTTCCCATTACTTAATCTCAATAACCTATTTTCAGCCAGTACTATCCCTAGCCATAGCTTTGAAGACAACACTCTGTATGTTAGTGTTCAGTCATCCAAACTAATATCGTCTTTCGAATTTTCTAGACTTTTTATTTTATACTTATATTTGTCGTGAACTCGTACTCTATATATTTTTGCACATACAAAATATATGTTTTTGTGCTTGGTGTAGATAGAATCAATGTTTTTTATAGCTTTAAAATTATACATTTGTATGTTATACACCAAAGATCTTGAAACTCTATTTTCTTTTATACAAATACATGTATTAAGTCTTTCTTATTTAAATAATTCTTACTAGAATACCTACATAAAGTCATACGTTTTATATTATGTAACTATAGAACATTTTTGTTATCAGTTAATTCTATATCATATCTGTTTTATTTATTCGATTTTTTTTCAGATACGATGGTCTGTACGGGGTGCTGCGCGACTCTTGATCATATAGTCACTTATTTATTTAAACAATTAACGCAAAAAGGTACGTTCTACATTTATATTTTTAGGTTTAGGTCCCGTGAATGGACGTTCAGACACTTCTTTGGCGAGTTTATCAGCCTTTTCATTTTCTATAATATACTTATACCGATACCCCTTTTTATAATTAAAAATCTATCATAGCTAACTGAGGAGAAAAAGTTATTTATATCAATGTACCTACATAATTTTATTTTCACTAATCATTACAAACCGAAATTTCGTTTGAAAAATCTGTATTAGTATCCGTATTTTAGTATATTTTGTATTTTCCAGTTTATCCAGGAAAAGAGCAACGCGTCGGCATGGCGCCGAACAGTGATATGTTCCTTAAAGTGCTGGAAATGCACCCGGAAATCCTTCAGCAAATCCTTAGTACCGTACTAAACGTGATAATGTTCGATGATTGTCGAAACCAGTGGTCGATGTCCCGTCCACTCCTAGGACTCATTTTACTCAACGAGGAGTATTTCAACCAAATGCGTGAGAGCATCATCAGGAGTCAACCGCCCGACAAGCAAGCGGCCATGGCGCAATGGTTCGAGAACCTTATGGATGGAATTGAAAGGAATTTATTAACAAAAAATAGAGATAGGTAAGTTGTAGTGTTGGCGCCCAACGTGGGGCATGAAAACTAATTACACACTTATTTTGTAAAATCCAATAGCGCACCTTAAAACTTTTTATTCTCTTTATAACCTGCCTGTATTTATATTTCAGGTTTACCCAAAATTTGTCAATGTTCAGAAGAGACATCAACGACTCGTTGAAAGGGCCCAATGTAAATACTTCTTCAGTTAGTGATATGATGACTTCATAGTGACTTAAGAGTAGCACCTAAAAAAAGATATGTGAGGTTATGTGCTGTTGTATGTATTGTGAAATATTGTTATTTTTAGGTACACTTTGCATTTATTTTATTTGAATATAAGTGTCTGCAGGCGAAAGTGTGTAATCTTATTTTTTTTTTTGTTATTGCTAGGTGTGTGTTGCAGATGATTGATTTTTTATAAGTTATTGAGTATTGAAGAGAAATAAATAAATGCAATGATTATTTATGACTTTTTTTTGATTTTAAAGAGTAGAGTTTGGCAATTGTCAAAATTGGACAGCATGTCGTGTTTGTTAAAAATTACATTTTTATTAGAAGAAATGTAATTTTAAGCCTTGTTTATTTCTTAACATTTGCTAAAAAAGCACTTTGAGAACAGTACTGTCAGGGTAATTAAAATTTAAAGATTAACTCCAGAAGAACTACATGAACTCCGATGAGCTACAAAAACTGTTTGGTTAGTGGTAAAACTTTTTGTTTTTATTATCGTTGCATTTTATGTGCTCTTTTTTTTTAATTTAAATTTGCTAAGTAACCCCACCAATGTAAACCACCTGCAAATATTAAATATAAAATAAATGAAAACAAGAAATTGTATAAGCTATGTGTAACAAAATAAAACGACCAACCATTTTCCTTCCGAAAACAACTACTTTGGCTAATATCGCAACTTCTTAGCCTTAATACTGATGAAACCAGTCCAAAAATGACGATCTCCTTAGTAAACAAAGGTACGAGTCTTTAAATGTATATGTTTGCTGTTTTATTTAGATATAATTCAATACCTGTTGTGGTATTAGACAAAGCAGTTGTTTTATTTTGTGGCGCATGGCTTAGATAATTTCTTCTCATTTATTTTACATTTGAGTTTGAAATTAGTTATTTTCCTTTCTTTTTATTGATAATGTAACGATAGTTTAATTTATAGTTTTTTTTTTATTTAAAAACACTATTTACAATTTATTTATGACGTACTAATTAATTTATATAGTCCAATACTTTATTTTCAACTACTCGTCCGCCGATAAGTCGCGCTATTTATACCAAGCCAATTCTGAACTCGTAGTTTCTAGACGCTCCCGAAAATTACATCTCTATGACTCAACGGCCACTCACCACCCGTTCTGGCAGTTTCTCGAAGTGTCAGCGGCAGACCTAGAAGATTCCGTCGTCTCGAGCATGAGTCGTGTGGCAGACTTGAAAGTCGCTTGCTTAGACAGGGTTGACTCCGCGTCACAATAAATCTGATTTTATTGGCATATGAAAATTACAAAATAAACAAAAATATAGAAATTGTTAAAAATGATTTGCCAAAAGGCAGAGTTCAGATTTGCCTAAGCAAAATATAAAAGCTGCTCTTCCACTCAACCTCAATAACTTCTTGAAAACAATTTTACTAAAATTATAACTAAAATAAAACTAATTAAAATACATATATGATATTTTTAAAAACCCTTGTAATAAGCTCAAATTTCCACATTTCCAACATATCCCATTCTGGCCTTTAATACTTATGGGAATGAAAGTATGTAGAATTTTACATTAATTAATTAATTAGGTAAATTAATTTGAATAATTAGAAGTGATTATTCATTTTGATATTGATCATGACATATCTGGTTTCTACTTACATAGGCGGGTGAGTAAAATTTTATTATTTTATAGTGCTTTCGTATATAGGTGAATACATTAATTTTTAGCCAAAATATCAATTTGAAAGGAAATTCCCGAAATAATAATTCTTTAACAACGTGTCCGATTTCAATGATTCTTTTTTTGTTAGAAAGGGGGTACTTCAGAAGTGGTCCCATATAAATTTGGTCAAAATCTAATAATTGGGTCCATGAGAAAATCCTCAAGCTCTTCATGTTTTATGTATGTTTAGCGATAATGCTTTACCACCTTGTCTGATTTATATGATTCTTTTTTTTTGTTAGTAAGGGGTACCTCAGGGATGGTCCCATATAAATTTGGTTAAGATGTGGTGATGGCATCTGCACGATTGTGAAGTAGGTTTTTTAACTTTTTAATTTCTAATACTTTTGGTTCCACTGACAATTACAGTGACAGTAGACTTGTTTATTATTTTTGAGTGCATTTTGCTTACCTAAATGATATAGTTTTTGATATAGATATATTCCTAAAGTAGGTAGATAACGTGCATTAAGTATACAATCGTTTAGTAATCTTTAAACTATTTTTAATGACCTGCAAACAATATTAAGAAACAAACTAAATACGGTAAAAAGGTTTGTCAATGATGTTTTTGTTAAGAAGTTAACTTTGAGTGGAACCAAAATTACTTCACGTTAATATGGCGTATTTCCTTAAAAATATATATTTTGACTAAAATTAGTACTTTACAAAAGCCCTGCATGGGGGGATTAATATTTTTTTTATTGGAGTATTTGCTTTGTTTTTCTCGTTTAATACGTTTTTCAAGAACATGATCTACGTAATGTTGAATCTTCTATTTGACAATGTTTTAGAATGCATATTATAAAGTGCAAAATAATGAATGAGATTGTCATGAAAGTCGCAGTGTTGATAACTTTTAGACAAAAATTACCGATGCTTGGCAAAAACCACCTGACTTGTAATTGCAAATCATACAATAATTAAGGCTACAGTTTCACTGTATTTTAACTATAAGAAGCAAGGGTTCACCATTTCTGAGTGTATTTAAATTCCGCTAAATGTATTAAAATGAATCTTCTACCAGCTTAACGTATAAAGTTTGGAGAATGAAATCTACTTTTTATTTGTCCTGTTTATATACTGAATTTAAAAAAAAATAATTTCATTCTACATATTTTTCCAGGTATCCAGCCAAATAATTTCTAAATTTTATTGGGTATTTTTCAAATCTAAGCGGAGTTACGATTAAGAAATATTTGAGAAATTTGTTAAAAGTAGATATTTTCTCTGAATACCTGTAATTGTCTAGTACATCTATTTTTAGGTAACCATATTAACACGTTGGCTGCCGTGCATACCCAACTTTCCCATCGCGCCATGTGCATTCATATTCACAAGCAGCGCATGATTTCTGGCTACGTATCTATAAAATATGCATATGAACCGTGCATTTCTTATGGGGAATCTATTGGCTAGGCGTGGAATTAACAATATTTAAGTTAGTCTGGTAATATATTCCTATTTAGGATTTCCGTTCATGAAGGATAATAAATAGTATATTATTTCTGCAGTCAACGTGTTTTAAATTCTTTTCCGTTTATCTATTGTTTAATTTGTGGTTAGTTATTAATATTTCAAAAATACTGATTTTTCTCATTGATTGACCGAAAATGCACACGTAATTTTTATTATTAATTGAAAATAGTACTGTAATTCTGAATTGGTAAAAAAAGGGAAAATGAAAATATAAATTACGACTCTACAAATAAAGTGAAATTTTGATATTCAATTTCATTTTTTTTTACAAAAACATAGATAGAATTATTACGCCATCTATTGGACAAAAGAACTATTAAATATGGAATACTGCTCCATCTATTGAACAAAAGGACTCTTAAATATGACATATAAATGACATCTATCATTAGTGTTACGAATATTGGAGTGTGCTACTGTGGCCTTAATATTCATATATTCTCAATAAATATTAAATTATACCATTTTCCGAAAAAAACCCTAAAGACTCCAAAAAAATAATACACAAACTTAGACTAATAACGTCACTAGAAGTGTTTTTATCACGAAACGCTCACTTTTGTTGTTTTTGCCAATGGTCCACCATTTAATGTCATGTGATTTGGATTACCTAAGTTTTGAATGTATGACGCAAAATGGCTTATGTAATAATAAAAGTACAAAAATTATTACTATTTCTATCTGATATTACAAAAAAAACAAATTTTTTGTTTATTTTGATTTTATAAGCCATAACGCCGCCATTGGTGTAATAATTTAAGTGGTTTCACTTTAATCAATAAATGTTTTTTATCAAGTTAATCAAAAATATTTGTAGATAACAGGTGAGCTTGTATGATAAACATTTCAAATAATCCAGTTTACTCTTTGAAAAAGGTAGGAAAATTATCATAGTATTTTCTTAGTTACATTATCGTTGTACATTCAATTTTTTTTTTTTTTTCAGGTACATAAATGTGAGCTACTTCTATACTATTTATAGTATCTGTATTAACTCAAAATTTGAGATGTGTAAAACAAACATTAAACTTCTAGAAACGAATAGTCGATGGATAAAGTATTTTGCCATGATTTCATAGAAAAATAAACAATGTGAAATATAAAACGTAAAACAAAAATGACAAAATATATTTTTCTGTTAAAATTAATCGTTGTAGCTGTATGTGTTATTTACATCAAATATGCAATTTCAATTTTTCAACGAGTGCCAAACACCCAAGAAATACGAACGACTTATTCCGATTTAGAAAAAGATCTTTGTTTAGATGAAGGAATTAAGAGGAATATCACAATGGGCGGAAGTATGAGATGTCCAAAAAATGGTATTGTAACAGTAGTTCAAGGGGGTCGATTAGGCAACCAAATATGGGAGTACGCATCTGTTGTTGCTGTTGCTAAAGTGACCGGTTTGCAACCGTACGTACCTGGATGTATCAAATCAACATTGGAACCGTTATTTCAAAATTTGTCAGTACCGTTGTTGGACGAAATTGGTCATTGTACAGTGCAAATATCCAAATATATACGTTACATGGAAGAATACAATCCTAAAAGACATAACACTATAATTTTAAAGAAATATAACGTACAACCAGAGTTAATAGCTAAATATATTCACGATATTATTCAAGAACTTTCCATTAAAAAGGGTTTATTGGAAGAAAGCCAAAAAATACTACATTCTGTCACAAAATATTTTAATAAAACATTTGATACATTCATAGGTGTTCACGTTAGAAGAACTGACTACATCCCACATATACGACAAATGTACAGAGTGAAACCAGCTTACATAGATTTTTATAAGTCAGCAATAGATTATTTTAGCGAGAAGAACCCAAATTCCGTTTTTGTTGTCGTAACAGACGATCCCATATGGTGTCAAAAACATTTCAAAACAATGTCAAATGTTTTCGTTATTAGCAAACTGTTACAGAATAGTACGCCTGAATTGGATATGGCCATTTTAGCGTCCTGCAATCATACCATCATCGATTACGGCACGTTTGGAGAGTGGGGGGCTTTGTTGGCCGGCGGTGAAACTATTTTTTATAAAATTAACGGAAATTATACTTCAGAGAGATTAAGTAAGGTTATGTCGAAATGGCATCCCTTAAACTAGGAAATAGTGGGACAATATGCGACCATTTGACACCAAATGTTAAACCTAGATCTGACTCAAGGGCAGCTCCGATATTAAAATTTTTATACAATCCATTAGCCTTTTATTTAGGGTGACCATATGCACTGAATTTCTAGGTGGGCCTCAGCGGATTATTCAGAGGAAATCTAAGACATATAATTAATAATAAAAACATATAAATAATTTCTGCGAAAATAGATAAATAACCCAATTTTATAATAAATGTTTAATATACTGAGTGACAATGACATATCACTGCCACGTTAAAACCTCTGAACAGGTTATGACTAAGATGCCGGTATATCCGATCACTAAATAAAATTTTGAAGCTTCGCCAATCAGATCTTACCTTTTACTGAGGCCCTTCCTATGGTGCCTCAGTATTGCATTCGTGCAGACGAAAAAATTTTCTTACCCCCATTTTTAAAAACTTTTTTTCATGTTTCCGATCATTCCGAGTCCGAAAATGCAAAAAAAAAATTCGTCTGGTCGTCTGATAACCTAGAACGAAAGTTCTGATTGTTTTGAATAATTACTTCTTACTTATGTTATTTTTATTTTATAAATATCAGTCATGTACTGAACATAATTCTGAACTGAAAGCCAATTTATTTCTTTTAACATAGTTGCAATACTCATACTTCTGTCCTTTATTAATATTATATAAACAGGCGAAGTAAGGAGCCCAAATATTTTACATGAGCAGGATTAAGAGGTAAAGGGGCCAATTATTATTGGATAAATTGCTCGAACAAGTTTGTAAACCCTAATCAAAAGGCGATATAGAATGGTTTTAAAAATCAAGGCTTATGGAAATTATCACATGGTTTAACCTAATTAATGCCAATGCTTCACAAACCAAAAAATTCAACGTCCTAATACTACTATCGGCTTTCGGTCTTTCGTTCCAAGTTAAATTTCTCGTTTTTGTTACGCTACGAGTTTAGCCTTGTGAGCCTCAGTCTCGATAAGGTGGGAACCACCATTTTAGCGTCTCTCGAATTGATATTTGTTATCCTGGCTTCCTGAAGCAGACTTCTCTTATTGGGCATACACGCACCGACTCTGAAAGTTGTGGACTGTATTTTAAGGGCTGGTATTTGGATGTACCGGGAAGGTTTTGAGAGTGAGTACCGTACTACAATTGTAACACAAGCATTTCTACTTTACGGTAGTTTAAGGTTCAAACGACAAATCGTTTTGAATGGCAGTGACCTTCGACTACTTAACTAATAATAAGGCAGTACCCTTTTGGCGAAATATAATTAATAAAACTAATGAGAATAAAAGCGGAATATTACCTTTCATACTGGATGATAATTACTTTAAATTGAAATAAGTGAAGGTAACAATTTCCTTTATTTAAGAAATTATGTATGTAACACATAATTTTAAATTGACCATTTTACTCAAACAAAATGGCCGACTTCCGGTTTTACAAATACCATTTAGTTTGATCTTTAAAATGGACCACACCCTGTATATATATATATATTTTTTTTTTGAGATAGAAATCCATTAACTGTAAAATAATGCTAATAGCCTCAAATAACTCCAAATAAAAGCTATTTTAGCAACTGAGTTAAAAATAAATCTAAAATGTGTTTTTTACCAAAATCTTACTGTTTGTTTATTCGCTCTGTGTGAAGTCATGGTAGGGCAAGCAAAAGCGATATTAGCGCTAGGCAGATAATTCGTGCATTTTAGGGCGATATTAAGTAATTTTGGCGTATCAAATTACGTATATATTTTACTTACTTTTTTTGAAAAAATAGTTAAAAGCAATACAATGATTACCATTTTTATCAAAAATGATACTGTCAATACACGCAAAAACGCCCTTTAGTACATATTTTAGTTGGTGCTGCCGTCGCGAACATTTGGCAACACTGCCGTGTCCAAAAACCAAATATATAGGGTGGCCCATTTAAAATTCAAACCTAATGTCACATCCGGTAAAACCGGAAGTCAGTAATTTTGTTTAAGTATAAGTGTCTATTCGAAAATATGATTGATGTGTAACACCACTGTCACTAAACTTTACTGCGATAAGATATTCGGCATTTTCAAGGCTTTAATGAATGAAAATATGAACAGTTTATCTTTAAAGTTTGATAAATTATTCTTTAAATTATATTATGATCAAACTTAATCGTTTATTATTTTATAATTTATCTATAAAATTTGTTCAATTTGGTTTATTGTTAAAAATGTAATAAAAGCCCCATATTTAAATTAAATTACCTTTTCCTTAAGTAAAAATAAGGTAAATAAAATTACGGGTACAAAAAAAAAAAAATAAGTAACAATTAAAAAGACATTAGGTTTGAGAGTTTAAATGAGTATTTGCAAAGTTTATATTTTCATGTTTGTACCCCAAATCGTACGAAGAGGGATGCAATCTATTGGAAAAAATTTTATCATACATAATTATAATTAATTAATAATCATATTTACTGTTCGTAGTCCTTTGGAAAAGTAAATAATTTAATCCTTGGCCCGTTTTGGACGAACAAGAACGGTATGCACAAAAATATCCAGATCCAGACATTCTATTACAACACAAAGAAACACCAAAAAATATCACTTAACAGCTCACAGACTAAACACAACTTGGACTGACTTTGACAGATAACATGATTTTGAGTGATACACAACTTATTTTCGCACATGCGCGTATCAAAACGGTACACTGAAAATACCAAGCTATCGCTTCTCCTTGATTGGTATTCTCGGGTTCTATCTCCTATCAGTAAGTACCAATGTTTCTAAATCACCTCCTTTGCTTAATATGTGTAACTTAAGTGAATGATACCTTAGATATGTTCCATTGATGTCTTTATAGCCTCAAGTATAAAGATTTTAAGTCCGTGTATTGTTTATCTATTCTCACTTTTACCCAAAAAATTATATTATTAATAAATTATAGTATTAAATATAGAGTATATAAATTACAAACCAACAATTATTTATTTATTTAAATAGTAATAAAATCCTAAATAATAATAATAAATTAATTTAAATACATAAATATTAAAAACAATTAAAAATTACTCCTCACATATACATAAATGGTTAGAAAAATCTGATGGAGAAGTAATCCATTCTACATTTAGTCTGTTAGCAGATCTTGTTACTCTAGGAATAAAAGAGTGAGAACCATAATTTGTTCTATGAAAAGGTTGAGAGAATGTATTAATATTCCTAGTTACTCTAGAGGGTACAGAAAATCCAATTTGGGATAACAAGTATGGACAATCGGCAGATGAGTTAATAATGTTAAACAATATTTTAAGATCCCTTTGGTTTCTTCTGCTCAGAAGGGTCTCAAGATGACAAAGTGTGTGTAATTCGTCATAATTATATCTGAAGTTGACCGGGACAATACCCGATTTAAATGCAACAATGCGTAAAAATTTTCTTTGAACCTGTTGTGTATTATGGATTAGATATACATAAAAAGGATTCCATACAGAAGAAGCATATTCAATATAAGGTCTAACTAAGGCACAATAAAGAATCTTTAAACACATCACATTATGAAAATCAGAAGTAGTTCTTCTAAGGAAACCCAACATTCTTAATGCTTTATTAACTGAGGCCGTTATATGAGTTTGAAAAGAAAGGGTGGAGTCTAATATCACACCCAAATCTTTTACCTCTGTAATAGTATCCAGTGTTATGTCATTGATTTTATAGATATATTCAATAGGACTATGTTTTCTGTTGAAATTGATTGCATGACATTTACTTGTATTTAATTCCATTCCATTAGTACTACACCATTATATCAAGTAGTTATTGTAGAAAGCTAGGTTTCTTTAATACTGAGAACTGAATCTAGTGGATTTAAATTATTGTATTTGTCCTACTTACTTGTTAACGCACCTACTAGTTCTTGTACTTTATGAAGGCTTTTTTCCATCTGCGTATTTGGTAACGTCTAAAAATTCATAATTTCAAGTCTAATGCATTAAGATCCAAGTGATCACTTCGAAAAACCGGAACGAACTGAGCTCCGCTTTTCAATTCATTGCGCATGAGCTTGGCGGCTTCAGCTATATCTGTCGTAGAGTAATAATTATTCAAGCAATGAAACACATTTTGTAAATAAAATAATATATTAGTACAGACAAAGGTCAAAATAAATCACAATATAATAATATATTATTCTAGATAAAAATTTCGTTTGAACAAACCACACCGAGTAACTTAATTATAATTAATTAGAAAATATTTTCGTATCACATTTTCATTTTACTGAATATTATCAGCTTTAGTCTTCCAATATAAAGATCATGAGGGCGACACACTCACAAAGAGTTTACCATAAAATATCTTAATAGTTAAGTGGAATTTAAAATAACATATTTATAAATATATCTGGTAATTTTTTTTTAATTTTGACGTTTTGTTCATTAAAAATAATGCCACACGTTGGGCGCCAAAATAGTTTGTTCGGGTTTGAGTGAAATAATGAAGGTTTATTCTCTTAGATTTGTCAAATTATTTATTTAAAAAAAAAGCTGCCTCCAAAACCTTTAACCAAAAATATTTCCGTATTGTACAATTAAATTAAAGACGTTTTCTTATTTATTAAAAAAGTTTATGGTAAATACTTATAGGTGCATCTTTTCATTAACATTTAATAAATAAAACAAAAATTGTATAATATCCTAAAAAATGGTATCTTACATGGGTATATGTACACAAAAATGAACACATTTTTTATATCTGCGAGATATTTTCGAACTTTTTCCAACGATTTTTCCATGAAAATAATATTTTTTTAATTTTTTTATAAAAAACAGACTTCCTTTTTCTAGTAATATTTTATTTCTACTTATAATTTAAATATTATAAGTTTGCCCTTTATCACAAAAATCATTTTATACAATTAACATTAACAACAATACCTGTATTGTTGTTTTTTAACATAAAAAAATAACTAAGTCAAATTTTATTCAAATCTATTTCAGTCTCGACTTAGCCGTTTGGTGTTCATTGTCGAAAATATCTCGAAAGTGTCAATTTTTAAAGTAATCGAGAGGTAGAATTTTTAATAATTCTATTATTAACGGTTTTATTTTTATTTCCATTACTATTTATCATATCCTATTAATATTGCGTATTAATTTTTTTATTTAAACAGGAAATGAGTTCTCAGGAGCAAGTTGGAACTATACAAAATGTCTTAAAACACGAAACAGCCAAACTCTGTCAACGTCAATAATGTCATTAATCGTCAGACATTGTCTTTTAACATTTGACAGATTTTGTAACCTCAAAAATTTATATTTTATTGTAAAACCTTCAACTATTATTTATTTGAAGAACAACAATTAACAGAACTAGAGTTACTATTGCAATTTTTTTCTGATATTACAACTATCTAACCCAAGGGAACAGTGAATGTGATAAATCAACAGTCATTGCTCCTGTGAAGAAATGTATATTTTATCTTTTGCTTCGAAAATCCGTCATTTCAAGATCCTTCAATTTATTCATTACAGATGTTCTTAAAGCACCTCACACACCGTTACCATCATTCAAGATATTCTAATGACAGTTTTAGACTATTTCGCAGCTGTTTATAGGTTTGTTCGTAGAGTAATATGCAACCCTTTCCAACGGAACAGCGCATGTGTATTGAATATTTTGCTTTCGTAGAAGAATCACTGATAGTTTTCAATTATTGGTTTGGCGTTCGTAAAAACAAATGAAGTGATTGCCAACTGATTGGGAACGGTTGGGAAAATCTCTGACTATTCACCAGATTTTAAATCCGGGGAATGCACACATGAAATATTTTTAATAACCTAGAATTAGACATTTGTTTGGCTTGAAATTAATGTCTGTTTTTGTGTTTATCATTCATTCATGCTTATGTTGATTTGATTAGTTGTTTTTTATGAGTGTAATTAATACAGACAAAATTTAATAAATGATAAAACCACAAAGCCCTACCATCCATTATTTTGATAAAATATCAGCCTTTAACTTTACAACAGGTAATAAAAGTAAAATATATTGATAAAATGGGGTGCAATTCATAAACACATACGTGGTTATTCTGTAACACATACAACATCAAACTTCAATTAATTTATTCTTTTTTTTGTCCGTTCGTTAAATCTGTATTAAACTCACGAGAATAGGAAGAAAAGAATCCACAACAGTACAAAATGCGTTCGCAGAGCATAAAAATTACATTAAATCCCAAACCGTTGGAAATCGTGCATGCGCATCATTAAAGAATCACCAACTATTTGAAACTGTCTCTACAAATAAACCTAATGGCACTGCAGTTACTCTTTAGAATCAAAACAATTTGAGATACTTCATAGCTATGCTGTACTTCAAGCTCAATCTTTACTCATTCAGTCCAGATCGTTTTTCACTTAGAACCACCTTAAACCCTTAGAACCACCTCTCAAATAACGATTTAACAAGCAAAATCATCGGATATACGCCTTAAATTCACAGAGCGAGACCTCAACAATAATGAGACGCAGAAAGTTTGCTGCAAATGCTTTTATCAAAAATTTTACCTCCGATACCTAGTTATTTGCTCTCTTGACAACTGCACTGTTTCCTCGCCGGCGTTAAGCAGCGCAAAGCGTGACACAGCATCCCGCAAACGAATTCTTTGAAGGTTTTGGTCGGTTGTAGCATCAGCCATTGCTCCGGAAATCACCTGAAAATCAATCCTATTTTAGCTGAAAGATATCAGCGTTTTCTAAAGAAGTTGGTAGTCTGACAGTTTGATCCCGATCCGAAATTTCGTTGGAACAAACTTGTAATAGCCTTGATATGTATAACAACGTAACTATTTATTTTTGTTTATACATACCTAACTTCGGTGTCAGTGCTGGCGGGACACTCTTCCGGCTTGACGATTTGGTAGGTGATGAAATATTCCGGATACGCTTGTTCGCCCCTATAGACGACGTACTCGGGAAAGTTGAGACCTCCGGCTGACGGACGACCGGCGACGGAATGATGACCGGGAGGCGCGTGCGCCATCTTCATTGCACTGAATTGAAGGAACGATTTGCCTAACGTTACGCGGCACAATAACAGATGCCTGAAATAAAAGTTTTGTAATTCAAACGGGAAACCAATTAAGTTGTTGCTACCACTTACCTATGACAAGCATAACAACTCCTATCCTTATGCGCGGGACATCCGGTTCCTCCACCAATTCCATAAACGTACTGATTACTTTTGGACGAATGCTCGGCGAAATAAATGCCCGCACCGAACATACCTCCGATGTAAGCGTGCCTTTCGTCGAAGCCCTTTTGGACGATGGCGTTGATGAAGGGCGATCCGTGAAACAGCATCCTCTCGCACGGTTGGTTGCTGTTTTCCTCGGCGACTTCTTTTCGTCGATGCGTGTACCTCTCCCACAATTTTTTGTTCTGGACTTTTTGGATCTTTAATAAAACGTATCAATATTATTGGAAAAAAAATAGCTGATGGAAAAACTACGAAAGCTAAAATTCACAACGGAATGTTGCTGAACCAGTGAAAAAAATACTAAATAACATTTAATATTCCCCAGAATTTCTAATTGGTAAGATTAAAAATGACGAACATGCTTTGTGGGATATTTAATTTGGTAAGAAAACAGACCTCACCGCTCCAAAAACAGATAGCTAAGTTATACTGATAAGTAAATACAAACAAATAAAATACTCAAAGAAATAGTATTTAGTATTAAATATAAAGTGTAATGGTTGCCGGGAAAGTAACTTTCCCGGATAGCATGTGTTCCTTTCTTGCCAGCAAATGTCACTTACTAAATGCTTCAAAGTGTTTTTTTTTTATCTCCGATTTGTTCATCTATTTTTATTCTATAATTAAGCAAGATGAAGAAAGACAAATGATATTTTAAGATTCCCTAACAACGATGGGCAAAATAAAAAACTATAAGTCGACTTACCCTAATGATATTGTATCTTGAAAAAATACCACCTGCATGTCCATTGTCCCGATGCTCCCTAACACTATTTTGCATTTCCTCTTCAACCGTCACGAATTCCTTGTCATCCGTTAAAAGATCGACCAAAAGTGTACCTGGATTGGAAGGCGTGACCCACAATCCGCCGCAACTAGCCACCAAACGTTCCATTCCTGAAAAAACGCAAGGAAAAACATTAAAATACGCCACACCCGTTCGATACATTAACGCACTACAAACCTTTTATCAATTTATGTCGAAAACCGTAGGCTGATATGCCGATCTGCTTCAAATCCTCGTGCGACATCTCAGCCAAAATGTCCAAAGTGATCTGCTCCCTCTCGAAGATGTCCAATAGATGCTCTAGATTCAAGCTAGTCAAGAAATTAGACACCGTGCACGCGCCTCCTTCTTCGCCTTCTCCTTCCGTTTTAACCGAAGCGCAACACCCGTCGCCCGAGCCTGAACTCATCGACACGCTGGCTCTGCTACCGATCGGCACTAGCAGTTGCACGGCAGCTCCGGACGGCATTATGACGGTTTCAATGTTGGTCGATGGTAGAGGCGGACTGGGCGTGTGCGATAAAGCGATCGAAGGTGGTCTAGAGGGCGGAGCCGATGCAGTGGGTACGCCCTGTTGAGAAGCCATTGCGTCTTGAAGGAGACATCTGACGTCGTCGGCGGAGGATAGGTCGACAGGTGCCTGACCTTCTTGATTTTTAAGGAACGGATCGGCACCGTGTGCCAGCTAAAATATACATTTATTATTATACTCTTCACACAGTAGTCTGTGAAAAGTATTACTTTGTCCGTCCGTCTAATGTCACGTTTTTTGTTTACACGATAAGTAAATAACGAAAAATGCCATCAAATTGAAAATTTCAGGAAAAATAAAGCTCTATAAGGAGACTAATCCTACTGATTTCGAAAAAAATTTGAATAAAACTGGGGGTGTTAAGATTCAAATATTAAAAAAAATCATAACTCAAAAATGAAAAATTATATTATTTATTGTTTCGGCCTTTACTTGATGAAAATCCATTTAATCTTGAAAGAGTAAAACCAAATTTGGTAGATTTTCACTTTTATTTTAAAAATATAAAAAAATTTTAAAAACACTAACATGACATATGTTTCGAAGTACAACTTCTTTTTCAAATGTGACTAATTTACAATTCGGTATCCAATATATATACGAAATAATTTAACAAAACAAAGTACTTAAGAAAAACATCAATAACATTACAAAATAAACTAACTATTTAAAGTAAATAAGGGTACATAGGTAATTATAATATCAATCAGATAACAATAAGATGGCACATTACCGGGATTATCTCACAGAAAACTAGGAAAGAGATTTAATAAGGGTGAATTATTAATATCTAATTGATCATTTAGTAAGTTATCTGAATTTTTAAATCTATTTATTTCAAGTGTTTCTAAATGGTTTAATTTAAGGCTCTTATTTTCTATATGTAAAATTTCAAAGATGTCTGTAAAAGAATGATTTTCAGCTAAAATATGGTTTGAGTAAGTAGAATTATTTTTGTTTTTTGTATAGCTATTATAATGTTCGGAATAGCGTTTTTTGAAAGTACGGCCTGTTTGACCAATATACAATTTTGGACAACTACCACAATTTAATTTTATACCCCCGATTTATTATTAGGATTAATTTTACCCTTATTGTTTTTAATATACTTCCCAAGCGTATTATTGGTTTTAAAAGCTACGTTAATATTTTGGTTTTTTAAATATGATGATACCTTTTCACTAGGAGCTCCTATATATGTAAGACTCTTATATGTATCTGCAATTTTGATCTTTAATTATGGGATAAACTTGTTGAATAGCCTGTTTAAAAAGTGTTTTCTCTAAAATGTTGTCTACTAACTTTGAATTAAAATTATTATTTACTGCGATTTGTTTAATGATATTTAATTCTTTTGTGAAGTTCTCTTTGGTAAGGGGAATATTAACTAATCTATGGATCATACTGTTGTATGCTGCCAGCTTTTGTTTGTATGGATGAGATGCACTATTATTTATTGTAATATCAGTATGTGATGGCTTATGAAATATCCCAAAACTATGGCCTTTATTATTTTTAATATTTAAGTCTAAAAAATTAATTGAATTATCCTTCTCTGTTTCCATAGTAAATTTAATATTAGGGTGTATAGTATTAATAAAAACTAATAAAGAATTTAACTGTCTACTAGTACCAGTAAAAGCAGTCAATATATCGTCAACATATCTATGCCAATACAGACAATGTTTACTTAAATTATTGCTATGAATTTTATTTTCTATATTATCCATAAATATTTCTGCAAGCAACGGGCTTAATGGGTTCCCCATAATAAGATTGTCTGTATTGGCATAGATATGTTGACGATATATTGACTGCTTTTACTGGTACTAGTAGACAGTTAAATTCTTTTAGTTTTTATTAATACTATACACCCTAATATTAAATTTACTATGGAAACAGAGAAGGATAATTCAATTAATTTTTTAGACTTAAATATTAAAAATAATAAAGGCCATAGTTTTGGGATATTTCATAAGCCATCACATACTGATATTACAATAAATAATAGTTCATCTCATCCATACAAACAAAAGCTGGCAGCATACAACAGTATGATCCATAGATTAGTTAATATTCCCCTTACCAAAGAGAACTTCACAAAAGAATTAAATATCATTAAACAAATCGCAGTAAATAATTAAATCTCTTTCCTAGTTTTCTGTGAGATAATCCCGGTAATGTGCCATCTTATTGTAATCTGATTGATATTATAATTACCTAAGTACCCTTATTTACTTTAAATAGTTAGTTTATTTTGTAATGTTATTGATGTTTTTCTTAAGTACTTTGTTTTGTTAAATTATTTCGTATATATATTGGATACCGAATTGTAAATTAGTCACATTTGAAAAAGAAGTTGTACTTCGAAACATATGTCATGTTAGTGTTTTTAAAAAAATTTTATATTTTTAAAATAAAAGTGTGAAAATCTACCAAATTTGGTTTTACTCTTTCAAAATGAAAAATTATATTAACTTGAAATGTTTAGCAAAAGTTAAGCTCTATAACAGTAAGGTCAGGACACGAGGGAGACGTGCTAGATATGGGAAAGATGGCAGGATAAGAGGGAATGAACAGGACATAGTTCTATTACAAAAAAGGTTGTGTATTTTTTGTACTTACCAAGAGTGCGCACAACTGCGTCCTTCCCTTCTGCGCGGCTTCGTGCAGAGGCGTGAAACCCCATTTATCCGTGGCATTGACAACAGTGTTGTATTTGATCAGCAACGCAGCAATGTCCAAATGGCCATAACTAGACGCGTTATGTAGAGGAATTAGACCCCCTTTATCTTGGGCATTGACGTCGGCTCCGTTTTCCAAAAGGAATTCTGCCACCTCTACATTATTATAACCAGCTGAAAGACAGTAAGAAATACACTGAATGATTTCCGAAGCACTATTAAATTATTTAGAAAGTTTACCTGCTAAATGTAATGGCGTCGAATTCCTACCCTGCGCATCTCTACAGTTGATGTTATCTGGAGTTACTAGTCGTTGTACTCTAGCCAAATTACCTTTTTTAGCCGCGTCCAAGAGGGCCGAGTTGCCCTTAAGCAAATCGGCGACGTCTTGATCGCCTTCTCTCACTAAATCTAATGGGGTAGCTCCGTCGCGATTTTTCTTACTTGGATCGGCCCCATGCTGAAAGTATACCGATTTAATCTTTTATCAGGTGTGTACACAATCCCAGGTACGCTAATCGTTTTTCCCGCAACTCATTAAACGATTTTTAGCTATATATGACGACCCTTATCAATATTCCCACAAATGTTTAGTAGGCGTAATTGCGCCATATACTATTAACTTTTAAGGCATATAAAACTATTAATTTTTAGATTAGTTACTGTTTGACAACCTTTTTAAAATACAGGATGATATTAACTAAATATCCAAAAATATTTTATTAAATTATAATAATTTTGAGTTCATAAATAAACTTACTTTGAGCAATAGTTTCACGATTTCGTACTTTCCTTTGGCGGCCGCTTCGTGTAGTGGCGTAAATTTCCACAAATCCGCCACGTTCACGCTAGCACCGTGTTTTACGAGCAATTCGGTCACCTCGTAATGTCCATAGGAACAGGCGTTGTGTAGAGGAACCAAACCTCTGCAAAATCACGAAAAGAACGTATTAAACAAATTAGCAGTTTCATAAAACAAATTGTTTCCAAACTGTAATTATCTACAACTCACCCTTTATCTTTGGCATGAACGTCGGCCCCTTGTTGAAGTAAAAATTCGACCACAGCCACCCTGTTGTATCCGGATGCGAAATGCAGAGGCGTCGAATGCCTTCCGTCTAAGTCTCGGCAATTCACTATGTGCGGATAGGAACCCAAAAGTCTTTGAACCTGATCAATATCCCCCGCTTTGGCGGCCTCCAAAATTTGACTTTCGATATCAGCAGTACCCGTTGGTGGATCTATAAAGTAAATTAATAGTAAATAATCCGAAAATGCAGCAATTAGAATTTCTGGTCACCTTGAAGGATCTTCAAAACGTTCTCGCTAGCAACTTGGGTCGCCGTATAACCCTGTAGGGACACGATCGTTGTGTCTACGCTATAACTGAGAAGGATCCTACAAGCTTGGACGTTGTCTTCTCTGGCGCATCGATGTAAAGCTGTTTGACCTAACCCGTCAAGGGCATTCACTTTGGCACCGTGTCTTAATAATACATCCATAAGGTCGTAATGAGAATGATCGGCGGCTGAATGTAGAGGAGTTAAAAAATCTTTGTTTTTTTCGTTTAGAGGCGCCCCTTTTCTGAAAACAAAATTGTAGATGTAACGGCTTCATTAGCGGCTATTGATTAACGTACCTGATTAGCGTTTCCAAGACCTGTTTCCGCTTCGGATACAGTGAATTGACAGCAGCATGTAAAGCCGTATCTCCGCTATATGGATGCTTAAAACCAATAATATCAGGAGTCAGATATTTCTTCAACTTAGTGGTATCGCCCTGTCGAGCTGCATCGAGCAAAATATGCCCCTTATATTCATCTAAACAACAAATACAGACATTTGACGACCGACATTTGATGCGTTTAAATTACAGTGTAACTATAAGGTGTTTTAACTCTCATTTACCCCTTGAAAATACAAACAGTGGCGGTTTGTCCGTAAGGGCACGTGTCCTAGTATAAAAAACCAAAAAAGAATAATAACTTACATATTTTATATTTTCCTCAATGCCTATTATTATTTTATCTAATATTTAGCGCAAACCGCGTTGGCACGACACTGGACGACCGGGCGTTGAGCGACGTTCCAAGAATGCCGAAATTAAGTAAAAGATAGGAACAGGACACAGTAAATGTGTGCCTCTGTTGTTTTCTCTCATTATAACTCGAAAAACAAGGACAACGATAATATCGCTTAGCAAGAGATGAACAGATGCGGTGGATTATACGTCACAAGAGGGGCGCTGTCTCTATCGTAACGTGCTGTACCGATGGTTTATTTGTTTACCTTCAACTTAGCGCTGCCGGGTGCTTGTTGATATTTTGGAGCCGTACATTTCGGTAATCCGTTTGATAAGTGTGATATATAATGGGCGTGTTTAGTGTAAACGAATTTAACGAATCTAATACTACTACCTGTTTAAGCACAAAAAAACTTTTTTTTTTCATGCAATACATTCTTTAAATAGATAATAAATAATAAAGTTATAGTACTTTAAAAAGTTCACTTTTAAATCAATTATTTAAAACACTCCATTTTTGCGCCATTAACCGCGTCATAATGAAGCGCCTATTTCTATTGGTCACTAAAGAGATTGTGATACCGTAAATCTAGAGCAGTAAATCTTAAGCAGTTATCGTTATCTTTTTCTAATAGTGACATTTATGATAGTTATCTCTTTCTAAAATCGGATTAAAATTATGTTTTCATTTCTCATGATACAAAAATGTCAAAATTTCTAACCTCAAAACGATTGTTGGAAACAAAACATTGAAATTGCTTTTAAAAAGTGTGATAAAATAAACATTTGTTTAATTTTGTGTAACATTAAAAATATCTAGTTAAGTACTTGGTCCCTATGAGAAAAAAACCAGTCAATCTGATAAAATGTTTATAAAAGTTCCTTAAAATCTAGACCTAGACATTCAAAAACGATAGTGAGATAAGGGCTGTTGCAAAATACAAACCACCATCGGGCTTTTGTATTTTGATGTAAATTAAAATAATCTTGTATTTTTTTGTTTCCAATGTGATATAAATTGATAAAACTTACCTAGTTCATCAACTAGTAGGTCAATATAGGTGTACCTACCTTTTTACTTAACACTAATTCTGAGGGTACTACCTAATTAGTTTGCATTATTTTTTTAGGTGGAAGCAAATGCAGAAAACTTGATCCATTTCAAAATTATCGGTAAAAATTTGACAATAAAACAAGATGTGCTTCATAAATATACCATCTAAAAGGATCTTTAACTGACCCTGCCAAAAAAAGATTGGAAATTTGAATTGTATTGTCATTCCATATACAAATGTTATTAATTACTTAAATGATTATAATAAAGCTTGTCTGTTATTTATTATATTCTTTTTAAACAGAAATGTATAAATAAGTTACCTAAAAATATGTACAAAAACTTAATTTATTAAACTTGTGTTTTATATATTATGTTCATATATATTTTTATTAATAATATGTATTTAACAAAAGCTAATAGATGTATTTAAAAAACAATTCTTTTAAAATATGCAAATCATTTAAGTTTTTTTTTTAATTCTGGTAGTTTTTGGAAATCTATGCAACTCCACAAAAGTAAATGCCTGGACTATACTGCCGTCATAAGCCTAACCCCCGTAACTGACAAATTACAAATATTTGTGATTATTTGACCATTTTGATACTAAAGCTTTTTCCTTCTTAAAAAGTAAGCAAAATGTAATATTTATTCTATGTCCTAAAAAGTCAACTTGATTCTACACCATAACTAATACTTTTGTAGCAAAAACCTTTTAAAACACGAGCCAACACAAAGAACAAATTAAACCTATTTTTAGCTAGTTCAAATCATTATCCAAAAATTGTCTTTGATTCAACAAATGCAGCTATATTGATACCACCGATGAAAATGCTGGCACTAATAATTTATTTTTTTGCAAATTTCTCCATTCTATAGTGTGCGTAGTTACTGGGGTTTTGCTTATGATGGCAGAATACATATACAGTAAACTCTCAATGTCTTACAATAAATAAACCTTTTTAAAAGACTCGGTTAACGGTAATATAATAGGTAATTGATAAATAAATATGAAGAAAATGACAAAACTTATTTTAATTTGAATTCATTATAAATATATAACAATTCCAAAAAATATTTGCCGGCTTCATATCATTTAGTTCTTGTTCACGAAAAATAAACTTATTTGAATGTTATTTATTTCAAAATTTGGATATTCCAAACAGAAACCCATTGTTTATTAGAAAGCAACATTTGCAGTTGAATATGGAAGTATAATTTTCTGATCACTTTGCATTTGATATAAATATATTCAATCTTATTTATAAAAAGCACACATTTAATGTTTTTAATTCAAAGAATCGACATCCTCTAATCATTAAAACTTCAAACTTTTGACAACAATGGCTTTTCTAATAATAAATGTTGATGTGATGGAAGGTTTTTCACTTCCATGGTGTTCAGAAGCCACAACAAGAAAGCAATACTTGAATCATAGACATGAATTTAAATTACCTTCGAAAGCAGAATATTTTGTGAATTCACAAGATATGATCTTTTCCTTCTGTTCATTTATTACTGAATAACGCTATAAAGTTTCTGTGTTCTAGCTTTAATGTTACAAATGATAACCGAACATATGATAGTGCACTTCCTTGCAAAACCTACAATAGAATAGAAAAAGTTAACAATAGTAAGTAGTTAGTTTGTATAACAAAAAAAATGTTTCTTTCTTAAATACAAATATCTTTGAATACAATAATTTTAGAAAGATTTGGAGTTTAGAAAGTGTACTTACGTTGCGAATTTCAGGGTCAATAAACTTTATATTATTTATATAAAAAATCATTAATCATGTTAGAATCCACCTTGGGTAAGTTGTATAAAGATTCTTCTTTTAATCCTGTTTGTACCTTGGCCATTTTTAAAAAATTAAATCATTTTAAAATAAATCAAAATAATCTCGCAATCGAAAACGAGGTTAGGATTTTTGACATTATAGACGCAGAGATGAAACCACGTTGCCAGATTCAGAGAAAATATTTTGCGATATGGCAATTATGATTTGAATAACATTTCGATTAAGAAGAAAAGTTTATTGAAATAGTAAGTTGCTTCATAAAAACTGAATTTAAACAATTATTCTTTTAGTTATAATATATATGTTTTTGTGTTAAATTATACGATCTTAACCTTTAAAGTGTCCGTTATCCGGAATGTCAATAATTCTTTAAAGGAAGCGGCAACAAGGTAAAAACATATCGACTATTGTCTGGAAGGTTATAAATTGGCCAAACAGATTTTAGGCTTCATTATGACGATGCTTAAAAATAATTGTGGCGCGCGTTTCAAATTTGCTTGATTTTTTTTTTTGTTTTAAAAAATTCTTGTAGGAAAATTTGAAAAGAGAAAAATTTCAAAAAAATATTTTTATATTAGATTTTGTGCTAGCTTTTAGAAAAAAATATTTTTGAATTTTACTAAACATGCCCATTGTTATAATACGAAAGGTTTTATAGTTTTTTGAGACCAATGGATCACACTGCAGACGGGCTTTCGGCGGCAATTCTGGAGGTATTAAGTGAACTAGGAATTGACAAAGTACCTGAAAAACTAATAGCATAAACATACGATGGTGCTTCCGTAATGAGTGGTATTGTTGGAGGGGTACAAGCTAAAATTAAAAACATCTATGCAAATGCCCAATATATTCACTGCTACTTGCACCAATTAAATCTAATAATTGAAAAGTGTTGCTCAATAGATAAGGCTGTAAGAGTTTTTTTGCCAATCTCTCTGCATTTTCTGATTACTTCTCCCGCTCTACAAAAAGAACAAGCGTTTTGGATAGGGTTGTAAAAAAACGGTTACCTCGTTCAGCTCCTACACAGTGGAATTTTACATCAAAGTGTGTCAATACTATTTATGTTTATAAAGAGGATTTAATTAAATGTCTCGAAGAAATTATGGACACAGAATTCGATAAAAAACTATTAATCAGACTAAAGGGTTGATAAATTTTTTGAAAGACTTTAATTTCTGGTTATTTTTCTTTAGCAAAATAATGCCAAATTGCGATATACATATCAAATTTTGCAGCAGGTATTCAAAATATTAGAAATAATATAGATACGCTAATTCATGAAGAATGGCAATCACAACAAGACCCACAAGAACTAAACTTAAACGACAACACTCAATCAGGTCCAAGTACAAGCAAGAAGAGACGGTTTGTTGAAAAGGAGAACCCCATTCCTGATTTAAGGATATATAACGAAATGTGTGATGCAATAGTAGTGCAGGTAAATGAAAGTTTTAGTTTTACTACTCTCCTAACAATTGCAAGTTTATTTGATAGTGAAAAATTTAAAGACTATCGAGGTTGTTTTCCAAATGAGGACGTTAAAACTGTGTGTAGTTTATTTCCAAACGTTAACAGCTTAAAATTAAAAAACGAACTGTCCATACTTTACACTCGAGATGAATTTGTGCAACACAATGGGGCCGTACCGTTATTACAAATGTTTTTTGAGAACAATTTGACAATTACATTTTCGGAATCTGTGGAGCTGCTAACTATCCTGTGTATAATTCCCATGACCACAGTGGAGAGTGAAAGATGTTTTTCGACACTAAAACGTATTAAAACATTTTTAAGGAACACTATGTGCCAAGATAAATTGAGCGCGTTAGCCATGTTATCCATCGAAAAAAAAACTTATTCGGTCCATTCCAAATTTTAATAATCTGGTCATCGATCACTTCGCTAGCCAAAAATGCAGAAGAATGGACTACTTCAACTATAAGAAATAGTATACAAATGCAGCGGTACCTAGCAGTAAGTCTTCAATTTTGTAATATTTAATTTTTTTTAAATATATTTAATTTTCATTAAGCGGAGAACTTGTTTTCCTAAGGGAAAAACAAATCTCGGGATTCCTTTCCAGTGTGTGCCCTACTGCCGCTAGTGCCCACGAGCCGCCACTGCAAACAAAACATCTTAATTTGCAGTTTACTTTAATAATAAAAACCTATTGGAACTCTTTTCAATCGTCCTTCATCATCACTAGGATTAATACCTTGTACTGGGAATGTATTTGATCTTGAATACAATTAATGTAACTAAATAAAATTTTGTGAATTTTTCTTGACAAGCATTTCATTTTATCTAGCAGTAACTTAATTGTAGTTTGGAGCATATTTATCACTGTTTACTAGTTTTTATAATGAATAATCACTTAGGATATTAGAAACAACAACAACAACAATAATAATAAACTAAATTTACGATCATTTCATCTGTGATTTGTTTACACCATAGATAAATAAAAGGAGATGGTTTAAATTGTAGGCGGAACTTGTTTCCTTGCACTAGATATAAAGCTATATTACAACCATAAAAAATAATTTTTCAAATATAAAGAAATCAATAATTTTTCTGTTGCAACCCTTGAAATTTTATTTTTATGCAATGTGTGGTAAATAAAGGTGTAAATTTGACTGTAATTAGGCTATGTTGCCCTAAAATATGTGAGTATTTTCGTGTAAAATGTATGCGAGTAAAATTTATTCATAATTATAAAAATATAGTGAGGTTATTAAGGACGCCATAAACTTCCAATTCATTTAAATTTTCATTGCGTAATTAAATATTTTACTCACAAAATTATCAAGAAATTTTTTTTATTTTTTCTTCTATTATTACTCTTAGAGAGAAATAGTTCAAAATTTTAAATATTTATAGTAAAAAAATGAATGGGATTGTTTTGTGAAATGTGTGAAACCAATTTACGGTCAGATATTGTAGAACCAGATAATAGTTTCACTTATTTAAAAGATCATGATGAAAAAAGGCATTTGATTTATGCTCAAAAATATATTGTTCAATTTTTGGGTACCATTCATGATTATATTTATCAAATACTACCCAAATATGGGCATATGTTCAAAAACCTAATTCTACATATCAGGAACTATCAGTTTCATCAGGCGTTCCGCAGGAGTCACACCTTGGCCCTGGTCTCTTCTCACTTTTCATTAATGACATAACTTCCTGCTTTTTAAACAGTACTTGCCTTCTATATGCCGCTGATCTAAAATTTTTCACCACAGTTACACTTAACAATACTGCCCTTCAAGGTGATCTAGATAGATTAAATGAGTGGTGCAAGGTGAACCATCTCTCATTAAATACCAGTAAATGCGAAACAATTCAGTTCACTAGAGCTTTAATCCCTTCTCTAAACAAATACAAAATTGGTGATACTGTGCTGCAAAACTTCACATCAGTGAATGATCTAGGGGTGATCTTTGATATGGAATTTTCCTTTCGAGAACACATTGATTCCATTATTTGAAAAGCTTTCCATAGGCTTTATTAAAAGAAATGCCCAATAATGTATGATACTAAAGCAATCTTAACATTATTTAACAGCCTTGTTAGAAGCATTCTTGAATATTGCTCCGTCGTATATCATCCTAACTACACTTGCCACATAGAGAGGATTGAATGAGTTCAGCGTAAATTCACTATTTGCTTTTTAAACACCACTTTCCCTAACAAAACGTTAGTTACGAAAGTAGGCTACTTCTATGTGGTATTCATAACCTAGAAACCAGAAGAATGCATGCTTTAGTTGTTTCTATATAAATTAATTGACGGTAAGATCGATTGTAGCGCTCTATTACAATCTATTAGCTTTTTGGCACCTATTCGACGTACACGGCATACTTCATTGTTTTTTATCAGAAGACACAGTACCAATTACGGACAAAGAACATTTATTAACCGTATGTGCCACATATACAATAAGCTCTACCCCGACTTTGACTTATTTAATACAACGTTATATGCGCTAAAGAACAATTTGAACATTTCTAATTTTGTTTTAATTTGTATGTAATTTTAACACTGTCTTGTTTTTATTGTGTTTCTTGTTTTTTTTATGTGGTATATTTTTATGACCCGAGTGGTTGATTTGACATATATGTATATTTTAATATTTTAATTTTGTGTACCATTTAGTAGTAATTCTGTAGTGTACCAATTTGAATAAATAATATAAAAAAAAATAAAATAATATTTATATTTACATCAAAAAAATTTTAAGAGCGAAAATCAGATTTTTTGTTGAATTTATTCAAATTTTTTAACCTTTTATTATAATAATATATAATGTTAAAAAAAATAACCATGCCATTAACTCTCATAGTAAAATTACGGGAGCAGAGCTGATAGGGATCAAGTTTTTTTTGTTGTTCTAAATTCTAACAACATTTCTACATACAAACGATTTATCACCTAAAAGGGGAAAACAATATATGCAATTAAACGAAATAAGTTGACAGAGCACAATCAAGTATGAAAGTGAAGTACAATAATGTTGTTTCTGTATTTATTAACGTCTTCTTCTGTTTTTAAATGTGAGTTGGTTTACCTTATAGTCTACCGTGGTTTAAATACTTACAAGCAAGCCTTTCTTGTAGTTCTCTCGTAGGAGCGACATCTACGGCAGATTTGGAATGGCAGTTCAGTTGATGAGGGTCTGCTCCTTCGGAGAGCAGTAACGAGCATACTTCTAACCTCGATTTGGAGGCAGCCTCGTGTAGCGGCGTAAACGCCCATAAATCATTAGCGTTGACGTTTGCGCCGTGTTTTATAAGCATCTCAGTTACTTCGAAGTGCCCGTAGGAGCAGGCATTGTGTAAAGGCACTAAACCACTGTGAAAAAAATTAATCAGTAACTACTAGAGTGAAATGTGACAAATTGTTAGCTTAGTTGGTAAGAACGCTGAACTGAGCAGTAGTTTATTTCTTCTAATTCTGCGATCACAATAAAGCCGATTCAATTCGTTAATGGTTCTGAATCGGTTATGTTGATACCAAGATCTAATAGAGGTTAAGTTTGCGGTAAAAAATCAGAATTGATAATGAGTCGTACATGCACTCAGAGAATGAATTAGTAGTTCTGAATCAGTTCAGGATTCTTTCTGCGAATTCAAGCTATATTTGCTTTTACCCTTTATCCTTCGCGTGAACATCGGCCCCGTTTTGAAGCAGCAACTGTACCACCCTGTTTCTGTTGTAACCCGCAGCAAGATGTAACGGTGTGGAGCGCCTTCCGTCGCTAGCGTGACAATTGACGTTTAAGGGATTTAGCAAAGCTAACAGTCGATCTTCCGCACCGGACCGAGCTGCTTCTAATAGTTCGTCCTTTCTATACTCGCCAGTTAAGACGGGACGGGTTGAAACGTCCGCTACTTCCAAGGGCGTCTTGCCTTCGGTGTTACGGATGTTGACGTCGGCTCCGTGTTGTAAAAGAGCTTAATGGATAACATTAAAATTAATATTCTTATATTTGAAAGATATTAGATACAGGGTGATCAAGTATATTTGAAACCTTTTTAAAAGCATGTAACTCACAAAGTAGTTGAGATATCAAATGTCCGATTTTCTCTAGATATATCGTCAGCTTACTATTAAATCTCCTAAGGACTTTTTTTGGACTCGGAAGTTTTTTATAATTTGACATTCCTTTAATACCGACACATAGTTCTGCAAAACCTCGCAAGTGTAGCGCAATTCTAAGCTCAATCTAGGGCGATTATTTAATACCAAAATAACAAATTTAAATAAAGAAATTGCAGGAAAGGACTTTTTTGGACTCGAAGTTTTTTATAATTTGACATTCCTTTAATACCGACACATGGTTCTGCAGAACCTCGCAAGTGTAGCGCAATTCTAAGCTCAATCTAGAGCGATTTTTTAATACCAAAATAACAAATTTAAATAAAGAAATTGCAGAATACAAAAATCAAGTTGGGAAACTAGAAAAACAAAATAATAAAATAGCTGAAGAGCTCAAGAGCATTAAGTCTGAACTAAAAAATTTAGGGACTAAGAGCAGCATAACAATGGAAACCTTGCGAAGAGTACTGGCTAAAAACAAGACTTGTGAAGAAGAATTATTCATAATATAAATATGTATTCGTAATAAATTTAATATAATGCAATTGTTGGTACAAAAACTTAAGGTAGATATTCTTATTCTTGTAGAGGTTTGGCTTAAAGACAATGAACTGGAGTTTGCCATGTTTTCTGGTTTTAAGGTTATATCAAGTTATGTAAGGAATTCTCGTGAACATGGTGGAATCTGTATCTTTGCAAAAAATAACATACCCTGCAGCACTATAGATGTCAATGATCTTTGTAGAGATTTAAATGCTAAATTTGCCAGTTAACTCAAAGCAAAATTGTTGTAGTAGGCACTTATTGTTCACCAAATGGCGACACTCATATATATGTGAAAATGGTTGATACACTATTCGAACAAAAAAAATCCCCTCGACTCCAAAACAGTAGTCGCTGGTGATTTTAATTTCAAGGAAAACACCAGAGCTGTTAATGATTGTAGAAATATTTTTTTATCCTTTGAATTACATAAACAAGTGTTTGTAGATACTGTAACAGATAAAAATAGAACAAGAGTTGACAATTTATTTACAAACTTACAAAAAGAAAGTTTTATTATAGATGCCATTGAGCCTTTTATTTCGGATCACTTAAACTAATTACCGATACAAAAAATGTAAACGATGCATCTTTAAGTAGGCCAATGACTGAGAGGGCCATAAATAATTTTAGATCTGAATTAAAAATGAGTGATTCTTGAAGAATCGATCAATAATAGCATTCCGCAAGAAATTTGTCTATATTTATGATATATTTACAAACAGATCGTAAATTTGAATCTAAAAAAAATTAGTTATGAGTATAAAAAAATTAGTTGTCTAGTTAGAGCACAGGTAAAGTACTGAATTGCCACGAAAGGTCCTGGGTTCAAATCCAGGATTGAAGACTAATTTAATATAATCTTTTTGTTTTGAAGTTCATTTTATTGTACAAATTAGTGATTTTTTTTTTGAGAAAATATGTTACCGGGAAATAAGTTTTTGTCGCAAAAAATGTGTAAAAACCCACTCTTCTATCGGTCTTTTTATTAAAAGTCCAACACTATTCATTTTACGTGGAAGTTGATCCTATATAAAATTAAAAAGGATAAAATTTTCTACATTTAATGTATTTTAACTTTTTTTTGACCATAGACTCGCGAAAATTGGTGTTAAAAGCAAAGAACTATCAAAAACAGAAGGAATGTATAATTTGCATGACATACTTTTTTAAATTAAACTAGTAAATAAGTAATAAAAAACAAGGTTTTGTAGGTTGATAGATCACATTATTATTTAAGTAGTTACTTCAACTCTCGTAACTGACAAATTACAAATATATGAGATTATTTGACCATTTTGATTCTAAAGCTTTTTTCTTTTTAAAAAGTAAGTTAAATCTTAGTAATATTTATTTTATATCCTAAAAAAGTAACTAACATTTTTGTAGCAAAAACCTTTTAACCCACAAAAAATTAAATCAAACTTATTTTTAACTAGATAAAAAAATTATCAAAAAATTGTCTTTAATTAAAAAAATGCGGCTTTAGTACCACCGATGAAAATGCTGGCACTAATAATTTATTTTATTGCAATTATCTCCATTCTATAATTTGCGTAGTTACTGGGGTTTTGCTTATGACGGCAAATTTGTGGTTGCCATATGATAAAACCTTTCTTATCAATTAAAAAATGGAAAATGCTACATTACTTATCTTAAATCTAATTTATAGACAATTAAATAACCGTTGATTATTTATTTTATAATTACATTTGATAGATAATAAATTACTTCCTAACTTAATCAATATTTTATCTCTTCTTGATTAGAATATATAAGTTAAGGTTGTGCTTATCCCAATGATTCTTTAATATGCTCACAAATAACGCTAGCATACTCATTTATGTGATAATATTCAACAGCGGTTCAACTACAATGTCAACACCACCTCGTTCATTTCAGAGCAAAAATGTTCTGACCTACTGCTTGAACCATTTGGCAACAAGCATATCGGCAGATTTTTAGTAATTTTTGCTATTTAAGGTTCCATCAAGTTTATTAATAAAAAAGAATACAAAATGGTATATTTAGACCCAGAGCTTAAAACTATGTGGGCCTTACAAGGTACAAATTTTATAATATCATATCACAGAAGAAGAATTCGGTATTATAATAATAACAATACTACTACAAAATAACCAGTAATAATTAAAAAAAAAAATACAGTAATTTAATATCACACTATTACTTATACCCTATTTAAACATGAAGATATCAACTAAGAAAATTCTATTAAGTATTTAGTTTTTTTAAAGAGATCAGTCCTTATGTTCTTTATGGTGTTAGGAGTAATTTGGTAGTTAGTTCAATTTTATCTTCTAGGCAACGCTGTCAAGTTCAATAAATAACAAAAATATTACAGTTCATTTTTTGGTACCAATTCATTATAAATTCAATAAGATTATTATATTTTCTAACAAACGAAATACAATAATATTTCAAATCATATGTCCCGAAATTAGATGGTCATATTTTAACAGCGTAATCTACATCCTAAAATATGCTTGAAATTTTTTTTTAATATTAATTTCTCAATAAATTCCACGATAACCTATATATTTTATTGTAAAAAACAAAACCTAAATATTTCAAAAACCTTATTTTTAGTTTTTTTTCTACTCCATCTAATCAATAAATAATAGTATACTTAATTACAATTCGAAAATTGTTGTTGAAGTCTTACTTTCTCATAAGACACTGTACAAATACTCACATTTTTAAAATTCTTTTTTCTCAAAAATTTGCACGGTAAGGTATAGTTAAAAGTTCACTATTAGATAAATAAGGACTTCAACTATTAGAAAAAAATTAATTTTAGTCATAATCTAATATTTTTTATTTAACATTGGTGGCGAAAGGACCTCCTTAAAAAATCTATGCCCCCATAAAAACTTTCACCTTCCCCTTTTCCCCGTTTAAAACATGAAAATCAAAAAAACCCTAAAATACGTCATTATTTATTTGTAATGAGTAGCTACAATTACAATTTTCAAGTTCCTACCTTTAAAAAAATCGATACTCCCCCTTCAAATGTGAAAATCTAAAAACCCTGAAACACTATTATTTATTTATGCTTAGTAGCTGTATTTCAAATTTTCATGTTTCACTACAACTATGCAAAAATCATGTTTGATCCCGTGCTCTGTTAAAACAAAGCAAAACTATCCCACAGGAACTGTACCGGGATAAAAAGTAGCCTATGTGTTATTCCAGACTATTATCTACCTTTCTGCCAAATTTCATCCTGATCCTTTGAGCAGTTCTGGCGTGATTGAGCAACAAACATCAAAATTTTCGCATTTATATATTAGTAGGATTATATTTTTTAATAAAGTCCGTTTCGCAATAAAAACTAAACCAAGTAAAATTATAAAAAAAAACATATATTTCCTTATTTAAATAGAATTCTCAATTTTTTTGTATAATTTTGTTGCTGGTTTAGATATTTATCACAAAGAACAACCAATTTTTAAATTCCTTTCTCATAGAAGTTAGAAGTGTCTATTACTTAATAATAATGTTTATTTGTAGAATGATATTGATGTATAAAAATTATATAAATAAGTATATATTATGGAAAGATCCATTAGTATACATAAATTACATAAAATAGATTAAATAAATACATTATAAAAGGTAGGTACAAAAAATCTAAACATTAAATACATGAGATGAAATATACCAAAGTTATTAAAAACATATTCTCTTCACATCATTCTGGAATTGACTAATTGAACACCCAGTGACATCTAAATTGTATTGATTAGCCAGTCTCATTAGTCTAGGTAGGGGCGCATGATAAGTATAATTAGCGAGGTGAAGTTAAATTGCAAATAGACTCTTATTCCTTGTAGTTCTTGTGGGAACTCTAAATGTAATCATGGATAATAACTCATCAGAAGTAACAATACCGGCTATGATATTATAGAGGAATGACAGATCCATGAAGATTCTTCGATTTACAAGGGTTGGGAGGTTTATTAAGTTCAGAATTGTGGAATAATTATATGTACCTGTCGCTAGACCAAGTTTAAAGGCACAATATCGCAAATATTTATTTTGGACATTTTCAATCCTTTTTAAAGAGTTTTGGACAACATATGGTAGAGCTGTACTCCAAAATACATTATACTTCTTCATCAGAAACTAAACACTAGTTGCAGAGGGAGGTTTTTTGAGATGACGGAAGAGGTGGCAGCCATTAGGCCCAAGGTCAGGCCTGTATGAGGGTTGTTGAACATTTCTTGTTGTAGTGAATACAAATATCATCAATTTTGTACACAGAATGCTGGAGTCCAGCGGGTGAGAATGGGGCTCATCCCAATTTAAAACACTATTCACAAACGTACCTTACTTAAAAAAGAAACCTTCTCTGTACATTTAAGTTATCAATGAATATTGACAAGACTAATTATTTATTTATATATTTACGGGCAAGCCCATTTAGGTAACAATAAGTTGATAAAAATTACATTGGTGTATTTTGAATGTTGTGCTTTAATCTATTTACAGAGGAATCAAATATTATAATATTATCCAGAAAATTTGCCAGTCTAAGTATCCGAGGAATACAACTGTTAAAAGTACTATTAAGTCTATAAAAAGGAATATAAAATAATTGTGATTGCCTGGTATTACGAGTAGTAACAAAAATATTAATTTTCGATAGAATTTCAGGACAATCATATCTTCCATTACCAATATTAAAAAGTAAAATCAGGTCTCTATGTTTTCTCCTGGTTTCAAGAGACAGTATTTCTAAAACCTGCTCCATTGTAGCATATTCATAAAACGTTTGTAATTTAAAGTCTATGTACCTAAGGAAATTGTTCTGAACACGATCGATTTTTAATTTATACGTTACATGATGTGGGGACCATATTGAAGAGCAATAGTAGACTCCTAACTAAAGTACAATAAAGAGTTTTAATTGCAGTTATATCAGTGAAGTCGCGGGTCGTTCTTTTAATAAATCCTAACATTTTCATAGATTTACTTGTAACTGAAGAGATGTGGTGGTTAAAGCTAAGGGTTGTGTCAAAAATAACTCCAAGATCTTTAATTTGTTTAACACTATCTAAAAGTTGGCCATTGATTGTGTAGTCAAATAGAGTGGGCTGTTGAGAACGATGGAACCGAATAATGTGACATTTTCCCACATTTAAATAATTGTGTTGTGCTTTCAATGACTTAAACCAAAAGGCCGGACTTTCAAAATTCTGTCAAACGAGTCAGTCATAACTGATAGACATAATACATTATAAAATAAACATATTACACATATTTGTACATTAATAATATTCAAAAACTTTATGAGATCAGATTGTTGTACTCCTGTAAATCTCAACTACTCTTTATATTTTTAAAATATTATGTATACATATTTGCTTCTATCACACAAGAAGCCACACTATTGAAAGGGTATGTGTATTGAACATCCATCTCTTAAACTTTAAGACACAAGTATGTAAATTATATGCTGGAGCCTAAATTTTTAGGTCTTTGTAATTTCATTTATTTAAAGTTTGATTTTAATTTGAACTACAAGATATTTATTTGAAAGCTATTTATTGTATTTTATCTCTAAATATTTTAATGACAAATGGAATGAATTTGGTCATGAAATCCTTGTTTCATTTTATTTTGGATAAATTTGATGGTATACATTTACAAAACATAACACAAGTGTTTTTAAAACTTAGGAGTATCAATTGTAACATACTTTGTAATTTTAGTATTTAGTATACAGATCAATAACATAACGTAACTAATATTTGTACACACATTCAAATAGTTCATGATTATTAATCAAGAAAATATTCTATTAAATTCTATTCAAATTGGTTCGATTAATGAAGTCGTTGATGCTGCTAAAAATAAAATTAATTTAAATGAAAAACTCCTAAATGTCTTACATTTCAATATTAGGAGTATTAAAAAGAATTTTGATGAGTTGTTAGTATTTCTAGAAAGTTATAAAATTAATTATTGTGATATAATAGTTTTGACTGAATGTTTTCAATTAGAATCTACTTTTCAATTTAACCTAGGTGGCTTCACCACCCACTATAACAATGGTAACATTAACAGAAATGATGATGTAATTTTGGTCAGGTCAAATCTAAATGCAGAATTAAATATAGTTAAACTGGAATATTCTGATATTTGTGTCATTAAAATAAATCTAAAAGTCAATCATCGGACCATTGGCATTACAGGTGTATACAGATCTCCTCAAACCTCTGCACAAGCATTTATAAGGGATTCAGAAAGTTTCATACCAAATCACCTAAATAGAAATATTGAAATATTTATAGGGGACATTAATATTGATCTCCTAAATGTAACCAAGCAACTTTTTATTCTCATGGTTTCATGTCTTACATAAACACTATTACAAGGCCACAAAGTAAAACATGCTTCTTGGATCATATATTCTTAAAAAACAATATTAAGACTGAAAATCTATCGGTGAACTCTTATGTAATCAGCTATGATATGACTGATCATGATCCTATTATGATAAATATCTCACAATCTGTCAAAAACTACACAAGTTCCCACAATACATATAAAACTATAACTAAAATTGATACTGATAAATTAAAACAAAAATTTGAAACTGTAAACTGGGAAAGTGTTTGCAATGAAAATAATCCAGAAATTGCTACACAACTTTTTTATGACACGTATCTTAATATTATTGAAACATGTCATACCACTCAAAATATTAAAATTAAAATCCATAAAAAAATAAAGCCATGGATAACAAATGGTTTCATTAATTCTATTAAAACTAGGGATAAACATAAAAAAGATCTACAAAAAAACTATACTATTAACAATCAAACTCACTACAAAACATTTAGAAATAATTTTAACAAACTAATATCAAAAACTAAAAATGTTTATTATAACAACAAAATAAACCAAAACAAAAATGATCTGAAAAAACTTATCAATTAATCTCTGAAGCAACTAATGAAAATCATAAAAAAAAATAATACCAATTTACAGATTGTTAACCAACATAATGAGGAATTTGAAAATGAAATGGTGAATTACTGCAATAACTACTTTTCGACTATTAACACTAATATGTTCACAAATATCCCTGAATGTAATGTTGATTTTCCTGTGTCACTGAAAAATCAATGTTTCTGAAACCGATATGCGAAAACGATATTATGAAACACATAAATAGTGATTTGATTGTATAACAGTAAAACATCTGGAACCTTTAATGCATATCATTAATTGTATTTTTAATACAGGAATTGTACCTAAACAATTTAAAACTTCAATTATAACACCTATTTATAAAGCTGGTAATCCAAAATTAATAACTAACTTTAGACCTATTAGTTTAATTAGTAATGTGGCCAAAATATTTGAGAAATGTGTGAAAGATAGACTGACAGATTTTTTAAAAACTAATGACTTACTTCCCAAGCACCAATATGGCTTTACTAAGGGTCTTAACTCAGGAGATGCTAAGCATGAATTGATTTCATATGTTACTGATGAAATGAATACTGGTAACAAGTGTATAGCTATATTTCTAGATCTAGCAAAAGCATTTGACACGGTGCCACATCAGAAGCTCTTAAATGTTCTTGAACAGAATGGAGTGTAGGGCATCGTGTTGAAGGTTTTTGAAAATTATTTGACACACAGACAACAGAAGGTCAGAGACAATATGAGTAACCCTGAAAATATACAAATCGGAGTGCCTCAAGGGACTGTTCTGGGACCTATACTATTTAATTTATACATTAAGAGCTTAACTCAGATTAATATTCAAGGTAAAGTTGTATCATATGCTGATGATACAGTGCTAGTCTTCAGTGATAAAGATTGAGAAGCCGTCAAGACACGTGCTATAGCTGGAATGGAACATGTCAAAAACTGGTTGGATGTTTTTAAATTGTCTTTGAATGTTAACAAAACAAACTACATTGCTTTTTTCAAAGACAGTGGCTGATCGACCTCAATTTAGAAGCTTAACATGTTAAAATTTAGACATACAGCAAACAGAAACATCCAAATATTTAGGTATAATTATAGACCAGCACTTAAAATGGGACTGCCATATAGCAAAAAAATTCTTCTAAAACAATTTCTCAACCAGGATCTACTAATAACATTATACTACAGTCTAGTAGAATCTATACTACAGTATGGAATCTTAGTATGGGGAGGCCTGTATGGAACTACATTAAATCAGTTAAATGTTATTTAAAACAAAATCTTGAAATTAATATATAAAAGAGGTAGATTGTGTCCCACCATAACTTTATATAATGAAAAAATTAGCAATGTTAGATGTTTATATATTCACGCAGTGTGTTGTTATATACAAAAAAATAAATTTTTAAAAAACCCTTTAGAACATAGACATAACACTAGAACTGCATCGAAAATGTGCATTAAAGTACCAAAACCAAATAGTGAGTTTTCAGAAACAGTGTAAATTATCTAGGGACAAACGCTCTATCTCTTCATATAAAATTATTAGACAAATATAAAAAAGTTAGCAAAATATACATTTTCCAAAATAATGCAAAGTTTATCAGAATATTCCAAGAATAACAGACTTAATACATGGATTTTTTTTAATAATTTTTTTTTCTGTTTCTTGCATAAATTGTTCAAGTTGTATTTATTTAAAAAAAAAAATTTTTTTATTTCCTTTATAATCCATTAAATATAATTAAAATAAAATTTTAATTTAAGTTTTGTCATCACATACAGGTGTTCTCACCTAGGTGCTTGTTATTATATAATTGGTTTCCATTATTGTAACTTATTTATTATTGTAACTCATTGTAACTTATAACTATTAAACTAATTAAGAAGAATCAATAATGTAAAAAAATACTCACCAATGCAAACATCAATTTTTCCCTTTATAGCAGCCTCATGTAGAGGAGTATAATTCCAGTTATCTCTCGTGTTTGGATTAGCTCCTGCTTCCAATAGCAATCTTACAACATCGGCATGTCCAAATGAACATGCATTGTGGAGAGGATGAAGACCACCATCGTCACGGGCTTGAATAGATGCGCCCGTAGATAAAAGAAATTCTACTACATCACGCCTTCCATAACCTTAAAAGATCCATCAAGTTTTATTTTGTAATTACATACAAGTATTAACTAGTTCAACACTACTCTGAGCTTTGCTTGGTATACAAATGAAGGACATCTGATGCTCAGGTGAAATACAACATTATTGTAAGTACTAGAAGGAGACCCATAAGGATTTTAGAACAAAACAAAAATTATTTGTATAATCAATTTTGGGACAATTTTTTTGTATAGCTTTCTATTGTTTTTGAAATATAAGTGCATTTCATAATACAACCTTATCCATTAATAAGCAATACATAAATAGTCTGTGAATATACAAAATGAACTTTCTTTTCAAAGACCTTCAACAAATAACAAAGTAAATTACCGTAATGTTTGATCTAGTTTAATGTTTTTAAGGGGAGATACATTTTTAAACAATAAACTAATCAGAAAATTGGACCACATATCCAATATGAACTAATTAGATCAGTAAACATAAAATAGCCTACCTGCAGCAAAATGAAGTGGTGTAGATTTTCGCCCAGCAGTATCCCTAGCATTCACTGTAACAGACGTGACGAGTTTCCTTACTCTAGAAATGTCTCCAACTTTGCAGGCCTCAAATAGTTCCCTTAAAGGGTCACTGGCACTTGGCAGTGAATCCATCGAAGTTTTCAAAACATCACGTCTACTTGCCATTCCAAATGGAAATGAATTATCACAATTTGGCCATTGTTGTTATTTAATAGATTATATTATTCTTGATTTGATTAAATTAGAAAGTTGCACATTTATATCTTGTAATTAATCGATTCTATTGAGTCATAATACCTTTTTTTGCTTTTGTTGTGTAAATTTAGGAGGGGATTTGGTACACAAATTACAAATTGAGCAAAATTACACATACAGGAAGTTGTAAAGGCGCAGGTAGACCTTGTACGTCAAATTGAGAGTCATGTGAAGTCACTGCTGCTAAAAGAGTAATATCACGTGATAAAGAAAATATAATAAATTACAGTAAAAATAAAAATAATTTATACTAATTAGTTACGTTCACAATATTACGTTGTTGACTCATAACTAACTCAATCCTAGTGATTAGTCACTTTTAAAACAAAATTAAAACGATGTTCACCGGATAATACGTGATTTCATATGACTCTAGGATATGTAAACCATGCTTTAATCTAAAGCTTACGGACATTACCTAATCTATGGCTTACGGATACGGACAAAATTAATAGACTCTCATTGATATATGTTAAATAGATTGGTCACCCATATGTAAATAACGAAATGCGAGTCGAAATCAAAACTGGGAGTGGGATAGAATGCTTGTCAATAGGTTTGAGATGCGACTCTATGGGCGCAGACAGGTTATTTTTCATCTTGCTCGGGAGTATTTATAATAACCACTTTCTTTATCACATCGTTATTGTCTGATCCACCAGGCTAAAATTCTTAAAATCAACACGCCTTATGACTGTCGGCTGTTTAAAATCACAGATTTTGTTTGAGCCGCCTGTGCTGTAAAACACACATAACATTTTGATTTATTACTCTGTGTCGATTGAAATTCTACTATATACGAAAAAATTATTTGTTAGGCAATACAAATTTATATTTATACCGAACAACATTTTTTTGTAAATTGTTGCCTTATTATATAAAGCCATAATTGAAAATTCTAAAATTTGTAACAGCCTACAATAGTTTTAATTAACAATACAAAATATTAAAATATTTTTAAAATTATATAACTACTTAAGTCCAAGTTCAACGCGTTGTCAATGACTTTTTTTATTACAAAAAATACCGCTTTGAATGATAATATTTTCAGAAATTATTTTTAAATATGGGTTCAGACACTGAACTCTGTACAGTTCAGTGGGTTCAGAGTACGGTAAAGAATGGTGGAAAGTCTATAGTTTATTTTACTTTTAATGCATATTTTAATAAGTGATATTTAACAAATATTTAAAAGTTATGGGCTTTCCACCATTTTTTATAGTATATTAAAAAGCTAAAACGCAAAATACTCTTTTATTTTTGCCCTAATTATTTCAGAACACTTGTGTTAAGATTTAAAAATGTACTGATGCCAATTTGCAACCGTTTTATTAAACTTATCGTGTTACGTATTTGTTGACATTAAAAGATAGAAATTAAAAGTGACGTCTTGTATTACTTCGAAGAAAAATCGTTGTCTCACCTAAAGAAAAAAGTTGAGTTGGGTCCTAATAATAATTATATTTATATAAATCTATAACATGTACATTTAGAACTGTAAAATTTGAATGACAAGAAAACATTGAACGTAAATTATTATAAACTCTAATTTATAAACCGTTTTTATAAATGATTTGTTTACAAATGAGAGACAAAACATAGCATTGAGTATTGCAAGTTATGGATGAGCAATCTGTATATATTATATCATTGAATAGGTTACGTTCTGTCACACAAATCTTAACGCTTACCGTTACTTCCGCTTACATAAATAGACAAATGACAAATATCTACTATCAAATGTCAAACAAAACAAAATATTTTTGTTTTGATTTTACTTATCTATGGTTTAAACTGTTATACGATATATAAGAAAAAATATTTTTATTAAGTAAATTTAATTAACAAAATGAGCAGCGTACCATTATTTCCCAATCTGAAACCGAGATTAATGCATGCTTCTTGGTTCGACGTCGATCAGCCATGCGATGATGAAGATGAAGTCTCCCAGTTAGAAAGAGATCATCAAAACTGGGTAAATAAATATTATTCAATTTTAATTAGATACGAGTACATACATTAGGTAATGACAACTGCTTTTTATTTTTAGTTACAAATGATAAAGCAAAAGAACGTAGATTTAACTCCAATTGGTAAAACTACATCAGAGGTAATTTAATATATTGTTTAAGCTCTGTATGTTGAGAATATAATTTTATTTGTAGACCATAGAAGAAGACGAAGAAGAGGACGATGAAGATGATAATGACGACGATGATGAATCAGAATCACATGATGAAGAGGAGGAAGATGAAATAGAAATGGATGTGTCACAAGAACGCAGTTCTCCAGTTGATGTTAGTATAAGACTTGTGCAAGGACATGGAGTGCGATAAATATATTACGGTCATCATCTAGTTTGAGCTCTTTTCACCATGAAAAAAAAAATAGTATATTATGTACTTGTATCACTATTGTAAAAAAAGAATCTTTGGTCTGTATTTATAAACAGAACTCAGTTGAGTTGGACTTGGGTAAGTCATCCTTGAACTAAAATCGAAGTTCGGTGATTCCAGTGTTACACTGGAATTTAGAGATGGATATTAGCAAATCTGTAACTTTTAAGTAGTACATTTACGGATTTGTTACTACCCATCTCTAAATTCACGGGATATAACCAAACTTCAATTTTCGTTCAAGGACAACTCAGCCAAGTTCTGTTTATAAATACAGACCTTAGTTCGTATCTTATGCAATTTAAAAATGAAACAAAACAAATATATTTCTCAAATCAAATATGCTACTATTAAGTCTTACAGGGTTGGTTGCCAAGTTGCTCAAAAAGATTACTATCCAATTATTATCAAAAGTACAGCAATTGCCTCAACAATATTTTATATTTTTTAAACTATTGGTGTTGTTTTACACACCCAGCACCCCTATTCACACCCTTTCCTGTAAAATAGGTAATATTAATAGAAAAAAATGGCATACTATTAAAAAAATATATATTTGTTTCCTTATTATTAATTTGCACAAGATACGGAACTTAGGTTTTTTGTTTGCAATAGTGATACCTACAAATACGTATGCTTAGTTTTTCCGTAACTAAAAAGAGCTCAAATTAGATAATTTACCTATATTACAAATGTACCATATTTGTGAAACAAATTGCAAACAAACTGAAGATGTTTCTAAGAAACATAATTGATGTGATTATAGGTAGAATTAATGAGGATTCCTGGTTAAACCTTATTTATTAATAAATTATTTGTTCATAAAAATAAATAGTATATTACTTACAATGCTTTTTTTACACATAATGTATTATTCTACCTTATTTATAACTTTTCAAAATTATTTATCTAAATGGGACAATGCTAGGCAGTACAACTGTACCTGTAACAACTCAAGGAATTAAAGCAAATATTTGGTTTTTAATTTTTTGCTAAAATATAGTGGGAGATGCACTGAGAAGGGTGAAGTCTTATGAAGCGCGCCGTCGCTATACTGGGATCGGCAAAAAAACAGGTCCTGTCTCTGGAAAATTTTGGACACGGATTTAAATTTTGCCTCAAAATTTGTATGATCAATAATAAACAATGAATTACAAATTTATAAGTTTTTTTTTTTATAAAAAAAAATATACAGAAAAAAATACATATAAAATTGTATGGTATAAATTAGAAGCCAGGATAATCTTCACTAGTTTGATGACCTACAAACAGCTGGGCACGAGTACTGAATAAAATACTCGTAAATTGTACGAGTACTCGAAAATTGTATTTATAAGTATTTTATTCGTAAGTACTTTTATAAAGATAGTTTACGGATACGAGTAGTAATCGTGAAAATACGAGTAAAGAGTACGAGTAGTTTCACAAAATTAATCTAATAATTAAGTAAACTATAAAACAAAACAAAGAAAAACCTCTATAATTTTTAAATAAAAATAGTCTTTATTTACCTAAACAAAAACAAAAAACTATTCTAAAATAAATAAAATACAAAAACTTTGTTTAGAATATAAATAAAACATGGTCAACTTGACAGTAAACAATTAAATACAGTTTTTTAAAACTGGTAATTTTTAAAAACTCATCTTTTTGGTTCCCTACTTTATCGTTATCGTGTTAAACCAAATTAATATTATTTCGAATACACCTTCACATGCTGAAACAGAAAGATGGGGTTTCTGTTATTTTAAAAATTTTTAAACTGTAATCGTCCCCTTCTTTTTTTTTAATAAATTTTGACTGCACCCGAACAAAGTTTTTCGAAACATAATGACCGAATAAACTAAGGAACTTTTTATTTATACAAAATTCTGCTACGGCCAGGAAATTATCCTTATTCAAATTAACGAAGATTGTGTATGGAGACTAGACGTTTAATATCTAACCGTTCTCGTAGGAAATACATTAACATCACCACAAAACATTCAAAAATAATAAAAGTGTAAAACGCCCAACGAATTGCTTTTCCCAATATTCCTAACCCAAATCAGAGACCGCAGCCCGAACGCAACCGAGGCCGTTTCGTGTCGTAATTCGTGATACTGGCGATCGATAGTAGCGACAAGCGACTGGCGGTTAACATGCGACGATCAAAAAATGCCGTCTAGTAAAATAATACTCGTATTTTACAAGTACATTCTACGAGTAGATTTAAATTTACTTGTAAGTACGAGCAATAAGTACTTCAAATAAAAAATACTTATAAGTAAAAATTACGGAGTAGTTATTCTACTCGTGGTCGAAATACGAGTAAAAGTATTCGAGTACTTGCCCAGCTCTGCCTACAAAGTACACACTGGGATGACTTAAAAATGAATATAGTGGTGCATTTGCTAAGAAATATGGGAAAACCCATATTACCATTGAAAACTAGTATAGATTTCTGTTAATTTCACAAAGTATTTACAAATAATTACTTACAATCACTTCATTTACATCATCTAAGCTGTAAGGCTCAATAGAAATCAAAATTTGTTTGGCCTTATTTTTGAAAGCTGATAGGCTCTTAGTATTTTTTAAAAGATCAGGAAGCATATTATAAAATTGCAAACATTTGTAACAGCATCCCTTTTCCAGTAAGGTAGTTCTGTGAGTCGATTGACAAAAATTATTTCTAAACCTTGTGTTGTGAAGGTGGTCTGCTATATATTCGTTGAATATACTTTTATTTTTATACACAAACATAGTACACTCATATGCGTAACTAGCATATACTGTCAAATTTAGATTTTTAAAGTGACCTCTACATGATTCTGTAAGCTTTAGATTAGCCAATATTCGAATTGCTCTTTTTTGTATTACAAAGACTTCTGGACAGTGTGAACCTCCCCAAAAAATAATTCTATAGCACACTGAGGAATAGAGTAGACCATAAATACACTGATATAAGATAAGAATGATCTAAGACTTTTTTAACTTGTATCAATGCAAAGCAAGCTCTGCAAAGTGAATGTAGATGTTCCACCCAAGATGGATGCTCATCAATTATTACGCTGAGAAATTTTGTCGATTTAGAATATTCTAGTAATGTAGGTATTACATAAGTTAATATCCTCTGGATATTCATTTTTATTACGACTGTGCTTGAAAAGTATGCAATTAGTTTTAGATAAATTTAATAATAGCAAGTTTTCACCAAATCATTTTGAACTTCTCTCTACAGCATTTGAGGTATCTTTTTCAAGTACTTTGTAATGGTTTCTAGATAGTAAGACATTTCTGTCATCGGCATAATTAGTGAGAGCTACAGAATCATTTGTAAACATTTTTGGTAAATCGTTTAGATATAATACAAATAAAATAGGACCTAAGACACTTCCCTGTGGAACAGCCAGCATAGTATTTTTTGATTCAGAGTAATATTCGCTATTGTCATATTTAAAACAAACCTGTTGTGTCCTATTTGAAACGTAAGATTGAAACCAGTCATATGCATTACCTCGCACTCCCATTTTGTATAATTTATTAAGAAGTATATGTGATTCACACAATCAAGAGCCCTTGTTAAATCTAAAAAAACTCCGTGAACAATATTTCCCGAATCTAAAAAGTGTAAAATTCAACAAAATGAAGTCACCCCAGTGTGCACTTTGTAGGTCATCAAACTAGTTCAGATTATCCTGGCTTCTGACTTATACATACAATTTTATATGTATTTTTGTCTGTATAATATCGTTCCTGGCATTAATAAATATTATTATTATTATTATCAATGAATGAACTTGCAATCAAAGTTGTTCATAGCAATGTAGTGCTCTGATTCCATACCATCTCGATAGGGTTAAGCCTGCAATGATTCGGTGGTAAGCGTAAAATATCTATTTTAATGCGGGACAAGGAACTTAAAATTATTTAACAACAGAAAAACTATAAAAAACTTTTATTATTTATCACAGTAAAATATAAACACTGTTTTAAGTAACACTTTTTAAAAACTTGAACCTTACGAAGGTAAAAGCGAAAAAACATGACAATACTAAAAAAATGTACATTTTTAAAATTTAACTTCGAATTCATAAATCATTTAAAATCTCACACTCGCTCCTGATGGCCGCCAAGACGGTTCTCAATTTAATCAACAACTCCTCACAATTCAAACCCTCTTTCAAATCGAACGATCGCTTATAACATTTCTTGTACAGTTCCGCTAACTTTTCACAGTCTTTATTTGGTGGAGGTTTCGTGAGACAACACTTCACGAGCAGTTTCAGGACTTGCTGCAATCGTGTGCTGACCAATTTCAGCAAGGAAAAACACGTTTTGAATTTGGTCTTGCTGTCAGTCTTCTCCTCATCTTCTTCCGACTTCTCTTCTATATCTATTTTTTTGTCTACCAATAACTGGATCATTTCGTTTAGTTCCAGGACGATTTCCAGGCAGTGTTGAAGGTGTTTGATTTTCGTGTTTAATGCGTTGGTGGCTGAAAAGATAAAACATTTTATTGCTGTAATATAGATAAGTCAGTCAAATACAATAGCCGTTTCCCAAATTTTTCTTAAGTAGATTAGATTTGAAAGGACCTTTTCAAAATATATTGTGAGACTCCGTTATTTAGGGTATGTCGTCTAGCCTGGTCATTTTTATTTGACTGGCTTTTCTTCACCTAGTGTAACAAACCCAATCTAGCCAGTCCTTTACACTGGCACAGAGCGTGGATTGATGACACTTTCTTAGGCGAGAATGTCTGACGATTTGTCGTTTTTGATCCAGTAAGTCTTTTGTCAACTTGGCCGATGGTTCATTAATGAACTCTGGTCGGTCTCATTCCTGAGACTCCTTTTGTATCCACTGTTTGATGATTGCCTTGCACAAATGCTTTAGCAACTCCACAGAAATGTCCGGTGCATGTCATGGCCTTATCTGAACTATGGCCAAACTATTTTTTTTATAATTTCTACTCAAGAGCCATATACAGCATTCTGCTATGGGGGACAAGTAGAGATAGACATTTTCAGGATACAAAAACGAGCTATACGTATAATGGAAAACATGGGTTTGTTGAGTCTTGTAGAACACTTTTTAAATTCTTGCAATATACTTACAATTCCTACATTGTATATATTTAGGTGCCATTACATTTTTCTTTAAAAATACTCATTATTTTGAAGAGTTCAAATCTACTCAAGCTAATGTTATAAGGCATAACATTAACTACAACTTTCCATATCATAAACTATGTGGTTATGAACGAGGAGCGTTATATTCATGCATAAAATTTATCCGTAACTGTAAAAATATACTGGTTAGTGAAATGACGTTTGAGTCACCATTTTCTAATGTCTAATTATAAATGAATAATTTAAACCACTCACTTTCAGCCAGATATTCCGACAACGCGACCCGCTGCATCTGCGACGTCAAATAGTTCACGGCATCCGAACTCTGCAGGTACATCTTCGAAGCTTTCTCGTAATTGATTTTGGCTAATTGAATGATGTTTTTTCTGTTGGCTGAATCGTTGGGCGCCGACCAAATGTGGCTGTGGTACAATGAACCGATCCTGTAGTGGATTATGGCCGCGCGGTATATGTATAAGGGATATTTGGGATTGTTTTCGTCGAAATCGCAGTATTGTAAGGCTTTCTGCAGCGTTTCTATGACTTCTCTTTCAGCTTCGGGTTTGCTCTGGAAAGATATTGAGTGTAACAAAACGAAAAATACTGAAGACTTGTTTCGAAACTTACCAAATGAGCGGGCGGGTTCTCGTGCATTATCCACCCCATGTTAAATAAAGCTGTGGATAATTCCCACTTAACGGCGTCCCAAATTCCAGGACAATTATCCCTATCGCCCAAAACCTGCAGGGCTTTCTTATAATTCATAATGGCTTTATTATAATGAACTTTCTCCTGCTGCGTAATCTCCCCTCTATCAGCAGGCGTGTTGGCGTGCGCTAGCAATCTATACAAATGCCCGATGTTCGTGTAAAGCAAAGCGACGTTCGCGTCATCTTTAACCTTCTCGAACAATTCCAACCCGCGTATCAAATACGTTTCGGCCTTCTTGCAAGTTAGCGTGATATCGTTCACCTTCTTTTCGACTTTAGCCCTATTCAGATAGTAGGAACCGACTTCGTTCAAGCTATTGGCCAATCGGCGCAAAATACTATCGCTTTCCGACAGCTTCAATGCAGCTTCGTAGCATTCGATGCTCTTCAACAGCATTTGTTCGATGGTTCTGATGTCGAAGAGAAAGACGCAACGCATTTCGCTTTCTCCTATGCTTATGTTGTAGAATTGTTCGTCTTGCTCGAGTTGTTCTAACATTTTGAAGTCTTCTTCTTGGGCGCTGTGGAGTTGCTCGTTATATTGCTCGCATTTGGCTTAAATAAATAAAAAAAATGGTTAACGTGTTAATAAGATATTCCCAAAGACTGTGTCACAGAAATCAATCGAGCTACATACTTCGACAGGTATTGAATTGTATCTAGAGGGAAACAGTAAGTGATCGAAGGAAACTATCCCATGTAGGTACTTCATAACAGCTTCAATTCATAAATGCTTTGAATTATGGATTACAAATCCAACATTTGATAACTCTTACTAGTAATGGTGTTATTATGTTCAAAAAATGTCAACTACCAATCAAAATAGATGTCCAGATTCTTGATGGTAACAACTTCGTTAATGGGGATATTATTGAGTGAATAATTGAAAACAATGGGAGTTTAATTTTTAGTAAAAGTAACTAAGTAATATTTGTCAATGTTCTAAGACATACCGTTTGCAACAGATTAACTCATAAGTGCTAAAATGTTACTTTCTAGTTTATAATAATCCTCAAGAGTAGTAATTCTTAAGTACATTATCAAGTCATCATAGAATAGTAAAAATTCGCTATATATGAAAATGGAACCTATGTTATTAGCAACTTATTTATTTACGGGTTCATCCCCATTACAAAAATATACAATATATAAAAGTGTCTATTACAAAAAGAAAATGTAAATTCAAAAAAATATAAAAAATAAAAATATAAATATACCATAAACCATGTATACAAGTTTAAAAACTAAATTTGCGAGAGTATCAATCAAATTAAGCTCTCTTTACACGTTTTTTGAATATACAAAGTGATATACCAAATATGTCTATATCCCTATTGTTAAGAATTCTCAGAGTAAGTTCAACTGGAGAATGCATACCATAATTTGTGCAATGAAATGGAATGTGAAACAGTTCAGAGTAGATTTTAGTAGATCCCAGTTTACGGTCGGGTCTTACAAATTTGACACAATAAAAATATTAAAATAGGCACTTACCCCAGTATTGGATCATCATTATACAACAATCACCAGCTCTGCCCAAAAGGCAGTTTTCCCTCAAAGCGTTTGAAGCGTACTGCAGCATGTTCATGATCAATTGACATCTAGCTAGATAACCGATGTACTTCAGGCTTAACCCGTAGTTCCCCGATAGAAAATGGTGTTCAGATAGAGTGGCGTACACCAAGACGGCTTTCTCGTACAACAAAGTCTTCAGATGATCCTTCCACGAGATATTATTGGTTTCGGTTTCCTGCCAAGTAGGTAAAGGTTGCGCCTCGTTTAAATTCTTTGGCAACAACGCGTTGGTTAGTTTTTCTTGATTTTTGTTTTCTGCCTTTTTCTTTCGGTCTTTCTTCTTACTTTTTTTGGTTGAATCCGACGCTAATTTGTTGTCGTTCAGCTTGGAGTACGGCATTGGGATCGGTTCGAAGGGTTTTGCCATTTTGATTTCTTCTTCATTTTGCTTGGTCGGACTTTTTTCATTGGCGTTGGTTATGGGGAAGAATTTGAGGCAGTTGAGACCGGCGGAGACGTGTTGGATGGCCTTCAAAATGTACAAATAAAATATGTTATGAAATTCGTTTCAATAGCTGCAAATGTAATTTTGAAACCTTACCTGTATACATCTTTCTTCCACACCTCCGACAATAGGAGCAGGTGGTTTGTAATAATTTTTAAACTTCTCGAATCTATTATTTTCCAAGACGAGAATCTTCATGGCTTGCTCCTCGTCCTCTTCGTCCGGCATATCGTCCTCGTAATAAGCTTCATTTTCCTCCTCGTTTTCGTTATCATTCAATCCGGGATTTTCGGGATTCGTTTTTGCGGGAACGTAGAGGTCGGACAACATATATAGCGAGGACGTAACGATTTCCGGGTATTTTTCTTGCGGTAACAGTTTTATGCAGTTTTTCAAAAGCATTCTGATGGTACCGGGCTGAGATCTGTCTGACGAGTGTTTCATGTTTCTGGCTACACGATACAAAAGCATGGCGACGGGGATCGTGAATGGGTTTTGACCTTTTTCGACGTCTTTCTCGGAACATAAGCTCGTTAGGTCGTAAAGTTTGATTACCTTGAAAATAAGAGACAATTGACTAGAAAATGAAGCAAAAATGGCAAAGGATCGTTGCGGGTTTTAAAATAAAACACAAAAAAATAAATTTTACCAAATTTATAAGGCATCACCCAGTATTTCACAGATATATTTATTCATTAAAAAAATTCACTTGCAAATAAAATATTGTTTTTACTGACAAAAATTGTGTGGTTCGTATGTTTATTGCAATACTTAAAAAATTAGTTGTGGGATTATCAGATATGTAGAGGGGAAGAATAAATTGCTTTAGTAGAGCAGGGTATGTCTCAAAGAGAAATTGTTCGTGTAATGGGTTCACAAGAAGTGGTTTTAAAAATCAATTAAATATTCTTTGAATTAGAAATTCTAAAAAACAGACACAGAAAAATTCGTCCAATAGACCGATTTTTAGCTCAAATCCAATGATAACTCTTCCAGAACTTCAAAGACAACTTCTACAAGCGACGGAAATAATTATATCAGTAAAACCGTTTAGGAAACGACTATGTGTCAGAGAATTGTTTAGTAGGAGACAACAGCTATCCAGACAAGACAAAAATCCGTGTTTCAAGAGACCATGGAAGACAAGCCAGGTTTCAAGCTGCCACAACCAGTTCCAGAATATAAAGGGAACAGTGATGTTTTGGGGCGGGATCATGGTACAGGAAATAACTCGCTTAAACCCCATGCAACAAACTAACTGCCCAGAGGTATTTAGATTTGGTGCTACATCCGATAATACGACTTTTGAGAGCTTGTTTAGGAGAGGCTTTTTAATTTATGCAGAATAATGCCCCATCTCATACTAGCCGAGTCACCAAAAATGCCTTGGAGACAGAGGGTGCGAGAGTAGAAATAGAAATACTTTATTCTCGGTAATAAATATATAAAAATGTTTACATAGTCGTCAGTACTTAAACCCTTACATTAACATAGAATATTAGTAAAATACACCACACACATACAACACATTACATTTAAAATAAAACAGAATTTTAGAAGATCGTAAAGGTTGGTAATAGTAATAAAATATACAAACCATATTAAAAATATTGTCACATAAAATAATCGTTAATGTTATATAGGTTATGTTATGTTGGGAATGGGGTGTTAATACACTGCGACCTAAAAGATCTATTGTGCCCCCTTCTGTCGCTAATGCACCAAGGAAATGTCTCAATGCCTATAACCACCCTTCCAATCCTATTTTCTCAAGGAAGTGCAGGATTTGGAGTGGCTTCAAGTTAGGTAAATCTCCCTCTTCTATTTGATATCCTAGATATAGTGCCCTTGGATTCTGGAGTGCTACACATTCAGTTAGAATGTGAATGGAGATTTCGTCCTTCTCCTCCTTACAGAATCTGCACTCACTATCCTTTACTATTCTCAGTTTACTAAAGTGTCCTTTTAGTCTGCAATGCCCGATAAGGATCCCTGTTGCAATACGTAGCCTGTTCTTGCTCAGGCAGATGCAGGCTTCCGATCTTTTCTGGTTCTATTCACCCAGAAGTATCTTAGCCTGTCTCAGCCCCAAGAGATTGTTCCAATGTTATATAGGTACAGGTGCAGTAATATATTTTTAATTTGCTGTTAAAATGTTTTCCTGGTAGATAACTCCAGACCTGTCTCGTAGATTCTAGATGCTTCTCGATGGCCTTCACACTCGGTGAACTGGTGAGAACGGAATACAAGCGAATCGACAGGGATTTTCGGAGGCGACTTGTTTCAATGAATATTTTTAGTTATGGGAAAGGTGATGCCCAAATAAGGCAAAGAGGGACTTAAGGGATTAGAACATAACACAACTGGTGGAAAATGGCTCACAATATGTTGAAATAAACTTTATTCTGATATCCAAAAACATTTTTATCACAAATATCTTTTTCTGTAAAATTCTGGGTGATTACATTATAAGTATAGTTGTTTGTAAGGAAGTTATCAATTGAAAATAATTTGGTTACCTAGCGGTATTTTTATATTTACAGAGGGTTTGAGACTATTAATAGGGTAGATTATTATTGTGCACTGGACTGGTTGGGTCATTATATGGAGAAAACAGGAAGGTGCCACAAGGTAGTGTTCTGGGTCCGCTATTGTTTTTAATTTATATTAATGACATTGGTGGTGTAGTCAAAATATGCTCAATACACTTATTTGGGGATGTTACACCGATACATTTTACCCATGAAAACACTGAAACTTGTTTTAAAGAAATTAATAGTTCTATAAGTAAAATATATGATTATTGTAACGGAAACTCGTTGAAAATAAATTACCAAAAAACAAATTGGATGTTAATTGGGGGTACTCGAAATTAAAAAAAAAATTACATGTAGCATCGCAGTGTGTTTCTGTTGATGGAGTGAAGTTTCAAAGAGTCGAAAAATTTAAATATCTAGGGGTTATGGTTGATACAAATTTACAATTTAAGGAACATGCTAATAGCGTCATCAAAAGCATATTATTTAAAATAAACTATTTGAGGCGCTGTTCTCCACATCTCAGCAAACGGGCTAAAATAATTACCCCATTTTAATTATTGTGCCATTGTATTGTATTTGCTCAAACAGAATGAGATGCAACGATTGCAAAAGTTGCAGAATAGAGGTATGAGGATAATAGTGAGCTGTTCAAGATTGGAACCAATCAATTCCATGTTAAATGTGCTTCAGTGGTTGCCTGTTAAAAAATATTTGCTGTTCTATTCCTTGCTATTTATTTTTAATATTAAATCAGAAATCTCTCCAGTATATTTACAAAATATTTTAAGTTATAATCAGGATATTCATGAACATAATACACGAAATAAGAAAAAGTTTAGAGTTTATAAGGCAACGAAAAAACTTACACAAAATTCAGTGTTTTTTAAAGATGTAGGTACAGGTTTTTAATAGTTTGAGAAAATAAAACAACTCCAAATCAATTTAATAGTTTGCCTGAAGATATTAAATGCTCTTCAAATGCAGCAATATTTAAAAAAAAACCGCATAAGTACTTTTATGTTTTTTTTCTTGTTCTTTTATTATATTTTGTATAGTTGACATTATGTTATCATTTTTATATGTACTGTATACATGTATGTTTATTTTATTTTAAATGTATGTTTATTCTATACCTATGTATTTTTTTATTTTATTTTAAATGTGAAGATGTATTGACATGTAAAAAATAGTTTTTTTTTTTAATAAATAAACGATTTATATTATAATATACATGAACGAAGTAGTTAAAACTGCTTTCTTAAAACGGTCTTTGATCTAATAAATTTTCAACAATGTACCTACTTTGTCATTTTTTTACAAAAATAAATACTTTCAAATATCTTTTTTTGGCGACGAATCTTTTTGAAAAGCGAAATATTTGACGGAGCCCTAGACACATTAAAAAAAAATCCTCAAGCAAAATCATATAATCATATCCTCCTTCCTCTTAAAAAAAAAGTCGAGCCAGGTCCCTCCCTTTTGTGGCGATAGTACTGCTTTTTTTACTGACTATTATTTTTTTCGCAGGGCTCCGCGGAGCACATTTTGAGTAACACTGGCTTAAATCATGCTATAATTAAAAATGTTATACAATATTTTGAAATATTCCATTACTTTTTTATAAATATCAAAATTATTAGTTAGCTTGGGATTGGTTATTAAACCAACATAGCTACTTACTTCTTCATCTTTTCCTTTAAATAGCCAGTACGTATGCCCCGCTTTAGTGGCGTTCGATTTCAAAAAACTGAGAATACTTTGCGCTACATCTCTTATCAATTTCGGGGAAAATTTGGAATTATCCATTCGCGGCAAATCTTCCGTTTTGATGAGCTCGTATTTCTGGACTATTCCGTTCAAATGATAACACATCACGACCTCTGGCACGTTGGACATGAGGTTATCCAGCCAGTAATCAATACCAGTCAAAACGTTGATGGGTTTGCTCATATCTCTTAATCGCAGCGATATGCAAGGATGGGTGCCTCCGCCAAAAATCGGCATATCTGTACCTAAATACAAAACAATTATGTGTGTAGGACCATGACGAGAGCACTAAGATACATCAGAGGATAAGTTTACTTACCTAATAGCATTTCTATATCCTCAAAAGTCCACACAACATTTCTATTGTATTTATGTGTGGAAGTGGGAGAATCTGGACATTCTGTGGAAGGGGATGGTTCAGGCAACAACGGATCCTTAACGGGTTGATTATTTTCTAATTGTTTGTTATTCTCTGTAGTTTCTGTAGGCACTAAACTATGATATAAAAATTTCGAAACAAGACTTTTTTCTTTCAGGGCTTCTCGCCTCCTACTGTTTATATACAAATTCCTGTCTTCATCGTAAGTGGCACGACTTATATTTTCGAAGAAAAATTTCCTCAACCATTCCCATTCCGTTTCCGCCGTTTTTAACAAGTGTTTGTAGATGTCGAAATCGTCTATAAGCAGTGTGTTTTCTATACGATGGACCATCATGCTTATATGACCTTTGTGGTACGGCATCTTTAGTAATTTTTTAATATTCTCAGCATCTGAGACTACATCTACTTCACCTACGCAATCGGGGAACATTTGAGCCATTTTAAAGCTGAAAAACAACAAATATTAAAAGTAATTTTAAAAAACCGACTTCAAAATCGTCACCACATCTTAATCAAATTTATATAGGACCACCCCTGAGGTACCCCCTTACTAACAAAAAAAAGAATCAAAGAAATCGGATGTGGAAAAGAATTATCGCTAAACATACATAAAAATGAAGAGTTTGAGGATTTTCTCATGGACCCAATTATTAGATTTTGACCAAATTAATATGGGACCTCCCCTGAAGTATCCCTTTTAAATATACATAAAAAAAATATTACGAGGAATTGAGAACCTCCTCCTTTTTTAAAGTCGGTTAAAAAGGTTTTTGTAACAGTAGAAACATAATTAGTACCCTCAGTTCAAACAGCTAGACCTACTGGGATCTATAGAAAAAGATACGAGCTCCACCTGTTCTTGACAATGGAACTAGTCAAAAATATACATTTTTTCCAGAATGATACAGATATTGATTTTTAGTGACTGTATTTTTTGGACTTTTATTTGAATACCTACCTTCTAGTTTAAAATTAAGGTTATATTTTTGTTTATTTATTTCTTTTTTCGAAAATATTTATTTATTTTTGATTTAATTTATCTATAATTTCAAGAATACTGATATATAAGTTGTTTAATATTCACTTAAGTATTTTAAATTGTTTTTTAAAGTATATCTGTTTATTTTTATTTAATAAAAATTTACTACTTATGTAGGTATTCCGCAAACCTAATGTTCTATAAAATTTTCACCTGGCAACAGTGGAGTGCCATAATTGCATTTAAGTGAGTGAAAACGACCATGAACAATGTAAGAGTTCCTTGTTAACAATTTTTAAATAAAATAATTTGCTTAATTTTTAATCACACTGCTCAATAACGAATTAGTCGATATCTTGTTATTAAAATGGGGCTGCTTCATCTAGGATTTACAGATTTAGAATTTTCTAGAAGACATAAAAAGGAAAAATGTAAGGAATTAAGTTTTCCTCACAATTAGGATTGTCAAATCGAATTTATCTCTATCCCTATCTTTATCCAAATAAAAACATTAAAAATAAAGCCTCTATATTTGAAACACCCTGTATATTAATTATAAACCCTGTACAAAGTGTAGAAAAAACAAGACACTCCAATTTAAAGGGATTTTTAATGGATTCCATGGATTAATGGATTTTTAATGGATTTATTCATAAACACTATTCTATTTCACTCGCTTGAAAGAGGTGTGTTTTGCTTTATATGAACAAAATAACTGTTAAGATATCAAACTAAAATGAATATCTCAAAATAAAATTATTTCATATTTAAAACTAAATAATAAAACACTAAATCTGTAACACATATATATTTCAAAAAACGACCAGGTACGATTAGTTTCGGTCATCATGGCCATCATCAGGCCTATAATACAAAAAATTGACCACCTTATAGGAAGATTTCAAAAATTTAAGTTTTCAGTAGAGCAGATTGAATATTGTGTGGATACTTTTTGTGCTCCAAAATTCTAAAGCTAGGGATATTATTAGGGCAAATTAATTTGTGCATGACATCTGGAGTTTTTCCAGATACATTTAAAGTATCATGAGTTACCGCTGTTTTCAAAAAAGGGGACATGAAACTACCATCTCCTTACAGACCTATCTCAATTATACCAATAGTAATCAAAATTTTTGAAATAGTGTTAAAACAATGAATTACGAATTTTTTGAAAGCAACAAGTTGCTAAGCCAAAATCAATTCGGTTACAGGGCAAACAAATCAACAATTAACGCAATATGTGATCACTATGAAGCTGTTACGCATGGTTTTGAGGATCGTTCACATAGTACTGCCAGATTTTATGATCTTATGAGAGCATTCGATACGGTTCAACATGAAATTTTATTATTAAAATTAGAGAGATATGGAGTTAGAGGGACACCATTACAGCTTATTACCTCTTATTTGCAAAAAAGAACTCGATATGTTCAAATTGATGAGCATACTTCTGGCAAGAATTCAGTACTGTATGGAGTTCCACAGGATTCTGTTCTCGGACCCTTACTTTTTATCATTTACTATAATGATTTGTCAATTAATCTAAGTAATATCACACAGGTGTATTATGCTGATGATTCAACATATATTGCTACAGATAAAAATAAATCTGATACAACAGAAAGGCTAAATGCAGCAGAAGTTATGTCAAATAATTGGTTTGGTAGCAATGGTCTTACTTTTTTATCATTGCTAAAAGTGAGGAACAGGTTAAACTTTTAGGAATATATTTAGACCTGAAACTAGATTTTAAATATCACATTCAAAGTTTACTAAGTCATTTAGCAAAAGCTACTTATGCAATTAGACAGCTAACATTTCAATTAGACATTGTACATTTAAAAATGGCCTACTTTTCATTATGTCATAGCATTATGTTGTATGGGGTTATACTTTGGGGAAATACAAGCAATCAACGTAGGGTATTTATTGCACAGTACGTATCATGACATCAAGTAGCTACAATAGTCACTGCCAACCTATTTTTAAACAGTTGGGTATTTTACCACTACCATGTTGTTTTATTTTAGACTGTCTTTTATACATGAAAAAACAAATTGGTAATAATAATGTTATAAAACAGAGCTCTAAACATTCTTATTGCACCAGAGGAAATTATGATATATCTTTACCTAATTACAGATTAACCAAACTTCATGATTCTTATAGATATATATCAGCATTAAACTGTACAATTCTCTACCTCAAGCTTATAAAAACTCATCTTTTAATTTATTTAAAATAAGAATTCGCAAATGTTTGTCAAGTCACTGCTTTTATTCCATTGATGAATTCTTATCACCTGTCCATCTGTGCATGTTAGTAATGTGTAAACCTTTTTGGTGAATATACCTTTTTAATTTTTATCTTTTAAGTATGTTTTAATATATTATGTGTATCTACATTTTTTTTTGTCTATATTTTTCTAAATTGTAACTGTATTTTCTGTATCTATATCTTTTTTTATACTTTTAACATTGACACATGTAAAATATTTATTTTTATTTTACATCAATAAATATCTATCTATCTATCATGTATATTTCAAAAAAACACCTAGGTACGATTAGTTTCGATCATCATGGCCATCATCAGGCCTATAATACAAAAATTGACCACCTTATATGAAGATTTCAAAAATTTAAGTGAGTTTTTAGTAGAGCAGATTGAATATTGATTGGACACTTTTTGTGCTCCTTAATTACATATTGATTATTAATCTAACTAATAAAACTTCCTATTTTTTTTAATGACAGTTAAATCACTAAGTGTACATGGCGTTGTTTACCTCGCAAATTTATTGAACATAGTGTTATATTTTTTGGCTAACTCTTATTGTTATGTCAACATAGTGCAGTTTACCTCCGACGTACTCATATACTGATGCTGTGGCCAGTAGAATTTGTCAATTTTTTTTTTATATATATTTTTTAATTTTAAGTTAGTCAAACGCACACTCCTAGTTTAAATTTAATATATTTCAAGAATCTAATTAGCAAGGTAATGGGGGGTTTTCCCTTTAATAAATAAATATTTCTCAAAAAACTGGAAATCATACAGACATGAAAATTAATAATCTAAGGCTTCTTTAAAAGTAAATTGAAAGAACAAACACAATAAAAATAAAGAACATTTATTAACTTTGAAGACTAAGTAACTAAGAACAGAAATAATAGACAGATAATGTTCAATCTCATAAATATACTTATTTTCTTGAGTATAGTGCAAATAAAGAGCAATAGAAAGAAGAATATTCATATGAAGAAAGAAGGTATTGGCAATCCCATGACACCGACCTATCTCATATGCAGGCTTCGACACACAGAGTGGGATTTAAAGCTATCACAGTTCCTCCTGTTATTCAACAATATACAAGAAACATTTATGCTGAATCTGTATATGTAGTAAAGATGTTTACTTAAATATGCATGTGATGTTCTTTACTGAATGCATAATTGTAATTGTACACAACTTTGTTGGATTTACATAAAATAAAAGAAAATTGTATATGACTGTATATAAGTAAGTCTTTGGAACAAGCAAATATCAGACTAATGGTAAAAACCTACTTGGAACAAATTGACATATTCAAGTATTTCAAGGTATTGGTTCCATGATAAATAAATAATTACAAGAAGAATAGAGATCGGATAACATACAACCACTTGGAACAATAGTTGCCAAGATATATCACAGCATAAAAAAGGTTATAACAAATGGAGTTTCATAAAGACAAGCCGGTAGACACGACAAAGAGCTAGGATAATGCAGATTAAAAAAGGGTTGAGAATATTACAAGATATTGGTAGAGCAGTGCTAATATAGGTACAATGTAGTTAATATGCTTAAAACTAAAACAATTACTTGTAAAAACATACCTAGAAAAACCTTTGTGATGTGTAAGAACATGTTGTAAGCCATACGAATCCGCAGAACTACTTAGCCAGTTAGAAGGAGGTAAATTAAGATCTGTATTACATTGTAATTTCATAAACTGTGCTGGTTTTGGAAAAGAATATTTTACTACGGCTGTCGATTTAATTTCTTCATTTTCCGATAGATCTTTCGAATTTTCTTCCATTTTAGATTAAAAATAATTTTTGTAACTGAAAACTGAAAATGACGGAATTGTTTTTTAAAATAAAGGATTTTTTTAAAAAAAAGTCAGCCATTCGACCGATTCGACCATTGACAACTTCAAAACTTTGTCCTTAACCTCAAATTTTGACAGATAAATGTACACAGAAAGCTTCTAGAAATATCATGAAAATACTTCGAAATGATATCGATTTGTTTAATAAGTTTGAAACCACTTAATAATAAGTAATTATCATTAGTAAACTGAATTAAAATTCCGAAAGGTTTTTTTTTGATCGTAAAATTGGCCTATAACCTCAATTTTCTACCATGATTAGATTTAAAATGCCAACGTTTATTCAATATTTTTTAATAAATAGTCTGCAAATTTGTTCCTATATTATTTTAATTAACTGCGGTGGTAAGTGTAGGTTTTTTTAGTGGAATATTGATTAAGTAAGTTCACTTTTTAGCCAACAACTTGCATCACATAGATGGGACTTCTACAGCAGAAGTTATAAATGGCGACGTATTTTTTGAAATCGTCGATCCAGTAGAATTGGAGTATACGTACAGAATTCGTCCAGCTAAAGACTTTGGGTCCCCTTTCGTAAATATAAACGAATTCGCTCAGTTTTCATTCAAGTCTATAATAAAAATTGTTTACAGAATGCATCATTTCACGTAAAGAATGTTCCATTGGTCCCGATATTGCCTAAAAATGGATGTAAACCTCCCGATAATTTGGACGATATTGAAGGAAATGTGGCTTTGATTGAAAGAGGGTAAGTTAAATATATATGTGGAGCCTAGTTACACATGGGGTCTAAGTGACATTTTTCTCATTTCATTGGTGTGTTGTACAGACCAACCGATAAAAATCTAAGTTAATCTCTTGAGGAACCTGTGCAATTATTATATAATACTTTAGATAACACTAATTATTATTAATGTTAATCTATTTAACACATATAATTTTTAAACAAATGTTTGGATATTTTTGGCCTCGTTCAGATCATTGATGATGACGATCATACACATGTTACTGTTCACTCTGAAACAGTAATCCAATCTTCTTAAATATGCCTGTTTAATGATCAAATTATGGGACTGTGAATGTAGATCACTTTACAGATCATAGAACGGCTTATTGTCACTTAAATATTAATTAAAATACACATTTTATAGGCAACTTATTACAAAAACTTTGAACCTCTATCCTATTATATTGTGAAAATTTGACATGTAAAAAATCCCCATCTTTTTGTTTTAGTGTGTATTTTAAAAAAAATTTAAACTTTTTGTAATCGTCCCCATGTGTTTTTAAATGTTTTTAAATTTTGACTGCACCCGAAGATGGAAACAAATGTAGTGCTGTGCTAAGGATATAAAATAAAATTAATGACCGAATACACCAAGGACATTTTTATTTATATAAAATTCTGCTACATTCAGGAAATTATCCTTATGCATATTTAAATATATTATTTTCTGGAAAACTTTAAGGGCAAACAAAATTAGCGCTCTCATGCCTTATTTGATATTTTTAATATAAAATATTTTTTTAAACACTTTGCACAGGATTGGGATAGGTGCCATTTGGTAAAGTACAATGTTTTTACATGCTTTTGGGGTATATTTCCTTTGGTTATCAGATGACGCTAAAAATTTGCAGTGGGCCCTTGGGCTATTAGAGATCCCAACTAATTTTAAATGGTTGACTGACAGTCTTTTTTTGAAAGAAATTGTCGCTTATTAAAACAACTAAAACAACATGAGAACTTTTTTTTGAAAATGTTTAAACTTAAACAACATGAGGACCTTTTTTTAGAAAATATTTAAACTAAAACAAGATTTTTTTTTAAATCATCGCCCATTGTCCTTTATTTGCATTTCAAAAAGGTGGCAACTCTAGTTCTCAACCAAAAATATTGCGGCCCGTGTAGCATAACAAACAGATTTATATGGCCCGAAAGAAAAAAAGGTTGAGTACAGCTGCATTAGAGGCTCTACACAAGACATATTTTATTTTTTTCCCTTTTTTTAATTATTTACCATGGATCAAAAAGCAGCATACAATTTCTTATTTATTTATTTATGGGCAAGCTCATTTGAGAAATATATTACAATTTTAAATTATAATTAGAATGTAGTGAAATATATATGGTGCTGAAATACAAACGTGGTATAATTCATTACATATAGACTAAAATAGGTAAAGAATTTAAAAGATTCAAAAAGGCAAAAGACTTTATGGCATTCAAGTTCATGCCATTTAAGGAACACCAGTTTGATAGAATATCAAGGTCAGACTGAAGCCAGAGGGCATCATAAATGGTTTTAATAACTAGGAAAACTTTTAAATCATCTGCAAACATAATGAAAACAATGAATGATGTCATTTATAAATAAGTTGAATAATAAGGGACCAAGATGTGATCCTTGAGGAACACCTGAGGTAACTTGAAATTCGTTAGAATAGTGATGATTCACTCTAACCATTTGAGTTCTGTTCGTAAGATAGCTACTAATCCATTGCAGTACGACCCCATTTATGCCATATTTATCGAGCTTTTAAAGTAAAAGAGAATGGTTAACCCTGTCAAAAGCCTTAGAAAAGTCAGTTTACACAGAATCAATCTGGCAGCCCTTCTCCAAAGCTTCTGACAGGAAATCGAAGTAGGTAACTAGATTTAATTCAGTCGATTTCCCAGCACAAAAATCATATTGATGATCGGTTATGATGCCAGAGCAGTCATAGATAAGGTAGTCTGTTATAATATTCTTAAAAACCTTAGGTATAGTACTGAGAATAGATATAGGTCGGTAATTTTTAATGCCTATCCGATTTGTATATTGGGGGACAGTTTCCAATAATCTGGAAACTCACCCGTGGCGATAGATTTATTGAAAATATAGAAGAGAGGGTGAGACAATACGAAGCTGCAATTTCTGAGTAGGATGGGAGGAATAATGTCAGGACCTGAACCTTTCTTTATGTCAAGATTAGATAATTTCTTGTAAATGGTCAAAATAGGAATGTGGTAAGAGGAAATATTAAGTTTTGATTCAACATCGTTAAAATTTTGATTTAGATTTTGATTAGTGTAAACTGATGAAAAATGCTTGGCAAACAGATTTGATACTTCACTGCGACAAGAAGAAAAAGAGTCTTCAAGGTTCATATTATCACATATGGTGTTATTAATCTTTTAGTACAACATTCCAAAAGGCTTTAACATTACCTTTTAACAGAAGTTTCAACATAATGTATGTAATTTGAATACCATTCTCTAGATGTAATCGTGCATTGTGATCTTCCTTGCCGGTGGTGTGTAAAATCTGTAGAATACAGAGATCGAAATAAAAAGAATGAAGATGCAGTGTTACTAAAGAAATATAAAAACTAGATAATATTGCAAAAACACAAACAGTGAGAAACAAAATAGATTCTCTTCAGAAAAGAAATTAAAAAAAAACAAATGTGTGGTATTTTAAATATATATTGTTTATGAATGATGAAGAACCCCAAGAACCTTTCATGTGGAGAAATTGCTTTCCTTAAATGGCTGCCCTGTTTAATAATTTAAGGTGCCACTAGCTGTAACAATTCTAAATACGTATCTTCATCCATCATTAAATTATTACACCAATCTCCTGGCACCAGTTCACTTAATAAATTAATATGCGATTAAGTTCTTCGCATCAAAAGCCATTCTATGACTCAAATTGATCTTAGTGTTTTTTTATTTGCTCTGCTTAAAACGGCAACTGCCGCCGCCACAGCTAATAAGAGCTTCCTTTTCATGACGTAGTGAAACTAGGTTGAGTGCAGGAGTGCGTTTAGAAACCCCGCGCGTCTGGACCCTATTCTAATGCATGTGGTCAGACGCGCCGTGCGGGGTTTCTAAACGCACTCCAGGATGTACAAAAATTGACTAACATGATTCTGCGCCACATACTTTGATTACTATACGGTGTGCAAGAAGAGGTCCGACACGCCCAACATAGGGTGCGGCCATTTTGATTCCTATGCCACAGTTTATAGCTAAAGAATCAGATCGATCACTCTGCGTCGGCACTTTTGATCTCAATGTTCCAGTTTATACACTGAGCAACTCTGATAATACAATATATGACAACCGCCTATAATAAAACAGCAGTCTTCTGCGTATCCTGAATTTGTATCCCTGGAGTTATGCCTGGAGTGGATGTTATTTTGGAACTTTCAACTGGTCCGAGTGAGCTCACTGATTCTTTAGCAATAAACTGTGACTCCAAAAATAATATTCAGTGACACTGACAGCAGCAAGCAAAATATCAGGTGCGTTTTAATTATCCGCTTCTGCTTCCGGAATTGTCGGTTTAGTCGTTTTAACCTGTGAGATTAAAACAAGAAAACCGACAATTCCGAAGCAGAAGCGGATGATTAAAACGCACCTATTAAAAATATTGCGCCAAGATGTAGGCAACACGTAATAAGGGATCAAAATGGCGGAGTTTTCTATCTCCTTTTAAAAGGCACTCAGAAAGCTGCGCAGTGCGACCATTCACGTGTTCTGCGCAGTGTGTGGTTAAAAAAGTTCCGAATCGCAGCAATATGAAGGAATGAAAAGGAAAGAAGTCTGTGGGTAGCTTAATAACGCAATAAGCAATACATCAAACAGCTGTGATTCTAGTAATTTTTAGTTCATGTACTTTTATATAGATGGCGCTACATGAAGTATGTGGGGCGCACGCGCGACCCTCTAGGGGGAACCATAACTCTAGGTGGGGCGCCAGCACATCAAAATAAAAAAAAAACTATAATTACTAATAAAAAAAATTCACGGAAGGAAAAGCAAAATGATATTTATTCTGACATTACAAAAAATTAAGTAAGTATAGTACACATTTAAACTAATATACTATTTAATTATTATAAATATGAGTGTATCAGTAGGTACTGTCAAATATCAAATGAAACTAATACAGTTCATCAAATTTCTAGAGGCTTTCGACGGCTAGACAGAGAAAGCACTACTGACAGGCATCCCGACGGATTTACGCAATGAAAGTACACTCTGCGCATCAAGTATTTCACTATTTCATTCAGACGTAAATGTCAGATGTAAATTTCGCTAAAACATTTCTTTTATTTTCGTTTGTGTTTTTTGCTCATTACAGTTTAATAGAACCTAAGTATGGAGTTTAATAGCAAATTAAGAGGCCGCGTGATTAACAGTCAATCTCGCGAAATAATAGCCAATGTTATAGAGTTTATGAGAAGAGAAGGAAACTTTAATTCACCTTCAATACCATTTAAAAATGTAAATGATCGTGTTGCTGCAGCCACAGGAGTATCTAAAAACACTGTCGTCCGCATTTCTGGAGAGAAAAAAAGAATCGATAACCGTGAGATATCGGAATTTTCATCACCAAGAAAAACCATTAAAAAACCAAAAACAGTTAATGATATAGATGAAGCTGCACAAGAATCAAATTTTATTTTTTTATTATTAGATAGCTATTTTTGTTTCTGAGTTGTGTTCATTTACAGGCTCAATTTTTTTCCGTTTCTCCTTTTTGATTTTATATGGGGTTTCAAGTTGTTTTTGACTTATTTCGACATAAATCACAACAACACACTTTTTTAATAAAGCAAACAAGTGTTAAGAGGTATATGTACGTGTAAACTACAATTACAAAAAATTTATATGAAACCCATGAAACCACCAACAAAAATGTAAAGCTAGCTTCCGTACTAGAACATGGTGTCATTCGTCGAGATAATTTATCGTTTTGTTTAATAGATCAAGAAATGTAAATATTCCCCTTTTATTTTTTATAAAATTATAAGAGAAATAAATTTTTTTCTAAATAGTATAGTTTATTATTTTGTAGAAAAACAAAATTTCGAAAATTTTAGTAATGTTTCAGAAACAACCGTTATTAATAATAGGTACCATTTTCCTTAATAAGGTAGAAATAAAATATAAACTATTTCCACGATTTACAAAGGCCTACAAAAAAATTATAGGTATTTTCCGCTATCCTATAAAATTTATATTTTCTGACTCAATTTCAAAAGGTTGAAGGAATTCCAAAACACCTTTTATGGCATAATAATTATTTTCAATTCTACATACTATCTTTAGCTGCTTTTAAAAACGTTCTAAGAAAGTCCAATCAGACCAATTTAATCCCTAAACTATTCCACACTTTTAAAATTTAATTACCTAAAAATATTAAAAACTATTTAAAATAACTTGTTTAGCAGACTGTACAATAGCTATCTTAGTCACACGTAGCGCGTTCTCTGTCTGGGCGTCGAACACCTCTAGAAATTTGATGAACTGTACTAAATTAAAAGTAGATGCTTTAATAATTATTAGTGACTCCCTTGGGCCTGTCTTACACAGCAAGATTTTTGAAAAGAAGGTTTTATATTACAAATAGCCACTCTCAGTTGTTTGTCTATATTCAGTCGAGACCTAAGCAGCCACCTCAGAAAATCAGGCTTCCCAAGGGTAGGATGTTGGAAATGGCAATAATATATGAAAAATCATCATCCAATCCCGCCCAAAATTCAAAGAGATATGTATTACAAAATTATCGCTTGCAATAAAGTCTATGAAGATTTCTTCTTCTGCAGTTGAGAGACCTTTGGGAGTAGTTCAAAATGGATCCCTAACTCACTCGTAAAACATGCTACCAATTTGTTGTCAGCAAGAAAATACTGTGCAAACCTGGCTAAATGACAAAAACAACTTTCACATACTGTTCTTCGTCCTTGTATGTTTTGATACACCCATTCACATTTGCAAACATTTCTTTTTTTTTTGTTTCACATTTCTGCTCCACAGCTCCAACTTTCTACAAAAAGCACTAACTTTATCACTGGTATCCAACATATGTATGTTTGCTCCTTGGAGTTGTAGATTCAGGGTATTTAATTTCTCGAATATGTCGACCAAGTAACTCAATTTCATCACAAATAAAGCATCTTGAAACTTTTCAGCTTCCGGGCGGTTTTCCTCATCTAGAAAAGTGGCAATTTCATCTTTTAACTGATAAATTTCCCACGCGATAACCATCTGGCCTCGCAATAAAATAGCAACGGCGAATGTTCTGCACCCATATATTTGCAAAGTGCATTAAATATTCTTCATTTTAGGGGGTCTCATTTTTATATAATTTACTACAGTTACAACCGTCGTTAGCACAATGTTAAGACCAGGATTCATTTCTTTGGAAGTTTGAGCCTCTCTGTGGATCATGCAATGGATCCATACACATTGCGGAGATTTTTGTTTCACAAGTGCTTGTACACTTTGAAATCTTCCAGACATTGTACGAGCACCATTGGTGCATATTCCAACAATTCTTCCATTCTATGTTTGCCTCATTAATAAAATCATCTTTAGGTTTGCAGAAAAGTAGTTCTACTACCGATATACTATCACAAAATCGGACATAGGCAATTAAACGAGTGTCGTTATTGATATATTTTGTCTCGTCAAACTGAATCGAAAACAATTTTTCACGCAACTTTTCAAGAAGCTGTTGCTGTACATCTTCGGCTATATAACCAATTCGGTGGGCAAAATTATCTCCAAACATAGTTTCTACAATCTCTATCGCAGCTGGTGAATATAAGGTATTCACCAAAGGTGTGAGCTTTTTTACATCTGGCTATTTTATATGATACTTTGTAAGAGGCAAGTAAAGCTATTTCGTTCACAGACTAAGTTTTTTTGAATAATGATGTTTGCTCTTCATATGACTTTAATTTTTATTCAAAGAATTCTCGGGGCTTTTTAACGTACTCACTATAAAGTGTTTCCAAATGGCGTCTAAGTTTATAAGGTTTCATGCTGTCTACTGCCTAAATTTTTAAGCAAATGACGCACATAGGTCTTTCTTCTTCATTTATTTTAGTAGTGGTAAATCCAAAATTTAGGTATTTTTGCGAATATTTTCTTTATTTTATCTTCGAAACCATGGTTGACTGTGCACTTGTTGAGGCTTTACTATTGTTTTATTGATGCAAATGTATTAACTATTAAATGTTATAGAAATGGTTATGTAAAAACCTATAAGCTATCTTAAAACATAACACAAGAATGTTTTACCTTACAACGGTTATAGTTCAGTGGTTTTACCATGTGATCTGCTACTTTACAAGTTATAAGACCAAAATCAGTTAGATGTAAAGGAACCCAAGTAACGAACACTTCTAGCGCTCTAAGAAATGAATTACATTTTTGTTAGTTACCGCTTAAAAGACTGTTATTTTAACCACTACATTCTGTATTGAACTTAATTTTGTTTCTAAATGTTACTTAGACCCCTTATGTTCTAGGGCCCACATATCTAACATTGGATACTATTCTAATACCCATTTATTTACAGAGATTGCTCCTTTAAGAAAAAAACACTAGTTGCGCAAAGGGCTGGTGCAAGGGCAGTTATAATTAGTGATATTATAAATTCGAACCAAGAATATTTTATCGAGATGATTGATGACAATACCGTTGAAGAAGTTAATATTCCGGCAGGGTATTTGTTGGGCAAAAACGGGTTGATGATTTTAAAGACTCTCGAAAAATTGAAACGCAATTACGCCATAATAAATTTGCCTGTAAATCTGACGTATACGCCAGTGCACGAGATGAACCAACCGCCGTGGTTGGGGTGGTAGATTTTGCGGTCGATTTATGCATTCTTGACTTTAATTTTTGAAATTTAATTGATAACTTTAAATCATGATAAAATTTGTGAGTGTATCATATAAATATGTTATTTTTAATTATAAAGTATCTTATCTTGAGTATATTTCAAGGGAAGTTCGCCAATGATGTCGCTATTGTAAGTATATAAATGATCTGCTTCAAAGTTTTTTATATATTATTTTGTGTTTAATAATCATGAAATTGAAGGTCTATTTTCTTTCTAAAAAAAATCAGTTATCGATTAGTTTGTGAAATCTTACATCAATTTTGATGCATGATGAATAAAAAAAAAATGAACGGTTTGAATTTAAATTTGACAAAATAATCAGAATGCGTTTTTTCCAATAACTTTGAAATTTCTTTTTCTTATGAATAGAGCAATAATTCTTAAGTACCTATAATAATTTTATTATCAAAAATTATAGAATAAAAATTAAGAATGCATATTTCGACCAAACATACCAAAGTAGTCATAATGCAGAGTCAACAAATTCTGTTTTAACTGTTAATTGGTAATGATAATTAAATTATTAGTGAACCAAAAACAAGAGAGGAAAAACATCATAATGAAGTGAATATGAAGTAAAAGTTGAAACTGAAAATTGATTCTGTATGTCAAATGTGTAATTATTTAAAAAAAAGTACTGTTAGTATTATTTTCAATTGATCTTGTTATTTATTCTGAATAAAATTACCAGTAAATTTTTTTGTTTTATTAAAATGTTATATTTTACTGCGTTTACTACATCCCATCATTAGATACAAAAAACATGATTTCATGCAAAAGATTTGAGGAGTGGATTTGAGGGCCTTAAATATGACCTTAACCCAGACAACACACCAAATCCCAGAGATATCCACAAAATATCTTTTGTGGATATCCAATATATCCACAGGATATCAGAAATATTCCGTGGATCTAATATGGATATTCAAATGTCCGTCTATATCCAGAATATAGAAGATATCCTAATGGATATCCAGCAAAATATCTAATGGGTATCTTCCAGAAAATACAAGAAATTCCAGAGATATCCACAGAATATATTTTGTGGATATTCAATATATCCAATATGGGTATCCAACCAAATGTCCGTCTATATCCCAGGATATAGAAGATATTCGGATATTCAGCAAAATATTTTATCTTTAGTAGAGGTTCATAAGTAACCAATGCTTATTGAATAACGTCGAAAGAAAATAGCAGAGATAAAAAATATTTTCAACACTCAAAATATTTTCAACCTCTGCCTTTGATTTTGCCCACTAAGGAGAAAGTCACCCTTATTAGGACTCTTCAGCAATAAATGGAAATTCTCGACTCCAGTCTCTAATGGAGTCTGATTAGGACAAATTTCGATCGAACTCAATTACGGCGGGTCGAGCATAAGTAGATGCGAAAGTGGTATCGCCATCTATACTTAGTAAGCAAAATCAAATAACATCTAGTGGATATCCACGATAATTTGCGTTCGAGCCTAGACTTTGATATATTTAGTGGATGTCCATGGGATATAGAATACACCTTAAAAAAATTAATTTTAAATATCTGAACGGTACTATTAGCCACAATGGCGTAATTTTTTAATAATTTGCTATATAATTACTATTATTATGGACATTTGCATGTCTATAAATTACATCTCATGGATATAAAATAGTTATCCACCAGACTGGACATTTAGTGGATATTGGGATGTTCAGTAGATATCCAAAGGATTTGGTGTGCTGTCTGGGAAGTTGGCAATTGCTGCTCGCGCCTCCTTGAAAAAATGGTTCCCCAATTAATATAAAGAGCATTTACTCACTTCCTGTTGTTTTTTAGCGAAAAAGTTTCTTACAGAAAGTTGAAGATGATAGAATTTGCTACAAAATTAGCGTATGTAAAGTAAAGAGAGTGATCTACAAAAAATTACTCTAAGGTAGGTCATGACCGACAAAAACAGATAATTTTTTTTATTTGGCACTTCGACGAAAAAAAAAAGCCTATTAAAAAAATGACTAGGTAGTTTTTTGAGACAAATTTCCAGTTAGCAACGAAATATATGCTACTTGCTTGCGACAGCAATAAAAAGCTCGTGTATATTAGGGTGAAGCGAAACAGGAAGAAAATATTTTTTATTTTATTTTCGAAACGTAATAGAGTGGAAAAGTTGCTAAATGTAAGAATGATTAACGGGCTATTTTTATTTTTAAAATTTAATCTTCAGGGCTCTACACCTACTTGATTTTTTTATTTTCCCGAATAATCTAATAAAACGGAGTAATAAATGAAATAGTATCACTTTTGCAAATATTTTAATAAAAATGAAAATAAACAATTTAAATTTGTTTTGTTTATAAACGAAAGCGAGTACAACTTAATATAAAATAGACGAGCAAACAAAAAAAAAAATAGGTATATGAAATTCATGCATTGTATTCCACCTTAGTATAAAATCGAGGTAGTATGGTTCTAGAATTAATCCTTGCACGAATAAATCCATCACTAGAGTCATGGCCGGCAACAAAATTGGAAGCTTCTCTACTGCCTGTGTATGGCAGGGAAAGGACAAAAAATCTACAGGACAAGTTCCTGTATCGTTTATAAATCATCTGATATCTCCATCAGTTGCAGTACTTAAAAGAAATGGTACTGTAACTGAGACATTTTGCCAATCAATAAGCTCATATTCACTGGCATCGAAATCTAATTCAAGAATAACAAATTCCCTTACGTATGTAGATATATTTGTGTGCGCCTTCAATATTCTTCATAAGCCACGTTCTCTCATATAGCATTGCTAGAAGAAGGTTCTCCGGATGACAAAAATACTCATTTCGTTTGATAAACAGGATCGATGACTGCCTTCAATTCGTTGTTAAAGTAGCGTGACAACTGTGTATCATTCTGAAGACGTGTCTTACTCCATTACAACACGATGGTTTTCTTTTAATGTCAAACCACACTGGCGCATAAACTTTTACCACAACTTCTGCGATTGTTCTTAAGTTTGTAGACGGACATTTACTTCCGATATAAAGATGCAATATACGGTTTGCCTTTGTAAGCCATCGTGCTTGTGATAATTTACCTGGATTACGAGCTGCTAGATCTAATGAACAGTTTCCTCTAGAAATTGAGCGACATATTTCATATAAGTACTCTTGATCAGTGCTAAGATTCCTAATAGCTGCAGCGTCCAATTCTGGTAAAGGGCTAACAATAGAAACAAAATTTACAACGGGCAATTTTTCGCAAGACTCCAGCATTTTTCTTATACCTCCAGAGTATACACGAGGTCCTGAAGTTTCTCCGTCAAGATATTGAAAAATATGACGAAGAGGCAGTTCATTCATATGTAGCTGACATATCATCAACTGCAGAGGACGTTTCAGTTTTGTTTCTAAATGCCGCAAAACTCCATTCTTCCTTCCTGTATTAACCGCTGTACCATCGCAGCCTACTACTAAAAGCTTATTTGTACTGATGTCAAATTATTGTAGAAAATTAACTATTGATATGGCAATATGTTTCCCCGTACTTGTTGTTGGTGTAATGTGACCCATATATTTTGAACCTGGTTCTTTGAGCAATGATATATGTTTTTCGATTTTTATTTTGCCATGAAATTTGTTTCTAATTTCTACCTGGCACTAGGGCTGCCAGATTTTCAGAAATGAAAAGCGGGAGGTTTAAATTTTTGAAAAAAAAAAAAAAATTATACAAATACCTACTAAATATACACAGATATTATTGTAGCATCAAAAAAAACAAATTTCAATGCCCGATTAATAAAACATTTTCAACAAGTCAACAAACAAGTACCTATTCTTAATTTTGGTATAATTTTTAACCATCTTCATGTAACAATTGTACATTTGTATAATGTTATGTTGGGAATGGGGTGTTAATACACTGCGACCTAAAATATCTTCTGTCGCCAATGTACTAAGGAAATATCTCAATGCCTATAACGACCCTTCCAATTCTATTTTCTCAAGGAAGTGTAGGATTTGAAAAGCTTCAAGTTAGGTAAATCTCCCTCTTCTATTTGATATCCTCCTAGATATAGTGCCCTTGGATTCTGGAGTGCTACACATTCAGTTAGGATGTAAATGAAGGTTTCGTCCTCCTCACAGAATCTGCACTCACTATATCCTCTATTACTCTCAGTTTACTTAGGTGTCCTATTAGTCGGCAATGCCCGGTTAGGATCCCTGTTACAATACGTAGCCTGTTCTTGCTCAGGCAGATGCAGGCTTCCGATCTTTTCTGGTTATATTCGCCCAGAAGTATCTTGTCCTATCTCAGCCCCAAGAGATTGTTCTAATTATCGGTTCTTCTACTGCCCAATTCTTTTTTAATCTCTCCTAATATTATGTTACTGCTGATACCGCAGAACGGCTCAGGTCCTACAAAGGGTGTTTGAGCCCCTTTCCTTGCAAGACTATCTAAAATCTCGTTACCCTGTACCCCATTATGTCCCGAGACCCAAGTGAGAGTAACACTATTTTTCTCGCCTAGCTCATTCAATTGTTCTAGGCATCTCCAGACCATTTTTGAGCTGATTACGTAAGATCTCAGCGCTTTGATTGCTGCTTGACTATCGGACATGATGATAATCTCTTGTCTATGATATTTTCTCTGGAAGATGCTTGGGTATTTCCCCTAACTTTCGGAGTGCTTGGTTCTCGGCCCATATACTCCTATTCCAAATCCATCTATGGTTTTGGAACCGTCCGTATACCACTGAATAACACGTCTTTCGGTTGCAAGCGCGATGGATTCTTGGCTCCATTCTTTCTTGCCGTCCAGCTCTGTGGTTTTGTAGTTTTTCACAAAACTGTACTTCTTTAGCATTTCATCCTGGTGCATGTCTCAGGTATATTTAGTCCTGAAGCAAGTAGATATTCGTCTGATTACTCCGTTCCTGATCATTTTATATCTTGTCCTTTTTGCCACATTCTCTATCATCAAATGTAGAGGGGTGAGGTTTAAGATCACCTCCATTGCGCCCGTAGGACAGGTTCTCATTGCACCAGTAATGCAAACACAGGCTAATCTTTGTACTTTTGAGATAATAGCTCTCGTAGTAGCTAAACCAGGGCCTCCGAGAGCCAGGTCAGGCCCCGGGACAATTCTCCAGGTCGGGCCCCGCGACAATTTTATAAAAAAATTTCTGAAAAAAGTCTTCAAGCAAAATTACTTCAATTATAGAATATAGAAAGAGAATTTCTTTCTTTCCTCCATGCTACAAACATTAGACTAAAAATGCTCTCACTCATCATGAGGAAAAGAAATACATAAGAGCAAATTTTGAAAAAATTTAGAGATCTATGGCTCTTAAAATAATAAACCCATTGCTGGTCAATTTTAATGTCTTTAAAATTTAGTGGTGGGTTTTCTAAATATGATGACAACTTCTTCTAAAAGTAGATCAATATCTACACCAATAACAAACTCATCAGCAATTTATATGTTTTTAAATCCATCGGCCCCAGACGTATAAAAGATGGCGCTTGTAGAGATTACGACGGTTGTAGATATGGGCCGAATGACCGATAATTTTTTAATATCTATTCAATGTAAATTCGGAGTAAATTAGGAAATTTCTGAAAAATCGGGAAGTTTATAGCTTAGTTTAAAAAGCGGGAGGGAGTGTGAAAAATCGGGAGGCTCCCGCCTAAATCGGGAGGTATGGCAGCTCTACCTGGCACATCGTTTTATCCTTTCTTCCATCGAAGTATAATGCTTTAATCTCCAGAGTAGATGTTTGGAATTCGCTTTTTAAATCAAAACGGTATTTTTGACGAGCTCTTCGGACCTTACTTCGGTCAATAACTGAAGACGATGTTTCTTTCGAAATAAGTCCCAAATCCTGTAATATAGCAGATGCAAGCGCTGCTGCAGAACAGTCCGAAATGCCAAATTGGTCAGAAATACGAGCTAGGTTGGGAATAGGTAATCTAATTTGCTGGCTTGTACTGCAACCTGATATTGATGGAAGCTCCAACTTAGCTTCTTGTTTTTCTGTCAAATTCTAAAGCTCTACTGACATCTCAGACTCAGATGAATAAGAAATACTGTCTCGCTCAAAGTTTTCAATGTTGTCATTGTCTACTTCAAACTTAAAAAGAAGCTGATTTGCATACACCTTGTTCTTAATTTTTCTTTCCTCATTGGCTTTTAATTAATTTGTTTCAGTAACGTCTATTTTTCCAATAATAAATTTTCTCACAGTTCGTTGATCGTGAATAAATTCTTGCTCTATATTTGGTATTTTGCGTTTTTTAGCACAGCCACATGTATCAAAAGAAGCACATTTAAATGCAGCAATATCGAATAATTTCTTCGAATCGTCTTTATATTTCTCAACTTTTAACTTATAATTATTGTCATTTCGTTTAGTTTTAGGATATCTAATAAGGATTTGGTATACTTATACCCAGGATATCTAGAATTAATTGTATAATGCGATTTTTCGCTATAGTGGGAATTGAAGCTTTTTGCCAGATCACTTCGATTGTATTCGCAAGAATTTGAGAAATTTCTAAAATACAGGGTCTTTACCGGAGCTCAAAACCTTAAGTTCATTTCGGATAAGCAAATATCGCTTCATGATATTTTCCATAGTTGGCAAAACATTAGAGGGTATATTCGCTGGTGCACCAAATATAGGACAATTAGTAGCTCCCCTAGCTACTGCCCCTAGTGTCCTTCACTGACAAACTCATTACAACTTAAAACAAAGATCTTACTTCCGCGACTATCAAAAGAAGAATAAGTTCAGCTTGAGCTACACAATTCGCCGTGCATAAACGATTATAAACTGGTCTTAACTGGACTGAACAAGTTTGAAGAGTTTCATGACATAATATTTGGGATTTTCTGGATTTTTTATTAATGTAAAAGTTTGATTCCAGGCACTTGTGAATAGGTGCATTTCGTTTATGTTTTTTACTAGAATTTTATGTTTTTTATTTTCAATTTGATGAAAGGTAGAGGCTTGAGGACAAATTTATTTTTAACTAAAATTTTAGAAAATAGTTTACTATAAGTAAAGGCTATTTTCAGTTTGTATTAAAAGTTAAAAAAATAAAAAAAATATTTGTTTTTTAAAATTGTTGATGGGAGGTAGAGCCCTGAAGACATTTTTTTTAAATTTAAATTTCAGAAAATAGCTTAATATATGTAGAGGCAACCTTTTCTTAGGTATTATATAATAAAAAATAATATTTTTTTTTCGCTCCGCCATATTGTATATATTACCGGCAATGTAGGTACTAAATTCAAATAAGGAGGCATATTTAATCGGTATGTTAAATTGAAGAAAAAATCATCTGCTACAAAAAATAAAAAATACATTTGCTATTAAAAACAGCATTTAAAAAAGAAATCTTGGATAATTAAGAAACTTAACGCTTATTATTTTTTTTTAGGGATAGAAAAGTAGCAACGACTGCAAACATTTTATTTTTAAAGGCACTTATATGAATTATACAGAGTGTAACTAAATAAGTGTAAAACATTTAAGGGGGTGATTCCTCATCGAAAAAAAGGATCTTTCATATAAAGAAACTTCATTGGAGCATCCCTTGTTAAGATACAGCCCCTTAAAGGGGTTACATAAAATTTGTTTAACAATTTTTTTCACAAGCACTAAACAAGTTACAATATTGAAATGAACCTGACATTTTCTACTACCAAAAAGACACTTAACCAGTAAGGGGTGGAAAACGCAACCCCTAAAATTTCGTTCCAACGTAACTTTTTGTCTTATTATTTGTTAATCATTTCAAAATTTATTTCCGATAGCCTGTTTCATTCTAAACAAAAAATGTCTCTTGAATTTTTTGCCCATAATAAACTAGTTCGCAGCAAAAAAATATTTTACGAACAAGATAGATATCGCCATAAAACGAAAATATGGATTTTGCCTGATAATTGTTTACGATATTGCAGTTAAGGCTTTGGAAAATTTATAAAATAATATCTATTGCCTTTGAATGATTTATACCGTGTGTCACTTTTACATAACAACACTGTTTCGTTGTTCCTTTCCGTACAGATAACAAAATTATAATTGATTGTGAAAATGTATTTTTCAATTAAGACACTAAACTTATTATTACTTTACTTTTTTCTTCCTTTTTTTAAATGAATATAGACTTAAATTAATATTTATCAATTATAATTTTTTTCACGTGAGCATTTTAACATACAAAAATAGTACGAAAAAGATGGCTGAAACTGACGCATGCGCACAAAAAAAATTGTGATGAAAAGGTCTATATCCTCATTTGTGTATGCCATATTAATAACAAGTGAATTATTAAAGTAACAAATTACGAACAGAACAACAATACACAATTAGTATTACTTCAATTTCAAAAATTTACAATCTGACAGCTTGATTTCAATGTAATTGTCAGTATCACTGATCTGTATTATTTTACTGGATAGGATATAGGCTATATTTAACATACTAAAAATCCGTTCCACTAAGGAGACCGGAAGTGCAACACTGCTGGCCGATTTGGGCAAATTATGGTGGGTTCACAGAACTGAATTTTGGGATAATTTGACATACCTAACCTATAAGTTGATTAGTTTTTCTTCTTATTCTTCTTCTATTCCTTTTGCGGGCAATGTTCTTCGGGACAATTCACCCACGATTTGATTTTTTTATGAAAGAAAATATAAAAATGGAAACGTGAAGCATATTGTGTCTTCACGAAAGAACGTTTATTGTTTATATCATAGTAATGCTATCCGATACTACCTACATAAATAAAAAAAACATCTCGTCGTAACTTGTTGACACAATTAGGCATTCCAAACAAATGAATTACCAGTGGGCAGGTTTGGTATATCTAAGGGTGGCGACATATGGTGTATTCTATCTACTTTACGTAAAATCATGAATAATGGATTACATTTAAATATTTTATGTCAAACACAATAAAAATAATATTTAAAAAACCTACCTATACATTTCTTCATAAATTGGCAGGCTTGGCGAGTACTACTTCGAATAAAAATAGCATCCAAGTTGCAAGACTATGTCGCTACCCCCTTATATATACAAGAATTTCCCACTGGCACCTATTGTTTGACAGGTCGTTGGAATGCCTAATTAAATGACAAATGTGATGACAAATGGAAATAGAGGTTATGTTAAATAACATCCGGTCCGCCATATTATTTGCCCAAATCGGCCAATTTTTCGGAACGTTTTTTAGGGGGCTATATCATATCCAGTAAAATAATACAGATCAGTGGTCAGTATCGCTAATAGTGGCCTACTAGATAAATTAGTTTCGTATTTTCATTTTATGGCGATATCTATCTTGTTCGTAAAATATTTTTTTGCTGCGAACTGGTTTACTATGGGCAAAAAATTCAAGAGACATTTTTTGTTTAGAATGAAACAGGCTATCGGAAATAAATTTTGAAATGATTAACAAATAATAAGACAAAAAGTTACGTTGGAACGAAATTTTAGGGGTTGCGTTTTCCACCCCTTACTGGTTAAGTGTCTTTTTGGTAGTAGAAAATGTCAGGTTCATTTCAATATTGTAACTTGTTTAGTGCTTGTGAAAAAAATTGTTAAACAAATTTTATTTACCCCCTTTAAGGCGCTGTATCTTAACAAGGGATGCTCCAATAAAGCTTCTTTATATGAAAGATCCTATCTTTTTTTTGATGAGGAATCACCCCCTTAAATGTTTTACACTTATTTAGTTACACCCTGTATTTCAACATTTTCTATTATATAGGGTAGTGAATTTGCGTTTTACCCGAAATTTTAGTAGTTTTGCACAATGGCTGATAATTTATGGTCCGGTTTGCAGGATATCTAGTCATTTCGCGCATTACCAGCAACATATAAAGATTTTGGAGTTAGTATACAGGGTGAATCCTAAGTTGATACTTTATTAACTGTGTATAAAAGTCTTTAAAATAACAACTATTTATGCAACTAGTTACGAAATGTCTTATTTTATGTAACGAGTGAATATTTGGACCTTTTGTTTTTCTATCTTTTAATCTAAAACCAACTCACACATGGCTACTCCAAGTGTTTTTTTATCTGTTTCTCCTTTTTTAGGTTTTTCTTATGTATGAAACACGAGCCAGTTGTTTTTGTAATTCAGTCGTATGTGTGAATTTAATAGTTTGAATTAAATAACTTTAGCTGGCGAGTTTATGATAGTACCAGAACTTTTATTAATCTAAACTCAACGGGCTATTGGGATACGGGTAATTTGCGGGAACATCGTGGAGTACATGTAGCATAACCGATACGAGAAGTACGTTTGTGTTGGAGTGAATGGACCGTACTGAATACTTTTTGAAATAAATTAATGTATATAACTTTTTGATAAATTTTTTTTTAAGTGATTTAAAAAGGTTGTTAATTTTAACGACTTCTATGCACAGTAAAAAAGTATCAACTTAGGATTCAGCCTTTTAAACTTCGACTCAATATTGCTCAGTGTACCTTAGTTAATGTTTTAACATTCAAAGTTGAAATTCGTGAACCTTTTCCTATGTAGGTTAAAATTAAAATCTATATCTGTACCCCAGAGCCAGAGCATGTTCAAAAACTGAGTTTTTCAAGAGAGCATTTTTAATATATTCACTTTAGACTTTTTGAAATTATGAAACACTATTTTAAGTATTTCTTAATTAAATTAGTTTTGGGCATACGAATAAGGAGCATAATTCCAAATTTTCTAATTTGGTTTTTGTTTTGAATTCAGTGACTTAACATAGTTTGGCATATACAAAAAAAAATAATTGTCGGACGTATTGTCATGAAATTCCTAATCCGACCCTGTGTACGCACGCAACCTTCACATTGCAACCGAATACGATGGAATGCCTGCCGCTGATGTACTAGAAACAGCTGGGACGGCGGGGAGTGCCGTTTAGTCATACAAATGGACTTCCAGTAGCGGAGTTGGATTAATATAAATAGCCGACGTATCGGCGCCCAGTTCAGTTGATTATAGACAGTTGAATATAGAATATTGTAATGAAAAGTTAAAGTGTAAGAAATAAATTAGAATTGTTAGTTAGTGTCTAAGTATTATATAAATTAAATAGTAAGTCTGAAATAAATTGTAAATAGTGTGTTTTTAAATAAATAAACTAAAAATAAATTAGACTATCGTCACAATATCATATATGTTAAGTCCAAAGGGATGAACTTGACATATTTGCAGTGAACCATGTGAGTAAATCGGGAGGGAAAATAATACTTTGTCAGTACATAATTTACTGCTTGATTATTAAAAAATATAACACAATTCTTATAATAAACAAATATATTTTTAATGTCATCTTCGTTTGTTCCATATTCGAAATTCTTGTAATAGTCATGAATTTTTTTTTGGTACCCGTTAGAAAAGTTTTTATGAATGGTTATACTTTTTAGATTAAATTGGTTTAAGCATCTCCCTAATCGGTGGAATCGATAAAGGAGTGTAGTCGTTTGGCATGTTTCTTCTGTTGATTTCTAAAAAAAACTACTAAAAGCGATTTTGTAATAGATAATTTAAGGGTTATTTCTTCAAAATTGCAAGTGAACTGCTAGGGAAATCAGACAATCGTTGCCCTGCGCTATTTTTTCTTGTTGATGTATGATATTTAAATTCTTTAAAATCGGAGTATTCCATGTTGACTACAGTGAACTGTTTGCCAGTCACAAGGGGTAACTATTTGAAACTAAGGAATTTTCTTTCTTTCGTGCTCTATCGTTAGGTGAACGGCATCCGCCTCCAAGTGAGTATGTCCTCTTGTTAAACACTTGTTAGTTATTTGACTTCATATGAAACGTGTTGTTCAAACCATTTTATTAAACATGATGCGACGTCATTTCACAGGATGCACCTTGGATAGTTAGGTTATATGTCCATAGCTTTAGGAAATAAAAGCTCTACGAATTAGTTAAATCTGGGTTCGGTAAACATTTCTGGAGGTCTATCATTATTACGTTTTCTTCTAATAAATGTTCACTAGAGTTTTTAATATCTTCTTAGAAGACCACGAATCATGTCTTGTAACAAGCATTGCAAATATAAATTGATCCCAACAAAAAACTCGAACAGTGACTGGTGAAGTTAACATTTTAAACTGAATGTAAATTCCGAGGCAAATAAGGTTAGCGCTACTTAACATTATTTGCCTTAAGGGGAGCTGTGGACTTAACGTAGTTTAAAATAAGATATTTTCGTTATTTTAAAAGATACGCCAAAATGAAAAATACCAAACGAGGCGCCGCAAAATTTTAAGTCACTTCACATATTTAGGTAAAATTTGAGCAATTTGGACTTAACATAGCCTGGCTCTGGGGTACAGATATATACCTCGAAGAATAAAATAATTAATGTATGTGATATTTTCAATTCATTAATGTAAACAATATTTTAATCGATTAATATTCTGCATTCGTCCAAGGTAAAGTGATCATCAATATATTATGCAATCCATATTGGCATGATTTTATCGCTTTGACGGCATTGTTTTTCTTATTTGACTACCGATTTCATAGGATAAGGCCATTAAGATGAGTGGAAATTCCAACAAAGTAGTACGTTGCGTGCCAGTGGCGTATATCGGTTTTTAGGATTTAAAATATGTAAAATAAAACGATTCACCGCATATAATAGGCGAGTTCGGTCAGTCAGGGGCTGGAGCGGGACAAATTTTAGGGTGCTTTTAAATGACATTTAAGCGTGTTAAACTGTCACTAATCGGACTAAACCGAACGCTAAAAGAGTCGTTTGGAGTTAAAGGAGTTAAAGGAACGTGGCAAAACGAACGCAATGACTGTGTAGAGTTAATTTTTATTACTTTTTGGAATTACTTTCTTGAATGTTACGAAATTTGAGCACGACGCCGTAGGCGGAGTGCTCAATCGTCTGAATGCGATGTGGATAATCCCCTCGAGTTGTACAGTATATTTTTTATACGACCCACTAACGAAAATGTACAAGTAAAAAAAATATTTTAGGTTATTAAGACAAAATAACCAATTTTAAAATAATTTATGACTTTTAATAATTTTTAAAATAAAAAAAAAAACGAAAAAAAAAAAGGTTCATTTAATTTTTCCCCATCCGAGAATCGAACTCGAGTCTAATGTGTGGAAGGCAGAAACCCTGACACCACAGGCCCAACTACTCTTTTATTTTTGTTACTTTAATACTTGTAATTAAATTGACTTCATATAGTTTTATTTAAACAAACAAATTATTTATAATTATAGACGAAATAAAAACAGAAATGCTATTATTTATCAATTCTACACAAGAATAACCTATTTTAATGTACGTTTAATCTCAATAACTAAAAAATATACTGACAATTAGTTTGACAGAATTGTCATTTATTTAAAATTTTAAAAATAATAGCAGTCGATTGATCAAAATAAAAACGGTGATTGGTGGATTTAATTTTTTTAAAGTGTTCTCACTAATAGATATGAAATATATTCGTTCAGTTGAAGGCAATAGGATACTTATTCGTTTTGTAATCTGTGCGTAGATAAGCTAATATCCATGTGAGTGTAGAAAAAAGTTATTTGCATACGGCTGTGAACGAACGAAACAAAAGAACATAAAACAAATTGTTATAGATATAAGTTCAGAGGAACTATGCTTTGCTGTAGAAACCAGCTTAGTAAAATGTTGCAAATGAACAGCTGCGCAAGTAGTACAGTATCATTCAAAGGGGAGCTAAAGCAAAAGGAGCTAACATTTATCCTCCCTATAATGTCATCGCACATTTTAAAAAGCAACACGTTACCCACCAAATATGACGATCACGGAAACCGAAGCTCAGATACCATTACAAAATCTTCTAGACCTAACGATCCATCGTTTAGTTGAAGTGCAATAATGTGAGGTATTTGTGTAGAATATACCAGATAACGTGACAGATATTGATGTGATTTACAAACGAGGTCTAAATGGAAGTGGCGAACACAGTATCTACAAACAGAATATTTCTAACATTTCACAATATGCGGACTCTAACATTATATTAAGTACAATTGTGTCCCTCGAATTGTCTGTACAGATGGCCAAAGATAAGAAAATGTACTGGAAAAATTGCCGGCCAATTGCATTTAAGTAAAAAAGGGAAACGAACCAAACAATGACAGAAGAATATCAGATAATATAAAGTCAGGTAGTCCAACTTCAATCCACCAAAATTTGGTTGGCTGGCAAGGAGCTCTTTTTCAAAAACATGTAATGTTTTGAAAGACACTTCATCTTCTTAGACATGCAATATGGGTGTAAAGCTACACCTAAAGACATGAATGATCAATCGAAAGAGAAAACAAAAACAAGTGACACAGGCATATTTAAGTTTGGCATTTCTATGTTTCACGCATATCTTAGATCTTACAAATATCTGTTGCATATTTCCTATATATTAGAGATGAAAGAATGACAATGCCACACATTTTTTAAAAATATATCTGTTGATGTGGCGCCACCTATAAATATTAGCCTGAAAATGTTTTTGTCCTTCCTCCATGTAACAAACTCAAGCGTGATCAAAAAATTTGTTGGTTGCCTTTCTTATCTTCTGTTAAGGTTGTGAATGATTTTTGGCCTGAACACTCAACATTAGTGCGTATGCTTGCGAATTATCAGATCGGCACCTGGGAAAATTTCTTACAGATATGTATATAAACATATTTTTACATGTATTTGGCGTTAATTTTTATCTGTAAGAATATGAGGTACATGCTGGGTATATGACTTTTAGTAACTTCTAAGAATGTCGTTATAGCACGTACTCAGTATATACTTTTGAGAATATACTTTTAAGGCATCCTCAGTATATACTTTTTAGAATATACTTTCGAAGCACGTACTTTCCAAGTATATACTAGGTATGTTCTAAGAACATTCTATAAAGGACATACCAAAAAGAACATAGACAGAACGTTCTTAGTATATTCACAGAACATTTATGTTATGTAGGTATTAACTGCAGGCCAATAAAAATGTAATTTAAAGGTTCTAATTTACACGCCAATAATGGCTTACTATTATTTAGATAAGTACCTACCTATACTTGTTCAATTTGCATTAAAATACCTAATTGTATCTTTGAATAATTCAACTACAGCACTGCTTCGGAAAATGTGATTTGTATTTTAATTTAAAAAATCTTATTTTGGAGTCAATATTAATTATAAATTGCGTGACATAATTATGTATATGGTCAGTTAGTCCGTGGATGCGAAATTGAAAAGTGAATTGAAGAATAGTGCAAAAAATGGGATACGTAAAGCTATTTATTATGGTAAGTTATATATACCGGGTGTTCAAATTAAAGTGTTAGTTAAATACCGCCTTTTATAAAAAGGCGTTTCAGACGAAAGTTTTATATTTTTTTGGGGTAAATATTTTGGCTAAAATCTTTTTTTATAGCTAACCATAATATGGCGAACTTTTTTTTCGCACAGCAAAATTTTCAAGTAGGTGTTACTCAAAAAGTAAAAGTGCAATAAAAAAATATTTCCTTTAAAAGTTTCTTATTTTTTTATTAACTTTAAGAATATGAAAAAAAAATGGGGTTTCAATTTGAAATAAAAAAGTCCACCTCGATACGGCCATATTATGATCAGCTATAAAAAAATGAATTTCATCCAAATCTTTCCCCCAAAAAACTATAAAACTTTTGTCTGAAACTTTTTTTTATAAAATGCATATTTTCGACGGTATTTAACTATAACACTTTAATTTGAGCACCCGGTATATCCACAGTGCGATATTTTTTTTTCGAATTTCGTTATGTATGTAGCTTTAAATCAGTCTATTTGTCACATACTTTTGTCACACTATACATATGGGAAGAATGGGACATAGAAAAACTGAAGATTCTCTGATTAAAAATAATATTATTAAAAAAAATCATGTTTGAGCAAAATGTTACTCGTTTTCGAAATGTTAAATTTTGAATATTCTTAAATTAATAATAGCTATAATTTGACTAAATTAGGCAGACGTTTTTGGTGTAACAAGATATATACCTATCAGCAAAAAATCAGTTAAATAAACTACCAGTGGCGTACGGAATGGGTAAGTAACAGCTTTTAAATTTTACGCCACTATACAAAAACTTATTTGGAATATAATTTTAAATTTTTGGATATTTTTTAAATAAATCATGTACTCTTATTGAAAATTTATAAAAAATTCAAAAATAGATTAGAAGTAGAATATCCATTGAATGTGAATATCTCGAAAACCAATCACTTTGAGTTCCCAACTAGAGTAGGGGAAAGTGTTCCACAATGAGACAAAAATTACATTTGATTTTTTTATTTATTTTCAAATCAATTTTAAAACTAATTGGTCGAAACACTTACTTGACTATATGCTCTTCCTTATTCATCAATAAAAAAGTGGATTTTTTTCACTGACTAATAAAGTTTTGATTAAAAAATCTTACATTTATGCATTTATTTAGTGCCACGATAAGAATATTTAAGAAAAAATTTGTCTACACTGAACATTATAGTTACAACGAAAATTGATTTAATTAAAATACGATTAATTAAGAATGACTCATTTGGAACATGCATCAAAATACACGTCTATAGGTCCAAAAATTGAACTAAGACAAAATCGTTAATAAAATAGGCTCTTTCTGGGGGTGGGTTGGCTCAGAGGTTAGAGGCATGATCGGAATGTCTCAGGATTAAATCCCACCGGTGGCAGGGACTTTTATTTAATTAAAAAAAAATATCAATCCTAATGCATAGGTAGGATTGAGTTACACGGGTCTGCCCACAAGGAGGAATATTATCTCCAAAGCAGTTGTCAGTTCTTGTGGACGACTTACTCAAAATATTGTCCAAATAAGGCTACCGCAGTGCCTAGGATACGCAGACGACCTAGCAATTATCGTCAGGGGGCGATTTGCAGGCACATTCTCGGAGCAATCTCAAACAGCTCAAAACATAGTGAACAAATGGTGCAAAAAGGAACAATTGTCCATTAACGCACAAAAAACAACAGTTGTACCATTCACAAAAAAAACTGGTACAGGACTAAGACCACTAATACTAAACAACATAGTTATCCCATTCGTCACAGAAACCAAATACCTCGGAGTCATATTTGACCAAAGGCTGACGTGGAATCAACAGCCTAAAAAACTTACATACAAAGCTACAATAGCTCTCGTAAGCTGTAGAAGAATATGTGGGAAAACTGACCATATGGTTATACACAAGGGTAATAAGACCCATGATAACCTATGGCGTGTGGCGTGGGTAACCAAAACTGCACAGACAAGTGCAATAGGCAAACTCACTGGAATTCAGCGGCTTGCCTGTTTAAGTGCTACTGGGGCCATACATGACTATATCAGCACGTAAAAAGGAATAATATTCTAGCTATGCTTACTGATAGAGCCATAACCACATACAAATTTGAAAGAAATTTTCAAATTCAAATACCAGCTTGAGAATCCTTGAAACAGGGACCTCCCGTACAGGCTGAACTCGTCTGGTACACAGACGGTTCAAAAACCAAGGAGGGAACAGGTGATGGAATCTATGGACCCAAGTCGAAAACAACGATTTCGTCGAGTTTAGGAAAATATGCAACAGTGTTCCAGGCTGAACTAATAGCCACACAACACTGTGCAAGAGACATATAAAATCAGCAAGTATTAGGCATATATTGCCATATACTCTGATAGCCAAGCAGCTCTAAAGACAATTCTCTCACCAGAAATCAAATCACGACTGGAGAAAGACTGTCTAGAAGACCTGGCAGAAGTAGTCAAAACAAGGTGACCCTAGCCTGGGTGCCAGGCCATGAGGGATATCAGGGCAACGAAAAGGCCGACGAATTAGCCAGAGAAGGCCATGGCAGGCCCCGAACCCTTCTGTGGAGTTGCTAAGGCATTGTGCAAGGCATCCATTAAAAAATGGATGCAAAAAGAGTCTCATATGGTGGAACAACTACCCAAGACTGAGACAGGCCAAACAATTCATCAAGGAACCATCGGCCAAGTTCACGAAAGACCTACTATATCAAAAGCGTCAAATTGTTAGGATAACAGTAGGCCTTCTCACTGGCCACTGTCGCCTCAAAAGGCACATCAGTGTCATCAATCCAGCAGAAGAAGCAACTTTGTGCAGGTTCTGTGAAGAAGAAACGACATCATTCCACGTCCTGTGCCAATGCGAAGGCCTGGCTGGAATCAGGTTTCTAAAATTGAGCAAAGAAAATCCAAACGCATGCAACTACATGCGGGAACCACTGTCAAAGCTACTAAGGGCCGATTCCACCATTGTGTTAAACGAAGTTTAAATTACTTAACGAAGATTAAAATGACACTGTTAATTTAAAAATGTCATTTTAATTTTCGCTTAGTAATTTAAACCTCATTTAACACAACGGAGGAATCGGCTCTTAGGCCCGTATTTATAAACAAAACTCAGCTGAGTCGGACTTGGGTAAGTCGTCCTTGAACGAAAATGGAAGTTCGATTATATCGCGTGAATTTTTAGATGGGTAGTAACAAATCCGTAAATGTACATAACAGTTACATAATAATAATAATAATAATATAATAATACTCTCCCTAATTCACCCCCTTACGAGTGAATTTCAACCCCTGAAGTCGACTGAACGACTTGTGTAGGGGAAGGGACGGCTATTATTATTATTATTTGCCGTGGCGCTCCGAGGCGACTTAAGGATGATTGATGGTGCCATTTGACTTACAGGTGAGGAAAACCCGGAAAACCTCACCCACCATCATCGAGACGATAATGTATGGCGATTTTATAATCTGCATGTCATATCAATAGAAATTGAATTTTCTATTAATACGGCACACATCAAATCCTAAACCGAACCATGCAATTTAATTAAAAATCCACATGGTCTGGTCTGGGATTCGAAGCCCAGCATATTTGCTAATATCTAGCTCTAAATTCCAGTCAAACACCAGAACCACCTAGAACTTTGGAGACGTTGTAACCGAACTTAGATTTTAGTTCAAGGACGACTTACCCAAGTCCGACTCACGTAAGTTCTGTTTATAAATACGGGCCTTAGTCTAATAAAAAAGACCAAGACTGGAGTCTGACAATAGATCTGAAACAGTCGCGGTGAACAAGGACAAACAATGTCCAACTCCCAATCTAATATATAGGTAGGATTCCCCACTCGACCATTCATTGTTGGGTTCTAATTAACAGTGCTGTTCCTAAAGTGGCGCTGGGAAACAGTAACAAATTCTACATTGAACATGAGGCTAATTACTTTAGAAGTTGATGGCGATGACATCAAATTAAAAAAAATAGGCTTTCTAAATCATTGAACTCAATCAGGTCCTTGGTCGGTTCTTCCTCGCTCAGGTCGTCGGATGTTCTACGGTGATATATTTTAAAAATTTCCCTATAGTAAACCATACATGCTACGTCCCTGAATAAAACAATATAACCTCAGTTTGAATGAACCAAATATAGCAAATTATGAAAATTGTATAAATATATCAGTTTATTTTTCTACACAATTTCAAAGATAGCCAACCAAAAAAGTACATAACTTTCATGTGATTGCCTCATGATCAACTGACATATAAACAGTGTTGCCAGAGGCCTTCAAAGAATTGTACAGATCCCAGGACAAAATTGTACCAGATTTTAAAGGATTGTACAGAAACGAAATGTGTATGTAAACTAATTGTTTATTAATAAATTCAGAACTACATGTTAATTCTAAATACCATTATTAAACTAAGTTGTTATGGACGCGACTTTGTTATTTTGCCATGCAGTTCATTTCGCCCATCTCTACTCATAGAGATAGATAAAATAAATTTCATTGAAAAATTGCGAAAATTTCGTTGAAAAGAAAAATAGACAATTTTTTCCACAAATTCTCGTTCATGTGGACTTAGCTTTACCATGGAAGTACTTTTTTTACTTCCTCATGAAGGATATCCATTTTATTCAGGATAACTCAGGAACAGATACAAAGAAAAACACCAAATTTTAAATTTAAGCTTTATTTTGGCCTGCGGTGCACTAATTAGATTTTGGGTGCAGTCGGAGGAACATCTGGGGAAGTACTTTATAGGGAGTCATTTTTATGTTTTATAGAATAATACTGTTATGTTTATAGAAGAAAATGCTTTAAATAAAAGTTATTTCTCAGTTCTAATATTATTTTCTATAACTTTTGTCTTATACAAAATTTTCCTAAAATGGTCCCTATTAGAGAAATTTGACAAAATGTAAGAAAATCAATTTTTTTTGAAAATTATTCAAATAAAAGTTGTTTTTCTATAATTCTTGTTCTATATATAATTTCTCTAAAATGGACCGTATTCGAGATATTTGAGAAAAACTATAAATTTTGAATTTTTAAGAAAACTCAAAAACCGATAAAGATAAAAATACCAAATTTTAAACTTACGCCTTATTCAGGCCTGCGGTGAACTGATTAGATTTTTGGCAGAGTCAGAATATCTGGGAGAGGGGGGTCGTTTTTATATTTTATGGAATATATCTGGAGAAAAAATAAAAGTTACTTCTAATAGTATTCTTTATAATTTTTGCTAAATACAAAATTTTCATATCTACAAAACGGCACAAAATTGACAAACATTCTTTGTAGAGATGTCTGTTGTTTCATCTGTTGCATAAGTTCATTTTTAGCTTTAATCTTCAACATTTTAATTATTTGGGTAGTCTTTGGTATCCCACAATTTATATTTTTCACCATTTGAGATACTAGAAGTTTAGGAACTTGATCCATTTGCAACATATGTTCTGCGATGAGGCCCATACTTAATTTGTACTTGGCTTCTTTTAGCTACAACCGTCAACCTTTTTTTTCTTCTGAAGATCCTAGAACCAATTTTTCAATGTTTCCTGTATTTGTAACCTTTTTGGCATTTTTTTTTTTTGTGAAACTGATTCTTTTCATACCTTGATAAATGAGCTGCCCCACCCTCAACTGTGTGATTACATAAAGAGCAAATTTTCTCTCAATTACAAAGTCTAAATTTATGATCATATTTTTTTTCTTTCTCTACAAAGAAATTAAAAGACTAGAGGAAGCGTTGGTCTTATTATTATTTAAAATAAATTATGGCATTTATAGCCGTCATGCTACACATATTTTACAGTAAAAAAATTATCTGCCTGTAAATCTATCCCTACATTCCCAACTGGATGACGTTGCCGCAAATTCAGATTTAGATAAATCACTATTTTGTTCTAAAGAATTGTATCGGAATTTATTATTTTATCAGATAAACCTGATGAAGTAGAAGGCTAATAAATACTAAGCCTCGGTTCTGCCTCTTTTGCTTTTGTTATTACAAAACTGATAATTATTATAGTTTTAATTATTTATTAATACAACACCTATAATATATAAAATTTACTGTAGACCTAACAACCCCAACAAATAATAATACGAACCTATCCATTTTTTACAGTAAAATATTTATTTTTCTTTTGCTACTGATTTAAAAACATTTTGAAATTTATGGTAAATGGTAAGTGCATCGATTTTTATTTTGAAAAATTCGTACCGTCAGATCAGTGTTTAAAATTGTACAAAATGTATCAAAAATATTAAAAATGTACTTTTGTACAAACGGTCTCAAAATGTACCAGATATGTACAATTGTACCAGCTCTGGCAACGCTGCATATAAATGCCATATGACCTTCTTCAATATCTGAAAATAGCACGCCGCACATGGTGTTTAAGGACACTAAACATAAATCTGATGTGGTGGTAAGTTTAAAAAAAAGCCACTAGTCCCACTATGGAACACTTTCTTCTACATGATTTATTTAAACAAGTTAAAAAAATACTTTTAAAAAAACCGACTTCAAAATCGTACGGATGCCACCACATCTTTACAAAATTTATAGGGGACCACCCATAAAAGTACCCTCTTTCTAACAAAAAAAGAATCATTGAAATCGGACACCGCTTTAAAGAATTATCGCTGAACATACACAAAAAAAAACGAAATGAGAAACGCTTCCTTTTTTGAAGTCGGTTAAAAACATCAAAAATAAATTATTGGGACAGTGGCGTAAAATTTAAAGGGGAAAAGGTGTTACTTATACATATTGTACACCACTAGCAAAGTTTATTCAAATGATTTAACACCAAAGCTCTTTGTCGACTTTAGTAAAAAGGGAAATAAAAAAAATTATACTCTTTAACAATTTTTGAATTTTCAACTTTAATACCCTGTATTTCGGAAACGAGTAATATTTTATTTGTTCCATTCTTAATGAGACACCCTGTATAAAAATTAAATATATATTTTTTTATTCTGAATTCTAACGTACGAGATTTTTTATAGTTAATAATTAATTATAATGGTTAGATAGGATTTCCCCTCTTGACCATATGTACCTTTTTCTTTATTTTTGTAACGATAATTTAATTTATTTATAGTTTATTTATTTATAACGTACTAATTAATTTATTTAAAACTTAGGCACTATTGTAACTCACAATTCTAATTTATTTATTACAATTTAACTTTTCTGCCCAAAAATTGAAACTACCCGTCCGTCGACTACTCGCGCTATTTATATAAAGCCAGCTCTGTACCAGTAGTTTCTAGACTATCTTGAATGTCCAAGAATTCCATCTCTATGACTCAACGGCCACGTACCGTTTTTTTTCTGGTAGCTTCTCGAAGCATTGCGGGCAAGGAGTAAACAAAGCACAGGGTTGGCTTGGCGCGACATTATAATTAACAGTAGGTGTGTATACTCCTGCTAAAGTGTTGCTAACAGTATTTAAGAACCGTTTTTATTAACAATGAATACAAAAAAGTTTAATTATTTAAATGCAGATTTATTTTCATTTTTTAGGTGCTCTTCGCCATGACTTGTGTCATGATGACATCTGCAGCACCTGCTCCAGTTCCAGTGCCAAATCCGAAACCCCAATGGCTTGCTCCTGCATACACTACGTATCCTCTGGCGTACTCCTACTACTATCCATCTTACGGTACAGTTTTTAAAGATATCCGACAACCTTTTTTTATGTAAATACAGTGTGTGCCGTAAAGTTGGATCCAAATGGGATTGTTTTAATATTACGCCGCTTTTTTAAAAACTAAAAATAGCTTATATCAAAGTTGACTACATTAGTTTTTTGACAAATAATACAGTACCTAGTCAACTTTAAGTTTTTAAAAAAAGCAGAGGTGAATGGCCTACGACGTAATATTAAAAAAAAATCCCATATGGATCCAACTATATGGAACACATGCTGTATATCTACGAGGATGGTATAAATAAATTACAGCCTAAAGGAAAAAAGAAACAAAATACGGAGTCAAACATTCTTTTATTTTTCGATATATTGTCCTTGTACAATACACCTCGCCCAACGAAATTTAAGGCCCTTTCTGCCTTTTCTCAAAATACCCACACCAACGTTTTTGCTCCTATTCGAGCAATGGCGGCCATCTTCTTGCAGAAAGCTTTCTAAAGTCCAAAATTTCGCATTATATGTAATGTGTTCGCTCTTTTGAAATGCCTCAGCTATCGCCCAGACAGCACACCAAATCCTTTGGATATCTGCTGAACATCACAATATCCACTGAATGTCCAGTCCATGGTGGATATCTATTTTATATCCATGAGCTCTAATTTATAGACATGCAAATGTCCATAAATAATAGTAATTATATAGCAAATTATTAAAAAATTACGCCATTGTGGCTAATAGTACCGTTCAGATATTTAAAATTAATTTTTTTAAGATGTATTCAATATCCCATGGACATCCACTAAATATATCAAAGTCTAGGCGCGAACGCAAACCATCGTGGATATCCACTAGATGTAATTTTTGATTTTGCTTACTAAGTATAGATGGCGATACTACTTTCGCGTCTAATCATGCTCAACCCGCCGTAATTGAGTTCGATCGAAATTTGTTTCACAATCAGACTCCATTAGAGACCGGAGTCGAGAATTTCCATTTATTGCCTGAAGAGTCCTAAGAAGGATAACTTTCTCCTTAGTGGGCAAAATCAAAGGCAGTGTTGAAAATATTTTGAGTGTTGAAAATATTTTTTCTCTGCTATTTTCTTTCGACTTTATTCAATAATCATTGGTTACTTATGAACCTCTACTAAAGATACCTATAAAATATTTTGCTGAGTATCCGAATTCTTCTATATCCTGGGATATAGACGGACATTTGGTTGGATATCCATATTGGATATCCACAAAATATATTCTGTGGATATATCTGGGATTTCTCGCATTGTCTGGAATATACCCATTAGATATTTTGCTGGATAATCCATAGGATATCTTCTATATTCTGGATATAGACGGACATTTGGATACCCAGACAGCACAAAGACATCTTTAAGACGTCCATAAGACGTCTGTCAGACATGACAGACGTCTAAAAGACGTCTTATGACGCCGGCCAGACGTCTTATGACGCCGGCCAGACGTCTTAAAGACATCTTTAAGACGTCTGATGTTACAAAAGGTAACGTTCTTAAGACATATTAAATATGTCTGTTTTTCGACATTGGTAAGACGTACTTTCTGATTTAGTTTTAAAAGCTTCTGTAAATTTCTTCTATATAAAATAAAACACATATTTTCTATAAACATTATTATTAACAAAACACTGAAACATTTCGTTAAAAAAAGTAATATTACAAATTATTTTTTTTTATTCTTCCTCCATTAGTGGTTAATCTTCTGTCGGATGCCCTTCTAAGCAATAATTTTAACTGCGCTGTGTAAAATATTATGCATTATAGCTCACACTGTCAAATTCGCTTTAATAGGATTTTCAGTAGATAGTGTGGGTTAAGGGTGGTCAAATAATGGCAATCTTCCTGTACTTTCAACTCTAATTCAGATATATTTACATCCGATGAAGCTTCTATGTCACGTCTAGACGCCTAGACGTACTTAAAACACTAATAAGGGTTCTTCTATTTGGTTTTTCAGTATATGCAGTAAACTTTTATGCTTATAAATTCACAGTAATCCACGGCACAAGACACAAATAAAAAATCAAGGAATAACCAACAAAAACTAACCTCTCGGTTTTTATCTTCAACATCAACGCCAAATGACAACGAAAGGACAACGCAGAACGCCACGAACCACGGAACCCCAATAATATTCATATTCAGATGCATGTCCTTGTTTAAATTCTACTTTTGAAAAAAGACAAAGCATAATAAAAACATTCGCTTCGATCGATGAACCATGTTCCCGGTTAAGGTGAAAGAGCGCGTAATTCAATTTGTCTCATGTTTTAATTGTTAATTTTATTTAGAGTTATATTTATTGTTATTATTTTTATGTTATCAAATATTTACTTACTCTAAGGAATAAATGCTCGTGAATAAATAAAAAAATAAGTAAATAATGTAAATTAATAAAAATAAATTTATAGGTATCTTGTGAAATTAGGAACCAGTACTTTTTTAATGTTACCATTATTTTTTATATTTTTTAAATAGATAGGCATTTAAAAGACGTCTTTACAACGTCTTTTTTAGGTCTTTAGGCGTTCAGTCATAACTACGACATAAAACAGACGTCTTTAAGATATCGTGTGCTGTCTGGTTATCCATATTAGATCCACGGAATATTTTTGATATCCTGTGGATATACTGGATATCCACAAAAGATATTCTGTGGATATCTCTGGGATTTGGTGTGTTGTCTGGGCTCCACCAACTTCAATCGACGATCACTCAAAACAATTTTATGGATTTTCAGGACCATATTATTATGTTTCATTGTAGCTGATTTTTGCCTACTTTGGATGCTTTGCATCCTTAATGCAAATTTGCAACCCATGTTTAACCGTTCAAAATGATGAAGCAGACTCGCCTCTAAAGTAGAATCCAGCTCAGCTTTAATTTCGGTGTGGCTTAAACCCTTAATGTAAAAAGCTCTTACTTCAAGTTTTGTCATTATTCAAGAAACTTAATACTTGCGATTAGTATAGTTAGAAATCAAATATAAACCATTAGACACAAACTTGCATTATTTCACACAAAAAAAACGAATATTGTCAAAATCATAGCCCACTCTAGGCTAGACTGGAAATTATTCATCCCATCCTCATACATACCTATTAGACAGTCAGATAGTCACAGGTTTAGGTGCCTCATTTCGATTTTGAGTAGAATGAAAGGAAATTTACGAGTAGCTCCTGGGGATAACATAAGCAAATTCGATTTTCTTTAACAAAAATTAAAGGTATTTGCTGCCCATATTTTCACGCAAGCCGTGTTCACTAAATGATTAACTAGAAGAACTAGTTTTCGGAAAATCAAAGGCTTTAATGTTGCAAGTGACTAAAGGGTTGAAATAAGGGCGAAATCTTGCAAGGAAAAATCGAGATTTTAACTGATTTCTCCAAACAAGCCCATCGAATGTATGAAAACGTACCACTAGTCCGAAAAACATATTGGCTTGAATGACTCGAATGGATAAATGCATTTTGGGGTCGGAAAATATTTATGTTACGGAAAATCGAATTTTCCATGTGTTATTCGCAAGAGTCACTCGTAAATTTCCTCATTCTACTCAACATCGGTGTACTTTCCAGCCCTCTTCGAGGATTGTATACGAAAATGGGGCACCTAAATCGGTCACTATCTGACGGTCTAATACCTATCCTAATTTGGTAAAAAAAAACTGTTTGGATGGTATTCGTTCAAAATTTTTAAATTGTTATCCTTATTATCTCATTTTGACTATAAATATCGTTATTTATTATACTAGGGAAAAAAGTTTCCCGTGGATAATGCACTATTTTTTTATGTGACGGTAAAAACAACGTTTTAATATTGAAAAAAATATTCTAAAATATCTACCTTTACTTATGTGTATATATATCCGGGAAAAAAGTACTCTTTTCCCGGGAAAACACTTTTTTCCGGGAAACGGTGAAAAAAGTAATTTTGTTACCTGACAAGAGAAATAAAATGTCAAACTTTTTTCCCGTCACAGAAAAAAACGTATTTTTGAGTATGACATATATTATGTGGGAAAATTTAAATATAAAAAGACATACCACTTTACAGTTCGCAATTTTACTTGCAAATAAGAAATTTATATTACTCGCCTTCGCTCTAACATCCTTAGGATCAGCTATCGCAATTTTTCGTGAAATTGCAAAAAATCGTATTGCAGCTGCAATTATGGGGAAAATTTACCTACAAACAAAATTTCTAAAAATAAAATACCTACTTGATAGTTCTAAAAAAACAAAAATTAAATATTAGAAAAAATTGTCACAAAAAAATAAAATCAAAAATAACTACGGTACGGCATTTTTAATAAATTGAACAAGGCATATTAGGATTATGCACATGTAAAAATGTAAATTTGTATAATAATACAGGGTGGAGATCTTAACTGGAATAAATTCGCTAGGGGGAAGGTGAAAATTTCCCTAGACACATCAACGTTTTAATATATTTATCTACATTTTTGCAAGCAATTTGAAAAATATAGCCCTTCGGGGGTAGCTGAAACCACCCTCAACATGTTTTTTTCAAATGAAACCCTGTGGCAAAGCTGATGGAACGAGGAATCCAGCGTACTTATCAAATTTTAGTTTTTAGTGCTTGTTGGGGTTGCATAAAATCAAAACGTAATTTAAAAGTTTAATTTATATTCAAAATAACAATTGCTGAAAATGTTTGTTGTTTAGTTTTGGAATGTAAACCTTACTTTTTAGATGTCATCACAAAAAATTCCAAACCATTTTTTGCCACAACTGGAATTTGCTATTTTTTGCTTATGTTTGTTTATCCACATTCGCAAAGAGGAATTTAGTTTGTAGTTGCAGTATTCAGCGTTCGATACGAAGTGTTGTTGCAAATTGGTGAAAATGCCTAATTATTTAACTGAAACGGTAAAGATCGAAATTTTGATGATGATTGGATATGGTGATAGGATGCGAACTCAAAGCGAAGTTGTTCAGCTGTTTCGAGAGTAACATCCTGACTTGCTATCAATAAATCAAGGTACTATTAGTAAAATAGAGGCACAATAACGAGGAATGGGTCATGTCAGAATAGTACCGAGAAAGAGGCAAGCTGTTGTCGATGACGACACGAAGTTGAATTTGTTGCTTGCTCTAGAAGAAAATCCGGTCACTCCAGCCCGTCAACTGGCCCGTGATAGTAATCTTAATCACAAAACGGTTATAAAAATACTAAAATATGAGAAAAAACGCCCATATAAAGTGCATGCTGTCCAAGAGCTACTAGAAGATGATCCAGATCGACGACTGGAATTTTGCGATTTGTTGACGACTCGTATTGATCAAAGCCATTTATCTTTAGACTGGATACTTTTCTCTGACGAGGCTACTTTTACATTAAATGGGCACGTATATCGCCAAAACTGTCGTTATTGAGCTGCAAAGAACCCCCATTGGATGAGGGAAATTCATACTCGGCGCCCACAGAAAACTATTGTTTGGGCCGGAATAATACGCGATAGAATTGTAGGACCATTTTTCTTTGATGACACTATTAATGGAGCAAGATACTTGCATTTTCTCCAGCATGAATTAATGACCGTTATATGTCATTTATTTCCAAATTCCTTAAACCCCAACTTGACCGGTGATAGGCTATGGTTTCAGCAAGATGGGGCCCCGCCACACTACGCTGCTATTGTTCGTTAATATCTGGACATAATTTTTCCCGGTAGGTGGATTCGAAGACGTGGTACTATTGAGTGGCCAGCAAGGTCTCCAGACCTAACACCGCTGGATTTTTTTATGGGGACATCTCAAAAGTAAGTCTACATTCAAAAACCCAACAAAATAGCAGATCTACAGGAAATGATAAGAGAGGAAATCAATAAAATATCACCGAAAATGTTGCGTAAGGTAAGAGACGAAACATACCACCGACTGGGATGCTGCCAACAAGTTAATGGTACACATTTTGAGCACTTGTTACATTGAAAATAAAATAAACTTTTAAAATACGTTTTGATTTTATGCAACCCCCAAACGCACTAGAAACTAAAATTTGATAAGTACGCTGGATTCCTCGTTCCATCAGCTTTGCAATGAAGGCACAGGGTTTCAGCTACCTCCGAAGGGCTATTGCTTGCAAAATGTAGGTAAATATATTAAAACGTTGCGTATCTCGGGAAATTTTAGAAAGATTATTCACCTTCACGCTAGCGAATTTATTCCAGTTAAGGTCTCCACCCTATATATTTAGTGGGGCGAGCAGAAGTCGAAGTCGTATCGATGCTGGCTGACAGAGGTGTCAATCTGTTATGTGCAAAAGTTCCTATTCAACTTGTAAGGTATACTTTCGTGTTGAAAATACCTTCCAACAAACAATGAATTGCCGGGATATTGCTGGTCTCTTGCCGTTATTTAAGGAAAAATTAATGCGACGATTAAAGGATAAGAGCCTACTTTTGGCCTTTCGATAGTGGCACAGCATTATGTTGGTTAATGATGGCCTTATGAAGGGTAAGTAACTGTATTGGATAAAAGAACGGTAAAAGTCAAAAAGCTTTTAACTGCCGCAGACCCAACCCCAACAGTCCAGAAGGGTTCCGACCCGCGTCCATAGATGAAGACACCGATGATCGCTTGCTAAATAATCAATGAGTGTACCTGTACTATGGCGTCTTAGATTACAGATATTCACTATTCAGTATTCATTGTAATTTCTTACTTTTTCATATTGATATTAAAAATTTAGAATATTTTATGAATATACTGTTTGTAGAATAAATTTTTTCTCTATTATTATGTTATATAGCTGATATTAAATAAAATGTCTACATTCTAGATTGGGAATGCCTTCTATTTATAGTTCAAAAGGTACTACTGGTCAAAGAGGCACTACCGAGTACCGAATCTCTTGTCTGGTCATTTGACCGGCACATGGTCTTTATTTAGAAGTCAGTATTAATATAATAAAAGGTCTACAATTTCCCGTTAACTTCTCATCAATGGGTTATTAATTGCCAATATATTTATCTCTAGACATAAAAGGAAAAATGGAGGCCTATTAACTGGATTTGATGGCCAAGTGACTTTGGCCCGACTGTCGGCCGTAGTGACCTATATATGCCGGCCTTTTAATTATAAAAGTTAAATGGCCATCATTACAATTGAAGGGGAACAGTTATTGAGCGTTTTATTCCCTACACAAAATGTTTGTTGGGTTGTATAACATAATACTATGTTTATCTTTCAAAAAATATTAAAACATTCAAAAACTAATTTTTTTCTTCTAGCATTTATATGCATAAAAACCCGATTTTAGTCCATTGCAGAACCAAGAAAATACGCACTGTAATAATAACTTAAGCCTGTTATTTTTACCTTTTTAAATCTAAGTCACAATCATTTTGATTCCTGGAATATCCAGTATCTTCATATGGGGCCTCCTAAGCGCTTTGACGCTGTATCGAAAGTTGTGGAGTAAACCACATTAAATAATCTGGCGCCCGAGAAAAGTTCCGTCTAAAAGCGCCATTTTTTTGATATGAGAAATCCCTTACTAGATTTGAAAATGATCTCTCAGCTGAAGCAGCAGAGACAAGTAGGGTAAGGGACAACAATGCAGTAAACATCTGAAAAACTCACTGCTATGGTGGAATATCTCAATAAAATTTTATTATAGTTGAAATTTTAACAATTTTCTCTTTCTAGAAAAGGGGTTCTTTCGAGCATTTCTGGCGTTTAAAATATTTTCTGTTACATTATGTAGACTATATAATAACTATAATATGAAATAATTATTGATGTTTTATTTTTATGAAATTTGCTAAATACATTAGCGAACTTGTTTCCTAAGCTAACTTGGTGTACATATTTAGTGGCTTAAGTTGACGAACTTTTTATAATTTAATAACATAACTGCCGGATAAAAAATTACGAACTGTAAAGTGTCTCATCAATTTATGATATAACCAACATAAAAACATATTTTTTCTCATTTTTAGGTTATGCTTATGCAACACCATATTATTACATATAACATGTAATGAGGACGTTCATCACTTCATCAGTGGATCTGTTATGTTAAAGAAAGAAGACTTAGAAGAAAACAATTTTATTTCTATGCATCATTTAAAAGTGTATACAATAGTTTTAAGTGTAAAAAATAAAAATATGTAATATAAACATTAACATTTTTCTAAAAAATAAATTATTTTTGAAAAAAGTTCCTACTTAATGACGTGATCAAATACAAAAAAGTCGACCCAAATCATAAGACAAGAGTAGAAAATTGTATATTTGCATTCTTACTGCCAGTTATTATTGAAACCCAAGATGATTTACAGCCGATTCATTCTTAAGCGCATGTTCGCACCCCAAAAAAACAAGCTCGCATAAACCATCCCCACTCAATTTAGAAGGTGTCTCATACTTTGTAATGTGGCAACCGATGCAACAGCTCTGTCTGCTTAGCATAAAACACAATCTGAGAATAGTTGCAATAAATAAGGGCTTACTTAGTCTAGTTTTTGTCGTTCGTTTATATTAATAGGAACTAAAATCTGTCAGCAAGTCCAACATGGCGTCGATGATATGCTTTTAAAATTGAGCTGGCTCAAATCCATCATAAACAAATTTTATTGTGGGCTAAAGAAATTTGGGTAAAACAAGCAAATGTTGTGAGTGATGTGAGAAATATAGTGGAGATGTGAGTACAGTAAAGAAAATACTTGAATTATAATAAAATGAGGGGCACCATATTTATAATTTTTATCAATTTTTTAGATTACATTCTTCTAAATATTTAAAGAAGCTAATAATTAACCTCATTACCCCACATGTATAAGGGCCTGATTTGTTTTTGATTACAATCATCACTGCTCAGTCCTACTTAACATTTGGAAACCAAAACCTAATTTAGATATGATGGGCATTCAAAAGGAAGAAACAAAGTTGATATACATCCAAAAAATAAATTAGTTGAAATATCCTGAACAAAACGAACATGTAGAGTCGACGAAGAAAGTAAAATTGATAATATTAAAAAAAGAGGTGTCTGGTTCATTATCTAAACTTCTTATATGCTTCAAATCTGTTAAATATTTTATAAATAAACATTTCACACGTATTGTAAACATTCCAAAATGATAACAAATATAATTGTTGTAAAATCACACAAGCCAGTCTTTAAATTAACATAAAATTTGACTAAAAATCAATACCTTAAACATGATTCGAGTTTTCATAGAAAATATCTTCTCATAATAAAATTGCATGTAATAAATATGCAGTTCTGTTAATTTTCAAAACTTTCAAGGGAGATATATCAAAAATACATTCAATCTAATGAAATTTCTAATTTAAATTACTTATTTCCAACAAAACTAACAACACAGTTATTTGAAATACTTTAGAATTTCATATTTCCAAGCAACTGTACAAAACTATATATAATACATCTACCATCAAACCAATCTCAAAAAACTAGTGAGTCTGAAGATCATAGGTCGCTCTTTTCCTTCGTTTCAGAGACAGTTTTATAATATTTTTCACATATGAATGACACTCTCGATCCAACAGTTTTGCATCCACTTTTCGCATATTTCAATTTAGTGGCCTCTCCCCAAGAGATCGTATTTAATACTTCACTAAAATAGAAAAATAAATATACAATGATTTGGAAAAAAAGTATGACTGGCAACGTTGCATTTAAATTATACTCACAGAATGTGTTCTTCGGAAGGCTCATCGACATGTCTTTCCTTGAACTGATCCATAACACATTCTAGGATATGTTGGTGTTCCATGGGTAGGAATGGGATATAATGATCTATTAAGTTATGACTTATGGTATCAGAGTGATAAAAACCACCTAAAAATGTATTTTAGTTAGTGGTAGTTTCTTAAACGTTTATTACAAGCTTGAATATCTAAATACCTTTTTGATTAAAAATTCCCATAACAATTTCCCGTTCGAAATCAGCTACTTCCACTTCTTCCCTCGTCTTGTTATTCTGATACAGATGATCCAATTTTTCCAAAATTAGTTCGCTTCCAGCGTTTGAAAGGAAAATGAAAATTGCGTTTCGATAATCGGCCCCGTCCACTTTCTCCCTGTAGTCGAGCATGGGCAAGATGGAGTTCAAAACTTTATCAGGCATGTGATCGGCTTCGTCGAAAATAAATAGTTGCTTACTGCAAGATGTCACGTTGCCTTTCAACCAACTGTACAAGTTTTCCTTAAAAATTGAAAAACTAGTTCAGTAAAAGAGCAATTTTTTAGATTTGCAACAGAAGAATGGGGAGAGAGTATGAAGACGAGGGTCTGAAAATTAATAGACACAGACAGAAGTAAATTTTACAAACTTGTAGATGAGTTTGTCACTTCCTTTCTTATATTATCTCTAGTTATGTAATACACCTTTCGACCTTTTCCAAATAACGAATTTAAATACAGATATAAACGAGATTTAAGTGATCCTAACGCAATAACTTTTATAAATATTTTATCAGTTGAAAATTGGCGTGAAGTATACACATTTACTAATTTTAATGATAAATTTTCTATCTTTTATGAATAATTTCTATACCACTACAATATTGTATTTACGAAAACAAAGAAAGCGATAAAACCACAAAAATTAAAAAATCAGTTTCCACCTCATATTAAAGAGTTATATAATCTATTATGTGAAATGAACAGGTTAAAGAAAGAAATACATTCTACATATTATACAGAACGTTACAATAATTTAAAAAAAGAGTATCAAAAAATAACAAAACAATATTTGAGAAGAAAAAATAATGATCGTAGTTTAAAAAGTAATAACGTAATGAAAGAATCCTGGAATATAATAAACGAGAGTAGGGGAAAAATAAAAAATAACTTATTGAATCCTATTAAACTTACAAATGATGAAAAATTAACACCCTTAGAAAATGTAAATTATATCAATGACTATTTTATTAATGTAAACAAAAATAATACTGTACCTAACTATACTATGAGTATTGATAAACATCATAAAAGTTTTTTCTTTTTCCAACAACTCCTAGTGAAATCAATCAAAAAAACTACTTCTAAACCCACTGAAGATATTGACAAAATAAATGGTAAAATTCTGTTATCGGTTGCTCATTGTATTGCTGAACCCATATCCCATTTGATTAATGAATCCTTTGTTTCGGGATATAAGTAATTTTTGTTTAAGCTCTCAACAAATAGTTCAATATGCTGATGATACCAATATTGTAATGGCAGATGATCAAATTGAAATGGTCACTCAAAGTAGCAACGAGGCATCTCGTGAGTTTAACCAGTATTGTAAAGATAACGGTCTGGCATTAAATGTAACAAAAACAAACTTCATGCATTTTCTACCCAAAAATATATTACCAGATTACGAACCCTACTTGCACGTTGACGGAAAAACTATTCAAAGCGTTGATGACATAAAATTTTTAGGAATAATATTAGATCCCAAATTAAATTGGGAAGCTCATATAAAAATGTTAACTTCAAAATTAAGTACTTGTTATATCATCAAAAATTTAAGGGAGACACTATCTTTTGATACTTTAAAACTATGCTATTTTGGTTTATTCAACTCTACAATATAGGTTAATATTTTGGGGTTCTTCACCATACTTTGAAAGAGCTCTCAAAAGAAGGTTCTGAGAGCCAAGTATAAGGTGACACCAACAACATCATATAAAGAACTTTTCAAGAAAACGCAAATTTTAACACTACCTTCCCTTTTTATTGTTCAACCAATTTTATACATAAAAGATAATGAGCATATATTTAAGAAATATAAAGACCTGCACTCATATGATACTAGATTAAAATTTAACATCCATCAACCTTTTTCACGATTACAAATAAGCCAGCATTCACCAAAATATATTGGGATTAAGTGTTTACAATAAGTTCAGTAACATATTAGAAGATACTACAGGATATCATCAAAATAGTCGTAATGATTTAAGAAAACATCTAAATGATTTTCTTATAAATAATGTATTTTATAGTAAAGAAGATTTTTTGAACGTTTAAACTAATCTTAACATGAATTATATATATTTTGCTTTTTAATGTATTTTACATAACACTTTTTTGACTAGTCTGATAGGATTTTACATTATGTACCTTTGTATAGTGTATAATTCTCAAAGATGAATAAATTCTATTTCTATTTCCATTATTTGACCGATTTGCATTACTCATGGGCGAAAAAAGTAGGGACCTTTCGAATCTAGTACTTTTCCAAACAACTATCTCTCTTATCATCATGCTAACTACAGCTGTATTATATTTTTAATATTTCATTTGGCCTTTAAATATCTGTACCTCGGAGCCAGACTATGTTAAGTCCAAATTGGCCAAATTTTAGGTAAATATGTTAAGTGACTTAAAATTTTGCGGCGCATGGTTCGATATTTTCCATTTTGACGTATCTTTTAAAATAACAAAAACAGCTCATTTTTTAACTACGCTAAGCCCACACTCCACAGTCTAAAATGAATATATAAAAATGCTCTCCTGAAAAACTAAGTTTTTGGACTTAACATACTCTGGCTCTGGGGTACAGATATTAAGGAATAAGTGTTTAAATATTAGATGTTCAACTATACTATTCCGATTAGTCTACATTTTGTTTTAAAATACTGATTAGCTCTGATAACTACCTGTCTAATGAAAATAAGCATGCACCAAAGTAACTTTGGCGCAAGAGTGTGCCAGTAATGTCAAATTATGACAAATCGTGAAAAGCGCTAACTTTTCGGTTAGATTTGAATTAGCAAAAGCCTACTTTGGATAATGTTCGTAGAAAAACAAAATTTAACTAAATTAAATGTTATTTCATCAAATTAGATGTAATAATTTTCAATAAATTCCAAAACCTAGTTAATGTTAAGTTGGAAGTGGCAACCAAGCTTGCATTTTTTGTTTTTTATTATAAACACACAAGCATTTACACATATATTTATTATTAAAAAAATTGTATCGCCGTAAAATCCTTCCATTCATCCCCTCTCTTACCTCTCACCACATGTCTCTTCACTCCGGACCTACAACTTGAGCGTATCGACTGTCGAATTGATGTTGGCAGCATGAATATTAAATTTTATCAATGAATAGCTTCATCTCCTGTTATCTCAGGTGGAGGCTATTGGCCATTTTTCATTAGTAACTCTAATTTTTTATGAAATTATGAAAATTATTTATTATTTAACCTATCAAAAATCAGTCCATCCAGGTACTTTAACTTTAAATTGTTGTGAATATACCACCCGCCACCATTTTTACTACATAATAATAATAATAATAATAATAATACTGTTAATAAAACAAGCCAACTAACTGGTTAATAAATAAGCTTAGATAAACTTTCACACAATACCTTTGAAAAACAATAACATACTTTATATGAATCAGAATTGCCCTCTATTGTGAAATGAAGCCTTCCTGAAAAATGATGAACATATTTACTTTTGACACCAAGTTTGAAGAGACTATCAGCAATCATTCCACTAACGTAATTCTTGCCTGTCCCAACAGGTCCATGAAAGCTCAATACCAATGCCTTTCTGGGAGGGTGTTTACTATTCCAATGGGAGCCTATGGCATCCACCAAAGTGCTGACTAAATGTTGACCATAAAGACGTTTATGTATCAAATCTGATAATTCTGGAAATAAAAAGAAAATGCACATGTTAAACTGTTATACATGGTGTAATTAAATAAGTGTAAAACATTTAAGGGGGTGATTCCTCATCGAAAAAAAGATAGGATCTTTCATATAAAGAAACTTCATTGGAGCATCCCTTGTTAAGATACAGCCCCTTAAAGGGGGTACATAAAATTTGTTTAACAATTTTTTTTCACAAGCACTAAACAATATTGAAATTAACCTGTCATTTTCTACTACCAAAAAGACACTTAGCCAGTAATTTATTTGGTTTACCCCATGGTTGTAAGGGGTGGAAAACGCAACCTCTAAAATTTCGTTCCAACGTAACTTTTTGTCTTATTATTTGTTTACCATGTAAAAATTTATTTCCGATAGCCTGTTTCATTCTAAACAAAAAATGTCTCCTGAATTTTTTGCCCAAAATAAACCAGTTCGCAGCAAAACATTATTTTACGAACAAGATAGATATCGCCATAAAACGAAATATTTTTTTGCTGGGAACTGGTTTATTTTGGGCAAAAAATTCAAGAGACATTTTTTGTTTAGAATGAAACAGGCTATCGGAAATAAAATTTTAAATGGTAAACAAATAATAAACAAAAAGTTACGTTGGAACGAAATTTTAGGGGTTGCGTTTTCCACCCCTTACAACCATGGAGTAAACCAAATAAATAACTGGCTAAGTGTCTTTTTGGTAGTAGAAAATGACAGGTTAATTTCAATATTGTTTAGTGCTTGTGAAAAAAATTGTTAAACAAATTTTATGTACCCCCTTTAAGGGGCTGTATCTTAACAAGGGATGCTCCAATGAAGTTTCTTTATATGAAAGATTCTATCTTTTTTTCGATGAGGAATCACCCCCTTAAATGTATTACACTTATTTAGTTGCACCCTGTATAAATTAATTGCCATTTCTAGTGAATATGCAGCGATATCAGGGGTCCCTCAGGGATCACATTTGGGCCCATTGTTATTTAGCATTTACATTAATGCTGTGGTGAAACAATTAAATGATACTGAAATTTTAATGTATGCTGATGATATCAAATTGTATAATATTAAAGATCCCTCTGATTGTCTCATACTGCAGAAAAATTTAGACAGTTTGAACGAATACTGCTTTTTGCATGGATTATTAATTAATCCCTTAAAATGTAAGGTAGTGTCTTTTTATAAGAGGCTTAATATAAACCTAATTATGAGTTGCATGGAAATCGTATTAAAAAAGTTGACAGTATAAAAGATCTTGGGATTATATTTCAATCTAATCTGTCTTTTTCTCAGCATGTTGATTATGTTGCTGGGAAAGCCTTAAAACAGTTAGGATTCGTGAGACGGCACTCGGCAGACTTTGTGAATTTGCATACAATTAAAATCTTATTTTATTCGCTCATAAGGTCACATTTGGAATATTGTACTGTTATTTGGTCACCATATGCGCAAATTCATATTGAAAAGCTTAAAAAAGTACATCGTAGATTTTTAATGTATTGTTCTTTTAAATTGTCACTACCATACTCTTATACAAATATGCTTGCCACAACAAATAATGAAACGTTAGCTTCCCGAAGAGAATTTATTGATTTTCTATTTATCTTTAAACTTGTAAATAACCTTGTTAATTTTCCTGAACTCTTGCAAAGTGTAGATTTTTATATCCCACCTAGGCCGTTGCGTGGTAGCGCCACATTTGCTTTGAAAGCTCATAGAACTAACTATGGCTCAGGAATTGGTATGGCCAGACTTCTGAGAAATGCTAATACATTTGCAGCAAAACAGAATATTGATATTTTTAACTCTTCCCTGTATCGAGTGAAAAGAGTGGCGAAGTAAAAAAATGTGTTAGGTCTACATAGTATTTTTATATTTATGTATATTTTTTATACTATAAACTTATGTATTTTGTAAATGGTTTAAACCATATGATAAATAAATAATTTATACTTACTTTCTATGTTCCCTGGGAGGGTATCTTCATTACAACATTCAGTAACCCAACAATAGGGATTTAACTCGGAAGTAAATATGTCATTGATAATTATCTCCTGAGGTTTCGCTGCATTTAGATAACTTTTTACCGAATTAAACATTCCACGGATATATGATTTTTTCTCTGTTTCAACCTCTGGCTCTTTAACAACACCTGGACATTTTTTAAATATGCATGCAACTTTTTCATCCCACGTTCTGGTATCTTCTTCATTATTCCAATAATTGCGGGTCCAAAATTTCGGTAGCTCATATACCCCCGGATTTTTTGGGCAATCTTTATACCAACAAGAAGGATCCCAAGAATCTGACTCTTTATTTTCTTCTGTACTGAGTGTATTGTCACTATCACTACATTCGTAAATTAAACAGTAAGGATTAAGCCTAGAAAGGATAGTCGGCTTGCTCTTTGGTGTATCGGTTTTAGAACTTTCCTCTTTGCATTCATTAATTAAACAATAAGGATTATAATTCCAACAGGAAGAATATTCAAATAATATCACAACCAAAAATAGTTTAATATACATCGCGTACAGTTAATCTTGATTACCTATGTCTTAAAACATATTTTATCTTTAAAATATTGAAATACAATTTGCATAAATAAAATATTATTTAAATAATTTTAAAAGTAGCACAGTAGCATTAATTTAAAAAAATATCGGTGAATTTTATTTTCGTATCAAAGAATCAAAGATTTGTTGACCTAAGAATTAACCTCATTCTTCTTTTTTTAAAATATATTTCTTCTTTTATTTGAAATAGGGATCTGGTATTATACTCCTTACTATATCGCTTTTTATATCTACCCAGCTTCGTTGCCAAAAGTGGTTTATAACACGATGAAAGCACCGGGGTTTATAAATATGGACCTTATAAAAATGCTTCATTATTTCTTTTTAGAGAGCCTGTTTCTCACTGCTGCACTGGTTGAAAGACAGGTGAAAAACTGAAAAAACTTTAAAAAAAATGCTTCTGCTTTCTCTAGGTTTTAAATTTGTTTACTTACCTATATCAGAGACAACGTATATACTAGAGAAAAGTTATTCGTCCTGGATTTTGTGCAAAAATAGAGTCAATGGTAAAAGTTAATTTACGTAACCAAAATTACTGATGAAACGATTTGAATAATAAAAAAGAAGAAAACTAATATTCGAGTTTGAGATTTGAAGCACAGAACATTTCAGTTCTTTGATTTGAAGTTTAAATCAAATCTGATATTTCTAGCATTCTATGTTCTATGTTTTTCGTTTGCGAATTTTTATTTTATTACGAATTGAGAATACTTTTAATTTTCAATTAAACAATAGGGAATCTGTTGTAAGAAACTTAAGAACTTGTCCTATAAGAATAATGAATTAATTGTTACAGAAGTTAAATGTTTATTTGGTAAGACTTTTACAGATGAAATAAATCCAGAAATACCTAACGTCACATTTTTTTTGTCAATTCTGTCGATTTTTAACGTCAAATGAATAAACTTTATTATATACTTTTTGTTTATTTGATAATATTTATCATGGTATATATCGTAACGGTTGGAGGTCTGCTTTATGTTTATAATTATTTTAATACGCTGGGTTAATTCGTCTAAAAGTAAGAGGAAAATATTTAAAAAGTGTACCTAGGCAACAAAACAATTAGCAATCAGTTTGTTTGAAGATAGTTACTTCTAGTTTTTTGTAGGGATGTTCAAAAAACCTTCAAATTTGGCAAAATAAGTGATTTTAAGGTAGTACTAGTCATATAGTTGAAGCATATAAACAGTTGTATATTTTATTTTTAGTTTTTGGACTAGAATAGTAGAAAAAATCGATTTGGACGAGCGGCTTTGGAGTTAAAATTCAAATGCAGAATGGAGTTTTGTGAGTACATTTCAAATGCTTTTGCTTTGTCAAAATGACATTTTGTGCTTTGGCTGCTTTTACCTACTTTAAATCTTAATCAGGAACAAAGTGTGGTCTTACAGATGCGGGATGCTAGCTGAAATGGGTACATATATGTTATGCTTTAAAAACAGCAAAGCCATCAATAGTTTGAACAGTATTTCTCACAAAATTAGAGTCCAATAAGTAATAATCAAGTTTTTCTAAAGCTGGGATTTTACCACGAGCGATGCTATCTTGTAGCTAATATATTACGAAAATATCGCTCGCCATTATAATAAACAAAGTACATTACAAGCTATGAGATATATAGCTTATATAGATAAGATATTATACGAAAATATAGCTTTGCCATTAAAATAAACTCAGTACATTACATGCCAGCTATAAGCTATATAATATATCTTATAGCTTTCATATGTAATGTACTCAGTTTATTATAATCACAGCTTTGTGATCAGACGATTCATTTTATTGGTTGCATCATACGGCGTTACAGTTAAATCACAATTTTAATAATAACAAAAATATGTCTAATATACAACAAATTAAACCACATATTAATTATGAAAAATTAAAAAACAATTTCAGCAGATTTCTTGGAATATCTTTGAAATCAGTGAACCTGACTCTGTAACAAAAAAAATTCATGGACATTTTAACATCCCACATAAATAAGTGTACAAAAATCATGGATACCCCCTATCTAACTCGTAGGACTTATGATGCTCACTGTATAATAAATTCAGTAAGTAACATGAAATATCTGGGTATATATTTGGACTCGTATATGAGATGGGATGTAACGGGTGGGCCATATGTTTAATTTTAAACTGCGTGTAATTAATGAAGTTGACAATTTGACTGTCATTAATTGTTGAAAGTAATTTAGTTTTATCCTTCCGCTAACCGAATATGCATCGCTTTAGTCTAGATCAGCCATACTCAACCTTTTTTTCTTCGGGCCACATTCGTATGTGTGCTATGTTACACGGGCCGCAATATTTTTGGATGATGACCCTTTTTTAGGCCATCTATCTAAAATTAAAACATAAGTAAATATATTCGGTTGGGTTACTGCAAAAACAAGATAACTCACATTTTTATTTTCTATAAAACACTGTTCAAAAGTTTAAAACTGAATAAAAAAATCAGAAAAAGCTTCAAACTGTTTATTAACTTCAATGAAGAAGGTATTGAAAACATTGTTAACAAAGTATAAACTAAGAATCTCTATCACTTAGCTTATTTTAGCTCTATATACAAATTATAATTCAATGTATGTATCATCACTATCTTCAATCAAAGGTACGGGGTCTTTAACATTATTGGATACAGGTAGATTGTGATAATAATGGTGAAATTCATCAGGTGTAATACCTGATTTTTAAAAAAATTAGTAAATCTTTCTTGCACTTTTTTGTAAGTAGGTATTTTCAAAACTTTGTTTCATCCTTTCATGCATCCCTCTTAATAAATACTGTGCGAGTTTGGCTTGACATATAAAGCCGAAATTAAATCTATTTTTCTGATGGAATGTATTTAGGATAGCTGAAGCTTTCGATACAAGTTGTCTATTAGAAAGTATGGTTAAAATTCAAATTCACCTGTTACCACGAATTCTCACATAAAGATTCACTAGTTACGACTTGACGAATCACTCGTTACAACTTGACCAATCACCCGTTACATCTTGACCATTCACTCGTTCACCACGGATATTAGGACATCACATGTTATTATCTAGTGGTTGTTAAAGGTTTGCTGTATCGCGGAAAAAAGGGTGACGTAATCATCTCGTGGATTTCGAAACAATCGAGAAAGGCCAGAGACGGCTCTAGTCATAACAAAACAAATGGCGTGGCCACACTGTTGCAGTATTTCAACAAACACATTCAACAAAAATAAGTAGCGGTAAACCACTCCCGAAATACTGATACGTTTTCACTTGAAATCACCGAAATTACTACAAATTTTCTCGAAAATTCCGAAATCATCAACGAAAATCATGATAGAAATCATCGCCGAAATCAATTCGTCGCTCAAAACCGTAAATGCCAAGATAAAAAGAACATCGTACAAAATTAAGGTGGATTTTCAGTGAAATCACCAAAATCACATAAAAAGTTTTTTTGTGATTTCCGAAATACAGGTACGTTTTGTTTCCCCTCGGTTCTGGCCTTTATTATGTTTTGGCAGAAACACTATTAGGAATCGGATTAAATATATTTGGCAAAAATAAGTTATATGCCTATTATCTGGTTTTGGTAGACACACTTAGCAATTGAACACAATGTTATGATTATGTTTTGGTATAAATGCCACTCCATCTTGTTTGTGCATATTGTTAATGTATTAATATGGAGTTAGTTTTTATTGGCTATCTGTTTATCATGAATATAGACTTCGTTCACACTTGTAGAAAGTGTACCTACTTAACTCGAAAATTTCAAAAGTAGAGCTATTTGTTTTTGCAGTAACCCTACAAAATTCCAAACGTTTATTTAAAAATTAGCATGCTATTTAGCGCTGCGACCAATAATAGTGTTACGGGCCGCAATAAAAGCTTGGAGGGCCGCATGCGGCCCGCTGGCCGCAGGTTGAGTATGGCTGGTCTAGATCAACGTTTTGAAATACTCAAAACCTATTTTGAGTGTGACTCTGTGGTTGCCGAGATGGCGCGAAAATTGCGTACAAAGTTTGGAAGAAATGAGGCGCCTTCAAACCAAGGAATTAAGAATTTTATTGATAAAGTGCAAAAAACTGGAATGCTGGTTGACGTAAAACATGTTCCGCATGCTCATCCTAGGCGTACACCTGAAGTAATCGCTGCTGTAGCCGAAAGTGTGCGCCTTAACGGGTCAACATCAACTCGGCGCAGAAGTCAATTCTGCACAAAGACCTCGGTATGTTTGCGTACAAAGTATAGCTCGTTCAGGAGTTGAAGCAAGTTGACCATCCACACCGTTTTCGCTTCGCTGAGTGGGCTCTAAACCAGTTGAACGATGACCCTGATTTTGCAAGAAAAATCATCTTTTCGGATGAGGCGCATTTTCACATAGGAGGTTATGTTAACAAACAAACCTCAAGGATTTGGGGCACGGAAAATCCACACGTCGTCCGTAACAAAGCCCATGCATCCAAATCGAGTCACTGTGTGATGTGGATTTTGGAGTGGCGGCGTGATTCGACCCTTTTTCTTTGAAAATGAGGCTGGCCGCGCCGTTACGATCAACGGCAACCTCTATCGAGATATGATAACGAACTTTTTGTGACAGGAATTGGATGATATCAATCTCGATCAGGTCTGGTTTCAACAAGACGGCGCAACTTGCCATACCGCCGCGGCCACCATCAATCTTTTGCGCACAAAATTTAATAATCGTGTAATTAGCCGTTTCGGAGATGTTAATTGGCCACAGCGGAGCTGCGATTTAACACCACTCGACTTCTTTCTTTGGGGCGCATTGAAGGATAAAGTACGGATAATCCTCAGACAATTGAGCACTTAAAAGAGAACATTCAAGCTCAAATTTCTCAAATAGAGCAGCAAAGTTGAAAATTGGTGTTCCAGGATGGGCTACTGCCAAGCCAGTCGAGGTGGCCACTTAAATGAAATAATTTTCTATACTTAATCGGAAGAAATATTGTATTAAATAAAGTTAAATTTGTTGGAAAAAAATTAATTTTTCTTGTCCTCATTGCTAATAAAATATTTTAAATCATACTTACTTCAACAAACTCGACAGTCAATAATTTGTATAGTTGAAAATTCATAGATCCAGTGTTCTCTATTTGTACATGTTACGGTAAAAGATGATATTTCGGTCTTTAACGATATTGGCCGGTCAGTTTGATTGAGCATTCTGCTGACGTTAGTGTCCGGTCAATATCGTCAGTGCCCAATTTACAACACTGCCCGTAACATATATATTTAATCTTTATAAGCTTTAATAACTGGTATTTTTTTTGTATTTATCTAAACTTATTGTATCTAAATATATTTGTATATACATATTAAGCTATACTAACATTTTTTGATCTTTATAATTTTATTATCTATAATTTGTTTGTATTTATGTCCATTTATAAGTTTTTCTACTTTATATTGTTTTTGTGATTGTATTTGTATCGAAACAAGTGAAAAATTCACTTATCGATTTCTTTTCATTCATTTATTTATACCTCAAGATTGTATTATTACATTTTGTAAATTGGTGTAAAAAAATTCATTATTATTATATGGACCGGCTTTGCACAAATGGATTGGACAGAACCAGTCTCAGTAAACCACAAATAGTCGGCATTCACTTGGCCTGATACCGGCATGTACTCAGATTGTCGTTGCTTCTGAGCGGGAGGACCTTACCATTTGACGTAATTTAGAAGTAGAAACCGCATATGGTCCATATTTGGCTTTCCAGATATGGAAGGCATCCTTACGGGCCGAACACGGTGAATATTTGGCTAGCCGGGCATGGGAGGCATCCTTACGGGCCGAACTATATATAGATATATTAATGCGGCTATAATGTAGTGGGCTGCCGACATTCGGCTGGGCGGACATGCCCTACTTATATGCCGAAGCTGCACCCGTATATCGAGCCGAGTCCGGTATTCGGCAAGCCTCCTTCGGCCCAGTTACGGTGCCGATTAACTGTGTTTATTGGGTAGTTTTTTTATAATAATTAAAAAAAGTTAAACAGTTATTTAGAAGCACACATTGGAAGTATTGTGCACGTGTTCAACTTGATATAACAATAAAATAAATATGTCTAGAACAAGATTTAATTTCAATATATATGTCAAGTTTATAAAAAATAAATTGTAAAAAATGTCGAATATAATATAGATGAATCAAAATAAATGCATACAATAATTAAGCTCTGCAGATTCGAATATCATAAAATATTTGAGTCACTTTAAAATTAATTTGTTGAATGGAATATGCTTCTTCAGATCTTAATTTTTTGATACCAATTTTTCTCCCTAAAAAAATTATTAAAACATTAGACATCTTATTTCTATCCTACTTATGTAAACAGCTAAATTAGCATTACTAAAAAACAAAAATGCATACAAATTTCTAATAATATTACAAATTTCTAATAATATTATGACACAAAATTACAACATTATTTCCATTTGTATGAGCTAAAATATATACCTTGTATGTAATACTATTAAAATTATTGTAAATGTATACAAATTAAAAAATTCGCCACATCAATGAAACATATAGTTAACAATAAAAATAATTGGCAAATAAGTAACAAAATCCCTCTTTTGGCTTTTCAACTGGACACACACATATGGCGCGTTTGTTTATAATGTTGAGAAAAAAATTGCAAAAGTGCTGCAAACTTAAAGCAATATATATTGTATTATTTTCAACATTTTATCAGATTCGCAACTTTTTTGAAAGACCGGAACATGATTTTTTTTGTATAATAGCGTTTTTGTTTATATCATAGACAAAAAAATTGCAAAAGTGCTGCAAACCATTGACATAAGTCATACAAGTTTTTGGAACAGCTATTCAAATTTGCAACCTTTCATTTTGCACGAAAATATTTTTTTTTTTGTAAAAATGTCAATACTTATAATTTTTTATTTTTGTCTAATTTTGCAAAAAAAATGCAAAAGTTTTGAAAATTGGTTGCAAATGTTAATATTATTTTTCTTAACATTCTGTTAACTTTGCAACCTCGGACAAGGTCCGGAACCTTGAAAAATTAACAAAAATCAACAATTCGCACATTTTGCAGTTGCCAAAAAATTTGAAAAGTATTGCAAATTTTACAGAACGATTTAAATACCTTCCTATAAATAAATGCAAATTTGCAACGCTCCAAGATTAATGCAAAGATTGTTAATTGCCTATAACCAATTTTGCATTGCGAAATTAATAGAAAAGTGCTTAGGAAAACAAAAAAAATATTTATAAGCAATATGGAATTTGCAACCTTATACTTATCAAGCAAAATACTTAAATAATGTCTTGTTTTCGTTTTTTATCGAGTGTACAGAAAATATTTATATTTACCCCATATTAAATAATTGGCCAACACAGTATAAACTAGTACACAGAAGAGAAAACAATCAATAGCGTAAATCGAGCCAAGAATAAGAAATTAACCCAATACCTTGGTAAATAAGCCATTTAGATAATACACAAGGGTTTGTTTTGGGTTATAACGAACCGTTGCGACGGCGTCAGTAGATGTTTATTTTTCAAGAAAATGTCGCTATGTTAATAATAATAATATTAATAAACGTCTTTATTATACCAGCAATTGAACTGGACGAGTGTAATTCACTGATTCGTGAAAAAACTAAAAAAACCTGAGTAGATTTGAGTGAAATATATCAAATTAGTCATTATGAAAGCATCCAGTGTACAACTCGAATGGATAAGTTTTGTTCCCAAAGTAATGGATTTGGAGCACCGTTAGAAACTTACTTTGATTGCCCGAATGATGACACATTATCCGATAACGAATATCAAGATCCAGATTTCCCACATATCCAATTTTAGAATTAATGAATTTAGAAGAAATTAATATTGAAATTACTAAAATGTTTTTACCAATCCTGGACCATCCGATTGCAGAAACCAAAGCTCTAATTTAAATCATGTTTTGTTTTAGTAAATTTATTTCATTAAAACAGTAGTTTCATAATACCTTAATTTGTATATTACTTCCTAAATTTTATTTTTCAATTTTGTGAAAATCAAACAATATTTCAATTTTGTTTGAAGTAGAACCAACCATCTCAAAGTTTCAACGATGTATTTCTTTGGTGACAAAATCAGTGGAGGCTCGTGGGCCCTACAGTGGGGCACACACTGGAATGGAATCCCGGGATTCGTTTTTCCCTTAGGAAAACAAGTTCTCTGCTTAATGAAAATTAAATATATTTCAAAACAAATTAAATATTATAAAATTGAAGACTTACTGCTAGGTACCGCTGCAGTTGTATACTATTTCTTATAGTTGAAGTCCATTCTTCTGGATTTTTGGCTAGCGAAGTGATCAATGACCAGATTATTAAAATTTGGAATGGACCGAATAAGTTTTTTTTCGATGGATAACATGGCTAACGCGCACAATCTATCTTGGCACATAGTGTTCCTTAAAAATGTTTTAATACGTTTTAGTGTTGAAAAACATCTTTCACTCTCCACTGTATTCATGGGAATTGTACACAGGATAGTTAGCAGCTCCACAGATTCCGAAAATGTAATTGTCAAATTGTTCTCAAAAAACATTTGTAATAACGGTACGGCCCCATTGTGTTGCACAAATTCATCTCGAGTGTAAAGTATGGACAGTTCGTTTTTTAATTTTAAGCTGTTTACGTTTGGAAATAAACTACACACAGTTTTTACATCCTCATTTGGAAAACAACCTCGGTATTCTTTAAATTTTTCACTATCAAATAAACTTGCAATTGTTAGGTGGGCAGTAAAACTAAAACGTTCATTTACCTGCACTACTATTGTATTACAAATTTCCATACATATCCTTAAATTAGGAATGGGGTCCTTCTTTTCAACAAACCGTCTCTTCTTGCTTGTACTTGGACCTGATTGGGTGTTGTCGTTTAAGTTTAGTTCTAGTGGGTCTTGTTGTGATTGCCATTCTTCATGAATTAGTGTGTCTATATTATTTCTAATATTTTGAATAGCTGTTGCAAAATTTGATATGTTTCTCTTAACCTTGAGAGCATCCTGCTGTTTACTCTGCAGTTGATCAAAAAGTATATCACAATTTGGCATTATTTTGCTGAAGAAAAATAACCAGAAATTAAAATCGATCTCTTTCAAAAAATTTATCAAACCTATAGTCTGATTAATAGTTTTTTTATCAATTTCTGTGTTCATAATTTCTTCGAGACATTTAATTAAATCCTCTTTATAAACATAAATAGTATTGACACACTTTGATGTAAAATTCCACTGTGTAGGAGCCGAACGAGGTAGCCATTCTTTTACAACCCTATCCAAAGCGTTTCTTTTTGTAGAGCAGGAGAAGTAAGCAGAAAATGCAGAGAGATTGGCAAAAAAAATTCTTACAGCCTTATCTATTGAGCAACACTGTTCAATTATTAGATTTAATTGGTGTGCATAGCAGTGAATATATTGGGCATTTGCATAGATGTTTTTAATTTTAGCAATAACACTCATTACGGAATCACAATCGTAACTTTGTGCTATTAATTTTTCAGGTACTTTGTCAATTCCTAGTTCACTTAATACTTCCAGAATTGCCGCCGAAAGCCCGTCTGCAGTGTGATTCATTGGTCTCAAAAAACTCCAAAACCTTTCGTAAATCCGACCGTCTATTACATATCTGATTATCAAAACCATCTGCATTTGAGTTGATGCATCAGTTGTTTCATCAGTTGTTTCATCAGCCTGTATGGCGATATACTTAGCAGCCTGAATATCTTTTTTTATTATGTCTTGACAAATGTGTAAAATTGAATCGAGCAATTCATTTTGAATGATTTTTGATGTACCTTGAAACAATTTATTTTTTGTGTCATTTAAGTGTGCCTCTAATACACTGTCTATTTCAGCCATTAAATTAACTAAACCTCTGAAAATGCCAGGATTTTCTGAAGTTGACGTTTCGTCATGACCTCGCGAGACAAGCTCAAAAGCGCCACAAAATTTTATGCAGTCAATTAATTTGGACAATATGTAACGGTTGCTGTCAACGGCCTTATTGTGGTTTTTTATAGAATCGCGGTAAGCACTACTCAACTGACTACGAATGTCCACTCGACCCAACATACTTATATCCAGTTCATGTTCTAAATGTTTTTTGGAAACCATGTGGGATTTCGCTTTGCTGTCCAAATGTTTCAAATCACTTACTCCATGCTTAATCCAACTAAAGTCACCCACACTAGATTGTTTGCCACTGGATGCCAAAATACAGGGAAAACAATAAAATTTGTTTGTCACTTCGCAACCACACAGCCACGAATACTTCTCGTAAATTGTTCTATTAAAACTACGTTTAAACGTACGTTTTTGTGTAATATTTAGTTGCTCAATCTGCAAATTCGGCATCGGCCGCCCGAGAGTCTTTGCCTCGATTTTGTCGTCAAACGATAACGCACCGTTTAAAATATTTTGTACGGAATTCCCCGCAGAATTCATAATAGTGAAATAACAATTATATGGGGTCTATTCTGTAACAATTCCTTTATATTTTAACGGCCGTTAAAATAGATTTTAAGACGAATATAATTTTCCTAGATGATGGACTCAATTTTATATAATTTGGCTGCAACGTTTTCCCAAACTTTTTTTAATTTCGTTGTATCTACTGGGTTTATTTTCCCACCGTGAAGCAAATTTTGCTGTTCTAAGAAGTTTATCATCCATTTGTTTTGGTTTTGAATTGAAAATTGAGGATTTGTATGGTTATGTTTTCAAATTTATTTTTCTAATCCTTCAAAATTAGTTCAAATGAATCTTATATGCGATGTTGTCAAGTGTTTTCCTGTCATTTTCAAGGGACTCCGTTAAAATAAATAATTTTTAACAGGCCTCCAAAATTTATGTATACAGAATACCATTTTTGGTTAAAAAAATTAACGGGCCGCTAAAAGTTAAATTTTTAAAGGCCTCTAAATTTTAACGGATGTTTTACAGAATAGACCCGATACTTATCAGACTTATCAAAACGGATTACCAAAATTTACGGCTCCAAAAGATCAAAAAGCAAAACCACCCAGCACGCTAAGTTGAAACCTTTTTATTTTTCTATGGTTGAAACTAAACACATAAACCAAAACCATGGGTACAAACAGCACGTCACGTTGAGGACTGCGCCTCCCACTTGTGACTAATAATCCACCGCATCTCTTGCTGCGATATTGTCGTTGTTCTTGTTTTTCTCGTCATAATGAAAGAGAAAACAACAATGGCACACATTTCTGTGCCCCGTACCCTATCTTCCACTTAATTTCGGTATTCTCCGAACGTCGCTCAATGCCCGGTCGTCCAGTGTCGTGCCAACGCGGTTTGCGCTGAATATTATAGAAAAAATAATAATAGGCATTGAGGAAAATATAAAATATGTAAGTTATTATTTTTAAGCTATTGCATAGCTTTTATCGCGGGCTTTGAGCGGCGACCGACTCAAGAAATTTCGTAACATCGTAACGAAAATAAACCTAACACCCCCCACTCCGACCGGCACAGTGGTGCGGCGGCGTTAAAGCCATGGAAGGTTTTATCCGACCCTATTCGTATTAGTATGAAGCGGAGTTAAATATACGTCTGCGGACTGGAACATTTATGCAATACTAGAACTAGAAGAGCTTTCTCTGGCTTCTAATAAATTGGTATCACAAATGTTACCGGCTGGCGTAAATATTAGATATTAATTTTTAAGCTATTGCATAGCTTTTATCGCGGGCTTTGAGCGCGGCGATCGAATCAAGAAATTCCGCGAAAATAAACCATTGTCTGCATTGTCTAACGTGGTTTCAGTTCGGCAGACTTCGGCATGGTGTTTGTGTGCGTGCGACTAGACGTATGCGTGTAAACTAGCTGCTATCTGCTCATAACTGATTCTATTTCTTTTAGACACAATGCTAGGTGAGACAGCGTGCTTTTTGGCCGTGTCCACGAGTGAGTTCGAGCCCACTGGAGTTGTACAGTATATTTTTTCTACGACTCACTAACAAAAATCGAAAAATGGAAAAATGGAAAAATGCAAAAATGGAAAAATGGCAAAATGGAAAAATGAAAAAATGAAAAAATCGGAAAATTGATAAAATTGCATAGCTTTTATCTCGGGCTTTGAGCGCGGCGACCGAATCAAGAAATTCCGTAAAGAAAATAAACCTAACACCCCCCACTCCGACCGGCACAGCGGTGCGGCATTAAAAGCCGTGCATCGTCTAACGTCGTTTCAGTTCGGCAGACTTCGGCACGGTGTTTGTGTGTGCGACTAGACGTATGCGTGTAGACTAGCTGCTAACTGCTCATAACTGATTCTATCTCTTTTAGACACAATTTCGGAAAAATTGAATTTGAAAATGAATAATGATCCACAAGAATCCACAACAAAATATGGGACCACCATTTACGAGGTATTTTCCAGATATTTAGAGGATATCAAGTCTCAAACTTATGTTTCTTATTTCAGTTACCATAAACCTATAGTTTCAATGATAAAAAATCCTGAATAACCTACATGTATTGTAAGATAATAAAAATATTTTAAACAATATTAACTTCTCATTTATTCAATAAAAAAAATTGTTTTCTTATCGGTCACCACGCTCAAAAAGTGTAACTTGAATTAATATCAAAGAAAAAACTTGAATATCAAAGAAAACAAAATACTGCTAAATAAAATAAATAATTATAATTCCATAAGTTGATAAAAAATGCTATGCAATAGCTTTACCGCGGCAGTCCCCGAGTGCCACACGTATTTTTTTTTGGTTTATTATACTAGGGCACGTGCCCAAGTGCCCTTATACGGGCAAACCGCCACTGGACAAAATACCGTTTTCCGTTTCCTTGTTTTATCAAAAAATATTCTGTATATAATCAAGACAATGATTATTTTAAAAAGTGACTAGTAGAACTTTCTTATCAAACAACATTCTTGTGAAAAAATAAAACTATCTGTAAGAAGCTTTTAGCTTTTTCTCATTATTATTCACAGAAAAATGTCCATAATTTCTATAATTTTTACAACAATAAAAATCTAATAAAAAACCGTATGCAATCACAGTAGTTAATGTGATAAACAATTTTTTTTAGATGTTTGCCGAAGCAATTATAGAAAAACGAATGAATGTTTCAAAATTATTCACAAGTCCCAGCTAGCACATAACGTTGCCAAGCCTTTCGGCGATGTTGCATTAAGGGAACGTAATAACATTACTATACAACGTAAATGCAACGTTCATGAGAAGTTGTTGAGGGAAATCAAAACCTCGCAAAACTTCTATTTGTTATTTACCTAGTTAACCTACCGTAAACATTACAAATCTGATTTCAGAACGTTTAGTTTTATGTCAATTGTCACTTGTCAGTTTTTCTTGTCAATTGTCTTTTTTAATGGTTTATTTTTTGACATCCAGAATTTATTTTATAAATAATTATTATTTATACATTCGAATAGATTTGGTAAGGGTCCTCTATAAAATAGATAAATATTTTCTAAACCATTGTCTTTGTTTCAGATTACAATGCCTGATGTAAATTTATTATTTCATTCATTAAGTATCTTTAGCAGTCGATGCCGATGACACCAAATAAAAAAAACTACAATAAATACAAAGAATTGCAGATCAATCGTTGTAAACCAGAAGATAAACATTTAACCGAATGTCCGGCAACATTTTACACCAAATACTTATAAAAGGTAATTATACTTTATCGAACTAAAAATACATTTTAAAAATATTATTTTTTAGGTTTCCTTCGACATTCTAGGAATTTTAGAAGCAAAAGTAAATACTACAGAAGTGTAAAGAATATAACACCTGAAGTTTTATAAAAAGTGAATCTATAGGTACATGATATGTCAGGTATATCAGAATTCAAGCAGTTCATTTTCTTCAACAGGCTAGATTGCCTGGAAATGCAACCATCATTTCAAGTGAAAACCCAGCAGAAAAGTTGAAATAAATCATAGATGATACTCTCAAGTATAATAGTTGTTTTTTATAAAATCTACATATCGATGGCTCAATCAAATACTGCCACAACTAAATTACTATTATTTCGAGAAATTTCATTTTGAAATTTTGTAAGTCTCTATTATCATTATTTTGTTTTTGACATACTCTTTATATTTTATTTAAAAGCTTCGATATTTTGCTGTTAAATAAAATGATTACGATTATAAAAGTGAGTTGTTGCATAGTTGTAAAAAATTTGGGTGTTTTTGAAGAAAATAACTCGAATTGAGGCAGTTTTAGACACAGTTTGTGGCTACATTTTAAATGATTTATCTTTAAGGATATTTTTGTTTGTGGTGGTATTTAAAGTAAAACCTTAATGATATTTTGCATCCATTGAACCAAAAATGTAATTGCTTTGTTTTTTGACTTGTGCGTTTTTTGATTGAGCCATCGATATATCTACTTTGGAAATCAAGCATAAAATTTGTAAAATTCAAACAAATTTCAATACACTAACATTGGTTGTTTTATTTAAAACAACAAAGTAAGGCATATTTTTTAATTTCTATATAATTTCCTTTCATTAATAATAGGTAAACAAGTTATCAATTTCTTTTTTATTCAATGTATTGAGAAGTAAAATCTTTTTATGTAAAAATATAATTTATTATCTTCTAATAAATTGTCATATTTAGGTTACATTATAGCACTTTATAAATATCTATGCAAAAAAAGTTAAAAGGCTTGATTTAAAAAAGATATATCTCTGCATCTTAGGTAAGAAATCAGCTAACTTAGCTATCCTCTAGTAATCTAATATAATAATATGTACCTAGTCATTGTTGTATTTGTTTATTATTTTTCACCAATCTAGCTTTATCATCGTTCACCATTTAAGGTTTTAGTGAACCTTTGCAATATTGGTACCTTATTATACTATTTAGCTAATTTTGTCCAATCGTTCAGTGCTTTCTAGGTAGCTTCTTCTATCCCACATGTGTACTTGTGTTTGTGATATAAGGTGTGTTCTTTTATTCAATAATTGTTCTATCAGTGATTGATGTAATTTATCTATTCTGCAGTCGTTTTATATTTGAACTCTTATATTTTAGGTTAACTTAAATGATTGATTATCCTCACCATTCGTCTATCACATATCCATCGGCTTTTAAAGCCGATGGATGCCTTGGCTCATTGGTGAACTCACCGCTGGAAAAAAGAATGATTGACACATACAATCGTCTTTCCATCACTTAATTTACGAACGGTTTGCTGCAAGCGCTGGATACAGCACTGAATAAAAGAACACGCCTACACCTACCTCTACTTTTGTGCTATTGGTACTTGATTTCAAGAACATTTTAATAATAAATTTATATAAATATTTTGTTTTATTTGAAATTTTCATGTCTCGATTGAGATTTTACTATAGCCTCAATTTCAGCCTCTCTGTATTACATTACACAATGTGTGTCCATGGATGGACTTAATTATACTTGTAAAAATATTTATTTTAAATTAAAGAAAAAGTTATTTTTCATAATTTCTCAATGTGAATCGAATTTATTTAACAAGCAAGAAATTATGAAGAATTACTTTTTTAATTTAAAATAAATATTTTCACAAGTATAGTTAAGCCCATCCGTGGACACACTGTATAATGCTGTAGATCTAATTCACATTATAACATCAATAGAACGTTTCAGAGCAACTTTCGGGGTAAGTACCGTAAAAGTGCTAGTGTGATGTTTTCCGAACTTCACTTTATAACTTCTACGAGATGTGCTATAAAAGTCTTGCAGTTGCGGACATTCGGTAGTTGCAGGGATAATAGGGTTACGTTTACGGTACATTGCATGCGAGCTTAAAGAGCCTAAAATTGCAGCTTATTAACGTAGATGGGATGTTTTTGTGCTAGCTGGGGTGATCCCAATAATAAATGTTTTCCTATTTTTCACATTAATTTGAATTTAAAATTACGAAATGTTAATTTTGTGACACGGTTACTAATTGGGCTTACATATTTATGTTTTGATCCGAATTTTTTTTCAATCAGAAACAAATATCTGTAATTCTGTACATAGTTCTGCCTAGAATGAGCCCTGATATTTGACTAAATACTAATTTTTTTTACTAATATGTTTCTGATAACCGATAACTGCAAATTAAGAACTTTCTTACTAAAATTTCTGTACGTTAATATATAACAACTATATAACAATAATAACAACAATACAAGGTATTTTTTTAGTTTAACCTCGAAAATACCTGTTATAGGGTCGATGCTCACGAACGTTTTTAAGCAGTCGCGTTCACGTCACGTTGACGCAAACGCAATTTTTAATTGACACGCAGCGCTTCTTGTCTTCTCTCCCGAAACAAGGCAGAGTAAATTCATCTTAAGAACAGTAAAGATGGATGTAAGTTCGAAAAAGTGAAGTGATATTTGTACCTAATCTTGTTTAAAGTTTGTAAGGAAGAAAAAGGAAATACGTACTGGGTATATCCTTACTTAAGTTTCCGTTTACTAAAGGTTAAAAGGTGCTTTCATATTAAGCTTTTTGACTCAAGAAATAATGATGAATATATATTTTTTAATTATGTTCGTATGATTATATGCTCACTGATGAACTGAATTTAATGCTCAAATGAAACAAGATCATTTAGGAATGTTCCTTTATTTCTTTTAGAATAATTCTGTGTCGAAATGCTCATCGCCCATTGCTACTACGTTTTTCTACCACCTTTTGTGTGTAATTCTTGATACAAACTAATATATCCTTGCAACGCCAATGTACCGCTGAGACGTGGCGTCGAGAAGGTACCCTTTGACTTGATTGAATGAATTTCGACGCCACCGACCGTTGCGTCGACGCGACTGCAACAAACTTTCGCGAGCACTGCCCCTTAAAATGCGGATGTTACTCGGGATATTATTTCATCTTGTAAATCTAAACCATTTATCACGATATCTGCATTAAATATTTTATTAAACTCGGATTGCATGACACGTCATTTATAAAAGTATTTAAAATACCTATGTCGTTGAGACATAAAAATATTTGATCCATCTACATCGGCCTGGTGTAATTACGCATTTTCCAGATGAAATTTTGCATCAGTGGGTCAAGATCGAACTTTTCGTTAAACCTTAGGGACATTTCTCTGAACGTGCAGAACCTATTTAAAAATGTATCTATGGATAGTTGTAAGAAATCCCATGTTCAAGGTCATGCATGCAATTGTTAAAATAATGTTTAATATTAATTTATTCTCGAAATTAGTTTTATATTTCTGTTCCACCTTCAGTTATAACTTTTACATATCCGCACTTCTAAACCTTGCATGCATCTTTATGTTGTACATTTTTCTTTTAGTTTCTTAAAGATTTTTAAAGATAAAATTGAATTAAATCGCCATGGTGCGAATTCTTGATTTTTGTTAATTTTTTAAGGTTCCGGACCTTGTCCGAAGTTGCAAATTTACCAGATTGTTAAGAAAAATAATATTTATATTTGCAACCAATTTTCAAAACTTTGCATTTTTTTTTTTGACAAAATTAGAGGAAAATAAAAAATAATTTTGATATTTTTACAAAAAAAAAAAATATTTCCGTAAAAAAAATTGTATGTCTTATGTCATCGGTTTGCAGTAATTATGCATTTATGATATAAACAAAAACACTATTTTACAAAAAAAAATCATGTTCCGGACTTTCAAAAGAGTTGCAAATCTGTTATAATGTTAAAAATAATACAATATTGCTTCAAGTTTGCAGCACTTTTTAAGAAAGTTATAATAAATTTTGATTTTTTTGAATTATTAATATGTTCCGGGACTCGGAAAAGGTTGGCAAAATTAAATTTACAATTATTTCAATTTAATAAATATTTCAACAAAGTTTGAAAACTTTTGTAATTAATGAATTGATTATCTCTAATGATTGGCCTATTAGTCCATCAGTGCTACAGAGGAAAATAGATGGCTTTAATAAATTCATCATTATTGAGAGTTTTTGACGTTTCAGAGCAGTGTTATGTTTACAGTTTTCTAGCCACATTTATAGCATTTTTTGGTCGACATATCAGTGTCACTTTATATTATACCTTGCCCAGTTTATTATAAAATTCGGAAGCCAGGTTCAAATTTCTGTACCTGTATATAACTTTACATGAACTATTTCTTGGTTATTTTCTTATGTTAATGCTAGGCTTTATTAAGTTTCTATCAGCTTTCTTTATGTACAAAATTGAAATATTTTTGATCAATTAAAACAATTATCTTTTATCCAATATTGCATCACCCTCGTTAAAATACAAGGTGGCGCAAAATCAAGTACCCTATGGAATGTTGTCATGGTTTCGTTTGTAGTTGACATCTGTTCGAGTTTATGAATCGATATACGCCTTGAGAACGTCCCGAAATCGTAAATTTTTTTTATAAAAATAATTCGTCTATTATCAGAATTTTTCCTGGACGCCTTATCTCGAAAAACGCCGATATTGCATATCCGCCAAGGTCTCCCGATTTAACTGTTCTAGACTTTTGGTTATGAGGTTATCTCAAAGATAGGGTATTTGTAAATAATCCTCGAACACCAGAAGCATTACAAGACAACATCCGGGAAAAAATTGACAGATTACCACCGGAGATGTTGAAGAAAGTTATGAAAAATGCTTTAATGCATTAATGCTGGTGGTGGCCATTTGGTCAAACAAATTTTTAGAGTTTAAATAAATATTTTTCATTTATAATATGACTTTTTTAATTAATTTTATTTTTGTATAAAAAACAAATAGGGGACTTTATTTTGCGCCACCTTGTATATGATATTTAAATGTCTATTGAGTTTAATCAACTCTTTGTTGTATAGGGATAATAGTTCTTTAAAAGAAACAAAATATAATCATTAAAATAAATATGGACGGTATATCAAGTCTTTAAAGTTACCTACTTTTTCGTTTTCTAGAAGGATCTTTTGTAGAACTACAGTTTGGTAATAAAAGTAATATTTTGGATCTTAAAGTTAAAACTCTTGAAAATATATTATTCTTACATTAATTAATTCCTAATATTACTACAGCTTGCTGTTAGAAATACATTGAACTTATTATAATCAATATCTGTAACATATTAAAAACGTTGAAATTTATGTGCAGTTCGAAAAAATATCAGCAAATAAAACTTTGATGACCTCGCGTTTTGATTCTGTTAAAATTATCTAAAACCATGGAACGCGAGTGAATAAAATAATAGTGCGAATATTGTCATGGTGCTTACTTTTGTTTCATTGGCGCTGGCTAATCGGCACTTAAACATGTTAAAGCGTGTTTCATTGTCGTCAACGAGATTGATGAATTCGGAGTCTATCAGTTGCCCGTCGTAGTAAGTTATTGCGTCTTCGAAGGGATACTCGTACCCCTGTTTACACTCGCATTTGTAACCACCCGTGTCGAACCCTCGTCCTGGTATAGGGACGCACTGAAAGAAATAGGATCAGGATCAGTAATCAATTCGGAACTTATAACAGATATTTATTACTTACATATGACCCCATATGGTCACATTTATCGGTCCCTTCAAAAGCGTTCTCAGCATAATATGGACCAGGGCACTGATTAATATCCAAGTTTAACAAATCCATAGTAACTGCAACAACACCCCTAAAAAACAATTTTAAATTAGAACATAAGCGACTAGCCTCGTAAATTAAATCACTCGCTTAAATTCCAGTTTGGCCTTTAGACTGTCCCATCCGAAAAACGGAGAAACGTATTTAATCTTCCACATAGGCACTTTTCCGTAACAATCGTAATAAGGCTTACTCCAGAAGCCGTGTTCCAATCTAGCACCTCTATAATAAGTCGGAAAATGTTCATATTTCATAGTATTCTCCCCTGTTTCGTTGAATCTGATCCTGATCTTCATATAGAACTTTTCCAAGTTGTCAAAGGAGGTAGCCCATTTGTGTTTCTGGTATGTGTACCATTGCTTGTTTAGGTACACTTCGTCAGGATTGTCTGATCGTGCCAAGTCTTCTACGTTAACCGTTCTAGTATTCAAATTCTTTTTGTATGCATAAGGGGCGAAAAGGGCTCGGTTTGGAAATTTATTTCGTTCCCAGTAGATTCCTGCTGACCATATGCGGTTGTTACCTGAGAATCCGAAACACCAATTATGTTGAGCAATCTTAAAATCTTGCGTTTTAACTTTAACGAAAAAAAAAAAAAATAATATTAATTACCTAATACTAATGCAAGTGTTTCTCCAATCATCTGGTCTTCGGTCAATTCCTTATCAGCCACCCTATTTCCGGAATAAACTTCCTTAGGATCTGAAACCTGTAGAAACGCGCTTATGAAGTTGGCTAGTCGGAGGGCCATTTTTGCTTCATTTTCGAAAAATTCCTCGGCGCCAAACATCACTCCTTTATTCAACAACAAGTCTTCGGGTTTATACTTCTTACAATTTTCTTTTTTCATATCCCAGATGTACTCCATGACTCGATGAATGTTCAATTTGGGCTGCCTTAAACTGGCCGGGCCGTAAATTTGGTCGCGGTATTCGGGATACTTGTCCATTACTTCTTCTTGCAAATAACTGTCGGATTTTTCCCATTGCACGGGCAGTTCTTGGATCCCTATATAAACGGAAATTCGATTAAACTATTTACGAGGTCAGATGTATTATGTTGGACAGACGGAGATAACTTATAAGATAGTTTTTAGGAACATAACACAATTGTTTTGTTTAATACACTTACCTTCGATTTTTTGACAGTCAAATCCGATGTAATATTGTTCGGATGTAGCTTTTTCGATTATTTCACCCAAGAAAGGTCGCCTGGTTTGCAATGGTCGTCGGTAACCTGGTTTACAGGGACATTGATAACCTCCCCTTCGAAAACCCCATCCGTGAAGTGGTTCGCACTAAAATTTTCATGATATGACGAAGGATGTCTTGTAAACATCTTAAATACACAACATATAACTAATACGTACCGTAGTCGTTATATTTTTACACCGTGCAGTATTTGTAAACATGTTTGGACCGTCGTTCCCCTTACCAACGGGGCACTGATTGATATCTATTCTCTCAAAATCCATTTCAACTACAGCTGCGGCGGTATATCTGAAACAAAAAATTACATATTAGTGTTATACTTGTATTGGAGAGGGTGGAAAGCAAGTGGACTGTATATTTAATGGTGAGGGATGTTAATCATTAATTCTTCGAAAAGTTCCCGCCCTAACTAATACAAGCATTCACAAGAATAGAAGTCATATATTTATTAAGCGATTTATTTTAAAAACAGAGAAGTCAGAAGGACTTCTCACAATATAATTATAAATATTAAAAAACACGAATAGAAATGTTTTGCCATACACGTGACAACACTGCATTTGTAGGAAACAGTCGAATTTTCCTCATAATTATATTAAAAAAAAATGTCAAAGAACTTTTGAATACTGATTTTAATTCTACTAGGTACAAAGAAAAATATGTAATTGAGCTTACATGAGCTCGTTTCCGTATAAAGCTTGAAAGAGAGATTCAACATATATGTCAATTGAAACGAAGAAATTGTCGGCATACAAAATGTCCTGAACAAAACCCAACATTAGGGTTATGAAAACTAGAGATAAGAGGGAGATTCGGCATACTTAAAATACGGTCCCAAACAACGCACGTTAATTGAGCTTTTATAATTATAACCGCATGGGCGCTAGTACTGCAAACGGTATTCAAAATACATGGCTTCTTATGGGAATTATACATAATTTTGTAAAAATAATAAAAATAAACTTGTTTATAGCTAAATAAAGCACGGAACGTACTGTTGTATTTATTTCTAAATAAGTCTTGCATGTTTTAATTGATAAATTATTTAATTTTATCTATAAAAAATACAAATTAGGTAGGTATGACCAAATTCGAAAAAGGTTGTTAAATGCTAAAATTTGATAAGTACAATTTTGTGGCAATTTTTTTTTAAATTGAACCTATATAGTTTTAAGAGCAAAATAAAACACAGTTAACAGATTTTTTATTGTTGTAATACAAATATAAAGGGAGGGATGGAATGTACATGGTATTACCTCTTCCTTTAATTTCAGCTTTCCCCTTTTTATTTTGTTAACAGTACCATCAGTAAAAATAGTCTCATAATATTTAATAATATCTTCTAAAAAATATAGAACAGCATCATCTCTAGAAAGTGCTTTATCGGTACTAGGAACGATATGTATGCTGCAACTGTTCTAAGCGTTTAGTATCATACAAAAACATTTACAATTGGGGTTCAACAAAATAAATAACAGTAGCAACTCTTTAACTAACATTAAAACTCTATAAAAAATAAATTTTCTTTTCTAGTAAGTTAAATTTAATGTATAATTATTGTTGTTTGTAAAAATTTTATATTATAGGAAACTTATAATAAAATAAACTACATTCCGTAAGATACATATTGTGACTAGTTTACAATAAATATTATAGTTAGACATAAATACATTATTTTATACTTACATTATAGTCCGTCAGATAGTGACAGGTTTAGGTGCCCCATTTTCGCATACAAGCCTCGAAGAGGGTTGAAAAGAACATCGATTTTAAGTAGAATGAAAGGAAATTTACGAGTGGCTGCTGGGGATAACACATGGAAAATTCGATTTTCCCTAACTAAAACAAAAGGTTATTTGTTGCCCATTTTTCCACACAAGCCATTTTCACTATATGATTAATTAATAGAACTAGGCTTCAGAAAACCAAAGGCTTTAATGTTGCAAGTGGCTAAAGGGTTGAAATAAGGCCGTAATCTTCTAAGGAAAAATCGAGATTTTGACCGATTTTTCCACACAAGTCCATCGAATGTATGAAAACGTACGTCGTCACTAGTCCGAAAAACATATTTTCTTAAATGACCCGAATGTATAAGTGCATTTTGGGGTCGGAAAATTTTTCTGAAAGGGAAAATCGAATTTTCCATATGTTATCCCCAAGAGCCACTCGTAAATTTTATTTTATTCTACTCAACATCGATGTACTTTTCAACCCTCTTCGAGGCTTGTATGCGAAAATGGGGCACCTAAATCGGTCACTATCTGACGGTCTATTAGAAGCGTTTAAAAGATATTGAATTGATTTCTCCTTGTTTTTTATTTTTAAATTTGATTTGTATCCTGTTTTACAATCTGGAACGACGTAAATCTTGCTTTGATGTTTTTTGTCACTCATGTTACTTGTGCTGAGTTACTTTTTTTCACATTATTTTGATTCTTTTCATCAATTTTTTAAACATTTTACATTGACTTACATAGAAAATTGACACCGCTGTTATTCGACATACCAACTACAGTCAGTTTGGCGAACTTTATGAAAAGAAGGACGGAAATTTGAAATTTGACCCTTGCCGATTCGCCTCCTTCTCTCTAGTCTTCATAATTAGGGTTGCTGTGGAATTAAAAATTTTAATTGTATCTACCGGTAGCGTACAAAATGCAATATCGCTCTTCGTTGAGTAGTCGGGTACTACTGATTGAGTAACTGAAGAAGTTAAGAATCTCTAAAGGTAGATTAATCAACGCGGTGAGTTGGATACTGATCAAAATTTAAAAACGCCAAAACAGCCTCGCATTAGTCGATTGAAATCGAGTCACACCTAGCAGTGTGTTGAATAAATCAGAATCGCTGAGAGATAGGGAGTCTAATTAATTATTCAGTTTTATAGATATTTCTGCGAATAGCAACATTATCGTAATTTAACCCAACAAACAATGAATTGTCGGGGATATTACTGGCCTTTTGCTGTAATTGAAGGGAAAATGCGACGATTAAAAGATAAAACCTACTTTTGGCCTTTCGAAAGTGGTCCAGCATTATGTTGGTTGATGAGGGCCTTATGAAGGGTAAGCAACTGTATTGGGTAAAAACATGGTATAAGTCAGAAGGGTTTAAATTGCTGCAGACTCAACCACAACAGTCTAGGAGGGCTCCGTCCCGCGTTCATAGATCGAGACACCGATGATCGCTTGATACATACTCAACGAGTGGACATGTACTATGCAGCCAGTTTCGCATTGGTAGGGTTATTAGTATCGGTCGACAGTATCGATACTGGTATCATGTGAGATACTTTGTGGTAGAGGCATCGATATTGTTCGATATTATGTTATAGATATTGGTATGGCATATTGAATTCGCTAACTTTGGCGACCTCATAGACGTCATAAAACAAAAATCAAAGTGGGGCCTATGATCCAGAGGCATGGATATTAATAACACTACACTTTAGGGGTGCCATACCGGGAATTCAAAGTGGGGAATAACGTTGTCTATTACCCCCCCCCCCCCCCCAAAGCCTCGGCGTGGGGCCTATGATACATGCAAAAACCCTCTCGGCTCCCGGTCTAATAGCTTCACGTGCGTACATACTATTAAATGACGCTGCTTGTTTGCTCATGATCGTTAGATTTGACCCCAAGTGATTTTCATATCTCCAAATACCTACAACAAGCGATATAATGAAGAAATAAAATTATTTTAGAAATATTTTTATAAATAGTCCACATTTTAAAATGGTTATCCGGATGTTTATCTGTTGAGACAACTCGATCGTCAGTTAATAAACCATAACAACCCATCGGAATTTTCAATCCTATTACATAGAAAAAATCAGTAAGGGTGTTTATTTTTACAAGAAAAATATTTAATTAGGCATAAAAATAGATAAAAATAAAAATAAATAAAAATATAATAAAAAAAAAATAAATAAAACTAAATAAAATTAAATAAAATTTAATAAAATTAAATAAAATTAAATAAAATTAAATAAAATTAAATAAAATTAAATAAAATTAAATAAAATTAAATAAAATTAAATAAAATTAAATAAAATTAAATAAAATTAAATAAAATTAAATAAAATTAAATAAAATTAAATAAAATTAAATAAAATTAAATAAAATTAAATAAAATTAAATAAAATTAAATAAAATTAAATAAAATTAAATAAAATTAAATAAAATTAAATAAAATTAAATAAAATTAAATAAAATTAAATAAAATTAAATAAAATTAAATAAAATTAAATAAAATTAAATAAAATTAAATAAAATTAAATAAAATTAAATAAAATTAAATAAAATTAAATAAAATTAAATAAAATTAAATAAAATTAAATAAAATTAAATAAAATTAAATAAAATTAAATAAAATTAAATAAAATTAAATAAAATTAAATAAAATTAAATAAAATTAAATAAAATTAAATAAAATTAAATAAAATTAAATAAAATTAAATAAAATTAAATAAAATTAAATAAAATTAAATAAAATTAAATAAAATTAAATAAAATTAAATAAAATTAAATAAAATTAAATAAAATTAAATAAAATTAAATAAAATTAAATAAAATTAAATAAAATTAAATAAAATTAAATAAAATTAAATAAAATTAAATAAAATTAAATAAAATTAAATAAAATTAAATAAAATTAAATAAATAAATAAAATTAAATAAAATTAAATAAAATTAAATAAAATTAAATAAAATTAAATAAAATTAAATAAAATTAAATAAAATTAAATAAAATTAAATAAAATTAAATAAAATTAAATAAAATTAAATAAAATTAAATAAAATTAAATAAAATTAAATAAAATTAAATAAAATTAAATAAAATTAAATAAAATTAAATAAAATTAAATAAAATTAAATAAAATTAAATAAAATTAAATAAAATTAAATAAAATTAAATAAAATTAAATAAAATTAAATAAAATTAAATAAAATTAAATAAAATTAAATAAAATTAAATAAAATTAAATAAAATTAAATAAAATTAAATAAAATTAAATAAAATTAAATAAAATTAAATAAAATTAAATAAAATTAAATAAAATTAAATAAAATTAAATAAAATTAAATAAAATTAAATAAAATTAAATAAAATTAAATAAAATTAAATAAAATTAAATAAAATTAAATAAAATTAAATAAAATTAAATAAAATTAAATAAAATTAAATAAAATTAAATAAAATTAAATAAAATTAAATAAAATTAAATAAAATTAAATAAAATTAAATAAAATAAAATTAAATAAAATTAAATAAAATTAAATAAAATTAAATAAAATTAAATAAAATTAAATAAAATTAAATAAAATTAAATAAAATTAAATAAAATTAAATAAAATTAAATAAAATTAAATAAAATTAAATAAAATTAAATAAAATTAAATAAAATTAAATAAAATTAAATAAAATTAAATAAAATTAAATAAAATTAAATAAAATAAAATTAAATAAAATTAAATAAAATTAAATAAAATTAAATAAAATTAAATAAAATTAAATAAAATTAAATAAAATTAAATAAAATTAAATAAAATTAAATAAAATTAAATAAAATTAAATAAAATTAAATAAAATTAAATAAAATTAAATAAAATTAAATAAAATTAAATAAAATTAAATAAAATTAAATAAAATTAAATAAAATTAAATAAAATTAAATAAAATTAAATAAAATTAAATAAAATTAAATAAAATTAAATAAAATTAAATAAAATTAAATAAAATTAAATAAAATTAAATAAAATTAAATAAAATTAAATAAAATTAAATAAAATTAAATAAAATTAAATAAAATTAAATAAAATTAAATAAAATTAAATAAAATTAAATAAAATTAAATAAAATTAAATAAAATTAAATAAAATTAAATAAAATTAAATAAAATTAAATAAAATTAAATAAAATTAAATAAAATTAAATAAAATTAAATAAAATTAAATAAAATTAAATAAAATTAAATAAAATTAAATAAAATTAAACAAAATTAAATAAAATTAAATAAAATTAAATAAAATTAAATAAAATTAAATAAAATTAAATAAAATTAAATAAAATTAAATAAAATTAAATAAAATTAAATAAAATTAAATAAAATTAAATAAAATTAAATAAAATTAAATAAAATTAAATAAAATTAAATAAAATTAAATAAAATTAAATAAAATTAAATAAAATTAAATAAAATTAAATAAAATTAAATAAAATTAAATAAAATTAAATAAAATTAAATAAAATTAAAATTAAAGATAAATAAAAATAAATACAAATGAATAGTACAATTAATTAGAAACAAATAAGTAAAACTTCTTACGAAAAATAATATTTCTCGATGTCCCGACACCTCGACAGCCTAAGGGAGGACTGCTTTTCTCAAGGACGATTTTATGTGACCTGTTAAAGTCAGTTCCGCCTGCAATCTGGTGATATTAGCTAGTTTCATATATTTTTAACAGAATTAAAAAAAGGAGGAGGTTCTCAATTCTTCGGAATATATATTTTTTTATGTATGTTCAGCGATAATTCTTTACTAAGTTGTCCGATTTTTCTGATTATTTTTTCTTAGAAAGGGGATACCTCAGAGGTAGTTCCGTATACAATTCGTTAGGATCTGATGATCCATGAGAATATTAAAATCTTAATTTTTAAGGACATCTGCACGATTTACGATTTTGAAGTCGGTTTTTTAATATAAATTGAAAAAAGACTTGTAAATAATGGGTGGATCAGTTTCAGCCATTATAGGCCATTAATGCATATTATAATTAAAGCAAAAGAAATATTTAAACAAAAACATTTAAATAAACTGGGTATTACTCCTGTTCAAATTGGTTTGTGATAGGTGAAATTTTCATCGTAATATTTTCCATGTCACATTAATTTTTAAACATGCTAAAAACGATCTAGATCAGAAAAACACCTGCAGGATCAAGTATCCTTACATGCATCATAGACCTAATATGGCGACAGCGAATATAATATAGAAAGTTAATAAATTGATTATTTAAAACTGTTCAAATGTGGCCATTTTCAGAAATGAAATAAAATATAATACATAATTTTTTTAGGCATTTTATTTCATTAAATTTGACCGTAGAAGAGAAACCCACTATAGACGATTTACCCCAAAAGTTGTTGATACTATACCGTTATAGGTATATTGCTGGTATGTTCGAGGTAACAGTAACAGCACTTAATTTATTTCAAACAATATTAAATATTTAATAATAAACTATCTTTTAAAAAGTACAATTACATTTTCATGCAAAAATTCCCCAATTATTACCAATGGAACCAAGATTACTAATGTCTAATAAAAATTCATACTTATCCGCTGCTCGCTTAGCCTAGTTTGGCTGTATTTTAAATTGACCTCATGGTTTATAAGGCAATGCCCAAGGAAAAATGCATTGCAAGTAGACAGAGATATAACAGCATATGCGACCGCTTTGAAGTTGAAAAGAGACAACTAATTATCGATAACCGGCCAATATATCTTTCACACATCTATCATAATGCACGTGCTTGAAAGCGCCTAGACCTACGCAGCATCAGCATCATAGTTCCGTGAAAATAAAAACCCAAATAAAAGGGTCAGCTTAAAGTGGTTTACATTTTTAATTATTATTTCGTCTTGTGTTTCGGTGTATGAATTTTCAAAATGTTGTTTTTTTGACTATCCAATGGATATCTCAAGGAATATATATTTTATTTGGTCTATTTAAAAGTAAAAAAAAAATAGTTTGCGCTCAATACTCCAAGAAACGATTCAGTGCGGGCCAGGGGCGGTTTTGTCTGCGACACTATCCACCCCAATTTGACCTACCTCTACAATAACTTCAAACAAAGGTTATGAATAAGTAAGTTACTTACATTGAATATTCAATATGCCTAAACCCGGTATGTCTAGGATATATATCGGCAATTGGGACAACGGCAGCCACCAACCACTTATTAGATCGTCCACAATCGAAATACGGCTCCGTAAATTTGACAGGACCTGGACTTTCATCGGCCGCGGGAGGACCGTAGAAAATAATCGTTTCGTTTGTATTATTGGCGTATCGAATCTTAATTTGATACGTGGTTTTCGTATCGTACCTCCCTTCGAACTTGTCTGGTAGCCATTTTTTGTACCAAGAGTTAATCCGGTAGTAATCTGAGGTATAATCACTGCTAGTATCTAGAGGTATGGCCCCCAAATCGTCCACGGTAAACGTATTCAACGTGGAAATGTGTTCCAAATGTGTTGGATCGTTGAAATCGTGGGCTCTGAAAGTCCTTGGTGCGAATCTGGAACAAAACAGTTTATTTTTAGTTATTCACGAAATGAATTCAAGAGATCGCAACTGTACTTTTATTTCAGAAGCATCATTATCAATAGACACAATATTAAAAAAGTATATTAACGGAAAATTCATTACATACAAAACAATCCAATTAAAATTGAATATGTATTCATTAAAGATTAAAATCGAGCATGTCTATTGCTTGCTGATGAGTCCTATAAATAAGGAAGAAACGGTGGTTCTCCTTAGTAAGCAAAATAATTCAGAAAGATTTTAGAATTTATTATAATATAATAATATGCTGAGCTGAGCACCGATGCTGCATTGGTGGCTTTAAGGAGAAGTAAGATAGTTGGGGAGGGAAGAATGTATGTACCGACTAGAGTTGTAATCTAATTTTTTAAAATTATTGCAAATTCGACTATATGCTTCGGTGGCCTGATTGGTAAAAACATTGGGGACTAAACTGGGAGATCCAGGTTCAATCCCTGGCCGAAGGCACCTATTTTTTATTAACTTCTCAGCTTTTTTAATTTTTCTATGGTTTGTTTTCACTTTGGGGGTTGTGCTTAATTTAGAAAGGGGAGTTTAGTACACTCAGTTGGTACTTTTACCTGATGGGTAATTTTATATATTTCGATGTGATCTTTCCAAATTTCAACTTTGCCGCTCGCGCCACCATAGAAAAATGATACCTAAAAGCAGTTTTTTGACAATATTTCCTTTCCGACTTATTTCACGATAAAAATATTTATATGAAAAATGAAACTAGCGAAAATTTCCTACAATTTATGTATGCATAATTTTTTCTTTCTCTTCATTGCTATCTTGTAATGGAACTTTCTTCTTCGTCTAATCTTAGAAACCTCATTCTAGCCAGGCCTTCACATTGGCACAGGACGTGGACTGATGTTTCCTCTTCTTTTTCACAGAACCTGCACAAAGTTGCTTCTTTTGCTGGATTGATGACACTCATGTGCCTTCTAAGGCGACAGTGTTCCAGTAAGAAAGAACTACTGTTATCCTAACGATTTGATCCTTTTGATCCAGCAGGTATTTCGTGAACTTGGCCGATGGTTCCTTGATGAACAGTTTGGCCTCTCTCAGTCTTGGATAGTTGTTCCACTATTTCTGAGACTCTTTGCATCCATTGTTTGATGAATGCCTTGTAAGAGTATAATGTCTTAGTAACTCCACAGAAGGGTTTTAGGCCTTTCACAGCCTTATCTGAGCCTTCTCGGGCTAATTCGTCGGTCTTTTCGTTGCCCTGATATCCTTCATGGCCTGGCACCCAGGCTAGGGTCACCTTGTTTTGACTACTTAGCTCTGCTAGGTCTTCTAGACAGTCTTTTACCAGTGGTGATTTGATTTCTGGTGACAGAATTGCCTTTGAGCTGCTTGGCTATCAGAGTATATAGCAATAGTTTTGCCTGATACATGCTAATTTAGTATTTCTCTTGCACAGTGTTATATGGCTATTAGGTCAGCCTGGAACATTGTTGCATATTTTCCTAGACTTAGCGAAATCGTCGTTTTCGACTTGGGTTCATAGATTCCAGCACCGGCTTCTTCCTTCGTTTTTAAACCGTCTGTGTACCAGACCAGTTCAGTCTGTACGGGAGGTCTCTGTTTCCAGGATTCTCGGGCTGGTATTTTAATTTTAAAATTTCTTTCAAATTTGTATGTGGATAGGTGCTCTATCAGTAGGCATACCTAGAAACTTACCCCTTTTTACTTGCTGATATAGCCTTGTGTGGTTGGCGCTATGTAGTTGGCTTATTGGGTTTTGTCCCTGCAATAGCCTGTATTCAGCTGACCTGGTTTCTCCTTGAATGAAGATGTGCAGTGGCGTGAGGTTTAATAATACCTCCATTGCTGCAGTTGGCGTAGTGCGCATGGCTCCAGTAGCACTTAGATAGGCGAGCCGCTGAATGTCAGCGAGTTGGCCTATTGCACTTGCCTGCGCCATTTTGGTTACACACGCCACCTCGCCATAGTTTATCATGGGTCTTATCGCCCTTGTGTAGCAAATAATAAAATTTCAGATTTAAACAAAATCAAAACGGATAAATATTTATCGCACGTCACTGCTTAATTTCATTAAACCAGATATTGGAATGTAAAATAAAAACCTGATCTGCTTATCAGCACGCACAAACATTCAATTAATCGATGGAAAAATTCTTGAGTGTAATAATTTAAATGATTAAAATTAATTATAAAGAAGACCAAAACAATAATATGCTTTTATAAATACTCATGGAAACATTTTCTTCTCTACTATGATATAATTGTGTAATGCTTTTCACTAAAATTAACAATCATTCATGAGCAAAACAAACGTCTTTTGACTACTTGAACTATTACTACTATTATTGCTTATTGGCAATCCGAATAAGGTTTCTCGAGGAAACTGTTTTCGAAGCACAGTCAAGAGCTTGTTATGAAAACTTAAAGCCACTGATATGCGAAGAGAAAGGAAGAGTCACTACTTAATCCAAATGCTATTTCAATTTTATTATGGACCCTACAAATAAGCGTCATCAGACTTGAACTGCCACAAAAAAGAATGGACAATTAAATCGGATAAAGACAAAACATGGGGACATGCTGAGATACCTTAAAGACTTCCTATACAAGCATTTCGGGTGGTGGAAGCCGTGACTTAGACAATGAGACATCCAATTGTGAAGAATCAATTCATTCTGTCATATTCAGGTTGTTTTATAGTAAAAATAATTGTAATTACCTTGGAAATGTCTTATTAAAGAACCCTCTATAAGAGCTGGAATACGACATATTAGGTGAGAAATAAATAGCACTAGCGTTGATATGTTTATTGGAAGAAACATCAGCTACTGTTGACAAAAAATAGTACATCATTCCAGGATCGTACGTGTCATTAATGGCAGGTCTAATAAATCTGCTCTGGAGAATGTAGGACCAAAAGAAGGCCCTGTTCATTGCCATATTGTGGATATGCAACAATTTAGTTCTGTTGGGAAACACAGGATTGATGTTGAACTCTTTGATATCCGGCAAGTGCGATACCGTTCCCTCTGGCAAGTACAAATTATTAACATGTTTTCTTTCACAATTGTTTTGGTTCACCCCCTTCATCGCAAGGGATATTCTGTCGAAGGAGTCCTTTGATTGCCACTCATATTGCCCTGACACGCCTACCGTTAATAAAAAAATCAAAAACAATTTTAAACCGCATATTTTGAACGACGCACTGTAATAGGCGGCACTCTTTCGCGGTTTCATATTTTTGTATATTCTATTCTGACATTAGAGTTTACGGCCAAACCCTCCGTACAAACAGTGCGGTCTAAGAAACACTCAATTTAATTTATAGCCACAGCCCTGGATAAACTTTGGACCCCATTTATGTCTGAGACTATGGAGATAGAAGGAATGGTGGGGATGGTAGGTATCTGAGAAGATGTGTTGCTGACCCAGTATTTCTATGTTGCTAAGAGAAAACCTTTGAAAAACCTGATAACAGGTCAGGCAGCAGTAGGAATCGTCGATTCATCGATAACTAGTTCTAGTGACGTGCGGCATGCAAGCTACTATTTGGGAGAAAGTAGACGACGCGACACGGTTTGCAGTGGTTTGAATCGTGCTGAAAATTACCAAAATCACTTTATTTTATTTTCTTGAAATTTATTTGTAAATGAAAACAATTATATAGTGATATCAGCTTAAAAATTAAAATTTTAAACAATGACGCAATAAAAATTTGATACATTTATCATGTATACAGTGTCCGGCAAACCGTTTGCAAGATCCATTCGCTTTTAATGTGGCATTCCTTACTAAGGAAAGAAAACTCAATGTCATTTATTACAAAATGGACTACTAGTTTCGGCCTCTATGAGCCATTATCAATCCTAAAAATGTAGGATAAAAAATATACAAGTTACAAAATTTAAGAAAATTAAGAATTTGTTGGTTATAATGTGATTGATGTAATTGAAAATTTTTATAAAAATAAAAATCCAAAATAAACTAGTGTTTAATCCAAACCGTGGGAACATTCAACGATAAGTGTAAATAAGGGGAGCGGGGAAGTAGAGAGAGGAAAAATTGTGAAGGAAGGTACCCAGACAGCACACCAAATCCTTTGGATATCTACTGAATATCCCAATATCCACTGAATGTCCAGTCCATGGTAGATATCTATTTTATATCCATGAAATGTAATTTATAGACATGCAAATGTCCATAAATAATAGTAATTATACAACAAATTATTAAAAAAATGACGCCATTGTGGCTAATAGTACCGTTCAGATATTTAAAATTAATTTTTTTAAGGTCTATTCAATATCCCATGAACATCCACTAAATATATCAAAGTCTAGGCGCGAACGCACACCATCGTGGATATCCACTAGATGTTATTTGATTCTGCTTACTAAGTATAGATGGCGATACCACTATCGCATCTACTCATGCTTGACCCGCCGTAATTGAGTTCGATCGAAATGTGTGTCCTATTCACTCCATTAGAGACTGGAGTCGAGAATTTTTATTTATTGCTGAAGAGTCCTAATAAGGATGACTTTCTCCTTAGTGGGCAAAATCAAAGGCAGAGTGTTGAAAATATTTTGAGTGTTGAAAATATTTTTTATCTCTGCTATTTTCTTTCGACGTTATTCAATAATCATTGGTTACTTATGAACCTCTACTAAAGATACCCATAAAATATTTTGCTGAATATCCGAATATCTTCTATATCCTGGGATATAGACGGACATTTGGTTGGATATCCATAGAATATATTCTGTGGATATCTCCGGGATTTCTTGTATTGTCTGGAAGATACCCATTAGATATTTTGCTGGATATCCATATATCTTCTATATTCTGGATATAGACGGACATTTGGATATCCATATTAGATCCACGGAATATTTCTGATATCCTGTGGATATATATTGGATATCCACAAAAGATATTCTGTGGATATCTCTGGGATTTGGTGTGTTGTCTGGGTGAGAATGTCTGTAGTTAAAAAGAGAGGTCAATAGATCCATGAAACAATGTGCCTGCTTGAAACCACGCTATTTAGCATCATTTTGTGCGTAGATTACGTTACAGTTAACTTCGCTGAGTCCAACGATTAGTCGTTGTGCTTGGTCACTGTGACTGTGGGTCTTAATGTAACGTTACCAAATTTAGTAGATTTCTGCTTTTTTGGTAGATTTTCAGCTTTTTTGGCTAGTTTTAGTAGACACTTTTTTGGTAGATTTAGTTGATTTCTATAAATTAATAAAAATTCCAATTACTCAAATAAAACTTACTATTTAAATAATTTTGTTGCTAAAAATGATTGCTAAAAACGTTAGGGCCGGGCGATTATTAGAATAAATAATCAGTTATTTTCGATTAATCGATTACTTAAAAATAATCGATTCTTTAAGATTTATCGATTATTTTTGATTAATCGATTCGTTTCGATCAACTGATTCTTTTCAATTAATCGATTTTTTCCGATAGACCGATTATTTTTGATTAATCGATTCTTTTCGATTAATTTATTATTTTTAATATTCGATTCTTTTCGGTTAATCGATTATTTTCGATTCGTTTCGGTTAATCGATTATTTTTGATCAATTAAGTTTTTCATTAATCGATTATTTTTATGAATCGATTATTTATTACAGCAAATTAGTTATTAGTTGAAGTGTTTGAAAACAGTATTATATTGTAATCGATTAATCAAAATCGAGTATAATAATTATCTCTAAAAAATCGAAAATATCCGATTAATCTAAAATAATCGATTAATTAAAAAAAAATATCGATTTTTTTATTTTGTTCAGGGTTTGCAGTGCGAATCTGAATTTTTTGAAATTATTGCGTTTATTCATATTGTGGTGTAGTGTAAATAAAGTTTTGAACAGTTCTACCGGGCGAAATGGGAACAAAATTCATTATTTTCATCTTATCTTTGCAACGTCCAGGATGGGTATAGTGGCTATTGTATAGGCAGGTAATTTAATAAAGAATTGCTTCACTAAAAGAGCAAAATGTTTATTATGCGAAGTATACAAAGCATATTTTAGGATTCACTGGTAGCTCTAAGGTTTGTTGTCTCTAAAAACTAACCAAAACAATAGGGAACACTTTTGCTTTTTTAGATTTACAAGGTGGACTTTTTTTTCAAATTGGAAACCCTTTTTTTACATATTCTTAAAGTTCATAAAAAAATAAGAAACCTTTAAAGGAAACATTTTTTTTATTGGACTTCTACTTATTGAGTATCACCTACTTGAAAATTTTGCTGCGCGAAAAAGTTGCACTTTAATTTGAACACCCGGTATATTATACTTAAACAATGTTTTCCTATCCATCTGGATTACTTTCTGCATACGTCCATTCCACCACATAATTTCAGTCACCTGATGACCGATGCGCATGCGCACTTTCAGGAAATCTTATCATGACTTCTATAGCCTTCCACCTGACTTTCATGATTTCACACTGACTTCAAGTGACTTTAAAGAACTTCCACGGACTCCCATTTATTTCCAAGGGACTTACTTGAGTCTGTACACCAGATTTCCTTAAAGGTTTGCCCCTCGCCCAGCTATACGCCAGTGTCTGAAAGCAATTGAGTGAGATGGCCAATCTTTTTGTGTAGTCACGTACTACACTAGACAAATTCAAACATTCCATGTACCTTTTCACCAATACAATATTATGCTTTTAGGTGAACAACGCACGAGCTGCGGCGGATGTTAATTTATATATGCGTAACCGCGCGGATGCTAGTGCGTTGTTTGCATATATTCCTACCCAGACAGCACCCCAAATCCTTTGGATATCTACTGAACATCCCAATATCCACTGAATGTCCAGTCCATGGTAGATATCTATTTTATATCCATGAAATGTAATTTATAGATATGCAAATGTCCATAAATAATAGTAATTATACAACAAATTATTAAAAAAATGACGCCATTGTGGCTAATAGTACCGTTCAGATATTTAAAATTAATTTTTTTAAGGTCTATTCAATATCCCATGAACATCCACTAAATATATCAAAGTCTAGGCGCGAACGCAAACCATCGTGGATATCCACTAGATGGTATTTGATTCTGCTTACTAAGTATAGATGGCGATACCACTATCGCATCTACTCATGCTCGACCCGCCGTAATTGAGTTCGATCGAAATGTGTGTCCTAATCACTCCATTAGAGACTAGAGTCGAGAATTTTTATTTATTGCTGAAGAGTCCTAATAAGGATGACTTTCTCCTTAGTGGGCAAAATCAAAGGCAGAGTGTTGAAAATATTTTGAGTGTTGAAAATATTTTTTATCTCAGCTATTTTCTTTCGACGTTATTCAATAATCATTGGTTACTTATGAACCTCTACTAAAGATACCCATAAAATATTTTGCTGAATATCCGAATATCTTCTATATCCTGGGATATAGACGGACATTTGGTTGGATATCCATATTGGATATATTGAATATCCACAAAATATATTCTGTGGATATCTCTATGATTTCTTGTATTTTCTGGAAGATGCCCATTAGATATTTTGCTGAATATCATTAGGATATCTTTATCTTCTATATCCTGGATATAGACGGACATTTAGATATCCATATTAGATCCACGGAATATTTCTGATATCCTGTGGATATATTGGATATCCACAAAAGATATTCTGCGGATATCTCTGGGATTTGGTATGTTGTCTGGGTTGTCATTATGGTCCTTTATAGATTTATGATAAGCACTACTTAATCGAGTTCTTATATTAACGCGTCCAAGACTACCGAAATTCATAACATTATTCATACATGTATAGTAGAAGAAGAATGTTTTGCCATCTTTTGTTTTAAATGTTTTATGTTAGTTAATCCAGTTTTAGTTCATAAGGAATCATCAGTACAGGGAAAACAAAGGGTGTTCTTTACATTGCATAAACAAATCCAGTCAGAAATGTCGTACATAGTTGGCTTAAAATATCTGTTAATTTCTTTCGCTGCCTTTTGTGGTTTATTTTAGATCTAGAAGAGGTTTTGGTAGTCCTTTTTCCTTTATTTCTAAACGTTTTTCAAAAGTCAAGGTGCCGCTTATTTTAAACTGAAGTATTTCTTGCACAGTCATAATAGAAGCCATTGGTAAATGTTTGATATAATATAATAACTACACTACACGTTTGCACAGTCCACAATATCTAAATAGCTAGTTAAAAAGAAAATTTTGAAAATACATGCACCGAAACAATAATTAAAAAATGTAAACCACTTTAGCCGAACCGTTTGTGGGTTTTTATTTTCAACTATGATGATGCGTAAATTAGTAGGCGTAAGGTCTTTCGAACCCTTGGCATAGATATATTTATTGCATTTTGGGTCGAGAGTAGTGAACAATTACTTCTCTTTTCAGCTTCAGAGCGGAGCGTATGCGTTATATCTGTCTTAGTTGCGATGCATTTGTTCTTGTGAATTGCCTTAAAGTCCATGAGGTCAATTTTAAAACCGGGCCAAGCGTGCGGAGAATAGGAATGAATTATTATTAGACATTAGTAATCTTGGCTACATTGGTAATAATTGATGAGTTTTTGCATGAAAATGTAATTGCATTTTTTGTAAAGATAGTTTATTATTAAATATTTAAAATTGTTTGAAATAAATTAGGTGGGTCATTGGCCAAATGACCTTATGGAGAAGCCGCGACTAGGAAGGCAAGAAACTGCATTTACAATTGGGATACAAATCTACCCCGCACTGTATTCCTTGTAATCTTTTTAGCATCGCACAACGAAAGTTAAAGATAGAAACATTAATTCAGTCAAACATCCTTTTATCCAACTAAAATGCAACAATAAAACAAATTTGCTAAGAATAAATTTTATTACAATGTAAATGTCAAGTTTATAAAAAAAAATATATATATAAAAAAAATGTAAAAATGTCGAATATAATGGAATCCGCATCGAAATTAAATGCATACAATATTAAGCTGCAGAATATATAATAAAATACTTGGACTCCAGTTTAAATTCATTTGTCGGACGGAACACGTTTACTTCAGATCTTAAATTTTTAGATTCAGAATTTTTTGAAAGCGAGATTATTCTCCCTAAAAAAATTATTATTACTTTATCTTTCTACCCTACTTATGTAACCAGTCTAAATTATAATTACAAATAAAAATACATAGAAATTTATAATAACATTACAACTCAAAATCACAATTGAATTGTTCTATTTGCGTAAGCTAAAATATTTATACCCGATACGTAATACTATTAAAATTTTAAAAATATACAAATATAAAAATTCGAGACACCAATAAAACCTAATAGTAACAATATTTATAAAAATTATTTTACAAGTAAAAGTAACGAATGCCCTCTTTTGGCAAATTTGCAATAGTTTTACTGTCAGATATCTAAGAAAAAATATGATAATCTGATAGAGAATTAGATACGAGTCATTCCATACAAAATCGTCTGAAAATAAAAAAAAATGTTGCCGATCCATTTTAGATTTTGGTGTAACTTTGAGGAACTATCTTAGGGTCCCAAAGAAGGAAATTTACACCATTTTGATTTTTATAAGCACTCCTTTCCGCCTATTTAAATAAAGACTTTAAAAAATCGATATTTTTAAGCCTTATTGACTTTTCCTCTGAAATTTTTCTTTTTGACATTATTAAAGCGGAATTCTGAGTGGGGAAAGATAGTAGTTTAAGTGTAAGCATCGATAATTTGCTCAGTCAATACCTCTGATTAACGGCAGCGTGCTGAAAATGAGTGTTTTTTGATAATTTTTCGTGAATTTCAATCGACTCTAGCGTCTTAACTGCTTAGACTTAGCAGCTTATGTTCCTCAGAAATTAAGTGTATTTATCATAGATAAAATACAGCCACAAGTCAACCTGAGCAGCCCACTCTTTGCAGAAAAAATCTTTGCTTGAAGTTTTGAAATTTTCAAAAATTGCATTATTCAGGTTAGATATTAAAACACCAGAAGTTCGATAAAAAGGTAAGATATAATCTGTATTTGCGAAAAAACATCAAGAAAAACTGAATTTATAAGATAAAATAAAAAAATTGAGTTGATTTTTGCTGTAAAAAAACGACTTGCACATGCACTAAACATAAAAATAACAAAACAAGTGGTATGTTCATTTAAAGTTAAAGGTAAGAACAGTAGATTCTGAGAGTTTCAGATTTTTATCTGGCGGTCAACACGTTCATTATATAACCTGAATAATGTAATTTTTGGAAATTTCAAAACTTCAAGCAAAGGTTTTTTTGCAAAGAGTGGGCTGCTCAGGTTGACTTGTGGATGTATTTTACCTATGATATATACACTTAATTCCTGAGGAACATAAGCTGCTAAGTCTAAGCAGTTAAGACGCTAGAGTCGATTGAAATTCACGAAAAATGATTAAAAAACACTCATTTTCAGCACGCTGTCGTTATTCAGAGGTATTGACTGAGCAAATTATCGATGCTTACACTTAAACTACTACCTTTCCCCCTCAGAATTCCGCTTTAACAATGTAGTTATCTTCAAAAAGAAAAATTTCAGAGGAAAAGTCGGTAAGGCTTAAAAATATCGATTTTTTAAAAAGTCTTTATTTAAATAGGCGGAAACGAGTGCTTATAAAAATCAAACTCGTATAAATTTTCTTCTTTGAGACCCTAAGGAATAGTTCCTCGAAGTTACACCAAAATCTAAGATGGGTCAGCTTTGCCAATTAAACGATTTTAAATGGAATGACTCATACAATAGAGATGTTACATCAGCTATTGGGTAATCACAAGCTTCTCAACTTGACTTAAACCAGTTAAGAATATACGAATCGCCATGGGACTGGATGACAGAGATTTGGACTTTAAGTGGTGAAAATACTGATATAAGTATCACCCAGCCTTGGCTGTTAGAATAATAATACAAAAAGGCATTTAGTGAGAAAAGATAGATGACTTCAATCAAGTCATTACTATCGAGAGAGTTCTTTGACGTTTCAGAGCAGTGTTAATGTCCAAAAATTACAATTTTAAGCTAATGGCGGGAATATTTTGCTAAAATGCTGTAAGAATTCAATAAAATATTGAAACCAATCAAAATTGATGAGAGTAGCAAGCCACAGCCAATCTAAATTTTACCGCACAGGAGAAAATAGATGAACATCCAGGTGAACTGGGAAAAAAAATGAATGTCCATAAATATGTTTTTCTCTCGATGCTTTTTCTCATTTTATTACGCGATATTTTACTATTTTAGTAGTTCATGTGCCGTTTAATCGACCACCTGTTGTATGCTGTTTTTTTTCTCGTGCCACGTGCAATCGAAATATTTCGCAATGAGTGGCGAAGACATTGAAGTTGAGATAGTGTAGTTTTTCCTCTAAGGTCTAAGAAACGGAAATCTCATGGACGTATGAAAAACGTTGTTAAGTTATTAAAACTATGAAGCCATGAAACAGGCCCAAGTTGTAACTGTACTAGATTTGTGTTTTGAAAATATCACCGAAGGAGAGAGGTTGCAAATAATTAAACAGTTTAATGAACTTAAAGATCATGATGAACAAAATTTGTATGTGGGTAGCTTAATTTCACATGCCCCCGTTAAATGACACCGAAGTAGAAAGAATAATGATGAAGATGTTGAATATCACTCATATTCGTACACATACAAAATTCGTGTTTAACGAGATAATACAGCTATAGAAGTGCCAATATGTTATAAACCACTTTTGGACATGTTAAACACGATTGGCGAGGTCAACATTCCAATCGAAAAAAATCGTCTCCCAGATGAAATATCCACTGCCATTTTTGACCATATTGCTTCGTTTAAAGGCCGAAAATCACATTACAGTCTCCATGACTCCCAACGTGTATATTTACCGGAAGATCTTAACGTGAAAAAGATGTTCGACATGTTTTTGCAACAAAATCCTGAGAATAAGGTTTCCTACGAGACTTACAGAACTATATTTGTAACTAAATTCAACATAAGTTTTGGTTATCCACGAACGGATACCTACAGTGCCTGTGATGAGCACAAGGCCAAGAAAATGAGCATCGAAAACGATCCTTCACAAAAAGCGCTTTTATCTCGTTTGGAAACAGAACACAAACTGCATCTTCTAAAAGCTGAAACGTTTTACAAAAGAAAGAGAGCAGCCCGTTTAAATTCTCAAAACAGTACAGAAAAAGAGGCAATAGCAATGGATTTTCAAAAAAATTTGCCAGTGCTAATGATGTATATTATAAACGCCAACTTTCTTTTTATTTCTTTAATATCCATGTGCTGTCTAACTCTGCTTCATATTTTTAAATTTACATGGAAACTGCTGGAAAGAAGGGCTCACATGAAGTAGCATCTATGCTATTTCATTTTATTTTCAATTTCTTGGATAAGCGTGTCCAAGAGTTAGAAATTTTCTGCGATTCGTATAGTGGCCAAAATAAGAATTATACCTTATTTCGTTATTATCACAAACTCACCCGAAAATAATTCGACAATGTCCAACTCCTCAGCAAGTATTGACAGTAATGATACTGATATTCAGAAAGATATTTTACTTCTTAAAGAAATGTCCGAAATTCTAATTTTATTAAGAGCTGGTGCCATATTACGTAGTGCAATGGCTTCATTTCAACCAAAAACTGGATTTCTCACAACCAGATGATATTAATAAAATGACGTTCCAAATATTTTACTCCTGTTTGTGCTATGGCTTATAAATGCAAAGCTATTTGCTGAGGTAAAACAATAAACCGATGATAAAGAAGATATATATGTACCTAAATGTTTGGCGAAGGTTTCACCTGAGAAAAAAAATTACATTCGGGCAAGTATTGATAATTTTGACCTTAACGAGAAAACCATTGATGAAAAAGGAACAACACATGCTATGGTCATGGTTGTGTTTCAAGAAAAAGTCTATACAACCAATTAGAGACCCGATTAAAGAAGGTAAATTCGCTTTAAGCATAAAAGAAACGGACATAAGTCTGCAGCGACTTGAAAAATATAAGCCTAAAACTGGTCCTGTACTCCTAAATTAAAGTTACCAACAATATCTCGAGAAATTCAACTAGGTCGAAAAAGATGAATTTATTTTGGTGATTATTGAAATTTCTTTAGAATGAGTATTCTTTCCTGGGATGGAGTGATGTCTAAAATAATATTCTAGTTTCATCAGTTACGTATCTTTCCTTTTTAAATGCTCCCCCAACAGAATTTGACACAATTTTTATCGCAATAGTAAGGTTAGCACAGTTAGCAGAAAAACTGAATCAGGATCATATTGTAATAACCGCAGACTTAGCAATGTATTCCAAGGCGCGCGAAATACTGTAGAACAAACCTCCAGAATTGTCTGGGAAAGTGACTTTGCAACTTGGTAGGATGTACCTAACAATGGCATTTATTGCAGGTATAGGTTATATTTTTGCTGATGGTGGACTAACTTCTATTTTTGTCGAAACAGATATTTACACAGAAAATTCTTGTCGACTAATGCTCGATGGAAAGCGTATTATCGCGCTATTAGAAGTCTAACATTAGCAACCGATGCAGTGTCTCAATTATTTTACAAGTCGCTAAATAAATGGTACGAAGAAAATAAAGGAAAAATTTTTTTTACTGACGAGCTAAAATAAAAATGGACAGTAATAAAATCAAAAATTGACGAAGCAGGTAACTTAGAAGATCTTTCCTACTTTTAACAAAGTTGTAGCAGAATTTGTAAAGTTGGATTGCGGTTTATCAAAAACATTTAAATATTGGTACATTTTTTTGAGACAATAGATTTACTTTAGAAAATGCTAAGTGCCAAAAGAAATGGAGATGAAAATGCACTTGTGTTAAAGAAGGCCTAAAATGTTGTAACGAGTGTAAATTTAATGTCCTTCCTGCAACGACAGTATCAAAGATTTTGACGTAGATCCAGAATATGACGAATTAGAGTGCTCTTAATAATAAATATTTCAACGATAAACCTTACTTTAGGTTTATATTTTTAATTTAATTCAATTCAAAATATTTAATATACTACTAATTAGGTAAGTATAGGGGGTTAGTTTATAACGCTGATTGATATTTATATACCTATCTTTTGGATCTCTTTTTATATTTTTTACCTTTGCAGCTGCTTTACATCCCTACCTGTTTTAGAGCTATTGAAATGAGTCCGTCTCCTACATATTATCAGAACTAAGAACGTTCCGACCGATAGGGACCGTCCGCCGGTCGCGCTCGCAAGCCGGAGCCGAGCGCGCAAAAGTATGATTTTGGCCCGTTTATGAAAAATCGCTGACTCGATACTATAACCGACACATAAAAAGTTTTCATTATAAAAACTTTTTTTGACTATTGGATTCAATTTGTTCGCAGCATATATGTACAAATTTTTAGAAATAATTTTTTTCTCGATTGCTTAAAATTACGTTACTGAAAATAACAAATTAACATTATTTTTTTTTTTTGGATTTAAGTGGGGTATTTTTCAAAGCGCTATTGTGTCTACTTTAATATGTAAAAACAGATATAGCGGTGGAGACGTCAAAAAACATGTTTTATAAAAAAATCAATTTTTTTAAGTTTTCTCAAAATAAAAAAGTTCTCGACCATCAAAAAATGTCGTCAAAAATGATTTCGTGTACCCGATTACCTTACTAAACTAAGCGACTTTACTTCCAAGTTTTACTCCGCTATATGATAAATTACTCCATTTCCCCACTCGAACCTATGTCGTATAACTCCCAATATTTTTTTTCCAGCTACAAAAATAAACCTGTGCACTCAATAATTGGTAACAAAGTAATCTACCTGGTATTGAGAAAAAAATATTTGAACCAAATATATTTTCAGACAAGTATTGTAGAAGTCTTCAAATTTTAAAATCCTACTTTTTCAGAAACTCATTTTTGTGACATTCATCTATTTTCCCCTGCACCCTTCATATTTATCCCATGTTTTGTCGACAATTTGACTTGTGTTAATAGGAAAAACTATTTTATATTCCTTCAAATTCAGGAATAACATGTTCTTCGGCGGTTTTCAATAAAGAGATTACCTTGATTATTCGATGAAAGGGCATTTTATACCAATCTTTCTCTTTATTTATTTCTTTATATTCACAGTATCTAAAATATTTATTTTCCTTCATTTCACAAGCCTGTAATCTTTGATTTTATTCATGGTTAATGTTTTGTGCAACATTATTTTTTATGTATTATTTTCCACTAATTTCCAGATTAAGGTTAGCATTGTCTAAGAGTGTTATTATTATTAATTACCTAATTAGTTTTTCTATCAAACTATTTTAAAATACTAAACATTTCGTAGTGGTTAAAACCATTGTTCAGTACTAAATTTCGAATTCTCCCTTGAAACGTAATTATAGACGCTACAGTGAAAAATAAATTTGATCCAATTCCTAACAGAAACACAAGAGATGGCAATCTGACGCCTTAATAGGTCCCTACTTTCACAATATTTGTCAAGTTTTATATAAAAGTATTTTTTTTTTACCGCTAGAGGGCAACCGCTAACTTTGACTTGCCTGTTATTAGTATATACATAATTTTACATGAAGTATTTCTTGATGCATACATAAATTGTGTGCGAAAGTTATTGGATATTTTTTTATGTTAAAGCTAGACTTTGTACTTTATCAAGCTGCCTTCAGCTTTTTTTATGTACAAAATTAGAATACATTAATGAAATTTGTTCAATAAAAACATAACAATTAAAAGCCTTTTATCCAATATTGCATCATCCACGCAAAAATATATATAAAAAAAGATCTCTATTGAGTATCATTAATTGACTCTTGTCATATAAGGCGATAATGTTTCTTTGAAAGAAACAAAATAACAATATAATTATTAAAAAAAAATATGGACGGTATATCAAATCTTAAAGGCACTTTTTTCGAGAAGGCCACTTTGTAAAACTACAGTTTGGCCGTCAAAGTAATATTTTAAGTTAAAAACTCATGAGAATATTATTCTTACGTTAAAATATATGCGTCAAATTGGCGCAGTCCGTAAAAGATACGCAAATAAAACTTTGATGGCCAATTTTTGATTCAACTAAAATTATCTAAACCCATTGAACACAAGTGAAAGAAATACTAGCGCAAATAGTGTCGTAGCGCTTACTTTTAAGCCATTGGCGCCGGCTAATCGACACTTGAACATATTAAAACGTGTTTCGTTGTCGTCGACGAGATTGGTAAATTCGGCTTCTATCAATTGCCCGTCATAGTAAGTTATTGGATCTTCGAAGGGATACTCGTACCCCTGTTTGCACTCGCATTTGTAACCACCCGTCTCGAAACCTCGTCCTTGTATAGGAACGCACTGAAAGAAATGAAATCAGGATCAGTAATCATTTCGGAACTTGTAATAGATTTAGTGCTTACATATGACGTCTTGTGATCACATTTTTCCGTCCCTTCAAAAGCATTTGTAGCATAGTATGGATCAGGGCACTGATTGATATCCAACTTTAATAAATCCATGGTAACTGCAACGACACCCCTATAAAAAATAATTTGAAATTAGACATCAAGTAACTGACTTGTAAATTAAATCACTCACTTAAATTCCAGCTTGGCCTTAAGACTGTCCCATCCGAAAAACGGAGAAACATATTTAATCTTCCACATGGGTACTTTTCCGTAACAATCATAATAAGGTTGACTCCAGAAGCCATGTTCCAATCTAGCTCCTCTGTAATAAGTCGGAAAACGTTCATATTTCACTGTATTTTCCCCGGTTTCGTTAAATCTGATCCTGATCTTCATCCAGAACTTTTCCAAGCTGTCAAAGTTCGAAGCCCATCTGTGTTTCTGGAATTTGAACCATTGCTTGTTGAGATACACCTCGTCGGGTTTGTCCAATCGCGCCAAGTCTTCTACGTTGAACTTTCTGGTGTTCAAGGCTTTTTTGTAGGCGTACGGGGCGAAAAGAGTACGATTAGGGAATTTGTTTCGTTCCCAGTAGGTTCCTGCAGACCATATGCGGCTGTTCCCTAAAAATGCAAAAAGAACAATATTTAGTAATCCTTATAGTCTGATGTTTTAAAGGAAAGCAAATGAAAATAATATTTACCTAATACTAGTGCAAGTGTTTCTCCAATCATCTGATCCTCGGTCAAATCTCTGTCAGCCACTCTTTTCCCGGAATAAACTTCCTTAGGATCTGAAACCTGTAGAAACGCGCTTATAAAATTGGCCAATCGGAGAGCCATTTTTGCTTCATTTTCAAAAAATTCCTCTGCACCAAACATCGCTCCTCCATACAACAACAAGTCTTCGGGTTTGTAGTTCTTACAATTATCTTTATTCATACCCAAGATGAAGTCCAAGACTCGATGGATGTTCAATTTGGACTGGCTTAAACTAGCCGGACCGTGAACTTGGTCGCGGTATTCGGGATATTTATCCATTGCTTCCTCTCGCAAATATCTGTCGGATTTTTCCCATTGCACAGGCAGTTTTTGAATCCCTATAAAAAGAAAATTCGTTAAAACTATTCACGCAGTCAAAAGTACACTGGACAGACGGATATGACTTAGAAGACATAAAAAAATTGTTGTTTTTAATATACTCACATCCGATTTTTTGACAGTCAAATCCGTTGTAATATTGTTCGGCTGTAGCTCTTTCGATTATTTCGCCCAAGAAAGGTCGTCTGGTTTGCATTGGTAGCCGGTAACCGGGATTACAGCGACATTGATAGCCTCCCCTTCGAAAACCCCATCCATGAAGTGGTTCACACTAAAATTGTAAAAGTCAATGACAAGCGTGTCTTATAAACGTGTGTGTTCCTAAATATACAAAATATAGTTGTTACATACCTCAGTCGTTACATTTTTACACCGTGCCGTATCTGCGAACATATTTGGACCATCGTTACCCTTACCAGGGGGGCACTGATTGATATCTATTCTCTCAAAATCCATTTCAACTACAGCGGCGGCTGTATATCTAAAACCAAAAATTACTATTTAATCCCATACTACTCTCCAACTCTCTGTATAATCGAGATAATACATTAATAATACAATCTCAGCACAGAACATAAACCAGTCCAAGGCGAGAGTGGAAAAAAACTCGAAGAAGGAAGAAATAATTTTATTCATTATAGTTTATAGTGTATATTAAGTTTTAACTAGTAAGTTAAAATAATTGCTGTCAATAACTAAAAGAGCTGCTTCATAGCCTAGGTCTCTTGCCTGTTCTTAACAATAATAATAATAATAATAACAACCATAAGACATTCGACACAACTTCGCATGAGCTAATCACACAGTTGTTGAGAACCCTCTCGGTGCCAGACCCTATATTGGGATGCAAACAACAACTGATGCCGCTCTGGAAAACTCGCTTTTCTATAACATCCGGAAATGCAAAAGTCAAAACAGGGTTGGTGTCATTCAGAAAAGAAATATTTCAAGGAGATTTCTTGAGTACCCCCCTTCTATTCCGCATCTCTTTAATGCCGTTGTCTAGCTTTACAAAAAACTCGGGGATACGTGTGTGGCCCACCTGGAAATCGAAGACATAAAGTTACTCATCTTTTTTACATGGACGACTTAAAGCTTTATGCATCCAACGAGAGGGAATAACCCAAACAATCCCTACGTGTGGTACAGGACTACACGGAGTTAGGATTAAACAAATGTGCACATATCCAGCTCAACAGGGAGTCCGATATGAGATTTTGGAGAGGAAATGCAGCTTGTGAATGGAAATGTTTTACATTTAAACCTATACCTACATGGGGATGCAACAACGTTAAATGCATGAGGTTGCTCTCATTAAAGAGACTCGATAAGTACCAGAAACTCATTCGGCAGATTTGGTCATCAAAACTGTTTCTAAAAACAAAATGGGTGCTCCATCCTCCTTTACTCATTTGGAGTAATAAAGTGGGTACATAAGAGCTGTGCCAACTATACATCAAGACCTGCAAGATGGATGCATCTCCATAGAAATTTGCATCCAAATTCATCTATACAAAGAATATACCTTGCACGCGACCAGGGAGGCAGAGGGCTGTTGAGCATATAAAACATCTTCACCATAATATATTGGATCTGGGCTGCAAAATAACACTAAATTCAGACCCTCTTTACGCGACCACGAAAGTGATGGAAAATGAGCCTTTATATTCAAGACAGCAAGAAGAACAGCTGAAGGTCTTGACCTTGTCTTCGATGCGCGAGGAAATATAGAATCCATCACTGAGAGACTTTAACTTTAAAATCCCACTTAAAAGTTGCAGAACAGGCTATGCTGAAGCGACAGCATATGGATAAGCCTATGCATAGCGTTTTCTTCTTCAAAAACATCGAAGATCTATGCTTATCCAAGCGACTGACTTTTGGCTTTTTAAGGTCAAGTGGCCTCAAATCGGAAACTGAGGGATTTTTATTGGCCCGTCAAGATGGGGTTCACAACACTCTTGTCTATCCGAGAAATGTACTGGGTTTAGACACGCCTGATGTTAGCTGCAGGGCCTGCCACAGAGCACAAGAGACCATCATGGATTTACTATCGGCATGTCCGAAATACGCAGTCTCGGCCTACGTCCATCGACTCAACGCAGCTCTAAGAATGCTTTACTTTCAGATGGACACTCTTATACGAACCAGAAGATGATTGAGTCCGTGGAAAACGACCAATGTCACATATACTAGAACTACTCGTTCTCTACACTCAGGCATTTGCAAGCAAACAAGCCAGATATAACCCTTCTAGACCATCAAAAGAAGGCGATATATGTTATCAAATTTTCGGCATCCAGTGAGAAATACATCGCCAGAAAGGAGGAGGAAAAGCGAATAAAATATGAGATCTCATCTTATGACCCCCCTCTGGTTTTGCTTTTTCCGTTTTTATAATTTTTATCCAAAATCGTGCCTTCGAAAATTTGATGGAAATAGCCGAAGAACAGTACGAGTTTTGCGACAATTAATACCTTGTCGAATACCGAATATCACCAATTGTGTTGGTTGCACGGGAGTTTTTTAATAATATGATTTACATATAACAACAAAAATTAATTGAAACGCCACATGAATCAATTTTGCCTAACAAAAAGCAGTCCACTTTCAATTATTTACTTGGTAACGAACCAGAAAGTTTGGGTAGAATATACGAATTGAATGAATCGGAAGGAATGGGGCATTCCAATGATGGTACAACAAGCCATTAAGGCTGCAGTGCTGCTTTGCGAACCCCAAAGGAGGGAAAAGCAGGCAGGAACTCAACCCTGATTGAGGGGAGCAACTGGCTGGACCCAATTCTGATTGGAGGAGCAAAGGGATGCCTGAAACGGTAAAAAAATAGATGAGGGTGACAATAAATAAGGAAGAAAAACGAAAGGAATGGTACTAGTTTAAATGAATATACTGAAAGGTATTTATTTAAACGGGATCAACTCCATTACAAAGCAAAACTTATGTGTTTTGCTTTGATGATGATAATGATAAATGTAAATTATAAATTAAATTAAAAAATACAAGTAAGAGAAAAAAAAGTTAAAATTAACCAATTAACTTATGAAAATATCTAGGAATGCAAAAAGTCAAAAACAGAGAAAATCGAAGAAGAAACCATGGATCTACTTTTAGAGTAAAAACAAACTTCTATAGAGTCGACGGTCGAGCTGTGGTCGAATGAACTATTCAGACGGTCATTTATTTCAGCGGCAATGGTGCAAGTTTACTACCAATATGTCGCCTACGTGCTATAATAGACTTGTTGAGTCGACGGTCGACTCGAACTCTCCTGTATATTTATATCAATGGACAATGTACTTATTTTTTATTTTATTAACATTTTAGTTAAAAATACGTTAGAAATGTGACACAAGCCATATTTAGACAAACATTTTTATGTTATCCTTTTCCATAGTATTTTTTTCAGGTGTCTTGCATTAGTTAGTGCCACTAATTGTTCTGGTAACCCAATATTAATCAGTTTGCTGGCTTGTACTTTTGCCACTAATTATTTTTTAATAAAACACCAGAAATGGTGTCTAAAATACAGAATGTGAAGACCCAGTTGTAGAACGTGAAGGCCTTGGTGTACAACTAGGTGTGGAATGCACAAGCTTCACCATCTTTCACCGATATCACAGTCCATGGCCATCTCATCAGTTATTTCGTTAACGAACGACCTTTGGATTTACGTTCCAACGTCATAACCATTAGACCACCGGAGTGGTATACATCCAGTGACCTGATTGTTAATTTGACTTCAAGATTCGACGCCAACTCGGTTTAGCAGATCTTTTTTTAAAAATAAACTTTTCATGTTATAAATATTACACCAAGCCATTTTTATTAGGCCACCCGGTACATGTATGATACTTTTAAAAGCGTGCACATTAATTTCAACCTTTAACAATATTAATAAAGCAATTCTCTGAAGTAATTTAATAAAACGTTTGACTCCATTATCAAAATAATAAAACATGCAATACCATTAAGCACCGTTATTTCAAATATACCCTTATGAATAATATCGTTTACTGCCCTTTTCCGTCGACTCGCTAATCCCTTTGGAGTTATTTAATCTTCATATTGTGTATCGCACAATTTATCCTCTAATGGTTGGCGGGTAGAATTCCAAAAAGGGCTATCGAGTGTCGCCGGTAATGGTAATTTAATCATTCTTTTACAGGATGGATTAGGTATTTAATGAAGGTTAATACTTTTGGATACGGTTTCGTAAGGCCTGCCTGAAACCCGTTTATTTTATATATTTTATATAGGCTATCGGTACAAATTGTTTTTTGATGACTAATATACACAAGCGACTAATTATGTAACGTGAAAATTCCTTCTAGCGGACGTTCAAGTACTACGTAAGCAAACTTTCAATGATTTTAGACACCTCTGTATATACGAAAAAAAGAAAAAACTTGAACCCTCTTCCCCAAATGATAACACGTAAGAATGTTTTCAAAATTTTTATTAAGTAGTAGTCTTAGTACTTCTGGGGTTCGCTGAATTGAACATCGGTACATTTAAAAAGACTAAATCAAGACTATACTTAAATTCTCGGAAACTCATTTATTTCTAATATGAAAAGAAATTCGGCATAACTATATTTATTAAAATAGTATAATTAATTTAATTTATAAATATTATTTTTGAAAATATTTTTATTATTTTGTATTTTGTTTTATTTTACGTAAACTTTATATCTTCCCGTTCCCTTTGTCAGCCAAAATAAGTAAAAAAATGATCCCCCGCACCCTAAGCCTGTTTAAGTGATACTTGAATGCCCCCGTACGAAATTAGGGAATTTATCCTTACATCCCCAAAAGTAAAAAATTGAAAAAGCTGAGAAATAAAGAAAAAAATTAGTGCCGCCACCAGGGATTGAAAGCGTAATCTCAGAGTGAATCCTAAGTAGATATATTTTTTAACTATGTATAGAAATAGTTAAAATAAACATTTTTTTCAAATAACTTTTCAAAAAACTCAAAAATAAGAATGATACAAAATTAAATAACCTAATAGAAATAGTTAAAATAAACATTTTTTTAAAAAACTCAAAAATAAGAATGATACAAAATTAAACAACCTAAATCCGGGACTTCACTTGTGTAAAAAAGTTTCAATAAATAATAGATCGGTTTTTTTCTTTTTTTTTTCGGGTTTTCTTATAAATCACGATTCATTTTTTACCGGTTATTGTAATTTAGTCGTGTGTGATTCCAATAGCGTGTTTGACCTGAAGTAGTGAATTTAAATGGTTCAGTATAGTAAATTAAAAATAAAGTGTGTTCACAAAAACACATTTTAAATGTTATCGAGGAAGAGCCAACAAGTACGCGGGTGATTGCACATCAGATGGGAGTAAGACAAAAAAGTGTGGAAAATCAATTGTATCCGCGATTTAATCTAAGCGATACGCCCTCTGGAGGATATTTGTAAAAGGTGTCTGGAAGTAGAACATTTTCCAATATTGCCAACAGTAGCAGAACTCCGCTACGTCAGCGGATTTTTACACCACCAACAGTATAAAGGCCTTTTTTTAAGGAGCGAAATTTGTGTCTATCAATATGTAATCATAATCTATATTTTTATAAAACCGATTTATATACACTCACCGGCACGAAAAACGGGCACCTCGATAATTTTTTATAAAAATGCATTAATTTTTTTAATTTGCTTTTAATTCAGTTTTAACCATTTGGCCGACAGAGAACACGGTTTAGTAGAATACCCTGAAGATTTTTTAACATGAAATGCCTTCCTAAATTGAATATATTCCAGATATTGTACGATAATCTCAATAATGCAAAAGTTATATTGCCCTTATTTCAGTGTTTCAAGTAGGCTATGCATTTTCAGTGATTTTCACGATGACATTAAAGGTTAAGTGTTTATTGTGTTCTATGGTTTAGTACTTGGTTATGTCAATTAGTGCGAATTTTAAGATGTCTTTAAGTGCAGGAACTGTTGCATCTATTGTGCTCTTATTCAAGACGGAAGAAGTCAAATTTTCGTAGCTAACAGATTCGGGGTATCACACAGTACCGTGCAACGTTTATTTACACGTTTTATAGAGACGGGACGGCAGGGCCGACTAGAGGGGAGGGGGTAGCCGGGACTAACTCCCGGGGCCCGACAACTGGATTTTTTTGTTCTGTATGAGAAATTCGATACAATTTTTTTTTTTAAGTAATTCAAGCAGAAGAGGAAAAGTTTTTGTTTGAAGATTTTTTGTCACGGGGCCCGATCTACAGAATTGTCCTGGTGCCCCGGACTGGCTCTCGGCGGCCCTGCACTAAGAAATCGTCACACAACTGCTGTAGAGATTAGAAATAAGCTTGAACATGTCAGGACCGTAAATGTTAGTGAACGAACAGTTAGAAGAAGATTAAATGCAGCTAATATGAGATCTCGAAGACCCGCTATAGGACCAGAACTTTCCAGGGAGTATCGTGTAGCCAGATTACAATTCGCTAGGGAGCATCAAAATTGGAATGCAGACGACTGGAGTTTTGTGTTGTTTACCGATGAATCCAGATTTTGCTTACGATCACCAGATGGTCGCGAAAGAGTCTGGAGAAGGACAGGTGAACGATATGCCATATGCCGAGAGTACTTTTAGCCCTAGGGTAACTTTTCAAGGGGGTTCAGTTATGGTGTGGGCTGGAATATCTTCGGAGGCGCGTATAGAATTGTACATGGTCCCTAGGGGATCTGTGACTGCGGATATGTACATAAATGAGATCCTACAAGAATATGTTGTCCCATATGCACTATTTATTGGTGACAACTTCATACTCATGCATGACAATGCACGCCCTCATGCCGCTTCACGGAATATTTGAACGAAGTTGGTATTACCCAAATTGCATGACCAGCGCGTAGTCCCGATCTAAATCCCATCGAGCATGTTTGGGATATGCTCGGTAGAAGGATTCGAAGCCGGGTACCTGCTCCTCTTACCGTGGATTAGCTCAGAGTGGCTCTTTTAGAGAAATGGGAAGCAATTCCACAGAATGAATTATTCAACTTGATTAACAGTATGCATAGAAAAATGAATGCCGTTATACAGTCTCGTGGAGGTAATACGAGGAATTAATTAGACAAACAAGTGTTAAATACTGGTTTTATTAAATTGTTTTTGTGTTTCTGATGATAATTATTGTGTAACTGTTAATAAATTTATTTTCTTTGTGTTAATGTTTACAGACGTTATTCTCTTGAAATAAAAGCTTTCCGGAAACATTTCTTGAAGAAAGCACATTTTAAAATCCGTGTCTATCGTTGACAAAAGTTACAAAACAACAAATATAAAATTGAGGCATTTGAATAAAAAATTATGGGGTGTCCGTTTTTCGTGCCGGTGAGATATATTGATGCTTCCTTTAAATTTCAGTTCTTTTAACAATTTTTTTAATCAGTTCATCAGTTGGCGACATTGTCGTGTTGTTTATAGATACATTTTATGTAAATTATCAATTCGAATTTTTTCTTATTTGTAAGCATTAAAATTGTTTACTTCTTATAGTGTGATAGTTTTTTTTATTGATGTCTGGCTTCGACAACTTAGGTCATTAGCCTTATGTTCCATGTAGGTTATGGATTGTATTAGTAGTCTAACACTCCATAGTGCAGGACAGGAATTCTTATGTGCGAACTCAACTCGTAACGAATTGAATAGAGAGAGACATTACATAAGAATCGCCTTCTGTGGAACAAAGATAGGCGTCTCAACACATGCCGTATTGAAATATGAGAATCCCAATGCAGGAGTGCTAGTACTCTAATACTCATGCGCCCCTACAGACAGGCCTTGTTACTGTTTCCCTGTGCCACTTTAGAAACAGCACTGTTAATTAGAACCCAACAGTGAATAGTGGGGATCCTACCTATGCATTAGAATTATTTATTATTTTTTTTAATTAAATATAAATCCCTGCCACCGGTGGGATTCGATCCTGAGACCTCTCGATCTCAAAGTCACGACTTAACCAACCCCCCTATAGTTTGATAGTGTTTGTATTAAAAATTAAATTTGCGAAAAGCCCCCAGCATATTGCAATCTATATGGTGTTAAAAGGTTGCATATCAAAATCAAAACGGAAGTTTTCATTATTTTTCCACACGTAAGTCATAAAATTTTGTTTCTTGCGATAAATGTATATCTACAAATTCACATTATTGAGATTTTGCAACATTTGATATCTAGAATCACACTGCATTCTCCATTGTCACAGTTTTATGCTTACGTTTACAGAGTGCTACAACGTTCACTTGAGAATATAAGATTTTTTTTTAATTTTTTGAAGATTCCTGGAACCTTCCTTTAGATTTTAGACGAAAAATGTTGCTGCAGCTAGATGGTGCTCCCGCTCATTTTTCGAAAAATGTCAGGACATATTTAAACCAAAAATTTCCTGAGAAATGGATAGGAATAAGAGGCCACAGCTCTGGGACGAATCCTAAAAAAATAGATTCGAATCATGATTCCGAATCACGGATCCTATGTCCGAATCTTTTTTACAAAAAATGGATTTGAATCACTTGATTTTTTTGGATCACGAATACGAATCACTGTCAGTATCAGACCATGGTATTATGTATGCTTCCGAATCTAATATTGTCTACTAGCAACTATGGGTCTATAACGGAATATAACGTGCATAAAAATTGTTGTTACAAGATGTTTTATAATATAAACTATTTTTTTCTATGAATATGAACCATACATAAATTAGAATCTACAAAAAATATATTTTTTATTCGAATGTGACATAAAACGTCGTTTTTTCGGACAGACAAAGGGTCCTATGATTGAACGTTTATGTTATCCATAACGTACATGTTAGGTCGAATTTTAACAGTAATGAAGCAAGTTTGTATGATGGAAAACTGTTAAATTAGAACATAACAGGCGGAAAATAACAGTAATGTGTTGGAAACCGTTTTTCATCATACGAACTTGCCTAATTACTGTTAAAACTGAGCCCTACATGTACGTTACGGATAACGTAAACGTTCAATCATAGGACCCAATAATTGAAAACGAGAACTTTTAAATAACAAATGAATTACTAAAAAGCACTTTTAGGTCCCAGGCCGCAAAATTGAAGCGGCTCGGCTATATAAATAATCTGCTTAATTTTTTATTTAACTTTTAATACTGCTGACGATATTTTTTTGCAATTGTAAAATAGTAGTCCATAATCCATATGTACATCAATTTTGAATAGAAACATTTTTAATTGAATAAGAGCAAAACTAAATAAAGTACCTATAATTAAATCGATTTGACATAAGCACACCAACATGAAAGCAATTGTTCAATTGTTATCAAGAATATACCCACCTAGTCATTCTTATCGATCACAGCTATCTCAGTTATAATAAAAATTGGAAATAGTATTATTTGGTTTTAATTTTCTATATTTTTTAATATCTATGTAGGTTATGGTATTTTCGAACTCTACGAGTCGCCCTTAAAACTTTTCGTTCTTATAACATAAACTACTATTATTTTAATATAAAAAACAAAATAATAAACAATGAAATAAAAATGTCTTTTGGTTGGCCTTACATAGCACCAAAATTTCAAAGTTTTTATCTGTCAGGCCGTTCTTACGAAGTGCGTCGATTATACCTGCAAACATAAATAATTGTTCGAATGCACCAGACGAAGGAAGGGTAGTCTTAAATTTTAGGAATTTTTTATGTTTGATATTCACTGCTAATTTGTAGATTATTACGTTTATCTTCTAAATATTCAAAATCAGTTTACACTTCGCGACAGGTCAAAGCTGGACATGTTCAATCCTTTTTACAGAGTTGTTGTAGAATAGACACCATATGGTAGAGCTGTACTCCAAAATCGACCTAACATATGCAACATAAACCATTCTACAGGCATCTAAAGATAGCGAGCTAGAGTTTCTTATCAGCATACCTAACATTTTCATTGATCTATTAACAATTTGCCAGGGCCGCCGAGAGCCAGGCCGGGCCCCAGGACAATTTGTCTACGTCGGGTCCCGTGACAAAAAAAATCTTTAACCAAAAACTGTTCCTCTGTTGCCGGGCCCCCCTTACAGCGCTGCCGGGCCCCCCATTTAAGCCCGGGCCACGGGAATTAGTCCCGGCTACCCCCCCTCTAGTCGGCCCTGCACGCTGCATTCTACCAATGAGATAACTTTTAAGCCACTCTAGAAGAAAAGGGGGATTCCCTAGCCTTGCAATTTGAGTAACAATATTTCGTGATTGAATTGTTCAAACGCTTTAGAGAAGTCTGAATATATAGCATCTACTTGCAAACCGTTTTCTACAGAATTTATTATGTCATTGTGATAACAAGATTAGTTGCAGTAGATTTTCCTTTTGTTAAACTGTATTGCTGATCAATAAGTAAGTTTTCGCAGTGCCAAGATAAACAATTATTTACCAGCTTCTAAAATAATTTTGGAATAGAGGATTGAATCGAAATTGGTCTGTAGTTCTTTTCCTGCTTGGATCTGCTTTTGAATACAGGTATAACATAACTCTTTCCAAGAGTAGGAAATTGTTGTTTTAGTGATAAATTAAACAATATGTGTAGTGGTTTACATAAAGAGTAAATGCAAAGTTCTAGGAAATACGATGGAATTCCATCAGGACCACAGCTTAGTTTATCACGTAAGGAACTAATACCATTGAATATATCCTGAGGAGGTAAAACTTAAATGACAGTTATTAGAGATTAATTTAATATTATTGTTATAATTTTTATAAAAATATTCGGCAAATAGCATAGAAATAGATTTACCATCGCTACCTACATTGTCGTCCAGTGTAATCTGATCAGGAAGTTGAGAACTTTTATTTATTGAATTAAAGTAAGACCAGAACTGATGAGGATCATTTGAACTATTAACATTGTTTATATAACTATCATAGTATTCATTGGATAAAGTCTTACACCTGCATCTTAAACTTGAAAATTGTAAATTGAACTTGCTTTATGTCTAAAAAGATCAATAAAGTACTAATAACATAAATAAAAGTTCCTGGGACGTTACGAGTCCTCTCGTTATACCTAGTCATACTTCCGATGATACTTCCGAACAATAATTGAATACACTGGTGCAAAAAAGGAGGCAGCTCCTTTTTTATAGTATTCTTCTTTTTATAGTGGAATATACTAATAAAAGGACGCTCTTTTAATTGGTACAAGAACGAGGCAGCAATCTTGATTTATACAGGGGTTATATGGAATATATGTTTATCCTCTACTTCAGTTCGGTACAAAAAGGAGACAGCATCTCAACTTATTTTTAAATGGTGTACTTTAACTAAATTATTTAAGTGTAAAATTTTGACCCAATATTGTATTCTTTACTAAAAACTACATCTTGATGTACAAAAAATTCAAATATTCTTAAATTTAAATTGTTTTTACGTTCTCCTGAAAAATTAATAAAAACGGAGCTACCCCTTTTGCACCAGTGTCTTCAATTATGTTGGCGTTAAAAAATAAACCAGATTATTTACTGTTTTGATCGAAGACGGCGAATCCTTTGAAGCGGGAACCAAATACCGACTCCTATCGGAGAACAATACGTGAATAAGTATGGAATACGGAATAAATGAATAGGAGCGAAAATCATCTACACTCACGTTCGCGAAATTTTCATAGTCATTTGCACGTGAGTCTGAAAGTGGTTTTACAGTTAGCTATATTGCTGGCAGGTTGGGAGTAGTTGTAATAGCTCTGAATATGAAAAGAAAAAGTTATGGATAAGCAAGAATACTTACGTTGGATATTCTATATGCCTAAATCCGGTATGCCTGGGATATATATCGGCAATTGGGACAACGGCAGCCACCAACCACCTATTAGATCGTCCACAATCGAAATACGGCTCCGTAAATTTTACAGGACCTGGAATTTCATCGGCCCCGGGAGGACCGTGGAAAGTAAACGTTTCGTTTGTATTATTGGCGTATCGAATCTCAATTTGATACGTGGTTTTCGTATCGTGCCGTTCCGCGACCTTGTCAGGCAGCCATTTTTTGTACCAAGAGTTTATCCGGTAGTAATCTGAGGTATAATCGCTGCTAGTTTCTGGAGGTATGGCCCCCAAATCGTGTACGGTGAATGTATTCAACGTGGAAATGCGTTCTAAATGTATTGGATCGTTAAAGTCGTCTGCTCTGAAAGTCCTTGGTGCGAATCTGGAACAAAACAGTATATTTTATTTATTCACGAAATAAATTCTTGATTTATATTGCAATGTATTTATTTTAGTAATAACATTATTAAATGATGCAACAGGAATAATTCACCAACAGTTGTCGGCTGCAAAATTGTTTTCATTTGAATGATATATTCCAGGGGTTGCCAACACTGTGTAGTTTTGTTTTACTTCATCTTAAGTTTTATTTTACATTTTCTAGGACATTTGATTTTTCTAACACCATGCTATAGGAGTTGTCCTCCTTTTCAGGGTAGTATGGTCTGATTACATAGTAATTCCTAAGTGTTTGCTCCTGGGATCTGTGTAACAGTGGTGAAGCATCCATTGATACAGGTGATGTGTCACATTCCTTCCAAAATATTTTCAGTTAATATTTTTTTATTTGAAATAAAATCAGTAAGATCTCTTATAATACATGTAAACTCTTAGTGAATTTATTCAAATAATTAAATTCAATTTCAATTATTTATGTGTATTTGTCGAGCTTTATAGAATATGCTACTACACTACAAATAGAAATATTTCGACAGGCGACAGGTTATGATGTGAGATATATAAACTATCCTACTTTTAATTTTTTTAATATTTTGATAATTTTTTTGTATATTTTATTTGTCCAAAATTAAAGACTTTAATAAAAAAAAAAACTTTTATTGTTTTTATAAAATGTAAATCGCAGTTACTCAGTACATCCCCTTGTATCGATGCATCGCTTCGCTACTGGTAGCAGGTTGTGTTGTGTCTTCAATTTCCAACCTTAAATATGGACAAGTCCATAGTATAAGGTGACTTTTGTGTACATAAGATCTACTTTTTATTTTTAAAAAAATGTGTCACGAACGACTTGTCATAGGAGTAGTCTAAGAGGGGAGGAGGGGGTGTGAAATACATACTGTTTATATTTATTATGCTTTGTGTGGCATATAAGCAAAATATATGTTCAATAAACTTTTTTTTTAATGACTTCGCACTATTTAGTCTTATGCCCTATATCACACACGTGTGGATAAATTTACTTTCCACCCGTGTGTGAATATGAATCTACTTTCCGCATAAAGAAAGAAGAAATCTTGCTATTAGAGTAATACGAAATGAAAAACGGAAATATTATGAGCATAAGATAGATGACTATAAAAATAATACAACGGAATTGTGGAAAACACTAAAAACGTTGGTTCCAAATAATGTGGCCAATACGGATTTTTTAGAAATTGAACAGAAAACCATAGATGAGTTGAAGATATACCAGATAATTTGAATTCTTTCTACATTGAGAGTATTGATAAAATTGATAAAAATGGTCCAGACTTCCCCATTAATATTAATCGGGAAAATATCAGTAACTTTTCCAAATTTACTTTAATTGATTTTAGTACGCTTAAAAAAATTATTTTCTCAATGCCCAATAAGAACAGTCCAGATGGTATAGGCATGGCATTTATAAAAAATATGACAATATTGCTAAACCCTTGATAAATGTTATCAATACTTCTTTAGAATCTGGTAAAGTCCCAGATGATATCAAGGTCTCCACCATTGTACCAGTTCATATAGTTGCAAAATCTAATAGAGCTTCTGATTTCAGACCAATAAATATGCTTAGCTGCTTTGAAAAATTTTTAGAAAAAGTAGTCTATGAACAAATTGTTGATTTAGAAAGAAACAAATTTTTAACCAAATTTCAATCGGGTTTTCGCAGTAAGCATTCATGCGAAACTGCGGTACAATGTGTGCTGGATGATTTGAGAGGAAATCTTAATCAAAAACATGTTACTGTTGGTGTTTTTTTGGATCTCCAAAGGGCGTTTGAAACGGTAGATAGGAATAGACTCTTAAAGAAATTAGAAAGAGCAGGGTTTAGTGGTACAGTATTGGAGTGGATTTCAAACTATTTAACAAATAGAAGGCAAAAGGTCAAAATTAAAAACTTTGTATCTGAGGAGTTAGAAATAAAACGAGGTGTACCACAAGGAAGTGTCCTAGGTCCCTTGTTTTTTTTTATTTATATCAATGACATTGCAGACATTCAGACTAAATGTTTATTTCACTTATTTGCAGATGACGCGTTCATTTATTATTCTTCTCTAAATATAATAGATATTGTTACAATGATTAATAAGTGCTTAGAAGTTGTTTATAGATGGTGTTGTGCTAATCTATTAAATATTAATTGTAAAAAAACCAAATTCATCATAATTGGCAATGAGCAGCAATATAAACTCTTTGTAGAACAAGATCATAAAATAATGATTGGGCCTTCCGAAATTGATATGGTAAATGAATACAAATATCTCGGAGTTATTATAGATCGACCACTTAAATTTAAACAGCACGCAAACCATTTATAAAAACAATTTCATTTAAAATAAATTATCTTTATCGACGTTCACAGCATTTATCTAAGTGGTCAAGGCTTGTTCTATTTAATTATCTTATACTACCTCACTTCACTTACTGCTCAACAGTATTATATCTCTTAAATCAAAATGAGAGAAATCGGTTCCAAAAATTGCAGAATAGAGCTATGCGAATATTATTGTCATGTTCTAGATTGACCCCTATTGTAGAAATGCGGATATCTTTAAACTGGCTCTTAATTAAAGACATGTTCCTGTACCAGACATTAATTTTTATATATAAAATAAAAATAGGTTACGGGCCTGACTATCTCCAGCATAAAATTACGTATAACCATCATGTTCACACCCATAATAAAAGACTTAGAAATGATTTTTATATTAGGACCGTCAACACCAGTCATGCTCAAAATTCAATATTTTTTAAAGGCTTACAGCAATTTAATGATTTGCCAGAAGATTTAAAGAAAATAGAATCAATTAATGAATTCAAATGTAAAATAAAACAATATTTGTTAGATGTAAGTAGCTAATTTAGTTATTGAAGTATTCATTATTAATATTTTATGTGTTGTTTAATTATATTTTATTTTATACGACTACAGTTATATTAATAACCTATTATATTTATACATTTATGTTTAGTGAGAAAGTGTATTATTGACTATGTATTAGTTGTTTTTTGACTAAATAAAGCATATATATAAGCTGTCAAATATATGTCAGACGTCTAATTTCTATTTTGATTGATGTAATGTCCATTTTAATAGTAAAATCGATTTGATGATTAAATTGTTACCATTAATTTTTAAATATACCTTTTCTTTTTAACAAATTATTTAAAGAATTTTAAAGTAACTACAATATTTTAAAATTTGGACAAAATACTATCTGTAAAATGCTTTAAAAATTTATAAGGCATATAAAATAATAAATCTAAAACCAGCCACATTTTGATGGAACCTTTATAGACAGATTTCCTAGTTTTATTTATTTTTTTTTTGATAAAATTATTTTGTGGTCATTGGAAAAATATTGTACCTCGCTAGCGTAAAAGTGAATTTCAGTACCAAAAATAAATGAAAATAAATAAAAAGTTATGACTTGGTATGAAAAATATGAGAAGTGACTAGATAAAAGCTACATATTATCTTGATGTCCCGACACCTCGACAGCCTAGTCCCCACTTGAAGTACTATTTCGACTGTTTCATTTCTATCCTGCATTCGCTAATAGTAGAGGAGACCACGGGAGGTCGACCTTCACCCATCTGATAACCAGATGAGGCATATTTTTTTATGAAATTTTATTGATTTATAACACTCCTATGGGAACTTGCCATTCGAAAAGTGTTCATGGCTATTTTTAATTAAATAAATTTTGATCAATTTTTTTTATAACCTTCACTTTTCTGATAACCGAACAAATTTAATTTTAACAGATAGATTTTAACATGGAGAATATACCTCGGTAGGCTTGTCTACTTAATTCTGTTCACGGCTACCTGGCAAGCAGGTATGAACAGGTTAGTCAATATAGGTAACTACACCCATATGTCAACCAATTAAAATTATTGATATCAGAAGAGAGATAATTCAATTACAAAAATAATCGTATAGGATTGCCTGCAAAAAACTGTTCATGGAATACTCTTGCCATGCTTTAAAATCGGAGCAATTAAATGTGTGAAATAGTAAAACGTGCGAAGTTCGTTGACAGGTGACAGGACACAACATAGCAGCTGCGCGTGACATGTCCGTTGAATGTAACTCAATGCCCATGCTATTTTACATGCGATTGACAGAGACAGTTTTTTTATTTTGGAGCGACTGACAATAAACTTTATTTTGATTATAATTATTATATTACTATAAAATACCTATACTTACAGGTATATAATAATCATTAAAAAAAATTAACAAATAAAAAAAATACATATTTGAAAAATATTTTTTTTATCTAAAAGTTAAGTAAAAATATGTTATTATAATAACGGAAAAAAATAAATGTACAATAAATATATTCAATACATTTATGGTATCAAAAGCGTTTATTACAAAGCAAATGGAATACATAGAAAAATAATATTATAAAATTCGTAATTATTATTCAAAATCTGAATCATCTGAAGCTACATTAAGATCTTCAGACTCTGATGATTCTTCTTCATTTACATTTTCCGTCATTTGCACAATGTCATTTATTTTCAAATGTGTTTGGTCCCCAACAAATCCAATCCATCTTTAGGAGCTGTTGTCTTTGAATGTGTATGTTCACTAGAATCAAGACTTTTGAGATCGTTTGAAGCATCTGAAAGTTTGAATAAAATTGTTACATATGAATAATTAAATTTTGGACGTTATTAAAATAATTTATACTCACATATTGTTAAAATTTTAATTCATATTAAGTTTATTAATTAATGAACATAATTATCACTAAACTCAAATTTACAGACAAAACAATATTTTTTAATTTTTAAATAATCAACATAATGATGATAAGAAAAATTATATTTATAAACGTAAAATATTTGAAAATCAACGTACAATTTTTTTCTTCATTTAAATTATAAAAAAAAATTCACATAGAAGTTGCTAATTTAAGATTTTGATTTAAACAAAAATTTTTACTTACTTCATGATTTTTTACAAAATTTTCAAATTCTTTATACTTATTACTTAAAACTGTAACTTTATTATAACACTTGGAGTGATAACCCACAAAATCTAGCGATTCTTCAGTTAACTGGATACTTCCATATTTGAAGTTTTGCTTTTTACGGAAAGCCAATATTAAAAAACATATTCGAAATAAATTATTATCAAAATCAAGAAGAGATTTTTTTGAACCATATACAAAACACTTTTTATTTATGTTTTACAATTTTTTTAATTTCCCAATTACAAATAATACATGTTGTCACAAAATAATTTTCAACAACAATTAAGGACTGTCTCTGTCAATCGCATCTAAAAGAGCATTCAAATTGGGTTACATTCAACGGACATGTCGTGTGTAGTTGCTATGTTGTGCCCTGTTCTATCACACAGACTTCGCATGTTTTACTTTCTCTCTCAGACATATTTAATTGTTCCCATTTTAAAACTTTAAAGCATGCAAGAGTATTCCATGAACAGTTTTTTGCAGGCAAGTCTATACGATTATTTTGTAATACAATTATCTCTCTTCTGATATCAATTTTTTTTGGTTGACATATGGGTGTAGTTACCTATATTCATATTCTCCATGTTAAAATATATCTGTTAAAATTAAATTTGTTCGGTTATCAGAAAAGTGAAGGTTATAAAAAAAATTGATTAAAATTTATTTAATTAAAAATAGCCATGCACACTTTTGGAATGGCAAGTTCTCATAGGAGTGTTAATAAATCAATAAAATTTCATAAAAAATTTGCCTCATCTGGTTATCAGATGGGTGAAGGTCGACCTCCCAGTCTCTTAGACTAAATGTTATTTTATCTTTATCATCCTATGAAATTGTAAATAAAATCACAATATTTTTAATTTTGACAAAACACTATCTGTAAATGGCGTTAAAAATTATTCAATAAGGCATATAAAAAAATGCAGCAGATCATCTAGGCAATTTTGAGTTCAAACATATGCCATATTTAAAGTTTTTTCTAAAAACAACCATACCGGCATTTTTAGGCTCTTGAAACATAAAACTTTACTAAAAAAGCTTTAAAACAAACCAAAGTGCACTTCTGGTTTCATTCGAAGCTAGCAAAGCATCCTGTGTTAATTTTTTTTAGTATTTTAAGAACCTAAAAATAGTCTAAAAATATGTTGTTGTTGTTGCTGTTTTTGGAAAAAACTTCAAAAAACTGAGAGCACCTTGATTTTTGCAAAAAACCTGGAGCATAATATTTTTGAATAGGGTATAAAAATAGCCTGAAAATATGGCATAGGTTTTTTAATTCAAAATTGCCTAGATGGTTTGCTGCCTTCTTTGACACTATAAAATAACAAATCTTAAACCAGCCACATCTTGATGGAACCTTCATAGACCTCTTTATAGACAGATTTTCTAGTTTTAATTTTTTTTTTTTTTTGATAAAATTATTTTGTACATCACTAAAAATATTGTAGGTACATCACTGGTGTGAAAGTGATTTTTCAGTAACAAAAATAAATAAAAATTGATATAAATGAAAATAAATAGAAATAAATAAAAAATAGGTGGAGTGAATTGATAAAAACAACATATCTCTATTTCCTGACACCTTGACAGCCTAGTCTCCACTTCTATCTTGCATTCGATAACAGATAACACACAATGTTTTATTAAAATAAGTAGGTACTAGGTATTGTATAACATATATAATAATATTTAATTAAGAAAAAGGATGAGGGAAGGTCGATTTAAGTCGGAAACTTAGACTAGAGGAATAGAATCACTAGATTGTTTTTTTTTAATTTTACTCAATCCTACAAAATGCCATTAGCTCCACAAAAAAGAATGGAAAACATTAAATGGGATAAGGACCAAATATGGACATTAGTGGCAATATAAGACCTGATTGCGAGAGTGGAGATCCTTCACATTACACAATATTGCTGTGAGCTGTCCTGACAAGATTTAAGACTCCCTACAAGCATTTCGGGTGGTAGGAGCCACTCAAGACAATGATACATCCAACTGTGAAGAATGATGGACTTCGTCATTCTGTCATCTTATATTCTTTTGCAGTTAAAATAAATGTAATTACCTTGGAAATGTCTTATTAAAGAACCCTCTATAGGAGCTGGAATACGACATATTAGGTGAGAAATAAATAGCACTAGCATTAATATGTTTATTGGTAGAAACATCGGCTACCGTTGATAAAAAATAGTACATCATTCCAGGATCGTACGTGTCATTAATGGCAGGTCTAATAAATCTGCTCTGGAGAATGTAGGACCAAAAGAAGGCCCTGTTCATTGCCATATTATGCATATGCAGCAATTGAGTCCTGTTAGGAAACACGGGATTGATGTTGACGTCTTTGATGTCTGGCAAGTGCGATACCGTTCCCTCGGGCAGGTACAAATCATTAACATGTGTGATTTCACAATTGTCTTTGTTCACCCTTTGCATGGCAATAGAAATTATGTCAAAGGGGTCCCTTGGTTGCCACTCATACTGCCCCGACACGCCCACCGTTAATAAACATAAACAAGTCAAAAACAATTTTAAACCGCACATTTTGAAAGACTACACTGTAACAGGCACTTTTTCGTATCACCGTCGCATATTTTGGTTGATTAAAACACGAATTTTTTGTTGTTTTACTTGTTTCGGCTGTCACAGTTTACGACCAAGCCCTACAAACAATGCGAATACAGTCATAGGCAAACCCCGCCGTACAAATTCGATGATTTGCAGTCAGTGGTCGTAGTGGGAGACTAATGACTGCACCTGTGTGTCAGTGGGCGTTTCTTGAGCAAACAAGTGGTCGTTTCATTTCAAAACTTATAACGTCTTATAGGCAACCCTACATACCGATATATCCAAAACTGGTTGCATAACAACAATATTTATTCCGGAAATCTACGATTGTTTGCTTGAAGTTAATACTTTTTATTGATAGATGGCGATATAGTATGAATTTAATTTTAAAAGTTGATTTATTTGTCTCTTCTATTTTACAATGTATATAGCCAGGGACGTAAACTACAGGGGGGACTAGTTAAAAATTACTTTGTAATCATTTTTAAAAATATTAGGACGATTTGATCAAAAAATTTGGTATTTGTGCCTTTCAGAGTCAACATTTGTTTTATTTTTGTAATTTTGGATATTTTTTATAAAATTCTACTGAGCAAACATTTTTGGTGTCACAAGATATACAACCAGCAACAAAATAATTTAAATATAGTTTGTCATTTTATCTACTATCCAAAAACACATTTGGATCATAATTTTGAATTTTTTGGTGTTTTTGAAATAAATCATTTACTCTTGTTGGGAATTTATGAGAAAATCCAAAATTACAAAAGTAAAAAATAAATTAAAATGAAAATATCCACCTTTGAGTGTGAATATCTCGAAAACCAATCACTTTATGAGTTCCCAACAAGGGTACATGATTTATTTAAAAAGTATAAAAAAATTAAATACCTATACTAAATAAGTTTTTGGACATTGGCGTAAAATATAGCGGGGATGAAGGTGTCTTTTATCCATGCCGTACGCCACTGGCAAAGTTTATTTAACTTATGTTTTTGCTAATACCTAGGTGTATTATATCTTATGACTCCAAAAATGTTTGCAGAATTTAGTAAAATTCGAGGCAAAATTATATTGAGAAATAAAAAAAAACACAATAATCATTGAATTTTCAACTTCAACACCCCGTATTTCGGAAACGAGTAATATTTTATTTAATTATGCCTGGTTTAATCGTCTTATTTTTAATCAGATAATATTCAGTTGTTCTGTGTCCCATTCTTTTCTTTTGATATAATGAAGTATTAGCCAAAGAAGCAGTTTCTTTTAGGAGGGAAACGGTCGTTCGACATTTCTATGGCCCGAACTTTGAATTTTTTTCCTTAGTTTTTTATTTTTATACATAGAAATTCCCAAATTAAACATTTTGAATTTTACGGAGGATTAAGTCATAAATGCTATAAAACAATTGAAGTCATTCATCTATGACAATAAGACCTGATTTAATTCCAGCCTTTAATTACAGATTATATTTATGCACCTACCCTATGTGCTATTTTTAATATGGTAAAGTCACCTGTCTTCTTAAAATCCTGTAAACTGTCACGTGTTATGTCTATATTTTAAAAAAGGAAATATTAATAATGTAACTATACCGATTCTTTAAAATATTTGAAATTTTGTTACATGGCTTCATGAACAAAAAATGTGTCAGTGGAAAATTAAATCAAGAGTCAAGTTTATATTATATTACTGATTTTATTAAAGTCTTTGAAGCTCAACCATCATTTCTTAGTCAATAAACTTATCTTTTATGGATTATTATCTTCAAATTTTATTTTTCTTTTTCAGACATCCAGAAATCTTTATAGGTGTGTATCAATTATCTTGCTTTTAAATCCGTCTACTATGAATTGTAGAAGAAAAGTAATCCCAATAATATTTGACTACGGTTTAGATCAGGGATTGTAAAACTATTTTAGGCAAGAGACCCCTTTTCCAAAATGAACTGATACCTCAGACCCTCATAGTCAAATTACTTTAAAAATCCTATCTTAAGTTTTTTCCTATTGATACAAAATACTTACCAATTTAGAAATTTTGCGGTTGGTTAAGTAAGTAAACTTCTCATCAGAATTTAACAAAATAAATAGACATTGCTTCGAATCTTGTTGACAGCATTTATAACATTGTAAAAACTGGTGCAATCTAGGACTCAGATTTTTTGCAACTAAATGCTGTCTGTGAATCACACATTGAATGACCAGTACCTCAGACAGTTGTCGCTTTAAGTGACAGAAACTGTTCTTCCATGGAATAGCTTTGTTGGTAAAAAACGTTCCACAGCCTAAATAATCGATTCATTTCTGGCACCAGTCTCTAAATATGTAGTTTCTTGGCAGAAATTTTAATCTTTAATATATCGAACATATCCTAACAACAGAGCTTCATTGTTGGGTAATGTAGACTCGTCCAACTGGAGAGATAATCTGTTGATCTGTAAGAAATTGCATATAATAGCATGTGCGGACTTGGGCTATACATTGTTGAGGACCTCCGCAAAGGCTAGTAAAATAAGCTGCTCTCCAATTGTGTGGGCTTTCCCAGATTTCGCTATTAGTAAAGATATAACGCTCGTAAACTATTAACGTCTTGCATAGATGATGACGCAAACATGGATCTCATGGATAGCCTTTTCTCTAGTTTTTCTTTAAGTGCTTGAAATAATGACAAGGGCTTACTTTTTGTGTCAGCATGTACTCTTGATAAGTGGTCCTCCATTTTTGAAGGCTTCATAGCATCGTTACTGAATAATTACTGAATACTTTTTCACATATGAGACATATCGGCAAGTGTTGATATGATAGAGATGGAATACATCCAAACTGCAAGTAGGTAGTCCAAACTGTATTGTCTGCATTTTTTTTCGTGTGTGCCATCATAAAACTCGCAGTAAACCTATAAAAAAAAAATATGTTTAAGAAACTACTTAAAAAAAAAACAATAAATTTGCACACGAGCTTATTTTAATCACACCTAGACACTGAATGTTTTTTAGGTATGCTCACGAACTTACTCATTGATAAACTTGGATATAGTCACTGTAGTATAGAACATTTGGAGACCATTCAGTTGGGCCAAAATACCTGCTATAATCCGTTGATGAAAAAGTCCCAAAATAATCCTATAGGTCAGTTGGTCCAATATCAACTAAATAATAATTATATTTATTCCAATGAAGTATGTTAAAATTTATTTGACAAATATTTAATAAAATTAAAAATAGACTTAAATTTTTAATAGAAATTAAAAAAGGAGGAAGTTCTCAATTCGTCGGAATATTTTTATTATGTATTGTCAGCGACAATTGTTTATCACATTGTCCGATTTCTAGGATTCTTTTTCTTTTAAAAAGGACGTGCCACATGGGTGGTCCCATATACATTTGGTCAGGATCTAATGATGAGATCCATGAGAAAAACACCAAACACGATTTTGGAGTCGGTTTTTTAAAATTACTTTTATAACTTGTATAATATTATATCATCAATAAAATCTTTTTTTTTTCGAGTACCCTTTGAGTTTGTTTATTTTAGATGACTGTATTGAATACTGAACTAGAAATAAATATTCTTAATTTGTTAAAACAGCTACTAGTACTTTAAAAGGACATTAAGGGTTAGGGGTAGTTAATCTCTTGATTTCATATTTTAGACCCAACTGAACGGTAGGATTAGGAACTACTTGATTTTTTGGATTAATTACGGAAAATTTGTATTAGGTACCAATCAGCGTAAAAAACGAAAACAAAGAAAACTAAACATTTATAATTTTAGGTAACAACTTTTCTAAAGTAATTTCAAAAATACTTGGAAAAATATTATAACGTTTTTTGGTGTTTTTTCATAAACTGCAGATACGCTATTAACGCGATAAGTTAACTAAGCACTTTGTAAATTCTTTTTCAATCATCACATTACCTATTTAATTATGTACCTAATCACCATGGAGGAAGGATCTAATCACTTTGTAATCTCTTGAAATAAATTAGTAAATGAATGTATTATTATTCAAGCTATAAAAATATATTATAATTAAATTTGGAGTGAGGGTAGCCATATGTGAGTAGTAGGGATTAAGTATAAGGGGTTAAAGAAAAGGTCCTTTATTTCTCACAAGTCAATAAATTTTGACTTGTGAGAAATAAAGGACCTTTTCTTTAACCCCTTATACTTATAATTAAATATTTAAAAAAAAAATTCGTTTTATAATATTGATGATTTATACATTTTCATAAGCTAGATACATAATAAAAGCACAGATAAAAGTGCAATGTTTATCCAAGATTTGATTAAAAAAAAATTATAATTTTATCAAAAAGAATCCATTCAGAGTAGGCCCTGTTTTGTAATCCTCCCAAGGAAGGACTCCAAACATATCTTTGCTTTGACCAACACCGCAGCCATACCAAGCCGCCGATCATATCCCATCTTGACTTGGCGGCGGCTGCGGCTAACCAGTGACATACCTGGCGGTACTTTCTACCAGAGATCCAGGGACCTTTCCCAGGGTACGAGTGAACTACGAGAGCTCTGTATGTGACCCCGCCCGTCTGACTTGAAAGGATTCGGTAAAGACGCAGCGTTAGACGAGGTATTTGTATGTAACTCAGTTAAGCTTTCGTCTGCGGCATGTATTGGGTGTAAAATCCAAAGTAGTCGACGCGGTGCACAGTGGACTGAACCGGGCTGAAAATGGCCAAACTTTTTTTAGGTTCATTGAAATTTCTTGGTAAATGAAAACGAATGAGCTTAAAAATGTAAAGTAAACGGCGCAATAGAAATTAAAATGAAATTTGGTACAATTTAACATGTTGGTGTAGAGTATAGAGCAGCTATACTCAACCTTTTTTTCTTTCGGGCCACATAAATCTGTTTGTTATGCTACACGGGTCACAATATTTTTAGGTAATAACTAGAGTTACCACCTTTTTGAAATGCAAATAAAGGACACTGGGTGACGATAGGGATCCGCTTTAAATATTTTCTAAAAAAGAAAAAAAGGTCCTAATATTGTTTTGGTTTTCATACTTTCTAAAGAAAAGGGTCAAGGAGCCTATTTCATAAAACTACTTTACAATTTTTCACTTTGCAAATTTACGTGTGCAAAATACTTGTGTGTCATAAAATAATATTGGTATCTTTGCAGATTATTAATTATTCATTTCCACTTTACAAATTGCTTTTCAAATTTTACTTTTTAACTCGTCAAATGTCTCTTTTATGGAACATAAATTTTCTAAAATATACCTACAAAATGCAAAGTGAAAAGTTGCAAAGTAGTTTTATGAAATAGGCCCGTTTTAGTTGTTTCAGTTGTTTTAATAAGCTTTGGAAAGTCGCAAGGACAGGACTAGGTCAACCATTTCAATTACTAATAATCGTATTTGGGGCTGCACAAAAAACTTGGAGGGCCGCAGATTGAGTATGGCTGGTATAGAGTGTCTGGCTAAAGTCTGCAACATGTTTAATATAGATAACTGTTCAATTTTGTAATAAAAAGTTTCCTAATCGTCAAAATCAGTTGTCAACAATAATTATCAGTGGCGCATCCAAAATTGAAGTCTGGGGGGTAGTGGTAATAAAAGTTTAAGTCTGAGGGTAGTGGTTAAGACTTTATTTTTGATAATAAATGATGATAATTATCAATTACATACGGGCTATATTAGACAATATAAACTTGAAATTAGGGTAGCTTCATATTTCATATCGTAAATTAAAAGATCTTCATTCAACTATTATTTCAAAGAAATTGAAACATTTTGAAACTAGAAAAAATATATATACCTATATAGGTACGGGCAGTCCCATTTAAAATTTGATACATTCTGAAAATTACGTAAACTAACTTCATAGTATCGTTATTTTTCTAACTCTTAACACTATATCCGTCTAATAGACCTTTTCATCATGTGATGAGCGCAAGCGCAGCCACCATGTTGAAATAGCGGCAATTCAAAAGTTTCGTACTGTTTTGATCGACAATGGCTGGAAAAGCAATATTATCTCTACAGAAAAATTAATCATTAGAAAAAATCGTTGATGGTGATTAACTTTTTTAATATTCTATGGAAGCGCATAGTTGCCCAGACAGCACACCAAATCCTTTGGATATCTACTGTACATCCCAATATCCACTGAATGTCCAGTCCATGGTGGATATCTATTTTATATCCATGATATGTAATTTATAGACATGCAAATGTCCATAAATAATAGTAATTATATAGCAAATTATTAAAAAATTACGCCATTGTGCTCGCCATTGTGGCTAATAGTACCGTTCAGATATTTAAAATTAATTTTTTTAAGGTGTATTCAATATCCCATGGACATTCACTAAATATATCAAAGTCTAGGCGCGAACGCAAACCATCGTGGATATCCACTAGATGTTATTTGATTTTGCTTACTAAGTATAGATGGCGATACCACTTTCGCATCTACTCATGCTCGACCCGCCGTAATTGAGTTCGATCGAAATTTGTGTCCTAATCAGACTCCATTAGAGACTGGAGTCGAGAATTTCCATTTATTGCTGAAGAGTCCTAATAAGGATGACTTTCTCCTTAGTGGGCAAAATCAAAGGCAGAGTGTTGAAAATATTTTGAGTAAGGTAGGTGTCCTTTTAGTCGGCAATGCCCGGTAAGGATCCCTGTTACAATACGTAGCCTGTTCTTGCTCAGGCAGATGCAGGCTTCCGATCTTTTCTGGTTATATTCACCCAGAAGTATCTTGGCCTATCTCAGCTCCTAGATATTGTTCCAATTATCGGTTCTTTTACTGCCCAATTATTTTTTAATCTCTACGTCTCTACTAATATTATGTTACTGCTGATACCGCAGAACGGCTCAGGTCCTACAAAGGGTGTTTGAGCCCCTTTCCTTGCAAGACTATCTGCAATCTCGTTACCCTGTACCCCGTTAAAATCTAAAGCATTATATATCTGTTTACATGGTAAAATAATCTTTCCAGATACTACTCGAGATGCGATTTTTTTGACATTTTGTTGTTTGTGATATTACCATTGATGATTATTATTTGTATACATTTTGAATATAAGTTTCAATTGTTGGATCGACAAATATTAAAAATTATTTAATTAAATAGATAATTGAATAAAATTGAATTTTTCGGCTGGCACAAAACATTTGATCGAATACATTTAATCGAATAACAATTGATCGAAAAGAAAATTGATCAAAAATAGATTTGATAGAAAAAGCAATTGATTAAGAAACCAAATATACATAAAATTAGAAAAAACTTAAAAAATCAACTAATTTACCTAACCTGTGCGACCTAGAGAGCCATTGCTGGTGTTTCGCAAAAAATTAATAAAAAAATAAAAACCAATTTACCTAACCTGTACAAGATCAATCAATTAAATTTAAATGGCTCCAGGCCGCACAGGTTAGGTAAATTAGTTAAGTTTTTTAATAAAAAAAAAGTTAATTAATTTACCCAACCTGTCCGAGAGCAATCACTAAAATTCAGATGGCTCCAGGCCTCACAGAATAAATTAGTAAAGTTCTTATTATTTTTTTCATTTTTGTATATTTTTTTTATGAAGCAACCCTCGACGGCCCCAGGCCGCACAGGTTAGGTAAATTATTTAAGGTTTTTTAAATTTTTCTTATTTTTGTGTAACCGCCCACTCCTCTTTTGTGAAATTCAAAGTAATTCATACTTACTGTACTTGGCCTTTTTCCTCTAGTAGTAGTGATCGTCTAGTTAATTAATTGATAATTTTTATACCCACGTTGTGATAATGTTAATTTAGATAAACCAGTATTCGATGCAAAGTTTGGTACAAATTTGTGAATGAAATAAAACTCAAATTATATTTAACCTATTTATTTTATCTTCAAATAAAATAGTGATGCTATTACTTAAATTGGAGAATGAAAAATTATATTTCTCACCGAGACTTCACATGTGTCCCACCCAAATAAACGGTCCACATGCCACTTGCCATTAAATATATACTGTTGAAGAATTCTTGAGGATATACAGCAGACGTCCTCAAAATTGCACTATCTTTAATAATTCTTTGTTTCGTCGGTTCTTTTTTATATAGGTGCGCTTACTGAGATACAGTCGTTGCAATAACAGACGGATATACTTTTTTTCAGCCTTATCTTGGGGGGGGGTTATGTAGTGTAGTCCTACTAGAATAGAGCCGGATCAATACCAGCGAATTACCCCTTATGTTCAGATCTACCTACGGTTCGAAGTCTGAGAGATAATTATTTAAGATAGTCCAACCCTGCAGCAAGGGCGGCTCCAGGGGGGTGCTATGGGAGAAGAAAATTCTTACGATTTATGAGCCTATTCAAAAAAATATGCTGAAAAGGGAATATCTAAAGGCAATGGCCCCTCCGAAAATTTGTCTTGGAACCGCCCTTGCCCTGCAGTGACATCAAGCATATTTGTGTAAGATGTGAGTCTAGCCGTCCGAAGTGTAATTTACCCCAATCAAATGATATTTAGTAGTTATTAGCGAAGGTCACTTCGGTCGACCAAATTCTTAAATAGTTTTAGGCTGGTATAATAAAATGGCAAATGCATACTGGAACGTGTCTATCTAGCGGCTCAAATGTGACGTTAATGAACATAACATTTCTATAATAATGAATAATATAATATTAAACATCTTTTAAATTATTAACTCACCATCTATTTCAGACGTATTTATATTGTTGTTGATACGTGGAAGTGTTGTGATTTGGAAATATTGAAGTGGCATCGAGACGTAGAGCACCGGGACGTTGATAGCGTCGTATAAGAGCGTCGTGACATAGAAAGGTAGGAAAGTAGGGACGTAGAGCGTCGGATGGGATATAGAGCAACGAGACGTAGAGCGTCGGATAAAAGAAATGATATCTGGACGTTGACCGTCGGGATGAATATAAGGTAAAAAATATTTAGGTGGTGCTGGACGTGACAGCGTTCAGGGGATAGGGGGTATTGTAGGATAGACGTCGGTTAGGAAGAGCGTCGATTTAGGAAAGGTACTGAGTAGTGAACTTGAATTATACTAGATAGTAATGAATGACTGTTGCTTGAAATCAACTGAACTGAGTTTTATTTCTTAATAAATCTCGAGTCCCTCGGGTTCGGGTTTTCTTACCCGATTTAATGACTTTTTGTCACGTCAACCTGTCGTAATTCTGGTGGGAACAAATTTGGGTGGATAGAAACGGGGTGTTAGATTTATTAATTTGTTTATCGAAAACAATGTTACTATTCAAAACTGACTTAAGATAAGTGCGTTAAGTGTTTCAATGATTATTACTTCGTGACAAATTTTATGTTGTATGTTGGTTTCGGGTTGGGTTCCCAAGAAAATTGGATCTCTTACGGACAGGGTTATAGATATTATTTATTAGGTGTCGTAAATAAGATTTAATTATCTGGGAGATTTTTCGTTAACTGAAGGATTTTGAATTTAATAAGAATGCAATATTTTCTTTAATAAAAATGGAATTAATACATTATGAAGGTACCTGGATGCGGTAGGTTACATTTGTATAATTTTTTTTGCGAACCAGCCCTCAACGGCTCCAGGCGGCACAGGTTAGGTAAATTTGTTGAGTTGTTTATAAGAAAAAGCTTAACTAATTTACCTAATTTGTGCGAGAGCAATCAGTAAAATTTAAATGGCTCCTGACCGCGAAGGTTAGCTACATTAGTTAAGGTTTTTTTTAATTTGTCTCTTTTTTGTATAATTTTTTTGCGAGGCACACTGCAAACAGGTTAGGTAAATTTCAATGACGATAAATAATCGATTAGCTCTGAAAATATTAATTTGTAAATTAACAGTATTCTAAGGAAAAAAATTGGTAATTCAGGCAGCTATCGTTTGAGATTATCGAAAAATTTGTCACCTGATTTGACGATAGCTGTTGCGTTTAGTTTCCCCGGTAATAGGGATTAGACGGACGTTTGCAAGATGTTTAATTTTTTTAATATTTTACTATTTTTAATATTGATTTTCGATATATTGTCCTATCGATCTAATGCATTTTAGATCTATTGTCTTTTCGAAAAAATGTATTCGATAAAATATATCTTCGATCAAATGTTATTCGTTAAAATGTATATTCGATGAAATTTTATTCGATAAAATGTATTTTCTATCAAATTTCCACCCGAATTTTTCAGATGCTATATTAATCATAAATTCTATGATTTCTGGTTTAAAAATACGCCACAATGATCTATAATAAATTAACTTTCCGTAACAATTCAAATAACATTTAATTTAAACAACAATAGCTATTTATGAAACCAGTTACAAAATGCTGTATTTTATGTAAAGAGTGAATATTTGCGGGACAAGCAAAGCGAGTTCCCGCAACTTGAACGAGTTCAAATTAGATACCTAATTAAATTAACTAAATAAATATAATTTATTAATGCCGCATTCAGAACCGAACATGATTACGGCTCATTGCTCTATTCTCGCAATAATTAGCCTATCTCAAGAGTGCCAACGACCGGCAGGGATCCATTTTCCCTTCAACCCCTTCTCGTATAATGATTAGACATTTTTCGAGTTGGAACAAAGAACAGGAAAAGCAGAAAAAAAATTGTTAAACGTCCCCTCAGCGGTTATTGAATTTCTACAAAAAGAATAAAAACGAACTTCTTACTGCCGTCGTACACAGTGTGTACACGAACATATGTCGCTTTTTGTGCGTAATTCAAGAGGAAGCAGATATATCCTCTGGTCGGGCCAACGAAAGCGAAGGGGCCATGTGAAACGCAGGACGGAGCATTTTTATGTCTACACTTTACCAGCGATGCGAATGTGGATGGAGTACAGACTGTACATAGTGCGTCTACTTTATTTTGTACGAGAGCATTTGTTGCGGCGGACAATTGGTATACAACGATGCCAAATTACGAAAGATTTTTCATTAAAGTAATAATACAACCCACACTGTTTAATATCTATGTAAATGGACTACTATATGTTGGGAAATACTTATTTTATTTTTTTTTTACTTATTTAGTACACCACTAATTAGTTAAAAATCAATTATAGAGTGAGATGAACAAAGAAAAAAATTCATTTTAATTATGAGATAATCTCAAAGAAAAAATTATATAAGAGCATAAAACATTTTAAAAGCATCACACAACAACTTACATTATTTATACAATCAGGGCCGACTAGAGGGGGGGGGGGGGCAGCCGGGACTAATTCCCGGGGCCCGGACACAATTGGGGGCCCGGCAACTGGATTTTTTTTGTCTTGTATGAGAACGACACAAGACGAGATGGGTAAGTGTTTGGTTGGGGAGCTTTTCAAGTAGAGGAGGAAAAGTTTCTTTTTGGGGCCCGATCTAGAGGAATGTCCTGGGGCCCGGCCTGGCTCTCGGCGGCCCTGTATACAATAGATCTATATACATATTATACAAGATATATTATTTATAAAAGATGTATGTATTAACTTTACAAGCAGAATATATTTCCGGATTGACTGAAAAAGAGGTAGAAAAATTTTTATTTTCACCTTTTCATTAAAATGTTATTCTTCATAAAAGTTTTTGCTTATTTTAAAACTAATAATAATCCAAATAGAAGTTGAATATATCTTTGCTTTAGTAAAATCGTTACAAAAATGTAAAAAGAATATAAAAACGTCATTATTTCATTAAAGCAAAGAGATATTCAACTTATGTTTGAATTATTATTATTTTTGAACCGAGCCATACCTTTTATAAGCAATAATATTTTCTCTAAAAGTTCAATCTATACGGGAACACCTTGTATAAAAATAAAAGAATATAAATTCCAACGTATATAAATACCTGCTATATTTATATAGTAATAGCTCTAATTTATTTTTTAAAACTAAAAATATCCAGTCTTGATGGCGATGATAATTACATTTGAAAAATTGGAGCACTGTTTAAAATGTTTGCTATAGTCTAGAGAAGAAAGGAGCACAGTAATTTAATTTACAGAATGTAGTACAGGTTTTATTTATACCTCATCCTTCAATGCTTATTTGTAGTTAAAATGAAAATTTTAATACATCTATAAATTTGATAAACGAAATGGCGTCACTTGTCTCAGAATGGAGATAAAGTTAATAAACCTAACCTAAAAAAGCATTGTAAATTGTAATACTCGCCTCAATTTCTAAAGACATATTCTGCCTATTCTGCTTCCCATAAAACAACAACACAACGCATAAATAACAAAAAAGAGGAAATGACAATAACCGACAACTCAAATCTATAATTATTACTGTTGCCCTTCCTATGGGGCCTCAATATTGCATTCGTGCAAACCAAAAATGTTCCTAAAATTCCTAATTCCTAAAATTGTTAACATTCCATACATTCTCCAACGACCTGTCAAACAACAGCTGTTGATTGTAAAGGTGAGATTTCTAAGGCGGGTTGCGACCTTCATACTTGCAACCATAGCCATTTTGGAGGCTATTTTTATTCAAAATTAGTCGCCAAGCCTGTCAATTTATGAAAAATGTATAAGCAGTTTCCTAAAAATGACTTTTTTATGGTGGTGCTAACTTAAGCTTACTACTATTTCGCTCCTAGCCACAAAAAAAACAGCATCAAATTTACTGGCTCTCTGTCACAACCCCATAGAATAATTAACCGGCCATTTTATTTGGCAAAAATCAGAATAATGCTTGACTGTGCCTGTCAAGTATCAAGATGTCAACTGTGATGTGTGAATGATTCTTAAATGTCAAATTATTTAAAAATGTTTGTATACTTTTGATATTTATTGCAAATAATTTGTAGTGTATCTCAATTCAGGCTTTCCATAAATAAAGGTACAGCAAGACAGATAATATAATGTTCTTATACAAAGCACTTTTTTATTATATAAAAGAGAGATATGATATAATGCTGGTTTTTTGTAGATAATTTTAATTATACGATTTTGGATTACATTAAGGGATTGAAGTGCAATATCATATAGACCACATTATACCATATAAATAAATATCAGTCATGTACTGAACATAATTCTGAACTGAAAGCCAATTTATTTATTTATTTTAACATAGTTGCAATACTCATTCTTCTGTCCTTTATTAATATTATATAAATAGGCGAAGTAAGGAACCCATATATTTTACAAGAGGTAAAGGGGCCAATTATATTGGATAAATTGCTCGAACAAGTTTGTAAACCCTAATCAAAAGGCGATATAGAATGGTTTTACAAACCGAGGCTTGTGAAAATCATCACATGGTTTAACCTAAGTTATGCCAATACTTCACAAACCAAAAAATTCAACGTCCTAATACTACTATCGACTTTCGGTCTGTCGTTCCAAGTTAAATCATTTCTCGTTTTTTTTACGCTGCGAGTTTACCCTTGTGGGCCTCAGTTTCGATAAGGTGAGAACCACCATTTTAGCGACTCTCGAATTTAGAATATAGGGTTGTTTCTGGCTGGACATCACAGACAAATTAATTTATCTATGCTGGACATAGGATGAAATAAAATAACTACATATCCCATCTTGATCTTCTTACAAATTAGAAATTCTTCATTAAGTGTTGGCCTTTTACAACATAACCCGTTTAGTAACTTTTGTGTAACATGTATACCATGTTTCAGAAACATTTTCAATTAAATATTTAACTAAAATATTTCAGAAATATTGCAGAAACTTGTGCTTGAAACGTTTGAAATATTTCTGAAACACTTCTGAAATAATGTGTGCTGTATGGGAGAGGTGTCATTTATAAATTCTGGTCTACTTTTACACAGTTCCATTAATATGATAATCGAACGTAAAATATTTTTTCTTGGTATATGACATAACACTACATTTATATATCAGAATTTACATGGAAATAATTTTCAGTACAACATAGTGATAATAATTCAACTAAACACCTTTGCAAAACTGCAATCCGCTCTCTATTTCGTATTCCAGCTAACATTTTTAAATCATCAGCGTATTTTGTTCGTAGTTTTCCCAACAATATCGTCAATAAAAACTATGAAGAACAGAGGCCCAAGAACCGAACCTAACGGTACACTTGATATTTTATTAAAATAATTTGACCTAAATCCTTTTCGTTGCACTTTTTTCTATTTTCTAAGTGAAAGAAGAAAATCAGATAGTCCCTTATACATTAATTTTTGAGCATAAATCAATTTTTTTTTTCAAATATATTTTCTTTAGAATATTTTTGTACCTGTGTAATTTTTAGTTACTCTTTAAGATTTATTTACAAAAAATATGTATTACAGCCGTAGAAAAGGTACGTTTCTGACCCAGGCCATAAAAGTCAAGACCGAAAAAGTCAATTGGTTCTGTTTTCTAAATGTTCTTTTTTACTTTCAGCTTCCTTTTCAACTATTTTTAATTATATTTATTTTTAATTATAATTCTTCTTAATTTGGCAACAATGCCCTGGTCTTTCACCGTCTGGCTTAAGAACCATGAAACTCTTTTTATGCGTTGTTACCTCCATAACTATTTTCAGACTTTCTAAATTCGTTCATCATACTGTCATACTTATTAAATATTTGCATGCTAAGTTTTCCCTGATAAATTATGAGTGTGATGTGATAATTTATGAGCGTTATAAAAAAAATTATTTTTAAATAATTTTTTTTCATAAGCATAATCCCACAGGGTGTTTCAGAATGTAATATACATACGTTAACTGTAGGTGTGAGACACTTGGATGATTAGAAATCATCCGTTATTAATATATCACATCTCATTACCTAGATACAGGGTGTTTTATGAATTTCGCCAACAACTACTCGGTATAAAAAAATTAAATTTGGCAGGTAGACTCATTTCAATATAACAAAAATAATGCCATAAAAATAATAATTAGAATCCAGATCTGACTTAACAAAATTTAACCATTTCTTTCCGCTTCAAGAATAACACCCTGTGTAACCAAATTTAGCATATCTGATTAAATATCTCAAAAGAGCGGAAAAAATAAATTTAGGTAGGAGTCTTTTAAAATTTGCGCCAATTTTTTGATAAAAAATACATTTTTAAAAATTTGTTACCTTCAGAATTTAAAAATGATTTTTTTGATGATAAAACACGGAAAACATTAGTACTTTTCAAATATTTTAATTTTACACTATTCCAGTCTTTGATTATTTAAGGTTTGAAATAAATTACAGGACCGTAGTTAGCTAAACAAATAATTTTTAAATTTATTTTTAAATACCCTGTATAATGAGAAATAGGAAAATTAAGGATTCAAAATGTTATATCTATTTAAAAAAATCTATTTAATTTTAAATGTAACTTAGTAATTACTACTTCTTTTTATATTTAAATTGACACATTTTAACAACTTATAACTAGAAAACGGAAAAAGATATCGAGATGCAGTTTTCACTAGACCTTTTACATTTACTTCTAGTTTTTCTTGACATTATTGTCACATGTAATTTTTTTCTGGAAAGTGCCGAAAAAAAAACGAACTTTTTTGAATCAAAATTGTGAGCTTATTTTAAATAGAACACCCTATAATTTTTAACATCCTCGGAAAGACCATTTCTTTCCCTTTCCAAAAATGTATTCATTGTAAACATTTATTCAATTCTTTTGGGAAAAATTTACTTTTTTATGAAACCATGTCGATAACTTCTAAACGGAAAGAATCACAATTTAAAAGCCTTTAACTCGATAATGTGACAATTTATTGATAAGATGTTTTGACTAAAATTCTGGGAAATGTTTAATTTTTTTATAAAATGGTTGTAAAGTCTCAAATGTCTAAAATTTTTTCGTAAAAGATTACTTTTACCAATTCAGATTAAGGGCTTATGATGCATAAAATTCTTCGTATTTGTAACGTTTATTTGCAAGCCTTTATCCAATAATCATCATTTAAAAGAATGTCTTAAGCGTTTTCAATATGTACCTATATATCTGTTTTTTTTTTGTCTATTTAATATTCCTCTTTTTGTAAATTAACTTACTCAGCTTTGGATAGAATATGAATGAGTCAATAAATGATACTACTAATTTATCAAAGGTGCTATGTAAAACAAATCGAGTTGACAGAAGTCTATATTTGTATTAATTAGTGCAAGAGAAGGCAGGTATTAAATAATGTTTACCAAAAGTGAAAAAGCCCGGTGCGTTTTACTTTATATTGAAAGTAGATCAATTACACATACACAAAGAAGATTTAGAAATATGTTTGAAAATATTCGCCAACCAGAAATTCTATTTTAAACTGGGTAAGTCAGTTTAAAGAAACGGGAACATTAGATAGAAAAAAAAAAGACAAATTGAAAACGCTCAAGATATTATTTTAAATGATTTTATACAGATAAGGGAAATTTTAGCAAGAAACAATAATAAAATATCTATTAGAAAAATTGCCCAATCCATACATATGTCAAAGAGTAAGGTGCATAAAATTTTAAAAGTAATCAAGTTTAAAGCATATAAGTTTCAGACTTTTCATAAAATTGAAAATCATGCATTTGAAAAGAGAGTTTTTATGTGTGAGACGTTATTAGATTTATTTAAACATCAACCAAATGTAAATCTAATAATGTCAGATGAAGCAACGTTTCATTTTAAGTGGACGCGTAAACAAACACAATTGTAGGATTTGGGGTGACGAAAATTCTAGAGCTTTCAAAGAGTTTGAAAGAGATGTTCCCAAGGTAAATGTATGGTGTGGTGTGTCCAAAACCAAAATTTATGGACCATTTTTCATTCAAGAGGAAACAGTATATGGAAACAATTACACGGATATGCTAGAACTATTCTTTTATCCTCAACTAGAACAAGAAGAAATACTAAATACTGTATATTTCCAAGATGGTGCTCCACCGCATTACTCTCTTGTAGCCAGGAATTCTTTGAACTCAACCTTTGGAGATAAATGGATAGGTCGGGCTGGTCCCATTGAATGGGCTCCATATTCTCCGGATTTAACTATACCAGATTTTTTATATGGGGGTAATATAATAATGGGAATAATATAATTCATGTACTTAATACAATTACCCCAGAAATGCTGCAAAATGCATTTACAAATTTTTTAATGCGTCTGCATACATGTATTGAACAAAATGGAGGCCATATTCAACAATTAATTTATTAATGTTTCAGTACATATTTTTTGTATTCAATAAAAATTCAGATAGGTACCAACATGGTGGGACACCACTTACGCCACAAAAATCCGTGTGGTATGAGGTGCTCCCCTCTGTCTTTATAAGTAAAATATCATTACTTGATATTATTCTGAAATTTATACCTAAGGGACAAGGCAATGAAAAACAGTATCTTATCAATGATCGTTCGATGTAAAACGTCAATTTATATTTCGATATGTGCCACCAAAATGTAATAGACACCGTTAACATTGATTTAATTACCTAAAATTAAAACCTATTAAAGCAATAAAAAAATTATAAAAAATTGACTTTTTTTAAAAGGCGAAGAAATAAACTATCTAATGGCTATGAGAGATACGAAATGTTTCATTCGCCATAAGACCTTAATCTGAATTTAATTTTTTTTTACGAAAACTTTACAAGTTTAAGATTTGGCAACTATGTCAGAAAAAAATTTAAACATTTCCAAGAATTTTGGTGAAAACCTTTTATCAATACATTGCCTTACTCCCAAATTATAAGTTAATTAATTGTGATACTTTACGTTTGGAAGTTATTGACATGGTTGCATAAAAAAGTGAATGTTTCCCTAAAAAATAAAGTAAAAGCTTACAATGTATACATTTTTGGAAAGGGAAAGAAATGGTCTTTCCGAAGATGTTAAAAATTATAGGGTGTTCTATTTAAAATAAGCTCACAATTTTGGTTCAAAAAAGTTCGTTTTTTTTCGGCACTTTCCAGAAAAAAATTACATGTGGCAACAATGTCAAGAAAAACTTGAAGTAAATGTAGAAGGTCTAGTGAAAACTGCATCTCGATATCTTTTTTAATTCTCGAGTTATAAGTTGTTAAAATGTGTCAATTTATATATATAATTTTATTTCGTAAATATGGGGAATAACTCGAGAAAATCTAACTAGGTACCTACCTATTAAAACAACTTTGATGAACCTCTAATATTTGATCAAAATGATAACTATTTTATCAAATACTCCATTCAATAAATTCTTTTCATGTAGGTAGGTATTATCTGTTTTATAAATAACTTTATCTAGAGGGCAAGAAAAAAAATTTAATGTTTTTGACAGCTAATAAATAAGTTTAATGCGACTATTCAGTAAGGTTTCTTTGTTGCAAGCATTATTGTTAAAAATACCTAGTTGAGCTATGAGAAGCAAAAAGTATAAAAAAAATGAAATTGAAGAAATTGTAAAAGGAAGTACCTAAATACGAACATATAAAAAATTATTAAAAATAAAGTGTAGGTATAGATTTTTTATTTAAATCTTTCCTTTATTTAGGTACCATTATTTTAATGCATATAGGTAGGTATTAATATTTTAGAATATTCCTTATCGAAACCATATAAAAATAACCAACCTACAAATCTAGTGTGTAATACTAGTAATATTTATTCATGTATTCGTGAACGCAATATTTTCATAATGACGATAATTTAAATAGGCAATGACCAACGCGAAACAAGTTGTTTAACTCGTGTAATTCTACTCTTCTTCGACATGATGGTAGGCTGAAAGAAGACACTATGGATGACAGCAGCATCCCTAATATTCAGCCGTTAGACTGCGATGTAGAAAAATCGTCTTTATGCAGCGGCGTATCGTTAGTAAACTTACATACAATTACCAATAAATTATAATTTAATCTGGATGGTTTTTAACCTATTCTCACGCAAAAACTATTTTTACTCAGTAAAAGTTTTGACTGCTTTTACAATATTCTCACATAATTATTATACAGGGTGTTTCACCATTGGGAAACGTAAATATGTTAACGGTAGATAGGTCACCGTTTTTAAATATACCATACCTATTTAATATGTTTTGCAGTTTTTGCTTTTTTAGGACTATAACAATAAACCTCAGTATATTTTTTTGATATTTATTCCGCACTATGTTTTACAACCATTGTCCAAATAAATTACGTCTTAATTAAGACGTAATTACAAGTAAAAAACAGGTCTATATTAACAAAAAAATTATTCATTTTTTGTGATAAAAATATCAGAATTTTTAACGTCCGTTTTCATATTTGAAAAGAGCACAAATACACGAATAAAAAGTGTACTATTTATTATTGGAATTTTACTCTTGAAATTTTGAATTTTAATTGAAGTTTATTAGGTTAAAAATTGAATGTTAGGCTATGGTTATAGTGGATGCGTGTTCTGACGAACGGACGTTTGGACGAAAATGTCGGAATTGTTGTTCAGATCAACAGTGGTTATTTTGCATGCACATTCTGAAGAACTGATTGTTTCACCAGTTTCTTGTTTTGTTGAAATATATCCATGATGAATGACATAACCGATTATCTGTTTTTAGAAAGTCCTTTAATAAAAATTTGACATTTGACGTATGTTGTGCAGGCCTGACCTACACAAAGAGATCCATGTTTTTTTATTATTCATGAAGGATATGACGGTGGATTTTTATCTTGCGCCACACGTGTTTTCTTGGCAAAAAAAAGATGACGATTATCATGACGAAAAGAACGCCGACTATTTTGATCAATGGTTTAAGGAGTCGCTGATTCCTAACTTACCTAAAAATGAACGAAAGAACGTTGTTGTTGTTGTTGTTGTTGTTGTTGTTGTTGTTATGGATAACGCTTCGTATCATTTCCGCAAATTCACGACTCCTGTTTAAAATATGAGCTGCTTGAAGTTGCCAACGCATATAAGATTGAGGGAATAGTTGCAAATTACAGGGTAAATAACTGCTTTACGCTTACCACCGTATCACTGCGAGCTTAACCCGATCGAGATGGTGTGGAATCAGGTAAAGCGCTATATTGCTAAGAACAACTTTAATTTAAAGATACGGGATGTTCGTTCATTGATAGATGAAGCATTTGAACATGTCACAATAAAGTTGGCGTAATTGCGTTGCAAATGTCAGAGAAAAAAACGGAAAAAGAAATGTGGGTCGCTGATAATCTCCAAGACAATGTTGATGAACTCATTATAAGAGTCAATTTTGGCCGACGATGATTTGTAATTTTGAAATTCATTGTTTCTCATTTATTATTGAACACATATTTTGAGATAAAACTTAAACCCGTGTCGAAATTTGGTTGAGACCGGACCTGTTTTTTGCCGATTACAGCATACCGACGACTAGCAAAGACGCGCTTCATAAGACTGCACACTGCATTCTCAGTTTGTCTCGCACTATAATAGTTCTATTACCGAATAGGATTAACGGTTTATTAATAAAATCTTGTAACAAGCTTTTAGGTTAGGTAAATTAGTTTTGTTCTTCAATTTTTCTGATTTTATATATTTATTTTTGTGAATCAACCCGCGATGGCGCCAGGCCGTACAGGTTAGGTAAATTATTTAAGTTGAAACTGAAAAACTTGTTATTAACCACTACGGGTAATATGGTCGAAATCAAAATAGTGCTAGTTTCGTTCTACATACTTTTTCCGCCATCGATGATATGCAGATGGTGTGATAAGTTATTTAATAATATAATTATCATATGAATGGTGTTGCATGATGTACTGTATGAACTTAAATTTATTTCTGAGCTCATTTCAAGCAAAAAATATCCTATAAACAAATATCCAATTCTCCATGGTTACCGAGCTACAAGCGTTCAACGATCAGAAAATAAATTAACGTAGTTTCAAAATGTTTGGTTGTTTGTCAACAATAATTAAGCATTCCAACGACCTGTCAAAATACTTCCAGTGGGAACTGACAGTTTAGATATGGCAACCCTGTGGGCCTGGGCAGGGTCAATGATACATATTTATATAGTTATATAAATTGCTCAAAGGGGGTCGTTTTGCGAGCGGCTATATTGCCTGGCAAGTGCTCGTTAATTTGAATGTGTTTTAAAATAAATTTTCAGCTTTTGAATAATATAAAAAAAAACACCTACATTTTTACTTCAATACATAAGCTTATGTTTATTTTCAAAAATATGGATTATCAATCTATATAACTATCTATATCATTGACCCTGTCAAATCACGCGGCCCCAAAGAAGTAGAAAGGGTAGAACGATAAGGTACCGTCTGCGCATCCATCACGAGTGTAGAAATTATGCGTGATTCAGCCTTCCACTCTTACACACGTAAATGACAAGGAGAGGTTGCCCTAAAGCACTGTAAACAAATTCCAGGATCGACTTTATTCAGCGATTACGTTTATGTTCAGCTCTGTTTTTTGTTTGTGTTTTGGCTGTTGTAAACTTTTTTGGCGTCAATTCTTTGTTATCTTGCTTATATTTATGATTTTTTATGCTTTTATTCCGATTTAGTATTAAATTATACTTGTTAATTATTTTTCGATGCACTACTTTATAATTGTTGCACAAAATGTTGCTAAACCGTCCCTGAAATTTGTTTACAAAATGTGCAAAACGAAATTGTGCATAGTGTCCAGACTTTTTCATTGACAGTTATCATTCTACCCCTCTCCACTTCATTGCCCGGCCCACTGTGTTGCCATATCATAACCTATCATGTGCCTGTCATTACCTACAATGAACTATATATTAAACTTGAAGTCCAAAAGTCGGTCTTTGGACCGGTAGACCGACGGCCCAATCCGACGGCCCAATCCGACACTGCTCTCAGGCAACGGAGTTATTGTTATTTCTATTTTTTGCGTTATTTTTTTGACACTAAAAACTTCCCCACTGTGCAGAATGCTCCAATCAGGAATACAGATGGTAGCTGGGCTATAAATAATATATAAAAAGTTGATGGATTCGCTGAGCACTTACAAAATACCTTTTAACCAAATAAAGGAGAAGAATTACCGAACTGGGCTCCTCTAAAGAGAGATGACTCAATTATCAGACCAACCTCTCCAAAGGAAATTGCAGAAGATATAAAAACAAACATTAATCCTAAAAAAGCTCCTGACTTTGATTTAATTACAGGAGAAATCTTACAACTTTCAAAGAAAGCCATATTTAAACTTAACCTGTTTAATGCCTCTTTCAAACTAAGGTATGTCCCTAAATAAATTGTGGAAAGTAGCTGAAGTCATTATGATCCCCAAACCAGGGAAACCTCCGAACGAAGTTTAGTCATATAGGCTAATATCTCTATTGCCTATAATATCGAAACTATTTGAAAAAAATGCTAATATAAATTGAAGAAAGGAAACTTATTCCAGATTGATTACCAGTTCGGCTTTAGAGAAAACAATTCAATTATAGATCAGGTTCATAGTATCTCAAATGCGATTGAAAAAGCATTAGAAAACAAAGAAGTCTGTTCAGCCATATTCCTCGATGCAGGCTTTTGATAAAGTATGGCATGATGGCTTAAAACATAAATTGAATGTGCTACTTCCACAGCCATACTCAGAGCTATTGGATTCATACATTTCAGATATATTCTTTAGAGTAAAACAAGATGAAGCATACTCTGAATTGAAAGAAATTAAAGTAGGAGTACCACAGGGAAGCGTCCTGGGACCCACTATCTGTTATACACTTGTGACATACCCCAACTAAAACAAGACACAATAGCTACATTTGCAGATGATACTGCCATCCTAGCGATAGGCAAAGATCATGAAGAGGCTGAAAATATACTACAAACATCAGTTAATCAAATAAATAATTGGACCAAAAGATGGCGTATTAAACTAAACGAAATCAAAGAAAGGCACTTTAGGGTCTAATAACTTAATTACACTAAACTAACGTGTGACACTAAACCGCACAATGCTTTGCTTTGATATTAACACAATCACTTGGCTAACTCAAAAGGTTTCACTCTATTGAGTCTTCTTGTCAGGTTCGTATTGTCAAGAAGCTGGATCGCCTCAACGTTCACATGTTGGTGGAGCCGTTGTTCGTGACTCCTAGCGAATCTGATGATAGTCTAGTCAAGTGTCTATCTGAAGATCTCAATGAAGATCGCTGTTTCTAATGTACCAAGGAGCATCGACAATGTTCCTCAATACTTTGTTCTGGAATCTCTGGATTATTAGAAGGCACAACCCCAGAGCTGAATTCCATAGGTCCAAATTGGTTTGAGAACTTGTTTATATAATAGAATTTTGTTATATGTAGATAGGCTGTACCAAGAAATCAGTACATTTTCTTGAATTTTATAACTAACTATTGTCTTTTCTTTTTAACATGGACCCTTCCAGCGAAGTCTTGCATCTAATGTAATATCTAGATATTTTGCCGAGTTAACATAAGGGATCTGAGCATTATTTATGCATTATTTAATTGGTATTCTTTGACCATTTTTGTTAGTAAAATTAACATCGAGAATCTTCTCGAACAGGGCTGGTATGCCCAATTTTTATATAAATAGCGCGGTTTTGTCTAGTAAGTTAAGTTTAGAAATAAAGAGCGTCGATTAAAGATAAATTGTTAAACATAAATCAGTGTAGTTTTGAGTACAAATAAATTAGTTATGAAATAAGTCGGTGTATTTAGTGTATATAAATTAGAATAATTAATCTGTTTTAAAATAAATAAACGTAACCAAAGAAAATCAGTTTTCGTGGTAAACGTACCAGAAACAAAAACCGATAAAAAACACGTTTTTGCCATTGTATAGTGTAGACGAAGACGAAATGAATATTTTGAAGCTGATAAGAGATTACACATCTTTACGACGAAAAAAAAACTTTCTGGCCTGTAAACAAGGTCGCTGTACTGTACAGCCAGTTAAAAAAAAACACATTTAGAAAAATCTTGTTTATTATTGCGAAATATCTGGGTTTGAGTGAAACTGACAAGTAAACAGCTCACTGTCTGCTTCGAACATCGGCAACTGTTCTGGCAAAAGCCGGATATGATTTAGTTGAAGCGCCATGGTGGATGGAAAAGTATGTCGATTGTTGAAGGTTATTTAGATGACAGTATATCTTCAAAAAATAGGTTTCAAGGATGCTAGCAGACATACTTTCTAGATCTGGCCTTTTCTTACATAAATTTGATACCCAGACAATGAACCATGAATCAGCTTTTTCTCCAGGCAGTCTAACTATCATCGGATGCTTCTAGAATTACCAGTTTAATATGAATTCGACTAAATAATGTTAAGTATATATTTACATAATTATTTAATTTTATATTTTGTACTTTTATTGATAATAATTGTTAATAAGTTAATTATAAACTGTTTTTTTTTTGTTTTTATATAATTGTTAACTAAGGGCCGATTCTACCTTTGTGTTAAACAAAGTTTAAATTAATATTCTTAGATTTAAATCAAATGTTGTTTCCATTGACATGTAAACTACGTTTAGTTGATCTAAACTTGAATCCGCCAAGAATGTACGCTTAAAAATTTAACTCAATCAACATAACCTATTTTGTCTGTTTGTTGCTAATATGATTTGCAAAATAGATTCGAATAAAGACAAAATTTTAGAAAATTATATATCAGATATAATTGAGTTTTATTTACCAAGAAGTTAATATTTTTTACACGATTTCGTTTGATGAAATAAACCTTCTTGTCTTAAACTGATATCAACTGATTTGGAGTTTTCTTTTGTTATATATCTTTTATTATTATTTTCATAGATGCGTTCAAGACAATATTTTCTTGTATTATCGTTTTATAGTGAAGATGCAATAAATTCTGCAGTTATTGTGTTCCAGTTTCACTTTTTGATTTAGTTTGATAATATTTTACAGCATTGCTTGCTCGTTTATAGAAAAAAATCGGATCTAGAATTTTTCTATTAATTTTAAAAGTTCCAAAACAGAAAAGTTTTTATTTTTCTATGCTAAAAAATTAAAGCCAATAATGAAAAATATTTAACTACTACCAAATATTTCAAAAAATATAATAAAAAATGAGGTTAAATAAATAGGACGAAGATAGTTTACTTTTGATTTTGATACCCCTCAATAAAAAATTCCATAGAATGATCTACTTAAAAAAAAAAGGAAGAAACGTCATGTCACCATAAAAGTTGTATTTGTAGGCGCTTAAATGAAATATTTTTTTAATTGGACAAAAGCGGGACAAAATCGTTTTTAATCGGACAAAAGCGAGACATGTTAAATCGGGACTAGTGGTTTAAAATCGGGACTGTCCCGCCTAAATCGGGACGGATGGTTACTTTAGACCTACTTAACTTCTTTCTAGTAAAACCTCGTTTATTTACGGACAGTGGAAAATATTTTAAAGTAAATTTATGAGAAGTTTAGTTACGGATGGTTTAATTGTAAATCGGTGGAATTGGGTCTAAGCAATACAATGAACTAGTATGACAAAGACATTTACAATGTTAAAATTCATAATTTTTTATATTTATCAATTTAAAAGAAAAATAATACTTTATATTCGGGCAAGGCTTGCGCCAGTTCGAAAGTAACTGGTACGCCAATGCACTGCAAACTGTCTTTTGTCTCTCGCACCTAGCGATTACATTTGGCAAGTGCAAGTTCTGGGCAAGCCGTGAGGTGCGGCACAACGGGGGAAATTTGCAAGTCCAGCTGGCAAACCCATGCCAAGTGTTCTGTCCCTTTCTAACTCGCTTTTGGCATTTTTATCTGCTCCTGATGACCGAGCGCAGGACCGTATCGGCTTCGAATCGCGACAGGTAAACAGGTTACACTCTGCATCTGTACAGTTATTTTTATAACGCCTATATTTGCTTTGTATGAAGTGGGAAAAATTTATAGATTTGTCTCGTGATATTTAGTCAATGATTATTTGTAAATGCTTCTGTAGTTGACACATCTTAAAATCATTTTTTTCGGTGGATACCTATTATAATTTGGTTGGTTGGCTAAGAGCTGATGATTTAAAGGGTACAGGATAGTAGTTGTTATATTTTATGAAAATATAGTATTTATATGCTATACAGGGCTAAGCAAAATAAGCGGAACACCTGATTTATGGCTTAATTATGACCGGTACGAAAATTTGATAAGAATAAATTTTTTTGTATGTTTTATGTACTATTTAGTGGTGTTTGCAGATTACCCGTTTATGTAATATTTTTTAAGACATGACATCATCGGATAACATTTTAAATGCGTTACCATGTGTTTATATTTATTATTTTGATTATTATTATTATACAGGGTGAAGCACTTATATTTTTCAAAGTCGCTTCATCTCTTAAGATTTTAAATCGCTCCTCCTAGTTTTAAAATGAATATAGTGGATAGTATAATATATTCAGAAGTAGTTATAGCAGTACTGTGAAAATCTAGCAAGACAGATTCTTAGACTTGGAGAAGTAACCCAAGGAGCAACTACTGTTGCTTTAACCCTTTAACGCGTATATGTTGGTATGGATCATCTGTCCATTGTATTTGACTGATACATTGATGCCCTTTGATGTACAAATATTTACCGTGAATTCATTTAGCACCCTCTCATAATATTTCAACTAATTGTCAAAACTGTGACACGTATTTGAACCAGAGCTTTTCAATTTTGAGTAACACGTTAATCTCAAAAGTGCTGTATTGTTAATAATATTGGCATAATATTAGCATATGCTACCACAAAAAATCTGATGTGTCCAACACATGACTTTCCTATCTAGTTATTGTAGGCTTTTTCCGGTTATTTTGTACAACCTATTACAGCATCTCTATAAATGTTTAGAGGATAAACTAAATATATACATCGTCCACATACATCTACCTCGAAACATTTTTCTATAGATATTCATGGAAAACGAAAATACTGAAAAATTTAAATTTCCTACAATTTTTTCATTACGGTCCATTTTAGAAAAATCATGCATAAACAAAAATTATAGAGATCGATATCGCAAACAACTTTTATTTTAAAAACTTTCATAAAAATCAGAATTTTGCACATTTTGTCAAATTTCTCGAATACGGACCATTTCAGGAAATTTTTACAAAAAACAAAAATTATAGATAATAATATTAGAAGTAACTTTTATTTGAACAATTTTTTTTCTCCAAACAATAACAGATATATTCCATAAAATATAAAAGTGGCCTCCCATAAAGTACCCCCCCAGATGTTCCTACTATGTCCAAAATCTAATCATTTCACGTCAGGCCGAAATAAACCTTAAGTTTAAAATTTAATGTTTTTTTCTTTATCCGTTTTTGAGTTTTCTTCAAAATTCGAAATTTACACATTTTCTCAAATATCTCGAATACGGTCCATTTTAGAGAAATTATCTATAGAATAAAAATTATAGAGAATTATATTGCAAACAACTTTTATTTGAAAAATTTTTATAAAAAATTATTTTTTTTACATTTTGTCAAATTTCTCGAATACGGACCATTTTAGGAAAATTTTGTATATAACAAAAATTATAGATAATTATATTAGAAGTAACTTTTATTTGAAGAATTTTCTTCTCCAAACGTAAATAACAGATATATTCCATAAAATATAAAAATGACCACCTATAAAGTACCCCCCCAGATGTTCCGACTCTGCCCAAAATCTAATCAGCTCATTGGACGCTGAAACGAAGCTTAAGTTTAAAATTTGGTGTTTTTCTGTGTATCGGTTCATGAGTTATGCGTTATACAGACACACACACACACACACACAGACACACAGACACACAGACACACAGACACACAGACACACACACACACACACACACACACACACACACACACACACACACACACACACACACACACACACACACACACACACACACACACACACACACACACACACACACACACACACACACACACACACACACACACACACACACACACACACACACACACACACACACACACACACACACACACACACACACACACACACACACACACACACACACACACACACACACACACACACACACACACACACACACACACACACACACACACACACACACACACACACACACACACACACACACACACACACACACACACACACACACACACACACACACACACACACACACACACACACACACACACACACACACACACACACACACACACACACACACACACACACACACACACACACACACACACACACACACACACACACACACACACACACACACACACACACACACACACACACACACACACACACACACACACACACACACACACACACACACACACACACACACACACACACACACACACACACACACACACACACACACACACACACACACACACACACACACACACACACACACACACACACACACACACACACACACACACACACACACACACACACACACACACACACACACACACACACACACACACACACACACACACACACACACACACACACACACACACACACACACACACACACACACACACACACACACACACACACACACACACACACACACACACACACACACACACACACACACACACACACACACACACACACACACACACACACACACACACACACACACACACACACACACACACACACACACACACACACACACACACACACACACACACACACACACACACACACACACACACACACACACACACACACACACACACACACACACACACACACACACACACACACACACACACACACACACACACACACACACACACACACACACACACACACACACACACACACACACACACACACACACACACACACACACACACACACACACACACACACACACACACACACACACACACACACACACACACACACACACACACACACACACACACACACACACACACACACACACACACACACACACACACACACACACACACACACACACACACACACACACACACAGACATCATCGCGAAAATAGTCAAAACGGATTCAGGGGACCACAAAACGTAAAAATCCGTCGAAAACTCGAAGTCGAAAAAAATCATGATTCCTATACTTTCCTTATATCTGTATACAGATAGGAAAGTAAAAATGCGTTTCATTCATTTTAAATAAAACTACATATACAATGTAAGAATAACATCTCAAAATCAACATTACATACATTTTTGTGCGTATAAATACTAGTGCATCACAGGGCCATCTTCAGGCCTGCAATATAAAAAGATTATGATAAATAGGTAGTAGAGAAGTATTTTATAATGCGGTCTGACAACCGCAATTTTATTTACAGTGGCCCTTGGGCCCCTTGAAATTGGGCAGCTTTGATTTAGATTAAAATTATAAGGTGGCTTATAAGATGGCTTTACTTCCAACTCATTTTCTTCAAAATATTTTGTAAATCATGTCAAAATATTCAGGAAGCAGTTTTTGTTGGCATATTTGATTAAAGGTTCTAAATAAATAATGTTATAGCTTTACTACTGCATGAACATAATATAGTGATAGAAATACACAAAGTATCATATTTTTAGTTACAGTTTGCACGTGTCTTCTTATTTCATTTGCGCTTTGTTGTTGCTTAGCAGTGTAAACTTTATTAAGGTGCGTTTATACGAATAGGAAAGTCACTCTCCGAGATGAAGTCGCCCTTGTGCGTACCTTCGTATATATAACTTATATAACTTACTTAATATTAAAGAATTGACTTTTGTTTTACTTTGGCTTACTTTTTAGACATTATTTTCACATACTCTATCAGAATTTGTTGGTTTACTAAGTCTATAGATTAGATTAGATTTAAAAGGAGTTGGACATTATTTGTCCTTGTCCAACGCGAACTTTTCAGATCTATTGTGGGACTCCGTTTTTTTAGAGTATGTCGTATAGCTTGGTTTTTTTTATTAGACTTAGTAGGTTTGACAGTGACTCCCGCATGAAGTTGCATGCATTTGGCATTTCTTCGTCTATTGTTAGAAACCTCATTCTAGCCAGGCCTTCACACTGGCACAAGATTGATGTTTCCTCCTCTTCTTCACAGAACCTGCACAAAGTTGCTTCTTCTGTTGGATTGCTTACACTCATGTGCCTTCTAAGGCAACTGTGTCCAGTAAGAAGACCTACTGTTATCCTAACGATTTGTCGTTTTTGATCTGGTAGGTCTTACGTGAACTTGCCCGATGGTTCCTTGATGAACTGTTTGGCCTGTCTCAGTCTTGGATAGTTGTTTTATCATTCCTGAGAATTTTTTCTGCATCCATTGTCTATAGATATTTTTCTGCGAAATATGTAATACATATGCAGCCATTTGATTTGTACCTCTTATCAAGAGCCTCTCAAATAGATTTCTGTCTCTTAAAATAGGAAACTACGTTTGGGATTAAAGTTCTTGATTGATTACTAAATCGTTTAACCATTTTGTTGAAAACTTTTGAAATATGAAAATATACAAATTTTTAACAAAATAACAAATTCAAAATTATTTTGATAACTGTCACCTGACATAATAACATGATGTAATTATAATCTATAAAGTGACAAAATCTAGTAACTTTTTGTTTCATCCATTTTACATTTAAACAATCAAAAAGCGAATGGACTTGGGGTATGTCTGTTCCGAATATTTTGAACAGAATAAGATATATCACCAAAGTTATCTTCTTTTTTTCTTAAACGTCTCTGTAGAGTGTTGCCTTACCGTTGAACACATTAAAAAACTCTCTATATTCTCGAGAAACAATATCGTGAAGTATTCCCAGTGACGCTTATAAATACAATTTTATATTCCGGTTTGCTTTTAAGACAAAATAACTAATTTAAAAATAATTTATGATTTTACCAATTTATAAAATAAAACTATTTTAATTAATTAGTCTTCAATCCTAGATTTGATCGACGGACCTTTCGCATAACAACTCTGTACGCTACACCTTCAGCTCTACCGAGACACCTAACTTTTTAGTTTTAATACTCATAATTAAATCGATTTTATTTTATATTACGTATGGTTTTATTAAAATTTATGATTTTTTTGTAAATATAGACCAATATCTTGTGGGCCATTAAGTTAGTTTGTCAGTTGAATGCGACTTATATTTTAACATTTTAACTGTGTCATTGCTTCTTTTAGGTTTTTACCCTTAGTTGTTGTTAGTCTGGAGCCAAAATGAGTGTGTTTTGCATTGAATTAGTAGCCTCCAATGATAAATCTAGGTTCTTGACAATTGAGGAAGTCTAGGTATTGTTCTTTTTTAACGGCATGTCTTGGAAGACAATATACAGAAGTGACCATAACATCAGAAGTTTTAGATTTTATCATTACTAAAGTAGCCTGAATTTCTTCAGTCCTGTATCCCGCTTCTTTATGATGCTTAATTGCTTCCCTAATTATTACTTCGCTACCCCCTCTTGCTGCATTTCGGGGATTATTGGTATGATAAACCTTATATCCCTTAAATTTAATAAAGGACTCATTGCTAAAGTGAGTCTCTGAAATTAAGCATATGTCTGTTTTCTATGTCTAGAATTGCTTGCAATTTTTGTTGGTGTTGCAGCAGTCCTTTAGCATTCCACTCAATTATTATTAGGCTATTACTCATTATATTGTCTCTTAGGTATAGCTCCTTTGCTACTATATTCTAACCTAGTAATTCGTTCATCCATTTTGTTCAGCTTTTCTAGTATTTGGTTGAGATTGTTGGTAATGGATGAATCTTGATTGTTATCTATTTCTTCTTTTTTACCAGATACCGTCTGGTTAGATAATATAGATTTGTCTATTAAATTGTTTCTATTAACAGGGTTATGTTGGATTACTCGCTGTGACTGTTTAGATAAGTTTTGTTTTATTGCTGTGCTATTATTTTTGATTTTTTGCATTTCCTTGGGTACTTCACATCACCTGTAGCTAGCAGCATGTCCTTTGCCGTGAACGCATTTAGGTGGAGCATCTTTCGGTCTTGCATAATTTACAGTTAAATGTTTCCCTATGCATCTAACGCATCGAGGCTCTTTAGCGCAGTACCTTTGAGTGTGTCCGAATGCTTGACAATTTTTGCATTGAGGTACTAGATTGGATTTTCTGAGAGGTACAATTTCTACATAGACCCCCATAATTTCTATGATTCTATATATTTTCTCAACACTTTCAATAGTTGTTTACTTCTATATTTTAGTTTTGGAGTAGCAGAAATAATGTAAAAGCTACGTCTTTTCAAATCACTAATTATATTTTCTGGTTCGCAAGAGTGGTGCAGTTTGTATGCCATTACTTTAATTGGTCTATTCTGTTTATCTGCATACGAGTACCAAGTGTACTCTTGTTGTGTTAATGCTCCTGAAAGCATTCTATATTCTGATCCTTCCGGAACGTTAATTTTAACATTATTGTCGTTGATGACTTTAATTTGAAAGTTTGGGATTTGTCTCACCATACTATGGAGTTTATTAAAGTTTTGGACGTCATCCACTATGAGAGGTGGTGGTGCCTTGATTTTTACAGGTTTTTCTATTGTAGTGCTGTTATTTTGTTGTTGTAGCTGTGCAATACGTGCGTAGAATAGCTAATATCCATGTGGGTGTAGAAAATATGTATTTTTTAATAATTTATACATAATATTGAATATTAAAGAATACTATTGAATATTAAACACATTAAATGTTAAAATATAGGATTTGATACTGGAAATCATTAGAAAATAAAAATATATTAACATGGAGTTCTTAACAAGAACGGAAGATGAAGGAACATGTGGGGCAATTCAGTATGTTGTAAGCTCAACAAATTAGAAGTGAACTATAACTTAGAGAAGAACGAGCAGAAACAAGTGTCGAAGGGTTATTAATACATTTATCATTCTTTAAAATTACGTATAAAAAGCCTTCAAATTGTTGCCCGTTAAAGGGCTAACTAGATAGGTAGATTACTAAAAACTTGCCCCTCGTATATAGAAGGGTTAAATAAAGAATAAGTAAAGCATATTTTGATACAAGATAATGCAAACTCATATTTTTGTATCTTTAAGTATATAAAAAATATCTGTAAAAGTCTAGTTTCGTATTTTTTTTATTTGCAAAATTTTTCAGCTCTACCCTCGTACGATTATCGATTTTTTTGAATGGATTCTCGTCTGTGCAAAAAGCGTATGTTGTAAGTAAATGGTGCTCGTTGCGTGCCTGTGAAACTAATGTAGAAGAAGATGAAGAAGAGAGAAACCCGTTTGCGAGATTTTTAACCGCCTCCGCCCCTTTGAAATTGCGTTTTTTGTGTTTCGGCCATCGGGGCAGGGATCTCGTATAACCTGTTTACCTTAAAGAGTATATGTGGCGGGAACAGAGTCCATCTACCCGGCTCGAGCGATGGCCTTTCGGGAGCGAGAGAGAGAGGAAGCGCATTTGCAATTTGAGATTATTTCTACTTGCGAAATTTAAATCAACACCTTTTTTCTTTTCGCCCGTCCACCACCAGACAAATGATTGTATGGGATATATCGTGGGAAACGGCGTTGACCCAATACAAATTGGTTGCTCTTTGCGTCTTTTGCGACAATTGATTGGGATTAGAAGCTTAGGTCCGTGTTTCTGTTTGGGGACGACATTGGATCCGTCCTCGATTTAGAATTTGGGACTCCCACGATGGATTTTAAAAATGAAGATGGCTAATTTGCTTTTAGAACAATAGGAAAACTAATTTGATTAGCCTGTGAGGAGTGGTTGCATGGGTTGAATGGATGAACAATCTTTTTTAATTCCCTCGAATGATATTTTGATTATTCAATAATAGTATATTATTCAACGAGCATATATGCGAGTAGAATACTATACTTTATCCACGACTGTTAGGTATTTATAAAAATATTTTTATTGTGGCAAATAGGTACCTATTTATGGAACATTATTTTTATTATTTATATAAAACTATAATATTAACATTAACTTAAAACTAATTAGGTACAAATCAACAGTAATTATTTATGTTAATATAGGGTGAATGCGCTTGTTAACCGGCCACCTCCAATTGTCGGCCATTTTTTCGTTTTATTTGTTTAATAAGTTTGCCTCTTATATTTAAAAAATGTATTGCATAAATAGCCTCTTTCGGCCAGTCTTTCTTAAATTTCCCGCTTAATTTCAACTACATTTGACAGAAAGAACAAGTGACAGTTTCATTTTAAAGATGGTGCCACGTGATCAACAACAAAAGTGTAAGTTTGTCTAAAAAAAGTGCAGTGCAGAACTCATTGTAAAATAGTAAGTATCTTTTGTTTCATTAAATCTAATTATTTTTCTGACTTACTGAGCATCAGTATGAATATTTAGTTCTAATTTATTTAATTAAAGTCATTTATATCTATAAATGCTGGACAAATTAAGTAGCCGATAAACTGGAAGCTTGAAAACACATGCTACCCGTTTTCGACCGGAGTGGCCTAAAACGGGCAAAAATCTTTTTGTAACGTTATTAATTTAGATATTACTTTCTTAATTCAATACAATGTTTTAAAGAATAATCGAAAACCAGAGTCCAGTTTTCAATCAACTTTTTTTTAAATGTGCGGGAAATAGAAAAATATGTAATGTATTGGCCGAAAAAAGGTACAAAAGTATAAAACCATGTAATTTAAATCTCCAGAGCAAGTTCCTTTTGGCGTCCTCATGTTCTGAATTTTTTCAGATGGCTCGCGATAAAAAGAAACGCCAAATGGTGGTCAAAAAAACCATTTGAGAAAAGAAATTTTTTACGTATTCGTATGATTCTCTAAAACAAGCTCTATTTCAAATAAGAGAAAACAACATGTGCATTAGAGTAGCTAGTAGACAATTTGGAGTACCTCTAACAACCATTCAAGGTAGGTTAAAAGGAAAAATTTCAGATAATATGAGAAAAACAGGACCACCTCCAATTATGTCCATTGAAGGTGAACGGAAAATTGCTGAATGGTTATTGGACATCGCAAAATGTGGTTTCCCTATAAAGAAAACTGACTTAATTGAAACAGTGACAAAAACTGCGAGGGACACAAATAAACTGCATTTATTCAAAAACCAAAGGCCTGGGCAAAAATGGTATTTAAATTTCCTGAAGCGCCACCCCGAAATTTCACTAAGGGAAGCAGAATCCATTAATAAAGCTCGCGCTCTAATAACAGATTAGTATATTAAAAATTGGTTCAAGGAATTGCAAGATTTTTTGGAAAGTAAAAACTTGACCGCAATTATGGAATATCCACAGAGGATATTAATGGGGACGAGATGGGGTTTTCCTTATGCCCAAGTCTGGTAAGGTGCTAGTACCCAAGGGCTAGAAAAATATATATACAATTAAAGAAGGCAATAAGAAAGAGAACATAACATTTTTCTTTGAACTTCAATGCACATGGAAAAATGTGTCCACCTGTCGTTGTGTTTCCATATGTTCGTCCTCCACGATCACTCATAGAAAGTATGCCACCAAAATGGACATTAGGGAGATCTGATAGTGGATGGATGACTGGAGAAGTTTTTTTAAAAGCTCATTTAAAATTTCCACTACCTTCCAAAAAATCAGAAAATAAACCAAAAGAAAAGCTGCCTAGCGCCATTTCGTATGAGGCTTGGAGAAAGTTAATTCATCAAAAAGAAGAAGAAAAAAAGAGAAAATAGAAAAAGCAAGATTGAAAATTGAAAAAAAAGAAGAATACCAGAAATGTCAAAGATCAACTCTTAGAAATGGATAAAAATATTGAAGGATTGTTTAAGGAAAAATGCGGCCTATGTGAGGAGGACACAGAAGAAGATGATGAGAAAAATATAGGATGCGACTTTTGTCCTAAATGGTATAACTCTAAATGCACGTAACTGTGTGATTTATCTTATGAAATAGTCCTCCAAGGATTATAAATGCGATCTATGTAAATAACATTTTTAAACAAAAAAAAACTTTACTTTTTTAGAGATAATTTTAATTTTGTTTTTTAATATATTTTTACTCAAGAATGATTTATTATTTACCTATTTCCTTAAAACTATGCTGACTCGAACTGGTTGATATCTGGGTTGTTTTCGGCCATCTGGTCGAAAAATGGTTAAGTGATGGGCATATCAGGGCCGAAAATAGGAAATGAACGCTTTTTTATTTTTAGCCTAAATATTTATTAAAAGCCTTTTTTGTATCAATTTATAAAATGCTGGTACATAATGAATTTTTAAACTTAGTTTTAATAGTATGGAACAAGAAAAATATTTAAAATTGATAAATGAGAAATAACCTTTGAGTAAAAAAATACATTAAGTGGTCGACAACCGGCGCAATAACCCTAGTTACATTTAAACGATTTGTTAGGTTAATTGCAGAAATATAATTAGCGTCAAAATTAGTATTATGATTATTTGTGGAAATGCTTCGATTGCTGGATAGCTATTAAGTCATGGGAGCGCTCCCATGGGAGTGCTCCCATATATTTTGCTCTCTTACTCTTAGATGGGTATATCGTGCTTACTCAATTTTTGCCCAGGTACATGCGTAGTTAGGTCAGATTTTATACCATGCGAGGGAGAATTGCGGGCTTGCCAGATTTAGGTCCGTATTTATCACAAAGGAAATGACATTTTTACATTAACAATGTCACTTTAATCTTCGTTTAACACAACGGTGGAATCAGCTCTTAACCCAGGTAGCACAAGTCTGTACCAGGGATATCCCGAGGATATCCGATGGGACATTAGTCTATATCCTCGGGATATACGGTTGCGGCTATGCGATATCCCTAGTACATCCTGAGGATATACAATGTTAAAAAACGGGACGTCCTCGGTTTATCCCAATACTTTATCCCCGGGATATCCCGTATACTTTATCCTCGGGATTTACACTGCACTACATCCATATGCTATTAAAAGGATACTTAAAGGGTACATAGATTAATATTTTATGAATAAAAAAGATGTTCATTTAAATTTTTATTTATTTTAAATATTTAAAAAAATCATGTTTTTGAATGGGAAGAGAATTTTTTGTGTGTTCTATCTTGCCGCTCTTTCGCCCTCTTGAGCCATGCAGCAATTGACTTCTCCCACTCTTTTTTTGACGTTGATATTTTTGCTCTCTTATCTGCTTCTGCAAAAACAAACATTCATTATTTAAGGATGTAATATACAATTTACAAGAGAACAAATAGCAATAAATCGTTGATGCAAAAATATTTTTTCCTGTGCATTTTAGTTTAGTACATAAACAGTATTTGTCATGAGAGGGTTGAATCGTTTGACAAGTAATATTATAATTAATTGCCCATTGAGCAAGAGATCTGGGCAAAACATTAGCTTCGGTATGTTCTGGGGATAAATTATTGGATATTTGAGTAGGTGTGTTTGTGACTATACTGTTTAAGGAGCTGTTATTAAATGTGTAAGAACATGATTGGATATCTGGTGTTAACACTATTTCCAATCTTTCATTATTTTCAATTTCAGAGGAACCGTTGCAATTCACTGACAGTGCCTCCGAATTTGGCATGTAAAAAAAGTTTATTTTTAGTTGAAGTACAAACCACACTTTCACTTACGTTCTAACGGAACGTTTTAGTCCGAAATTTTTTGCTGTTTGGTTCGCATGTAATATTTGTTTATAATTATACTTAATACTGCTACTACCTGAACGAACAATTACAATATTGCACAATATGATCACAATTATCGTCTTTTATGCACTACACACGCTTCACTTCTAAAAATTATTTGAAAACATAACCTTAAAATCTCTTCCGATCCGATAATATTCGAAAGAAAAAAAGAAGAAACTGGCCTCGGCATCTAGAACTAAGCTGACAAGTCCTCGTTATATGTATATAGGATATACCTAGGATATAGATTTTCGTATATACGAGGTATATAGGTATTGCTATATCTTTAGGATATACGAGGAATGTCCCGGGATATGCGCTATGAATAGGATATTGACAGGATATCCTGGGGATGTTGTGTGCTATTTGGGAATAAATAGTAGATCAAAGTTATTCTGTCGACTTGGCAACGTTGGCATGAGAGTATGGGAGCATGGGAGTATGGGAGTGCTCCCATGAGTTAGAGAATAGGTATCCTGGCATAAGAATTAGAATTATTTACCTACTTGTGTGTGTATTTTTTTAAGTGTATCTTTTTTATTTCTTATAGAGTCGTCTATGTAGTCCTCAGCCACTGTGCTGATGATTTCCATCCGCCGAGGCGTTTCAATGGCGTTATGTCACCGCCTGCATCAACAAGTAGAGTTGCAGAAGATCTGCGGAAACTATGTTCAGAATATTTTTCTGAATTCGGTATTAAAAAAAAAGCAGCAATATCTTTACCCATTTTTAACCGACTTCAAAAAGGAGGAGGTTATCAATTCGTCGCGATATTTTTTTTATGTATGTTCAGCGATAATTCTTTAACACGGTGTCCGATTTCAATCATTCTTTTTTTGTTCGAAAGGGGCTACTTCAGGGGTGGTCCCATATAAATTTGGTCAAAATCTAAAAATTGGGTCCATGAGAAAATCCTCGAACTCTTCATTTTTTATGTATGTTTAGCGATAATGCTTTACTACCTTGTCCGATTTATATGATTCTTTTTTTGTTAGAAAGGGGGTACCTCAGGGGTGATCCCATATAAATTTGGTTAAAATGTTGTGATGGCATCTGCACGTTTTTGAAGTCGGTTTTTTTAAATTTTTAATTTACACTTGTTATTAATCGACTTCAAAAAAGGAGGTTCTCAATTCGTCGGTATACCTATATTTTTTTTTATGTATGTTCAGCGATAATTCTTTAACACAGTGTCCGATTTCAATGATTCTTTTTTTGTTAGAAAGAGGGTACTTCAGGGGTAGTCCCATATAAATTTGGTCAACATTTAATAATTGGATCCATGAGAAAATCCTCAAACTCTTTATTTTTTATGTATATTTAGCGATAATTCTTTACCATCTTGTCCGATTTTTATGATTCTTTTTTTGTTAGTAAGAAGGTAGGTACCTCAGAGGTGATCCCATATAAATTTGGTTGAGATGTGGTGATGACATCTGCAAGATTTTAAAGTCGTTTTTTTTTAAATTACTTTTAATACTTGTGGTAAATTTATTAATACCAATTCTTTATTGGGTAGTGCATTTACCGTTCTTATTAAAAATAGCAAATCACTTGAACTATCTGATGTATTTTTTATACAGGGTGTAACAAAAACATGTATAGTAAATTTAACCACAGTTTCTTTGGTCCAAAATAAGTCGATTTACGCTAACTTGTTTATATAAAAAGTCTGATGTGTCCAACACATGACTTTCTTACTTAGTTATAATTTTCCACTTTTCCTCCAATTTTTCCATTGAGGGCGATTTTACACAGAAATCATGTATAAAACAAAAATTATAGAGACCGATATCGCAAACAACTTTTATTTTAACAATTTTCTTAAAAATTGTTTTAATAATATAGGTTCATTTAAAAAAAGGACGACACTGGAATGCTACATTTGTTTTGACATTTTTTGCCCCCTGGTATTTGTTTGCGAAAGCCTTAATTACTGAGGTATAAGCCATAGAAGGAAGGTCATAATGAAAAATACAATTAAATTTTTCTATAAACCTCTGAACATTTCTTCATGATTTTTTTTACTATTTTACAACTTCAATGTGATCGATAATACAATATATTGTAAATGGAGTTGTTAAATAAATCGTAAACAAATATTCAGTCGTTTAAGTTAAGATCCTTTTTTTAAGGCCTATAACTCAGTAATTAAGGATTTCACAACCAAATACTTGGAGATGAAAAAATATGGAGTTTCAGTGGCGTTAGGGGGGTCAAAGGGGCCAAACACTTCCAAAAATCTATAGAATTAAAACAATTTTAAATGCCACTCTCATTTTTATTGGTAACTGTATACCAACATTCCAAGTACATTTTTATAAAAATATGTTAAAATGTTTTAGATCACAAAATCACTTCTAAACTTTTTTACTTGAATCTTTTAAATCCCAGAAACTGTGATAAAATGTACTGTACACTTTTTGTTACGCACTGTATATTTTATAAAAATTATCGGTAATCGAGTTATTTTTGTCTTGGTTTTGTGCACATTTACTAAAAAGGGTGATCCAATGTCTTGTAAAAAATCCCTAGCTTTCATGCTATACATCTCATCATCCCGACAAGCACCTATTGTTCCCATTATTATAGCCTAGAGAAGAAAGGAGTTCAATAATTTAATTTGCAGAACATTTTATTTATACCTCATCCTTCAATGCCTATTCGTGGTTAAAATGAAAATTTTAATATGATCTGATTTTTGACATTACCCGCGGGAAATTTAAACATTTTTACTCGTTATCCTTAAAGGAGTACGTAGCCAGGCAATATGGCCGCTCGCAAACGACCCGCATTGAGAGCAATATATATAACTGTATATGTAGCATTGACCAGAAAATGCCTCATTAGGCATTCAAAATGCTGCCAGTGGGAAGTGACAGTTTAGATATGGCAACCCTGTGGGCCTGTTGTCATTGGCAGGGTCAATGATACATATATAGTCATATAGATTGCTCAAAGTGTGTCGTTTGCAAGCGGCCATATTGCCTGGCAAGTGTTCGTTAATTTGAATCGGTTTAGCTAAAATGTATTTTAAAACAAATTTCCAGCCTTTGAATATATTAAAAATTATAATTTTCTACATTTTTTACTTCAAGGCATAAGCTTATGTTTATTTTTAAAAACATGGACGATCAATCTATATGACTGTCTATAGCATTGACCCTATCAAATCACCAGGCCCACAGTGTTGCCATATTATAACTTGTCATTTCAAACGGGCAGCCATTTTGTTTGGAATGCCTAATACATTTAAATTACCTGATGTGCGAAATTTGTTTTTGAAGTCAGTTCCAGATGTAAATGAAGAACATTGGAGAAAATGCTTTGATCATGGGGTGGAAAATTTATTTTGGAAAAAGGATATAGCAATGGAAAGTACGATCCACAACCTCTACTCAGAAATGCTACATTTGTGGAGAGACCTCTAAAAATTTTAACAAAATTGATAATATGTTGAAAAAAGATATTAATATAAGTTCGCTGTCTTTTGGACTATCAAGCTTGGATAAGATTTTTTGAATATCTGCTACACATGGCATACAAACTGCCCATAAACTAAAGGCAGGATAGAGGCGAAGAAAAAGATCGTGTCAAAGAGGAAGAAAAAAATTCAAGAGGATTTTAAGTCAAAAATGGGCTTGCTAGAGGATCGCTCTAAACCTGGTTTTGGCAGTAGCAACTGCTCGTCATTTTTTGAAAAATGTTTTACTTTCCTCAGAAATTATAGGGATAGATGAAAATATTATTAAACATTCAAAAGATATTATGCAAACGATATCTAGTGGATTCCATATTAATCTAGAAAATTTTAAAAATTATACAATATCTACTGTAAAGGTTTTGATGGATTCAAATGATTGGAAGACATTTTTGATAGACTTCTTCTATGTTTAGATCCGGTTATATCAACTATCAGATAACTTTCTAAACGGAAGTCAAAATCTTTCGAAAAAGACGTTTTAAATTTGCAAATAGCTCCAGAAGTGCTGTCATCGCAGGTGGATGACTATTCAAGCGGAGATTTCTTGAAAGATTCTAAAGATGCTTAACTTGTTTTATTGTAATGTTTACAATAAATGTATTTTTAATGTAGCTATAGTAAAATTCGTCTTCTAACCGATTACATTTTCCTTGATGTAAAAATTTTAAAGTATAGAATTACAGTTCATCAAATTTCTAGAGACTTTCGACGGCTAGACAGAGAAAGCACTACTGGCAGGCATCCCGACGGATTTACGCAATGAAAGTATTTCACATCAAGTATTTCACTATTTCATTCATTTCTTTTATTTTCGTTTGTGTTTTTTGCTCATTACAGTTTAATAGAACCTAAGTATGGAGTTTAATAGCAAATTAAGAGGCCGCGTGATTAACAGTCAATCTCGCGAAATAATAGCCAATGTTATACGAGTTTATGAGAAGAGAAGGAAACTTTAATTCACCTTCAATACCATTTAAAAATGTAAATGATCGTGTTGCTGCAGCCACAGGAGTATCTAAAAACACTGTCGTCCGCATTTCTGGAGAGAAAAAAATAATCGATAACCGTGAGATATCGGAATTTTCATCACCAAGAAAAACCATTAAAAAACCAAAAACAGTTAATGATATAGATGAAGCTGCACAAGAATCAAATTTTATTTTTTTATTATTAGATAGCTATTTTTGTTTCTGAGTTGTGTTCATTTACAGGCTCAATTTTTTTCCGTTTCTCCTTTTTGATTTTATATGGGGTTTCAAGTTGTTTTTGACTTATTTCGACGTAAATCACAACAACACACTTTTTTAATAAAGCAAACAAGTGTTAAGAGGTATATGTACGTGTAAACTACAATTACAAAAAATTGATATGAAACCCATGAAACCACCAACAAAAATGTAAAGCTAGCTTCCGTACTAGAACATGGTGTCATTCGTCGAGATAATTTATCGTTTTGTTTAATAGATCAAGAAATGTAAATATTCCCCTGTTATTTTTTATAAAATTATAAGAGAAATAATTTTTTTTCTAAATAGTATAGTTTATTATTTTGTAGAAAAACAAAATTTCGAAAATTTTAGTAATGTTTCAGAAACAACCGTTATTAATAATAGGTACCATTTTCCTTAATAAGGTAGAAATAAAATATAAACTATTTCCACGATTTACAAAGGCCTACAAAAAAATTATAGGTATTTTCCGCTATCCTATAAAATTTATATTTTCTGACTCAATTTCAAAAGGTTGAAGGAATTCCAAAACACCTTTTATGGCATAATAATTATTTTCAATTCTACATACTATTTTTAGCTGCTTTTAAAAACGTTCTAAGAAAGTCCAATCAGACCAATTTAATCCCTAAACTATTCCACACTTTTAAAATTTAATTACCTAAAAATATTAAAAACTATTTAAAATAACTTGTTTAGCAGACTGTACAATAGCTATCTTAGTCACACGTAGCGCGTTCTCTGTCTGGGCGTCGAACACCTCTAGAAATTTGATGAACTGTACTTAAAATAATTAAAACTATATGACATTTTTTCCGTTTTATCATTTCAATCAACAAAAAAGAAACATGTTTTCCAATTCAAACTTCTAGCGCAGTTAATTTGAAATACCCTGTACAATTTTTAAAAATCATGCAAAAGTGTTTTTCTTAATATTTAAACAATATAAATTTAGTCACCAACAAAGATACATTTCTTGTTTATTTTTATACTTTGTAGTCACCTGATAATTTAAAACACCTTGTAAAAATTTTAAAAATAATGCAAAAGTTATTTTCTTAATATATAAACAATATTAGTTAATTTTAGTGAGATTTGTTAAAAGATTAGGTTTTGGCCAGATTTTTTTAATTTTGCCCCAAAGCTGTGCAAATACTGAGGCAGTAATGGGGGAAATTGCCCCCCAAGAATGTTTAAACCTAACATATGGGATTTTTTTTATTATTACGATGGAAAAAATCGTCGTAGGGCAATCACCTCTACTTAGTTGAAAACTGAAAATAGCAAGTAGCTCATATGAAAGTTGACATTAACTTTCTGTCAAATTCGCATTAAAAAATATCAATTTTTTAACGATATAAAAAATATCGAATTTAACAGATAACCAATGCAGTAGCAAACTTTAATATGGGCTATTTTAAGTTTTTAAAAAGCCGAGGTGAATGTCCTATGACGTTTTTTTTTTCTGTCGTAATATTAAAAAAAATCCCATATGGATCCAGCTTTATGGAACGCACTGTATATTTGTCATGAAAATTCAGTTATTTCGTCTATTTAAAAAAAAAAAAAAATCTTAAAATGTTCTTGTGGTTGGTCTATTCTCACGTACTCTTATCTCACCTTTTTATATTTGATAAACTACATATATTTGCTTTTGATTATTCTTTCAGAACTATAACATTGCTGAACAATTTTGTAGAGCCTTGTATGCGTGTACTTGTGGGTTGGTTAACCGTAGACACTTAGAACTTTCGACCTTATCGAGAGTTAAAATAAATTGCTGTTTATACCAGAGACTTATCACCGATTCTATCTTTATTCTTCGAAAATGTGCTGTGTAAGGTTGTACACAGGCTAACCTTACACACGACACACAGTTCCTTCACACTAGAAGGCCCAGTGCGTTGAGTCAGATCAGGGAATGGCCCCCATGTGATTCTGGAAGATACCAGCGCACGCACTGCTGCCTTACTGTAGAGAAAAAAACAACATTTTTAATTTATCTTCTTAAAAGAGTTTCCTGATTAGAAGCGGAGTTGGTGAATATTTCTGCCTGGAAAATCTGACTTGTTTCTCGGGAGTGAAATCTGGAAACCAACAAGCCCTTGGGAAAGGAAATATCTGGATCAGCGTTTCTTTGAAAATGACTTTAAACACGTTATGAAGATTGTTTTAAAAGTTTTAAATCGTCCATATCTATGGACGATTTGGTTTTCGAAGTTTTAAAATTCTTTATGGATTCAATTGCATTAACGCCCTATTATCACCACCTAAATGTGAATAGTTAAATCCAAAAATGGATGGCAGATTTATTCAACAGTTCGTTTTTGTCGTTGAAGTATTTCGGTAACTCAGCATGAGTGGGTAGCGATATTCTAATATAATGGTCAGTAGGCCATTCCTATAAACATTTCTGCTCATTAGGAATCTGGCTCTAACGCTTTTGTAATTTATTATGTGCGGTAATTGAAATTAAGCTAAATAAAATTATACTTTGCTGTGCCAAATCTATTTGGTGTTTTTGAAACTTTATTTTAAGATATTTAAATTTGATTTTATACTTGGATATTAAATAAAATAAATATAATGTAAAAAAGGAATTGAAGGAAATACGATTTTTTAGTGACTTATGACAACTTAATTGTCAGTTATGTCAAATACGTCTGTGGCGTTGTATTGTGATTACTGCTAGTTACATCAATTTAGTCATGTGGGATACGGATATTTATAGATCGTTTTGGGCTTACTAGCCATTTTTAAAAACTTTTTCAATAAATACTCATAAGGGACCAAAACGTTTCGCACCTTTAGCCCATACAAATCAACGGGGACAGATGGGGGTATTGCCTGTGCTTCTGCAACAGGCAATACAAACACTGCCCAGACAGCACACCAATTCCTTTGGATATCTACTGAACATCCCAATATCCACTGAATGTCCAGTCCATGGTAGATATCTATTTTATATCCATGAAATGTAATTTATAGACATGCAAATGTCCATAAATAATAGTAATTATATTGCAAATTATTAAAAAATTACGCCATTGTACTCGCTATTGTGGCTAATAGTACCGTTCAGATATTTAAAATTAATGTTTTTAAGGTGTATTCAATATCCCATGAACATCCACTAAATATATCAAAGTCTAGGCGCGAACGCAAACCATCGTGGATATCCACTAGATGTTATTTGATTCTGCTTACTAAGTATAGATGGCGATACCACTATCGCATCTACTCATGCTCGACCCGCCGTAATTGAGTTCCTAATCACTCCATTAGAGACTGGAGTCGAAAATTTTCATTTATTGATGAAGAGTCCTAATAAGGATAACTTTCTCCTTAGTGGGCAAAATCAAAGGTAGAGTGTTGAAAATATTTTGAGTGTTGAAAATATTTTTTATCTCTGCTATTTTCTTTCGACGTTATTCAATAATCATTGGTTACTTATTACTTATGAACCTCTACTAAAGATACCCATAAAATATTTTGCTGAATATCTGAATATCCGAATATCTTCTATATCCTGGGATATAGACGGACATTTGGTTGGATATCCATATTGGATATATTGAATATCCACAAAATATATTATGTGGATATCTCTGGGATTTCTTGTATTTTCTGGAAGATACCCATTAGATATTTTGCTGAATATCCATTAGGATATCTTCTATATTCTATAGACGGACATTTGGATATCCATATTAGATCCACGGAATATTTCTGATATCCTGTGGATATATTGGATATCCACAAAAGATATTCTGTGGATATCTTTGGGATTTGGTGTGTTGTCTGGGTGGCCTCGCATATTTGTAGGCTCTAAAGGGCAAGTTTGGTGCATAAACATATGCCAAATACCTGGAAACAAATCAAAGTGGTTTTTATACCTTAACCAGGGCGACCAACATGTGTCGTGGCAAAGGCCCACAGACCAATGACTGACGTCATTTTTATTGAAAAGATTGGAAAAACTGATTATTCAGGTCCAGCAAACCACTCTGATAGAGAGGCCCTTTCATACAAACCAACATGCCTATCAATCAGAAAAATCTTGTCAGTCTGCTTTGCATCATCTTGTAACCAAGATAAAGGGGACTTATTAGCCAAGAAATTATCTTAGGAGCATTTAATAATATAAAAGGAGCTTTTGATAATACCTTCTTTAAATCAATGGTAGCTGCCGCTCGCAAACATGGAATAGAAAACACAGGGTGGAGTCCTTTTTCCTCTACTGTAGAACCTAGTGGCAGATGAACTGCTGGTAACGCTGAACAATCAAGGGCTGTACGCTGTTGACATAGTCATCCTTATCCGCCAAACCACGGTCTTCGAACTCATGCAAAGAGTTCTAAGGCTAACAGAAATGTGGTGCGTGCTTGGTAAACCCTGACAAGGCACAACTCATAACGTCTACTCGGAAAACAAGGTTAGAGGTCTTAGAAACTCCGACCCTATTTGGAGGAAGGCTAAAAAGAACGAACCAAGTAAAATATCTGGGTCTAATCCTAGATAGCAAACTTACACTTACACAAAAAGTGACCAACAAGTGTAAAATGTCTCTCATTGTAGAGAGATTTGGAAAAACATGGAGATTAAAACCGAAAATGGCTATATTCGGCAATAACAATACCCATGATAACTTATGGAGCGGTTGTTTGGAGACCAAAAGAAAACCAGAAAACAACTCTCAATACCTCACTCAGGAGTAAAGAGGCTGGCATGCCTTTGTATTAGAGGAGCACTGAGAAGTACACTAGCAGCCTCTATGGAAATCATTTTAAACCTCCCACCTAGTCATAAAGGGGGAGGCCAGAATGAGTGCATACAGGCTGAGCATCTCCAACATCTGGAACCCTTTAGGGCATATAAAACATAAAAGAATAACACATGAAGTAAATGACTCTTCCAGGTCAACTGCAACTGGAACGAGGTAAATAAAGGGGTAGAGAAATACTTGCTTAGCGGTCTCGTATGATATACGGATGGATCCAAAACTAACAAGGGAACAGGCTCTGGCATACATGAAGTTAAACCCAAATGCGACGTCATCGTCTCACTCTCTGCCGCAAAAACAAAGATTCCAGTATCTTGGCTTATTTGATTCTTTCTTCTTATGCATTTTTGGGCTTCCCTTTTGACACTTTATGTCTCCACCAATCCTGGTAATTAAATAGTGTTAATTACCAAGTTATTTACAACTACATTTTAGTATTTTTACTTCTCGTCGAAAAATATTTAGTAAATCTTACTTCTTGCAAAATTTTGTAATATCCTATTCTTACTTATAATTTACCTTTGTATAAATAATTTTACTCGAGTTACTTGAGGTGATTTGACAGTAGTGCAATTTAATAAACAACTGAGTCGATTTACTTTATGCTAGGTACTATAAAATACAAACAAAGAATCAATCAACTTTACTTACCCTCGTTAAAACGGTAGTAGAGATATATCTAACTCGACTTCTTTTAAAATATTACTGAAAAACAGGGTAGGGTAACGAACCGCTTTACGCAAGTTTGGACAAGTCCTTCAGTATTCAATATTTGTCTAATAAGTGTAGTTCTGTGAAAACATACCACTGTATTTTAGGAGGAAATACATGGCAATCGAATTGTGTGTACGAGAGAATTTAAGAAGGAAGTATAAAAAACAAACATTGTAATTCTCTCAGATAGCCAAGCAGCCTTAAATGCCCTTGGTTTAAACAGAATCAAGTCAGAATCAAGTCAGAATCAGGATCTGCCTTGGAATACTCTGGCAACTCACAGTAAGGTAAAACTAACGTGGGTACTAGGACACAAAGGTATCCAAGGAAATGAAAAGGCTGATGAACGCGCCAAAGAGGGATCAAAACTACCATTTGCAGGATCCGAACCTGTATCTGGGATAAGCACAACCTCTGCTCGACAGGCAATGAGCAGGTGGATAACCACAAAACACCAAACTCACTGGCAACAGATAAGAGGGCTCAGAATCAGTAAGCTCATGCTAAGGGGACTAAACCCACGCATGACTACTAAGGTACTACAACTCACAAGGCCTCAGATATTCACCATTGTGTGATTACTAACGACCTACATGTGATGTGATTACACAATGATTCCATCGCGTGAAAACACTCCTTATTGTCCAGGGATCTTCCAATCCGGTCAGCAACTAGATGAAGGGCTGAATCAGTAGATCTGCCTGTTGGTTTGGGTGTAGTGGTGTTGTTGTAATCACCGCATCCCTTATGTACCTTTCGCATAGCCTTTCCAATGTCTTCATAGAAAACGATGTCAGACTAATTGGTCGGTATGTTTTTGGGACAATGTAATCCATCCTTCCAGGTTTGGGTATAAATAAATACCACTTTTAACTCTCTCCATTTTTTGGGGATATACCTCAGAGCCAACGAGGATCTGCATATACCCACCAGGTGCGGTGTGAGTTCTTCCAGACCCCACTGAAGTAGGGCTGGATAGATACCGTCAGGTCCTGGCGATTTAAATGGAGAGAAGCTGGATATTGCCCATCTAATTTTTTCATCGTCTACAATGTGTTTGGCAGTTTGCCAATCATAGACAGATGGATTGTATTCTTCCTCTGCCCAGTCCGCCACGTCTGTGATAACCGAGTCAGGGAAGCGTGTTGATAAAAAAAGTTTGATGCTATCTTCGAGGTTGGCAGTTTTCGTGCCATCCTCTTTGATTAGCGCACCAATGCTTCGGTGTGGATCTTCTGAGTGAGCTTTTTGAAACCTCGCTGCCTGCGGGAAATCTTCGATTTCTTCGCAGTAGGATATCCATGTATCTCTCTGTTTTTGCCTAACGATTTTTTTTGTATTCTCTGAGGTGAGATTTGTAGTCCTTCTTGAGTTTTGTGGTTCTTGCCTTATTAAAGAATTTCCTAGCCATCTTCCTGAGGTGATCCAACTCGTGACACCACCATGCGGTAGTCGTCTGATCGTGTTGGAGCAGCCTCAGGGGACAGGATTTCTTATAGGCATTGTTTATTGTGCTTTGGATAGTGTTTGAGTACTTCTCCAAAGCATTGTTATTATTTGGTGTTTCGGCCTCTCTCTCAGAGCCTCTTGGAGAAGGTGGGCATAAATTTCCCTGTCCGTCTTCCTAGGGTTCCGAGATAGCGTGGAGGTCGGCAACATCAAATTTATTTTAAATGTTAACCAGCGGTGGTCTGACATCGAAATGTTATCAGACACTTGCCAGTTTAGAATTGATTTATAGATACCACTTGTGAATAAAGTGATATCTATTAGTGTTTGACTGCGAGAGTTTAAAAACAAAGATTTTGGTAATTATATAATCATAAAGTGACTTACCTCTAACGTTGTTATCCTTATTGCCCCAACTGAAGTGATGAGCGTTTGAGTCGCAACCTGTTGCCAGCTCTAACTTCTGTTCCAGGCAGTATGCAATCAGATCCTCCATTTCTTTGCTGGGTGGTGGCGTTGTTGAATCGGAAGGGAGGTATGCAGATGCCAGGATTAACGTTTTATTTTTCTTTTTGATGGCGTATTCCATCCTAACCACAGTTAAATCGGAGGTGGAAAGGTGCGCCATTGAGTGGGCTTTGTATTTACTAGGAATGTAAATGGCTGTCCTAGGTTGTTGGTTGCTCGGAAAGCTAAAAATTGAACCATTTAGATTTTTAAGACCTAAAATTTTGGTTATTATCCAGGGTTCCTGGATGAGTGCTATTGTATCTTGCAGCTCATCAAGGCGGCGGCATAATGTTGCCGTAGCCACCCTTTTGTGCTGCAAGTTACATTGTATGATAGTTACCTCTTTTATTGCTTCCCGGTCTTCCGTTAAAAATTGGGCAGCAAGGTGGTGTTTGTTCTTATTCGACCATCCCTTCCTCAAAAAGTGGGAAGCGGTGATATCTTGTGGCCCTTGGGATCTTTTATTTCATGGTGAAAGGTGCACCATTTCGCCACATGTAAATATGGGTTCTGTCCCTCAAGTCGCCTGAGCACAACCTCCTTCTCGTCAAGGTCAGCTTGCGCTTCCCCTGGGATCCAGAGAGAGGCTTTGGTGAGCTTGGGGAGCTCGTCCATCCCTACAACAGCGAGTGTTGCTCCTTCCCATGTTTTTTAAGGTTGGTACCTTGGTTTTTAGCCATTCCAACGTCAGGTCATCGTCGCACGTTACTGTGATGATTTCACCAGAGTGCGTCCAAGACCTGAAGGTGGGTGGCTTGGTTTTGCTGCAGGAGGCGGACAAAAATGTTTTGTCCAGCTCTCCCATCAATGTCTTTTTGGGAAGGATTTCTCTTTCGGTAGTTATCTTACCGTAAGGGTTATACTTGTCTATTAGAGCTACTTTGAGGTGGCTCGTAGCTGCATCCTTGTAGCTTATTCCAGACAGAACTTTGTGGTCCTGTCTGGGATTTTTCCCCTTCCGGGGCGTTACCTCGGAAGAGGTGTGAGATTGCGGCCTTTTCTTGTCCCTAGTTGCCTCATGTTCCTGGCCTCTTGTGGAGGCAGAACTAGCGTCGCTTCCTAAGGACTTGATTAAGCCGTTTTTGTTTATTTTGGAGTGAGAGAATTTGCTGAGGGTGGCGGTTGCCGTAGCACTGCTTGCCTTCAGCTTATCCCTCTTCCTCCTCTTTGCTTCAGACCCAGAGATTCTCTTGCCTCTCCGGGGCCTGTTAGTTGGAGGTAAACTACTGTGTCCATCCTCCTTTTTTGGAGTTGGGCGTCGCTGTCTAGCCTCCTGTGTAGAAGGTGAACTTTGTTGTCCAGGCTCCTTTGCAGGAAGTGAGCGTTGACGTCCATCCTTTTTTTGAGATGATCGTCGCTGTCCAGCCTGCTGCGTCGGAGTTGGACTTAGTCGTCCATTCTCCTTTGCTGGAGGTGAGCGTCGACGTTCAGCCTCTTCGGGTTTTTGTGTTTCAGAATCCATATGGTTCCCACGAGTAGCTAGGGAAGGAAAGGTCGACCGACGCAGAGCCCCGCATGCGCCGGCAAGGCTAGATACAAGAAGGTGTCGCCAGGTTCCGTCAGGGGAGCGTTTGCTGCCGCATCTGCTCTTGCGACAATTGATCCGTCGGCACGTTACCAGAAGGCCTTAGATTGGGGAGAGTTGGTTCGCGGCGGTAGTCTTCGCAAAAGGTTTTGAGGGTTTTTAGGCTCTCGCACTCTACTTATGTCTACCACTAACGGCACTAACCAAGAAAAACTTCGCCGTTCTCCTATCCACCACCCGGAGACACGCTCAGTTGGCACTCAATCGCAGAGGGTTGGCACTCAACCGCTGAGAAGTGATCTCTTAAAATGTCCTCCATATATTTTGTGAAAACTGGTTTAAAACGGCCTAAAGATATTGTTATCGTTCCAATTTTAAGTCTTTTCTTAAAGTGGATTCATTGATACCATATTCTCTTGTAATACATTGACCATTATTAATTTTTTGCTTAATTTCGACCAGAATGTTCTCAGAAAAACATAATTTATGTTGCGACGTTCTTATATAAGGTGCCATCTACAAAATTAATACAATATAATCATTAACTAATTAATTAGTACATAATTATTAATGTCCATTATAATAAAAAGCTGAAAAATCCAGTACGTACTCTTAAATTAATTTTAAATGCTTACTTTTGGATTTTTGGTAAGGTTTATTTATGTTCGAAATATTGCTAAAATCTCTATAATTACGCCCCTGGATATTGAATAAACGTAATCCTAAAACTACTATACAGCGGTCTACTGGAAAACCGAATCGACATAACCTCATAATGTTTACAAAACATAACCTTAAAAATGTAACGGCCGATCTTTTTATCTCTGAGTAAAGTTACTTGACAGATTAACGTACAATAGCCCTATAGTTTAGTCAGCAAGTAGTTATTTTCAACTTTACTCAGAGGTGAAAAGATTGGCCTAAATCTAGGGCAAAACAACAATGTAAAATTTTGGTTTATTAAGCTGTAGCTCTATAATAAAATTTATATATATGTTTTACTTGGTAACAATACGAATATATCACATAAATCACAGAGCTCCAGAGACAAGTCTTCCTAGACAAATCGGCAAATCGGTGTTAAAAAAATGTTTACCTTAAAATTTGTTGTCGGGTCTCCATCATAAAACAAATGTGAAATAAACCATTTTCACTGATTTCTTGTTGCAGAAACGGCTAAATATCAATATTACACCATACCAATTTTTTTTCATAAACGATCAAATTTTCTTATTTTTCATGTTTGTTAGAAAAATAAATAGTAAATTATTTTCAATGACAATTGACGTTTCTAGTTTCTATAAATGCGGTGTTGCCAAATCGAGTAAGAAAACATATAAGTCAGGAAATAATTCGGTTAATGAAAGTTGGCTGAAACATTACATAGTGTCTGGCTAGCAGATTAATTTGGATCCCGAAGTGAAAACATTTGTAGTAATCACAGACATCCGTCTTTTTATTTCATTTCATGATGATTGTGCGTCGGCGTGTCGGTACTTATCTAATATTTGTAAAAATATTTTTTTTTTAATTTGAGCTGTGTCCAGGCCGTTGGAGTCTATGCTGATTGGCGTAGCCAGGTATGGGTTAAAATTTTCGGTTAAAAAGCCGCCATCCTACAAGAAGTCGTTGCTTCGTCTTATTGTATATTTTCTTTTTATTAGATTCCCACGATAAAAACACGTTCGTTAAAAGTTGAGACCGAGGTTCACTGGCCAGATGCTAATGAGGGTTGGTTAGGTTAGGTTGGGTTAGAGTAGATTAGGTTAGGTTATTTCATGATGATTGTGCGTTAATTTCGGCATGTCGATACTTATCTAATATTTGTAAAAAAATACTTTTTTTTCAATTTGAGCTGTGTCCAGGCCTTTGGAGTCTATGCCGGTCGGCGTAGCCAGGTATGGGTTAAAATTTTCTGGTCGCGGCGAAGCCGCCTCCCTACAAGAAGTTGTTGCTTCGTCTTCTTATTGTATATCAATATTGACGTCGAAGAGTACTCTGCCGTTGAGGGCGAGGAAGATCTTGATATGGGTATTTTTTAAATCGTTAGTTTTATATAATTTTTCTGATACTGAAGTTAATTGGTTGGCCTGGTACAACATAGAGCATAGGTAAAAATGACCATTGCTATGTAATAACTGATATGGCAACATTGTATTTCTTTTACACACATGTCACACTGCATTGTCAATTGTCATTGGGTTAATGAAAATTAGATAATTTTGACGAACTTTAACCAGGTCGTAAATTAAGAAAATAAACTGTTTAGGAAAAAATTTGGAGTGGTTTATTGTTTTATGGATGGTTTAGTATTATTATTTAGCAGTTTCTATAACAAGAAATTAATCAAAATGATGTAGTTCAAATTTTTTTAACATCGAAATTAGAGGACACATTTTAAAGTTTTAAGGTAAGAAAAAATATTTTAAAGCGTTTGCAGGGCAAAAAAAGTATTTTGAAATGTGTTTCAGAGGGTCTAAAATGGTCTTAAAAAAATAGCCCGTTTGACTGTTGGCGGATTTTTCCACATTATTTTTTTCTGTAAACACATAATAGTCTAATAGTTGTGATTTCTTACTATCTCAGAACTAGCATCCTAAGTTGGAAAACATCTGAGCAACTTATTTGAATGTCATCTAAAGTGGCCGACTAGGTAATAGCTAAATTACCCAATGATGGAGAGCTAACGATTTTTAAAAAGCATAACTACCTACCTACACCTATTTCATAAGATAATTTAATCCGGACCTGGGAATCTTTTAAGGGACACACAATTTTATTGCTTATCTACATCTCGAACAATAGGTAATAATGGGTTGTCGGCTAATACTGATTTAAGACTTTACAATATTTCTGGTGCAACTTTAATTTCAAACTATGCAAAGTGCCTACTTACCAACAAAAACAAACATCTGCATTCTTACATTTACCGCGCATTCTTTTAGGTACCTACCTAGGTAGATGTTCACCTATTTATAAAATGTCAGGTGGCTGAAGTTAAAAATGCAAATACCTATTTAAAGTTTTTACTTACATGGCCGGTAATTTTCCTTCGACCAACGAGAGTCCGCGTCTATTAGCATCAACATAGGAATGCAATGAATAATGAATGTAATTTTTTGCAGTCATTGGCGAATTGGTATCTATCGGATTGTTGCCGGATCACGGCATGCGATGCCAGACTGGTTGGTGCGACAAAGCGCGTGCGCGAAAATCGGCTAACAACCTGAATGCAAGCCGAAACGCGCCGTCCAGACTGGTTGCAAAACAACGGAATTTACAGAGTGCACACTGCATTTGAATCCGCGGGAGTCGGTACTACACCAAAAAATTCCACACGAAATTTGTTTACTATTTTTTGTTACGAAACTACTTGAAAATTGTCGATTTTTGTTTGTGTTTTAAGTTTTAAACATTCTTACGCTGTTTTATGTTAAGTAATTTTTAGTTATATATTTTTTTGAACAGAATTGTTGATCAGTGTTGATTTTTTATTTGTACAAATCATGTTTGTTGTGTTTGTTCAAGTGTATTAAAAATTCAGGATTCTTTACTGTTAACTTATTGGTAAGTTTGATTTTTTGAATTTTCAAAAATAGGCGGTTAAAATACCGCACGCATTTCCCAAAACAACCGAATCCAATTGACTAGCTAATTTATTTTCTTCTACTTCTGCTAATTTATTTTTTGCATATTTTAATCGGCGCATTCGTTACGTTTTTAAACTGCAGTCTTAACGGTGTTCTTTGTCTTTTTTTTTTTTATTTTGTTCGGTGTCTAGCTAGAGTGCAATCGATCCGTCGGCATTTCTTCGGTTAAAATCGACCTGTGCATTTAGAACGTCTGAAAAGTTTTTGCGACGTTGTCGGATTTCGCGACTTCACAAGATATTGCTATAAAATATTCAACGGTCTTTTTGAGATTCGACTTGTAACGCTACGAAAATTATTTGCTTTAAATTACGTTTATATGACCTTTATGTTCAGCAATTTTGTTTAAAAATGTAGTTGGAACGTTCTCATCTATTATTATAAAATTAACAATAAAATTACATCTACATCAATTGATTGGTGTAGGTATAGAAATGTCAGTTTTGTGTTCTTTTATACTCCAGTTCTGTTACAAAATGTCACATATGCTACAGTACAATGTAACCGTTATTAAAACAGGTATTCAGTTAGTTACATGTTTTCTTAAATCATACAGGATATTTAAGTACTTTAAAAGCTACAGTAAAACGTTAAATTTAAAACGATAATCTTATATTTTTTTTTAAATTTTTAATTATTCCTATGAAACATAAATTTTACATTTTAACTATTCTTTTGAATGGGTATCTGAATCGGCCAATTTGTTATCTTATCTTTTCTGGCGTTATCATTTTCTACATTTCTAAGCACTTCCATGTCTGATACACTTTGCCTTCGTATTTCAATAGCATAAATGAATGTTAAAGAAGTTTTTATTATTTATATGTTTTTAAAAGCAGTTCCATAGGTTTTTTCAAGTAAATTTGAAGTTTTGCTTTGAGTATTGTTGAATACATATTAGTTGATCGAAAGATGGTCCATATCAACTATGACCTGTGACTAACTAATTATAATAGTTTGCGAGAATGCGTCCTTTATTAGTATGCAATATCTTTTTCGATTCATTATTTGACATTTTTACTTAGGTAGAGACAAATTATTGTAAAAGTTAATACGAATACGAGCACGAATATTACCAGAATAATCAATTATTTTTCAAATTTCGACTACATTAATTTGTTTATACCAAAAAATAACTACATAGTATATACGAGACTGTTATGCTTCATAATTTACTCATAATTATGTTGAATTAAGTATTTTGTAGTCGTTGGGGTAATCTGTAGTTATATCATTAGGGCTAGTAACCCTCTCCTCTGTTATCTATTTTAAAAGATCTTTTGTGAATGCCTCTAAATAATACCTAAGTTTCCCACAGTTTTCGTAAAGTCTGTTCTATGTTTTCGGGGACTAACTGATGCATGTGTTAATACATTTTACATTTCTTCAGTTTCTGTTGCTTCATCGCAAAAATTGCAGTTCTAACTCTCCATTTTCCTCATCTCATTCTTTGACTTAACAGGTTAAATGCTATTAGAAGCCAACAGGGACCTACCTATAAAAGTGATATACGGGTCGCGTGATTCCGACGTTGACTCGCATGCTAGTTTGTCAGGCTTCTCGAACTCATTTAAAATATACAGGAGCGTTTTGGGCTCGACCAGATGGTCTAGAACGCTGTGACATGTTCTTCTGAGAAGCTAATCCGGACTCACATGGCTTATATTTATAACTAACACATTTTCTACTTTATAAGATCAGCCCATGGAGACGTTAAAATATGCACTATTGTGGCGCTAAACCTGTTAAAACACAGTGTCTCCCGTAAGTAGGGCTTTTATGATTCCTAAACAAATGTGATCTTGTCTTTTACTCGTAAGACCAAGAAGGTGTTTTTATCGTTTTAATCATACCTTTATGTTACATTATTTTGTTAAAAACGCAGTAAACCATACACTTTCTTATCCAGATAAAACCAGATAATTTTACTGCACATATCTATAGCCATTTTTTAAAAACCTACCATTCTCTTTGTTCAATGTTCTTTCTTTCAAATATATTTGTCTAAATGAAGCTATTGATAACTTTTTAAACGAAGTCAAATAAGTTTTATTTTTTAATGTAGAACCTTGATCTGATGCCTAGTTTTCTAATTATTCGTATACCTAGTATGAATTTTAAAATGAGAAACGAATGAGAATCAAGTCGGAAAGAAATTACTGCATGGAACTTATGTGAATTTGTCTTTAGAGAAGAATAACTAATATATATTTTGATTTTCAAAGATCTGAGATATTCCATTTTGAAAATTTGTTCCTTAATACTATTTTGAAATCCCTTTTCCAAATAGAATGCCATTTTTTAAAAAAATAATGTGATATTCTAAAATCACATTTAACTTAATTATTTATATATAATAATATCGGGCGCTTCTACATTATGCAAAAAATATTAAATTTTGTTAGTTTAATAATTAAATAACGTCGATTATTTAAATTGTATTCTTGAGTTTCTGCACGAATAAGTTTGCAAATTTTCGGACTAATTAGAAACGTGGCAACATCGATGTAAAATTGCGCATCGGTAGGCAAGCCTTACCCCTGCGCGTCAAATGGTAAAGCCCGGATCTCAACCCGTCACGTTGACGCTGGCCATTACAGTCGGCGGCCGCCATTTTAAATTTTATAAATTTGTTATTATTTTTAGGTGTTTTGTGTACAGTTTTTGTAAATATCTAGTTAATATTGGTTGGGTAAGCACAAATTTTATCTACTATTCGCTTTACGTGTCTTTGCCAATAAATGTGTATTTAATTTTGCACAAAATAATCAAGGCGGCTGTGTTGTTATCGCTCGAGATTTCGCTCACAGGATATTTACGTACTGGCGTTGTGTCTAAGTTGTGGCAGTACGGCATTTTGATGTTAAATTATAGAGATTTTAAATTCGATAGTTTTCGCACTTACAAAATCACTTGTTTTTCCAATGCACTTGTCTATTTTCCTTTTTGAAAAGCCGGTTATCAAGTTGTGCTGGTGTTATCGCATGCGCTGTTCGGTGCAAAGGCGGGAGGATCGAATCGGGCAACATAGAACTAGACTGTCGCAGTCTCTGTTTTTTTCATTTCTGATGCATATTCTGGGAACGCGTCTAGTGCATTAATGAGTTTTTTTGGCGCACCATGTCCCGCACAATCGACGATATTTTGGGGTGGGAACGGTTGAGTACTTGAAAGGTCAAATCTCTCGGGGTGGCTAACCCCTTAAAAAATGTTGAATCTATTGTTGCGGGCAGATGGTGAATGCGAAAATAGTCGAATAGGATGCACCTGTGAATAGATTTTTAGGAAATGACCAACCTGCTCTATCGGAATCTCATCGGATATTTCGGTTAGCCCTTTGTAATAGGTTTCCGATTAAATCAGGGTGAAATATAATAAATTGTATCGCTATTTGTATGAACATTTAAAGGTATAAATGTACCTACTCAAGTTGGCATTGATATTCAAGTTTTATCGACCTGACCTAACCTCAATAAATTTTGATATGCAAATTTTTGCGATATAAACAATATTGCTCAAGATCCGCTGTGTTTATACGGTTATAAATAAATATAGGTTGTTATTTTTCTGATATGCAGTGTCAATAAAATTTAAAATTCTAGTCGTTTGATAACGTAGGTATGTAGTTAGGTAGGAATATAAAATTCTATTGATTGAGAGCATGATTACTGTTTTTGTTTTCTGTACAGTCGTTAATTATAAAATACCTACATTGTTATAAAATGAGATTCAATTTGAAAATTATATATTTTCATTTCTATACTGTGTGTAGCGTAAATACCTAGGTACTTTTAGATAGATTAGTTCTTGAAAAAAGCGCAAAAGATATTGCGTCTTTGTGTTATCTAGGTATTGAAGATGCTGCAGTATATACCTACTTCATAGGCATGGGTCCTACTTGGCAAGATCATGAGATTCTCGAAGGAATCATAGATTTGGTTGAAAATTTTAAATGGAATTTATTTTATTGATAATCGTAAGCTGCCAACATAATATAGGTATAGCAGGGACAGAAGTTGGAAAGGCCTTTCGCAGTTCTCCCGAACTTCGTACACATGATTTGACAGTTTTACCGCGAAGCTGATGTGAACGTGAAACATTGGTGTAGAAAATTATTTTACAGACAAGTAGGTACTAATAACAATTTCGGGAAAATATGCCAAAACACGAACGGGCCAAATTTTCGCTCTGGAAACGCTTAAAAATAAGTTGTTTTTACCTTAAACTTCCAAATGTGTCATCGGATCACGATTTTAAAAACACGTGACTTTTGAATAATTTCTTCTAGCAAAAACTGCTAAATAACAATATTAGACTATCCATAGAACAATAAACCATACACATTTTTTTTTTTTCGTAAACGCTTATAATTTCTTTGCATTTGTTTTTTAAAATTTTTAAAACGGTTGGTGACATCAGAGTGACATTTTACTACTGTCGTCTGTCATTTGAAAAACATCTAAAAAGAAATACAGGGTTGCCAGATCAATTCAATCATCAAACGTTAATCGTCATTTTTTACCTGTACAATCAAAAAATGCGACTTTCGATATCAGAAAAATTGTATAAAACGCGTCATAAAATCGCGCGTACAACGAAACAGCACCTGTAGCTATTGTGGGGTACTAGCTATTTTTTTGGGGAAACACGTTCCATGCGCAGAAGACGAAGCAATGACCAGAAAATATCAACGTTATCTGACTACGTCGACCGGCATAGACAGGGTAGCCAGTTTCCCTGTAAATAGTTGGTAACAAGTTTGTTTGACCTCGACAGTGGCGCGCTGAGCGCGTTATGATGAACTATAATTCGGTACAGTCGGTAAAGTAGAAAACTACTAGGTAAAGCGATTTAAAAAATGGCGGGCTTTAAAATTTATGAAATTTGAAGTAATTTCAAGTAACATTTTCCTATTTTACAGCTTTTACTTACAATAATTGAAACAATCAATAAGTAAAATGAATTTTTATTGTAAGTAAATGCTGAAAAACGGAAAATGTCACTTGTTTTAAATGAAAAATAAAAACATTTGTAATAAGTTTATTTTATTTAGAATAGGTAACTATATCATTACATTATATTAAACATCATATTCACAATATGTTGAAAAATGTTCAAGGGTTGAAGTTAATTTAAAAATATACGTTTACACTAATCACGATTATTATTGTTATTAATATTATTATTTTATATCTATAAAATTACCTAATATCACAAAATTACACATTATCACAAAAAGTACACATTAAAAATAAATTGAGTTTACTACCTGAAATTTTTTTTATTATTCTTAAGCTCTATTGGGTGTTCCAGTGCCAGAGTTGCTAAAAAATAATTAATTAAGTTGAGATCAAAGTTTAAGAAAAATTTAAAAATAGTCACTTGTCAAATAAGTATTTAATTTTGTCATGAACTACATAATTTTAAGGAATAGGTAACTTTGGCATGTATAGAAATGATTTTAAAACAATAACAAAGACCAGTTGTTTTGAAATTTTGTTGGTTAGGTAACTATGGCACTAAACCACTTTACTATCCCTTCACCCATCTATTTCGGTTCATTGTAGTTGCAATATCCATTCCAAAAATCTCCATACTCAGGAATAACTAAAACAAAAAAAATAAAGGCGCAGTGTGTATCTTAAAATTAAACTAAAATTTTTAAATAAATTTGTTTCTGATAATTTTAAAGCAGTCTTAATTGTATTTTTAGATTTTAATAAACTATTTTTTAATCTTGAAATTTTGTTTTGCTGCTCTCGATTAATATAATAAAATTTTCTCTTTCTAGGAGTTAAATTACCAATTGTAGTTGCATTAATTTGATTTAAAATACCAGTTCTTACACGTGGTTTCTTTATTAAAGGTTCCTCAACACATTCAATTCTATCATTAAAAAATCTAGCTTTCTTTTAGCTGAAGTTATATTCGAAACAGAAGGTTTAATCAAAACATTACTAATTACATTTATTTTTGCAAGAGAATTTGATGAAGGTAGCTTTGAAAAATTTTCATCTAATGTAATATTATTATTAGTAGTAATATTCTCTTCTAAAGGCGCTAAAGGCAAGGCAAATTTAATGAGCTTAGTAGGCAAAGTGCTGGTGAAGGCATTCTCGTCAAAATGATCCTCGCACTATAGTTTTTTTTAGATGTGTAGGGAATATTTAAAATATCAAACCATTTCTCTCTAAGGGTAATAATGGAGGGAAAAGTAAAAAATTTCTTATTAAGTGAATGTAAATAATATTTGCTTCTGCAATTTGGAGCAGCACATGATAATGTGAATTTATTATAAGTTAATGACATCGTTAAGGACCTCAGTATATTTTTACACCTATAAATTACTTAAATTTAACTAAAACTAAATTAAAAATAAAATTAATTAAATTTTACTCACCTACATTTTCCACGACTGTCATGTTTTAGTGTAACATAACCTAATTTATTAGCAAAGCCAGATTTACACTACCTCATAATATTCAAATGTAGCTTTAACTTTATAAATTTATAACAATTATCCCTGTATTTGATCATTATATTGTATTAAAGTGATATTTAAAAGATTGCATTAGTAAAATATTATTGATTTCTTTAAAATTTATTCATTTTTTAATTATCATATGGGTGTGAAAACGGCTTTTATTTAGTGCTCGCAGCGCGTGAAGCGCGATATGATAAACTACAAACAAGGAAACAATTCCCGCCTATTATTCAAACCTTCTCTTTTTAGTTTTTCTATGGGCATAGACTTCAACGGCTTGGACACAGCTCAAATTGAAATTAAGAAGGATTGTTCGGGTTCTTCAAAAATACGTTGAGAATTATCAGAGGACTAGTTGACCAGTGAACAATTTAAAAGTTGTACGCGGCGAATAATTTGCTATTCAGATGTTCAACTGGATCTTGGACGGTCTGCAATGTCTGCATCAAATTTTAAAGAAAACCGAACAAACCTATTCGCGATTCAAGCTAAGTGATACGCCCTCTGGAGGAAATTTGTAGGAGGTCCCTATAAGTAGGATATCGTTCAGTGTTGCCAGAAGTAGCAAAATTTCGCTACGTCGTCGGATTTTAGCTTTTGAAGAAGTGGATGAGACCTTTTATTTAAGAATCAAAATTTGTGTATACTCTATATTTATTTAAATATTTTTTTTATAAAACCGATTTATTATATTGATTTTTTTTAAATTTCAGTTCATTTATTAATTTTGTTTTAAAATCAGTTCATCATTTGGCAACATTGGCGTTCGTGTTCATTGTTTACATTTTAATTTGTATCAATTACAATTCGAGTTTTTTCTTACTTTTTAGCTTTAAATTTTTTTTATTTCTTATAGTATGTGATAGAAAAGTCCCGAGTAAATTGCAATCTATATGGTGTTATGTCAAAATCAAAACTGAAGTATTCATTATTTTCCAAGTGCAAGTCGTAAAATTTTGTTTTTACGATAAATGGATATCTACAAATTCACAATATTGAAATTTTGCAAAACTTTATTTAGAATTAATCTGATTTGTGACAGTTTTATTACCATTTACATGTATACAAAGTACTACATAATTCACTTCATAATATAAGCATAAGTCTAGTAAGATTTTTAAATAAGTTCATCAATAATAAACGTTTGGTACCTGAAATGTCCTTTAAACCACATAATAAAACATGTCCTGGGTTTAGTAAATACATATTTCTAGATGTTCTTGTAGCAACCAATAGGTGAATATTTCCAACAAATTAAGTCATACACATGATAAATATTATATTTATGACGAAAGCACGAGACTTAAACATAAATTAACACTAAATAAAACTCAAAAACACTATTACAATGAGAATATTATCTAAAAACAGTTTAAAAAATCACAAATACAAAATCCGCCCAAAACAAACACATGTAAATAAACAAACATCCTACTTATAGCTGAAGCTGACAAATGACAGGCGCGCGAAAATTTATTTGAATCGCGAATAATCATATAACACATTGTATTCTCATCATTTGTGCATGCGTAAGCATGGAATGTGTTACTACGAATACTAGGTTTGTTCCCGAAGCGAGTTCTTAACATATTGAGTATGCGCAGTACAAAATAACTTCCAGCAGAACAAAGTTCCAAATAAATTGAACTTGTTTGGTGTTCCTGAAAGAATAAAAACATGTTCATAACATGCTTGTTATTAGGTTTGTTCCCGAAGCGAGTTCAAAACTTTTTACTAACAATATCTAATACGCATGCGTGACCAGAATAATGTTGTGATTTTGAGGTTATGCTTTATTCTCAACCCAAAATTGCCCAAATAAAAACTACCCTCATTATATTTTTTGCTGTTTCAATGCTGTACAAGATTTTAATCAAAGTGAAAGATAATAGTAGGTTGCCACCTTTTTTGAAAAGTGAATAAAGGACAGGACTACGATGCTGACAGGGATTTCGGTATACAAAAAGTCCTCATCCTTCTTCTAAAACAAAAAAAAATCCTCATCCTTCTTCTAAAACAAAAAAAAATTCTCATCTCATATATTTTTGTACAAACCAAGTCCCTTCCAAGGATATGTGCTGTAAAAAAGACATTTGGCGTTAAAAAGGACAGGTGGCAACCCTAGATAATTAGCATTCACAAAACTAATTAAAAACAAAGAAATAGAAGAAAAATTATTTTAAATAAGCACGCATGCGCGAAAGTAAAAGCTCGTATTTAGGAACTATATAACTAATAACAAGCATGTTATAAACAAGTTTTTATTCTTGCGGAAACACCAAACAAGTTCAATTTTTTTGGAACTTTGCTGGAACAGTTATTTTGTACTGCGCATACTCAAGATGTTAGGAACTCGCTTCGGGAACAAACCTAATAGTTATTAGTTCTAATAAAGTTTGTTCCCAAAGCGAGTTCCAAACTTGTTACAAACATCTAATACGCATGCGTGTGCAGAATAATGTTCGGAATGAGTTCTGAATAAATGTGTACTGGAACGTTAAAAAAATTAATGTTGCTGATTATTTTAAGTAAATACTGGTCATTCGATTAAATTTATTAAAAAAGAAGATTTTGAGGTTATACTTTATAATCAATTCAAAATTGCACAAATAAAAACTACCCTCCTTATTATATTTTTTGCTGTTAGAACGCTGTAGGTATAAGATTTTAATCAAAATTAAAGATAATAGGCACTCACAAAATTAACCATCACGCGTGCATCTAATAGGCTTGTTTTGGTTCTTTCGGAAACTAATTCAGATGATTTACACTCGAACAGCCAAGTGGTTGTTGTTATAACCTCGTGACGTGTTTTTGAAAAATTAATTCTTCCATTGTATTCGAGAACTGGAATCGACGGTTCTGTTTGAACCAAAACAAACCCATCAATAAGAAAATATACAACAAGAAGACGAAGTAACGACTTCTCGTAGAGTGGCTACCTCGCCGTCGCCAGAAAATTTTAACCCATACCAGGCTACGCCGACCAGCATAGACTCCAAATTGAAATGATTTTACTACAAATGTTTTCACTTCGGGAGCCAAGTTCACCTGCCAGCCAGACGCTGGTATTGCCAAACAGTTCCTGTCATATACAGTTTCTTACTATATTTGGCAACCCCGCATTTATAGAAATAGAAATTTCAATTGTCAAATTATCCATAAACAAAAATTATTTAATTTTATTATTTCAGAATTTTAAAAACTAAAAAGTAAAGAATTGTAAGCGTTTACGAATTTTTTTCATATGCTTTATTGCCATATGGATAGTGTAATATTGTTATTTAGCCGTTTGTACACCAAGAAATCAATTGAACTGATTTAATTCATATATTTTTATGGTTGAGACCGGACAACATATTTTGACGATTTTAAGGTAAAAAAAAACAACAATTTTTTAAGTGTCAGGGGACCCAAAATAGTTATATGCAGTGAGTTTCAAAGCATCTACACAAGCTTTCTGTAAAATTTCAATAGTTATATTCGCCGTAATTATTACCTCTTTACCTATTAAAAGTCTTTCCAACTTATGTCCATGCTTTACTATATTTATTTTTTGAACTAAGAGGAGCGATTTGAATTTTCTGCGCCTAAACCCTACCTTCTATTATTATTATTATTATTATTATTATTATTTGACCGACAATACCAATAACAATGACATTTCTTTATCAATGATTTGACATATTTATAGTGATCAATTACTTTAAAAAATTTAAAATATCAGTGACTTATTTCGTGTGTTTTTTTTTATAATTACCGACGGATCTTTTACTCTACAAGAAAACGTACATCTATTGTGGCAGTATTTCGGTAATTTCGAATAATGTTTGGCATTGGCAAGTAATGTCAGATCAAGTATCTACCACCGCTGCTAGGTAATTACCGTCCTTTAATTCCGTTTAATAACAATTTAAATAAAACCTTAGGTAATATATTTTCAAAGAAAACGTAAAATGAAAGAAACTTCTGAAATTATCCACAATAAATAATTTTGTTTTACTCTCTTGTGGCTTATGACCGGATATGAGATCTTTTAATTTTTAATAAATTAAAAATAAGACTACAACATGTGCATTTTGTAGACGATATTAATTTTCGTTATCGAAAGGCAAGAATCGTATATAAAATTACTATATTCATACAGCAACATGACCAAAGTATACCTACTTGTATTTTACGGAATATCAAATTTTAGATTTGCGTAGGTATTGATTGGCGTGGATCAGCTACCTCACTCATATTTCACTTATTGCTTATGTAAACGTCTCACTATATTAAACCCTTCCTTAAATTCGTGGAATTTTAGACCAACTTTTAGTTATTTGGCACGGGGGGAAATTGTATAATTTTCATATTAATGGTCCTGGTTTAGAGTAACATTATTTATGTTCTTGTTAGTTTCGTGAATTTAATCCAAATTGAATATAAATACTGAGGCGGCATACCCCCAGTACCCCTTTGATCATTATTTTACTTACTCTCTGAAATATTATTTTCCTCACAAGTTTATTTTGCTTTCAATTCTATACTTACTGTATTTTGCCTTTTCCTCAAGTAGTAGAAGTGATGGTCTAGTTAATTAATTGATAATTTATATACCTGCGTTGTGATAACGTTAATTAAGGTAAACCAGGATTCGATGCAAAGTTTGGTGCAAATTGATAAATAAAACATACAAATTCATATTTAAACTCTTTTTATTTTACGTACTTTAAATGTGATGGCAATAATTAGCAAAGTATATTACAATTGTTTCTATTTACTGAGATCTCACTTGAGTCCCGTTCAAACGCAGACCACGTTAATTTGCCATCAATATATATTTTATTTGGGTTGATGACCAACGGAGTTAACGAACAGCGTCAATTCGTCAGTTGGTTAAATACTGTGTTGATGTTGATTTAATTCTATTCTAGATATACACAGGTATAGAGGTGATGACCAACGGAAGTAACGAACAGCGCCAATTCGCCAGTTGGTTACCTTACTATGTTGATTTCTCACATATACTTTGTTTCAAACCTTGTAGCATATATGTGTCCCCCCTTTAGCTAACGAACAGTGTATTCACCAGTTGGTTAACTTACTGTTAAATTTTACCATCTAGGTTTGTACACTTTATCCAAGATAACACATCCCTGTATATTTCTACAATATTGATTTTTATACTTTCTGTTAAAATAACTTAATACAACCCTATATTTTTCGATATTGATTATTATAATTTCTATTGAAATAACTTAATACAACCATGTATATTTCTTAATATTGATTTTTATAATTTCTATTGAATTTACTTAAATTCAACCCTGTATATTTCTTATTATTGATTTTTATAATTTCTATTGAATTAACTTAAATTCACCCGAAAACAGATGACTAACCTGCCTTCCGGGGTGAACGATTGAAGGCCATATGGTTTATTGGTTACATTGATAATATTTGAAGAACATGTCAGGCCCTTGTCTAAACGACTCCGGTGTTATCTCAAAGAAAGTTACATAAATCTTTTGAAAATACAGACGTTATATTATGTACTAATTTCATCTAGCGTTGTGACGGCGTCGATTTAGGTACGTCGCAGCGTTGAACTTCGCCTTGCGTCGAGGCGCCTAGCGTCGTGATGGAGAGGAAGGTATTTAATATGGTACTGCATTGGGACATATAAGATACTGCATTGGGACAGATATACGGTAGAAATATTTAGGTGGTGCGGGACGTGACGAAAAGTGTCAACAAGGATATTATGAAGGAAATATTAGGGGCGGCAAGCGTCGAGAAGTAGAGCGATGAGACGTTGGGCGTCGGAATGAATGTAAGGTAGGAAATATTTAGATGGTGCGGAATGTGACAACGTTTGAGACGTAGATAGGTAGGGAAGTAGGGCGTCTGGATGTTGAGCGTCGGGATGAATATAATGGTAGGAAATACTAAAGTGGCGTTAGAAGTGATAGCGTAGAAAGGTAGGGAAGTAGGATGGCAGGACGTTGTGCGTCGAGACGTTGACCCTTCGGGGATAGGAGGTATTGTAGGATATACGTCGTTTAAGAAAAGCGTTTTAGGAAAGGTACAGACTTTATAACTGGTTACAAATAAAGTGATTGCTTGAATGTAAACTAATAAAATGAATGCTTCTTATACCAGTTTTAATGGCTTTTTGTGATGACTCTATGTGTCTTAGTTCTCAGCGAAAAACGAATCTGGGTGGAAAGGGGGTGGCTGGTTTATTACTTTGTTTATCGAAAACAACGTTACTTAAGATAAGTGTGTCCAGTGTTTCTTAGTCTGGGAACCCAGACACGTGCACGAAAAGTGGATCTCTTACGGACATGGTTATAGATATTATTTATTAGGTGTCCTAAATAAGATTTAATTATCTGACAGATTTTTAGTTAAATGAAGGATGTTGAATTAATAAGAATGCAATATTATATTTAATAAATGGAATTAATAAATTATTAAGGTACCTGGGTGCGGTAGGTTACAATACTTTGCAAAAAATAGGATTCTAGCATTACAACTTCACATTGCAAGGTTATTTAGGATGAGATTACCTTCATGTCTTCTTCTAGACTGCCTAGTCCGACTAATATTGGAATTAGGTTATAACTTAATGGAATAGGAATTTTTAATCCTATTCATGATGAAACAATCAACGATACTTTTTAGTATACAGAACCATACAGGTCATTGATTTTTTTTATATTTCTGGACTATGTTCAGATTCAACGGCTTCGCTAAATTTTTCATGAGAACACCTTCATCTGCAACTATGCTTTTTAACAAAATGAACTATGTCTGCTTGGGAGATGAGAATTTGTGGATCGAACCGTGATACAGAGGAATCCTGCTTCTGATTTTTCGGTTCTGTTTTCGCTTGTATCTTTTTTGTTTCCTATGGACCTATGGACTTTTGACTATTATAGCTCATTATAAGAAGCGCAGCCAGATATAGGTGATTTTCCGTGACACTGTGCCAGATACTGGTGGAATATGAAATGGCTAAAGCGTGGTATTTTTCTACATCGCCGAAATTAATTAGGGTAAGGTTTTGAGTAACAGAGTGTTGGTTCGTCAATATTAAAATCTGATTCCTTTACTGAAATTACTTGAGCACATATGTCTTGGTTATATAGTGATCTATAGTTGTATCGCTCACTACTTACTTACCTTTGTCTCATTGTATACCGTAATTTTTGAATACTTTTCTGTTCGAGGTGTTCTTTATTATAAGAATTTCTCGATGTTATGAGTAGATTTGTAGCATGGTTCGAGGCATTAAACTATTGTCCATTTAGCAAACAAATATTTTGCCTTCTGGAACACAATTTTGAATCATTTTGCTCTCGTAGATACCCAACTGCTAAAGATTTTATTTTTGCATTTATTTACGATACATTTTTTGAAAAAAGTATTATCAGTGCAGAATTTTGTTTGTTTCTCTGTTACTATTTTTAACACTGTTATTTGTTTTCAATCTAATTTTGAATCGACCATACATAGTCAACATGCCAATGGAAAAAATGTTTATTTTATGCATATTTTTATGTGCCATTGTTTTCGTTAAAATATTTTAATGTAGACAACAAAAAATAATATCGCTATTAGAATATTAGATATTCAAAATTACATTTAAAATATGCGAAAGCGAGAATTTATTGTTAATCAAATTTAAACAACTTTATATATATTTATTTATTTAGGCATATACAGTGTGTCCGTAAAGTATGGAATAAACTAATTTTTAACCAAAATAAAGTAACCCTAAAAATTCCCGAAGGTCGATTTTTCATTTCAATTTGTCAAATTTTGAACAAAAACTTATATATACATGCGATACCCTATATATTTTTTAGTTTTTGGAATCGCCATGGAAAGCTTAATTCAAAAATATCAATCACTTTTTTTACGAACACACTACGGGCATTATTCTGTGATCGCACTAATCAATAAAACAACCAACAAACTAAAATAAACAGGGCTAAGAGTGATAAAAAAATTATACAAAAAAGTTAATTTTTTTAAATTGAATTTACTTCAAACTTTAATCGATTGATGTACAGGTAGGTATGCACGAATATGTGATAATTTTTAGAAATCTGTATTAACTATTTCTTGGTGTATTTTTGATAGTATAAACGAAAAACGCTGTCCTGGAAAGGAATCGAACTCTCTACATTTGCGTTTTACGCACGCTGCTCTACCAAGTCGGCTATCAAGGCAAATAGTTTTATGTATAATTCCTTATACGCATCTTGCCGGAATTCTTTTGGAAGTCCTGCAATTCCTTTGGAAGTCACGAAGTTCCTTCGGTAGTTCGAAAAATTGACGAAACTCAAGCTGAGAAAATAATAATTTACCAAATTCTTGGGAAAAGAACCCTATAACCGCAAATCAAAAAACCAGCAGAATGTTTTGAGTCAAATATTTATGGAAAATTCTTATATTATTTATTCAACTCGTGCAATGTATCAATGATTCTTTAGCTTTACGAGTTCGTTTATTCATCCAGACCGTGGTCGGTCACACACGCTTGACTGTGATCGGTGTTCTTAATATCTTTTACAGTCAGCCAGCAATCCGTATAGTATACATCCTGTATATTTCACAGTATTTTAGAAATATGTAACAAAGTAAACCCTATAATTTTTATTTAAATTTTTTTTCGGATTATAATATAGAGAGAACCTTTTAAAAATGGGTGGATTATAACATAACAGTCGTAGAACAAATTCGTTTTATTATTTAACGTTTATTACAGTTCATAATTTTGTTGGCAATAATTGTGAATGTAATTATATTTTAAAATCATGCTCACAAAAACCCATAGTTGTAAAAAACAAATAAAACTATCTGGAGATAACGAGTACCTAAGTGTTTGAAATGCAAAGCTGAAAGTCTAAGTAGGCCAGGTCTCAACCAACCTGCAGTTTATACGTTAAATTAATGTATGTACATAACATGCACATATTGATCTGTCAGTGGTCTAGATTTCTGTTGGTTTGTCTAATAGTAAAAAAAACTACCTACACATTAAAACGTAATCCGCTGCAACACAACATGGCTTTCTTTCTAATCTTGTTTACTTTTCAATCGGTGCCGTACAGGGTCTGACAAAAAGATCAACTGAAAGCACCGTTTGAATTGTAATATCACGTACATTGATGTTAATTTATTAATGTATATACTGATCGAAAAAAGTTAAGGATATAGTGAATTCACTGAGAAAAACTAGATTTCGAAAAAAGTTGTATAACGTACATTTACTCCCATCTTTTTTAAAAATGAAACATATTTGTTTAACTAAAAAAATGTTTTAATTAGAATTTACAGGCGACTTTTCTTTAATAGTGTAACAAAACAGATAATTATCACAAAAAGAAACAATTATTAATAGCGTGTAATTTCACCTGTACTGGTTATTTCTGCTTCAGCTCGGCGAGGTATACTTAAAATTAAATGTTCCAAATCATTTTGATCCAAGGTATCCCACAGATGTGGAAGAACTTGCCTCAGTGATCTTACGTCCTGAACAGAAGGTTGATGGGCAATAACTTCCCTTCCCAGCATGTCCCAGGCATGTTCGATACAGTTTAAATCAGGAGAGGGAGAATGTAATGGCAAATGATTGATTTCATGGAATGCTAGCCGTTCGTGTACTACCCTGGCGCTGTGCAGGCGAGCGTTATCATCCAGAAATCTGAAATTGGGCTCCAAATTCCAGCGATAATCAGTCACCAGGTAATCAATGATGTCGTGGACATAAATTTCACCTGTCATGGTACCTTTACAAATATACAACTCCGTTCGACCTCCGAAGAAAATTCCACCCCAGACCATTACACCTCCACCTCCAAATGGATGCACTTCTTGAACATATTGGTAATTAACTCTTGAATTTCTTGGTCTCCAGACACGAACTGTACGTCTGTCATCACGAAGACAAAAGCGACTTTCATCACTGAACATCACACCAAAGCAAACGTTGTGCTTTATGGACTGCGGTCAGTAGAGGGCATCTTCTAGGCTTATACCAACGTAAATCTGCTTCATTCAATCGGTTTAAAACTATCCGAGGGGTAATACGAATTCGGCTGGCAGCGAAAAGGTACTGGCTGAGCAAAGTGCAGTTTGTTGTAGGATCCATCCGGGCTCCTCTCACTAATCTGCGGTCTTACCTAGCATTTGTCGATCTTGGTCTACCCTCCCTATGCCTGTCCATGACAGATCCAGTCTCTTTGAGAGACATTATACCGATCAGCCACATCGATCTGTCGCGCACCTCCAAGAAGCAACCCATGTAACGGTTGGAACCGTTATTTCGACACAACCACCGTTCACCTTTTAAATGTCATTTGTCGTTTTCTTCTTCCTTGATTCGCCTTGTGAGAATTATTTTTGACTTGGATGTCAACGAATCAACTTGATTTGAATTTTAATATATCTTGGTAATCCGATGTACTAAATGATTTTAATCTATCGTAAAATCCGTTTGATTTTATAAGCATGGCTATATCTAGACGGTTTTGAATTCCTCTCAAGACGTTTTTGAATTCCTATCAAGAAGTTTTATGGTTTTTATACCTAGAAGTTAGTTTTGGTTTTGGTACAATCTGAAGACCGTGGTTTGATTCATCTCTAGAAGATCTAGACAGTTTCGAGTTTAAGTTAGATTACCAAATATCACGAGATCATTCAAGTTGCAGAATTACGAATAAGGTTGGTTAAATATAATTTGTTAGTGGTTAGTGATTTTCTATATTATCACTAATCTGAAGTCAAGTATAGTAAGCTTTAAATATAGTGGTCCCAACTTCTTTTTCAAAGTTATTCGAGTTATTTAATAACCTAACCCACTCCCAATCAATTAAGCTCAAACACATTATACAAGTAGATAGAATAACTAGAGATCCTCTACCGTTAAATGACGTTTATTCATTTTGTCGATAGCAGAATAACCACCAATATCGCAAACTGCGCTTAGCAGCACACAAACAAAACTAAACTTTACAAAAATAAAATCTACATTTTTTGTGATGCTTTTTATCTGTTTGGGCACAATTTTATATGTTTACGAACAACATTTTCTTAAACGCAAATGACATAGGTATTAATAGCTATATCACATTTTTTTCTAGAAAAATTCTTTCATAGTGAATACACAATATCCTTAACTTTTTTCTATCAGTTTATAATGCTGGAATAGATAGAATTTAGGCGTCAATTCTGGAAATATTCGTTCTTAATAAGTGCATAATTAATAAGAAATTTTTTATAAAAGAAAAATATTAATATCTCCTCCGAAAAGATGGCACATCCCACTCATTGATATAACGCATGCCCGCTGTGGTATGCAATTAGGCGAGCAGTTTGTTCGGACGTACGCGGACTTTCATTTAAATGGTTACCCATCCAACTACTAACTGCGCTGGGCCTGGCTTGACTGCGGATATCGATACACAATAAGAGAACCTGCTAAGCCGGGCCGCTGCCCAATCAATTTGTTTTCGATAGGATGATTCCACATCAAAGATCACCCCTAGATCATTCACTGATGTGACGTTTTACAGCACATTATCATCGATTTTGTATCGATTTAGAGAAGGAGTTAAAACTCTAGATCACCTTAAAGGGCAATATTGTTATTTGTGACTGCTGAAAATTTTTACACCATCGGTATCGTTAATAAAAAGTGAGAAAAGATGTGAGCCTTGCGAAACTCCTGATGAAACTAATACTGCTTAATTATGAATAAATGAAACTTGTTGAAAGCGATCTGTTAGATATGATTTTATCCAATTAAAATACCAGCAATATCATGGATCTTAAAAATGACAAATTTCAAATCGGTAACGAGGTCTAATAGTTTAGAAACACTCAACGTCACGTTGGTCAACTCTTTACGTCTAGAGCGATCTCGATAATTTTTCAAAAGGTTATTTTCCCCCTTTCGCGTACGTTGTACATAAAGGATCCCGTCTAGGGGACGGTCAATTATGCTAGGGTGCTAAAAACGCGTTGTCTCATATTATAATCGGTCTCTTTATTTGCTCTACGGCGTTCTTTAAAGTTCCTTTTGGTCTGCGATGTCGAAATTTGAATACGTTCGCGATCAAGTCGTTACGTTTTTATGCGAGATTTGCAACGTTATCGTAATGAGTGTTCGAAAATTGAGGCGTCTCTGCGAGTTTGGTGAGTGGCCGATTTTACTACTTGCCCGAATTTTGCCAAGAAAAACGTTTCAAATGATACTTTTACGATTTTAGTTAAGAAATGTGAATATCACAATGTGGCAACGCTGTAGAATGTGTCGCCTTTGTTTGACATATACGTTACTTTTTTTTTTAAATTAATGCAGAATAATCTCACCTATTGAAAGACGAATTGGTTAACAGAAAATTATTTCTTCTGAAGTTTTTGTGGGAATTTTTGGAGTTTATATTTCTGGATGAAAATAGGGTTTAATTTTTTATTTTGAGTACTTAGTATCTGGATGTGTGTAAAGCCTTTATCTTTACCAATGTTTTAACTGAGCACGATTAGTATAAAGGTTAAACTTTTTTTTGAAATGAAACAATTTTTTTAAAACATTTAAATTAGTAGACTTGTAACTAAAAAAGAATTTCTAGCTCCTAACTCAGAATAAGCGATTATTCTGACGTAAACCTCAGAATAATCGATTTTTGGACCTTGTGACTCAGAATAATAGATTCCGACGTAGAGCTTAGAAAATCGAAAAATGAAAAATGTATTCTTCTAGTATTTTTGATCAGAGGTCATTTAATTTTTTTTTACAATTTCGGCACTACAAAGGGTCCAGCCCAGAGATAAATCTCTGATCCAGCCGTACGGCACTCTGCAGGATCGGACTTTAATTGGATGTTACGATTTAGTTTGGGAATATATTTGTAAATATCTGAAGAGGAAAGAAACTATCTAAATATTACATATTAATAATCACAGTTAGTAATGTTGCGCCGGGTAAATACCCAGTGCGTAGGGTAAATAAAAATGGGTATTTACCAGAGGTTCCGATAAATACCCAAAATGAGGGTATAATGAACACAGCTCGCTATTGGTGTATTTCCGAATCTGTTTCTCATGTAGGCTGTTGCCAACGCTACCATTTATGTGTCTGTCGTCTGTTTGTCCTAGAACGCAAACGTCTTTTTCCTTTATAGTTTATTTTTAAATTGATTACATTTGAGAATTGGGATTTATTTCCTTTAATAATGCTCGTTTGGTTATTATTCCGCCTTGTTCTAGAGGACTAGGCTTTGATTTTGCTTTCTATGTGCAGATGGCGTTTAATATCTACATACTCCTAACCGCTGTTACGAGCGAATTTTGATAGTACCATCGGACTCCATTAGAGAGTGTAGTCGAGATCATCTATTTCTTGCTGAAGAGTCCTAATAAGGTCGAAACAGGTCCAAGAATGATTTTCTCCTCAGGAAGCAAATTCAAAGTTAAAGTGTTGAAAATTATTTTCTAACTTTGTTATAATGCAATGCCTCGAGAAATCCTCACACTGTAATGTGCAATTTTGGCATCTCAAATTACTAGACTGTAAAGTTGACTCAACTTGTCCAAATATACGAAAAAAAGGCAAAACATCTAGATTGCTGAAATAAGCTATTGAGCTTTGTTTTTTTTTGCAAACTAGATATGTATTGGTAACTTACTAATGTAATTATTATCATTTAATTAATCTTATCAATAGGCAGGAGTATAGGAATTCATTCTTAGTACCTGAGTTGTATATTTTATTGTTGTAGTTTTGGACCCAACTGGCTAGTAACAATTATACAAATTCACCTAAAAGAAAACAACGTTTCCTTGCGAGTTCATTTGCATGGATTATAATTAGTGTTGCCAGATTTACGAAAGTGAAAAGCGTGACAACTGTGACGACAGAGCATTTTTATATAATCAGGTCCATTATTTGGAAAAATCCGCCAACAGTCGAACGGGCTATTTTAGACCATCTGAAACACATTTCAAAATACTTTTTTTGCCTTGCAAACGCTTTAAAATATTTTTTCTTACCTCAAAACTTTAAAATGATTTTGATTAATTTCTTGTTGTACAAATTGCTAAATAATAATACTAGACCATCCATAAAGCAATAAACCATTCCAAATTTTTTCATAAAGAGTTTATTTTCATAATTTACGACCAGTTAGATTTCATCTAATTTTCATGAACCCAATGACAATTAACATTGCAGTGTGACATGTATCTAAAAGAAATACAATGTTGCCATATCCATTATTAGATAGCAATGGTCATTTTAACCTATGCCCTGTGTTGGACCAGGCCAACCAATTGACTTCAGTATCAGAATAATTATATAAAACTAACGATTTAAAAAATACCTATATCAAGATCTTCTTCCTCGCCCTCATCGGCAGAGTACTCTTCGACGTCAATATTGATATACAATAAGAAGACGAAGCAACGACTTCTTGTAAGGTGGCGGCAAAGCCGCCACCAGAAAATTTTTACCCATACCTGGTTACGCCGACCGGCATAGACTCCAACGGCCTGGACACAGCTCAAATTGAAAAAAAAAGTATTTTTTACAAATATTAGATAAGTACCGACATGCCGACGCACAATCATCATGAAATGAAATAAAAAGACGGATGTCTGTGATTACTACAAATGTTTTCACTTCGGGATCCAAATTCACCTGCTGGCCAGACACTATGTAATTTTTCAGCCAACTTTCATTAACCAAATTATTTCCTTGTATGTTTTCTTACTCGATTTGGCAACACCGCATTTATATAAACTAGAAACGTCAATTGTAATTGAAAATAATTTACTGTTTATTTGTTTTTTAACAAACTAAAAATGAAAAAAAGAAAATTTGATCGTTTATGAAAAAATTTGGTATGATTTATTGCTCTGTGAATGGTCTAATATTGATATTTAGCCGTTTCTACAACAAGAAATCAGTGAAAATGGTTTATTTCACATTTGTTTTATGATGGAGACCCAACAACAAATGTTAAGGATTTTAAGGTAAAAAAATGTTTAGTGTCAGCGGACCCAAAATTGTTATGTGTAGTGTGTTTCAAAGTGTCTAGAAACTTTTAATAATATTTCAATAGTTATATCTGCTGTTCAAGTGTCGACGTATAATAAATAGCCCCTAATTATAATCTTACCTCGACATAATTAATTATTAACGAGCCAATGTCAACGAATTTATTTACTCCTTGTTTTAATTAGTTAATCAATCATTTCTTATTATTGTTATACATAGATATAGTTTGTTAGGTTATATTTTTGACGTGAAGTCAGTTGACAGAACACAATAATAGGTATCTGTAAGTTAAACGTCATTCACCGTACGTGGTGCGTTTGTTTTAATGGTAGTTTTGTGATTCGAGAGTTGCCTTTTATATTTCTGGATCGGACAACCCTAGTGTTGCAAACTGGCAACTGACAGCTCTGTCGTAGAGTTTGACTTTTTTGACATACTAGCGCTATTTGTGTTGTTTACAGTAACTTAAAAGATTCATCTCGGCCAAAAAAATGGAATTAAATCGTGAACATTTTTTACAACTTTCGACGTGGATTAACTTAATTCAATTTTTGGCGATGAAGCTCCATCAAGGACCAGTGTCTATCGATGGTAAGGTAAATTCAATCGAGGTCGTAGTTCGTTCCAAGACGAATTTCGTGAAGGTAGTCCAAAATCAGTTGTGGTTTCGGAAACCATTGATGCTGTGCGCGAACTAATATTGAAAGATCGTCATGTGACCTATCTAGAGATTGAAACAACCTTAGGCATTAGTGGGACCAACCATTCAATATTGCATGAACATTTGACTGTCAAAAAATTTGTTCGCGTTGGATCCCACATAATTTGTCAATCGTTCAAAAAAAAGGCTCGTGTCGATTGGTCGAAAGAAATGATCAAAAAATACGATCGCGGTGCTTCGAAACACATCTATGACATAGTGACAGGTGACAAATCGCGAATTTACGCGTATGAGCCCGAAAGTAAACAGCAGTCGACTGTATGGGTGGTTCAAGATGAGCCAAATCCAACAAAAGTTCTTCACGCACGAAGCACTTCCAAGCAAATGGTCACCTGTTTTTTCGGAAAAACTGGACATGTCGCAACCGTACCATTAGAACAACGCAGAACAGTCAATTCTGAGTGGTACACAACCATTTGTTTGCCAGTTGTCTACCAAGAAATGAGGAAATCCAACAGCCCAAGACGGATCACTCTTCACCACGACGATGCGAGCTCTCACACATCGGTTCAAACAACTGCACTCAAAACGTCGATGTGATGAGTCATCCGCCCTATAGTCCTGACTTGGCACCGAATGACTTCTTTTTATTCCCGTACGTAAATAATAAACTGAGAGGTCAACGTTTTTCGACACCTGAAGAAGCGGTTGATGCGTTCAAAATGCATGTTTTGGAGATACCTCAATCAGAGTGGCAAACGTGCTATGTAACGTGATCTCTAGTTATTCTATCTACTTGTTTAATGTGTTTGAGTTCAATTGATTGGGCGTGAGTTAGCTTATTAAATAACTCGAACAACTTTGAAAAAAGTTGGGACCCACTATATTTAAAGCTTACTATACTTGAGTTTAGATTAGTGATAAAAATATAGAAACAAATATAGAACAAATTATATTTTAACCATGCTTTAGATAAGGTAGATATCAAATTCAAATTTAAGTTGATTTATTAAATAAAACTTGTCTTTTGGTAAAAGGAGTTAATATAAGGAATGTTTTATCGCATGGTATATCCTCCGGCAACTTCCTCAAAGGAATTCGGGATCCTTATTCGTAATTCTGCAACGTTAATGATCTCTGATATTTGGTATTCAAACTTAAACTCGAAACTGTCTAGATCTTCTAGAGATGAATCAAACCACTTTCTTCAGATTGTACCAAAACAAACTTCTAGGTATAAAAACCATAAAACATCTTGAAAGGAATTCAAAACCGTCTAGATATAGCCATGCTAAAGAAAAGTTAAAATGTTAAGACAGAAAATTTGAACAGGATTTAGATAAAATGCTTTAACTATTAAATGAATAATTTCACAGAGACCAAAATTAATATGAAAAGGAAAAATCTTGTTTAATACATTCAAACATAGTAAAGCATAATATCTTATTCAAAAAAAAATATATATAAAGTAACCATGTGTGTTACTCATTGTTGATAGGTATTGAGGTTATGTTCGGAACTTGACATTTTATTTAAGAAATCCTTGTATAAAATATATATATTTAACAATATATTAGTATTAAAACTTACCTTATAAAATCAGACGGCCAATAAGAATATTAAAAATCATCTAATACATAGGATGACCTAGATTAAAATGAATGTGATCTATTTGATATTTTCAAAATGAAATGAAACTTTTGACACAAGGCATAAACGACAAATGAAATTTGAGTAAAAGGTGATTGTGTCGAAATAACGAATAACGGTTCCAACCGTTACAAACGGTTCCAACCGTTACAGCTTCGACAATTGGTTCAAACGCATGCAGAAGTGTATAGATCTCTCATCGAAAATATTTTGAAAAACAAAGCGATTTTCGATAATTAATATTTGTTTTTGTTCTCTAATCCCGAAATATAAAAGGCAACCCTCGTATTCGTTGTACCAGAGGCGCGTTCGTTTTTAATTGTAGATTTGTGACGTTCGGTACGGACTAAGGATATTTTTCGCGATCGGTCTGGTATCGATTTTTGTCAGAAGAGCAATACCCAAATATTGTGTTATTGTACATAGTTATATTTTTGTCAGTTTCTTAGAATCTGTTAGGTTAATCTCTTGTAAATTGTCCTTAAGGCATATTGCTAAATGATTGTTTTTTTAAGGAATTTCTGAATTCACTCGGCTTGTCATTTTCTTAGCGGCAGACAAGACAACGTGGAGTTTTCTTGGTTAGGTTCCTTTTCGACACATTTTTAATTATTGTCATCTAGAGAAAAATCAATTTTTATGTGACTTATTCTAGTCTCCCCTTGTACGGTTTTTTAGATTTTTTAATTGTGAAAATAAGGGTATTGAGTTTTGGGGAATTTAAGTGGTTTAAGTGTATTATTGACAACCCTTTTCACATCCGCTAGGAATTTGAACGACATAGTTGTAAGGATGACTACTTTCTATAGATTCTGAGTTATTAGTTCGTTGTTTTATATCGGCACTTGAGTTTCGTGATATTGAAATGGATTCTTTAAGAACAGTTGGTGTGGACTGTCCTGCTTTTTTTTCAACCTTGAAAAGCTACCATTTGAACCCTTTACGAAAAAGATATGTTTTGTAGATATTTGGTAATTCTACACCTTTTTGATTGTGTTTTTTTTTTGTTTATTCAGTTATGAATTCATCATCATATTGTATATGAAATTAATTAGTTCTTGAACTTGTTTGTTGACAAACATATTGGGTATATTTCCTATCATTATACATCCTTGAGAAATTCTTATACACGTCCTTGTAAATCCTTCTTTTTGTACACCTACCTCCTTCAGTGGTTTGCCATTCGTTAATAAATTTGAGTGGAGGATGATATCAACATACCAAATTTTTGTAGATCATTCTTTTCCAATTCCTCTTTACTCTCAGAAATAACTTGAAACTCTGATCGAATCTGCATAATATTAAAATTGAAAGGGGTTAGTTATTATATTTTTCCTTCTATTCGATTCAGGTGACTAACCGGCTTGACACTATTTTATATATATAATTAATAAAAACAAGGAAATGAAGATAGCAAACCTAATTTTAGTGTCGCAGTAAGAAAATAAAGATAGAAAACCTAATTTCAGTATGGCTCTTAACAGATTTTTCGGTGGCAGGGCCTGCGTACGTCTAAAATAAATATTTTCCAGATGGATAATCAAAAGGAATTCGGTAATAATTAACGACGCAATTAACATGTCTTAACACATCGATATACACCATGTAGAAAATACAATTGACAACTCTTTGAAAGTGTAAATAAACATCCACTTGGTTCGATATACATTACATAAACAACTCTAACGCGATTTTCAATTTGTAAGCGCTGACAAGCGCGAATTCTTGCTCGATTTACTTTTTACAATCGCTTCACTTGACAAATAGTTTTGGCAAAAGTGCACGGTGAATCAATACTCAAATATTTTGTTTATAATAACATGGTTATCTATTTTTATCAGTTTTGCCAGTTTAGTGATTACGGGGGTTTGATAATTGCCCGAGAAACCGTATAGATCGACGTTACTACAGTGGGTATTTGTGTTTTTTTTGGCAAGTTCAGGATAGCCTTTATCTCGAAAATCCGAGTGTCAGGGACTTTGGATGGATCGCGTAAAAGTTATAGACCGAGAGCTAGAACCAGAACAAAATATTAAGTTTGTTCGTTCGTACAGAACCGTTCTGAATTTTTATACGCAATGATTTAATGTCCAACAAATTATACTACTCATGCGCATACAATTACAAGGTTCTGTACTGGTTCTGTGCCGTAAAAATCAGTAATGACTAGGGTTTCCAGATTTACGAAAGGGAAAAGCTAAACAACGGTGACGACAGGGAATCAGGTTCAAAACCCAAGCAAAAAAGGCTTTAGCATATATTTTTTGTAAACCAGTGTCCTAACGAGGTTTTAAAAAAAGTCCTCAACTTATATTTTCATAAACATAAACAGCTTTGAATATTAGCAGGAGTGACATTTGCGTAAAAAGCGTGGCATTTGCGTAAAAAGCGTGGCATTTAGGTCAAAAGCGGGACTTTTTGTACTTAGGCGTGACGCGTGCAAGCAAGTGAAAAAGCGTGGCATTTACGCCTAAAGCGGGACGTCTCGCAACCCTAGTAATGACCCGCCTGGAAAAAAGGAAAAGAAGCTTTTAAAATACGAAAATGATTTGTTAAAAACAGTCAATTGAAATACACTAACAATCTTTTACAATAAAAGCTCGATATGTTAATAAATAATTCTGAAGTGAGTATGAATCATTCTTCAAAAATTACTTCTTATAGCAGTGTACTTGAAAAGAAATTGGTAAATAAACATGGGTTCGTCTTCAGTGAGCAATGTTGATGTTCTGAATGCCATTTTTGTGGTTTCGGAGATATGGCTTTCAGGCGATGCTCCTACTCTGACTTCAACATCCCTGGATATTTTTTCTTTCGGGGTAGATATTTATATTATATATTATGACTTGTCTAAAGGGCAGAATTGCAAATTAATACATTTCTTGTTTGGAACACATGGATAAATTTTAAATTAGAAAATGTTACCTTTTCTGTTGGTGTTGTTTATTTATTTATTTATTACAATGCTCTACAGGCAATCTCAATTACAGAGCAAGAATAAAAGAACACATACATTATATAGACTAAGTTGTACAGACTACCCGATAAAAGTCTAAATGAATCTGTAGCATTATTAGATAATATAATTTCGACCATCTTTACCAGTTATAAAAATATTTTAATACTAGGCGATATTATTGTTAATCTATTTAACATAGATAATCATTTAAGGAAATGTTTGGATGATTTTGGCCTCGTTCAGATCATTGACGAGCCTATACATCTTACTGATCACTCTGAAACACTAATTGATCCAAACTTTAAATACTTTGACCCTCTGTCCTTCTCACACTACTTATTAAATATTTCTTGGGAAAATACAATCCTTTTTAGTGATATCGACAGTAAGGTAAATTAACTGATGAATTAACCGACCTGTTTAATAAACATAGTTCATTCATTCGGTACTGCTAGAGTGAGTAAGCCGAAAGCACCTTGGTTAATTTAGTTAATTTGTAAAGAACTGCTACATAATTATTTGATAGAAGTAGAATTGAACACCATGTTCTTCTGGTCAGCAAGAATCTTGTTTACCTTCATGAGGTCTATCACGCCATTGATAGTGATGAAGATTTTAGGACATTAGTACACTAGAATATAAAGCAGAAATACTCTTTAATTAACAAATAACAATTTGACAATACCCGTAGTAACATATTATTACATCGATGACTATACTCATTAGTATATAATATTAAAAGATGATTTTTTTATGTAAAATTTATGAAGAGCTTGTTCTGGTACAAACCGCTGTACTTTATTAAAATCGACATCACCCTCTATATTTACTCTACCAGCTGCTGCTTGCTTAGTAACTGATTGTTGATTGCGAATTTCCAATATTATTCAGATGGTGGTTGTATGTATCTCTTATTTAGCCACAGTCTGACCAGAGAGGTCATCGTTTTGTTAACAAACAATTTAAATTGTTGTCCGTCCCGTCGGTCATCAGAGCTCGTTCGTCAGCTACGCCGGTAGTCGAAGAATATTCATGAATATCGCAAGGTTCCGCCAGGCTCTAGTACCGATGATACTAAAAAATATGCAAAGGCAAGGCTTATCTCCAATTTAATCAATTCATATATGTTAATGGATTTGTCACCCAGCGGTTTTGGTATTCTTTGTTCTGTTACAATAAAATTAACGGAAAAGCTGTTCAAACTGTATTCCGAGTGGAATACGCCCTAAAATTTGTCGAATGGGTTAAAATCGTAAATATCATTTTTAGTCTATCTCCATAAATAAAAATCCAGTGGAGAAAGTCTGGTAATCTTGCTGGCTGCGCCACTGGTCCATTGTTTGAAATGTGATTTCTAAACACTTGCGTTAAAAATATTCCAACTTCCTTTGTATTATGTGCTGGACAACCGTCCTGCTGAAACCACTGTTTTCTAAAAATCGGTATCATCTAATACTAATTGAAGACCTTAACTTCAGAAGGGCCTAACCATATACATTCGTCATGTTTATCCCACTACAATAAATTAATTTATTTAAAAATGCACTTAGGGCCATTTGGATACCTTTAAGGGTTGGTACATTGAACCTTTTTATGCAAAAATATATATTTAAAATGTTGGCATTTAGACTCTTTTGAAGTTAACGTTTTCAATTGACGCAATGCAGTATTTCATATCTTAATAGGTGTAGATATCGTTGTCCATTAAGATTACCATTAAAAATAAACGGACCAACTAAGTGACCATCTAAAAATAAGGTGGTTTTCCAATTATTAGCAAAAAAATAACATTTCGAGTTCAGGGTAAATGACTTTAACGATTTTTTTTTATTGTCTTCTTAACCTATCTGTTATAATGCACCAAATTTCCTTTGTATTCTTCGTTGATGTAATACGATGGAGAGTCCCTATGCTCCGCTCCTGACCTATCCTATATATAAGAGGTGGATTGATTATTTTTTTTTTACAGTTAGTTAACCGAGCTTTGTAGATCATATCTACAAAATATCGGCTTTGTGTTTCAAAGGGTTGTTGTGCTGTGGCTAATTCTTGGACTGTTTGTCGTGATTTTTCATAAAAATTGATACTGTAGAACAAAGAGCCGTAATAAAATACCTCCAGAATAAAGGCATGATGCCAAGTCAAAGTCATGAAGACACTGTGGCAACTATTGGGAAGTCTACAGTTTCTTATGACATAGTCAAACGCTAGTGTTAAGATTTTAAATGCGGAAGAACATCCTGTGAAAACCAGCATGCTGGTGGTTCCTTCCAAAATGGTAACAATAAACAAAAACATTAAAAAGGTACACACACGACATTGTACTGCAAGACCGACGAGTACGCATAAGGGACATTGTGGAAGATACTGGCTTATCACATCATGTGGTGCACCACATACTGAATAAAAAATTAGATATGAAAAAGATGAATGCAAGATAGGTGCCCCGAATGTTAACCATTTATCAAAAAAGAAATCGGGTGTTGACTTCTGAGCGACTTTTAGAAAGGTACCAAGCGAACAAAAAAACTTTCTTAGTCTGTATTTTACCATGGACGAGTCATGGGTGCACCACTATGATCCCGAGACCAAAGCGCAAAGTAAAGAGTGGAAACATCGCGGTTCTCCCCGACCAGCAATTTTAAAGTCTGCTGAAAAAGTTTTGCTGTCTGTGTTTTGGGATGCTCAAGGAATCATCTTGACCGACTGTTTGCAAAAGGGATAGAGCATTCCAGGGGCATATTACGCACAATTGATTTCTAAATCGTGAGACGCTCTTAAAGGAAAACGCCGAGGAAAGTTAAGGAACGGTGTTCTGTTCCATCAGGATAATGCTCCTAGCCAGTGGCGGCTCGTGAGCAAAAAATTGGAGGTTCACTTTCAGTTTTTATAATACACCTTTCCAAAACACTGAAAGCTTTTTACCTAAATCTTTACTAAGACATATATTCTCTCATTGTGAACCCCTAATTTTTTGGCCACGAGCCGCCATTGCTCCTAGCCATACTTACATCTTGAATTGCCATGGCTGCTATATACCAAGCAGGCTTTGAATTAGTGGGCGCCCCTCATATTCGTCAGATCTCGCCCCCAGTTATTACAGGCTGTTCCCAAAATTAAAAAACTTACGTAGAAAAAGTTTTCCAGTAATGATGAATTGATACAAGCTGTAGAGAGGTGGTTTGCAGAGGTAGGACAAATTTTTTTTCAGGAGGTTGAGATGTTAGAGCACTGATGGACCAAGTGCATTAGTGACGAGGGAGACTATGTCGAAAAATAAAAGCCACTGTAGTTTTGATGTAGGGGGGGTCAGGGGTGCTATAGGTTCCATCATAGCACCCCCGTAGATGAGGATTTTATGTACTCCAATAGTGTCGGTTATGTCTTGAACCAAAGTTCGTAACTATTTTTGTCCACAGCCACTTCTGAATGTAGTTCTTCCGAAACCACTTATAATAACCGAAAGAAAATATTCTCGCCCTTGAGATTGAAACTTGCCTCTTATGTATTTTACACGCATTTCATTCTAACTCTAGGGACAGAAGGTTCTTTATGTAATAGCTACTTCCCTACTGGCCAATGGCTGTGAATACCACGCCCGCATCGTAGATAGTCATGAATTTCATGACTGACAGTTCTACGCGGCGTATTAGTATTTTAGTTGGAATTTGCATGAATAAAGATAAGCGGTGTTTGTTAAGTCAAACTTATATTCAAAAATTTGGGAATATAATTATGCTTATAATGAATTTGATAATATTCCTTCTGAACTAACAAATTATGCAAATAATTTTAATAAAAACTTGCCTAACATAAGTTATATTAAATATTTCAGTTTATTCAAAGTTTAATTTTACCATATTCAACTCATACTGTGTCTGTGGCCGTGGAGAAAGTACAGTATATTACTCTGTTGGAATGAAAATCCGGTTCTTCACGCTCGCATTCAGAATCTTTCACTCGTATCGATATTCATTCCAACCTTGATACATAATACTATTCTATAACTGGTTTTATGTGGTTAATGTCTTTCTGGATACAATTCCAAATATCCAAATGCTTTTTTTTTTCGTACAGAAAACATAGTCAAAAAGTAACTTTTGTGTATTCTTAAAGTACTTTTTCGGCCATGGCCTCTAAAGTTAAGTGTATAAAGTGTTGCATACCGATTAGAATTCTCAAATCTGAGGTAGGTTCCAAGGATACTTGACTCTCTCTAGGATTGTTCAATGCATCGTGTATCATCGGAAGTATTCGGGAAAATGAAAATGTAAAAACGTATAAACAACACATGAATTTATAAATATCTGGTCTGGCAATGACGTAACGTGAAAAGTATATAGTATGAGGTTGGCTAATCCTAATAGAGAAGTTAAGTATCCTGATAGGTTCTTTCATATACCATTTTTGATTTTTTTTGGAATCAAATTCAAAGACGCCAAATTTGTTGCGTCTCTAATTTCTGAGGGCGTGCCCGTAATTAATTCTTCGTCACTACTCATTTTTGTATTTTTTTTTTAAATATTAGGCATTCCAAACAAAATGGTTGCCAGTAGCTAATGACAGGCCACTGACAGGTTATGATATGGTGATTTGACAGAGTCAATGATATTCGCGATTCAAATTAATTTTCGCGCGCCTGTCATTTGTCACCTATAAGTAGAATTTTTGTTTATTTACATGTGTTTGTTTTGGGCTGATTTTGTATTTGTGATTTTTTTAATTGTTTTTAGATAATATTCTCATTGTAATAGTGTTTTTGAGTTTCATTTAGTGTTAATTTAAGTTCAAGTCTCGTGCTTTCGTCATAAATATAATATTTATCATGTGTATGACTTAATTTGTTGGAAATATTCACCTATTGGTTGCTACAAGAACATCTAGAAATATCTATTTACTAAACCCAGGACATGTTTTATTATGTGGTTTAAAGGACATTTCAGGTACCAAATGTTTATTATTGATGAACTTATTTAAAAATCTTACTAAACTTATTCTTATATTATGAAGTGAATTATGTAGTACTTTGTATACATGTAAATGGTAATAAAATCGTCACAAATCAGATTACAGTTTGATTCTAAACAAAGTTTTGCAAAATTTCAATATTGTGAATTTGTACATATCCATTTATCGTAAAAAACAAAATTTTACAACTTGCACTTGGAAAATAATGAATACTTCAGTTTTGATTTTGACATTAACACCATATAGATTGCAATTTGCTAGGGACTTTTTCGCAGATTTCATTTTTAATATAAACACTATCACATTCTATAAGAAATAAACAAATTTAAAGCTAAAAAGTAAGAAAAAACTAATTGTAATTGATACAAATTAAAATGTAAACAATGAATACGAACGCTAATGTTGCCAAATGATGAACTGATTTTAAAACAAAATTAATAAATGAACTGAAGTTAAAAAAAAAAAACAATATAATAAATCGGTTTTATAAAAAAATCCTTAAATAAATATAGAGTATGATTACTTATTACTATACACAAATTTTTTTCTTAAATAAAAGGTCTTATCCACTTCTTCAAGAGCTAAAATCCGACGACGTAGCGAAATTTTCCTATTTCTGGCAACACTGAACGATATCCTACTTACCGGGACCTTCTACAAATTTCCTCCAGAGGGCGTATCACTTAGATTAAATCGCGAATAGATAGTTACATAGATTTCACAGGTTTGCCATATCTAAATTGTTAGTTCCCACTGGCAGCATTTTGACAGATCGTTGGAATGTCTAATTGTCTGAGATTAACACAACAAAATGCGTATGTGTTAATTACCAATACTCTATTTTTTTTTTAAATAATCAAATGTTTAAAACATCCGATATTAAACTAACGCACTTTAGTGTACCATAGATGGGCGCGGTGTTGCCAAATTTACGAAAATATTAATCGAAGGGTATTTCTTAAAAAAATAGTTCTCATGTGTTAGACATCGTTTAAATGGTAATTTAAAGGGTAATATGTAAAAATCCAAAATGGCCAAAAAATCAGACATTTTCAGTATTTTTTTTTTAATTTTAAGTCAATGACTACATAACTTGATAATTTGGAAAACCGATCTTCTATCTCCTATATTAAGAGTTTTCTTTCCGTTATAACCTGTATAACTAACACAAGAAAATAATAATAATAATATATCTTTATTAACCAACAGTAAAAATAAATACATGTAATAAATAAAAACACAATTTAATAAAAGGTAAATATATACTGTTAATTAAAAGGCACAAAATCAGCATAGCTGTTCTTCTTCAAGAACCTTTTTTTATTTAAATAAATTTCCTAGTTAAACCCAGAAGACTCCTATTAACAACAAAACAAAGAAGAAAAAAAAATACATTGCTTTATATTCTTATATAAAAATGCTGTTTAATAAAATCCCTAAGATTCAGCGCATTGTTCATTAAATAACTTAAAATATAACTTTTTTTAATTTAGAGTTAACTTTTTCATGTCCGTGGGCAAATTGTTATAACTAGTTACTAAACTAAACCGGAAAGACCTTTGAAATAAAGTAGTACGATGTTGAGGTATTGTTAAGAGATTTTTCTGCCTAATATTGATATTGTGGACATCAGATCTATACGTTAGCTTGTCTAATAGATATGGTGGTGATTCTCTTTAAATAACTTTATGTAGAAGTGTTAATGAATGTAATTTTCTCCTGTTAGCCATAGTAAACCAATGATTGCGCAGTAGAGTATGACTGATTCTATCATATTTTCTAATCCCAAAAATTAATCTTAAACATGCGTTTTGAAGTTTTTGCAATCTGTTTTTGTCCATGTACGTTAAGCATGAGTTATAAACATAGTCGCAATGATTGGCATGTGACAACACCAGGGCATCACAAAGTTGACTTTTCAATGATATTTGAGATTTGCATATGATTTTTGTAATATAAAACTGACATGTTCTGAGAATCTCAAATTAGAATCAATTATCAGCTTAGATTTTTTGTTTTTTCAGTTATATGTAATTTGTTGTTCCCTATGTTGATAACTAATTCATTCTTTTTTAAATTTCCAAATAATACAATCTGAGACTTAGATGTGTTAATTTCTAGGTCGTGGTTATTGGAGGCTTGGATAAGAGCAGCGAGTTCATTGTTTATCACAATTTCTGCGTGGTTTAAGTTCTCTTTGAAGAAAAAATTAAGAAGTTGAGTGTCATTTGCGTACATATGCATTTTTAACTGATTCAATGTTTTAGGTAGATTACTGGTGTATACTCAGTATAGTAGTGGACCTAGTATTGAGCCTTGCGGTACTCCTCTATTAACTAATCCTTTCGTAAATATTTGCCCTTCATACCCTACTTGTACTGTCTGGTTTTTAAAGTAATTTCTAAATAACTCGATGGAAGATTCACTTAAACCTAGAAAATTAAAAATAGCAAACAAATCAGTATTTAACATGTCAAAAGCTTTGCTATATTCCAATAAAATTAGAACACCTCATTTTTTTCTGTCTAACTATGTAAGAATATCGTCGGTTATATTTAATAGAGCAGTGCTGCAACTGTATCCTGTTCTGAAACCCGATTGTTCTTGTGGAATAAGTGCATATGTATTTAAGTGAATTTTTAATTGGGATTCAATGGATCTTTATAGAATTTTAGAGAAAGTTGGGAGTACAGTTATAGGTCGTAAATCATTTAGAGCAGACGGAGAATTTATTTTAGGAATTGGTGACACTAAGCCTTCTATCCAGCAACTAGGAAAGGTAGAATTTGTGAGACAAAAGTTTTAATCACATGCGTAAGATATGGAATTATATGAGGACATAAGAATGAAATAAGTGTTATATTAATATTATCTAATCCAGTTGCTTTACTTTTACTTCGTAGTATAAAGTTTGTTACATCATGTTTAGCAATTGGTTGAAATTTAAATTTTGATTCAAAGTCCCTTTTTAAATTTCTTTTGTAAAAGTTAATGGTATCTGCATCTGGATCCTTTTTTAATCCATTTATTTTCAAAAAATGATTATTTATTGAATTTGAGTCAGTATTAAAGCTATATAAATTATTTTGATTTTTTGTTGGGATTATATTTATTTTTTTTTAAATTTTCCACCTATTTTTGTTGTCCGCTGATTGTAGAGCTTACTCCAAAAATGCTTTTTTTTTCTGATTTAATAGCTAATGTGGTATAATTTCGAAGTTGCTTATAATAATTTCAATGGTTTGTATTATTGGTCAATTTATATTTTGATAGAGCTTTATTTCGAAGTGTTTGCATTATTTTAATATTAGGTGTTATCTACAGAGACAATGGTTTTGAAAATTTTGATATTTTTATGGGAGCATGTGTATTAAATATTTGTATTATAGATTTATTTGAAAAATCAATCTTTTCTTCAATATTTACAAAATTATATATCTCGTGCCAATTAAAATGTTGTACATTATTATTAAAATTCGTTAGATTAAGATTAGAGAAGTCACGATAAGATTTATAAACAGGTGGTAATTTTGGATCATCCACATTTACAGTTATATCTATTATATTATGATCAGACTGGTGAAAACTGTGAAAAGTATAGTTTTTATGGTGGGTAAAAGTAACATTGTTGTCTACGATGATGTGATCCAATAATGTTTTAGAGGTTGGGGTAATTCGTGTTGCTTCTGTAACAATTTGCTGGAGATTTAAACCATTAAGCAAAATTGAGTATTCAACCACAGCAGTATTTTAATTAAATAAATCAATATGCTATGAAAGCTAAGTTTTTTGGCGACGGAACCTTTTTGAAAAGCGAAATATTTGACGGACCCCTAAACACATTTCTAAAAAAAGGTCCTCAAGCCAGGTCATTCCCTTTTGTGGCGATAGTGCTTCTTTTTTATGACTATTATTTTCTCCGCGCAGGAGCCCCCACAAAGGCTTTTGTGGAGCCCCAGGGCTCCGCGGAGCACACTTTGAGTATGTGTCAATTGTTTTGATATTCAATTAAGAATTTGTCCCTATCGCAGCACGAATACTAGTGCAGTTACTGGAATTATTATGAGTGTTATCGGGCTTATCAATATTTGCATTAGTTAATGTCAAAAATGAATTTGACAATACGCTGAGTGCATTAATTTATGTGATTATCCAAATAACCGATATCAAAAGTTGTATTCAATAGATAATTTCACGAATTAATTAGATATGACAGCTCAATAATTTACAGTTATAATACCAAAGCAATAATTAAACATGAGGGAGCTTGCCTACTAGATTTTACAGCAATAATATACCAAGCGGGATTATCAGTTATTACTAAAGACCGGACAATTTAATTTATTCTTATCAGCGAAGTAACGGTAAGAGCGGACCTTCGATTTGAATAATACATTCTGAATAAAACAAGTTATTTACTGAACTGGTCGACACAGTAGATAAGATATTGGATTTTTATCGCCCGGGCGTAACATTTGGGGCGGGCTTATTATTACATTTACATTGCAATAATTATTTTATTAAATTTTAGTTCAAATTTGGTTGGATATTATTATATAATTACAAATGATATTATTATTTATTTTTTTATTGTGTTGTGGGATAATGTTGTTGGCTTTTTCTGTTAATATATTATTGACTAATAAATATATCAACGAGGATACACCATCATTAGTTTTATGTTTAGAGTGTTCCAATATACACTCTTTATCCTAAAGTAGCAAATATACAATTATATACAATATATACAATACAAATTAATATCAATCTTCTTCATTTGAAAAATATGTTTGTATGACTGCATATTTTTCTAAATTGTCTTCAGTGAAATTACTTCTTTTAGAAGTCAATAAATCTTTAAACCTAGAAAACGATCGTTCTACGTCACAACTCGTTACAGGAGCAAATGAAAAATGTGGAACAAAATCACAATATTTTAAAGCAGTTTCATAATCGTTAAAATTGTTCAGGGAGATTTGTTTCAGAGTCTGTAAATTTGGATTTCTTTTAATAACACAATCTATTTTATGGTTAAATTTATCTTGTAAGGGCCACTTTACGTTTTTTAAGTGTAACAATGTCGATTCAAATTTTTCCATAGCAACCGATAATTGTAAGTTACGGGTTTCAAGGAATTTTATAGTTTCTGGGAGACACGAAAAATAAGTCGCAAGAAAATTTAACTCCGACTGCAAAGTTGTTTTTGTTATTAAACCTTTACACTGAGTGATAGAGAGAGCGTCCTCTGATAAGTTGGAAATAAATACTTTTAGTCTGTCGAAATGCTCCGAAAAAAAGAACACAGCCTGTAACCAAGTTCCCCATCGTGTAATAACTGGTTGTGGAGGTAGGGGGATATTCGGACATATTTCTTTATATAAAGAAACTCGGGACGGTGCTTTTAACAAATTTTTTTTAAAACAGCTAATCAACGAATTAATGTCTGGAAAGCTGTCACGGATAAACTCACAAACTCGGTGTAACGCGTGAGCAAGGCAAGTTACATGCAGCATGTTTGGAAAATGTTCTTGTAATAGTTTCCCTGTTTTCAACATTACACTTGCCGCGTCTGAAATAAACAATAAAACTTTTGAAACGTCATTATCAATTACATTGTTCAATCCACGTTTCACTATTTCATAAATCATTTCAGCGTTCACAGTTTCACGAAACACACTAGAAACTAAATACTGTTGTGAAGTATTTTCAGCACTTAATAATCCTACAACAACATTAACAACACATCTACCCTTTATGTCAGTCGTTTCATCTGCACTAACCCAAATATATTTGCTGGAAATTTTCGTTTTTATTGCCGTCATTGCTTTATCGTACTGATTTTGAATATAATGTTTTCTAATTGTGGATTCATCCGGTATTTTACGTTTAGTATATTTACAAAGAAAATTTTTGAAAATTGTATTATTTAATTTTGTTAATGGAATATTTGCAGAAACAAATGCGTTGCATAAATCTTCATAAAAGATTTTGTCTGGACATCCCTCTAAAGATTGCATGTGTTTTTGTGTTTTCACATGTTGTGTCATACTTGACTTTCCATTAAAAACTAACACCTGATCACAATTGCGGCAGTATAATTTGTTGTCATTAAAACGACGAAAACAATCAAAGTCCGATAATAAATTTTCCATATTTACGTTTCCAGTTTCTATCACTTTTCCCTTTGAACTAAACAAATATACTCATTGGAAAAATCTAGTGATATTTTTACAAGACACTTTCTTCTCAAATCTCCTGTTTATCGACTCTTTGTTATCTTTTTACATTTTTTCAACCAACAGATACCTATATAGAGTGAGCAATTGAATTAATACATACATTACAGAAATTTAACAGACATTTATTTTATTGTCTCATCGTGTATAAGTACCATAATATCCACAGGAAATAAAAACATAAATGTTTTGTTACAAAAAATCGGTATGTACGGTATCGATAAAAGCCAAAATATTCATAAATATAATATAAGGATTGACTTTATTTGAATAAAAATATCACCGGCAACTAACCGACAATGGATCGAGAAAGTATAAGACAACATATGATGGGCCTATTTGACATTCATTTTAGGCCCTCTCTACAGCGTCTTAGTCCAAACGCTCGTAGAGTCCTAATATTTGGCCCCGATGCAATTTCTCCAACAATGAATCGGGACCAGCTAAGGCTAGAAATTTCCAATTTTCTGGAGGAAATAACAAATTCGGGGGAGGCAGCTGGGGTCCTCGATCCTCATTTTAGGCAGGAGAGTAGTGTACCACGCCAAAATATTGAGGAATAGATATTTTGTAATTATATAAGAGATAATAATAAAAAAAATATCATACAGAATATCGTTTACATTACTACACCTTAAACTCGCTTATGAAAAGTTTAACATCTTCATCAAAAAAGTTATTTTTTTTTAAGGAAAATTTCTCAGGCCACAAATTAAAGGATCTGAGGTTACTAAAAACTTTTGTAAAATATCCTACATATCCTCGGCGTTGGTGAGAAGAAAACATTAAATTTGTTTAATGAAAATGATTCAAAAGACAAAGAATATAGGTACACGATAAAAAAAAATCTCACTTTTTTGTATTAGTTTTAATGTCTATGTATATATCAGTACACTTTTTTTATCTTGTTTTAATAAAAAAAAGAGGTTTGTCCTGATAGTATTAGAATCTGCCGCACTGTCTGCCGTCTTAAATAGCGAACCCAGAATGAGACGCCTATGTGATTAAAACCAATTATTTGAACGCGATTAAAATGTCCGGTCTTTAGTTATTACTCAAGTACGGTGTATGATTATTGATTATTAATTAAATAAAAGTACCTATAGGAAGAAATTATTTACATTGTGATTTCGAAAAAATTGAGTCGACCGCCGGTACTAATCAGCAGTAAAAATAGATTGGCGAGTTGTGTTTGTTCAGTGAATCACAATCGCGGAGGCTCGGCGTCGTCGAGCGATTATTATTTATATTCTCCGTTTCGTTAGATTAGAAAGAGAGCGTTCAATGTTCATGTTGCTATACGTAGGTAAGTATAGCCGGCTCGGAGAGTGCACTTTTTCAAGGTGATTGCCATTTATATTTGGCTTGGATTTCGGAATGCAGAATGCGAAATGCGCCGAGAGTCGATTAGCGAGTTGCATAGCAATAGCGGTACATATTTCGTGCGGCGCGGCGTTGCCATATTCCGCATTCCGCGTTATCAGAAACTGGAGCAATTAAATGCAGGATTAATGCAGCTGGAATACAGTTATTAAAAAATGCACCTTTACTTAGATGATATCGTTAAAGACCAATTTTATTATTTTTATACGGCTGCTGTTAAATAGCCTAAATAACATACCCACAGCCAATTTTGAAGTCTAATCAAGGATCGGTCAATATGCCTATTAGTGTAAACTACTGTAAACTATGTTAATTAATTTTAAATGAAATAAATCTGATTTTAATATAGAATCGAATTTAATCGGTGTTAAGAATAATAGTACATAAAATGAAACGTATCGAATGAATGCCTATCAAAGAATGCCGTGCTAATCACCAAATATTCTTATGTGTCCCAGTTCGACGTATCGTTCTACGAAATATGAGTAGCACTCGTGAATCATGACAGGGTGGTCCTAGCCTAGCGATAAACGAAACATCCGAGTGGTTACAGTCGGCTAACCTGATAAATTTTCGCGTCCTCGCGAAGAGTAATCTGTAACATACAAAACAAACAAAATATTAATTAAACTGAAATTAATGAATGTGAGCGCGAATATTTCTATAACAAATATACGGCTCCACTAGTATCGCTTTCCGAAACTTTCGTAACAGTTTCATTTTATCTGAAGGACAAATGCCCGTATCGTATAAGCTGTCCTACAACGTTTGGACCCTGGCAGTTCGTCAACCACGTACCGATCGTCATCGAGTACGTTCCCAACTAGGGTCCTTTACAAAGGCTCAAGCTTCCTGCTTCGTCCGTCATTGGAGCCTTTATTTGCTTGGCCAACCTTCAATTTTCTTAACTGAGCATGCTCATTATCGTAACACATATTTTGGTACCTCTGCGCATCCTATCGGGGTTATGATGGACAATCAATGCTATTCCTAACTGACAGGCCATTTGTAAACATATTGTTATTTCTATGTGTTTACAAAATAACAGACCTGTCAAAAACAACACAAGTTGTCAATCATAAACCCCTTTATCTTTTCAGAAAACTTATTTCTAATCATTTCCAAATCTGGACATTCGTTATCGTCACAGACTTCAGCCGTCAAACATCATTAACTCATCCAGGACCATCGAGATAGAATGAAGTAGAGACGACATAAACACTTTTTTGCCTTATAACAGATGAACGCACTTCGAGTAAAAGGAAAAGTGTAATAAAAATGACGACTTAAGAGTCGTACGTTGATTTATTTGAATTCAATAATTTTATGTTTGAAGATTGACGAAACGAAAATGTTTTTATATCACTTAATTAAAGTTATTTTACAAAAAGGCATTTATTCTCACCAACAGTGACTAGTATCGTGATAGTATCTCCTCTTCGTTCCATCTCAACATCCAAATAGTTCGAAGGGAGTTTTCCCTGTAGTGGAATTAACGGTCAAATTAATTCCCCATTTTACATCTGCTACAGCTTCGTCCCAACGATTTTCGTCATTAGCTGAAGCTATAACTGTTCACCGTTCTACTTGGCCGTAAGCCCGATGAGTCTAAGTAGTACATACTACATGTTTAACACCTAAAGTCAAACATACCTGTTTAACACCTAAAGTTAAATACACTTGTTTAACACCTAAAGTTAAACACACTTGTTTAACATCTAATGTTAAACATATCTTAACACCTAAAGTTAACAGTATTCCTTAAATTTTTTTTATAAAATCAGTGTCACAGTTGCAAATAAAACTGCGATGAACCCTGAACATTTCTATTACGTCATCTAGAAATTCAGTACAGGCACCAGCCCAGTTTTTGTATTCTTGTATCAATTTTAAAAATACAAATTTCGTAAAGCCGTTAACTGCTACGATGAGATAAGAGTTTTCCCCAATACTCTTATATAAATTTCTTAAAACCGTTAATCGATATGATGAAATACGAGTTTTCCTAACACTTTTATAAAAATTTCTTAAAGTCGTTAATTGATATGATAAGATACGAGTTTTCCTAACACATTTATACAAATTTCTTGAAGCCGTTAATTGATATGATAAGATATGAGTTTTTCTAACACTTATACAAATTTCTTAAAGCCGTTAATTTATATGATGAGATACGGGTTTTCCTAACACTTTTACAAATTTCTTAAAGCCGTTAATTGATATGATGAGATACTAGTTTTCCTAACACTCTTATACAAATTTAGTAAAGTCGTCAACTGCTAAATGACCTATCACGAGGGTGATGCGATTTACTAACATTAAAATTATTAGTCATGCTGTTTTTTGGGATAAACCATCTCTTTCCTTTTGCAGTTTTTGAAAGTCGTCTATTCTTTATACAATATTCTTTATAAATTTGTCGTTCTTCATTTCGTAATTATCTATAGGATCTCGTGACAAAACATTCATAATATTATTACAAGCGTTGCCTTGAAGTATCCGGTCATCTTCTTTAATATTTACAATCATTACGTCAAGTGATTGATCCGTGGGTATAATAGTACTTCGGCTCAGATCGTCTACGTGGCTGATCTTAGTGACATACACGGTATTCAATACCAAAATCGAATTCTTGAATTGATAGCCACTATCTTGCGATGCGAAGAATTAAATCTCGTTTTATACGGGTGTTACAAAGTAAATTACAATCGGTGACGATTTTAACTTTATGCCACTTAAAACTGAACTTTTTAAATGCGCATACAGCCGCCAAAGTTTCACGCTCATGAATAATATTTTTTCTCTTCTTTGGTTGTGGCTCTACTAAATATTATACTAGCCTAAAGTGCTGTAATTTTGATGTATAGAAGTATTCCTACTGGTCCGACTTTACTGGTGTCATAATGTTCTTCAGTTTTCACTTATCTGTTATAAATAGCATATATGGATCGTTCTACTAGCTTCTTTATTTTTAAAATCGCCGAATTTCGTTGATATCCTCAGGTGCTGCAAAATCTGCTATAGTGTGCTGGGTGTGTCGACTTCCATTCCGATTTGGGCGTCCTTTGCGGTCATCCTGCCTCTTCTTAGAGGTCTTTCGTCCTCCTCTCCGTCATGGGTCTTCATCCTCTATCCACCGGTCTTCATCATCCAATCCGTTGTGGGTCTAAATATTTTGTTCATAATCCTTTGTAAATACAGCAGGAGCATCAAAAGTCTTACAGTATGAATCGTACATTACAGGTTCCCTATCGTTTAGTATGATCGACATTTCCGTAACAGTCATTTTAGCAACCTTTCGTAAATTAGTAGCGAAACAATCGCCACACTCGTTAAGTAATTTAAGTAATTTAGAATGTTCAATTCTATTTAATACTGAATTAGTTTGTTCCTCAAGATCAAATAACGTAAAATTTGGTAATACAGCAATATCTGTTGCTTATCAAGTTTTAAAAGGTAACTATCTTCGAAACTCTGGTACAGGTGTAACCTCTAGCAAGTATTCTGTCTTTTTCATAACAAACAGATTTATCGGACATATTGGCAACATGAATACAGCAACAATTATGTTAATAACATACGGTAAAATAATATGAAAATTATTATCCTAATTTGTATATCCTAAATCAACAAAAACATCTTAGATCTACAAAAATATCTTAGATCAACAAAAACATCTTAGATCAACAAAAATATCTTAGATCAACAAAAACACCCTTAACGTTTTCATTTTTAATTGGAGAAATGTCACCTACAAAATTCTGCGGAATAATAGTAGTTTCTTCTACACATAAATTAATTTTCTTAGACAAAAACTCGTTAATATGTGTAACGTTGACGTTATTTTAAAATAAAATATGTCATACTTGGTTGCATCTAACGAAAACTGTAACCATATCATTATTAAAAAAATGGCTAACCTACAATAACAGGGACATCCTGTATATTAACCGGTACCGGTTAATCGGTAGCAGTAGCTAAATCAACATTCAATGTTGTCGAAATCTTTGAAAGTACTATAACAAAATCTCCCGCATAACCACACAAACATAATAATGTGGGCTGACCCTGTAGATGCAACTTGACTGCATCCGATTCACGAATTGTAACTGCATCACAACCCGAGTCTACAAAGCCTCGTATATATTCACCATTAATAACACAATCAATAAAATAGCAAGTACTAGACGCCTGATTATTAGATAAAATTTAAATTGGTTTCGACTCACCCTTATTTTGTCATCAGCTGGTCTTTTACTTACATTCATGCACAACGTCTTGCTTCGTGTCCTAACCGATAGCATTTTGTGCATTCAACACGTGGTTTCCTACACTTTGACTGAAAATTACATTTACTTTTACATTAAAAACATCAGGTTTTGTATACGGTTTAGTACTTCGTGTATTCGAAAGTGAATAACCTAACTCCACTTTCAGGAACGGCTTTATCAAACCCTCTGTTTTTTTTTGAGTCGATACTTCAATGATACTTTCCTTACGTAGCATTGGCAGGTATCCTTCAAACAATGCCTCTGGTTTTTCGTAACGACCAGCGCGAGCAGAATTGTGGATGGTTACTTATGATTTCGTCTTAATATTATCTCTATTACTGTTTCAAACTGTCTAATTCTAGCTTCATATGTAACACTTGCACTTTTTGACTGGAACAGGAATATAAGCCATGAGATGCGCTTTGTACTATATTTTCTCGCGATATACTTAACTATCGCTTCTTTTTACGACCCCCTTCGTTAAAGGGTGACCTATTGTCACTATTGTCTCGTCTCGTCGGAATATAATTACGTTCAGATCGTACATCTACAGAGTCTAAAATCTTTGCTCATTGTTCTTAACACGATCAAAATACCAAGTTCTTAACACTATCTTAACACGAATCACTGAATAACTTAACTAATGGTATCCGTTTTAGTTACGTAACAACTTAAGTTTCTGCACGATCGTAAAGTATTTCACTTACGCCACGTACGTTTTTCTATAACAAAGGTAAGCAGTTAGTTCACTCCACACCTGAACTGTAAACTATGTTAATTAATTTTAAATGAAATAAATCTGATTTTAATATAGAATCGAATTTAATCGGTGTTAAGAATAATAGTACATAAAATGAAACGTATCGAATGAATGCCTATCAAAGAATGCCGTGCTAATCACCAAATATTCTTATGTGTCCCAGTTCGACGTATCGTTCTACGAAATATGAGTAGCACTCGTGAATCATGACAGGGTGGTCCTAGCCTAGCGATAAACGAAACATCCGAGTGGTTACACTATGTTAATTAATTTTAAATGAAATAAATCAGATTTTAATATAGAATCGAATTTAATCGGTGTTAAGAATAATAATACATTAAATGAAACGTATCGAATGAATGTCTATCAAAGAATGCCGTGCTAATCACCAAATATTCTTATGTGTCCCAGTTCGACGTATCGTTCTACGAAATATGAGTAGCACTCGTGAATCATGACAGGGTGGTCCTAGCCTAGCGATAAACGGAACATCCGAGTGGTTACAGTCGGCTAACCTGATAAATTTTCGCGTCCTCGCGAAGAGTAATCTGTAACATACAAAACAAACAAAATATTAATTAAACTGAAATTAATGAATGTGAGCGCGAATATTTCTATAACAAATATACGGCTCCACTAGTATCGCTTTCCGAAACTTTCGTAACAGTTTCATTTTATCTGAAGGACCAATGCCCGTATAAGCTGTCCTACAACGTTTGGACCCTGGCAGTTCGTCAACCACGTACCGATCGTCATCGAGTACGTTCCTAACTAGGGTCCTTTACAAAGGCTCAAACTTCCTGCTTCGTCCGTCATTGGAGCCTTTATTTGCTTGGCCAACCTTCAATTTTCTTAACTGGGCATGCTCATTATCGTAACACATATTTTGGTACCTCTGCGCATCCTATCGGGGTTATGATGGACAAGCAATGCTATTCCTAACTGACAGGCCATTTGTAAACATATTGTTATTTCTATGTATTTACAAAATAACAGACCTGTCAAAAACAACACAAGTTGTCAATCATAAACCCCTTTATCTTTTCAGAAAACTTATTTCTGATCATTTCCAAATCTGGACATTCGTTATCGTCACAGACTTCAGCCCTCAAACATCATTAACTCATCCAGGACCATCGAGATAGAATGAAGTAGATACGACATAAACACTTTTTTTTTTACCTTATAACAGATGAACGAACTTCGAGTAATGGAAAAGTGTAATGAAAATGACGACTTAAGAGTCGTACGTTGATTTATTTGAATTCAATAATTTTATGTTTGAAGATTGACGAAACGAAAATGTTTTTATATCACTTAATTAAAGTTATTTTACAAAAAGGCATTTATTCTCACCAACAGTGACTAGTATCGTGATAGTATCTCCTCTTCGTTCCATCTCAACATCCAAATAGTTCGAAGGGAGTTTTCCCTGTAGTGGAATTAACGGTCAAATTAATTCCCCATTTTACATCTGCTACAGCTTCGTCCCAACGATTTTCGTCATTAGCTGAAGCTATAACTGTTCACCGTTCTACTTGGCCGTAAGCCCGATGAGTCTAAGTAGTACATACTACATGTTTAACACCTAAAGTCAAACATACCTGTTTAACACCTAAAGTTAAATACACTTGTTTAACACCTAAAGTTAAACACACTTGTTTAACATCTAATGTTAAACATATCTTAACACCTAAAGTTAACAGTATTCCTTAAATTTTTTTTATAAAATCAGTGTCACAGTTGCAAATAAAACTGCGATGAACCCTGAACATTTCTATTACGTCATCTAGAAATTCAGTACAGGCACCAGCCCAGTTTTTGTATTCTTGTATCAATTTTAAAAATACAAATTTCGTAAAGCCGTTAACTGCTACGATGAGCTAAGAGTTTTCCCCAATACTCTTATATAAATTTCTTAAAACCGTTAATCGATATGATGAAATACGAGTTTTCCTAACACTTTTATAAAAATTTCTTAAAGTCGTTAATTGATATGATAAGATACGAGTTTTCCTAACACATTTATACAAATTTCTTGAAGCCGTTAATTGATATGATAAGATATGAGTTTTTCTAACACTTATACAAATTTCTTAAAGCCGTTAATTTATATGATGAGATACGAGTTTTCCTAACACTTTTACAAATTTCTTAAAGCCGTTAATTGATATGATGAGATACTAGTTTTCCTAACACTCTTATACAAATTTAGTAAAGTCGTCAACTGCTAAATGACCTATCACGAGGGTGATGCAATTTACTAACATTAAAATTATTAGTCATGCTGTTTTTTGGGATAAACCATCTTTCCTTTTGCAGTTTTTGAAAGTCGTCTATTCTTTAAACAATATTCTTTATAAATTTGTCGTTCGTCTTTCGTAATTATCTCTAGTATCTCGTGACAAAACATTCATAATATTGTTACAAGCGTTGTCTTGAAGTTGTGCTTAAAGTATCCGGTTAGCCTTCTTAATATTTACAATCATTACGTCAAGTGATTGATCCGTGGGTATAATAGTACTTCGGCTCAGAAAGTCTACGTGGCTTATCTTAGTGCCAACATGGTATTCAATACCAAAATCGAATTCTTGAATTGATAGCCACTATCTTACGATGCAGAGAATTAAGTCTCGTTTCATACGGGTGTTACGAAGTAAGTTACAATCGGTGACGATTTTAAACTTTATGCCACTTAAATATATGCTGAACTTTTTAAATGCGCATACAGATGCTAAAGTTTCAAGCTCATAAATAATATTTTTGCTCTTTTTTGGTTGTGGTTCTACTAAAATATTATAGTAGCCTAAAGTTCTGTCATTTTGACGTTATAGAAGTATTCGTACTGGTCCGACTTTACTGGTGTCACAATGTTCTTCAATTTTCACTCATCTGTTATAAATAGCATATATGGATCGTCCTACTAGCTTCTTTATTTTTAAAATCGCTGAATTTCTTTGACATCTTTAGGTGCTGCAAAATCTACTACTGTGTCCTTGGTGTGTCGTCTTCAATTCCGATTTGGGCGTCCTTTGCGGGTGTTTCCTCATCCTGTCTCTTTCTAGGGGTCTTTCATCCTCCTCTCCGTTATGGGTCTTCATCCTTCATCCACCGGTCTTCATCATCCATTCTCCCTTGTAGGTCTAAATATTTTGTTCCTAATCCTTTGTAATACAGCAGGAGCATTTACCAAATCAAAAGTCATGCAGTATGAACCGTACATTACAGTTTTGCTATCGTTTAATGTGATCAACATTTCCGTAACAGTCATTTTAGCAACCTTTCGTAAACTAGTAGCGAAACAATCCCCATACTCGTTAAGTAATTTAGAATGTTCAATTCAATTGAATACTGAATTAGTTTGTTTCTCAAGATCGAATAACGTAAAATTTGGTAATACAGCAATATCTGTTGCTTATCAAGTTTGAGATGGTAACTATCTTCGAAACTCTGGTACAGGTATAACCTCTAGCAAGTATTCTATCTTTTTCGTAACAAACAGATTTAGCGGACATATTGGCAACATGAATACAGCAACAATTATTTATGTTAATAACAACACACGGTAAAATATGAAAATTATTATCTTACCTTCTATATCTTAAATCAACAAAAACATCTTAGATCTACAAAAATATCTTAGATCAACAAAAACATCTTAGATCTATAAAAATATCTTAGATCAACAAAAACACCCTTAACGTTTTCATTTTTAATTAGCCCTACAAAATTCTGCGGAACGATAGTGGTTTCTTCTACACATAAATTAATTTTCTTAGACAAAGACTCGTTAATATGTGTAACGTTGACATTATTTTAAAATAAAATATGTCATACTTGGTTGCATCTAACGATAACTGTAACCATATCATTATTTAAAAATGGCTAACCTACAATAACAGGGACATCCTGTATATTAACCTGTACGTCATCGGTAACAGTAGCTAAATCAACATTCAAAGTTGTCGTAACCTTTGAAAGTACTATAACAAAATATCCCGCATAACCACACAAACGTACTAATATGGGCTCACCCTGTAGATGCAACTTGACTGCATCCGATTCACGAATTGTAACTGCATCACAACCCGAGTCTACAAAGCCTCGTATATATTCACCGTTAATAACACAATCAATAAAATAGCAAGTACTAGACGCCTGATTATTAGATAAAATTAAAATTGGTTTCGACTCACCCTTATTTTGTCATCAGCTGGTCTTTTACTTACATTTATGCACAACGTCCTGTTTCGTGTCCTAACAGATATATGTGCATTCAACGAGTGGTTTCGGACACTTTGACTGAAAATTACATTTATTTTTACATTTATCATACTTTTAAAACATCAGGATTTGTATACGGTTTAGTACTTCGTGTATTCGAAAGTGAATAACCTAACTCCACTTTCAGGAACGGCTTTATCAAACCCTCTGTTTTTTTTTGAGTCGATACTTCAATGATACTTTCCTTACGTAGCATTGGCAGGTATCCTTCAAACAATGCCTCTGGTTTTTCGTAACGACCAGCGCGAGCAGAATTGTGGATGGTTACTTATGATTTCGTCTTAATATTACTGTTTCAAACTGTCTAATTCTAGCTTCATATGTAACACTTGCACTTTTTGACTGGAACAGGAATATAAGCCATGAGATGCACTTTGTACTATATTTTCTCGCGATATACTTAACTATCGCTTCTTTTTACGACCCCCTTCGTTAAAGAGTGACCTATTGTCACTATTGTCTCGTCTCGTCGGAATATAATTACGTTCAGATCGTACATCTACAGAGTCTAAAATCTTTGCTCATTGTTCTTAACACGATCAAAATACCAAGTTCTTAACACTATCTTAACACGAATCACTGAATAACTTAACTAATGGTATCCGTTTTAGTTACGTAACAACTTAAGTTTCTGCACGATCGTAAAGTATTTCACTTACGCCACGTACGTTTTTCTATAACAAAGGTAAGCAGTTAGTTCACCCCACACCTGAACTGTAAACTATGTTAATTAATTTTAAATGAAATAAATCAGATTTTAATATAGAATCGAATTTAATCGGTGTTAAGAATAATAATACATAAAATGAAACGTATCGAATGAATGTCTATCAAAGAATGCCGTGCTAATCACCAAATATTCTTATGTGTCCCAGTTCGACGTATCGTTCTACGAAATATGAGTAGCACTCGTGAATCATGACAGGGTGGTCCTAGCCTAGCGATAAACGGAACATCCGAGTGGTTACATTAGGCATTTCAAACAAAATTTCTACCAGTGGGGTTTGACAGGTTATGATATAGCAAAATTACCTGTAGGCCTGGTAATTTGACAGGGACAATAACATAGCTAGGTTTTCAAATTGAAGTAAAAATGTAGACAATTATTTTTTTACTATATTCAAAGACTGAAAACTAGTTTGCAAACACATTTTTACTAAACCGGTTTTGATTAATAAGCACGTCGAGGCAATATGGCCACCCGCTTTGAGCAATCTATATAACTATATATGTATCATTGACACTGTCAGTGACAACAGGCCCACAGGGTTGCCATATCTAAACTGTCAGTTCCCACTTGACAGATCGTTGGAATACTTAATTAGGCATTTCAACGACCTGTGAAACAATAGCTGCCAGTGGGAAGGTCTCGTATATCTAAGGGGTTAGCAACATAGGGTTGACAGAAAGTTGACGAAAGTGAAAAGCGTGACAACCGTGGTCCATTATTTGTGAAATTTCTTAAAAAAAAAGTCCATGGCTTGTATATTTAGCAGATATTTATCAAAAAAAAGTCTTAACCTTATATTTTTCTATAAATCATTTTTATTACGGCTTTGAATATTAAAAAGCGTGGCATTTGCAGAAAAAGAGTGATATTTTTCTCAAAAGCGGGACATTTTCGTACTGTGGCGTTGAGCGTACAACCAAGTCAAAAAGCGTGGAAAATACGGCTAAAGCGTGACGTCTGGCAACCCTAGACATAGTTTTTTTATCTTGGACGCTATTTTTATTCGAAATAGTAGTCGCCAAGCCTGCAAATTTATGACAAAATTTTTAATGTGTTCGACATAAAATATTTAAATTATTTTATGATTTTACGTACCTATTGTGGCAACCCTTAGATATACCAAACCCACCGGCAATTCATTTGTTTGAAATGCCTAATATGCAGTTCTGTTTATTCTTAAATCGGTGGTGGCTATGGACATTTGACACATTTCACTTCGTATAATATTAACATTTTTCGTGGTTATGTACGATTTTTATCATTTGAAGCAACATACCTATCTAAATGTCATCAAATAAACTGCCATAAATGATTAATTTTTACCCAATTTCGGATGTAAAGTACTGTTTGGAATGTTCTAAAATATAAGGTGCTATTTAACAGAGCTTGGTAATTACATGTACTTTATTAATTACAATTACAAAGTGCATGTTGTAAAAATAGGAATTATATTGATTTAATTACAATTGCATGAAAAAAAGAATTATCAATTACTTTTATAATTACTTTTATACTTAATTTTATAAGTACTTGTATAATTACTTTTATAATTACTTTTACTTTTATAATTACTTTTCTAATTACTTTTCCGATAAAACAACAAATTATGATAGAATTGAGGAACTATGAACCAACCGGACAGGTACAAATAAAATGTTTAAATAGGTAATTCAAAGTGTCAAACTAACAGCCGTTTGCAACGACTTTCTTAAGAATTTCTTAAAGTTAAAGTTATTTTAAGGGCGGCTTGTATAAATCTTACTTAAAGTTAAACTCGGTTTGAGGTGACACATGACAAATTTTGTATGGCATAGGTACAGTCTAAACACCATTTAGCACTTAGGGCTTGTTTCCTTAAACATTAGACTGCACATATAGCATCGGAAATTGACATGTTTCACCTAAAACTGAGCTTAATTTTAAATAAGCTTCATACAACCAGCCCTAAGTGTATTGTTTTCTGTACCATTTAAGGTCTTCTTAACTTAAGGAAAAAACAAAATCGATAAGTAGTATAAAAAATGGAACAAGTTAATAATAAAATTTGAACTTTTAAAAGTTTATTGATTTGAAACAAAAATACAAAAGTTCGTGTACCTACGCATAGGTACTTTTATATTTTACCTAATCAGACCATACAAATCGAGCATCATTAGTCTGGGGCCGTTTAATCAAAAAGATAAAATAGCTAACACTAAACATTTACATTCGGTGCGATAATCAACTTTCGTCAAAAATTATGTGATACTTTTTTTATTTTTGTCGTGTAAGCTTGGGATACTTCATAAAAGTTTAAAACCAATTTTTCAAATTTAAAACCCTTGAAACATTTTTTAACAAGAGTAGACCACATAATGTAAGAAAAATAATTGGTGTAATTCTTTTTTCTTAAATCATTGAGATATTGTAACACTTCTAACTGTACCCCATTTTTTTATACAACCGAAGGTGTTACGCCTTCATTGAAATCAACAAAAGTCTTTTTTTATATCTTTGGTTGTAGTACTAATAAAATTAGCTTTCAAATTAAGTGTCACACTTTACCATATGTAATAATTTTTTATCCCGCTAGAGGGCGCTAAAATTAAAAGGAATGCAATGAACAGCCCTATTGCTGAATTCCCCATAAAATTACCTTTCCAACGATGTGTCATACTTGGTACTTTTCCTATTTAAATTGTATTGGTTAGATTGATGCAGGGGAGAGGAATGATATGTGACAGTTGAGGATATTATAGAAAGGTGTCCCCCTTGAAATAAAAATCGACCTGTTTTAGCGTTCCTTTAAAAAAAAATCAACTTCTATTATTATTCTAAGATACGGCCGGTCGCCACCCTTAATGAATCACCCTGTATATAATATTAAAATTATATTGAATAATCTAAAATGTATCGTTCTGTATCTTGTACGTACAAACAAAAATGAGACACATTTTACACAAATTTGGTTATAGATCTACATCATCAAATAATTTCTTATAACAAAACATATTTATATTCCGTTACAAGTGCTATAATTTAATTAAAATATTGCATTTTCTACGTTAAAATTAAATACTTGTAACGCTAAAGTAACTTACAATACGTTTATTAAAATAGTTAATCCTTCATTTCAATGTAGAAAACTAGAATAATAACTAGAAATACCTACGCAACGTAAATAAGTAGTTTTTAGTATTTACCCCATAAAAACTGCTATTTGCACTACTATATTTCCTTAGTTTATAATGTTTATGCAACATAAATTATGTTTATAATAATATAAATACAAAATACGTCTTAAAAATAAGGATATCTGCATTTACTTACCCCTTACTGTTATTATTTTGGATTGAACAATTTCACTGCTTCACGGCACAACGTTTTCCTCAAATGCATTCAAACAAATGATATGGATGCGAGTCCGAGCTAGTGACCGGTTCGAATAGGAAATTTCTTGTTTTTATATCGCGTGCATCTCATAAACACGCATTTAAAAGTAATTGTAATTAAAAAAATGTAATTGTACTTTAAAAGTAATTGTAATTGAAAAAGTAATCGTAATTGGGAAATTAATTGTACTTATGGCAAGTAATTGTATTTATACATTTTAACTAATATAAATTAATATAATTACGAAGTACAATTCCTCCACAGATATTGCTGCAATTACAATTCCAAATTACTTTGAGAAAAAAATTACTTAAGTACAATTACAAATTGCATGAAAAAAAGTAATTGTAATTATTAATTACTTTTTAACTAGGAATTGCCCAGCTCTAATTGTCAGTATATCTTTTAGTTATTGAGATTAAACTGAGTTGTGTAGGATCAATAAATAATGGCATTTCTATTTTTATTTTGTCTATAAATAATTTGTTCATTTAAATAAAACTATATTGATTGAAAAATGGTTTTACTCAGTTATCCTATTAATCATAGGAGAGAACACAAAAATATAAACCTTTCAAACATAATATGTTTATATATAGTCAAATTGTGGGATGCCTAAATATTCATACGATAGGTTTTAGTGAAACAATATTTATATATAAAGATTTGAACCGAACTGCAAACTGGTAATGATGAAGAATATTTATAGCTTGTATGATAAGGCCTAAAACCGAGCCTAAAACAGTTCAATACTACATTTACTTCAAAAACATAAAATTATTCAGAAGTTACTCGAAAAGCCTCATTTTTCGTCTTTGTATTTTTTGGTTCTCTTATTGTTACTGGTATTTCTATTGCCATTTCTTTTCTTTCATTTTAGTGGGTGATTATTTAAATTTGAGCACACTCGCTTAGCAGTCCAGGACCAAGTAAATATATATTATCACTGTCTACTGTATTTTCTTTCTCGGGAACTTCATCTATATCTGAATCTCCATCTGCTTCATGAGCAAATAAGTTAATAAGATCAAAAAGTACAACGTGTACATGTATCTTAAGTTAAGTACAGAACGGACAACAATCGTCTGGATACATGTTGTCAACACTGTTGCCAACATGTATATGGGCTTATTTTTTATAGACCACGTGGTAAATTTCACTTTTCTTTTTTTTTTTTTTTTAATTTTTGTTCAATATTTTTTCGAAGATTAGACGTGCAAATTTTTTATGAGAACTACAAAGTAGAAACAATAAAAGTATACATTTTGGTGTACATTTTTTTTTCATTTTTACTTAACTGGCCCATGAAAAAATATATGCTCGTATTATATTATTATAATTGTGCATAGTTGTATTATTTGTGACATAGGACAGTTTAGTTCGATGTTATCCCTTGCAGCCAACATGATGTGGACCAAAGAGCAAGTGGTAGAACTCATTGAAATGCTACATGGGGGTTCCTGCACTATGGGACATTTAATGCCGAGAATATCGAGATAGAAACCTCAAATATGATGGTGTAATCGCAGCACGGTAGTTCGTACTCTTTTTCAATATTTTAGGGGTTACCTAACAGAGAATTTCTTCGAAATTAGATTTTGTAAGTCTAATGAAATTGCTGAACGAGCTACCATCATTCAAAAGTAACTCCGCCATTAAGTTGTTTCTATAGCTTGTCTCATTTTGTAAAAACAATATCTTCTTTTTCGTTTCTGGACATGGGAAGCAATTATGATGAAAGCAGCACTAACACCAGCAGCAGTATATAGGTACATTTTTAAATGCCACTTGTAAACACTGCATTTAATTTGGACGCGCAACTGGTTTTGGTTTTGACAAGCAACACTATTGACCACATGAATCTGGATACAAGTTGTTGTATCCAACAAGTATGTCGCCAACATCCGTCAACATTTTGCCAACAGTTGGCGTAATGCTCTAAGCATTTAAGTTTATCTCTGCCTTGTTTGGGTTTTAAAACTAACGAATATTTAAAGAAGGAAGTCAACCTCCCGGTGATACGCCACGGCTAGTCGTAGTGAATTATTAATGGAATGCACGAGAACTATCATGAATTTAAAGAAATGGCGGAGGTTCGAGGTGCTTCTAAAAAATTATTACAAGTACTGGAACGGTGGCGTAGCTTCTAGACACTTTAATTTATGGCGAATGCACTACAGGAATGAGTGTTCGTGATACCACCATAATTTAAAATCTAGCATTACTAGAGTGCTCACTTATGTATATAAATAGGCTGGCATTTGGGCGAAACAGTTCAGTTGAAGCCGAGATACAGTTGATGATAGATATTAGAAGAATTATTAAATAATTTAGAAACCTAAAAGTAGAGTATAAATAGTATTTAGTGTAAATAAATTATAAATAATAAACTGTTTTAAAACAATGAAACGCTACAGTACTCTTACTTGTTCTTCAAACAAACTATAGTTGCATATAGACACATTGTTAGTGTTATTGGTGATATATCCATATTTAATAATATAATACTCTCGCTAATTCACCCTCTTGCGAGTGAATTTCAACCCCTGAAGCCGATTGAGCTTATATGAGGAAGGGACAACTATTATTAGTATTTGCCGTTGCGTTACGGGGCGACTTAAAGATGATTGATGGTGCCATTTAACTTACAGGTAAAGAAAACGCGGAAAACCTCGCCTACAATCAATTCGATTTTTTATTGATTCCTGACTGTCAATATGATTAGTGTTTACCCTAATTACCGAGGCATCTTCTCGAATACACGATGAATATTTTATATCATATATTTGTTATGTTTTTGATTTCCAAACTCTAACAATTCACACAAATATAAAATTGAACCATTAAAAATGGCGTACTTAAAATTAGATATCTATTTAGTCACCTTTGGTGGGATATCCATCCTAAAATATTGCTTATAAAATTATATAGAAAGCTTTAGTTCAAAGCTTGTTTTGCGTATGGGATTATATCCCTTAGAGCAATTTAAAAATATCCATTTTCAGCAAAACATGGATATTAAAAAAGAGGCAGCTTTATTATCAAACAATAATGATATACCTATATCAAAGTAGATTAACCTTCTAAAAGACCAGCCTTTCCTAACTCATTATAAAACTGGATCTTTAATAATATCGAAGGTCGAAAGAGTGTGCATTGATCTCACACTTTTATTGATGCTCGATTATACACTCTGATGCAAAAAATTCGATCCGTTATATATTTCACATTTACTGTGACTTTTAAAACTTAGCACTCAAAAACCCTCGCATAAGTACAATTATTTTTTATATTTATTGTTCTTAAATATATATCAGATCTAAAACTGACGTCTCCAAATTTTTTTCTTCGCTAAAAAATAAGAATGGATCGTATTTTTTGCACCTGAGTAGGTATATAATATTTTGTCTCTAAAGCATTATTAATTTTAATGAAAAAACTTAATCAAAAAAAATTTTTTTAACATGTATACTTATCCCCCAATATTTTTGTAAGAATATGCTGTGAAGAAAGTGTATTTAAATGATTATACAGTGCTTTTCAGATAAAAGTATCCACCTTAAGTAACTTTTGAAGGACTGATTATTACAAAAAACAAAATAATACGTCAATTAATATTCGAAGGGGGAGATATCGTGCCATACTTAAGTTTGCTAAAAAAGTCACCCTTTCACCCCTACTATCATCCCTTCAATTTTTTTAAATGGCTTGCCCCATTTTTTTATCCATTTTTGGATTGCTCTCGTTTAACTGATTTCAAAAATGTATAAAACATGGGGATTAAAGTAATTTGTTTACGATCTACAGAATTTTAAATTAAAATAAAATTGAATTGTGCAAAACTTTTATTTTAATGATTTTGTCACAAGCGTTTCCAATGACAAAACGAATATTTCATTTTCAAAATTTATTATAAAAATTGTTCAAAAGGTCCACCATTTACTTCCATACAATGGTATAACCTAGATTGAAAAGCCTCCCTGACATTACCGAACACGTGTGCATTTAAATGTAGGCATTCATACTCTATGCTTTGTCGTAAATCTTCTAAAGATTCTGGTTGGGTAGCATACATTTTTGTTTTTAAATAACCCCATAAAAAGAAGTCTAGAGGTGATAAATCCGGTGATCTAGGTGGCCATTCCATCATCGAGCCTCTTCTACCTATCCAACGATTTGGGAAAGTTTCATTTAAAAATTGTCGTACTGGCAAAGCAAAATGTGGAGGCGCTCCATCCTGTTGAAAGACAAGCAAATCTTCAGACAGATTATGATCATTTTCTATTATTGTTGTAATACGTGGATCAATTACTTCTCTCAATAACTCAAGATATGACTCTCCATTTAAGTTTCCGTCTAAAAAGAAAGGTCCGACTATGTGGTCACCTAGGATACCACACCATACATTTAACTTTTGAGGATTCTGTGTGTGGTATTCACGCACAACATGTGGATCATTCTCAGCCCAATATCTGCAATTATGTCTATTAACTAAACCATTAACTGAATATGTGCATTCATCCGAAAAACAAAGGTTGTGCAACAAATGTGGATTGTCAGTCAAGCGCTGACTCAATAGTTCACAAAATTCAAGACGACGATCAAAATCATCTTCATACAACTCTTGAACCAATTTAATTTTGTATGGATGGTACTTATGCTTGTGTAATATTCGATAAACTGTGGAATATGAAACGCCTACTTCTCTGCTTATTGTTGTCAGTGACTGTGCTTGTTGATTTTCAAGACTTACTTGTCCTAAAACTGCGACTTCAATTGCTTCGTTATTTACGAGTTCCAGTCGGTTATGTTTTTTATTGCCAACTGACCCGGTTGATGTAAATTTATGCATAAGATCAATTACATACTTATGAGTTGCATGACCTCCTTGGTGTGTTTCGTTGAAAATTCTAGCAGCAGCTCGTGCAGAACTGTTATTTTTGTAGTATAAACCTACAAGTTCAATTCTTTCTTGTAAACTGTAAACCATTTTCAAATCAAATAAATAACCTCAACAAATCAATGTGCACATGTATCAAAATACACTATAAAAGTATTAAATTCATTTTTCAAATCTCCAATACCTTTACCATGTATCATAAAAAACTTCAACAAGTTTTTAGCGGTACGATTAAGGCATAATGTATTCTAAATCCAATTTTGCTGCAGTCAGTAAGATGAGATGTAAAAATTTGTCACTCAAATAATGGAACCCTGTAGATCATAAACTAATTATTTTAAACCCCATGTTTTATACATTTTTGAAATCAGTTAAACGAGAACAATCCAAAAATGGATAAAAAAATGGGGAAAGCCATTTAAAAAAATTGAAGGGATGATAGTAGGGGTGAAAGGGTGACTTTTTCAGTAAACTTAAATATGGCACGATATCTCCCCCTTCGAATATTAATTGACGTATTTTTTTGTTTTTTGTAATAATCAGTCCTTCAAAAGTTACTTAAGGTGGATACTTTTATCTGAAAAGCACTGTATATACCATTTTAGGTAGTCGTTGAAATTGGGAGTGTTTATACACTGTGTTTTATAAAGTTGGATCCATATGGGATTTTTTTAATATTATACGATTTGTAAAAACTTCGTAGGGAAATCGCATCTGCTTATTATTTAATAATTTTAAATAGGCCATATCAAAGTTGGCTACTACCGACATTAAATTTCTGTCAAATTCGCGTTAAAAAAAAATGATCTAATGTAGAATATGGGTTATTTTAAGCTTTTAAAAAAGCAGAGTTGAACGTCCCACGACGTCTTTTTCCAATGGTAATGTTAAAAAGTTCCCATATGGATCCAACTTTATGGAACATCACTGTATGAGTAAAATGAGAGTTCTAAATCTTTAAATGACAGATGTGCTCATTTTTTAAACTTCGATAGGGAGAATGAGTGGCACTTCATTTTGAAGACAAGCAATCCATTTTAGGTGATGTAGGTTTATGTTATACTTCACTATTTGGTATAACATGTTTTCCTTTTTATATACGTGTGATTTACTTTTTTTGCAATAAAGAATTAATTTTAATTCTAACATTCTTAGATAATAACCTTTTTCTACGATCACTATCGAAAGTAAGACTTCTGCCCCTTGAAAGGTAATCGCAAAGCAATTGAAAGCTGTCATAATTTGACATCATTGGCAGAAAAGCTAGTAGTTATTTTAACACAAATTATATCCTAAATAAATATTTTAATATTTTAAATCATACAACAGTATTTTCCTAAATATAATTAAATGATTAAATCATAAATAATTACCGACATATATGTACTAAAATTAAATAGTATGTAACCTGTATACAGTGTATAATCATACATAGTAATAGGTATGCAACACAACATACACATTTATGTCAAATAAACTTAAAATATTATAACGAAAGGAGGTAACCAAGTTCTAATAAAATAAAAGTTTATTAGAAAAAAAATCTTGTGTGTAATTCGAGTAGAAAGTCCTTTGGTAGTCTCGACAGATTGCCGCGCTCCGCTAATGCATCGCGCGGCAACTTTCTGTCGCAACTGCCAAAGTACTATTTTCCGCTCTTAATACACAAATAGCTCTATTGGGTACATATTCAAATGGAGTAATATTGCTTTGGTTTTCCTGGGAATAGTGAATTACTCCAGAACACACATGTCTTAGAATTCTGATTTTGTCGAAACATTAAGTAAAAAAAAAAGCATTAGTCTATTTATAGTTCAGACTGTCTACTCTAGTCTGAAATCTACCAATTAATTTGTAAATAATTCAGTACACATCTCGTTAACTATTCCACGTGTGAATTCAAGAAAAACGCTCAATTTATTTAAACCGACTTCACTCGTACTGTGGCTTCATTAGTGGCTTAATCAATATTGTTCGTAACATGTACTTGAAAAAATATTCAAATATTCATTAGATTAAAATTGCCCTTCACTGAAGCAGGCTGGTTTCTGGTTTGAGAGAGTCTGATGGAAATTAATTGGACTCTTATTTCACGGTTATTGGCTCAACATGTTATGCTCATTTGATCAAAGTTATTAGATTATGTTATGCAAGTTTAAAAAAGAAAATTACAGTTTATAACTAACCGCCTTAGGTCTTTGTGAAAGGGTGGTAACTGACAGGAGTACCACAAGCAGTGTACTAAGTCATACTAACAAATCTTACAATTACAGAGCAGAAAACAAAATATTACGAAAAGTTTACAGCATTGCAGAAGTACATCTACAGAGAAAATTTATATAAAAGGAAACTATATGCAGGAAGTAGATGATAATACACCATAAAATTAAAAGAAAACAATTATACATACCGTAAAGGTACAAAAACCAAAAAGTGTTCCATCCACTCCGCATTCTAACATAAAGACACCCATTCGCGAGAATACACGAAATAACTCTGAAGAAACTGGTAATAAAAAAGAGGATAAGACAAAAGAAGATAACAAAGTCTTAATAAAGCATCCACTGGACAATTTGTAAGAGAAAAATATAAGACGAATCAAGCCCTCATACTAATATATTTTATACCTTTGTTGGAGGTCGTTATATTAATTATTTTATTTTTAATCTTGATTTTATCTGTTGATGTATTTCTTGTTTTTGTTTTTATTTTACTCTGTTTCAGACAACTTAAATATATTGTAAAACGCCTTATTATTTTTATAAAATCGATTGCTTTTATTTTTAACTGAACATACTATTTAATCCTTGTAAGTTACTACATTAATTAATAATTTTAATTTCCAAGATTGAAATGGATCAATACTTACGCGATTTTCAAATAAATTCAATTAAGACATACGATATAGATACTTTACACGAGTGTTCAGAGATTATAAATGTTAGCAAAAATAGTTATAACTTTAAAACATTTACAGACTAACATACGGAATATAAACAAAAATTTTGATGAATTTATGGTTTTTCGTCAAAATTTAAATTGTAGTGTGGACTGTCTTATTCTTAGTGAAACTTACCGCAGGACAGAGACAAACGCACTCCTTCAAGAAGCTACCAGAGAAATCAGTGCGTGGCGGCTGAGTCATAGAGGCAGAAATTCCAGATCGTCGAGAATGTACCAGTGCAGAGCTGGCTTTATATAAATAGCTCGAATTGGTCGGTAGACGTTAAGTTTCATTATAAGTGTTGTATGGAAAAGATAAATTGTAATAAATAAAATAGAATTATGAGTTATAATAGTGCCTAAGTATTAAATAAATTAATTAGTACGTTATAGTCCAGGATCCGTAAGTAAAATCGACCTTCACCCATCTGTTTAAAAGTTTTTTTTTTATTAAATAAAATATGTTTTTAAATATACCGCAAATGGGTTGCCTAAGAAAGTACGGTCACGGTCATCTTTTACTTTCCTTTTTGTGTACAGATAAGGAAAGTATAGGAATCATGATAAAAGTTACTTATGACGTCATTCTCTATTATTTTGTCGCTATACATGATTTCCCTAAAATGGACCTAATTCGAGATATTTGAGGAAAAGTGCAATTTCGAATTTTGAAAGTAACTCAAAAACCGATCAAGAGAGAAACACCAAATTTTAAACTTAAGTTTTAATTCATCCTGCGGTGAGTAGATTAAAGTTTGGGCATAGTCGAAGCATGTGGGGAATACTTTACAGGGTATCGTTTTTTTTTTTACTTTAAGAAAATAAATAGTCTGGACCGTATTTTCTTAGGCAACCCATTTGCGGTATATTTATAAACATTTTATTTAATAAAAAGAAACTTTCATTCATTAAACAGATGGGTGAAGGTTGATCTTACTTCGAATCTTAGACCATTATAAATTGTTTTTAATAAACTATTTTTGAATTAAACAGTCATTATAATAATTTTTAATGACAGTTGATATAATCAAAATGTTATGGCATATATTAAAGCGGATTTAAAATTTGAATATTTTACTGTACATTTGTTTAATAATATTAAAGCTCTTACTATTAGGATATTTGTAGAAAATAAAAATACGAGGGCTGTTTTTTTTATCCTCCGATCGCACAGTATGAAGGCCAGGCATGGAGCACGTAGCTGGCGTGCGTAGTAGGCGACTGCGCGTCTTCCCTTCTACACACTGTCACCAGTGTTGCCAGTCTGGTTAGATCTAGTACATTCTCTGAGAATCTGGTACTTTAGTACACTCTAAGCAAAATCTAGTACATTTTCTTTTTTCAGCGTATGTTTCCATTTGACGTGTAAAATATATTGTTGGGGTCTTCTTTGTTTGTTGTGTTCGTGTTCTCTATAAACAGTTTTTTTGCTCTTTAATGACCACACTCCACAATTAGAAAAATCTGGTACATTTTTACGTAATCTGGTACATTTTTTAGACAAATCTGGTACATTACAAAAATATATTCTGGCAACACTGTCTGTCACTGCCGACGACAACACGCCATTTCTTGTTGAGCTGCAGTCACGTAAACATGGCTATCTGTATTGATTCTCCCGCCAAGTGTGAACTGCGAAGTGGTATTCGGTTCTTGCAGGCAGAAAGGAATAGCGCAGCGGAAATTCATCGAAGAATGAATTGAGTGTATGAAGAGAGTTTATGGAGAGCTATTCAAAACAAAATAAGTGGCATGCTGACTTCTGGAATTGCTCTCATCCATGACAATGCCCATCCTCATGTGCTCGTGTAACCCAACTGTTCCTTGGCCAATTTAAATGGGACCTTTTTGTACATCCACCATATAGTACCGACCTAGCGCCGAGTGACTACCATCTTTTCCTTGAATTAAAGAAGTGGCTTGGGGAAGAAGAGCTTCCAAACTGAAGAGAAGCTCAAAGAAACCATCACAACTCACTTCAAGTTACCGGCGGCAACATTTTATGATTTATCAAATTATTTAATTAAAATTATATATTAACATGGAAAAAATGTATACAGAAAATGTTATACTTTAGGTATAAAAATTCAAATAAACAACATAGCTCATTTTTTACTTTAATAACTTCTACCGTACAATAAAAATAAACAGCTATAGATTCTTCATGGTACAAGGAATCCAGATATCATTTTTATTTGTTGCGCAAATGTTAATAACTAATAAAAAAATCTAAAAAATATGTAAATAAGTTCATATTTGCAATAACATTGACAACACGCTGAGCGCCCCCTATTCGCTCCACTGTCCCATAAGATTGTTGCTGTATTACACATTTGGGCAAGTTTTTATTGGTAAAACAATATTTCTAAGATCTTTTCTTACTATATTATTTGTAAAAGTAGCAAAATACATCTTGATTCTCCGTCCTAGAGTTAGGACGTTGGAACAGAGATTTTAAATAAATTAAAAATATATTTGGAGTTGTGGGATATTCTCTTTTACACAGTATTAACACATTTCTATCAACTGTTATATCCATAACATATACCAAAAGTAAAAAGAACTAATTTATTGGAAGAGCATAGACCCATTAATAGGTTACCTTGCCGCGAATTAGTCATCCACCAACAATTAATTGAATTTTCGAATGAAAACAAATTTTTATCTTTAAATCAGTCTGGTTTTCGTATACGGTCTTTCCTATGAAACTGTTTCACAAAATATAATAAATGAAATTAAGTTGGCAACTGATAAAAATCTTATCACAGTAATAGTATTTTTAGATCTTAAAAGAACATTTGACTGAGAAATTTTGTATTTTCTTAACTGGAACTAAAATATTACTTTGTCTTTGACTTATAAGTGGTTTCAATCTTACTTGCAGAATCGCTATTAAGTATTAAAACTTGAAAACACATTCTGAAAATTCAAAACTGGAGTACGCCAAGGTAGTGTATTGGGGCCTCTACTATTCATAATGTACATAGTATTTAAATGACTTTAGTGATTGCAAAATGCATCTTTTTTCCAATGATACAGTTTTATGTTTCTGATACTTGCTTGTACATGTACACAGCTGTCAACAAATTAAATTGCAGTGAAAGCTTGATGAAAACTAACAGATTGCTTTTAAAATTATATAAATAAAAATAATAATTTCTGGTAACAGAACATTATTTTTGAACAGAAGTTAATATTTTCTCAATATATCGATTATTTTCTAAAAAGAACATGATAAAGGCGGCTAAAAATTTGAAAATATTCAGCAAGACTTAAAATCTCTTGTTTAGTAATTGATCGTTTACTACTAATAATGTTTACTACCCACATAGGTATTAAAACTATTCTACGCACAGGCGACAAAACAAAAAAGTAGGACATTGCGTTCAACTGAACGAATATATTTCATATCCATTCTACCTAGTAAGAACACTGCCCAAATATGAAATCCATCAAAAGCTTAGATTTTGGTCATCTGGCTACTATTGTTTTTTTATTTTATTTTAATTGAGTGACAATTCTGTCAAACTATTGTCGATAATTTTTTAGTTATTGAGATTAAATATACGTACTTTAAAATGAGTTATGTTTGTGAAGAATCGATAAATAATAGCATTTCACAAGAATTATATATTTACAAATAAATCATAAATTTTAATAAAACTATATAAAATTAATTTAATTTTGGGTAATAAGACTAAAATGTTAGGTGTGTCGATGAAGCTAAGAGTAGTGTATTTAGCTCTCACGTGAGAGATCCCGGATTCAGATTTAGGATTGGAGCCTAACTAAATAAATCTTTTTTTTATAAATTAGTAAAAGTCATAAATTATTTTTAAATTGGTAATTTTATCTTAATAACACAAAATAATTTTTAAAATTTGTATATTTTCGGTAGTGCGTCGTAGAAAAGTATACTGTATAAGGATAGTCCATATCGCACCCCGCCTACGGCGGCCTGCTTAAACTTCGTCTTCAGTATAGCCATCATATCCACTCTTGTTGCAGAAACTACTATCTAATGCTAATGCTTTTGTTTGTTTATATTTATGTAACTTTCATTTTCCTTTTTCGAATAATTTCAAATTTTTATGTATTTATATTATTAGCATTTTGCTAAAATACATTATTTTCTTACCCTTACCCTTAGTTCGTTCGGGCGTGGAGCGTATATGTCTTGACTACATAAAATTTTCCAGTGGCGTGCAAAGCGGATTACCATTTTCAATTTTTTTTTTATTGTTAATAACGTTCCATCAATAACGAATGCTGTAACTTTATTACATTGATAAAATATACGGACGTCATAGTATATTACATTACGAGTGTGGAAAGTGACATTTTTCACACGAGTGGGAAATATTGTCGCACGAGGCGCAAGCCGAGTGCGATTATCACACGAGTGTGGAAAATCACTCACATCACACAAGTGATGTACAATATTTTTCCTACGACCACAAAATAATGTCATCAAAAAAATGTAAAACCAAGGTTATTATTACTATAATAATTGAAAAGTATTTAAAAAAATAATCAACAATAATCGTATTTATTCAATTTTCATATTTTCTAAACAAAAAAAAACTAAAAAAAAAAAATAAAAAAAAAAATAAAAAAAAAAATAAAAAAACTAAAAAAAATTCTGCCCCGCCAGGATTTGAACGCGGTCGAATAATGGCAAAGTTGATAAGTTCGACGTCCTAACCACCTGAGCTAATAGCCCTTGTGTCAATTGAATGATCTAATCGGTTATGTATTTAACCAGAATAAAGAGCAAACATTATTTTAAAATTATTTTAATAATAATTGTTAAAGATAAATATCTAGGATCTAATTTACAACAATTTCAATAATTTAACAATCATATCGATTTTAGTATTAATATGGACATTACATAGATCAAAATAGAAATTAGGTGTTTAACATTTTGTGACAACTACTGCGGAAAGTAACATATTCTCACTCGGGTGGAAAGTAAATTCTTATTCATACGCGTGTGATATAGGGCACTTTCCTAAGTGGTCGTAGGAAAAATATATTTTCAGCTGAATTCATAATTTTTCATGCCGCGATTCCTACTATAATTATGATAAGTGTTACGAAATGTTTGTGGCTTTAAAATAATTTCTTGTTTCAGCTATGGCAGAAGGTAATGGTGAGGTACCGGAAGAACCAATGAAAATAGAACAGGACGTAGAACGCACCGAAGACTACCAGAAGCTGCTGGAATATGGGCTTGACGAGAAAGTTGCGGCTAAATTGGACGAAATCTACAAGACTGGCAAGTTAGCGCACGTCGATCTGGACGAGAGGGCTCTCGATGCCCTAAAGGAATTCCCCGTGGACGGGGCGCTCAACGTCCTCGGTCAATTCCTCGACTCTAACCTGGAGCACGTGTCCAACAAGTCAGCGTACCTATGCGGTGTCATGAAAACCTACAGGCAGAAGAGCAGAGCCGGAACCAGCGGCTCGGCGGGTGCGGCTACTCCCGCGCCGGCTCCCGTTAAAGGACCTGACGAGCTGAAGATCAAACAGATACTGGACCGGACGGGATACGTCTTAGACGTCACTACCGGTAAATATTATTACTGATTATCTAAAAAAAATTCATTGATTATTACGTAAATCGGTAACTCTGCAAGAAAATCCAGAAAGCCATTACTTTTTAATTTAAGGTTCGTCTTTTCACCTTCAGATTAAGTTCCAGATAACTCACTAACGGATATACTATCCAAGAGTTGCTATCTGAAAGATATCGTTTCGTCTTTTCAATATAAATAATCTTCAGGGTAGTTATCCGGTATTTTTTAACGTTTTAACGTTCTGTGGTCATGTTATATCAGTGTATTTATATATCATTTTTTGTTAGCTTTATTTAATTTTTCACTTATTTTTCACTTATTTTTCACTTATTTTTCACTTATTTTTCACTTATTTTTCACTTATTTTTCACTTATTTTTCACTTATTTTTCACTTATTTTTCACTTATTTTTCACTTATTTTTCACTTATTTTTCACTTATTTTTCACTTATTTTTCACTTATTTTTCACTTATTTTTCACTTATTTTTCACTTATTTTTCACTTATTTTTCACTTGTTTTTCACTTTTTTTTTTCGCTTATTTTTCACTTTATTGGATGCTTTTCAAAATAATTATTAATTTTTTAAAAATGTCGATTTAAAACAAATTGAATTAAAAACTATATTGGCACGCCAGTTTAGAACGCCCTGTACATGTAATGTAACAAACAAGCTGGTATTCGTTTGAATCACACAAAAAACTTTTTCTACACCCGTATTATAATAATGCACTTAAGTATATGCCCATAATCCGTTTCATAATGATACCCATTATGATACAGATTTTTCATTACGATACAGATTTTTAATCAATAGAAACCTACAATTTTTCAATCAAGCATGCTGTTTGACGTTTGTCCTAGGTTCCTATGTAATTATTTTAGTTGTCAAAACGTATTAAATTTTCGTAGGTAGCTAAACTTCGATAATTATAATATTAAAATGTCTGATATTAGCGATATAGAAGACTCCTCCACACATATCGGAGAAAGCAGAAAATACAGTACAAAATATTTTACCGCAAAAATCTAGGGAAATACCAATACCTGAAGTAATACCATTAATTACAATTTTGTAGAATTTTTTATAGAAATACGAGTAATTACTGTTATTGTGTTCAATACCAATATAAATATAATATTTATAGGTCTTGATTATTTATCGGGTGTAGAAAAAATAGCGTATGCAACTCTCATGTAATGGTTATTAAAACACTCGCATAAACCATACGAAACTCGCCTTTGGCTCGTTTCGTATCCCGGTTAATGCTCGTGTATTAATAACCATCATTACATGATCGTTGCATAATATACTATTTTCTACACCCGTATTATAATAATGCACTTATATGCCCAAAATCCGTTTCATAATGATACCCATTATGATACAGATTTTTCATTATGATACAGATTTTTAATCAATAGAAACCTACAATTTTTCAATCAAGCATGATGTTTGACGTTTGTCCTAAATTCCTATGTAATTGTTTTAGTTGTCAAAACGTATTAAATTTTCGTAGATAGCTAAACTTCGATAATTATAATATTAAAATGTCTGATATCAGCGATATAGAAGACTCCTCCACACATATCGGAGAAAGGAGAAAATGCAGTACAAAATATTTTGCCCCAAAAATCTGTGGTAATACCAATACCCAAGGTAATACCATTAATTACAATTTTGTAGAATTTTTTATAGAAATACGAGTAATTAGTTATTGTGTTCAATGCCAATATAAATAGAATATTTATAGGTCTTGATTATTTATCGGGTGTAGAAAAAATAGCGTATGCAACTCTCATGTAATGGTTATTAAAACACTCGCATAAACCATACGAAACTCGCCTTTGGCTCGTTTCGTATCCCGGTTAATGCTCGTGTATTAATAACCATCATTACATGATCGTTGCATAATATACTATACTTTTACCCAATTTGGGTATATTTACTTAACAAATGATTGAATTATAGTAAAAATATAAAAAAATATCCACCCTGTAACTTCTTAAGCAAGCAAAATTGTTCTAAGGTAAATTCACTTAAATGAACATATCCAAACTATACATCTAAAGTTTGTCCCATTCTTTACTGAACTACCCTGTATGTATATAACAGTGATATGTCAACATAAGGATAAGTTATTTATAATTATTTTTGATATACCAACATGGGAATATAGCGAAAAATTAATCCCGAATTTACAAATTGTACTATTTATGGTTATTATTTAAATTCGAAAAAATGCATTGCTTCTACAGGGATTTTTGACTATTAAATTTGTTATGAAAGCTACACATTGTTGCTGTTAGCCAAAGAAGTCGTCCGAAGAATTATGTATGGCCATATTTGAATTTGAATTGATTCGTTTTTTAGAAAGCTTTTATTTTTACCGCACCTAGTTTTTTAATTAGGCACTACGAGAATAGCTTTGATTTTGCTTTTCACATAGCAATTTATATTGAATTTATTATTGAAATATGTAGCAGCTATGAAAAAAACCTTGGGATAAAAATCATTTGTATTAAAACATCCTTTCAATTTATAAAAAGAATTAATGGTAATATAAATTTGTATTTTTAAAATAGAACACCCTATATTTATTAAAAATTGCTATAGAGCTCTCAAAGACGACAATATTATCTCCAGTAGAAAATACCCTAGTTTGAATACTTGCAAAATGATTTATGTTTGATCTACAAACTTCTACAGAATTTTTTTTTAATTAGTTTTCTTTTATTTGATGATGTTGGATTTGAAAATCTGTGAATAAGAGAGCGGTGTTCTCATCTCAAGTTCAAATATATCATTTCGATAGCATTCAGTTATAATAAATGGAATTTGGCCCGTTCAAGTTTACTGTCACAAAAAATTAATTTTTTTGATGAGATTATCGGCTGCTTTAGGTCACTACAATCAATTTATATCTTTTAAGAATTTTATTTTATAACAACCTTTGTCCTCGAATTTCAATAAAAATAATTTATTTTCTTCTCCTGGACTAGAAATATTTAGAAAATTTTAATTTAGTTATACATGACATCTTTTTAAATGAGTTTTTATATTATTGTGTACTATTGAAGGATATAATTATTGATATCATTAAAAAAGCTTTTTTACTATCTTTCCAATAATGTACAACAAGTACACTTTTTTCTGTTAAAGTAGGTGACCCATAAGGGTTGATGAACATTAATTCTTTATTTTGTCACTTGAGTTGCCTCTTCATATCTTATAAATGGCTCATGAAATATAGCCATTGTAAGTTTTTAAATTGAATGAAAGTCATATGTGTATCATTTTGATATTAAAATAGGTTCAAATACGCAATGATAACTCATAGAAATTGTTTATTTTAATTTATGAATGCTTGAAAAAAGATTGGAACATCCTGGAAGATTTAAGTAATTACTTAATTTTAGCCTTTTTTTTATAAACTGCTCAATAATTGAACTGAATAATTCTAATTGACTAAAAAATGTTAAAATAATCTTACAATATACTCTCAATAGCTGAAATTTTTATCCTCCAACCCAAATATTACAACAATTGGCTCATGAGTTGCAAAAATTGAGAGAACCATCTCTCAGCATCTATATCAGTAATTCGATAAGTCTTCCAAATAAAAAAAAGCACTATAAAAGACAAGCTCATGTGGTACTACCATATTATTATTTTTTTGTAAAGATGTAAATTTCTCAATAAAATAATTTTAAGTCGGTACTTATTATACCTTATTTTTAAATTAGTTATTTTTTCCATTGAAGATAAGTTTCATTTTGTGTCTTGGTTTGTTTAAAATACAGACTTATAAGATACCAAGCTAAGGAATAGTGGTGATAGAACTGATTTATTTTATACAGAGTGTCTTGAATCATTATGACTAATTTGAAGTTCAATTTACTAATTTTTTTCAAATACGTCACTTTATATTATTTCAGCATAACATTCTTTATAAATCTACCTATCCAACGATAGCAACAGGTTAGCCAATTATACATATACATGGTGACCCATCAGTGCGTAATTGATCGATAGTTGTTTTATTATACTTTTTTAAAGCAAAACACCCTGTAGGTAGTTACAGAAATTTGATTGTTTTCATATCGTCAAACATTTTAGGAATTTTAAGTGTATTGAAATTGTTTAACGATGTGAAAATAATCAAATTTTTTATCCAGATTGTTAAGTCTAAAAAGTACAATACTTAGGTTCACCCCCACTCTTCTCAGGGATAAATACAAAAAAATCGATCGTACAAAAAAAAAACAGAATTGTAGGAAATTTAATTTTAAACAACTTTGTTTATAACAATTTTTCTCGTAAAATTGAAAATAAACGAGTTATTCTATAACCAAAAATTCACCCCCTCTTTTCGGGTATAAATCGAAAAAAATCGATCGTACAAAAAAAAAGCAGAATTGTAGGAAATTTAATTTTAAATAACTTTTGTAAAAACTATTTTCAGTGTAAAATTGAAAATAAATGAGTTATTCTAGATACAAAAAATAACCCTTTAAATCAATATGGCGGAGGTAACGACAACTTTGGAATCCCAACTTTTTGAATTTAGACTACCAGAGACCCCCTCCAACGAATTCCGAAGAAAAATTGCTGCTTCGAATTTTTCAGAATCTAAAATACTAATCCGATCGGGCTATTTCTTTAAAAAGTTAAAAAACGAGGAAAAATAAATGTGCGGGACGAAAATAAAATGTCCGGTTAATTATGCGGATGAGTATATTTTCTTCAATATTTATATCTGAATCAAACACAGTGTAAATAAAAAATGGTTATACAAAATCAAAATATGAGCCCCGAACCGTTACAGTTGACAAACTTAATTTTTAAGTTAATTTAAAATATTTAAACAGCAAAATGGCGCTGCATGTCATGTCATACTTCAAACAAGTGTCATTGTTAAAATTGATGTCAAGCAGCTCATAGAGACATTATGGCATAAAATGAAAAAGCAAATCTTTGGGAAATATGGGGTGGGTTCACTGCACTAGAGTCTCAAGAGCTTGTAAATATAATGGCCCAAAGAATTATTGCCATTATCAAAGCTAAAGGCGATATGATTTCTTCTCGTAAAGTGTCAGTCACTAAAAATTTGAGAAGTGTGCCAATTGAAGCGGGACGGGGCTCGTAAGAGGAAACATTTTTTGTGGATCATTCTTTATAATCAACATTATCATTCGCATAGCTCCACTGACAATGTAGCTAACACTCCACGTCGCATTCTCTCTGGATTGGTATATTAAAACCGCTAGAATCTGCTAAAAGTAAGATTAATACTAATATTGTAACTGCGTATAGGGATTGGCATACAGAGGATGCACACAGTTTTAACTTGATACGTGAAGTAAAATAAAACTAATATTTTTTTAACTTTTCATTAAGGATGCTTTTTGTTCTGAAATTGCTTGCTTGGAGGTTCGAATAGTTCTCTTAAAAAAAGTCTCGTCGAGTCTATGAGTGTCCTTGATAGTGTCTTGTGATTGATTTAAAGAAATGGTGTGGATAGAAATAGATTGATGTGTTACAAACTGTCGAGCATACGTTTGCATTTATTTAATTTAATTTTTTCAAATTAAATTTATCTCTCGCGAAGTTGTACAATTCAACTTCAAATCGTGGTTTAGATAAACTACTGGTACTTGAACCCGCCAATTTAAAATATATTGTTGTCATAAGTACCTCAAAAATAATAATTTCTGTCAGCAATGCATTTTAAATGGTCAGTTTACAATAAGTATATAGAGTTAAGCTAAACCACGATTTGAACTTGGATTATACGACTGGGCTTTAAAGAATATTCTCCTAGGTCGATTATATAAAGTCGGATCTTGTATATTTGCAGTATTTTTCAAAAATTAAAACCGCTAAGCCGCTAAATAACGTTTTTACCCACTAAATTAAAAAAAAAAAAACCTTTAGATCTAGCGGCAAAACCGCCAAGTTGGCAACACTGCCACTGAAGTGATCGTATAAACATTATTAAACAAAAAACATTGCCTTAAATTCTAGCTTCTTCATTATTAAAAGCATCTGAAAAATTTAATGTACGTCTAAAAAGGAACTTCCAATGAACATTTTCTATTTTAACCTTGACGGTTAAAGTAAAATGTAAAATTATTTTTTTCCGTTAAAATGGAAAAAAAAATTCTTTGCGCTTTGCTCATAAACTAATGATATAGTGCAATTTTATTGTTGCATTTATAGTTAATTTAATCGGTTCAATTATGTATTTAGTAGCCATTTGAGAAGTAGTTGTAGAAATGTTGTTTCTTTGTTTAAAAACGAATTGGTATTCGAACATTCTTGTTTTACAAATTAAAATGATAAAATAAATTCACAAAAAAAGGTTTCGAAAGTAGGCTATGGAAAAAATCAAGATTGTCGGAGAGGACAATTTTTCTTTTTTTAGATAGCAGTTTGAACTTTATTTAGAGGCGTGCGTACTTTTCATACGGAAATGACTAGTATCTCTACTTTTGTCACTAATGGGTTACTTTACAAGTATTTTGTGGATCACTCTGTCGTAGGTCGGCGACGTTTTTTCTTAAATTATCGCTGCCTGCTTAAGGCTTTCTTCCGTTTTATAGGCTGAAGTTGTGGACTGTATCTAATTGAAGAATCTTTTAGAAAATCTTGCAGGTTGATAGATTGAATGTTGTGTAATGCATAAATCAAAATGTTTGCTTCTGATGATAACTGGTTTATTTTAACTTTGTATTTAATAACCACATAAGAATCGAGTGATACTTATACGTATCACTAAATTCAAAACATACTGTTTTAATAACTATTTATGCAACCAGTATTACATACAATATATTTTCTAATTCTGACTAGATTATTTATAAAATTGTGTTGGTAAATTATTACTGATATCTATGCAACCAATATTACTTTCTTGTATTGTTAGTTGCATATGCATAATTTCATTAATTTCATCGACATATAGAAAATAATATTAATTTATAGTAATAATAAACGACTTTGTTATTTTCAATTCGTAAATAGATTGAAAATAAAGGACGAAGTTTATATTTGATTATGTTAATGACACAATCAAACATATTCTTCCACTTAACCCTAAAATAGTGTAATATATTGGTTTTGGTATAACTAGGTATATGTACATTTGCATACTAGAATCAATTTTCGATAAAAACTGCAATGATAGGACTAGTAAGGTGTAACATGTTCAGCAAGTTACTAATTAAACTATATATAGCTAAGTAAAAAAAACTAGGTATAAAATTGTTGACATTATATCTGATTTGTTTAATTTTTAATTGTCATTTTCAAATATAAGACTGGGTTGTATAAATAGCAAATTTGGTAACTATGTGAACGACTAAAAAACTCCGTGGTGAAAGGCAGGTAAAGTTAACAATCCTTTGTTTATTGTATGTTATGAACATCAGAATGATGTGTTATTTTACGGTGTAGGCTCATTATTTTATGACACAAAGAGATAAAATGTAGTGTTCTCCTGTCCTCCATATTCAACCATCCAGCTGGTCTCAATTTGTGAGATATTATACAACGCCTTATACCAAATATCTTACGCAGACAAGCATTCTGAACTTTTTGGATTTTATTCTTACAGTTAAGTTGGGACCGTAAACCGCATCCGCGTAATTGAATATAGATACAACTAATGTTTCACAAAGTCGTTCCTTTACCAAAATAGGAAACAAATGACGGTTTCCATAAATCATTTTAATATTACAACAAGCACGTTGTATTTATTAACTTATTTATATGTCTCTCAAATTTTAAATCAGAATCGATTATTACTCCCCAATTTTTTGCTTTATTTGCCAGTTCTAGTTTTTCTTTATTTATTTCAACATTTATTGAATTGATTACATTTTGTTCATGATATTTACTACTGAATAACATTGATTTTACTGTGCTAATAAGAAGACTGTGCTCAGTTATACAATCAATAAATGTTTTAAATTATTATTAATGGGGATGGGGATGGGGATCAAAACTAGTACAGCTGAGTCTCATCAGCATATAAGTAAACAATGCAATTTTGATTCTGTTTTGAATGTAAAATTTCGTAAATCTTTATATGACTTATTATTGGTCAAGAAAATTATCATATAGTGAGAAAATAGTTACATTTTAGAATACAAGGTATTCGTGGTGTTTTTGTACTTTTATTAAAATAAAGTATCTTCCAACAAATAAGCCGTCTTGTATATTTTGAAGCTTAGAGGTACATATACTTTAGTGGTATTACCTTTCCCAAAAATCAATAAGTACAGGGTTTTGAATTAGGTGGTTCCCACTACAAAACACTCTGTATACGAAATGTTTACTGTGCAATATACCATTGAGTAGTACTTTTTGTTTTGAAAATATGCTTCACAGTAGAAGTAGTGAGATTTTGCAAAAAAACTACCGTCACACATTTGTGAATCACCCTGTAATTAAAAATATTTTCAATTATACGTATGTAATATTACTAAAACAAGTATTAAACGTGTTTATGCAATAGAAATTCAGTCTAGCTGGTAAGTTGGAAAATAATAATTCCGAAAAACTGGGCAATTTTTAACTTTAACGTACCTATATCGTACAAATACGATAATTTTCGTACGTGTGGCAACGCTGCTCTCATCATTTATATGATTCCGGCCAAATAGTGAGAGTACTCGCCTACTATCCTACTTGTATCATAGTTACAAGAATCAAGAATACGGCCCCATGAAGAGCATTCGCATCATTCATTTTAACTAGAGTTGCCAAATTTTTTAACAAAAAAAAAAGTATTTTTCATATTTAGGTTCTATTGTGTTAATATTTTTGTGTGCTTTTAGCATATGCTAACAATTGTTTTGCTATCTTTGAAAGTTTCAAAGCTTGTTTTACAATCGAAACTTTAGTTTAAATTCATCAACGCTCTGTTTCTCTATTTTTTGTTACTTCAGATTTATTACCGAATAACTATCTCAATGAAAGCTGAAGTGGTGTAAACAGAGAATATTTACTTTAAAATGGGTTTTTCAATTATAAACAAAAACAATTTCGTCTATAGTAACATTAGAACATTTTGTTTTAACTTTTATGTATCCATAAATAGTTATAAAGTATTTTCGCATTCTTTACTTTTATGCAAAAGTATAATTATCGAAAATAAAGTAGGATAAGTTATTATAAAGTATGGTTGGCAACCCTAATTGTAACTATCTTCATGATTTGGTTCATATTATCGTATTGTTACGCAGCACCCTGCAGCGTGCTGCGGTCGTCATAAGTAAAGATACGAGTAAATGAAGAAGATAGAATAGTCCAGAAATGTCTCGAAATGTCATTCCTTGTCAAAGAAAAATCTGGATTGTTCGAGAAGGTTCTAGAAGGTTGAGGCGAGCTATATAGGTCGACGACCTGGCGTCAGTTATCAGTTTTGATAGACGTTATGCCTTTATCCGTAAATCAACATTTAAAAGAAGAACTTAAGCATTTTCAATATGTATTTGTGTTTTTTTCTATTTAATATTCATGTGTTTGTAAGTTGATTTAACTCAGCTTTGGGTAGAATATGAATGACTTAATAATTGATTTATCAAAGGTGCTGTGTAACGCAAATCGAGTTGACAGAAGAGAAAAAGCCCGGTGCGTTTTACTTAATAATGAAAGTAGGTAAATCCATTACACATACATAAAGAAGATTTAAAAATATTTTTGAAAAAATTCGCCAACAGAAATTCTATTTAAAGCTGGGTAAGCGGTCTATTCTGTAGCGCTTCCTTTATATTTTAACAGCCGTTAAAATATTTTTTTATTCACTAACCTAATATTTTTAAAAATTATTTTTAAAGGGGTGTTAAAATGCACCTTTAATTTTTGACAAAGTAAAATATCGTTTTATGATGTAATTAAAAACGTTTTGAATGTTTTGATTAGGGCTCGGAATTTTTCAGATTTTTGTATTCGAATATTCGTTTGAAACTTTATTCGAATACCCAAATTATTCACTATTCGAATATTCTCTATAATTCAAATAAAACAATTCATTTAAAATTTTATTAAAATTATTCCATAATTTTTCCTTGCTGTTTTGTATCTTATCTTTAAGAAAATCACTATCGATATTATAAAAATTCCAACATTGCAAAATTATTCCATAATTTTTCCTTGCTGTTTTGTATCGTATCTTTAAGAAAATCACTACCGATATTATAAAAATTCCAACACTGCAAAATAGTCCAAAATTATAAATATAAAACACCACTAAATAATAAAATATTAGATTTTTAAAAACTAATATACGAACTTCAGCAGAATACGAGGCTGGGCTGAGAAATAATCGGCCTCGGCAAGAGTTGGCGGCGCTAGGAACAAATGCAATTGTTTTTCGTAAAAACTATCTTTCAAGTGACTTCTGTCAAATTTTAGGCGAGCTGCGTCACTAAATTTGTACTTGACAGTGATTGAAGGCAAACAGATTTTGCATTTTTACAAAAATGAATAAAATCGAATATCGCGCAGTGATTAGATTCTTGTTTTTAAAAAAGAAACCGAACGATGAGATCAAAATCGAACTGGATGATGTGTATAGGGACTCTGCACCTTCGTTATCAACAATAAAATATTGGACTGCCGAATTTAAACGCGGTCGTACGATAATTTTTGATGATGAGCGTCCAAGAGAGGTCACCACACCAGAAGTGGTCGATAAAATCCATGGTATGGTAATTGACGATCGACGGGTAAGTGTGTGTGAGATTGCTGAGGCGGTGGGCATCTCACGTGAACTATTGGAGAATATATTGCACGAATATTTGGGAAAGACGAAGCTCGCTACCAGATGGGTACCGCGTTTGCTCAATGCTGACAACAAGCGAAACCGTGTGACAACTTCAAAGGAGTGTTTGGCAATGTTTAACCACAATAAGAAGAAGAAAACATGGATTCATCACAATACGCCAGAGACGAAGGAACAGTCAAAGCAGTGGGTTTCTCAGGGCGAGTCAAAGCCAAAGAAAGCCAAGGTGGATCTGTCTGCCAACAAGGTCATGGCCACAGTTTTTTGGGATGCGCATGGTATTACTCATATCGATTACCTTGAAAAGGGCAAAACCATCACCGGCGATTGTTACTCAAAGCTGTTGGACCGACTCGACGATTTGAAGCAAAAACGACCGCATTTAGCGAAGAAGAAAGTGCTCTTCCACCAGGACAACGCATCGGCGCACAAATGTGCAGTCGCAATGGCAAAACTATATGAATTGCGTTACGAATTGGTTCCTCATCCGCCATACTCCCCAGATTTGGCGCCCAGCGACTATTATCTGTTTCCAGACTTGAAAAAATCGCTCGGTGGTAAGAGATTTGAGTCGAATTGGGAGGTCATCGCTGCGACAGAGGCCTATTTTAGGGACTTCAAAAAATCGTATTATTCGAAGGGTATCGAAAAATTGGAGAATCGTTGGAAAAATGTATAGAGTTTATAGGGGACTATGTTGAGAAATAAATTGAGTTTTGCCAAAAAAAGTTGTTTTTTTGCCTAGGCCGATTATTTTTCAGCCCAGCCTCGCACTTTCTGTGACCTCGTTTTCTAATTATGTGACGTCACAACCATAACAACGGGAAGAGGTCATAGTAGTAGTTTACGAACCGTGGGAAAAACGATTTCAAAAATATTCTATACAGGCAAATAAGGAGAACTGTCAAATCCTAAATATAAAGAACTCCCTGGTTGTACCTTGAACCAGTGTTACTTTCGCAACTTTTAGAATAACCTTTAATTTCTTGTAAACATTTCTGTTTCACAAAAATGATAATTTTTTATTTTATTTCTATAAAAATCTGTAAAATCTATAAAAAATCTATAAAAGGGTATAAAGAGCTGTAAAAGGCTATACGAAACTATAAAAAAAACTATAAAAAAAACTATAAAAAAAAACTAAAAAAACACTATAAAAAAAATATAAAAAAAACTATTAAAAAAACTATAAAAAAACTATAAAAAAAACTATAAAAAAAACTATAAAAAAAACTATAAAAAAAAACTATAAAAAACTATAAAAAAAAACTATAAAAACAAAACAAAAAACTAAAAAACTATAAAAATTATTTTTAACAGACTTCAAGAGGTTCTCAATTCGTCGCAATATTTCTTTTATTTTATTTTTTATTTTTTTATGTATGTTCAGCGATAATTCTTTAACACGGTGTCCGATTTCAATGATTCTTTTTTTTTTTTGTTAGAAAGGGGGAACTTCAGGGGTGGTCCCGTATAAATTTGGTCAAAATCTAATAATGTCCATGAGAAAATCCTCAAACTCTTCATTTTTTATGAATGTTTAGCGATAATGCTTTACCACCTTGTCCGATTTATATGATTCTTTTTTGTTAGTAAGGGGTACCTCAGAGGTGGTCCCATAAAAATTTGGTTAAGATGTGGTGATGGCGTCTGCACGTTTTTAAAGTCAGTTTTTAAAATTTTTAATTTCTAATACTTGTTTACCTTTTTTTTAACTTTTTGTTTACCGTTTTAGGTCAGAGAAAATACGGAGGACCTCCTCCAGGTTGGGAAGGTGCGCCGCCTGGTTCAGGATGCGAGGTATTTTGCGGTAAAATTCCTAAAGACATGTATGAAGACGAGTTAATACCTTTATTCGAAGATTGCGGCACCATATGGGACCTTAGATTAATGATGGACCCGATGACGGGTACCAATAGGGGGTATGCTTTCGTAACGTTTACGAATCGAGAAGCTGCCCAAATAGCCGTCCAAAAGGTAAGTATGCGAGCAGATGTACATTTTGGCATTATTATCTTTTTATTATTTTTTTGTTTAAATAGTAATTTGTTTTGATGTTTATTCGTATCTCTGTATAGCATTCTTTTTTTCTGTGTGGTTGATTCGTTCGCGTTGAATTTGCAAAGTGATTTCATGGATTTTCTTACCACAATAAGGAAAATTTTGGAGCTTGTTTTTTATATTAAAGTTAATTCATTTGAAGATAAATTTAATGAGATTGTAAGTACTAAAAGGTCGAGTAATTTCATGAGCGATGTTTCTAACAAATTGATAGATATATCTTCTTATATTTATTTAATTTTTACAGCAGATTTTGAGAATAAAAAATTATTTTAGTCCGAGTTTTAAACTTTAAAATGTTTCTAGTTTTATATGTGACAACGTTGTCTAGTAATTGGCGCAGTCGTGATGGCTCCAAGATCAATAACTAAAAAGTTTCTAGGGACCTAACTGGCTTGCCCGACTTTTTTAATAATTATAACTGGTTATTGGATTATAACCATTAAATAGTAATAAAAGAGCAAACGTTATTGTATATCTTGATTGCATTAGTCTCGGTTTTGTCCTATATATTTCACTGACGATAGTTATTTTATTACGAATACCTATGAAAATACTTTGGCAAAACGTATTTGGATCGCCCACACAGAAATACGTGTCTGAAATACAGATTTTGTGTTTTCTACCCTTTGGCTATAGAAATTATTTGTTTTCAGTATTTTGTCATTACGAATCTTTCTAACAAAAGATCTTCAAGTTTTAATGCTCTGGTTTGTTGGAAAAAAAATTATACTTTTTTAAAGCAAATTTAATTTCCCCATTAAAAAAAAAATAAATTAGTTTAAATTGCTTGTAGCCTAGTTATTTACATCAAAATTATTTTGACATTCGTTTGTTTGCTAAATTTGGGAAAATGTTTAAGTCAGATCGGTGATTGGTAAAAAGTTGATACACATTTAAAATTACGAATCGATTTGGCTTGGAATTTTGATAAAATTAGCACCCTTTACCTATTTTCATACCTGAAATTTTATTAACTCCAGTAGATCATTTCCAGCTGAATTCGAGACGAAACTGAAATTTATATAAGTTGATTTATTTAATCATGGTATCATAAAATGTTATTCTTACCGAAATTGTATCCCATAGTCCTTAAAAAAAATCTGGTGGATGCTTTCGAATACTTGGAAGTACCTAATTATCTCCACACCGTCCTGTCAACTCCTTAGTTTTCCTGTTATATCAAATATGGTTAAATAAATGCACCGGGAATTTTCTATTTAATTTCAAGCATTTTTAGAAATGATCTACTGTAAAGAGACTCGTTCAAACCGAATATACTGATACAGCTCTCGAGCCAAATTATCTGTTTGTTCGGCAAGGGCGCAGTCTCATTTGTGTTTAATTGGCAGATTCTATTATAGTGATGTGTGCCAACTGTTGTCACAGCCTGCAATTGTTTAGTTTCAACTTTTGTTGCAGCCGCTCTGACCACGGAGCATACACTGAAACTCTTCTCTCACTCTCTACTTTCCCTTGTAGTTTTTTCCTCAAGAGCCCAATTTTGTGGTTAGGAAAATTACCGAAAAAAAAAAAAAAAAAAAAAAACATGAACATTGTCCGGCACGCCCCTGTGCTAAATGATTTTGAACAGTTTTTGTTTTTTGTTGGGTTTTCTTGAAGCTGTTTTACCTTTCGAGTCTGTCGGGAAATCACAGATTGGAATTATTTTCCAAACGAAAAAGTTAATGTTTCGTAACGGTCTCTTGGTTTACTCTATTAAGACATAGTTTCCCCTGAAAACACGAAACATTTTTTTATTGCAGTGATGATCTATTTATATAAAAATTCTGAAGTATGTGACAAGGGAGAAATTTTAGATGAGCTGAATTGAACGGTCAATAATAAGATGCGCTTAACACGGTTTGGGGCCATATCTGGAATTCCGGGAGGAACTTTTCTATTCTAGACCTCAATGGTTTTGTCCTGCACCCATAAATAGAACCGATTTTCATCATGAATTATCTTTGTCTCATCATAAAGAATGTAAGCACCCCCTCCTCCGATTTCCTTTTATTTTTATCAATTGTGTAACATCATTACCATCAATCAACACGGTTTGGGGCCATATCTGGCATTCTGGGAGAACCTTTTCTATTCTAGACCTCAATGTTTTTGTCCTGCACTCATAAATAGAACCGATTCCATCAAGAATGATCTTTGTCTCATCATAAAGAATGTAAGCACCCCCTCCTTTGAATGTCCTTTTATATTCATTAATTGTGGAACATAATTACCATCAATCGATACGGTTTGGGGTCATATCTAGCATTTTGGAAGGAACTTTAAGCACCCCCTCCTCCGAATTTCCTTTTATTTTTATCAATTGTGGAACATAATTACCATCAATCAACACGGTTTGGGGTCATATCTGGAATTCTGGAAGGAACTTTTCTATTGTAGACCTCATTGTTTTTGTCCTGCATCCATAAATAGAACCGATTCCTTCATGGATTATCTTTGTCTCATCATAAACAATGTAAGCACCCCTTCCTCCAAATGTCCTTTTATTTTTATCTATTGTGGAACATAATTACCATCAATCAAGACGGTTTGGGATCTTATCTGGGATTCTGGAAGGAACTTTTCTATTCTAGATCTCAATGTTTTTGTCCTGCACCCATAAATAGAACCGATTCCATCAAGAATTTTCTTTGTCTCATCATAAAGAATGTAAGCACCCTCTTCTCCGAATGTCCTTTTATTTTTATCAATTGTAAAACATAATTACCATCAATCAACACATTTTGGGGTCATATCTGGCATTCTGGAAGGAATTTTTCTATTGTAGACCTCAATGTTTTTGTCCTGCACCCATAAATAGAACCGATTCCATCATGAATTATCTTTGTCTCACCATAAAGAATGTAAGCACCCCCCTCCTCCAAATTACCTTTTATTTTTATCAATTGTGGAACATCGTTACCATCAATCAAAATTAAGACGGATCCATGCAATACTGCAATAGTATTTTGTATAAATAGAACCAATTCCATCATAAATTCTGTTTATCTCATCATAAAGAATGTAAGCACCCCCTTCTCCTCCTCCTCCTCCGAATTTCCTTTTATTTTTATCAATTGCGGAACATCATTACCATCAATGAGTCCCTGCGATACTGCAATAGTATTTTGTATCTTATTAATATGATTGCAAATATATTTGTTTAATATTAAGATATTTTGGGGAATTGGAAACATTTTTCAATCTGTGATGAAAATAAAAAAAATGTCTTTTTAATTATATTAATTATGATTTAATAAAGTAACTTCAAGAAAATCTCTGCTTAAACACGATCGCAGATATCTAAATTGGCAACGCAGTAGATTTGTGTGTTTGGCTGGAAACAGTTTTGGAAATTTAAAGTTTCTGCTTTATAGGTCTCCTCTTTGCGCACCTATTGGGCAAAATTGAGACCGCAAAAAGTTTGACTCTAAATTCCATTTGGTAGTCGTAGATTGGAAGTAGTGTGGAATTAATTCTGTTTGGTTCTCTGGGTGATGCGAAATCTGCCAATTTTTTTCGATCAAAATTTGTGTTTTGGCCTCTTCTGAATTTTTTTATTTTCGTTTTCGCTGTTCGAAATTTCATTTTAGATGGTTTTGTGCATAAAATTATTGTTTGGACCTGGTAGAAATCGGTATATTTTTAAATTTTATATCCAACTGAAAAAGCGAACTATTTTTTTTTACAAAATTATACTGTATTTTATTTTGTATTGGTATGAATTTTGTTTTAAAATTGTTATTCGTGTAGTTTTACTGATTTTTGATTTTTTTTTTTTGAGTTGAAATTTGATTATTTTTTCAAAATTACTGTATTAATTGAAAATTTCGTATTTTTATTTTCGAAAATCAAATTTCAATAACGCACCGTTTTGATATCGGCCAATCTGTTAAAGGTTGTGACAAAATTTGTATTTTTTGGTACTGCCAAATTATGTTTAGTAACCAATCTAGCTAAATTTAAGATTAGACATGAAATCGAAATCCTGAATTCTGGCATTGTTTCTCAACCCACAGTTGGATAATCATGAAATCAAACCTGGAAAGAATCTGAAAATTAACATTAGCGTTCCAAATCTACGTCTTTTCGTCGGGAACATACCAAAGTCAAAAGGCAAAGAGGAGATCTTGGATGAATTTGGTAAATTAACAGGTAAAGTTTCATCGATTGATAGATAAAAACAAAAATTCTGCAACAATCCTTTCGGATAATTTTCACCAGGACGCAACTCGCAATCGTTTGCCCCCTTCCTCCAAATTAGTTTTACTCCGTTTGGTTTATATATATATAAAAAAAACATTGTTACAATCTCGGTATTCACGTCGGTTAACCCTATTGTCAAAAATCATCCATCAATTGAGATTACTGTAAACACCAGCTGCCTAAATTAATGTGTCAAATGTCACTAGTGTCAATGTTCATCTTCCTAATGTTTAAATTCCTTTTGTCAAATGTCAATAGTGTCAAATTTCGTTTGATACCTATTACTACTATCAAAATTCATCTTTGAAATATCACTAGAGTCGACATCCTAGTCAAATGTTATTAGTCAAAAGTCGTCTGATATTTTTTGTCTTAGTGTCAAGTATGAATTGTCCATGTCATTTTAAAACAAAATTACCATGAGGGGTAGAATTTGTTTCATCAAAATTTCGTCAAAATTCGTTTTTCAGTAATTAAAGTTTATGTGGGTCAACTAAATAGTGTTAAAAATCATCCGTCAATTTTACTGTAAACACAAGCTGCAAAAATTGATGTCAAAATTTGTCAAATGTCAGTCTGATACCTAATACTACTATCAAAAGTCATCTTTGAAATGTCACTAGATTCGAAATCCATCAGTCAAATGTTACTAGTGTCAAAAGTCGACTGATATTTGGCATTAGTATCAAGAATAAATTGTTCATATCATCTTTAAAACACAATTACCATGAGTGGTAGAATTTGTTTCATCAACAAATATCCAGTTCTTTTGTTCCTCTGTCGACTGTCAAAATTGTTTTCCAGTAATTAAAATTGGGTTAACACTAGTGTTAAAAATCATCAGTCAGTTGAGATGATTGTAAACACAAGCTGCAAAAATTGAAATGACAAACGTTACTAGTGTTAATGTTCATCCTAATGTCAATATTTGTTTATTAAATGTCATTAGTGTTAACATTCGTCATATCTATCACTATTAAAATTTCTCTTTGAAATGTCACTAGAGTCAAAATCAATCTGTCAAATATTGCTCTAGTGTCTTTGATATTTGGCATTAGTGTCAAAAATAAATTGTCCATGTCATTTTAAAACAAAATTGCCGTGAGGGGTAGAATTTTTTTCATCAAAATCCAATTCTTTTATTTCTCTGTCGACTGTCAAAATTGTTTTTCTATAATTAAAATTTATTTAGGTTAGTGTTAAAATCATTCGTCAATTGAGATGACTGTAAACACAAGCTGCAAAAATTGATATGTCAAAAGTCACTACTGTCAGTGTTCATCCTAATGTCAAAATTCGTTTGTTAAATGTCATTAGTGTAATTAAATATTTAAATGTTGTGTGTGGCTAAAGGATCAATATCCAAAGCAAAAAAAATGTTATTAGTGTTAAAATTCGTCTGATATCTATCACTACTATCAACATTTCTCTTTGAAATGTCACTACGAGTCGAAATCTATCTGTCAAATGTTGTTAGTGTCAAAAGTCGTCTGATATTTGGCATTAGTGTCAAGAATAAATTGTCCATATCATTTTAATCCTTGTGGAAGGAACTGTTTTATTCTAGACCTCAATGTTTTTGTCCTGCACCCATAAATAGAACCGATTCCATCAAGAATTATCTTTATCTCATCATAAAGAATGTAAGCACCCCCTCCTCTGAATGTCCTTTTATTTTTATCAATTGTGGAACATAATTACCATAATTCAACACAGTTTGGGGTCATATCTGGCATTCTAGAAGGAACTTTTCTATTGTAGACCTCAATGTTTTTGTCCTGCACCCATAAATAGAACCGATTCCATCATCTTTGTCTCATCATAAAGAATGTAAGCACCCCCTCCTCCAAATTTCCTTTTAGTTTTATCAGTTGTGGAACATCGTTACCATCAATCAAGATTAAGACGGGTCCATGCAGTACTGCTTTAGTATTTTGTATAAATAGAACCAATTCCATCATAAATTCTGTTTATCTCATCATAAAGAATGTAAGCACCCCCTCCTCCTCCTTCTCCGAATTTCCTTTCGTTTTTATCAATTGCGGAACATCATTACCATCAATGGGTCATTAGTGTTAAAATTCGTCTGATATCTATCACTACTATCAATATTTCTCTTTGAAATGTCACTACGAGTCGAAATCTATCTGTCAAATGTTGTTAGTGTCAAAAGTCGTCTGATATTTGGCATTAGTGTCAAGAATAAATTGTCCATAGCATTTTAAAACAATTACCACGAGGGGTAGAATTTGTTTCGTCAACAAATATCTAGTTCTTTTGTAACTCTGCTGACTGTCAAAATTCGTGTTTCCGTAATTAAAATTTAAATTTGTTAATACTAGGGTTAAAAATCATTTGTCAATTGAGATGATTGTAAACACAAGCTGCAAAAATTGATATATCTAAAGTTTATAGTCTCGATGTTCATCCTAGTGTCAAAATTTGTTTATTAAATGTCATTAGTGTTAAAATTCGTCTGATATATATCACTACTGTCAAAGTCACTATAGTTGAAATCCATCTGTCAAAAGTTGTCTGATATTTGGCATTAGTGTCAAAATTAATTCGTCAGCTGTTAGTAGTGTCAATATGAAATTTTCTGCTATCATTAATGTCGAAAATCAAATTGTCCATATCATATAAAAACAAAATATCCATTTTTACGATTATTGAATTTAATTTGTTAGTTTATTTTGCAATAATAGAAATATTTAATGTGTTTGGCACATATAACCTCAAAAATATAATATATAATTTTCTTACCTAATCTAATCTAGATATAGATACATCTAGTTATTATTTTTAATTGGTTAGTCTAAATTTAAGTACATGAAGACTTATTGTTTTTAAAAATGTGTTAAAAAGAGATTTGAATCAAATGGGAGGTCCAAGTGACAGTTGACAGTTCGACCTCTCTGTTACTTTCATTTAAATCTTGACGTTTCTCTTTTTAAGACAGCTGTGAATTGATATTAGTCATGTTGATAATTTTAAAAGTTACTATGGAAATTTTTTGAGACTGGGCTACAATTTGTAAATGTTGCGAGTTGGTCCTGGTCGAAAAATATGCGAAGGAGTCGAAGTAGAGTGGCGGCCGGCTGCCGGGCTCAATCCTTTCCTTAGCCCCTCCCACCCCGTTGCCCATGGCATAATTGGCTACCCTTCGACTGTCTTTGCAGCTGAATGATTATGAAATACGGAAGGGCAAAAAGATTGGCGTAACCATATCTTATAACAATCACCGGTTATTTGTGGGCTATATTCCAAAGAACCGGGATCGAGACGATCTTTGGGAAGAATTTTCCAAACATGCACGTAAGTTGAGCAACAAATCACAAACTACCTACCACCTTTTTATTTTTGTTTAATTAATACCCCCATCTTTTTATTTTTTGGAATGCCATAGTCTGCGCCTGAGCAAAGGGTAGGGCAGGGCCGCTACAAGCACGGAAGGGCGGCAAGGTCCAAGTTCGCTGCTATTTGCGCAAGTACGGATGGCTTGGTGCGAAATTCCTATTATTATTATTATTATTATTATTTATTTTTTCATCATACAGTGTGTTCCTTAAAGTTGGATCCATATGTGATTTTTTTTTTTAATATTAGGATTGGAAAAAACATAAGGCACTCATTTTTGCTTTTTTTAATACTTAAAATAACTTATATTAAAGTTGGCTGGAGACTGCATTAGTTATCTGTCAAATTCGGAATTTTTTAATACCAATTTATCAGAAAACTTAACGTCAGTAGCCAACTTTGATATGGGCTATTTTAACTTTTTAAATAGGCAGATAGTATTTAAAAAAAATCCCATATGGATCCAACTTTATACAATTTTAGATATTAAGTACCTATTTGAATATATTTTTTCTTTTAGCAATATTATTCAATAATTTTCTTTAATGTTTTATTAAAACAACTTCATAATTCATGATCATTTATTGAAGCTTACATGGTTTTCCAAAATTATAGGTAAATATTTTAACAGCTTATAATGATGAAAATAAGGCAGAAAGTTTCCACAACATCCAAAATTATCTTTTAAGGGAACACATAATTCTTCTTAGAAGAGAACGCCCTGAAGACTGTTTTCTGACGATATTTTCGAAATTTGTGTCAATAAATACTTAAAATTTTGGATTTCTCTTAAAATTGATATTTTGAATGTGACACCTAGTCCAAAAACTTTATCCTTCTAAATGAGACGCCACAACTAGGCAGGAGTGGTGTAAAAAAGTACTAAAAATGTTTTAACCTCTACATTTTATTATTTTTGAGACCATACTTATAAAATTCAACATTTTTTACGACAAATGGGTACTTTTGGTTTTCTTCGATAAGATTGATCGTTTCCACGAATATTGCTTCAAAGAACGCCATGCATGCTAAATTTAAGCGAAGTAACGTATGTATTTGACAGTTTAAAGTACTAGATTTTAAATTCGACTTACCGTCTGTCTAGTAAATGTAAAAATGCTAACCGTTCTAGATTGCTATTATAAGCTTTTGAAGTTATTATTTATTGAAGACTGACGCTATTTGTTAACTACACTCTCTGTCTTACTGATTGTCATCCTTAGAATTTAATTCATCTTATCAATAGACGGGAGTATGGTAATTTATTCGTAGTACCTAAGTTGTACATTTTATCATTCCTAATTGCTGTATTTTGTCCCAAGCTCTGTTTTTTACTTTAATAAATTCACCTAAAAAATATCAATGTTTTAACGAGTTTGCTTATATGTTTAGCCTCTTATCTCGAGCCAATAACGAATCTGTTTGTTTCTTATTTTAATTAAGTAATCATTAATAGAAAGTTAAAGTGTTTTCAGTACGTTAACGTAAACGCGAACGCAGAAAAATAATGTTTATGTTGCTGTACAAAATATGAGTTGAAGTTGTTAAACGCATTGTGACATTTACGTGTCATGACAATTGATATTGGGATTTCTTCTTTTCCAATTAAAAAGAGGTTATTTTGTTTGCGTTACGTCTATACGCCAGAGCCCGTAAGTTTACGTATTTACGCAGATGTATAGGATATTTTAATACGCATGCGCAGATGTCAAATTTCACGTATACGTTTACGTTCATAACATCACTTCAACTCTCTAATATTGTTGAAAACCATATAACAACAAGGGTTTGTTTTGACAGTCCGAAATCGAATTGACGTACAGTCAGTTGACAGAATGTCAGAATCTTCATGAGAGCCGAGTAGAGATGGGTAGTTCGCGAACGAACTATTAAAATGAACCGTTCTTTTGTGCGAACTAAATGAATTAGTTCGACTGATTTAACTGAACTAGTTCACTAGTTCGACTCGGAACTTCAACTGCAGCGCTTGGAGTGGAGCGTTATTAAAAAGAGAGTGTTTTGAGAAAAGAACGAAGAACGTTAAAATATTTACCTCTAATTTTGGAATGCTCTGTATTGATAATATAATTTTGGATCAAGTAAACAGGGTATTGCAATTTTTACATCGTCGTTTCAAAGACATCATTTTCTATCTCAGAGCAATTAATTCTCGCTAGATCATATTTTTAATGAGATACTTTAATAAATTATGAATACCTATACATATTGTGACAAATTTATACAAAATTGTGACAAATTTTATACAAAATTGTGACAAATTTTATACAAAATTGTGTCGAACTTACATAATGAATGGCACATACGTTAAAAATTATTTAAATACATTTGATGATTTTTTTTAGAAAATATGAAACTTTGAATATTTGATTATATTTTATTCCCCTTTAAAGTCTATAATATACTTTTGAATGCTATCAAATTACTTGTCTTTCGGACTTTTATTCTAATTTTATTATTACAATTTGACATGTCTGATACTGCTTGGATTCTTTTTATATTTTCTTGAACAATTAAGAACGCTGGTTTTTCTTAATATATAGTTTTTTTAGTTATAATTAAAAATTGTATCTTTAATAATACTAACAACTAACATTAAAATAAAAATTGTTTTATTCTAACCTAACTTAAAATATGGTAAACATTTGGGTAGGTAGGTACACAATAAAAAATTGTGCTCTTCCAAAAAAAATTCGCACCACGCTTTCCTCTTGCATTCCCATGCTTATTTTGTAAAATTAGCGTAGTGGACTTTGGTGCTCATCCAAAACACAACAAACTATCGGGACCCTTTTCTCGTTTTTTTTCTACAAAAAATCCGTCATTTTTCTACACAGCTGGTTTGATGGAGGTGATCATCTACTCCTCGCCCGACGACAAGAAGAAGAACCGCGGCTTCTGCTTCCTGGAATACGAATCACATAAGGCGGCGTCTCTAGCAAAAAGAAGATTAGGAACGGGACGGATCAAGGTGTGGGGATGCGACATTATAGTCGACTGGGCCGATCCCCAAGAAGAACCGGATGAACAGACCATGTCTAAGGTCAAGGTAAGACATTTCTGGACTGGGAGAATTACGTACTTGCTTGGTGCCGTCTGTTGGTAGGAACCCAAAAGGAAGTAGTGTTAATTTGAGCGAAGACTTGATAAAAGTTGATTTGTTGAATATATTGTATTTTGTTGATGCCAAACAAATTTGAAGAAATATCTTGGGTCAAAATGTAATACATTTTTTTAGATTAAGTATATACGGTGTTATTGAAATACGTGTAAATGTTAAAAGATATTATAATATTTAGGCTCTCTAGAATGTGCAAAAGTATTTTGAAAAATACCAATTATTGAAGTCCTTAGTGATGAAATTTTCAAAATGTATGTTAAATCAGGCATACACCACTCAGATTGGATTAACAAAATATAGGCCACTAGTTCATTTGCACCTCTAGTCGTTAAAAAAATTACCAATATTTTAAGCTGCGCTTATTTCTTAATAACTAGCAGTGTAAATGGCCCTTATTGTTATCTACCTCGATTACCGGTATCGCAATATGTGTAATTTTAATAATTAACTAGTATATACCTGTTTTCTAACATAAATGGGTGTGGAGTCACAGTTGACCCCGATTTAAAACTAATACAAGGAGAAAATAAAAGTGAATGAAACAATTTTGGAGAAACAACCTTATTTTTTTAGCAAATTGCTACATATATTAAAGAAATGTACCTTCTAGTGCGTTATTAAATGTATACTACAGTCTAGTATACAGTCATCCTAGCTACAATGTTATTCTCTGGGGTAATGCTTCAAACAAAGATCGGGTTTCTATAATTTAAAAGAAAATAATTCTTCCATGTATATACATTTTAAAATCCTTTTTTCATAATTATCAAACTAGAAATTCGAATCTCTTGGTGATTCCTAAACATGCAACATCCAAGTTTGAAAATTCTAAATATATGGGCCTAAAACTCTACAACCACTTTCCTAATCATTTTAAAAACATGAGTTTAAACAAAAAAGATCTGTCAAGCAGTTACTGTTAGAAAAGGTTTATTATAGTGTAATGGATAATTTTTCTGACACCCGTCTATGAATAAAAAAGGTGTTCCTTTTGTTAATATTTTCTTTTGTCTCTTTTTTGTCTCATACTGTGCTTAATGATTGTAATATTTTAACTCTGACTTGTCCTATACATTTTTTATGCCTTAAAGAATGAATAACTATTATTATTATTATTAAAAAGAAATATTTAAGTACAAAAAGTAACAAACAAATTAAAAATTCAATAGGACAATGTTCTCGCCGTAGCACAGCCTATTTTTTTTCTTTGGTCTTCATCAGAGAACCTGTAACTAACTAAACCTAATTAGAATGTTAGTAAAAAAGTGACAGTGATGTTTTCTCTTACATTTCAAACGCTATGATGCAAGAATTGCAGACAAATCTTTTATTCAGTATGTTGCTTGCAGAAGGGGTCTCTACATTTTGAACACTTTTTAAAAACTATCGACGATCTTGGTCCTTCAATATCGCTATAATTTATTAAATATCTTATCATTAAAAAAAGGTTACTGGTTATATTGGGGGCCGACGCACAGAGGCGCGAAGTGCCACTGTGCCACCCAAATTACTCTATACCTTATGGGGTTGGAGTGTCTGAAGTGATTTTTTTTAAATGTTCGTCTTGAAATTGCCTATCGATCCCTCATTTTCGATTTTCGTTTTACGTCTTCATTTTTCCGGAATTCTGATCCAAAAATTGGGTTTTATAAAAAAATGTAGATTTCCCGCACGAAGTGATCCTACGGTACGCGAAATTGAAATTTTACCAAACTTTTTTATGGGAAAATTATTATTTTTTATTAAATAAATGTTGACTTTCTATTATGAATTTAGAGACCTTGAAACCCTACATTGATGGATTCAGAAAAAAAGATCTATCCGAAAAAAATATAAATAAGGTGATTCATTTAAAATTTCATCAGATGACGTTGATAAATATGACAGATTATGAAAATTTCCAAGCGTGATTAAATAATAATGTTAATTTTTAATATTATATTATTATTACTTTTTATTGTATTAAGGCAAAAAAATTTTTTGTATACATTCGTCAATTTCAATTACAATTAATACTTATGTCACTAATAGTATAAAAACAAAAACATTTACAATAAATTGAAGACTATAACTACAATACATATAGACTGAAGAACAAATTAAAAATTTTTATATAATATAAGTCAATTCAAAATGTCGATAAAATTCATGGATATCATAGAAAACATTCTCCTTCAGAAAAGTTTTTATTTTTTTGGAAAATTTTATCTCGTTAAGCAGGCGCCACTCAAGGGGAAGTAGATTAAACAACTTAACATGAAAAAATTGAAAAGAATTGTGATTCTTTGTAGTCGAAGAAATGGCAATCTTACTTGCATATTTCTTGTTTTATAGGCGTTGCATAAGTTAATAATATTCCTCTTTGCATAAATTAAACATTCATAGATATATTGATTTACACATGTCAGAATTCCTAATTTTTTAAAAAATGGACGACAACTGTCCCTGAAATTAGCTTTAGTTATTATTCGAATAGCTTTCTTTTGTGCAATCAATATTTTACCTAGATGACATGAGCCTCCCCAAACAAGTATACCGTATGTCATAATGATGTGAAATAAACCATGATAAGCCATAAGTAAGACCTTGTCATTTACTTGATATGCAAATAAATATGAATAACTAGATAATCGAGTTAGAAGATTATTTATATGTGGTTCCCAAGAAAAACTATTGTCAACCTGAATACCCAAATATTTCATTGAACATCTCTCATTGTTTTCTAATAGATTTAAATTAAATATTAAATTTTGAGTTTTATCCTCATTTAGTTTTAAATTTACCATCTTAAAATAATTAGAATATTCCAAAATGGTTTCATTATGCGAGCAGTATAGATCATTTAAAGAACTGGCAATGTCCAGGACAGTAACGTCATCAGAATAAATAACTTCTTTTTTCTTGATATACTCGAAAATATCGTTAATGAAGATTATAAAAAATAGCGGACCCAGAACTGAGCCCTGTGGGACTCCATGTTCTATACTCCTTACTTTTGACTTATCACCATTTACTTGGACATACTGACTACGTTCCGACAAGTAGCTACTTAAAAGTTTTAAAGGAGTTCCTCTTATACCATACATTTCCAGCTTCGATAAAAGTAGTTTATGTGAAACACAGTCAAATGCCTTCGGTAATACAATCTATAATTGAGTTACAAATCGGGTGTACCGCCAATTTTGCTCAACCGTGTATGATTCACAACATCGAATTAAAAAACCATTTAAACTGTTATATATACAGGGTGTTTCCGAACTTGGCGTCCAAATTTGTAGGGGTGGTAGTTCGCATAATTTGAGACCGATTCGCAGATTTCATTCTTCCAAAATATTTAAAATAAAAATTAAAAATTATAAACAGGTACGGTCCTGCACAGCGATGTGATTGGCTCAAATCGCGCGCGCTACGCTTAGAATCGACAAAATTGCAAATCACTTCTGTTTTTGAGGACTATTGCGCTACGCGCTCAGGGTACGACCTGCTCTTTGATTTTTTTTTATAATGGCTCTTTTGTTTATTATAATTTTTTTAGAAAAATGAAATCTGCCAATCGCTCTCAAATTATGCGAACTACCACCCCTACAAATTTGGACGCCAAGTTCGGAAACACCCTGTATATTACAATTTTTCGAATGTTCTTTTTAAATGGTTTTTTTGTTACTTATTTCTTTGACAAAATTTGGAAGTTACTAAAAAACTTTATTGACGTATGATGGATTTATTTGTGTGATTGTTAAATAATGAAGACAAGTGATGTTTAACGTTCTTGTATCATATTTAAAATCTGTGGTATGTTTCTATAAAAATATTAAACATTCATATAAAGACCATATACCGTTAACATTTATTTTTGTTTGAATAATTCTATTTGTAAATAATTCTTATTTTTTTTTTTGTAATTAACACCTCCCAAATTACATTCCATTCCTCAGAACATAATTCCCATGCCTTGAAATTAACTCCAAAGTGTGCATGATATTTTAGAGTTTTTTCATTGATATATTTACTTACTGTTTTTTTAAAGTGAATTCAGTCTGTTCCTTTCTTTTAAAAATTATCTATAAATATTTCTAAGATTTTTGTATATTTTGAAACTCGATGTTATTTGATTGTAAAAGTACACTGGTCGTTTTTTTTCTGATTTTATCTGTTTTTAAAAAAATAATATTAGTTTTATTTGCATTAAAGATTAATTTATTTTATTCAAACCATTTTTCTTTTATTAAAAAGGTTTTTTTCCCCGTTATAAATGTTTGGTTTTCTCTGATTACCAAATTTGTATCATCAGCAAAATATACAATACATTTCTGTTTATTTTGAATTATGTTGGATACATTATGAATAAATCTATTTTAGAACTTACTAAGTCCAATTTACCAAAATGCTCTTTATAAAAAATTATTTAATACATTAAACTATTTTCAAATCACATAAAATAATATATACTTTTGTTTATGTACCCAGTGTCTACGTCTGCCATATTGAAGGAACCATTTATCGTATTTATCTATTCATTAAGTAAGTTCTTTTTTTCTAATACTAAGCCAGAAATGTCAACCAAGTCCATATCTGTCCTCTACGTTCCAAAATTTAAATTAGACCTTTCACTTCTCTGATGGAAAATAGAAACAAATTTTTTAAAGCCATTGCATAGAAATCATTTGTACTTATAGAGAAGCATTTTAAGTAACGCAAATTTAAAAAAAGTAAATTTAAAATAAATTATTATAAAAATAAATTAATATTAAAATGGATTAGAACAAAATAGATTTCTAATAAGAAAAGGAAGATTTAATCTACAAAATAAGGGTACCGATCATCCTACCGAGTGTATCTGCACCCTCCGTGAAATGTGCTCTTCTCTGCGCATCTTACTTTCACCGGCATACCTACTGAACACCCTCTATCTATACGTATTATGTCACTTAATCGCGACTTCTTCGTTTTTTGACACATGTACGAACATAAACATTTCCACTGTTGAAATTAATCGTTAGTATTAACAAAATATCGAATCTCTGTATAAAATCCAATCAAAAAAGAAAAATGACACAAGACAAATCAAATTAATAATGTAAACATATTTAGGGTTAGGGACATGTTTTGAAATCTGAAGTCTGAAGCGGGAAACTATAACACAAGTAAATTGAAGAGGAGAGAGAAATAGCCATTCTGGCTTCCAATCTCTGGAAGCTGTAGATGTATAAAATTTAATTTTAAACCTCGGACACTTATTATTATTATTATTATTATTATTATTATTATTATTATTATTATTGTCACTTTTAACATGTGCATGTATTTCAGTAACACCCTACATAATAACTTATCTGTTAAATATATTTTGCTATTTGTAATCAAGGAGCTATCGCACTTAGAACTGCTGCCACATTGTTTTTTTTTAACACTTGTTGTAATTAATATATTCGACAGTGGTAAATGTTTTTTGACTGTGGTGAACTTTTCAGGATTGAAATGCCAACCAATATCTTACAAATCGATCGTGTTTTAGGTCCTCTACGTTAGGAATCTTACGCAAGAAATAACAGAAGAGAAACTTAAAGAAGAATTCGAACAGTACGGCAAGGTGGAGAGGGTTAAGAAAATTAAAGACTACGCTTTTATACATTTTGAAGATAGGGACAATGCCGTTAAGGTATACATTATGATTACAATCAAATTTTTACGAGTGTAACGCATTCTTTTTAACCGACTTCAAAAAAGGAAGAGGTTCTCAATTCGTCGCGATATTTTTTTTTATGTATGTTCAGCGATAATTCTTTAACACGGTGTCTGATTTCAATGATTCTTTTTTTGTTAGAAAAGGGCTACTTCAGGGGTGGTCCCATATAAATTTGGTGAAAATCTAATAATTGGGACCATGAGAAAATCCTCAAATTCTTCATTTTTTATGTATGTTTAGTGATAATGCTTTACCACCTTGTCCGATTTATATGATTCTTTTTTTGTTAGTAAGGGGGTACCTCAGGGGTGGTCCCATATAAATTTGGCACGTTTTTGAAGTCGGTTTTTTTAAATTTTTAATTTCTAATACTTGTAATCGACTTGTTTAGGCGATGGAGTCGTTAGATTCTAAAGAATTGGGAGGATCCAATATTGAAGTTTCACTAGCCAAACCTCCTTCAGATAAAAAGAAAAAAGAAGAAATTTTACGAGCTCGAGAAAGAAGAATGATGCAAATGATGCAAGTTAGGGGAGGGTAAGTGATTTTGTTTGTATAAATTCTCGTATTCACGAAGCATATTTAAATATTTATCTGTGAGTAAATCCTTATAACTTTTACTATTCAAATAAATGGGGTTTCCTTAAATCATTAAATATTTGTTTTCTAAAAAATCATTTAGCAATTCAATAAAAGAACTTATTAACCATGTTTTGTTAGTTTACCGATGTTTTTAAATATCAGTACTTAAATAATAGACTGTGATATTTCGCCCGAATTTATTAGATTCATTAAAATTTACTCAGGCATGTGTAGAGATCGTTTGTGAATTAGGCGGTAAATGTTTGATAATATAATAGATGTTTTTATCGAAAGGCATTTTGAAGTTGCTAGGCGCTTTGTTCTATTAGTTTACATAGCAAGTAATATAAAAGCAGGATTTTTGAAAACTTTCGATGGAAACTGTAAATTATCTTTCCGTCAATACAAAATATGAAATAACTAGTTATATTTGCTCTGTCTGTAGATACGGCGTCATCATACATTTCTTTATCTTTCACAGCTCTGGTTTTATATACATTTATTTTTAAAATTTACTTTTATTTTTCTATTAGGTGGCGTTTATGTATTACATAAGCAAACTTTCAATAGTTTTAAAACCCCAAGCAATAAGTTTTTCAAACCTTTTATTAAGTATCAAAATTAAGCTTCAAAAAAGTAAATTAATTTTTCTAACTCGTTAATAATTGATATCATTTTGTAATTTTTTTTATCTTACGTAAGATTTATAATATTCTCCTGTCCCCTTTGTCAGCATAAACGAAGAGAAATTGAACCCCCGTTCTCTAAGGCTGCTTAATTAAAAACCGGTTGATTTTGATCTTTAATTTATGGACGTAGTTTCATTCCCGTGAGCGGGGTAGCAACCCCTTAAAGAATACTAAATGGCACGAAGGGCACATCATTTTAAAGATATTTCAATTCTCTTTTCAAATCAGCTGATATTTTTTTTGTTCTGTGTTAAAATTAATGTAAAACACCTGTTGGGAGTGTCGGTGAAATACACCGATAAAAAATAAAAAAAAAAAAAACTAATATGGAAGAACTCGACTGCAAAACATTAAGTTTTTATCAGCGAAGCCTTGAAAATGTGACTATTTATTTTTACCGTTTTACAGGTAGTTGCAATCTGATTTTACACTAATGACAATTATTGTCTAGTGTAGAAAATTTCGCTTACTTATTATCCGCTATCTTGAAGCAAACGATTCAAATCATGGTTTACACCACAGCAGAATGAATTGAAATTATCGTATTCTATTTTAGCAACAATAATAGGAGCCCGGGACACTCCAAGAATTTTTAATGAAAGACATCCTGGTAAGAACCTCAGCCATTCCTATGTAGTAAATTTAATAACTAAATTCATAAAGACCAGATCTCTTGCTAACAAAAAACATGAAAGGCAACATACTGTTACTAACGAGGCTGCACAGGTTGCACTTTAGGGTAATTTTGAACTGGATCCTGCTTCAAGCACCAGAAAAGAAGCAGCAACTGTTGGACTTCCATGTAGTAATTTTCACAGAATTTTAAAAAAATATCAATTTCATCTCATGCAAGAATTCGATGAAAGTGATCCAGATCGTCGTATACAATTTTGTGAGGAGATGGTTGAGAGAATTATGGGAGAACAGCATTCACAATATCCAGAGAAGTTGAGTATGTGGGTTATAATATTGTTGGTCCCTTTTTCTACCAGGTAACTTGATGAATGAGACTTACTTAAATTTGCTTGATGACTGTCCAAAAAATATACCGACCAATTAGCCTTTTTCCATATAGTCATTGGTAAGGCTATGTGAAAGGTACATAAGGGATGTGGTAATTACAATAATACTACACCCAAGTCAACATGCATACACCCCAGGCAGATCTATTGATTTAGCCCTTCACCTAGTTGCTGGCTGGATAGACGACCTTTCCCCAAGATAATACACTCTCTAAACAACATGAATGTTCCACAGATGGTTAGTGGGTGTATACACAACATGCTGTCAAAGCGAGCAGTAATCATAAGTGTAGAAGATTGAATATGAGACTTTGTTACGAGGGGATGTTCACAGGGAGGGGTGCTATCATCTCTACTGTGGAACATGGTTCTCGACACCCACATCAGCCGCCTCATTAATGACAGTTATTATACAATAAGGTATGCAGGTGACCTGGTCATTCTATAAACAGGGAATTTTGAGAACATACTCTACGAAAGAATGCAAGTAGCTCTCAATATTATAGAACGGTGGTGCAAGGATCACTCACTGTATCAATCCCATTATTTATGAATAATGCCGCCGAACTGTGAGGGGCACCTGTGGTTTCTCCCCCAGAGACATCGCTTGGACTTACACGGCCATCATAAAATCTTTGCTAATGTACGCTGCAGTTGTCTAACAGGATCCATGAAAAACAGATCAGAGCCATGAAAGTTATTCTTAGTCTCACTCCCCTTGATATTTACATCAAGGAGGTTGCTCTGATGACAAACTCGCCTTGGAATAGAACCTGATGTAGGATCTGTTGACGCGAGGTGTAGCTTTTGGCAGGAGGCGCTCGATAGCCATATAAAGCTATAACGGAACAAATAGAAGAGCCAGATGAGGCAGGTACGATTAATATCTACACCGAACGTTCTAAAACAATACAAGGCTCAGGATGTGGAATATAATCTAAACTAAATCCTTAAACCTAAATATAAAATGAGCTGTGAGCAGTACTGCCAGTGTAGTTCAAACTGAGCTCACAAGAAATCACCAGAAATAATACTACTGGAAGAAACATGCTCTATCCATATAGCAGACAAGCACTACTCGCCCTGGACAGATCACGAATTTATTCAGGGTTAGTACGTGAATGTCATGAAGCTTTAGCCGAAGTATCCATCAACAATGTGGTCAATTTAAGATGGATCAAAGGTCACGCCACATCGAAAAGTAACTGACTGTAATTGACTTGCTGATTAACTTGCCAAGAAGGCAGTCAACCAAATACTTTTTGGACCTGGCCTTTCTATTGGACTGACAACATCGGTAGTGACAAACCTAATTAAAGAACATTAACCTGTGAAATTCAAGGAAAGATGGGATAAAACAAGAAGCTGCAGACTTGCCAGGGAGCTTTTAACTTATCCTGACAACACTACAGTGAACAAATACTTGACTATGACTAGACAGAATCTGTGCCTGATCACAGGCATTTTGACTGGACATTGCCAAATAAGGAAGCATCTTCATATCATGGGGCTGTCGGAATCCGCACTCTGCAGGGGGTGCGAACAAGAAAATGAGACCATCGAGCATATCCTCTACGATTGCCCGACGCTCTCATTTATTAGAAGATTTGTGTTTGGCGAGAATTGGCTAACACCAGCCGATATAAGAGAAGCACCTCTTGGCGACGTTGTCAACTACATTAAATCTGTAGCCTGGCTCACGAGGTAGGAGGTACCTATCTACTTAGGATAATGCACAATGGGCCTAGTGAGGCCTAAGTGCCGTGGGTTAACCCACCCTCCACACGTTACAGATATAGAATCCTTGAAATGTTCGGGAACATGTTTAATAAAGACTTTATTATTCCATGGAAGGATCACAATGTAAGATTAATTAAAACTAGTTTGGAATATTTTTTCTTCTATTTATTTCACCGATGCTCCCAACAGGTGTTTTACATTAATTTTAACACAGAACAAAAAATGTCATCATGTTTGAAAAGAGAATTGAAATACCTTTAAATTGATGTGCCACTTGACCCCTTATGCCATTTAATATTCTTGAAGGGGTTGCCATCCCATTTAGGGAGATGAACTTACATCCATGAATTAAATATCAAAAGAATTCCCTTTTGAAATCAAAATCGACTGGTCTCGGGGATTTCCCAAAAACTTCATAGGAAAATATTTCAGGTGCACTGTTTTAATTGGGCCACCTTGTATAATGTTTGGCACAGTTTAACAGACTCCCTTAACCCCCATTTTCAATTAGGCTTCATCCCCTTATAAAGCTTGAGTTTTCATGAAGATTTCAATTTTATATCGTTTTTTTATTTCTGAATTAGGATTATTTTCAATATTTAAATCCCCCCTTATCTCCATATCTTTATTTATTTATTCATTTCCTCATTGAGCTTGATTTTTTCTAACCATTTCATTTTTATATCGCTTTTGGTTTTTGATTTCTCCTTTTTTTTTTTCGACCTCCTTGAATAGTTGATATATTGTTCGTTTTTGAGTCAGGAGTTTTTAAAATATTTCAACCCCCAACCCTCATCTTATATTTCCCTCTTAAAAAAAGCCTCATTTTTATTCAGATTTTCTTTTCAAATTTTTATAGAGCTTGGTTTTTGCTAAAAATTTCAAGTTTATTTATTCTTTTTGAGTTAGGTTTTTTTTTTAATATTTCAATCCCCCATTTTAATTCAATTTTTTTTCAGAATCTGTAGGCTTCATCTTCTTATAGTTTGATTTTTACTAAAAATATCATGTTGATATCGCTTTTCGTTTTTGATTTAAGATTTTTTTTTTTAGTTTCATTCCTCTTAACCCACTCCCATTTTTAATCAGATTTTTTAAAAATCAAAGGGTTTCTTTCCCTTATAAAGCTTGATTTTTTTATTTTTGTGTTAGGATTTTTTTAATATTTCAACCCATATTTTTCTTTCTTTTTTCCATAATCAACAGGTTTCATTTCCTTGCATAGCTTGATTTTTTATTAAAAATTTCATGTTGTTTTCATTTTTAATTTATGATTTTTTATATTTAAACCCCCCTTAACCCCCACATATTTAATCAAATTTTTCAAAATCAAAGGTATTCTTCCTCTTATAGAGTAGGATTTTTTTTAATATTTCAACCCCCCTTAAACCCCTTTCCTGTTTTTATTCAGATTTTTTTTTTAAATAAATAGGCTTCTTCTCCTGAAATTTTCAAATTGATATCATTTTTCGTTATTGACTTATCGTGCGGACAATAAACGTGACATCGGACGGACGGAAACAGTCACAGACTACCTTGTGAAGAGTATAATAAGATAATGGAGTATTTTCACACTTTATGAAAGCACTGTTATTTTTACTTTAAATTTATTTATATTTTTTATTATCATTTGCTTTATTATCCTAAAGTAAATGTAGAAAGCGGTGTACGGATCTAACATTGGACCCTATACTTGCTTCTTCGTATATACATAAATATTTTTGTAATCTTTTGTATATGTGCTGTGACAAGTATTAAATTTGACTATTTGTAATTAAAGAAAAAGTCTTTTGAGAGATTTCTAGTTAAATAAAAGTATTATTATTATTATTATTAGAATGATGCCTGGAACGATGCCCATGAGGGGACCGCCCGGACAAGGAGGCCCCAGGGGAACAGGAGGAGGAACCATGAGATCGGCGCCGATGGGACGGGGAGACTACGGTAAGTCTTTGTATAGAATCTTGTTATTTCATAATTATTTTTTATACATATATATAATATGGTCCTTAGTCTGCTTGTTAGTCAAGTAACTATTCAACTCATATTTGAGAGTATGCAAGAATTTACCCAGTTTACATCAACTTTCCACAATGCCACTCTTTCAGCGCGAGGAATGGTGCAATAAAAATACTTTTCAATTAAAAGAAAAAACATGTTTTTTTAACGCATTTTTTATTTTTCTTCAACAATATTTCGCAGTAAGTCATAAAAATTGATAAAATTATTTAATAAATTGATTTCTGGGTCAGGGCAATCAAAAGAAAAAATTAATATTTTGGAATTTAAAGATTTTTCAGTTCAATATTTTCGTGCGTGTAGTTGAGAGGTTTACAGAATCAGTAGGGAAAAAGTACTTTGTCTAACTCTAATATCATAGAAAAACAGGATGGTCCTAAATGTCATAAATATTGAATGGTGTAATTTCTTGCCCTATTTTATAATTAAAATTTAATTTAAAGAAACAGGATTTTCAGAAATATCAGGTTTCCCTCCGGGACTCTACTGGACTTTATCTTAAACTGTCAGGTTTGAATTATCCTCTTACTATGAACAAACCTGTCAAGTTTAATCAAAATTGTCAAAAGAATGTTTGGGATATTAATGATTAAAAAAACCATCTTTGAAAAAGGAACTTGAAAAAATTTTAATCGTATAATAGACCAAGGAATTATCTCCATCAATATTGACATGACGTTTAGGAGCATTTGTCGAAATAGTGACAGAGGTCTTTTTAATATTTTTATTTTACTGTTTAAATGCAAATATTTTTAGGGTAGCTTTAATGAAGGGTTTTTAGCCGAAACGTTTTAAAAATAATACATTTTTTTCTTCTCACTCTCAACTTGTTTTGTTAGATCTTTACAGTTGATTTGAAACTGATAAAACAGTTTTGACTTATTTATTTACATTTTACGCCGGTAATATCAAACAATAGAAAAATCTAGCCATGTAGTACATAGTAAATAAAACATGCAGGAAAATAATTTTTATTGCACTCAGAGTAACGCAGAATTAATATAATTTTTTTCGATCTGCGTTACTAGCTCATTTGACGCTTTTAACAAATTGTTTTTTTTTGTACAGTAATAATTAATCAATTCCTTGTGTACGAAAGAGAAATTAACAGGAAACCATAATAACCCAAAATATTTCTAGCACTAACATTTCTTGTTTGTATGTCTTACACGAAACCCTTTGTAAATGTTTACCCCCTCGAGCAAAACGACGATGGTCTGACTGCAAGTCGATGAAGAACTACATATAATAAAAATAATAATTGTTCTACTACTGCCTTAAAAAATAATCATAATGCATTTGAAGTTCTTTACAGGTCTGAAAGTAAATTATTATTGTAGTGCCTGTAATGTTTTTAACTAAATAGGTGTATGTAGTAGATCTTACGTAGTTCAGCTGTAGTTTGGGTGAATGGTAGTTTGATGAAACTGGACTTTTTCTTAATAAAAGAAATTTAGTTTGATTCATTTTAAAATTTTCATGATTATTTTTTACATGTAGAACGATTTTTTTTTGTAAATTGTCTATGCTGTTTTAAAAAAGATTTACTTTTACAGCCGGTTGCAAGAACATTCATTAAAATTTATGAGCCTGACAAACTTTGACAGAACAATAAATTATTAAACCTCTGTCAAAAGTATATGGGCCTAAACGTTCTTGCAACCAGCTGACAGTGTTGTATAGAATAAAATCTTATTTTCTTAAATATCTTCTCATGAAAAAGATATATAGTGTTCTGCAATAGTGACACAGCCTTTCATAGCTGGCGTTTCATACTAGTAACAAATTTAAATTAAGGATAGGGTGTATTCAACCATTCAGTACATTCTTTTTTGATTTTCACTATAAAATGTTCTGAATAGATCAACAACAGCAATTCTATATTTTATTTTTGTAAATTCCAAAATTCTCCATACAAAATTATGAAATTTATCTCCAAACCCCCAAGAGGCAAAAACAAACTAATGAAAAATTAAAAAAATATCCGATTGGTCAAGGCACTAGAGTACTAATGGTTGGTTCGATTCCAGCTATTTTACAATGTAATCAATAAAACGTGTTTTTTTTTTTTCGAAAATAATTAGACATTTTGTGTTACGATGGGTCGTGGCAAAAAATGTTTAATATAAAAGTTGTAGTTAACAATGTTTTCTACAATTTATCTCATTGGGTCATTACGTTATAATAATAAATACAAAAAATAGAGGGCGCCAAAAAATACATGTTTTTTCGCTTTATAGGCCCAAAAATCCAAAATCTATCAAAACTAAATGTAGAAGTTGTTTGGCTTTAAAATACCTAAACGATGATATATTATTACAGTTTGGCCCAATTAAAACACGAGGATCAAGTGACACATAATTGAAAGGTATTTCAGTTCTCTCTTCAAACATGCTGACATTTTTTATTCTTTGTTTTAATTAATGTAAACCACCTGTTGGCAGTGTCTGTGAAATGAATCAAAGAAAAAAGTTTCAAAACAAGTTTTAATTAATCAAATGTTAAAATTGCGACCCATTTACTTCCATGCATTAATAGTCTTTATTCAACATGGTCCCGAACATTTCGGATCATTTCAGGGGTTATTTCTTCACTATTCGGTAGCGAAGATTTTCTAAAGATGTAGGTTTCATCTTATAAACAACACATTTTAAATAACGCTTTAAGAATAAGTCCAATTGGTGATAGATCTGGCGATCTTGGGGGCCATTCAATAAAACCCCTTCTACCAATCCATTGTTGGGGAAAATTTTGATTTAAAAAATCACGTCTGGTAGCTGCATAGTGTAGCAGGGGGCTATCCTGCTGAAAAAATACATAATTTTATGGGATCTGTTCCTCGTGTTCGAGAATCTCCACAATGCGAGGGTAGATCAAGTCTTTAAGCAAATTCAGGTAAGACTTGAACATCAAGTTACCAGGAAGAAAAAGGGACCAACAATACTATTGCCCAAAATCCCAATTCATACATTTAACTCTTCTGGATATTGTGAATGCTGTTCTCTCATAATTCGTGGATTCAAGTCACTCCAGTATGTGCAATTGTAAGACTCACCCGTCAAGTTACCACCCACTATGCATAAAAACGTTAAATTACATTGTAACTCTTATTTTTACTCTTGTTTTCATATGTAGGACGGACTCATAACCGTCTAAGCCCAGAGTAGGGACGTTTACTTTTGTGATGAAACAATGTAGACGTTGCGGTGATATTACAGCGCTGCCTTGTTATGTTTCATTTAACGTTCCAAAAAATGATGGCTTTTTAACAAACCAGATGTGACATTCCTGTTATATCCAAGAAAGTCTTTTTACTTCTTGTAGATGTTATTATAAAAGCCCATAAAATAACATATTAATAAACCAAATGTGACGTTCCAAATACGATACAGTTCATACCTTTTTATTTCTGTCTTTATCTTTTAATTTTTATATGAACCATTATGTTATATAAATATTTTATATTTCATCTATATAAAACAGAATAAAAATAAATAAACTTGAAGTTAAAAGCTTAAAAGACAAGTTAAACTTCTAATCCCAGAAAATTTTACAGAAAAAGTATGCTAATACAATGGTCTAAATTAATACTGGGCAACAGACTGCTCCACAATATACAGTACTACCGGTTAGGTAAGTAGCAAGTGATCATTGGTATCTCCATCTATGAACGCGGGACGAACTGTTAGGTCTGCCAGGTCTGCGATGTAAAGCTAAAGATAGCCATCTTAAAGATGTGTAACTTGTATACATTACTGTGCTGACCTGCATGCAATATTATTGTGATTTATAAAAATTATCATCGTATAAATGTTTGTCACAGGAATTAACTAAAAAGAAGTACAAAAGATTTTATGTAACTGCTAATTCAATTATTGCAGCATACATAAAACTTCATTTGTAGATATATGCGAGGAATTTTAATGAATATGATGTTTGAATGCTATTCTCTTGTGGACTCGAATCACTCCAGTATCTGCAATTATGTCTGTTGACGTTACCATTAAGAAAGAATGTTCATTTCATCAGTAAAGCATGTAGATTTAAAATTCTTTCAACCATCTCCTCACAAAATTGTTTACGGTGATCTGAATCATCTTCATTGAGTTTTTGCACGAGATGAATCTTATATGGATGGACTCAATGCTTTTTTAAAATTCTCTGAAGACTACTACGTGGAATTCCTGAAGTTACTGCTTGCTACTTTTCTGATGCTTGAAGGAGGATCCACTTTAACATAACCCTAAATTGTAACCTGTGCAGCCTAGTTAGCAACTTTGTGTTTTTTGTTAGCAATAGATCCTGTCTCCTAGAATTTAGTTATTAAGTTACGTAGGGATAGCCGAGGTTCTTACCAGAATGCCTTTCATTAAACATTCTTGCAGTTTCCTGCTAAAATATAGTGCAACAATTTCAATTCGCTTTGCTGTGGTGTAAACCATGATTTGGATCGTTTGCATCAAGATAGTGGATAATAACAAATAAGCAAATTTCTATACATTAAACTCACTAGACAATAATTGTGATTAATGTAATGTAAATGTAAATGTAAAACCTTAAAATAAATCCGTCACATTATCAAGGCTTCGCTGATAAAAACTTAATGTTTTGCAGTTGAGTTCTTGATATTTTTTTTTTATTGATTTATTTCACTGACACTCCCAACAGATGTTTTACATTAATTTTTACACAGAACAAAAAATGTCAATGTTTGAAAAGATAATTGAAATACCTTTAAAATGATGTGCCACTTGACCTCTCGTGCCATTTAGTATTCTTGAAGGGATTGCCACCCCGTTCAGGGAGATGAACCTACATTAATGAATTAAAGATCAAAAGAAGTCGCCCTTGAAATCAAAATCGATCGATCTCGGGATTTCCCAAAAAAACTTCTCATAGGAAAATATTTCAGGTGGACTGTTTTAATTGGACCACCTTGTGTATTGATACTCACTGCGAGTTAATTTTTATTAAAGAAACTAAAAGTCCTTTAAATCTCACTTTTTTTTTTAATAGCTACTGTTTTTAAGGTACACTTTATTTCATCTGGCATATCATTATTCTCTTTCCACTAGGAAGGCCACAAAAGTACAATAATTATTAAGATGGCCAAAAAGTCACGAGAAAATATCTTATGATATAAATACATTAAAAAAAAATCCTATATTTCACGTACTTTCTTTAAATTCTCATTAGTTTCATTTAACTTTGGTGTTTTGGGGATACATTACATTTTTACATACGGGGAATTTAGGATTTGATTTCATTGTTTTTTTATAAAAATATATATACTTACCTGTTAATTAACAAGCAATAAAATTATAAATTACGATAAAACTATTACGTTTTGGGCGTGTCTAAACGAAGAAACACGTCCCTTCAAAAGCTAGTCCAATAATATTGAGCGAGTCCGTTTCATCCAAAGCGAGTTTCAATACGTTCGAATTGAAATCGTATGATAGTGAATGAATGTTTAGCCGGGGGCACCGCAGCAAGGCAGAAGGGCATCGTATAGCATTGCACGCGCCTCCGACTCTAACATGCATGTGTACCTCTGTCTTTTTTCTTACACTTTGTGTTGTTTTTGATACAATATTTCGCTTGCAGCCAGGAGCGTCAGGTAAGTACGTGCTGTGGTGTAGGGATTCCCATTAGATTTTTTTATATATATTTTACTGATTATTATTATTATTATTATTATCATCGGATACTCATAATGGGAATTTGCGCGAAATGATAGCAAAACTTTCGTAATTAATTGGTACTTCTTTGTAGTTCCAATAATTTCTGCCGTTGAACTTTTACGGACTAATGGAATACAGGTCAAGATGTGTCCAATTCGCTTTGGTTTATAACATGAAAGCGACTCACTCTTCTATTGGTTAATTTTTTATAGTCTATCTAAATGTGCTCCTTGTTTTTCCCTTTTTGCAATTTATCATTTTTCTTACATTTTCCATTCTCTTTCCAAAAAAAGCATTGTATGTAACTTTTAATAGTAAAGTCAATCAAATACTATTCTGCAAGTTGTTTTTTTCTGAGCCTTTCTCAGCTTTATTTCTTTCGCATAATTGTTTTTCCTCTTATTTCTATCCATTTTTGTATCTTTTTTGTCAGAATACAGCAATAAATTTGGCATCTCTGTTTTGATACCAATTTTTTACAGACTTTTTGACCAGATCGAGAAAAAACAAACATAAATAAAATTTTCTCAAAAGTCCAAAATAAAAAAAAAACAAATTTTTAAGTTGCGCAAATTGTTTTAAAATTAAAATAAAAAATAATAATATGGGTAATCACAAATTACATAAATGCGTTATTCATTCATGCATTGTTGAAAGATTTATTTTAAGACTGTGGAATTTGTGCAATTAAATTTTTTTATTGTTCTTTTGAGAAAAATGGTATTTAGGTTTGATAACACGCTGTGTAACGTCTTGTCGGTTTGCATATTATGTTTTTGTTTGAAGTTAAATTGTTGCGGCTTTTTCCAAGAATGTCTAGTTGTATTTTGAATGCTAAACTATGATTACTCAAGAATTCTTTTTGTATCTTATCATTTTCAAATAATCTCCTGAATTTTTTGAGTTTATGTAAAAAAGGCACTAACCTAATATATACCTATTCGAAAAAACACTGTTCAGTCAATGTTCAAGCCTTGCAAAAATAAAGAATAATTTATCAGTGGCTTTTAATGTTTTTGAACTTTGTTATCTTGCTTTTCTTTTTTCAGGGGAAAAAGTTATAAGCAAAAAAAGCAGTTACAAAAGAGATTTTTATAGCTTAGTAGTTAATATAACAAATATAACAGCTTCGTGAATGTCTCCACCAAACCCTCGAAATCAGTGGCTATTACAATTTTAAATAGTTTAAAATCCTAAATATTATTTTTTCTCATTTATATCTAATGTGTCCTAACCCATGATTTTCCACTAAAGTTAGATCCCAATAAAAACAACAAAAATGAATTTTGTATAGTTCATCAAATATCTCCAATACGGTCCATTTTAGGGATATCATAAGACAAAAATTTTTCTTCAATCATAAATATATCAAAAAGTAAAAAAAAAACTATAAAATATTCCTCAGTTGTTTCAACTATGCTCAAAATCTAATCAGTTCTTCAGGGGCACCCGGAAACACCATATTTCAAATCACATCGAAATTTACTGGATAGTTTGGGCTAGATCGTGATAACAAAAAAAAACGTCAACACACGTACATTAGTACTTTTTTAAAAACATGATTTATTTTTTTTTGATTCCTAGGACTCCAGAACGTAAAGATCTGGTGTTATGTCAAATTTGGGAATGACTGTCGTAACCTCTCCATTATTATGGGTGGTGGGGAAATTAAAAATCACTTTTGTAACTACTTTTTGGTCATTAACTTTTTGGCCGGAAAAATTAGTCTTCCTCACCTTCGAAAACAGTATATAAACCATTAAAAATTCTTCCCCATATTTTGCAATATCGCTTGTTTTATACACCACTGTATGATTTGACTATTAACAGTCGTTTCTGTTATGATTTTGGTTCGAGTACCTAAATCATTCCCTTCATCAGAAGTGAATGTTATAACTACTAACTTAGCTATTTTCATCTCGTTCTTCCTGATCCATACAGCAATTTATTGATTGTTTATTTCCAGGTCCCATTTCACAACATATCATTTCGCTTTTACATTTTTTATTGCTTTTTATTTACTACTAACCATAATTTGTTGAATACCGCATTTTCACTAACCAGATCTAAGACCGTTTGCTAGCTTTGTACCTGTCCCTTTTCTAATTTACTTGCTACCTAAAGAAAGTTTGATGAAATATTACTTATAATTTATTTGTTTTGAAGTAATTTTCAAATAGTTATTTGTCCTTTTACTATTATTTTAATTCGATATTAACAAGAGACCAACCCAGGTCGCGTAGTGTCATTTTCCTGCTTTGAGTATCCGTTGGAAAATTTATGATGTGAATGTATTCCCACATTTATGTATAGAATAGAATTTGTTATATATAAAGTAAAAGTAAATATTAGTGTATGTGGTAAAAACAGCCGAATAGAATTTGGCGAGAATCGTTACTTGACTCTTTTCCCGGCATGCTAATTTGTAGTAATTAAAGAAAAAGAAAACTCTCCAGGCATATCCGATTGGATAATCTAGTTGGCTAAATTGGGACTTATTGTCTTTTTGTAGATTACGATTACGACTATTACGGTTACGGGGACTATAGAGGCGGCTACAGTGATCCCTATTACGATGACTTTTACCGGTATGAAGATTACTATTACGATTATCAGCCGGCCCAGACGCCAGCGAGAGGAAGGGGGGGTCGGCAAGCAGCACCGGTATGGGCCAATAATACTAAATTTTTCTTTGTCCTTTTAATAAGCCAGTCAGTCGTCTCACAGCTAAAAAAGAGTTTACACATCGACCGATTTTTCGTCCACAAAAAAAAAACTTAAAATAAGTTCATAGAATCGCTTTAGTTACATATTTACCCTCTTATCGATTTCTGATCTTCTATCTTTTGTCACCCACATCTATATAGTTACACGGGGAAATCCGAATTATGGCCTTTTATATTAGTAAAACTATCAGTCTGGCACGCTTGCTCTATTTTCTTCATTTTGTTAGACCTCTAAGACCGTTTAAATTTGTACTATTATTCTGCTTCCTTCAAATTCAAACTTTATGGATTTCTTGTTATTTTAGTCTAATTTTACGATCTTTGGTACACTCTATACAATTTAAGTTTATCTATTTATTTATTTATTTATCTATCTATCTGTTTAATATTTTATATAAAAATATTCTGTATATATTTTCGAACTAGAATGAGTCCATATTATCTATCAAATCAATATTTTTTCAATGAGAGAATAACATCACAAAATTAATACCAAATAAATTTATCGTTATTACATAACTTCAGGTGAAATACATTTTTAACAACATGGAATGAAACAACTTGGTTCATGATACTTAAAAGTTAAATTGTGGTACTGGAACAAGCAATAGAATATTTCTATTAATTTCGCTCCAGTACCACCGTTTAAATTTTAAATATCAATCTTATGTTTAACTCAATATCGTTCGTTTAATATGGATCCATAATATTGATCATACATCTTGTTAAAAATTTATGTGGTATTGATTTTGAGATTGTATTATTTCATTAAGTCATCATTCAATATTTTTTGTTCATATTACCTTGAAATACTGAACTTGTTAAGTTTTTTTTTTAATAAGTCAATTTACCGGGTATTATTTACTAGAGTTATATAATCAAAAAATATCGTTTTGAATGTTATTCGTTGTATTTTGTTTCGATGTGAAAACTTGCAACAACCGCCGAGGCGCATCTGACTGAGTCAGCATAATATAATTTGATTAATGCGGTAGTTTGATTGTGGCACAGTGTCTGCCTGACTAATAAAAACAGCAGCAGCTAACTCACATCTTTCTAACAGCAACCACTATTCTCAAATAACAGCCCGGCCCTAATTTCTCAGCTTGCACGTTGAATCGTTTCCACCAAACAATCACCATAACAAAAAAAAAGTACACTTGCCACATTCAAAAATACCATCATATCTGAGCCAACTTCAAAATTGAGAGCGCCGCCGGGAAAAGTGAAACGAACAAAATTTCTGAGTCACTTAGACACACATTATGAGTCACTAATTAACTGAGAATTTTCAAAGTCAGCCGCTGGCCAAGGTGGCTGGCTCAGATATGATGTGCTCTTAGTTGCAGGGTTATCCAAATGTGGGAAGAGGGGTGATTTTTATTACGATGCCGCCACGCCGATACACTAACCTCACAAATGAACTCGTACGGGAAGTGTTTTTTGGTGCATTTTCAAAAAATATATTCGACTTGCCGACCACCAAAAATGTTTGCCGTCAACCTTACAATCCAGAATTGATCTATACACGATTTCGCCAGATCATTGATTGTCCAACTGTCAGCTGTGCTGGTTGATTTAGCTTTATTCATACAGTATGTTCTCCAACGCACCAAGCAAAATAACGATGATACACTTAATTATATTTAGACGTGAAAGACGTAAAGAGGGTAACTTGGTTTATCTACGCCCTTTCAATGGCAAAGGGAGGATATTGCGGTCTACACTACGCAATCAGTGATCAAAACACAGCACACGTTTTGAGTACTCCACAAACTGCTTTGGGGTTTACGTCTCTGGTTGAAGTTGAAGTTATCACTTATGATTGGACGTTTAAAAGCCTTGTTACATCTCTACCGGTAGTGGGATAGCATGCATTTGTTCTGTTTCTATCTATTCAACAGCATCGTTTTTCTATAACATCTTCCGGAGTCAGTATAGGAAAATTAACGTACTGCATAGGATGCACCAATAAAGTAGTATTTAAGTAGATAAAGCAAAATATTTTAGCTGTCCTTATCAATTTTGCGTATAAAATTAAGTTGTACAAGCCTGGATTGAAGGTGAGTTGTTCTAGAAATCCTGAAAACCACGGTTTTAGTCGTATGTATCAACCAGAGTAAGGACAATTTCATTAGTCATGCTCTTATGGTAGAAAAATTGACTATAGACCAAAGGACTGAAGAGACTAAAGGACTGAAGAGACCAAAGGACTGAAGAGACTAACGTACTAAGGAGTTCTTACAGAACTAAAATCTGAAAAACTTGATAACATCTATACTTACAAGAAACCTAAACTAAACTTTAGCCTAATAATTGAAGAGCTCTTAAGACCAAACAATAAAGTTAGCAATTTTTTTTTTGACCTATAACATTGATATTATGATAATTACTAAGGGGCTAAAGAGTCCATATAGAATTAAAATCTGGAAAAATTGACAATACCTGCACTTACAAAAAACCTAAGCTAAACTTTAGCCTAGTTAATTGAATCAGAGCTTCTAAAGAGCTCTTAAGACCGAACATTAATCAAACTTAACAATTTTTGTTTCACCTATAATATTGAAATAGATGATTAATTCTAAAGGACTAAAGAGCCCTTACCGAACTTAAATCTGGAAAATTTGACAACACCTGCACTTACAAGAAGCTAAACTCTAGCCTAATTAATTGAACCAGAGCATCTGGAGAGCTCTTAAGACCAAACAATAAACTTAGCAATTTTGTTTGACCTATAACATTGATATTATGATTAATACTAAAGGATTAAAGAGCTCTTATCGAATTAAAATTTGGAAAACTAGGCAATACCTGCACTTACAAAAATCTTAAACTAAACTCTAGCCTAGTTAATTGAGCTAACGAGCTCTTAAGACCAAACAATCAAACAACAGTTTTGTTTGACCTATAACATTGCTATTGATGATTAATACTAAAGGGCTAAAGAGCCCTTATAGAACGAAAATCTAGAAAACTTGACAACACCTGCGCTTACAAAAAACCTAAACTAAACTTTAGACTAGTGAATTGAACCAGAGCATCTAAAGAGGTCAAAAGATCAAACATTAATCAAACTTAGCAATTTTCTTTGACCTATTACATTGATAATGATGATTAATATTAAAGGGCATTATAGAACTAAAATCTGGAAAACAACACCTGCACTTTGCTTGGCCTATAATATTGATGTTAATGACAAATACTACTACAGACAACAAGAAACTAAAAAAGCACGGAAGCTGTTCTAGTAAAAGAAGACTTTAAATTATATTGAAATTTGTTGACAGTAACTTAATCTGACGAAGGAACTTTGTCCACAAAGGTCTGAAGTGAGCAGAAACCGAATTTAACCGCAATCGTTTTCAAGAGAGCTGGTTACTGTTTAGAAAGCCACAATAAATACATACAGTGTTAATATATACATACATACAATGATATAACAAAAAATTCTATCGGCATACAGTATAAATGATTAAAATTGATAAAAACTTTGACAGGCAGTAGACGCTTTTTCAACCTATAGCATAATATTGAAGTATAGTTAGTTATACTCTATCGACACTATACTACTGATTTAAACCAAACATATATTACTGAGCCACGTTTATTTTTTTGAAAATGCACATCCAACACCACGTAATAACCGAGTCCATTGAATTTGTTTCTCAATCTATTTTATTTTCTTTTAATTTGCTTACTACCGCAAAGTGTCTAGGAAATCGCCAGCTTGTGTGTCTGTCATATGTGTGTCACAGCCATAATGTCGATGGGACAGGATCAGTGACATTTCAGCTTTTTGTTTTTTTGCTTTTGCTTATTTAGTGCTTATTTTAGTACAGCTTTGCTTTTTTTGCTTTTTGCTTGGCTTGGACGGCCTTAGGCGGTCCATAGCTATTGTTTTGCCGAGCTTTTTTTGATTATTACACCGTTTTATAATTTTTTGGATAACCCTTTTTCTAGAGCTTCCGCATTCTTAGATGTTAAGGAAGATATTAGAAAAAGGGGGCCAACTGAATACTGCGTCCAACTGGAAGTATTAGAACCGTTTGTTTGAAATAATATGCTTTTAGGTATCAATTTATCTAGTAGTACTTAGTTTTCCGTTGGTCCCCTATATGTAACACACGATGTTTATAGAATTTTTATCATGAATTTCACAAATCTGCTTTTACTTCTCTTTAATCGCAATTTCAGATCATACCATTAAAATTTAATAGATATTTCATCTTAAACATTTTTTTTTATAACATATTTAACTTAGATTTGGGAAATTCATGTAAAAATCCACCAGTGCTAAGTGTTTTTAATCGAGTTTTAATGCGGTTACTGATCTAAAATTAACACTTAGGAACTGGATGAAGGAGTCACGTCAGGTGTTTACTACGATGTTAGCAGTGGAACACAGGTTTGTTGTCCTTTCTACCAAAATCGTTGTTTAAACGTTACACTTATAGAAACCTTTATGTTTATCCAATTCGTCCATCCCAGGTAACCTTTTTTTAAGTTTTTAACAAGTCCGTAGTACTTTTTTTTTAAATAAGGGATAATCCGATTAATGATAGTTAATAATTTCTAGGCGTAAACTGTTTAAATCTCTTATAGTTACATACATTTAGTGATTGCAAAAAGTTCGCCACTTTGTCACTAAATAGGTAATAGGTTATTTAAAATACCAAGAAAATTAGGGAAAACATACAATTTAATTTAAACCATACTTCATTCATAATTAATTCATTTCTAAATATTCCACTGACAACATAACGTACCACAAAACATTAAATTTTAGAAATGTTTAGGGAATTTTAATCTAATTAACGTTGCTCCTATCAGTAATTTTTTCCCAAGAACAGTAAACTGAGTACGTGGGGCATTAAAATATTTAAGAAATTTGTTTTCACCATAAGATGTCTGTCATTACTAGTTGATTCTAAATAATACAGAATATTTCAAAGATTAATTTGCCTTAGTCAAATATGATTGAAATCATCCAGGATCAGAAAAAGTTAATTGTACCAAAAATGCAAAAAAAAGTTGGTGAAATTATTGTGGATTTTTAGGAAACTGACATAGAGAATATTAAAAGACTATATTATGGAGTTGATGATATTTTTAATGTTGCACATATTTAAACAATGGATTATTTTATCAAAAATATTTAAGTGGGTGCAACAAAAGTGATTAAATTTATTAGAACGTAACACATCGGAGATTTAAGCAAAAAACATATTTAATTTCTAATTGTTTTATGTTTAAAAAAAAATCGGCTTATTCCTTATACTTTTGTATGTTTTATGCATCATATATGTTTTCTGTTCTTTAATGTGTAATTAATAATTAACAAACACCTAATCCTTCTTCATCTTCATGTTTATAATGAAGGAAAGTACTATGGACGATAAATAAATTAATGTTTAGAATGTTTATTTTGTAGTTTTTAAGTTAAATACTCAGACACCAATATCCTTTCTCCCAAAGTTTACTCCTACCATACCTCGTCGTCCATTATTTCTGAGTGCAGTGGCTTAGAAATCGTTAATAAAAAAGTTTTTACACAATATTTTTTGATATCTCCTATTCCAGATCTAATTGTTGTAGGTGATATTAAAAATATATTGTAAACTCACTTATTGACATATCTATAACAACCTGCCTGATTTTGTTGTACTTTCGGTTGATGCAAATTTGGACTCCTTCATTTTAGTTGCTGACAAAACGTTAAACATGAAGGGGAATTTGATGAAAAATATTTTTTTAATTATTCTAGCGCACTACCAAACCATTTTATTAAAATGCCAGAACATGTACCAAGATACAATAATAAACTCAATTCTTATGTAAGTACTACGATCTTTGTCAATACACGATGGTGATAATGTTAAGTTTATTTCAGTTTGGGTCATAGATGAAAAAGGTTTTCTATTGAAACGGCTGAAACTTTCTCCTAATGTTGTATAAACCAATGAGGGCTAACAGGTGTTGGTTTGTCACTAGAGCATCCCACTAACAAGTGAGGTATATCACACTAAGGCTAATACAAAGTCATATGATATTTTCTAATTTAAACACGATAGTGATAAAACATAGGTGTAGATAGACAAAAAATTGGTTTGCTGCCAATTTTCCCTCTCATGCGGCGTAGCATAGTCACCTTATTTTTATCACTAAAGTTTTGTATCGTTACCGTTTTCCTTTATATTGTAATTCTATACGATACAACTCTTAGAGTAGGAAATAGAGGGGACGTCTTGACATCAAGATGTTAAACACAGATATAAAATATCTCGGTAGTATAACAACCAGAAATATTAAATGAACAATGTCTCGGTCTTAATAATTCGTATATTATTTAATAATTCGTACGTTGTTTTTACTATAAAGATTTATTCCTGTTTTTAACAAATCTAATATTTAAATATGAGGCTTCTTCAATTGAAACCCATCGTTGGTCAAGTTTTAGCCTTCAAAACAATTTTAATAAAACAATTTTAATCACTCAACTGACGTTTTGCAACGTTAGTAGTGTTTGTATCTGTCAAACTAAGTTACATAAGTTTAAAATAACCCTTTCGTCAATAAGTGATGGAAATGAACAAACACATTATTGGGCTGTACTTTTTTTACAATTTCAAGAGTGGCTTAAATTGTAAAAAATGTTTTGAGGAAGTCAATAGAGTGCTTGGTGACATGTTGTGTTCCTTCGCTACTGTAAAGAGGTGGTATTTCAACGTGGTCGACTCTACTTAAAGTTTTCGAGCTCATAATCCAAAAACGGCCATTACAAAAAAAATATTGATCCTATTCGGAATATGATAAAAAAGAAGACTGGCACATTACTGTCAGAAACCTTCAAGCAACTGTAAAGATTGGTGTAAAAGCAATTAAAACCATTTTACACAAACATTTCAAAGTCCACAAGCTTTGTTCTCAGTGGATTCCCTACAACTTGACTAGCTCAAAAGACTATGTGAGATCGCTTTGACTGTGGTTCGTCTAGATGAAACTGCTATGGTCTCGAAAAAAGCAACAATCGTCAGTTTGGGTCTTTGAGATGGTCGCTACTTTTTTTGGAATTACTAGTTGTCTCTACACTGTAACACTGGAGTATAGGCGTACTGTTAATTCAAAATGGTACACTACAGTTTGTTTGCCTCAGGTTCTCCAAAAAGTTCGCGAAATGATCATCTGGTATCAAACAAATAAGTATTTGAATGCCCAAAACATAGAAATAATGGGCCATTCGTCTTATAGTCCAGACCTAGCACCTAATGACTTCTCATTTCCACTTGTAAAAGATACATTAATGCCTTTAAAAATGAAATAAATCTGAAGATTGGAGAACATTTTTTCAAGAATAATTTTCGCGGATCCAAAAATGCATTGACAGGAGAATATTTTGAAAATTATAAATAAATGTTTTACTAAACTCAACGGAAACAGAACAGCCCGCGTGTTAATTTATACTTTGAGCGTAGGCCCTAATTCAACCTCTATTACATCTCTGTATTCCAGGTATCAACATAACCGATTCAGAACTAAAAACGGATGAAATCAACTTTACTGCGCAGAATTAGAACCAATAATTCAGTTTACTATTAGTTTAATATTGGTTTACTATTAGTTTACACTATTAGTTTACACTATTAGTTTAGGGCCGATTCCTCCGTTGTGTTAAACGGAGATTAAAATGACATTGTTAATGTAAAAATGTCATTTTAAACTACGTTTAACACAACGGTGGAATCGGTCCTAACACTATTAGTTTACACTATTAGTTTACACTATTAGTTTACACTATTAGTTTACACTATTAGTTTACACTATTAGTTTACACTATTAGTTTACACTATCAGTTTACACTATTAGTTTACACTATTAGTTTACACTATTAGTTTACACTATTAGTTTACACTATTAGTTTACACTATTAGTTTACACTATTAGTTTACACTATTAGTTTACTAGTTTACACTATTAGTTTACAATATTAGTTAACACTATTAGTTTAGTTTACTATTAGTTTACTATTAGTTTACTATTAGTTTACTATTAGTTTACTATTAGTTTACTATTAGTTTACTATTAGTTTACTATTAGTTTACTATTAGTTTACTATTAGTTTACTATTAGTTTACTATTAGTTTACTATTAGTTTACTATTAGTTTACTATTAGTTTACTATTAGTTTACTATTAGTTTACTATTAGTTTACTATTAGTTTACTATTAGTTTACTATTAGTTTACTATTAGTTTACTATTAGTTTACTATTAGTTAGTTTACTATTAGTTAGTTTACTATTAGTTTACTATTAGTTTACTATTAGTTTACTATTAGTTTACTATTAGTTTACTATTAGTTTACTATTAGTTTACTATTAGTTTACTATTAGTTTACTATTAGTTTACTATTAGTTTACTATTAGTTTACTATTAGTTTACTATTAGTTTACTATTAGTTTACTATTAGTTTACTATTAGTGTACTATTAGTTTACTATTAGTTTACTATTAGTTTACTATTAGTGTACTATTAGTTTACTATTAGTTTACTATTAGTTTACTATTAGTTTACTATTAGTTTACTATTAGTTTACTATTAGTTTACTATTAGTTTACTATTAGTTTACTATTAGTTTACTATTAGTTTACTATTAGTTTACTATTAGATCACTATTAATTCAGAATCATTTCACTATTAGCTATTAATTCAGAATCAGTTCTATATTTGTTATCGCGAATCTGTAAAATGTGATTCCTTCTTTTTTTTTCACTTGATCTTTTACTGTTATAAGATGAATACACTACCATCGCAATTATTTAATAATATCACTGTCTACTTAAGTTTCGTAAAAAAAATCCTAAAATTACATAACAGCTTCTCTGATACGGCGCCAAAAAATGGCTGCCGATCGATATTTTCGTCCGTTTAATATACGAGTTAACAAATCCTCTATCTTTCCTAGTCTAAGATATAAACATAATAAATTTGGTTATAACGCTAACAGCTTGACAGACAGACTTCACCGTGTTAGTAACGCCATCTGGTCAACGTACAACTGTTAGCCCCCATTATAAAACACTGATTTTAATAACCAAAACCGACATTAATCTTTATTTAAAAATAACCACTTAGTTCTAACTTTGGTTTTATTATTTTGGTCGTCTCGATATATTAATAGCTGGTTTTAAAAACGTTTATTAACATTTATGAGACATAAACTTCTAGTTGCTCACAGTTTAAACCTGTCGAAAAGTTATCAGGCTCGTAAATGTTAATAAACATTTTTGCAACCTGCTGCAACCATGCTTGAAGTAAGTATACGAACACAAGGGGAACTTACTAACCTTTTAAAGCGGGATTCGAAACCTCAAAAGAGATTAATTAATGCAACTGGCATTGTTTTTTTTTATCGAAATTTTAAAGTTAATTTCGAAACAAACTGAAATTTCATTGTAAGTAATTTAACTAATTTTAAATTAACACTAGACTCTAAATTATTTTAAAATGAACACTGCAGTTTTACTGGATTATTCCTAGATTTGAAAATTACGGATTTATCCTGAAATAAATGAAATTTTAAATCGTATGGGAGAATTTTTTAGCCGTAATTGTTAAATTAATTTTGATTATGAGGTAGTTTTCGAGCTGCCCTCATTTTTAAAATGGTTATTTGACGTCCGCCCGTTGTTAATAAACTGTTGCCTATACTTTTACTTGTTATGCCACTAACGTTTTCTCGAGACCACTACATGCTTAGTACGTATTATTTGCATTTTTTTTTTAACCAACAAAAACGAACATCCTTTTGGCTTTTTGTACTAACCGCAAAACACAGTGAATCGTTCCAAATTGTTTCAACCGAATCTTCAAATGTTTCGCAAGTTTACCTTAAATGAAAAAAATACGTTAATGTGTAATTTCTGTTTAATTTTTTTTTAAACATCATTATTCATCTTATTTGCTTCTTCATGGGGGTTTAAACTGGGGTTATTAAAATTTAACATTGGCTACAATCAAAAAAAAAGTTTTTCTTTTATAATTTGGCAGAATTTAAGGTAAATTTGTATCTTCAAAAGCACAATCCTTACCTAATTGAGGTGGTATTGGTAGAAAGGATTAATAGGCATTGAAAAACTGTGTTCCTTATGATTTTTGTTTATTTTTTATTTTAATTTATATTATTTTATATTATTTTAATACCAATTAAGTCGCTGTGTCTGAATTACAAGAGCCGTTTAATATAACATCAAATTTATAAAAATTTTTATAAATGACAGTCTTGAAATTGGGACACATGTATTTGTAAAAAAAAATCGTTGTCGCTACACGATACTTTATCATTTTTTTGTTGTTGCATTTTTCCGTATAGGCTGGCCGTGGGCGTGGGGTGGTGGCACGTGGGCGGGCAGGTGGCCCCCCAGCCCGTGGGGCGGCAGCCAACAGAGCGGGCCGGGGAGGAGCAGCAGGGGCCCGTGGGGCGGCGCGCCAAGCCGCTCGTGGAGTGGGCCGCGCCAAGGCAAGTTTACCAGGTAAGTTTTCAAAATTGGTATAACAGATATTGCTTTGAAAAAATGATGTATTCGTTGAAATAATGGGGGAGATTATTGTCAAAATCTGTATTTTGTTAATATTGAACTGTACACCTCAGACCCCAAAGTTTGCAAACTGACGTTATCTGTCAATGTCAATAAATATGTGGAGTTCTCAGATAAACAAAAGAAATAGATAAGTAACATGCGCTGTTTAACTTATGTTTTGTTTGGAGCCAATATACAGTGCATTAACACAACCATCTTGAAAAATAAAGATGAGTCGCTTAATTATATTTGGCAGTGTGATAAAGATAGCAACTGGTTTATCCACGTCCTTTCGAAGGAAATAATGGGATATTGCATGTATGTATACAGCGATCCGCCCGTCGGCGAAGTATATTGTTCAATAGGATTGTGTTTTTTACCGACTCAGGACATTATAAGCGGCAAATAATTTATAATTCTTCAAATAACTGTTGTGCAAATAATTTATTAGCCATTATGGCATTTTTGACAGTGTTATAGACATCCGAAACTATTCAAAGTTTTTAATAATTATCTTAATTGTCGAACGGTGTGGAATTGGACGATTTCCATTCACCCCTTATAAATAAATTACCGCCAAAGTAGATACCATTTTAAAATATACATTTTTCCTCTTTAATGTAAACTAAGAGCGGCATTTTAAAAATAAAATTGAATACCTACAGTATTTTTCAAACCAAATCATTTAACTGCAACAGTATAGGTTTTCCTGTGAGAGCCAACCAGCAACTGAGCGGTATTGTATATGTTGACCAATTTGATTACTATAGAGTGTGAATTCGGTTCTTCTCTATACAGGGTTGGCCAAACCTCTGTCGTAGTTCTATAACTCCTATTATGCAAATCTTAACGATTTATTCGAAGTATACCTGTCAATGGTGGTCAAAACCAAATATCCCAAAATTATTTTCTTGTGTACAGGGTGGCCCAATAGTAAATTAGGCAAATCACTTATTTTTTTTTTTAAATGGAATGACCCAACTTTTTTCCAATTTTAGGTACTCTATGGTCACTAGTGCATTCCCACAAAATATTGTTTCTAACATCCTACCCCTTTCGCAGAAAAAGAAGAAATACCAAAAAATATTACATTTTCAGACGCCTATTAAAATATGCAGTGCTCTCTCGAATTTGATATTAGAATTTAAAATATTAGATCCACTGGATATATTGGATTGGATATCCACAAAATATATTCTGTGGATATCTGTGGGATTTCTTGTATTGTCTGGAAGATACCCATTAGATATTTTGCTGGATATCCATAGGATATCTTCTATATTCTGGATATAGACGGACATTTGGATATCCATATTAGATCCACCGGGTATTTCTGATATCCTGTGGATATATTGGGTATCCATAAAATATATTCTGTGGATATCTCTGGGATTTGGTGTGTTGTCTGGGTGAAAATTGTGTTGATGTTGAAAAATAATAATCATCAAAATATCTTGTTTTTTTATTTTTTTCTTTCTCCGCCCTTTATCAGAAAACCTCCCAATGTCACAGAAACTTAAATTCCGTGACATTGTAGGATATCGGATTGAGATCCATGCCATTTCCATAACAAAATAAAGCACCTCCGAAACGACATAGTGGAGTTTATATATTTAGTTGTCACAAGATTTATCTATAAACATAATTACTGAGAAGAAAGTTAATATGAGCTATAATTATGATGCTTTCTGCCGTGTTATGCATATTAGCACGCTACAGCCTACAATTAATATGGGAGTAACTACACTGTTTGGCTCGTATACTTTTTTCTAACCAGCATATCGTCAGATAACTTCCAAAATTAGATTATCACATTTGAATAATTTTATTTAAAAAAAATCAGGAATAAGAAAATCATAGTTATGTTAATGGAATTCTGTATTTTAATATCAATTCATATAAATAAATATAAATAAATAAAATAACTGCGAAAATAGTAAAACAAAAGTGTTTTGAATATTAGTAAAAAATTTATTATTTTCAGGACTTATCGTCTTTTGAAAGTAACTTTAAATAATTTCAACTCTTGTTCTGGGTCGCAATCTTTATTTTCTGGCTCTAGAAATGAATCTATTGTCCATTCGGACTTTTAGCAAGTCTTATTTTTCATTGAATTTCTTGCAAACATGCCCTGACAATTTCAATTACCTTCAAATTTGGAGGGCGTCCTTTACCACAAACATATCATGTCCTTATAATCAGGCTATGATCGTATCGATATTGTAAAAGGGTTGCATTTTATATGCATAAAGCACTTGACTTTCAGCCAAAAAAACAAACTTTTCTATTGTTCTTAATTGTATATTACATGTTTTTATAAATCAAGAAAATCATTGTATTTGAACTTTTTAAGCCTGGTTAAGAAACTCGTTTGATGGTCGCTGCAGACATGCTGTAGCTGCAAGCGGTAGGAACAAGAAAAAGGCAGAGACACTACCGTTCTAAGGAAAGTAAATACGATGCCGTTCAATGCAGGAACAGCTCAGGAGGCAGCATCAACTAGCTTAATAAATATCTTGTTATATCTCAGTCGCTTGAGCGCCTGTCTGTGTCAGTACCAGTATTGCGGCAGTCTGTGGCGTGACGGCAGTCGTCGATGTAAAGCTAATTGCTGCTATTGCTTGCATTGCTTCTGCATTGAATTACATCTCATTTACTTTTATTAGAATGGTAGTGTCTCTGCTTCTTTCGTGTTTCTGCAGCGACCATCGAATGAGTACTTTTAATTTTTTTTTACCTAGAAGTTTTCTGTTAATACCAAAAGTGGTTACCCGGTCGTATATAGTATATGTATTAATATGGACGCCGCCATACAAGGTCAGGGGAGGGGACTATCCCCTATGCCATTCACACCTTTAATTTTAACATCGTTTTAAGAGGTTTAAAAAAAATTAAATCTGACTATGGCCAGTATAGTAAACTTATGAGCCTTTTAGAAGCGAATAAATGTTTAACAACTCTGACAATTAAATCGTGTCTTGTTATTATCATTTCCAATGCCATCTCACTATCAAATCTTACATGCTAACTAACAACCTTATACACTACATTAGACCCCCCTTAGTGATAATGATAAAAAACAAATATTAACGAAACTCAATTTAATCTGAATTTTACTTTTCTGCCATATCTTAATGTGTGTCCATCTTATTTATTACAAGTGTCTCCCTCTTATTTTTCCTTTTCTTCTGGTCTCTTCGGTGCAGCTTTATTTATTTGCTCTTCATTATGCTCTAGGAATGCTGGTTTGATTCTATCTAGATATATATTCTTTTCATTTCCATTGATCATCAAAGTAAAATATTTATCATGTCTTTTAATGACCTTAAATGGACCTTGATAAGGTGGTGGTTCCAGTGATTTTTTAACTCTGTCAACCCTTACAAAGACCTGACCAATGTCTTGACGCTCCATATAAATAAATGGTTTTTCTTGCTTGTGGTAAGATGTTTTATGTCGTTACTGGATTTAGGTCTTTAGCCTCGTGTTCTGTGTAGGCTTTGTTGCTGTTTCCCATCGCCACTTTAGGAACAGCACTGTTAATTAGGACCCAACAGTGAATGGTCGAGTGGGGAATCCTACCAAGGCATCAGAATTAATTTTAAATAATTAAATTAAATTAAAAAATCCCGGCCAACGGTGGGATTCGAACCTGGGACCCTTGGATCCACAGGCAGAGACTCTACCACTGAGCCACCCACCCCTTAAGGATTTAGGTCTTGTTTGTGGAATTATTAATTCTCCTGGTATTCTCAATGGTGTTTCATAAACCAATTCCGCAATGTTTCTAAATCTTCATTTAGAATTTTCCGTAGCCCTAGTAGAATAGTGGCTAGATTAGTTGTCCATTTTTCGTCTCCAATACATTTTATTGCATTTTTTAGCGTTCGATGGAACCTTTCTATCAGCCCATTTGAACTAGGATGATATGGGATTGTCCTAGAGCGGTGAATTCCTAAAATGTTTGAAACTTCTTCCATCCAATGAGAGTCAAACTGTCTTCCTTGGTTGGTAGTAGTGGAACTCCAAATCTTGATATCCAACCATTATAAAAAGCTTTCACCACATTTTCTGCTGATATATCCGAGAGTGGAAGCACTTCAGGCCACTTAGTATATCTGTCTATACAGGTCAGTAACTAAGTGAAGCCGTCATCAGGAGGTAGTGGGCCAACTAATTCTATGTGCACGTGTTCAAATTTTGATTCTGGTTCCTCAAATGATGTTAATGGGCTTCGAACTTGTCTTGTTATTTTTGTTTTCTGGCAAGGAACACATGTTTTTGTCAAATTACGAATGTCTTTCCATCTTTGACCATATATACCTATCAGTTTAATGGTGACTCTACTTCCTGGATGAGATATACAATGCAATTTTGTTGAAAATCATTCTCTTTAATTTGTTTGGGATATATGGACGGATGTAATTTAGGAATGTGTCACAATAAATTTCGCAATCACTATATGGAAGCATAATTTTTTTTTAATTTTAAGAATGTATTTCCTATTAATAATTTTTTAAGCTTTTTGTCAGATTCTTGTGCCTCTGACCAGTCTGGTAACTCTGTCTGTCCCAATGTGATGGCCAAGACTATGCTTAGGGCGTCTGCCACTTGGTTTTTTTATCGCCAGATAAATAGCGAATATCTGTAGAAAATTAACTCATAAAGTCGAAGTATCTCTTCTGCCTAGGTGTAGACTTTTCAGGATTTTAATTCCAAGCGTATATTATTGGCTTGTGGTCAGTAAAAATGATGAAGTCTCTAACTTTACCTATACCGAAAATATTTGATACCTTCATATATGGCGATCAACTCCCTGTCGTACGTGCTGTATTTTTTCTGAGCGTTTGATAACTTTTTCGAGAGAAAACCTGAAGGTCTAAACTGAGTGTTTTCATGTTGGTTTACCACTGCACCAGTTGCGTCGTCTGATGTCTCAACTATTAACCGTCACTAGCAGGTCTGCAAACGGATGAGCTAATAGAGCCGCTTCAGCCGCGGATTTTTTAAATTTTTCAAATACTTCTGTTTGTTCGGGATTCCATTATAAGAGCCGTTTTTTTTTGGGTTTCTTTTTGAAATTACTTCTGGAGAGCTTGTAGCTTGACGATGTGTGGAATTGAGGTTCTATAATAATGTATCATCCCTAAAAAACGTCGAAGTGCTGTTATGGATATTTCATAATAATTTTTACTTTTGGGGTGGGCTGAGTATCTTTATTAGTAACTAGGTAGCCCAGAAATTCTATTGATGTTTTCCAAATTCACATTTGTTACGGTTAATAATTATTCCATAATTTTGAAGGCGTTCAAATATTAATCGTAAATTTTCCATGTGTTCGTTTTTATCTATTGAGCCTACTAAAAAATCATCTAGGTGTCTAGGTACTCAAATAAGCCACAGGCCCCACAGGAATTTGGTGGTATGCTTTAACGATATCTATCTTTGAAAATACTTTTTTATTGGCAACAATAAATGTAAAATCTTTTATATTTGGTATTACATATATATCTGGAAGAGTATGCGTGTTCAACAACCTGTAATCCCCACATGGCCTCCAATCGCCATTGGCCTTACGAACCATGTGTAGAGGGCTGGCCCATGGACTTTTTGAGGGTTGTATAATCTTTTATTCCAACAGGTATTCAGATACTTTTTTGCGGCTGTATATTTTTCTGGGTTTAAGTTTACAATAAACCGGTTGGCCTTTGGTAATTATTTGATGGTACAACCTTAGGAACCTCTGAGGTTTGATTTAAGTTTGTTCTGGTTATTTTCGAAATTCGGCCAAGATGTGATATTCACTATTTTGGTCAATTGTTCTAACAGTTGAATTCATTACTTGACGTAGATTGCCCTCACTGGTTAAACAGGTTACCATATCGGTGATTCTCTTATTTTTAAGATAAACTAAGATACTAAAATGTTGAAGAAAATCAGCTCCTAAGATTGGGTTTTCGCACTTAGCAATGACAAACTGCCATTTGAATTCCCGTTTTAAGTCTAAGGATATATTTAAAATTACATCTCCGTAGGTTTTAATTTTGGTACCGTTTACTGTATATAAAGTTTTAATTGATCTTTGCAGTTGCCTTGTTATTTGGGTACTATATCTATTAAAAAGGTGTATCTGGTGGTCGGGTCAAAAATAAATAGGCGGCGGCAGTTACTTTTGTCGTTAGTCACCATTAACGACTGGGTGTCGAGTTTTTCGACGTACTTTCGTCAAAGGTACAAGGCGTGATGCATTTGAAAGATTTTTCTTTAAATCTGCGATGAAAATAACAATGATATTCCTTGATTTTGAACTATACGAGGTGAAGAATATCGGCTTATATGTTTCAACAGATGAAATTTGAGAAATGTTCTCATTATTTCATCCGTCATATTGATCAAATCTTCCTCTAACAATTTTGTTTGAAAAAACTTGTTCTATAGTCGTTGGTAGTTTCTTCAACCAAGAGAGGGTAATAAAATTTTTTGACATTAGACCGGATGCTAAATTTGTCATTTCTCTATACAACTAACTAGGTTTTTTGTCTCATCTATTCTAAAAAAAGTTTTATCAGTTTGTCCTCTTCCGACACTTGATACATTTTGATAAGTTATGATTTTAAAGACATATGATAAATTGTTTTCAGTCTGAAACAGCTAAGAATTTTCCTTAGCGATACAACAGATTAAAACCAAAAACACATTAATGAACATCATTTTGTCGGACTTTATTTTCTTTAGTTCAAAAATTGACTCGATGACATTAAACCATAGCTCAGGTTCGTTTTTCACGAATGTAGGAATTGAGAAAGATTTTGCTTGTAGCTGTTCAGTTCCGCCTTTCAAATTATCCTCAAAGTCTGATGTTTTTATTGCTGTAGATGGATTTGGTTTGAACTACTTGGTTTTTCATTTAACGCTAAGGTTAATTTTTCTAACCTTTATTCATCCACTTTTTCTATTAACAACATGCAGATTCTAATTTTTTTTACTTTGAGTTCTAAATTAACTATTAAGTCTCTTTCCGATTCACTGGTATTTACCTTGTTATCAATCTCATTTGTAACTATCTTAGAAAGGACGTCAGTAAAATCAAAATCGTTAATATTGGATAAGCTTTTATATCTTTTAGAATCTCTCCTTGTAGCATCACCTCCATGTCGGTCACAGAGCCAGTACAACTGAGATTGAAATTCTGCAAGAGTACCAATTTCTTCTTTAATTAGTTTAACCATAGTTTTTCTGCGGGGTCACCAATTATAGTAAACTTATGAGCTTTTTAGAAGCGAATAAATGTTTAACAACTCTGACAAATTAAATTTTGACTTTTTATTATCACTTCCAATATTATCTCACATATCAGACCTTACATGCTAACTAACAACCTTATACCCTACAACCAGTTTTCGAGATACATGGCGTTAAATTGGAGAATTGCTGATTTTAGTTATTTTTTTTGTCTTTATGCAGATTATATAAGTTAAATTTAAATTTTGGCGAGATTTAAAAGGAACAGTTTAAAATATTTACTGTTACAAGGTGATTCACAAATAAATCACTATATTTTTGCAAACACTGAATAGTAACTACTCTACAGTTGCGTCACTAAAAAATTATTTCATTGAAGTTAAATTTTGAGGTCAAAAGATTTAGCTATATGTACTTTTTATACAAGATGAGCCATCGTACCAAACAACAAAAAATGTTTTGAAATTATTAAAAAGACCTTGCATTTTTTTTAGTAACTTTTGAGTAAGTTAGTAACATTACATTAGGTATGGAACCATAAGATTTTAAAATATACAGGGTAATCTAACTGTTTTATAATTACAAAATATATCGGTATACACATAATTTTCTGATATTAGTGACAAGTTTTTAGAAACGGGACAGTAAAGTTGATAATTGTTTAATTTTATATGTAGGTGTAATTTAAATATTCAGTACCTACTTTGTACAGGCAGTACGAACGCATATTGCATAAATTATGAAAAAAAAAAAAAAAAAAAAATAAATGAAACTAACCTTATTTTCACATCACTATGCACCACTGATATAGAGGTTTTGGTGCATTTTTATAGTGGTTTCCCCAATAGACCTACCCACGTAATTAATACTAATCTTTTTTTTTTTGTTGGAGGTGCGTGTTAAACAGAAGATTCTATAGATAATGAAATTAAACATAATAAGGTAAATAATAATTTTTAATATATCATATCAACTCGTTCTACACATATATTGTGAAGTACCTGCTTGTATAAAATAGGTAACCTACACCTGCATAATAAAATAGATGAGTATCAACTTTATTGTCCCGTTTATAAAAACTAATCGGAAAAATGTGTATTCCGATTTATTTTGTAGGTACTTTATTATAAAATAGTTAGATTACTCTGTATATTTTAAAATCTTATGGTTACATACCTAAAGAAATCTTAAAGGTCACTAATGAAATGCAACGGGATAGCTATTTTTAGTGGATGGTTGCATGGCTCACCCTGTATAAAAAGTACTCGGCGAAAACTTTTAACCTCAAAATTGGAAACAGGTAGATATTAATTTGATTAAATAATTTCTCTGTGAGACAACTGTAGAATTATTTGCAAAAATATATTGTGATTTATTTGTGAATCACCCTGCAATAGTAAATATTTTAAACTGTCCCTTTTTATGGACATCTGACCAAAACTTGTATTAAACTTATACGATTATATGCTACATAACTTAATTTAGTTTTTCAGTTTAAAGAAAAAATAACTAAAATCAGCAATTCTTCACTTTAAAGCCTTGTATCTCAAAAACTGGTCATAGTATCGGATTTAAAATTCACACCTCTTAAAATGGTGGTAAAAGTATTATATAATAAAAAAAATTTTACATTTGACAGGGGTTTTTGTACTATTCTTAAAACGGAATATCTTTTAAGAAATAAATCACCTTGTATATTTTGAAGCTTAGAGGTACACATATTTAAGTCATATTATCTTTTCCAAAAATCAATTCATAAGTACAGTGTTATGAATTAATCAGAGATAACAGAGATATTCATTGATAAAATATAATATTCACGATGCCAAGATTAATTCGACAATCAATACAACCTATTTATAGGGACGTGGCGAGGAGACGATAGGTGAGAAGTAAGAGAGGGCATAAAGAGAAAAACTTTACGAGGATACAATTTTTTTATCGATATGAATGTGTAAGCCGCTGTGCGCTTATAATAAATAAACAACGTAAATATCCATGCCGGTATAAGCCCTGTTGCCACTTCCAACCTAACATGACTAGGTTTTGGAATTTATTGAAGATTATTGCATCTAATTTAGTAAAATTACATCTAATTTAGTTAAATTTGATATAACTAATGATTAAAAATTTTTTGGATTCAGTTGCAATAAAATAGGTTGAATTATTTTAGCTTTTTTAATATATGTAAATAATTTTGTAAACAAAACGAGAATAATGAAATAGGCATATGACAACAGCGGATATTATACCATCCTGTGTCCCTTAGAATATGTCTTAATCAGTACCGCACGATATTTGTCAGTAGTTACATCTTCTGTTATCTCTGGAATTAATCATTAAAAAATAATTTTATGTTGTGGTTCTCTCAATAGAACACCCTGTATAAAAAATGTGTACTGTGTAATATTTTGTCGCTACCAACCTATATATGCTTTCCTGATTATACAGTAAAATTGGTGAGATTTTGCAAAAAGCTACCATCATACATTTGTGAATCACATTGTAACAAAATTATTTTTAATTGTATGTACATGTATTAAACTAAAACGTGTGTAAGCAACATAAATTCAATCTAGCTTGTTAGTTTGAAAGTAAAAATTCCGAAAAAAAAAAACAATTTTCAATTTTAACACCCTGTATATCGAAAACTCGTCATAGGATTGAGTTGAGCATATTGACAATTTTTATTGTGATAAAATAATAATGATAAAATTTATGACATCTTTAAAAATGTATGGACAAAAACAATTGGAATATTAAATTCAGAAAGGATTAAAAGAAGAAATTATTTTTGAAACTTTAGCTGAACAAGAATAGGTTGAGTGTTATTTTTTCTTTTAAGTTTTTTTTATTGAATTTCGATAAGAACGAGAAAAAGAACTTATCTTGTTTTGACAGTAAACCGACGATATGACTACATTATGGCTATATGATGTGAATAATGTCAGTTTGTAAAATTTCTGGGCTAAGGTATAGAAACATCTCTGTAATATGGTAGAAGCAGTTATTCCCAAACTTTTTTTATATGACTCCCCCTTTTTTGAAATAAAGAAGTTTTGGAACCACTGGTATATAGTATAGAAACTGACAATGTCTCCCCTTGTATAACACAGTATTTTTTAATTTCTTATTTTTTGCTTATTCCATTTGATATACTGTTAATTTTTGCCTTTTTTATTTAAATTAATATTAAATTTTTATTTAGTATACCATCAATTATTTAAAGAAGGGCAAAAATGTATAGTTAGCAAGCTGTTAAAAGTACATTGTATGACCTCGCTAAACAAATTAAAAAGTGTCTTAGTATTTATTCTGAAAAATTCTGCAAATTAAAACACATAAATCAAATATTTAAAAGCATCACCTTATTTATTCTTGAAGGAAATAAATCACAAGGAGTAAAATCGGGATCGTATGGGTATTTTTACATTTGAATCAATAAAACTACAATATGATTGATTGAACTTTTTGCAGAATTTTTCTGTGCTTCATTGAATCCACCACAACCTCAATACCTATTTTTAAACGTCATTGTAGGGTGCACTGCTGGATCTTGATTAGTGTCACCCTTTTAATAATACTTTGTACTTTAACATCTGTAATTTTCAGTTATGTTAGCTGTTGCCTAAGTCACCATGTTCGTCAAAGTTCCCAACCTTATTTTCATCCTGCTTTAAAGGCATGAAGTTTGAGAAATGGTGTTATCGTTCTTAATGCAGTATGTACGTCACACACACCTCATATCCTTTCTTGTATCCTTAAAAAAACGATTATGATAAAAACAATAGTTTTGCGAGATTAATACAGCCAGTCAAAAATATAACCAGCCTAGCTTGATTTTAGCAGTTAAAATAATCGAAGATACTCAAAAACATCTCGCCAAACATGTTTTACATCTAATTTAGTATATCCTAATTTTATTTACCTTTTTAATCCTTATTTACCTTTATAATCCTAATTCGGTAGATTTCTGTATTCGATTTCAAAGTGTAATGATTTTGTTGAAAGCCTCATCAAAGCGCGTTCGTTTATCTGAAAATGCAGATCAAGAAATTGTAAGTTTCCCTTAAGATGCAGTCGTTATTATTGTAGCTTCGACCGGATCATTAAAACTTTGGTATGGAGTACAGTTGCGTACAAAGTTTTCATTGAAAATTACCGAATTCAGAATTTCGATAAACGTGAAATAGTGTTACCCATGATTAACGTTCAGTAAACAGTGTAAAGAAAGTACAATAAAACGTTCCTCATTTAAAATAAACCACTATTATTATTTTTTTCTTCAATATTCTGTATTCAATGAAAGACCCACACATTTATGCTAATTTTCATCACTAAATTAAAATATTTTACACCAGAAGGTAGATTATATATACTGTCATATATACTGTCTTTCATGAGGCCATGAAATCTATCATACCGAGTTATGTTAATATGTGATTCCAGGTACGGACTACATACACTTCATCAACATATTAGTCGATTTAACATTTTTTTTATGTATAGATTGATAAACCGAGCTCGAAATTATCTAAATGATCTCGCCAAATTAGGTTAAAGACAGATGATTATATATTTAAGATGGAACCATTCCTGTAGAACCTGTATTTTACAGAAAATGAGAATTTGTTTAGTATCGAAAAGGCTTAAAAATTTACTATCACAAATTTTCATATATTTATACAAATTGCCTAAAAAAACATAACTCTACCTACAGTCTCGTGGTGTTTCAGGCAATACATCTCGTTTTAATTGAGAATTTTCAGTTGTTGAGTTGTATACAGATATACTTATATCATGAAATAAAAAATCATCATTAATTCGGCAGAAATATTGTTAAAACGAGAGCTGTGATGGAAAATTATAACAAAATTGACAACTGCCAAATATTGAAGTGTTGCAGTTTTGACATAATTGAATATACGAACTCTTGTATATTCTACTGTACAAGGGTTCGTATAACCGCTGTAATACATGATAACAACGACATATCGAGTGTTTTCATTGGTTCGTATTTCAATGAGTGATATAATCAATATAATTGCATTTTCAAGGCATACTTTGATTATTTTTCATTGTAGAAAACAGCAAAGGTATATTAAGTTTTTTTTTATAAAAATCTAATTACACCACTGGATTTGCATGGTTTTTAAATGGCTTGATACTAAATTTCGTTAAAATATGTTTATTTATAATAAAAGGTTACAAGAACATATTTTTTAATTTAAGCCAAAAAGGCCAATACCACTAAATTCTTTGTAAATGATGCCATAAATTACTCTAATAAATCAAGTAGGCTGATTCATCTTTGATTATTTAAATTATAATTATTGGATAGGTAGTTATTATTATTTCGGTTAGTTTTGATATTTTTTTAATGAAATTATTGTTGAAATTTAAAAATCAGATAGTTTTGATAATTTGTTTAATTTGATTTCTATTGATTCTGAGAACTGGATTTTCGGAGTTATATATGGGTCAAGTTCAAAAAATGATTTGTCGTGACTTACAAAGAATCCAATGGAGTTGAGAGTTTTGTTTTCTTAAATAATTTCTTATTTCTTATAATTTCTTATAATTTTTTTATAATTTCTTATAATTTCTTATAATTTTTTATAATTTCTTATAATTTCTTATAATTTCTTATAATTTCTTATAATTTCTTATAATTTCTTATAATTTCTTATAATTTCTTATAATTTCTTATAATTTCTTATAATTTCTTATAATTTCTTATAATTTCTTATAATTTCTTATAATTTCTTATAATTTCTTATAATTTCTTATAATTTCTTATAATTTCTTATAATTTCTTATAATTTCTTATAATTTCTTATAATTTCTTATAATTTCTTATAATTTCTTATAATTTCTTATAATTTCTTATAATTTCTTATAATTTCTTATAATTTCTTATAATTTCTTATAATTTCTTATAATTTCTCATAATTTCTCATAATTTCTCATAATTTTTTATAAATTCTTATAATTTCTTATAATTTCTCGTAGTTTCTCCTAGTTTCTTATAATTTCCCATTATTTCTCATTATTTCTCATTATTTCTCATTATTTCTCATTATTTCTCATTATTTCTCATTTTCATTATTTATTTCTCATTATTTCTAATTATTTCTCAAATTCTTATAATTTTTGATAATTCTTTAATTATGGAACATATTTTAAGAAAATTCAGTAACAAACCATTATAAGACCATGTGAATCCAGTGGTGTAGTTAGATTCTTTTTATAAAAAATCGCTAATTTTGCTAGTTTCGACATTGAAAAATAACACTGGCCTGCAATTTACAACTTTATAAAATATGAATTGGATTTTTCAACTGATATTTGGTATTTAATTTAAGCTTATTTCAAAACTATTTTCAGTTCTGTTCTCTATCACCTACAGTTTTTATGCAAAATAATACAATATAAAAACTAAGAATATATATTTAGGAAAAACAAGAAAAATAATAAAATAAACAAAACAAAAGAAGGCTAAGGGAAAAAAACAGACGATGTCACTAAACTGACTTACTTAAAATTATTATCAAATCTTATGTTACAGTCATAGAAATAAATAAAACCGCACGTTAATATTTTTAACATAATTTATTACTATATAGTTAAATTGTTACAAAAGAATTTAAACGAAAGATTATTACGTTCAGGTTTAAAAAAATAAACGTGACAACTTATTAGTTTTATAAGGAGATTTTCATTTGTATAACAATTCGTTGGTATTTGGGTGACAAAATCGTTTTAGTACTTTCAAATCGTTCACATATAATCCAGTTTTGATGCTTAAGTTTATTCTTAAAAGCAGTTCTTCAAGGTTTTCGTAGTTTTATTTTAGCTGGCTTGAATGCCAAATAGGAGCAGGTGCATATAAATTGCCATTGTGAAGTAAAACAGCTCTAAGGCTTCTCTTTAATGAGTTTACAAAAAGTCTCCACTCGGTAGGTTTTATTGTAAAGCAACAAAGGTCAATTAGGGACTCAGGCGACCCGTTATCTTTTAAAAACATGTTTCGATATAATAAAGATACCAGAATTCAGTTTTTTAGTTTTTAGTATTAAAATAAATGACAGTCCAACGCCTAGCCCTAATCAAAAAGTATACAACTAAAATCTAAAATTGATTAATTATTGGTTAAGTTATTCACTTTTCTTATTTTTTTTTCCAAAAATGATTAATTGGCTGTTATTCACGTCTTATTTTCCTTTAACGGACCATTCACATGCCTGTACCTTAAGTCAATATTATTTTAAATTAATCTTAAACCAATGTTGTCAAATGTTCTCTTGAAATTTTAAAGGATTCCGTTTGAATTAATAATTTTTAACGGGCATTAAAAATTTGTAGATTCAGAAAGGGTTTGATTAAAAAAAATTAACGGGTGGCTACATTTTAGAGGATGTTTTGCAGAATATACATAAACGAAAAACAAGAAAAATAATAAAATCAACAACACAAAAGAAGGCTAAGGGAAAAAAACAGACGATGTCACAAAACTGACTTACTTAAAATTATTATCAAATCTTATGTTACAGTCATAGAAATAAATAAAACCGCACGTTAATATTTTTAACCTAATTTATTACTATATAGTTAAATTGTTACAAAAGAATTTAAACGCAAGATTATTATGTTCAGGTTTAAAAAAATAAACGTGACAACTTATTAGTTTTATAAGGAGATTTTCATTTGTATAACAATTCGTTGGTATTTGGGTGACAAAATCGTTTTAGTACTTTCAAATCGTTGTATTTAGTCTGGACAACGTCGGTTTTATTCCAGTAGTGCGAAGACAACGTCTGTTTTTAACCATTATGATTATGTTTAAATGCCTTATTATTCGGACTTTGTTTTATGTTTTATTAGCCTACGATTTAGCATGTCTTCGACCAACATAAAAAATTGATTACTTAAAAATTCCTATAAAATGGACATCGTTCAAATAATAAAACTACAGAAATAATAAAAAAAACATATATAATTTATCTGCTTGGAAAATCTTTCTCTTTTACCGGTAAAGTTTTTTTCGTTGTTTTTCGTGTACTTTCGGCTGTTGGACGGTCTCTTTTAATCATCCAACAGTAGTCTTCCATTATTTTAACATCCCAACGTCCCTGATATCGCCGTTCCATCTATTTATTGTCTGTACGAAATTGTTGCCCTTGGTTTTCACTGACATCACCGAGGTTTTCCGGAAAACAGTCCAGATGAAAATGTAGAAAATTTATGCCTGTATCACAGCCTAACTTCCTAAATTCATGTTTGAATTTTTTTATAGTCTTTACGATCCTAATAAGGTCGACCTCCACCCATCTGTTTAACGGATGTAAGTTTTTTTAATAAAACATGATTATAATTATACCGCAAGTAAAGACCCTGTAAAGCAGGCCTGCATAACATACGGCCCGCCATTGTCGTTTTCTTTGTACTTTGTCCGTTGACCAGTTTGGCCCGCCTACGTCAAACTATACATTTTTCAGTAACAAAATTGCATTTAGGAGTTCGATAGAAGGATCTGGTTCATTATAAGCTGATGACAATTTTTTTTCAGAAACTCGACAGCAGGAGTTACAAGCTGCCGACTTTTTTTTGAAGCTTGACAAAAGGACTGTTTATAAAATTATATTTTTTGGAATCTGATCAGATCGCCACGACCTGCTTTATTTAATGAGCTCAGGACTCTGGACTCTCTTGGCCCTCGTAAACTCGTACACTTACGGTTTTTGAACTGGCCCTTTGAAAATATACTTATTGTGCAGGCCTGCTGTAAAGTATTCCCAAGATGCTTCGACTATGTCCAAAATTTAATCAGCTTATCGCAGGATGGATTGATTAATTTTAATATTTGTTGTTTTTCTCTTTATCGGTTTTTGAGTTATCTTCAAAATTCGAAATTTGCATTTTTTCTCAAATATCTCGAATACGGCCCATTTTAGGTAAATCATATACAGGGTGTTTGAAAATATATGCGCAGGACTTAAGGACGTAATAGCTCGTCCAAAAATATGAAAAAACGTTTCTATTAACTTACCCTCTAAAATGCACCATTTTCGAGATACAGGGTGTTGAAATTAAAAAAATTTTTTCTACGCCACTGGAAAAAGTACGGTTTTGAGACGCTTATTTGAACCGCCAATGTTTTCTACACATTAAGGTACTCTTGGCCATACGCTCTAAAGTCGACCGTTTTCGAAAAAAATCAAATTTTAATGTTGAAATACATGGTCATACATAACATTTGCGGTATATTTATATTTATTAAAAAAAATACTTTCATCCTTTAAACAGCTGGGTGAAGGTCGAACTTACTTCGGATCCTGTACTATTTATTTTGTGTGTCTTTGTAGTTTCCTAGAAACTTATTTTAAACTTCTTCTAAAGCCATCCGTGCTTCTTATTCGTCTTTCTGCATAACTATCTCATTTTCATTGCTTTTTATTAATTTTCTTATTTGTGGCCCAACAAGAATGCTTTCTTTTAGTTTAGCTGCAGAAAGGCCCATAAATGTTTCACACAAGTACTTGAAACAACCATCATTTTAGTCTAAAGCTTTGATAAAATTGTTTCATCAGTCCCAATTCTATGTGAATATGGTAATAAAATTTTCTCGGGTTCAACTAGACTTTCCCGAATTACATTGTTGGAGTCAGTTTTTTTGATCCAGTGGTTATCTTTCTCTGCTGTTTTCCACTCACATAGGAATGTCCGGTTTATTGACACAAGAACAATGTTAAAATTTTAAAGTCGTCACATATAATCCAGTTTTGATGCTTAAGTTTATTCTTAAAAGCAGTTCTTCAAGGTTTTCGTAGTTTTATTTTAGCTGGCTTGAATGCCAAATAGGAGCAGGTGCATATAAATTGCCATTGTGAAGTAAAACAGCTCTAAGGCTTCTCTTTAATGAGTTTACAAAAAGTCTCCACTCGGTAGGTTTTATTGTAAAGCAACAAAGGTCAATTAGGGACTCAGGCGACCCGTTATCTTTTAAAAACATGTTTCGATATACATAATAAAGATACCAGAATTTAGTTTTTTAGTTTTTAGTATTAAAATAAATGACAGTCCAACGCCTAGCCCTAATCAAAAAGTATACAACTAAAATCTAAAATTGATTAATTATTGGTTAAGTTATTCACTTTTCTTATTTTTTTTCCAAAAATGATTAATTGGTTGTTATTCACTTCTTATTTTCCTTTAACGGACCATTCACATGCCTGTACCTTAAGTCAATATTATTTTAAATTAATCTTAAACCAATGTTGTCAAATGTTCTCTTGAAATTTTAAAGGATTTCGTTTGAATTAATAATTTTTAACGGGCCTTAAAAATTTGTAGATTCAGAGAGGGTTTAATTAAAAAAAATTAATGGGTGGCTACATTTTAAAGGATGTTTTGCAGAATATACATAAACGTTTATTGCAGACAGTAAAAAAAAAATAGGAATGTGTAACAGAGTTTCCATGTATTGAAATAAGAATTTCTTTATAAATTATGTAAATAAATGTTTAAAATACATAATTGTTGCTTAACACTATAATATATCATACTTCAGAACATTTTAGGTAAATTATAATATTTAAATTTAAACCTTTTTTTAAATAAAATCAGAACCGAGATGTATGCAAACCATTTTACAACTGACATCCGTGCTACCGTGCCTGGTTCAACTTTTAGTGCCATATGTCTTAGATTATCTATTTCATAAGGTATTAAATGCATCGTTGTATTCATGGACGTGTCTCGACGTCTCTAATACGAATCTGTGGCGTTGGCTGTATACTATAGGCCAGGGTAACAGGTAGATTTTATTATTATTGTTAAGAACAGGCAAGAAATGAAAGAAATTTCGGAAGCCATATTATTAGATTTCAAAAGTGCTTTGCAAAAAGTCAGTCGTCCTGTGTTTTCTAAGGAAACAGGGCATGTTGCATTTCTAACCAAAAGAGGTATAATGAATAATATTCAAGTTATCTTGGCTTTGATACCTGGACACTTCGATGTCTTAAGGAATTTAAAGGCTGACCAACTTGCCAATAAAGGTAGAATTCTAAACACTCCAAACTGCATTATTCCAATATTCACCCATTTATTAAATAGCAGAGATGGGATAAATGGTCAGATGAATTTAAACTCAATAATCAAAAGAAAAATTCTATTTCCTCCGAAATTGTTCCGTAGGTACCAAAGTCTCCATGATTTAGTAAGTTTGGATTTATTACAAGAATACATTTAACTAATATCATTTGAATTAGAACCGGACATTGCTTAACAACATCCCACCTCTTTAGAATTGGGGTCAAAGAAGATCCATTTTGTGAATGTGGTCAAGTTGGACCCCTTAATCATATTTCTTTAGCGTACTCGATTAATGAAACCTCAACATTTGATTTGTACATTGAATTGGCTAAAACTGATTTACTTGCGCCTTTTAATATTTGTATTATTCTTTATAACCTCAACGAATCAAATTTTAAACTGATAATTAAGTTTTAAACATTTTTAAAATTTATTTGTGATACCTTATATATGTTGTACTCTTGTTAAAATAGTTTACATTGGTAAACACTAATATTAACTTTTGTTAATGGTTTTCTGGAATCTAATGGGTTATCTGGGTAAATTGTTCTACAGAACATAGCCCAATAAAAGAATGAAGGAGAAAAAGGCATAGTCGATGAAACTGCTCTGATTCTAAAGTACTACATGACAGTTAAAAACTTAATATACTGTACACTGTAATGAATACAATTATTTATTTCTTCTAGTTCTTTATCCACTCTCGCCCTGAACTGGTTCATGTTCTGGACTGAGACTGTATATTCCTGGAGACCATTCCACAGATATACAGTTCTGTTTGTAATTAAATTTTTTTCTTTGTAGTTCATTGCACTTTTCTTTATCTAATTTCTTCGAGTGACCTCTCAAGGTTCTTGATGTGCTGGCCTGGAATAAGTGGAAGATGTTAACACAGGTGCAATATCCGCTGGTCCACTTGTAAGTTTCTATCAAGTCTCATCTCTAGTTCTTCTATCCTTTAAACTTGAAAGTTGTAGTTTGGCTAGCCGATCATAATACTCATTGTTTTGTAGGATTGGTGGTGTTTTGGTGACTCTGTTAAACTCTTTTCAGCAGTTCAATGTCTTTGACAAAGTATGGATCCCTAACGATCTATGCAAATTCTATCTTTGGTTTTATGTAAGTTGTATACAGTTTCTTGATCATATCTTCGGAATGGTCTTTAAAAGCTCTTTTGATAAGGTAAATGAGACTATTGACTGCTGTGTGTGGGGATTATTTGGGCCAATGTGCAATACTGTACACATATTTATGTTTAGGGGTATTAGCCAAATAGATTCCTATTTTATTCAGGTCTTGTTTCATTTTGTGAGAGCTTTCCAGTGGGTTGCAGTAGATCTTTCCGTCGTCTGCATAAAATTTTGCTTCGGACTCGAAGATTTTGCATAAATCGCTGGTGTATAATAGTATATTATTAAACGAGCAAATAATGGTCATAAATTGCGAGTCTAATACTATACTTTGTCCACGACCATTATGGTTTCTTTATTAAATAAAAGTTAAGTGTAGAATGGAAAGTTTTTATTAAACATAGGTAACCAACTGTTGTTTTTTCGACTTTTCAATTTTCCGATTTTCCAATTTTTCGATTTTTTAATTTTTCAATTCTTCAATTTTTCGATTTTTCGATCTAGAAAATATCGTTATGAAAAGTATCGCCCATCTTTAGTTATCTACCGGAATGTGCCAAAATTACAAAAGCGTGAATTATCATAATTCACTTTAGTGATATATGGGTACCATATGCTTTTAGTTAGGAGGTAGAATATTGATTTATTATTAAGTGATCGTGGACAAAATAAATAATGGGGGACTCAAAACCGAACCTTGTGGTACTCTTCTTTCTACTGGATGGTTGTTTGACAGTTGTTCTTACGCAGAACTGCCGGTTGAACAATACATTCTTAATCCACAATATAATAATAGATTGTCTTTTATTCCACAGCATTCCAGTTTGCTAAGCAGCTTTCTATATGGAACTCTATTATGTTCTATCTATTCCAAATTCTCTGGGGTAAATTCTATGTTTACTATGCTATTGTCAACTCTTTCTGTTGCAGTTATTTGTGGTGATTCTGTATCAGGTTCTGTTGTATAAGCTACACTGAGTTCTGCAAATCTTTCTGCTATCTCGGCTGGTTCTGTGATTGCTAAAATTGTTGTAGGGCTTCTTAGCGTGATCTGAGTGCTGTTTGTATTCGGTATTTTTTTCACACATGAGTAAAATTTCCTTTCGCCACTTTTTAACCGACTTCAAAAATGGAGGAGGTTCTCAATTTGTCGGTAAATATTTTTTTTTGTATGTTCAGCGATAATTCTGTAACACGGTGGCCGATTGCAATGATCCTTTTTTTGTTAGAAAGGGGGTACTTCAGGGGTGGTCCCATATAAATTTGGTTAAGATCTAATAATTGGGTCCATGAGAAAATCCTCAAACTCTTCATTTTTTATGTATGTTTAGCGATAATTCTTTATCACCTTGTCCGATTTCTATGATTATTTTTTGTTACTAAGGGGGGTACATCAGGGGTGGTCCCATATAAGTGTGGTTACGATGTGGTGATGGCATCTGCATGATTTTTAAGTCGGTTTTTTAAAATTACTTTTAATACTTGTTAAGAGGTTATGTTCATAATCTTTTCTAGATACAGTTAATCAATTTTTAAGTTTAATGTTCTGGTTTCTGTATGCAGCATAATCTTCCTCATATAAATTTGGTTAAGATCTAATAATTGGGTCCATGAGAAAATCCTCAAACTCTTCATTTTTTATGTATGTTTAGCGATAATTCTTTATCACCTTGTCCGATTTCTATGATTATTTTTTGTTACTAAGGGGGGTACATCAGGGGTGGTCCCATATAAATGTGGTTACGATGTGGTGATGGCATCTGCATGATTTTTAAGTCGGTTTTTAAAAATTACTTTTAATACTTGTTAAGAGGTTATGTTCATAATCTTTTCTAGATACAGTTAATCAATTTTTAAGTTTAATGTTCTGGTTTCTGTATGCAGCATAATCTTCTTCAGCTCTTGTTGACCTGTACCTGTACCATCGGTTCCGTTTTTTATTAATTTCTTTGAACTGGGTTCGATTGATCCAGGATACTTCTAGTGGAATATTGTCATTTATTACTTTGAAGTATGTTTGTTAACGTTTCGTAAGAACTATTAGCAGCATCTTGCAAATGTGCATTATGTTGTCTTATCTCACTATTGATTAATGTATAATCTGCTTTCCGAAAGTTTCTTTTAATTTCTTTGAAGTGGGTTCTATTGATACAGGGTTTTTCAGGGTTTTTATTTATTACTTCTAGTGGAATAATGTCATTTATTCCTTTGTGCAGTATGTTTTTTAAAGTTTCGTAAGAACTATTAGCCAGTATCTTACATCATGTATGATCTGCTTTTCAGAAGTTTCTCTTTTTAATCAACTTCAAAAAAGGAGGAGGTTGTCAATTCTATATATTTTTTTTAATGTATGTTCAGCGATAATTCTTTAAAATGGTGTCCGATTTCAATGATTCTTTTTTTGTTAGAAAGGGGGTACTTCAAGGGCAGTCCCATATAAATTTGGTAAAAATCTAATAATTGGGTCCATGAGAAAATCCTCAACCTTCATTTTTTACGTATGTTTAGCGATAATTCTTTACCACCTTGTCCAATTTCTATGATTCTTTTTTGTTAGTAAGGGGATACCTCAGGGATGGCCCCATATAAATTTGGTTAAGATGTGGTGATGGCATCTGCACGATTTTGAAGTCAGTTTTTTTAAAATTACTTTTAATACTTGTTAAGAGTGAACATGGATCCAGTTTGGATATTAAGTTGTGCAACTGCCTTAATGACTACATGATCACTGAAATCAATAGGCGATTCAGAGCTAACGGATGGTATTAGTTTTTTGTTATTGACTAGTAAGTCGAGCGTGGATTCCTGACCGTTGCGCACCCTAGTAGGGAAATTTATGTTGTTTGAAACTATCCATCAAATGTGTATTTTCTTGCATTCTAACAAGTCCAGGATGGTAAATACATGACAGAAGCATGTTTGATCTACCGATCTTGATCTCAACTCATATGGACATAATCTTTGAAGCAATATAATTATTATAATTTTTACTAAGGCTAAAATTAATTAGGGTCCCATTTATGCTGTTTCGTATATACAATAATACACTTCCTCCTCTCTGAGTTTTTCTGTATCTTTGGAAGTGCGTATATCCTAGAAGTGTAACTGTTTGTTATCGTTATTGATCCAGGTCTTTGTTATAAAAATAATAGTTGGTTCTTGTTGGGTGACAACCAGTTTGAATTCAGCCAGCTTGGTAAATAGAGAATTGGCATTTGTTTACATTATGGAGATTTTAACTATAAAATAATTGACAACAGGTCTAAAAGAAAGGGATTCTTTGAATGTAAATCGAAAATATAAAGTTTAAAACAATTGATAGGTTATATTAGTATAAAACAAACGACTTGCTTGTTAATTTTTGGATTTTTAAATAATTTAATGTTAATTATACTTATTTTCTAACCAGATAAACTCTATATCTGTGGGCACATGCGGACTGTGAGCCATAGATAAATTAATATTATTTTATCTATGCTGTGAGTCGTTCTTATGGTTTTTTCTTCTTCTATGTGATTATGGGCTTAATCCGAGGACTATTCACCCAGGTTAAGTTATTTTTTCAAATTTTGTTAAGTGGTACAGCTGCACCCTCATGCGTCGAACTTCTGTCCTCACTCTTCCGCTGAACTTGATATTTGGTTTAAATATTCTTCTGTATTCTTAGCACAGAATATTTGGTTAAATTTAGTAATATAATTAAAGTCGAATGGTCACTTATACACTAGATATTTACTGGTTATTATTGGACTTCTGGGCTCCCGATTCGGGAATGTTGCCACGACGATGTCCGAATCGGAAGTCCTTGTGGTTTTTTTGTTCTTAACCGCTTTCTTCTTCTTTCACTCTGGCCTGAATGGTCTTTTACTTTTGTATCTTGTCAACAATTGCGAAGAGAAGAGGAAAATTAATTGACTTATTTTAATGAAAACCTAGTTGTAAATAATTAAATTATAATAATAATTTATTGTAAGGTTGTCATTTTTATAGTGTCCATCCCATGATGGACACACATGTCCATACATGTTTTGGACATCCATTGGACTTCTGAATCGGTATATCCATTGGATAACGAAAAATGGATGTCCAATGGACATCCATATGAAGTTCATGGACATCCAGGACATTATTTGGACTAAATATGGACGTTCAATGGACGTCGTATAATGTCTGGATGACCTTACTTGAATTAAAAAAATTTAAACAATTATTGTATTAAATTAAAATGCATATTTATCGTACTTTATGTAAAACAATAAAATTTTCCGCCACTGGAAAAATTTCCTCCTGCCCCGTAAACTCCGAAAATCTCTAAGAATGTTGGAGCCATGACAGGTGTTGGCCCGGGGCCCCGGCCGAAAATACTTTATATTCTCGGTTGTGGCTCCTTTGGGGGGTTCATTGCCCACCCTTCCAGTAAATGGGACAAAAACTCGGACATACAGCGCCACGAACTACCAATTAAAATCCTTTTTCAGGGGACAACGAAATTGAATACAAGACATATCTACTTTTTCATTCAATTACTGACATAAAATAAACAAAACCCCTTGATTATGCCCTTAGGGCAAGAAGTGAGGGCATCTATATTTAGCATTAATCATTAATATTAAAATACACGATTTATCATAGGCGAAGATATCGTTTTAGCTCCAGCAGGAAACTAACGGGCCGCACAAAGTACCGTGTACTGAGTGTGATTATTTTATCTGTGTTTATGTAGATAATTATTTTAAACAGGTGAATAAATGTTTTTAATTAGGTGTTGGCATTCTGTTACATATTCCTGACATTTTTTTCACTGTCTGCAATTAACGTATTTAACTATGAACCCTTTTATCTGATGTACTGAACGTTATACGAGTATCATGGGTCGGATTAAATAAATCAGTATAATTTGGATCGTAAAAATTTCAGAGTAATTGACGGTGATTGTATCAATTTCAGCAGGTAAGCGAAAGTTTGACGGGGGTCACCAGAACCAGGGGGAGACAAAGCGCCGATACCAGAGCAACTGGGGGAGCCAGCCCCTTCCGCAACAGCCGCTGGGGGCGGACGTAAACGGTGAGCAGCAGGCATGGTACCAGGACCCGTACGGATCCTGGAGCTAAGTCAAGTGAAACGGACATTGAAAGCCCACAGTGGGACTGAGTGTGAGTGGCCCTGCGTCAAAAGGAGGGCGATAAACAAGGCCGGCGACGAGGCGCATCCTCTAGTGCCTGCTAGTTGTGCGCGCCCAGCCCGACCAGCTGATGGTGTCCCCAATTCTACGTTAATTATTACCTATTCTGCATTCGTTTTTTTTTTCAATTTACACACTGTAAGTTTTGACTTGTTATTGGTACATTCAAAATTCATTTGCTGTACGTTTGTTGTTTTGGAATTTAAATTTTTCAATTAAATTGATTAAGTTACTGTCATTATGTTTTACTATGTTGTTTTGACGTCGGAGATTCTTAGAATTTGTAGATGAATCAGTCCGGACGATTTTTTTGTACACCCACCCGATAAAAAAAGCATTTGTTGACTTTCTAAAAATCTTCGACGCAAAGGGCGTGGTGCGTTCCCCGTTCTGGCGACTACTACAATCAAACTTCGGGACGCCGATGCCTAATCGTTGATAGTCTTATTTTTTTTATATATATATTAAAAAAATGGCTGAGCGGTTTGTTCCCCGTCTCATGCTCTATTTAAATGTTTTCTTTTTTCTATATACTTGAGCGGTCTAAATATTTTCCACGGTGTCACATCACTGCGTCATTTGTTTCTCTTTAAATCTTTTTTCAAACGATTTGTTTTTATTTTTATATAGTTTGGAATAATTCGTTAGTAACTGACATGCATGGGTTTGGCACTGAGGCACGTGATGACAGTCCGTTGCTCCTTGTTTTTTATCTTTTTATTTGGAACAATTGACTGTCTCTAAACTGGCATAGAGGGATTGTGCTCGGTTCATGTTCAGGGATACAGGACGCATTGAAAGAGCGTTTGCTAGATTTTATATGTTAAAAACTAATTGTTTGATTTTAATCGAAAAATATTCATTGTATGGTTAGAAGCTGTTTCAGCACGTTCTGTATCCTTAAATCAAGATCGTTACTCGTGGACCGAGTAATTTTATTACATGTATAATATAATTATATATTTTATTCTTGGTAATGCATTTTTTGCATTGTGATGATTGTATTTTAGCAGTAATTTAAGGAGTTCAAAGCATATACTTCTGTTTTCCGGCACAGCTAGTAAAACGTTTATGATGAAAAAATAATATTAATAGAGTCGTTTAAGGTATAAAAGTTCCTATTTTGGTCCTATGTAGATTTTCTTCAACGGAAGCGTCCTCTTTTATCTCTAATCTAGACTAGTCCAATAAATAATACAGGAAAAGTCTTTAAACTTAACAAAATTTCCATCACTGAATTTGAAATATGAATTTTGATGACTTTCTCATATTTTAATAGTCATATGAATGTGGTTGAGCGTTAACTGCCATGACGACGGTGTTTTTAGGTAAATAACACTCATTAACCCTCAATTTTTAATGTAAACAACCGCCATGGATATCTTAACCAATTCCGACAATGTAAGTTTCTCATATTTTGAATCCAAGAAATCCGTACTATTTTTATATAATAAAATTATTCCCCAATCATTTTTTCCCAATTGTCATTATGGTACATTCTTTAAAGTAGCACCTAGCTTTCTTTGGCTATGTCTCAACCTTCTTAGTCTTTGTTATTTTATACATGATATTCTTATTTAGGCAAAATGTTTGGACACTCTTTAAACTTTATACATCCCTTTAATCAAGTCAAATTTGACTGATTCTCTTCAGAGCGAATAAATTTTTTTCTATGCCTTCCTCAGACAACAAAATTTGGTCTAAGGTTCATCTTACACAGGCAAAATGGTTGAAAGAATGCTCCTAAACTTTATACATGCTTGAAATAAGATCACATTTGACACATAAATATCATGGTTCGCTTTATAGCGAACAAATCTTTTGTTTTTCGCTGACTTTTTCTATTTCCTACTCAGACAACAAAATTCTTTACACTTTGTCTGTCTAGAGTTGTTGATCCTTATTCGGGCAAATTGTTTGAAAGAATGCTCATAAACTTTATAGATCCTGCAATAAGGTCAAATTTGACATACTTTTGTTTCTCTTCATAGCGAATTAATCTTTGACCATACTTAGTCTATTGGCTGGCTTTTCCCATGCCCTACTCAGACAATAAAATTCGTTAGATGTTGATTTGTTGATCGATACTACAGCAAATTGAAATAATGCTCTTATACTTTATAGATTTGATACATTCTTTATACCGAATAAATCTTTGACCATATTTAGTCTATTGGCTGGCTTTTTTCATGCCCTACTCGGACAATACAATTCGTTAGATGTTGATTTGTTGATCCATACTACAGCAAATTGTTTGAAATAATGCCCCAAAACTTTATAGATTTGCCTAATGTTGATCCTTACTAGGGCAAAATGTTTGAAAGAGAGCTCTTAAACTCTTGCAATAAGGTCAAATTTGACACATACTGTGGTTATTCTTTATGCCTTATAAGTCTTTATACTTATTCTTTCGGCTGGCCTTTTCTATGCCCTACTCCGGCAACAAAATTCATTATATTTTTGTTTGTCCAGGGTTGTCGTTTATTCAGAAAATCTAATAAATCTCAAATTACACACAAATGTGTTTTAAAAAAAAGTCAAATCCATGTCGATTGTGCTTTGGTTTTACTCAGACAAACTTTGTTAGTAGACTTAAAAGTACATTGAATTGTTTTTTTGGTCTTTTCTGCTCTTATCTTCACTTAGACAAAATTCTAATCTTTAATCAGACAAAATTCATTAGATTTCATCTTGAGTGCTTTTTATTCAGAAAATCTTAAAAGAAAGTAATTTTAAAATGTCATAGTACATTGAATTCTGGACTTTAGTTTGTCGTTTATTCAGAAAATCTTTAAGGAAGCGGTACTTTTGTCTGGGGTGTCCTTTACTCAAAAATACCTTAAATTATTCATACATTCAAAAAGGTCAAACCTAATATGTAAATTATGAGAGTGATATGTCTCAAATTTTGATTTAGGAGGAAAAATGCAGAAATATAAAATGTTCATGTGTTACGGCTTACGATTAAAATTTGACAGTAAGCTTAAGTAGGAAAAAAGGTCATTTCCGTTGAGGTTGATAAAAGCAATAGAATTTAAATAAAATTAGGCCAAAATCGGTTCTTTCATTTAATGTTTTTTTTTAAGTTACGCAGGCTCCGCAGAGGATTACAGCTAAGACACTCATTTGCAATCATAGATTTCGTTTATGACAATATATCACATATTTTTTTGTATACTAATAAGTTTTGGTTTTACATCCCGTATTTTTGTTTGCTTCAGCTTTTCTGGTATTTGTCCCTGTCCGATTTTTACATAATTATATAAGAAAAGTTTTCATATTATTTTTTTGTTTCGATTTTAGTGTGAAGTAGCTAATCTTTCAATATTTGTACCATAAACGCCTAATAGTAACACGTTTTTGCAATTTTAATACCACACAATAAGCCATACTACTGTATTAGAGTCCGAAAAATGATAATAATAACTAATAAGACACTGTTAAAAAGTATGTCGTCGCGCTCTACGAGATTTCCGAACATCAGGCGCAAAATTACATCTGGACTAAAAAAAAGTGGAACTCTCGTCGGGCGTGTACGGCTCTTTCGATTGTGTTTGGATATCTTTGAGATGCGTTTCATGCAATTTCATACTTATACTGTATTTTATTATTGGTATAATTTTGGTCGAAGCCCCTTGCCTGCTTCAGACATTTTGTTATTTGTATCATCTATCAATTATGAGAGGACTGATGATTTATAATGTCTCAATAAACAGTTGTATGTGTATTACAATTTTACTAAATATTCGTTTTTATTTTCAAACTCCATCGTTTTTACCATATCCTTTTTCCTTTGCGATACACTATTCCAAATAACAAATACACATCTTCCAGTTTAAAGATTTTTAGTAAACGTTTACTCTTTTGTCAACACTTTATTGCAATAATAAAACAAAAAAAATATCAACTTGTTTAGATTTAGAAGAATAAATGAAAAAAGTTTATGACAATACAGTAGCTGAAAAAATGGTAAGTGAAAAAATAAATAGATCAAAAAATAAAGTTGACAGAAGAAATGAAGAAAATGTTAATTTTTTTTTATTAAAAACGAGATATGTAAAAATTGTAAATGAAAAAAAAGTATATAGAAAAATTAAGATGAAAAAAATGTGGTAGAAAAAAATAAAAAAGGTAAAAAAGTTTATAAAAAAAAAAACACGTTAAAAAACCGGAATTGAGTACCTACAACTTTTTTTACAATGTAATTTTTCCAAAGACATTACAACTAAGAGACCAAATTGTTTACATTTTTATGTGGCAAATCATTATTAGGCATTCCAACGACCTGTCCAAATGGCTACCAGTGGGTAATGACAGTTTAGATATGGCAACCCTGTTGTCAAGTTGTCATTAACAGGGTCAATGATACATATATAGTTATATAGATTGCTCAAAGCTGGTCGTTTACGAGCGGCCATATTGCCTGGCAAATATTTATTAATTTGAATCGGTTTAGCAAAAATGTGTTTTAAAACCAATTATTAGCCTTTAGATATTTAAAAAAAATAATTGCTTACATTTTTACTTCAATCTATGTAACTATCTATTTCATTGACCTTGTCAAATCACCAGGCCTACGGGGTTGCCATAATTTTGCCATATCATAACCCGTCAAAACCCACTGGTAGCCATTCAGTTTGGAATGCCTAATTCCCACCAGATTCTCGTTTATTGCATCTTTGCCGATTTTATCAGTCTGTCAAAATTATTTGGAGAAATTACTTTCGAAAAATAAAATTTGATGTGTCCTGTAACTATAATTTTATATTATATAAATAAAAATATGTTTTTAATCAAATTATTCTTTGAAGTTTTAATATAAGCTAATTTTTTTAAAAAATCAATATTAATCTAAACAAAATATTAGGGTTTCGAAGAACTCCGTAAATACGGCAACGCTGAATATCTTATTTTACAATTTTTATGAATGAAATGTACCGTAACCAGCCGCAACGTTGCCAATCAGGTCTTAACAGCTATTTTGTATTTCTGACAGTTTCTGTGTAACTTATTGATTTATTCATTTATAAAATACTATTTTTGTGAACTTTTGTGAGAAATATAAAGAATTATGGTACATGCATGTGTAGTGTTCAAAAAGGTAGATCATTTAAGTCGAAATGTATGGTTTCATCGGTAAGTACATTTAGGTCAAGATATGTTGTTTTCATTTGAACCAGTGGAGTAGGGCTTGTACAAGATTTGATACAATTTCTTATAGAATTTAAATTATATAGGATCACATAGTTTGAAAAATGATTATCCAATCTAATTTTTCAGACAATTTACTGCAGGTTTGATAATATACAATTTAAATTGTACAAGAAATTGTATTAAAAACTTGTGTAGTCTAAAACAGTCTTAAAACAGTTCTTAAAGTGATATTCCTTTTATAAATTAGTAAATTATACCAATAAATAATTATTGAATAGTGGCAAAGAAAATTTAACGTAATATGTAGAATACCTTAAAAATTATTTACCTATTGAGCACCTATACATATTTTTTATTACTCTATTTAGGTTTCCGCAAAATCCTGACAAAAGAAAACTTTGGTTTTCTCTAATAGGAATCCTTGAAAATCAGCCCCTTCGTAAAAACCCAGAGTTGTGTTTAGAACACTGTTTTCCTGAAAATGTTTTGGTACGTGCAAATGGTACTAGATATATTAGAAAAGATGCAAACTCCAGATGGTATGAGGGCTTTCTATTTATGGATGAATTATCCAACAGGTAAAAATACGAAATACTAATTTTTTTGTTTACCTCTAAACATTATTTATTACCTATATGTATGCATATCTAATGTATGGGTTTTTAGTTCTGATTCAACTGTTTTTGGAACACCACCTGCTGCAAAAAGAAACGTTGCAGTAAGTTATAACATTAATAACTAAGCATAAAAAAATTAAATGAAATTTTAGTTAATGAAATTAAAGTATTTTATATATTTAAAACATTATTTTAAAAATTTTTAGTTTTTTTACGATATTTTTTGCCATACCATGTATTTTTGTAATAATTAAAAAATTATATATTTTTAGGACAGTGTTTTATTTAGATACCCCTACCTACTTAATGTTAATTTAAAATTTTAAATAATTTTGGTTAACATCATACCAGGTAAATATAGTAAATGCCAATAAACTATAAACCAATAAATATTAAAAAATCGAAAGGTAACTTGAATTCGCTTGTATTTGAATTTACTTGTACTTGAATTTACCTACAAGAAAAATCAGCAAGTATCATGCAAAACTATTGTTATATACTCTGAAGGCAATTCTTTCACTAGAAATCAAATCACGACTGGTGAAAGACTGCCTAGAAGACCTGACAGAGCTAAGTAGTTAAAATAAGGTGATCTTAGCCTGGGTTCCAGACCATGAGGGATATCAGGGCAACGAAAAGGCCGACGAATTAGCCCGAGGTGGCTCAGATAAGGCCATGACAGGCCCCGGACCCTTCTGTGGAGTTGCTAAGGCATTGTGCAAGGCATCCATTAAACAATGGATGCAAACAGAGTCTCAGGAACGGTGGAACAACTATCCAAGACTGAGACAGACCAAACAGTTCATCAAGGAACCATCGGCCAAGTTCACGAAAGACCTACTGGATCAAAAGCGTCAAATCGTTAGGATAACAGTAGGCCTTCTTACTGGGCACTGTCGCCACAAAAGGCACATGAGTGTCATAAATCCAGCAGAAGAAGCAACTTTGTGCAGGTTCTGTAAAGAAGAAGAGGAAACAATATTCCACGTCCTGTGCCAATGTGAATGCCTGGCTGGAACGAGGTTTCTAACATTGGGCGAAGAAAAGCCAATTGCTTGCAACTACATGCGGGAGCGACTGTCAAAGCTACTAAGACTAATAAAAATACCAGGCTAGACGACATACTCTAAAACAAACAGGAGTCCCACAATAGATCTAAAAAGGTCGCGGTGGACAAGGACAAATAACGTCCAACTCATAATCTAATCTACCTACATGAAAAAATCATCATAATTACTAAAAAAATATACCTACATATTTACGTATTTTTTTAACATACTACTCTGACAATACTGGTAAGTTTAAAACTCTACGCCACTGGCGAGCATATTATGGACACTGTTTACAACGTTGCCAGCCGGTCATAAGAGATCTGTCTTTCTCTCTTCCACTCACCAACAATTTTAAAACAACAGTCCGCAACTGTATGGGATTTATGAATGAAACATTTTGTCTATATGTTGTAATGTCTTTGAATTTTTCCCTTTACAATACAACTTTTCAAATGTATGTACTTCCAAATGCAAACGTCTTTTTTTTTATCAACACTTTATTGCAACAAGAAAACAAAAAATATCAACTTGCTTGTTTAGTTTAGGGGTAAATTACTTCTAGTTTAAAAAATGTAGATGAGAAAAAGGGGATGAAGAAAATGAAGGTGAAACACAATGTAGACGAAAAAAAAAAGAAGATGAAAATGTAAGAACCTGGAAAAAAAAAATAAATGAGAAAATGTTGATGGAAAAGGTAGGTGAAAAAAATAGTAAAAGCAAAAAATGTTGATAAAAACATAATGATTAAAGTGTAAAAACTTGTAAGTCAAATAATAATAAAAGCACTTTATTGGTTATAAATATTACAACCAAATGGCTATCGACCTAGGTCCTTCAGCCAGTACAATTTGTATGTATGAGGATTTACAAGCTATATGTGTAAGATGAATATGAATATTAAGATACTTAAAAAAAAACTATGTGTCACTGATTATTGTTAATCGGCAAATTCGTTTAGGATTTCTGTTATTGGTCTCACTGGGTATTTACACTTTGCTTGGCCAATTTGTCGTTGCATCGAAAAAATGTTTATTAGCATGTGCTTGTTTCGTTTCTTCGAGAAATTTTTTGACAGTTTTCTAATTCTTTCCGGGATAGGCTGAATCTTAGTTTTTTCGTAAAGATATTCATTCGCTGGATGGTGAGTGGGGTTTTCAGGATGTCGCATCTTGGTAATGATTCTTAGTGTAGAAGTTTCGGCCACTTGAATGTTTTTTAATGCAGGTTCATCTTAAATATATAGTGTGACCGTATTCCAGGTCTGCAAATTGTTTTGAAGATTTAAGTGGCTGTGTAGATGTTGATACCTTCTTTTTTGTGTGTTAAAGAGCGGAAATGTTTGGCTCTGGTTTTGATTTTGTTTTTTGTTTGCGGGTGTGTTCATTGAAGTTCAGCTTATTATGAATAATAAGGCCTAGGTATTTCACTGAGGATACGGGATAGATTGGTTGGTTAGATGATATCGGTCTTAGATCATGATAGGGTATCATTAATTGACATTTTTGTGGGTTACCTTGTAATCTCCATTGAGCCATTGAGCAACTTCGTTATATTGATTTTGTAGTGCTGTGATGGTTTGATTCAGCGTATTTCCATGCGATATCAAGGCCGTGTCATCTGCGTATTGGAGTGTGTAATTTATTGCATTGAGGTGTAACTTACATAAAGGAAAATCAAAGCAATATATGTTGTAAAGGAGCGGAGATAGTGGCGACCCTTGCGGTACACCTTGATTTACTATGAAACTTGGAGATGTGTGGTGGTTATTTATTTTAACTCTTAGAGTTCTGTTTTGAAGGAAGTTTTTGATAAGAATTATAAGACCATCAGGCGCATTAAGAAGTTTTAGTTTAAATAGGAGGCCGTTGTGCAGACACAGTCGAAGGCTTTTTTAATGTCCAACAGGAGAATGGCAGATTTGTTATTGTTCAATTTTGTTGTTTGCACATTGGAAACCATGCAGCAGAGTGATTGGTACCAAAGCGGAGACTTCCCATTGATCTGGAAAGTACGAGTTTTTGTAACAGAATACAAACATTTTTATAACATAGAGATGTATATTATATTCTAGTTTTTTCACAATTTGCCATGGGATCATGTCCGATCCTGGAGCGGAGTTTTTCTAATTGGATAGTATTTGAAAGTATTTTTCCTCCTCGAATTCTGTGTTATCTTCCTCATTGATTGGGTTGTTTCTAAAATATTGTTGCACCATGAGTTTACATTATTAAAGTTTTCTTGTTCAAAAGATGGGTCTTTCGTTCCGATATATGTTTTAATAAAGTTCTTCTTGAATGCATCGGCCTTTTCTTCATTTGTGACATAGTCTATACCAGTGGTTCTCAAACTTTTTTGGTGATGGAACCTTCTTGAAAAGCGAAATATTTGACAGAGCCCTAAATCCTCCTTCCACTTGGTGACGTCTAAGAAAAAATCAAATCCTCCTTTCTCTTTATGACTTCTAAAAAAAAGGTCCTTCAAGCAAAATCACATCCTCCTTCCTCTTGGTACGTCTAAAAAACAACTCATATCCTCCTTTCTCTTTCCTCTTAGTGACTTCTAACTAAAAAAAAGGTCCTCAAGTCGCAGGTCCCTCCATTATGTAGCGATAGTACTGATTTTTTTATTATGACTATTATTTTCTTCATTTAGCCCCCCACAAAGGCTTTACGGAGCCCCAGGGCTCCATACTTTGAGTAACGCTGGTCTATACCATTGTCTGTGATATTTGGAATTTTATTCCTGGTTTTATATTTTGATAGTTTATTTATTTTATGATAGAAGTTTCTTCCCTGTTCTGAATTGATTTCTTGGCAGGTCTGTAGCCATATGTGTTGCTGAAATTGTTTTACTAATTTCTGAATGTCTTTGTTAATAAAGTTGTTGATGTTTGTTTTGACTTCCCGACTAGGGTTTTGCCTGTTGAGTATTTTACGTTTTATGTTTTGATGAGTTTCACGATGTATCTAGGAAGCTCATAAGTAAAATATTTGTTTGCAGTTTTTGGTGTGTTGTTTGTGATAATCTCGGAGACCTTTGTGTGAAAGTAATTGACTTCATTGGTAGTAATATTAGTGTTGTTTGAAATTAGTTGGTTTACTTCTTTATTTATTTTTTCATTTGATTTATTGAAATTATATTTAAGAGTTGGGCCTGCAAAAGGAGAGGGCATTCCTTGCTCGATAGTAAACATTATAGAATGGTGGTCTCCCCCAATGTCGGGGATTACTTCTATATTCTTGATTGCGTTGCTAAGATTGTCAGTGTACATTAACAAATCTGGGGTGGAGTCCTCATTGTTGGGCATCAAAAAAGTAGGGGGAGTATCCGCTTTAATAAAGTTTGTGTTATGCATAAAAGTTTGAGTTCTAATTTGCCTGGAGAGCGGTGGCTTGTAAGTCAATTTTGTCATTTATGCGTTTTTGATTGGAAAAGCTGGCAAATTGCAGATATTTTTAAGCTGCAAAGGCTCAAAAATTATTAGTTTTAATACTAATAATAATTTGACTTACGAGTTTCTGTATTCTTATAATATTAGCAATTTGCTTAGTTTTATATTCAAAAATGCATAAATCACAAAAATCGACTTTTGCACTCTAACCATCGACATGTATATGGAAAAATGTAAATGAAAAAAATCTGATTTGTCCAACACATGACTTTCCTGTCTTGCCTAGAGGTATAGCCTTTTTCCGGTTATTCTGTACAACCTATTGTATCAAATGTAACTGTTTAGAGGATAAACTAAATACATACATTTTCCACAAACATCTTACTCGAAACATTTTTGCATATATTTACATTGACGAAAAAAAATTCAAATTTTACACTTTTCCTCAAATTTTTCCATTACGTTCCATTTTAGAGAAATCATGTATATAATAAAAATTATAGAGCATGATATCGCAAACATTTTTTATTTGAACATTTTTCTTAAAAATTCGAATTTTGCATTTATCAATTTTCTCGAATACAGACCATTTTAGGGAAATATAGGACAAAAATTATAGAGAATGACATCACAAGTAAATTTTATTTGACGAATTTTGTTCTCCAAGCCCAAACAGCACAGTACGTCTTAAGTACGTACAGTTTTGGTACTGTACGTACAGGACGTAAAATGTACGTTTTAAGTACGTACACAACAGTACGTACCAGTACGTACAGAAAAGTACGTACTAAGTACGTACCTAAGGGTACGTAATCCTGGTTGCATACCTATTTTATTAAAAAACCTATGTTTTTACCAAATTTCTGTTGACCGTAGGCCAAAAAATGCAAAAAAAAGACGAAACCCAATTTATTTAACCTAACCTAAACTCTAAACTAAACACGCTCGTTTTTGTTAGTTTTTCATGTTTAGGATTTAACTATTATGTGATTCATTAAATAAATAGTTGTGTATAATTTATTATAATTGAACAAGACAATTATTTAGACTTTTTAGTGCGTGTTATAAGTACGTAGTTTCGTCATTTTATTCTGGTGAGTGGTTTAATTTTAATTTAAAAAAATTATGTGTAATAAATATAATTTATAGATATGTCATCCCATCCCATAGTAAACATTACAAAAATGCTACAAAACAATTAAAAAAGTTTAAGGAAATGAATAAACAGGAGGTATCTAATATTTTAGACAAAAGAAGTGATATTTTACAGACCCTAATAATTTAATTTTGGATTTTGTCAAAAGGACTATTGCTGGTGCCTTAATAACTAATAAGCTGGCAACAAATTATAATTGGCTGGCAACAAATTATAATTGGCTGCAGTTGAAGTGGGTAAGATGTTTTAATTTTTTATTTTTGCATGCCAGTTTTCATAAAATCGTTGCATTAAAACCCATCTATCTAGTCACAATTATTTTTGTATCTAATGAAATTGTGTACTTCCAACCATTGGACTTCAAAACTGATGGAGATCTAGCTTAACAAAAAGAAATATAGGAGTTCCGATATTATAGAACAGTGGCAGGAACGAATTGGATTTCAAAGGCATAAGGCACAGCGATGTTACATTTAGTACAATTGTACTTTTTCTAGTACTATTGAATGACATTTAGTACGTTAGTACTACGCTGGCAAATCTAGTACTTTTTGTCTTACCGCGTGGTCTATTCTAGAATCGATCGGCAATAAGCTAACTTTACACATACTTAGCTTTTTGCATAAGTTTTTTCTATGTTAATGGCGATTTTGTTTAATTTAACAGTTGTTTTCGTTCTGTGATTTGTTTTTTAACCAAATAAGTGTAATTTTTTTTTTAAACAACGTGACGTCTTGAAATAGTGACAGGGGTAGTATTCTCGAATCTCGAATACCGACATTCGCATACGTGTTTTACAATGTGTCTCACTTTGTTAAACGAAAACCAAGTGAGACAAATCATAAATCTCGCATGCGAATCAATTGCTGCGTTTGAGAATCCACATCGGATGCATTTTTTACATCTCGAGCGTTTTTTTATCCACATTGGACACATCTGTCCCATTACATTTACGTATACTGAATCACGTGATCAAAGATTTTTTACATCTCAGATGCATCCGATGTGGATTCTCAAACGCAGCATATATTCGTGACTCGAGAATACTACCCCAGATTTGCATGATCTGGCCATGTAATTTATAGGTAATCGGAACCTCAGAACATGAGTAAACCTACAAGACCGCTTTTTTGAGCAGTTAACACATAGTTAACAAAAAAGAAGAAAAAAGTACTTTTTGGCCCAATTTAGTACGTTTTCGGTTAGATTTTTAGTACGGAACAATGATACTCGCGTAACATCGCTGAATAAGGCAGGTGGATACAAATAAGAGAGGTTTGGATCCAGGAGTATATTGACAATGATAATTTTGAGCTGTAGAAACTATCGCTTACTTTACTCTACATCTTTTTGTTGTATTGTTTTTATTATATTGTTTATTATAAAAAGTACCAAAGTTAAGTTTCTAATTTGATATTATTTCTTTGCAGAAGGTGCTATAAAAAGTAACAAATATAAAGAGAAGAAGTTTGTAGAACAGGAAATTGTGAGATGGCTAAGAGGAGCTGATGATAGCCTAAAAACTTTCAAAAAGATAGCAAAACATTTTAAATTATTCTTCTAATGTAAAAAATTAAATAAATACAAATTAACTTGTTTACTTTTCTTTTTATTGCACTAATACGTACATTATACATCATAAGTAAGTACCAATAAGGATGTAAAGTACGTTTAAAATATATACTCTATTGGAATAAGTACAAACATAGTACGTACATTAAGTACGTACACAGTACGTACATGAGGTACGTACATTATGTACGTACAGAGTACGTACATTAGGTACGTACAGAGTACGTACTTTAAGTACGTACTAGGTACGTACCGTCGTTTGGAAAATGTACGTATTATGTACGTACGATGTACGTACTTCGTACAGTAAAGTACGTACATGGTACGTACTTTACGTCCCATCAGTACGTACATAGTACGTCTTATGTACGTAAGTGTGTTTGCTGGGAGCGTAAATAACATATATTCTTTAAAGGTACCTGACAACATATCTGTGTTTTATTTGGCCATTAAAACTATATAACATGAGTGACAAAAAACATTAAACCAAGATTTACTTCGTTCCAGGTTAAAAAACGGGATATAAATCACATGTAAAACTAAAGAAAACAAATAGAAATCAATTTCACAATCTGCTTCTAGTGTAAGTAAATTAATATATTTATTTTTAAATATAATATTTATTGTAAATTTTACAATAATAAATCTTCAGTTACAAACAACAATAATTACACATTACATTTAACTCACTGGAAATTAAAATTTGTTTTTTTAGAGTTTTAATGTTAGATTAAAAGTTACTACCATTATTTTTTGTTGAACCCCAATTTTGTCATTGTACATGTTTTGTATAGGATCCTAAACAGCATATCATTACCAGGGCCGATAAAGCACTTTCTACATAATATGTTGCTGTTTGAGATATATACTTTTTAGAAGTTATTTCCAAATATTATTTTTACTGATGGACTGTAAGCAAAATAAAAAGTGGAAGGGCAAAACTAAAGGATAAGGTAATATCATGTATATTCCTGAATCTCCCTTTATACTTGTATAACAATAAAAAATCTTTTAACTGTGTTTTATTTGGCCACAAAATTGTACTTACCAAATTTCACCATTTAACAAACCATATCGAATTTGGTCATACCTAATTTGCATTTTATATGGATAAAATTAAATAATTTAACATTTAAAACGTGTAAGACTTATTAAGAAATAAATACAAAAATCATTTCTGTGTTTCATTTTGCAATAAACAAGTTTATTTTTATTATTTTTACAAAATTATGTAAAATTCTCATAAGAAGCCATGTATAGGTCTTTTTATCATGTGATGAGTCCAATCGCAGCAGCCATGTTGAAATAGCAGTAATTCAAAAGTTTCGTACTGTTTTGATCCGAGAATACCGATCAAGGAGAAGCGACAGTAGCTGTCGGTGCCTTTGATATCGGATGTACCTTTTTCACAGCATGACTTTGATTGATACACAACTTAGCACGCTGAGAAAACATGCATATTTTCTACACTGAGCGAAATAGTTTGGCAAATTATCTGAAATCATTGTTATAGTCCATGCGCAAATGTTGTAATGTGATTTAATTACATTGAAGTAGTTAGGGTTAATAGCAATGGTGAAATTTTGGCACCAAAATATAATTCATTATGTAATAATTAATTATTTGTTATAAAAGTAAAAGACGTTTATTATTTTATAATTTATCTATAAAATTTGTTCAATATTTGGTTTATTTATTGTTAAAAATGTAATAAAAGCCCCATATTTAAATTACCTTTTCCTTAAGTAAAAATAAGGTAAATAAAATTAAGAGCGCCAAAAAAATTTAGGTAACAATTAAAAAGACATTAAGTTTGAGAGGTTTAACTAAATATTTGCAATGTGCATATATGTTCAAAGCTTTTAGGTTTAAAAAGTACTTACATATTTTTAGAATTTCTAGATTTATATTATATTAAAAGGACTTTCAAGTTTATCACTCATTTCTATAGAAACAAGTGAAGTATACAAATGGCACACTTTTGACCATTCAGAGGACGTCCAATTCTAGAATATATTTGGACGTCGAATACTGGACATTCAAAAAACGTCTAGGATTATATTTTCATTGAAACCACATCCCCACTTTTTTTATGGAACCGCAACTCACCACACACTATTTTATATTATTAATAATTTGTTTATTATTTTCGCAAACCGCTATACACCATTTATTTATTTTTTATTAAAAATTGCTTGACCTGAGCAGGCATCGAACTCATGACACATCCATTATCGTTTTACGCTTTCAATCGCTAGACGAGCTCGACCAAGGAACCACTTGAAACCTTTTTACTAGATACAGTTATAATTGAATAAGATTTCAAACTTCCGCTGATAGAATGAAATGCAATAGATTCAATTTGTCAATTTTTAATGACCAGTTATATTAAAAAAAGAGAACTATATATAAATGGGTATTATCTGGTAGGCTTAATAAATAATGCACTAAGATGGACGTCCACTGGACGTCAAAATACTACTAAACTTAAAATTAAGTTCAAAAACAGACGTTCTCCTGACCCTCAAATAGATCTAAAGTGGACGTCCATTGGACTATGTGTGCATAGACGAATTTTTAGAAATAGTACTTATTTATGAATGGGCAAAACATCTTTGTATTGACATAATTGTAACTTATATTAGCCATAATAAAGGGATTTCTCCCACTGTGACCAATCCTAATTGAAACACGCGAATTTATTATATTTTTTTAAATATAATTTCAAAATAAAATAAACAAAATCTGCAGTTCATTGTTTATTAAATTTATTGAAAAGAAGAAAAACTATTATTTCACAAAATACAATACCTACATATGAAAAATAAAATGTCAAAAATGATTAAATCATTATACTTAATATTTATGCATGTGATAAAATTCTTAGTTTCCTAATAAATTTTTGGGCACATTTTATATCTGTATTAGAATACCTAAGTGTGTAAAAATCTTCATCTTATTACTACACAAAACAAACACCAAAAAATATCACTTAACATTGCTCACATACTAAACACAACTTGGACTGACTTTGACAGATAACATAATTTTGAGTGATACACAACTTATTTTCGCACATGCGCGTTACCAAACGGTACACTGAAAACACCAAGCTGTCGTTTCTCCTTGATCGGTATTCTCGGGTTTTGATCGACAATTGCTGGGAAAGCAATATTATCTCTACACACAAATCAAACATTAGTAAAAATCGTTGATGGTGTTTAACTTTTTTATAACTTTGTGGAAACACATGGTTGTGAGCAATTGAGAAGACAAAAAACTTTTCTGATTGATAGATTAAGTGTAAAAAATTAATGAAAACAAATTATAACTCTATTCTAATAACTCTATTCTAATTAATTATGCCAACCAATATTAGTAGGTACTTGCAAAAACATGAAAGTTTTTCATGGGTAATAATAAAATAAATTATTTATTAGTTTGAGGATCAACATTATTCAACATGACATTTTTAATCATATTACTGTGTATATCGAAGTTGTTTTAATATTAAAAAACTATTGCAATGTGTAATGCCAGATAAGGTTTTCTTCTGTTGGACCATTTTCTCCATGAAAATGTAGTGAACAAATATAAGTATCTTTAGTAACATCATTAATCAATCGAAAACCTTTTGCGCATTTTGAACATGTTTTAATATGTATTTTGCCTGGTAATTCGATAATTTTTTCTATTTTAATCCAAAGCTATGGAAAATTTATAAAATATGTATTACCTTTGAATGAATTATACCGTGTGTCACTTTTACATACTTTATAACAACACCGTTTCGTTTTCTTTTGCGTACAGTTAACATAATTATAATTGACAGTAAAAATTTATTTTTAAATTAAGACACTTATTATTACTTTATATTTTCTTCCTTTTTTGAATGAATATATACTTAACACAGTAGGTAAACCACAAATAGTCGGCAATCGCTCGGCCTTACACCGTCATCGGAGTTGCTTCTGAGCCGTAAGTACCGTACCATTGACGTAATTTAGAAGTAGAAACAGCATGTGGTCCATAATTGGCTTTGCAGACATGGGAGGCATCCTTACGGGCCGAACGTGGTGCATATTTGGCTAGCCGGGCATGGGAGGCATCCTTACGGGCAGTGGTGTAGTCAGCCATTTTTCATGGGCGGGGTTTTAGAGAACTATGGGGGGGGGGGGGGTTTCATCAAGACAGTCAATAGCGATCAGCGCCAACACTAAGGGGAAATGGTGACGCGAGGACCCTCCATGGGGGGGGGGGGGTTCTGACCCCCAAAACACCCAAAAACTATATACAGATATATGAACGCGACTAAAATGTAGTGGGCTGCCGACAAGTAATAAGTGACCTGTGACCGACATTATTCGGGTGGGCGGACATGCCCTACCTATATGCCGAAGCTGCACCCGCATATCGGGCCGAGTCCGGCATCCGGCAAGCCTCCTTCGGCCCATTTACGGTGCCGATTAACTGTGTTTATTGGGAAATTAGTATTTATCGATTATATTTTTTTTCACGTGGGCATTTTAACATGCTTGTTTACAAAAAACAGTACGAAAAAGATGGCTGATATTGACGCATGCGGAAAAAAAAATGTGACGAAAAGGCCTATTTTTAACATCCCTAGCAACACTAGCGCTGTTGCGGTGAATTGTAAAAGCTTAATTAGCGTTCGTTTTTTGGGACCGTATTCCAAGTATGCTGATTCGCCTCCTTCTACAAGGTCTATGGGAACAAGTAGGCTTCAAACTGAAATAAGTGGCGCATACCTCCAAACACCCAAGGCGGCTGGCCAAACATACTTGGCCTTAATAGAGTCAAATAGCTAGAAGGTCTCCTTATTGAAGAACTAGAGTACTAAATTAACAAGAAAATAATGTCCAGCGAAAACTAAATACTAACAAGTTTTTATTTAAATGCTCTAAAAAGAAGAAAATAAACTTTAAATTAAATCAAACCCATCAATTTATTACATTTTAGTCATTATACAATAGTTAATATGATTAGCCGCAGAAGGTGTTAAAAAGTGGTCAACGCGACTATCAGGAAGTGTCATCTGCAATGTATTTAAAACCCCTGCTTTTTTGAAGTCGGTTAAAAAGAATAAAAAAGAACAGAAAAAATTAACTGCTAAGTGCAAATCATCTAAACTGAACCGTATGGAGATCGAGAGATGTGCGATGCGATAATTGTTATAAATTAATTGGTTATTTAATTTAGGTACTATGTAAGTAGGCATATATGATGTTTCAGCGTGCACTATCTCGCTTGTAATCAGACCTAATACACAGAGTGGAAAAATCTGGCAATACCACATTTTCTCGATAACAAAAAATCATAGAGTGACTCAACCAGTGACGGCATGTGATCTGCGAAGGCTTGTGGGTGGGGATTATAAAAAATAGGTTTTTTAAATTTTTTTAACATAGAAAAAATACCACACTACACACTATAGTCAACAAAATGAAAAATATTATAGTAAAACATCTTATTAATAAATCTAAAAAAAATCAAACCTGAAAATCGACATATTTATATTGTTTTAATTTTTGTTTTTACGATAGTTCATGGCCTGACCTGAAATTGAAATTTGTTCTACGATGATCCTTCATTGAAATACATTTTTCTATTATTTTTTTCGTCGAAATTATCTCCAGAACTAAATTTCTATTTATTGATATCATAGCTAAGGAGTTTAGTCTCTCATTTGCTTCGTAAAAATTTCGTAAAAACTATAAAACAATTTTGAAGAAGCAGAACAGGCCCCTGGCCCCTCAACATCTAAAATCTAAATGTTGGCAGGCTGCGAAAAGATTGCGCCCTAATCTTCATTTAAAACAGCCGACTGCAAGACATTTCGTTAGCGCGTGTCGCACTCCGTTTCCATAGAGACGCGGGTCCTCTATCTTACTGTGGCCGATATGTTAGTCCAGTCAATGATCTCATAAATTATTATAGGAAGGATTTGGAAGGGACATAATAAATAACACTCGTAGCATGTGTCGAAACTATGAAGACTAGAGAGAAGCAGGAGGCGAATCGGCAATGGTCAAATTTCAAATGTCCGTCCTTAAAATAAACTGACTGTAGTTGGCATGTCTAATGACAGCGGAATCAATTTTCTATGTAAGTCATTGTAAAATGAAGTTATTTTTTAAAAAATTGGCGATAAGAATCAAAATAATGTGAAAAAAGTACCTGAGTACAAGTAACATGAGTGACAAAAAACATCAAAGCAAGATTTACGTCATTCCAGATTGTAAAACAGGATAAAAATCAAATGTAAAACTAAAGAAAACATAAGACGAAATCAATTCAATGTCTTTTTAAAGCTTCTAATGTAAGTAAAATAATGTATTCATGTCTAAATATAATATTTATTGTAAACTAGTCACAATATGTATCTTTCGAAGTGTAGTTTATTTTATTAGAAGTTTCTATAATATAAAATTTTACAGGTATAGATGCTGACTTACAAACAACAATAATTATGCATTAAATTTAACTTACTAGAAAAGAAAATTTTAATGTTATGTTATGTTGAGAATGGGGTGTTAATACACTGCGACCTAAAAGATCTATTGTGCCCCCTTCTGTCGCCACTGTACAAAGGAAATGTCTCAATGCCTATAGCGACCCTTCCAATCCTATTTTCTCAAGGAAGTGTAGGATTTGAAGTGGCCTCAAGTTAGGTAAATCTCCCTCTTCTATTTGATATCCTCCTAGAAAATTTTAATGTTAGATAAAGAGTTGCTACTGTCATTTTTTTTTGACCCCAATTGTGTCATTGTAAATATTTTTTATAGTATACTAAGCACTTTCTAGAGATGATGCTATTCTATACTTTTTAGAAGATATTATTAAATATTATGAGATTATTTTTACTGATGGTACTGTTAGCAAAATAAAAAGGGGAAAGCTGAAATTAAAGGATGAGGTAATACGAGTATCATGTACATTCCCAAATCTCCCTTTATACTTGTATTACAACAATAAAAAATCTGTTAACTGTGTTTTATTTTACTCTTAAAATTATGTTTTGGTACAATTCAAAAAAAAAATTTGCCACAATTAAATTTCAGCATTTAAGAAACCGTTTCGAATTTGGTCATACATACCTAATTTGTATTTTATATAGATAAAATTAAATAATTTATCAATTAAAACATGCAAGACTTATTTAGAAATAAATACAACAGTATGTTCTGTGCTTTATTTAGCTATAAACAAGTTTGTTTTTATTATTTTGACAATTAGGTATAATTTCCATAAGAAGCCATTCATTTTGAACACCGTACGCAGCACCAGCGCCCATGCGGTTAATTATAGAAGCTGAATTAGCATGCGTTTTTTGGGACCGTATTTTGAGTATGCCGATTCGTCTCCTTATCTCTAGACTTCATATAGGCAAGACGATAGGAAAAATTATAAATAAACAAATAAATAATATTTTTAATTAGGATTTTATTCTCTGCTCTCTTGTATTTTTAAGGAGGGGTGCGTGGCCCTGCAGCCATGCGAACTCAACTTCTTATAAATGATGCTTTGGTATTTTAAATACAACATAAAATTAAAATATATACTCAAAAAATTTAAGTATGACATATCGTTGAAAATAATTGAAAAATAGAATAAAAATGTTAATCTGGCAACAGTGCACAAAAAAGGAATCTGCATGTCCTTAAACCCCCACATCCCAAATTTTGTACATTTCTGAGAAAACGGTTTCGAATATAATTGGTGTTTTCAGACTGCTTATAGTAATAAATAACTCTGTTTGATGTAATTTATTTATTCAATTCTGATGTACATGTATTTACAAAGTACGCTTCACTTGACATATATAGTATGACTTGACAGGATGTGTTCATTTATGTATGATGCGTTCCACTACGTCCCAGACTTTTCTTAATTCTGATCACTTTTTAAATTACCCAAACCTTAACTAATAGCAATAGCACATACTTTAAAAATAATTCTTTTAGAACGAAAAGAAAAGAATTATTGTTATAATTCAAATATTAAATATATTTCACTGTCTAACTTTAAAGTGTTTTTTTTTAACTAAAACTATATAAAATAACAGCAATAACCGTTCTACCAGTTCGAGGTCTATCAAGATATTTGTATTGATCATCTCTAATTACTTAATTTTGTTTCTGGTTGCACTTGCAATCTACTTTAATTTAGTTTGCTAATCTTAATTACTTGGTGAGTTTACCTTTCAGTTTACTCGTATTTTGAATAAAAAAATCTACGGTTTTATTGAGAATTTTAGAAATATTTCAAAAAATATGTTTCGTTCGTGCCGTGAAAAGATAATAATTCCAATAAATTGGAAAATTTAAATTGAACTAATGAAGTGTGAAAGTGATTTTTTTGAAGATATTGACATTTCTAACTTTCGTCCTCCTACGCCGCCTACTAGTCATACTACACAGAACGTGTGCCCTGAAGCTAAAAAAGGTAGGTTTGTCTAAATTTTTATCAAAATATTACAAAAACTAAAAGAAAAGGGGTAAGATTGTGAAAAAACTGCCTTTTTAAGTGGTATCGCCGGAAGAACGAGTTACCGTATTCTAAAAGATGATCCGAGAGAGAGAAAAAAATATTTGTATTTACAAGGTAAGTCATTTTTTAATTTTTCAAATGGTTTGTATTATTATACAATCGCCAGGGCCGCCGACAGCCATGGAGGGCCCGGGGTATTTTTATAATAAACCAAGTCCTTTCAAAAAAAAGGTCCTTAAGCTAAATCAGATCCTTCTAAAATTAAACGTCTTCAGCTAAAGCTGCCGGGAACTTATCCCCTCGCCCCCCTCTCACCGGGCCTTACAATAGCTAAAAACATTAAGATACTGGGTGTTTATATTCACAAAACATTTAACTCTAGATGACAGATTCGATCATAAAAAATTACAATGTTGCCAAGTTGTTAACGAAATTGTCACTTTCAGGATTATTTAAAATGTATAAATTAAGAGATTATAAAAAACAAGAAGACGAAGCATCGCTTCATCGTGCGACAATGTTGTCATATCAATTATAACATATCAATGGTCATTTTTAAACTATGCCCCGTGTTGTACCAATCCAAACAATTGACTTCATTATCAGAAAAATTATATAAAAATAACGATTTAAAAAATACCATTAGCAACGACTTCTTGTTCAGAAAATACCTGGCTACGCCGACCTGCATAGACTCTAACGGCCTGGACATAGCTCAAATTGAAAAAAAAAAAACTAACCTAACCAACCCTAAAAAGCATCTAGCCAGTGAACCTCGATCCTAACTTTTAACGAACGTGTCTTATATCGTGGGCATCTAATAATAAGAAAATATACAATAAGAAGATGAAGTAACAACTTCTTGTAGGGTGGCGGCTTCGCCGCCACCAGAAAATTTTAACCAATACCTGGCTATGCAGACCGGCATAGACTCCAACGGCTTGGACACAGCTCAAATTAAAAAAAAAGTATTTTTACAAATAGTAGATAAGTATCGACATGCCGTAATTAACGCACAATCATTATAAAATGAAATAAAAAGACGGATGTCTGTGTGTTTTCGAGCTAGACTTTATCGAACACCAACTTAGATATTATTAGATAGTGATTTTGTATTCAAGTGTTTGGCAACGTTGCAAACTCAAGGACCGCATGTGTCAACAATGAACTATTTCATGAATGAATTTGTTTTATGTTTTGTGGAAGAAAATAGTGTAATGATTCTAAAAGTTAGGTTAAAACAGACAAAAAATCGCATTTTATCTATATATTATAATGTTGTTCAAAGTGACAATTTATTAAGTATAAGGGGTTAAAGAAAAGGTCCTTTATTTCTCACAAGTCAATTTTAATTGGCGACCGGTTTCGAAGCTATTACTTCATCATCAGGCACACCTAAATGGAATGTCAAGGAGTCAGTTGTATTCCATTCCATTTAGGTGTGCCTGATGACGAAGTAATAGCTTCGAAACCGGTCGCCAATTAAAATTGACTTGTGAGAAATAAAGGACCTTTTCTTTAACCCCTTATACTTAATCCCTACTACTCACATATGGCTACCCTCACTCCAAAACAAGACAATTTAATAATAATCAAAACGTATGATATATTTTAAAATTCAATTTATTCCTAGATGTATCACTCAGTATTTTTTTTTTTTTTTTGATTAATGAATTGAATTATAAGTACGCCCTGTATATAAATTTTTATGTTGAATTGGATATCAAAGGTGGAGACAGTTTTTGAAGGTTGTTGAATGTCAATTTTTAAGATAGCGATGTCGAAATTATTTTTGGCAAAATATTTATTTTGAAAAATAGGGAAAAGAAATTATAAAAACACATTGAATAAACAAATTTATATACTCAGATATATAAATATAGTTGTATAAAGTAGGAAGTTATAAGGTACAATATGGTTACTGAAAGTCATATCTAACTGCATTCCGGAGAGATATCAAAGAAACCCAGAGGAGAAATAAATCAAAGATGGTGAAAACATACTTTTGGAAATAGACAATTTTATAATATACAATACAACAGTGAGTAACAATTTTACGAACTAATCACTATTGATCACTTTTTAACAAACTGCGTGAGAAAAGACGTTGTTGGTAGTTATATTTTTTTGTAGATTTTAATTCTAGGTTGTAGTATTGTTGTGGTATAAATGGTGGGCGAATGAGTTTACTAGTTTAGGTTTAGTAATTTAGTATCCCCATGAATGTAAATATTTTGGTAATTTGTTATTTTAAAATTGGGATTTACCTATTTAACATTGTGTTTGAAATAAATATTGTAATCTGGTGTTAAAAATTTGTTTATTGAATATTGAACATACAGGTAGTAAAGCAAGTCAAGGCATAAGTTTTATTTTTTTGTATATTGATAAATATAATTAAAATTAATAAAATAAAAAAAATAAATAAAATATAAAATGAAATTAAAAAAAATTTAAATAAAATGAAATTAAAATAAATTAAAATAAAAAAAAATTAAATAACTTAAAATATAATACATAAAAGAAGATAAAACAAAATAAAACAAGTGTTATTCTTAATAATTTTGAAACACCCCTGAGATTAAGAAAAAGAAAGCCGAGGTAAATAATTTTTATAATCAAATTAAAAAAAAAAGTAAATGATAAACAGTATGATATCATTACAATATATAAAATTGTTTGTCCTGACTGACTAACTGACTGACTGACTGACCTATCAGCGTACAGTCAAAACTACTGAGCGTGAAATTTGGAAACAGGTTTATTTTATAATGTAAGCATCCGCTAAGAAAGGATTTTTGCAAATTTTAACTTTAAAGGGGAGAAATGGGAGGAAATTGGGGAGGGAGCTTTTAATGAAACTCTTTGTTCTTTAAAGTTAGAAACATGAAAATTTAAATTACAGCTACTGAGCATAAATAAATAATGACGTATTTCAGGGTTTTTGGATTTTTTACATTTTAAGGGGGGAAACGGGGGGGAAAGTTTGTAAGGAACTATCGATTTTTTTTGTTCTCTATGAAGTTAGAAACATGAAAATTGGAATTGCAGCTACTGACTACAAATTATTAATGACGTGTTTCAGGGTTTTTGGATTTTCACATTTCAAGGGGGGAAACAGGGGGTGAAAATTTATTTGATAGTATCCATTTTTTTGGTTCTCTTTAAAGTTAAGAACATGAAAATTGGAATTGCAGCTACTGAGTACAAATTAATAATAATGTGTTTTAGGGTTTTTATATTTTTACATCTTGAGGGGGGCAAAAGGGGGCAAAAGTTTGTATGGGAGTATAACTTTTTTTTGTTTTCTTTAAAGTTAGAAACATGAAAATTGGAATTGCTTCTAATGAGTACAAATTAATAATGACGTATTTTAGGGTTTTTAGATTTTCACATTTTAAGGCAGAAATAATTTTCTATGATAAATTTAAGAAAAATAAGCAAATATGGTTTTTTTTTCTTTGTGAAATGGTAGTTTATGCTACCAGAAACATGTATATGGTGATACTTTTTTTTTAATTTTTGGATATACAAGGTTTTTTCATAGGACGGCAGTGTGGTAAACAAAATGTACTCTTGCAGTCGTTCTGCTGTTGAAGATGGGCGACTCAACTTCTACCTAATATAGAGCCAGCTTAATGGTCTATTCTGCCTATCGTAAGAGACGATAAAAGAATAAGCGCATCCAGAGACGCCTATCGGCGACGTTATTAACCAGCTGGATTTTTTACTAGCTGCTAGGTAGTCTCTATATGCTACTCGAAGATGCACAATGAGTCCCAAGTGCAGTTGAAACTGAAACTGAACCGATCTTCTTAAACTTTCCATATCCATAACCCAAAACGCTGGACACTCAAACGTTTACGTTCGCGAAAAAATGCAACGAAATACGAAAACATTGGCGGGAACGGTGTCGGCCGCCTCCGACGGCTGTCATTCCTGTCAGGTCTTGCGCGAGCAGGCGGCGTGCGCGATAATGCGGGCGGGCAGCCGCCCTCGCGAGCGCAGACGCCGCCCTGACCTGGCAACCGGACCGCTCCCATTCTGGCGGCGCGCGTAAGGTCGGCTGCATGTTCGGCAAGAGCTGGTGGCGGCCGCTTAGCGATGTTTCGTGTAGGGGCGGGGCGGACACCGACCCGTACACTCTCCTGACGCCAACCTAGGCCGTGTACAGTGATGTGTGCACCTATTTTAGTGACTAGATCAAAACAATTCCACGCTAGTTGCCGAAAGTGTCCACGGGATAAGATGGCTGCCGCTTCTCGGAAGGGTTTCGCTCTGTCTGTCCTTCAAGGGTAGGTTCTGAGTTGGTTTGCATGCATCCACGGCCCACAATACACTGCCCTACACTTTCCACTTGCTAAATCTTTTCCCGAATGCAACTGTCACCAATTTTATCCAACGTCTATGTATGTTTTATAGCACAACAATCGACTTACTAAACAAACTTGATAAACAACACCATATTTTTATTCATTTCCTTTCATTAACTAAAGTTCTTTACTAATGTTTCGAACAAACGTCTTGAAGAAAATCTTTTATTAAGCAAAAATCGCGTTTGTTGGGAGGGGCGTGGTAACTTATAACCCCTTTGATTTATTTAAGAAAATACACGTTTCTGTTGCGATTTTTGATTTGGTTTGTTCCAAATGTGTTGACAGTTGGATAACGGTTGGTGTAGCAATGCGACAAAACTATTGGGGATAAATACTCAATTTGTTTATATGCAAAAAAATATACACAATTTATCAATAAAAATATATTGAATTTCAATTGTAATATGGTTCCAAAATGAAAATAGACTGATTTTAAAAAGATTTTGTTTTAAAAATGTGGAAAAGAGATCCTTGAAAAGATATGGTGTGTTAAGTAGGACGTTTATAATGACCCTAGTTTTATTTACTGCATATGTATAAAAATAATTAAGTCATAATTCTGGATCTACTTTAATAAATTTGTTGTTAAAATATGCTTAGTTTAGTAAAAAAAATGTTTTATTCGGAAGGCATTGAATTTATTCTTGTTATTAGAAGAGGACCTAGTTATTCCGAGTATTTTATCATCTAGATCCCTTCATATAACTTTAATTTATTGCATTTGGTATTTCTATTTTGAGTATAATTTTTATTTTAGAATAAAGTCCAAGAACGTAACAATATCACTTTTAGAAAAACATTAATTTTCAGAATTTGTACACGCCCATAAAGGTATTTTTTCTATAAATATAGGTAATACAAAACTACACTTTATCTATTTTGGTGGAATACAAATGAAAGAGCCTTTCTTAATATTTCCATTCTTTTCTGACCCCTTAAAAACTTGGTTAACCTCTTCCAGTTCACTTTATTTATCTTTTTCGATTTTCTTACTTCTTCCTCTGCTCTCTTTCATTGTTTGTCTTCGCTATTTCTGTTTTTAGATTTCTCATCCGTATTTATGTTTTTGATCTCTCCCGGTATTGTTCTACCTTGTTTATTACATAAAAGTACATCATTTTCGGTGGTTTTGTCTTTTTGCAGTAGTCCACACATCACAAGAAGAAGTTAATAACAGTATGACTAATTTTTTCAATAACTTTTGTCTTTAATTCTTTTTTCGCCTTCTTTTTGATCCCTCTTTTTTAACCGACTTCAAAAAAGGAGGAGGTTCTCAATTCGTCGCAATATTTTTTAACCGACTTCAAAAAATGAGGAGGGTCTCAATTCGTCGCAATTTTTTTTTTAATTTTTTAAAAAATTTTTTTTATGTATGTTCAGCGATAATTCTTTAACACTGTGGCCGATTTCAATGATCCTTTTTTTGTTAGAAAGGGGGATTTTCAGGAGCGGTTCCATATAAATTTGGTCAAAATTGAATAATTGGGTCCATGAGAAAATCCTCAAACTTTTCATTTTTTATGTATGTTTAGCGATAATGCTTTACCACCTTGTCCGATTTATATGATTATTTTTTTGTTAGTAAGGGGGTACCTCAAGGGTTGTCCCATATAAATTTGGTTAAGATGTGATGATGGCATCTGCACGGTTTTAAAGTTTTTTTTTTTTAATTTTTAATTTCTAATACTTGTTACTTAAAGAATGTATTTCATTTTCTTTTCTTTATTCTTTTACTCTTGTAGATATACACTTGTATCCTCTTTAGTTCATATCTTTCATCTCCTATATCTTTTTATTTCTCTTAAATCTCTTCTGTTTTTATTTGATTATTTACTGTTTGCGTGGTTATACATTTCTGTTTCATGGTATTCCTCGTATTATTTGGTTATTGAGATTATTCTATTACTCTAAATATAATTCTGCAAGGAGATTATGTGTGTGAAGTGCCGCAGGGTAGTGAACTGGACCCCTTAGGTGCATATTTTGGCTGCAAATTAGGAAAAGTGATGTTAGAAAAACAAACAAACAAACATCAAAATACATTAAAACGTTATTAAAATAAAGGCACCATTTGTAATTTCAATGTAAATAGGCTAATTTTGGTAAAAACAAAGAGTGGGATGAATGCCAAAAAGCTGAACATATTCAACAGACCATCTAGAAGTCACCATTTATTTTTATTTTATTTATTTACGGAAAATCTCCTTTTACAAAATAATTATTATCAGTAGATATTTTAAACCTAACCTAAAGTATCACACAAAAAAGAAAAAAAATCTTAAATATCTTAAATATCACAACAAACTTAGAGCTAAAGCTAACTCAATAAGTACTCCCTCAGCTGATTTTTAAAACTAAACCGACTAACTCCCAAAAGATCAGTGTGTCTGATAATTTCATTTCCTTGCCTTTGAAATCTGGTTAAAGGACAGTTCGTATGATGGAAGCTAATTGAAAATAATGGTTTGTCTCTAATATTTATGTTGTTTAATCTAAAGTTTATTAGCTCCAACATATCCGGACAAGCTATATTCCCTTCCAGGAGGTTATAAAGAAATAAAAGATCATTACTAATTAACGTTCTCTCAACTGACAATAAGTTTAAATGGTTATTAAGGCATATATAACCTCCACTGATAAGTTCTTAGAAACCTATTTTGAACTGCTTCTAAATTTAAAATATGAGTCCGGTAATGAGGTGACCAGACTGGTGAAGCATATAAGAGGATGCTGCGCACTAGTGTTAAGTAATGGGTTCGGAATGTAGGCACAGAGAATTCTCTAGAGTTCCTGGTCACAAATCCCAATGTTTTCAGAGCTCTACTAATGATGGATCTCATGTGTGAGACAAATGTCAAAAAACTATCGAAGATCCCACCTAGATCCTTGATTTCACTAACTTTCTTCAAAACAGTAGTATTGACATTATAAAGAAAATTTATAGGGTTTTTTGATCTTGTGAAGGTGATTGAAAAACATTTACGTGGATTTAAAGCATTATTTAAAGACCACTTAATAAACTAGTTTAAATCATCCTGTAACTTCAAACAGTCAGGTAAGTTTAAGATTTCCATGAATAATTTCAGGTCATCGGCGAATAGTAGGAACTTACAATATTTAAATCCTGAAGCCACATCGTTAATAAATATATTAAATAGTAATGGTCCCAAATGAGATCACTGGGGGACACCTGAACTTACATTTTTTGGAATCGAAGTAAAACTTTTAACTTTGACATATTGAACCCTGGATTGCAGGCAATTTTCTAACCATTTCTCTAGGAGTTTGGAAACCCGAATTTCACTAGTTTCCTTAAATGCAAATTATGGTTCACCGTGTCAAATGCCTTCAAGAAGTCAGTGTAAATTGAGTCAACCTGACACTCCCTCTCGAAGGCAGAAATGATATAATGTTCGTAGAGCAGTAAATTTGTATTAGTAGACTTACCTCCCATAAAATGTTTTTGCAATGCCATGACAAAGGTTTATATAACAATAATTCTAATAATTTAGGTATTGCAGAAAGTAAAACTACAGGACGATAGTTAACTATGTCATCTTTCTGACCATTTTTAAATATGGGGGTAATGAAACTATCACGCCATTTTGCAGGAAACTGTTAAGAGGAATTAAATAAAAACTATAGTGGTTTGGAAAGAGTGAATTTACATTTTTTCAAAAAATAAGCAGGGATTCCATCTGGACCATAACTCAATTTATCTTTTAGGGAGTTAATACCATCATAAACATCACTTAAGGAAAACTGTATAAAGGAAATATCAGGCTGGTTAAAAGCATTATAATGAAGGTTTGGCTCATCTACAATATTTTTCTTATAAACACTGGAGAGATGCGTAGCAAACAAATTACTGATGTCTTTCCCATTATCAGCAATTATACCATTATAATACATTCTATTGGAAATACCATGGTTTTGTTTCAAAGAATTAATGTGGTTCCAGAAGTATTTTGTATTTTCACAAACCTTCAGATCTATACCAGAAATATAATTTTCATAATTTAGTTTTGATAAATTTTTACATTGAGACCGAAGGTTAGAAAAATTTAAGTAATCAACAGCTGAGCGAGTACTTTTGAATACAGCATGAACTGCCTGCTTGCGAGAAATCAACTTTTTAAGTTCAGCTGAAAACCATCTAGGGTATATTGATGGTTTATATCTCCTAACAGGTACAACTAAAGCTAATGCCAATTTTAAAATCTGATAAGAAATTTCAACACTAACATTAATATCATTATTGACTAAAATACCCTCCCAATTATTGCAGCAAAATAATTATTTAAAGCTACATAATCCGCTTCTTTAAAGTCATAAAAAAAATGTCACCAGACAAGGGACTAATATCACTGACAGTTAATTCCATTGGCCTGACTTAAATTCAACTAGTAAAAACTCTAACTAATTATTACGACTGGATATTCTGCAGGGCAAGAGACAGAGAGACCATCATCATACGAATAATTCCATGTAGCATGTGGAAGATTAAAGTTCCCAAAAAGGTATAGCTTATTGTTAGGGATGTTTTCCACTATATGATCAACAGCAGAACAATGATCAATGTAAGCATCATGATTTAACCCTGGTGGAACGTAGACAGCGCCAAAAATAATAGTTTCATTATTGATCAACAATAAAACAAATAAATGTTCAACATTAATAAACTGAGTAGTAAGATATGATGTTTTATATTTACTTTTAACTAAAATCAAGACACCACCACCTCTGGTTCTTGAGCTAGTATGTATGTTCCTGTCTGCTCTGAAGACCCTGTAGCCGCTAAAGCAGAGTTCATTATCCTCAAAATTATCAGCCACGACTCCACCAAAACAATAACATCATATTCACATTGGGTAATTGCGGTACGTAATTCAACAAGCCTAGTACGAATGCCACCAACATTCTGGTAATACACGGAAAATGAAGAGCATTTTAGTTTTTTGATGGAGCGTTTTTTGCAATAATTGGCACACCCCGCACATATTTAATTGTTAAGTCAAGTTCACCATTATCTTTTCTTTCCTTAAGTTCAGACATAACCTCTTTTAACTGATCTTGCTGGAGTTTAGTTTTATCGTAACTAATTTTAATTCCATCATTAAGCTTGTTTTTAGACCTCATTGCATTCTTTACAATAAATGAATTTGTGGTAATAACTTTAATAGGTCTGGATCTGCCCTTGGCTATCTTGCCAACCCGTATAACTTTGACCACATCACTAAAGTTCAAGCCCAATTAATTAAAAATAGGTACCAAACTAGCTATATCATTATTCATTCGTTCTTGCAATTTAGTACTAGATGATTCTTTAACATTGTAGACCATCAAGTTGCTTGCTCGAGTAATGCGATCATGAATTTCGTAAGATACTGAGTCAGAGTTTAGCGAACTAGAGCCCTCAGTTTTTAGTTTGAATTTTCTCCTCAATGCTGGTAACCTTGTCCTCCAAGGAATTAACTTTGCTCTCTAGAGCAGCTAATTTATTTATGAATGGAGGAATTTTCTTAAAGGAAGTTTTGCAGTCTTCACAGAAAAAGATCATTGAGCGGTTTTGAACAACAATTGAACGCTGCTCAATGGCACACAATCCGGAGCACTTTTCATCCGAATGGAAAAAGACCCCACAGCTATCGCAACGGGGTGCCTTTCCATCATCGACAATATTGCGAGAGCATTTCTCGCATTTTGGAATTTTTGGCGTCTTAACCTCAATGTATTTACACTAGTGAAAACTTAAGCAGAATGATGGTTCCTCGCGAAAAAATCAGATCAGGATAAACGGCACCCTTAATTATATTATCCAGCAGTTTTGGAGTAATTTCTAAAATTCTAAACTCTCGAAAACACGAAATTTTATGTGCACAGTTTTTAGGTTAGGTACATATCTACTAAGTACATACCTCGCCTATAGACGAAAAATCTCTTCCGCAATACATATATACTTCCATGATACTACTTTGACCATTAGGGTTGACAAAATTTTATTGTTAACAAGTGAGTACATCTCAGTGTTGCATTACTGCTTATCTTACCATAACTGTAAAACCAACTTCTTTCAATACAAACTAATACTTGTCAGTTAATAGTTGACACTATGTATATCACTAGTATATTATCCTTGAAATTTTTGATAAAATCCATTTTAATGCGACAAAAATTTATAAAATTGTTTAATGCAAACGAGCGAATTCCCTTTCCACAAAATAAATGGAGCCTCTAATAAATCTTGTTAATTTTAATTTACTTTTCCCCGAAAACGAGAAGGAACCGAGGCAGAAAAGAAGAAGAAATATATTGTATTACCGCATTGTAAATATACAGGGTGTCTGTAAAAGGTCTTTACAAAAACATACCACATATTCCTTAGACCAAAATAAGTCGATTTAAGTAAAATTACCTTAGTACAAAGTTGCTTCGTTTGGGCTCCAGAGGGCCTTGAAGTTACAATTTTTAAATCGTTTTTCCCATATAAATTTAAAACGGCATATGCAATTTTGCTAAAATTTGGTATATTGGTAGAGTTTTATGTGGCAAAAAAAAAATGGTATTAAAATTTTGTCCGATAATAATCATAGGCATAGAACTTGATTTTTTAAATAATTGCACCTTTAAAAATTCTACGCCAATGGAAGAAAAGGAGTTTGAGTATAAAATTTAGATTGCGCAACTCATTTACTTTAAAAAAGGTACACTTGATAAGACTCGATTACTCTCATGGTTTTCGCTAAATTTCTGTTTTAATAATTTAGAGTGTATAGGTTTCACAAAAATATTTATTTACAACTTAATCAAAATAGAGATTTTACAAAAATTGTTCAAAATGTTCACCATTTTCACGCATACAAAGATTTATACGTCGAAGAAAATCAAAATGTATCCTTTCCATAACTTCTTCATCACCTCTAAGATTGTTTATTGCATCTTGAATACGTTGCCAGAGTTGTTCCTCATTTTCTACAGGTTCCCTGTAAACTGTGGATTTTAGATGTCCCCATAAAAAGTAATCCATCGGTGTTAGGTCTGGGGAACGTGGTGGCCAGTTTACAGGTGCGTCATTACCTCTGCCTATCCATTTGTGTGGATATTGTTCATTCAAGTGGTTTCTAACGTTTAAAGAAAAATGTGGTGGAGCTCCATCTTGCATAAACCACATATCTCTCCGAAGTTGGAGAGGTAAATCTTCTAACAATTCTGGCAACGTATTTTGTAGAAAATCCAAATAATTTTCTCCAGTTAATCTTCGTGGAAGTATGACAGGACCAACAATGAAATTATCAATTATTCCAGCCCACACATTAATTTTGAATTCGTGCTGAAAATGGTTTACCTTTATTGCATGCGGATTTTCAACGGCATAAACATGTTCATTATGGGTATTAGTTATACCTCTTCTTGTAAAACCCGCTTCATCGGTAAAGATAACCTTCTTGACAAAGTTTGGATCTCTTTCTCTTTGCATATTAACAAATCGACAAAAACATAAACGAATTTGAGGATCATGGACTAATAATTCTTGTACTGGCTTCTTATGGTATGGATATAGCAATTGTTCTCTAAGCACTTTATGAACGACATCTTTACTTACTCCTAGTTCCCTTCGAATTCGTCTGGTGCTTAATTCTGGATCTTCTTCAACACGTTCTAAAATGTCTTCTTCAACTTCAGGAATCCTTACAAAACGTTCTCTTCCATTATCAACAGTGTTGGGAGCAAAGGAACCGGTCTCCCGAAGACGTCTCTTACAGCAGCAAAAGTTGGGTGGCTAGGTACACGACGATTTGGAAACCTTTCAGAGTACACCCTGATACTCTCTCGAGCATTTCCTTCACAAAATCCTGTCAGTAACATATCGGTATATTCTGCATTGGTATATTGTACAGCCATATTAATAAACCACGCATTTGTTTTTTTAATTATTGAGTCAGATAGAACACTTTCAATCGTTAACAAGAGATTAGGTGTTAAAACGTGACAATATTTTAATTTAGATGAAACTATGGAAACCAACAATAAATGTTTTTGTATACGGATTGCAGGCAAATAATTAATATTCCTCAAAAAATCGTACATGGCAAGAATCGAGTATTTTTGTTAAAAGTCTCGAATAGAGGTGTTGAAGAAGATATGAAAAAACACATTTTTATGTTTTTCATCGTATAAAATTTTGTCAGATAATAATACATAGGCGTAGAACTTGATTTTTTAAATAATTGCACCTTTAAAAATTCTACGCCAATGGCAAAAAAGGGGTTTGAGTATGAAATTTGGATTGGGTACTCATTTACTACAAAAAAGTACCCTTGATAGCACTCGATTTACTCTCATGGTTTTGACAAAGTTTGTATTTTAATAATTATTGTTTATGTACTAAAATGCAAATTTCGTCAAAACCATGAGAGTAATCGAGTCTTATCAAGAGTACCTTTTTTAAAGTAAATGAGTTGCGCAATCTAAATTTCATACTCAAACTTCTTTTCTTCCATTGGCGTAGAATTTTTAAAGGTGCAATTATTTAAAAAATCAAGTTCTACGCCTATGTATTATTATCGGACAAAATTTTAATATTATTTTTTTGCCACATAAAACTCTACCAATATACCAAATTTCAGCAAAATCGCATATGCCGTTTTAAATTTATATGGGAAAAACGATTTAAAAATTGTAACTTCAAGGCCCCCTGGAGCCCAAACGAAGCAACTTTGTACTAAGGTAATTTTACTTAAATCGACTTATTTTGGTATAAGAAATATGTGGTATGTTTTTGTAAAGACACCCTGTATATCTCAGAGCTTCTGCCATGTTATACTTTGATTTGCAACCTCAATTGGCCTCCATTCCTATTGCAAACATTGGCGCTACCAAATCTGAAAGTATAGAACTTGTTCAATGTCAGAATATCCTCAGGAAATATCCATCTTACATCAGGTTCTTTACCGATGGCTCAATAGACTCCTCCGGTTACTCCGGGTTTGGAGTGTATAGTCCAGATATAGATTACGCATTGTCAATTTTCACAGCCGAAGTTGAAGCTATCAATAAGGCCTTGCAATTAATATTAGACAAAAAGATCATTCAATCCGTTATCCTTTCAGATTCCAAAGCTGCACTTTAAAAAATAGCAAAATCATGCTTTTACAGGGAAACTGAACATTTTTCCTTTTTAACAAAGGATGGTATCTTACTCGCAAAAGATGAATATATCAAAATAATACTGGCATGGATTTCAGGCCACTCTGGGATTCTGGGTAACTTCAAGGCTGAATAATTGGCAAATATAGGAAGATCTCTGAATATTCCAGTGAATATCAAATTAAACTATCATAATTTCTTTCCATTCATCACAAACATTGTGAATTCAAGATGGCTTGAAGAATGAAATATCCTCAAGAATAGGAAGATCTCCTTTTATTCGAAAGTGGTTCCACGATTTGATAAAATTCCTTGGTTTGTAAATTTTCCCTACAAGGACAGAATACATTTAACTACAATAATTTGGATGTGGACAGGACATTGCCTATCTCCATATCACCTATTTCGTGTAAGAGTAAAAGATGATCCATATTGTGAGTGTGGTCAAATTGGCTTATTAAACCACATTATCTTTGAATGTCCCATAAATACGATGGCAAATTTTGATTTATACTTTGAATTGGCAAAAACTAAGCTCTCTAGGTACTCCATTTGATATTTGTTTTATGTTGGCTAACCTCAATGTTAACAGATTAAATATTCTAATCAAATTTTTAAATATATTTAAAATTCAATTATTATAACCTTAATATTTTACCCTCTCTTTCAGTCCTAGGTGCTTCTACTATTTACCTTTGGCAGTTTTCTGATTGTGTTCAGCTTGGCGACTGCCCCCAAGCGAGAAAAGTTTTTATCCTGTTCAGTGACGTATAACTACACTAACTTTGTATGCCTCTCTATGTATATAACTCAAGTCGTAACATGTCTAATAAGCTTTTTACTTTGAAATATATATTAATTTATTTGAGGGTATCCAATGGAAAAAAGGGAATAATTTATAGGTTAAAATTAGGAACAAAATTGTGACAAACATTTTTGGCTTAAAAAGTTTTGTTCAATCAGGACCGTTTTTTTAAAGGTTCTCGTTCTTGAAATGCTATTCGCACACACTCCAATGAATTCCAGTGAAAATTATGTAATTTAATTCAATTTACAAGTAACTAAAACTCATCTATATTTAGCAATGGATATATTATATTTAATTTTAAGTATTTTATTAAAAAGTTTCGGTTTAATACTTAAATGATTGTATCATCAATAAATTAGCTATTAATATGATGATAAAAAAAGAAAACAGTTGATTATTTAAACACTTTTTCATTATTAATTTTTTTAATACCTAAGCAAACTGTTATGAAATAGTTTAATTCTTACTTTATAAGTAAATTAATCTCCCTGAACAGTAACTAAACTAATTTGATTTCAAATGAATATGTCATTAGGTTTCTGTCAAATTGGCATTAAAAAAAATTAAAACGATTTAAAAAAATACTGAATTTCACCGATAACTAATGCAGTACCTAGCCAACTTTAATATGGGTTATTTTAACCTTTTAAAAAGGCAGAGTTGAATGTCACTTCTTACTGAAAAATAATTTTTTTCATTTATTCTCAAGCTGAGAATTTCATCAACATGTGGGTACCTGTAACCTATTTTCTTTATATATGCCTATTGTATATATAGTTGTAGATACTTAGTGTAAATAAAAACTATCCTAACCTTAACCTATATTAAACCTAAACTTAACCTAAACCTTAACCTATTCTAAACCTATCTTAAACCAAAAACTATCCTATTCTAAACCTACCTTAAATCAAAAACTATCCTAACCTAAACATATCCTAAACCAAAACTTATCCTAACCTAAACCTTAACTTATAACCTAAATCTTAACTTATCCGTTTCTCCAATATGACTAAGCGCAATTGGTCTATTTGATACGAATCTCTATAACTTCATTTTCGAAACATTGGACTCACATGATACCTTGGTTGTTTTGTACCGGTCCTGTGTTGAACGAAGGATTTCATTTACTTAAAAGTGTTTTCATCTTTAGATGAGAAAACCATTTTCCTAGTGTGTAAATAAAAATTTTTTTTCTTATTGTATATATTTTTGACTATAACTTTTAATATTTAAGTATAAGTTGGTTTATGAATTACTCTTTTCTTTAAAGTGTTTTCACCTTTAGAAGGGAAAAGACTTCTCTTAGGTAAGAGGGGGGTTGTTACGGTTCAAAATCCGTATGAATGTACTGGGATGCTTTTGCCACAAAAATAATATATATAGTATTGACATTTAACTTTTAATTTACTTTAATTTATTATTTAAGTATAATAGGAATAAAAAATAAAATCTATTAAAAGATCACTCCGTATACTCCGTTTTGGGTAGAAGTTTAATAGGAGATCCATTTCTCATGTTCTGTGAGTTAACTAGAATACAAAGATACATTTTATAAGTCCATTGTCAAATTGGAAATTGTAGAAGTTTAACCTTTTATCAAGTATTTCTTTCTTGTTTTGAAGATTCGTTGTGGTCCTCTGTAGATATATTTTCCATTGTTTTCTTAATTAGTTTGTAGTTAAGTTCTAGGAGCCTAAAAGAGACAAAGAAACGTTTTGAATTCTATAAATGGTTTCAGGGTTCATTTTCTTTGTTTATTTACATTAATTATGACATTATGTCATTCAAATTTATTCAGGTAATTGTCTAATTCATTACAAATAATTAAAACCCCAAATAATCTGGGTAATTTTGGAATTAGGTAGGTGATTGTGAGAAATTGGCTAATAATATTTTAAATTACCTGTCATATTTTATTATACCATTTCCTGTAGAAGTCATTAATTTTGTCGGTGCATATCCTGCTTCCATTTTTCATTCTTCTAGTATCCCTTCATGGAACATGTGTTTTTGAAGATCTTTTTATAAGGATATAAGGTACTAGAAACGAAAAGACATTGAAAATTTACTTAGTATTGCTATTTGTTGGTATACTTAATCTCGCAAGAGGATTTTATTTTCAATTAAGCAAAAAGGCCACATTTCAACCCAGGTACAGTAATTTCTCAATTATCACTTATTTGTCCTTCCTTAATATAAGATTGTATATATAAAGTAGTATTTTGTATTTTAGGCCTTTTTATTTTCTGGCTATCGTAGTAATAGATAGTTTCATTTCATTTTTCTTGTTCGATTAATTTACATTGGAACAGTTACGTGTAATTCCGGACATCACATTAATTTGAGGTAGTCTCAAGGACAGCTGTATTTGAGAATCTTACTGCTGGATAGTAGTAAACTATTGAGACACCATTTTCATCCCTTACTCACTGGAGTTACCTACAAACAAAGAAAAGGAGGATATTTTAATTGGAGGTTAAATAAGTGGACCTATTCATACCTTCGAATTCAATATTTTGTCAAGTAACCCTTCCAAAGAGGTCTTCGAATTCAACCCTTGCCTATGTAAGATAGTGTCAATTTTCAAGGTAGGAATTTTACTGATTAGACTAGCTCGACTATCAGATAGAAGGTGTTATCCCACAAAATATCTCCATCCTCAGTGTTTGGGAATATTCTGAAAATTGTATATATAAATAACCTGTTCAACCTTTTAGTTTGTATATATATTAAAATCATTTATTTTGTAAGCCACCCAGAATAGATATCTATTTTAAACGGTACGTAAGCTGTATATTAAATTCAAGGACTTACCTATACAACCGAATTATAGCTAGGTATTGAATAAAACCTCAAGATTCTTTTCCATTTGCGGTATCCATCACATAAATTACCCAGGTAATAATCGATTGTATCTCGGTACAATCGCCAAACGGTCTAAACCACAAAGCACATAGAGGTTCCACGTGAATGACCAAGGTCAAAACCGACAACTGACATTTTTTATGCTATTTGCTCCAAACTCTAGATGGGGCTACTGGTGAAATTATGATTTCTTACTCCATTTTTAAGCCTTATGGGAGAAAAACTTAACCAAAGACTCCAAAGATGTGACGTGTATTTATTTATGTTCTTGGTTAGTTTCATTTTTCCGTCTGATTTTAGTGATTTTTTGTTGCTTTGGCTTTTGGTTTCTGTTTATAGTTTCGTCTTAGTTATTTGCAAAATTGTGATGTTTCGCTTTTTTATTTCCTACTGTGTTTTGCAATAATTTTGGTGCTACGTTGAAAACTTCGAGAAAAACTTCATTGATTCACCATATATTCACCATGCATCTGCATCATAAAAAGACAAACGGGGACAACAACTAATTGATAATCAATTTATCACTGGACTAGATTCCGAAATCATTTTTCACATAAGAGAGTAATACCACCATCTGTATTTGGAAGGAAAATACCTATTTATCATTGAATTAATAGTTAAAAGGATTCACCTTTTAATACAATACCTATATTACATTTGTCCTCAGTTAAAAAGACATTTATAAAATATATAACTTTAGTGTTAATAAAATGTAATATCCTAGTTTCTACTTCACATTTAAATTATTGATAGGTATTTTAAAGATTTGAGATTATATATCTATTTGCTCCAAGTAAGTATTCCTTAAATATGTATTATTATTTGTATTTATTTTTATCTAATAATATTTATTTAAGTTATTAATAAACATATTTTAAGAATGTTCTATTTTATTATTTATTGATATATCTTATATTTATTTAATAAAAATATGCAGAACCAACTCTCCACATTAGACCCCTTGATAACAAATTAATTCTTCAAATTTGGTATAATCGACCTAAATTATTTTGTAAAATAAAAGTTTCGAACTTACTAGTTCCATACTTTATTTTATAAAATAATTTATGTGGAAATCATTTAAAATTTAATTTAAAACTACTACCTACTCCTAAAAATTACAATTTGAATTTACCGCCATCTGTCAATTGTCATTTTAGTTCCAGCTCCAAACACAAGGTGACGCTAATTTGGTTTAAAAGTTTAACATTGGCGTGGGGTCTCTAGAAGATACATGCTTTGTGGTCTAAACCGAGTCAGTCATTCAGCCAAATTCGAAGATAAAAGGAAAAATCAACGACCCTCTCTCTGACTGAGCAGAGATAATTAATTTTTACCCATAATATTGTTAGCAATTTTACCTAGAGTCGCCTCTGGTCAGGAGATAAGCACGTGTTGATGACGATGCGTAAATACCCCGACCTTTTTCGTCGGCATCATGTTGGTGTTTCACAGGGCATTCTGAAAAGTACAATCAACGTGGTCGATCTCTCTGCGCAGACTTACTGGCCACTCGCTACGTCATTACATGTGTTTTTGTATTCAATATTCATACGATTATAGTGGTGTTTACTAATATTTGGATTTTTAATTGTAATTAATATTTATACCCCCTTCGTTTTCTAACAATATATTGTTTTGCTCTGTAGGTCATAGCAAAATCAATACAAATCATTACATGTGTTACAAAAAACATTCTTATTAAGGGCTATAATTTTTTTATTATTCATATAATTTGACTAAATTCAGCATCAGATACACCTATCAGTAAAAAAGCAATTATTTTGCCAATGGCGAACGGTATGTGCATCCATGATAAATTTTACGCCATTGTCCAAAAACTTATTTGGACTATAATTTGAATTCTTTTAAATTTTTTATTATAATAAACCATGTACCCTTAAAAAAATATAAAAAAATTTAAATTTAAAAATAAATTAAAATAAAGAGTAGGTACCTTTGAGTGCAAAGATCCCAAAATCCAATCACTTTATAAGTTCTCAACAGGAGTACATGATTTATTTAAAAAACACCAAAAAAACTAAAATTATAGTCCAAATAAGTTTTAGAGAGTGGCGTGAAATTTAGAAGGGATGAAAGTGTTATTTATCTATTTCGCACGACACTGGCAAATTTTATTTAATTGATTTTTTGCTAATAAAAGTATCTTATGGCACTTAAAACGTTGGCGGAATTTAGTAAAATTATATTGAGTAATAAAAAAATTAAACATAGCCATTAATAATTTTTGTGTCTTCAACTATAGCACCCTGAATCGGAAACGAGCAACATTTTACCTAAGCATGTTTCGTTAAATCGTCTTATTTTTAATCAGAGACTCTTCAGTTGTTCTATGTCCCATTCTTAATGGGACACCCTGTATATTATTATTTGATTCTGAAAACCTTCTCTGGGAAACACGTATATTTGGTTGATGTAACAATAGTCATTTACGAACCAAGTGCGGGAAGACTATATTCACGAATAAGCGCATTTAGAAGCATGAGCATGAGCTTTAAGGTGTGCATATTATGTGTGTGGAAGATTTTTCACGCACGAAGTTGCTAAAATATTTTTTGAAACGAACAAATCTATTACTGTATAAATCCTAAATAAAAATTTCATACATTTGAGACTATGAAATACAATTTTATTGACATTTAATTGAAAGGAAACTAGGTACCCATTATTGGAAAATCTTCATAAAATTATGGAATATAAAAAATATATAACTAGTATTGCAAGTATTTAAAAAAAATATCAGGTGTACAAATTATTAGAAAATAAATAAGATTGTATTGACACTTATTTCAAAGAAAACTACCTACCTAATATATGATAATCTTCAGAGGACACTAGATTATGGAATACAAGAAAAATATAACACAGGTATACCTGGAAGTAGTTATTTTAATAACAATACCAGGTATTCAAATAATAACAACTAAAGTCAGAATTTTATACTTATATCTTGAAGATTACAAACAATTACAAAGAATTACGTGTCATGTCATAATAAAAATTATTATTATGACATGACACGTAATTCTTTTTACTAGTTTTCTATTTCTTTTGAGAACTTCTCTCAATACAGCACTATATCCTGATGTATGTTGAGTAAATCGTCAAAATTATTCACATTTGTGACATTTCTAACTATAGGAACTGTTTGTAATTGTGTAAAACTTTGTTTTCAAATTTATACTAAAAAATAAAAGAAATCATAGCATATTTAAATGAAGTAGATTAAAGGCATTTCATTATAAGCTCACTACAACCTACTTGGTTACAGTATTGTGTTCTTCTGTGATTGTGGTTACTGTGGTATCACTATTATTGAATGTCATATGTCAAATTTATTTTAAGTTTGGAAATTTATAAATGGAATTTGAATATTAGGAAGTGTTGATTTTATTTTTTATTATAGTACGTTCTAGTAATCTTATAAATACATACCTCGTTAGATGTAGCTACAGAGTAACCAAACCCTATGAAGAATTGCTCTAGTTACATAAGTATGTTCTAGTATATTGTGGTAAGCTTATAAAGAATCGCCTATACGAACTACCTAGTTTCCCATTATCACCTTCTGTAACATGTTTTTTTATTATTTGACAAAACAAAGTAGAAATAACACCTTTAATCACTGTTTTGTTATTGAATAATTGAGGACCTTGCTGCAAGAAGGAGACAGCTCCATTTTTGGTAAACTTTTAGATAATTTACTTATTATATTGTAGCGTTTGTTTAATTTATTTATAGTTTATTTATTTAAAACACTTTATTTACAATTTATTTATAACGTACTAATTAATTTATATAATACTTAGACACTATTATAACTTTAATTTACTTATTACAATTTGTCTTTACTATCCAACACTTAATTTGAAACTTAACGTCCGTCGACAAACTTGTTCTATTTATATAAAGCCAGCTCTGTACCAGAAAACATTTGGCGGTCCAGAATCTTCGGAAACTCCTTCTCTATGACTCAGACGCCACATAGCAATCTATCCGGTAGCTTCTCGAAGCCGTGCGTTTGTTTCTATATGGCCAGCGCTAGACTTCATACCGCGGGCAAGGAGTAAACAAAGAACAGAGACGGCTTAGCGTCACAATATCTAAAAAATTTGGCTAAATCCATTGGTGTAAGAAATAGGCAGCCAACTGATGGGGCAAGAATGACGCAAGTCCGGACCTCTCCCTTCTTGTATTAGAAACAGAGATGTTTTTTATTTTTTAATATTATTTTTACTTTACAATAAATGCGAAGGTACTTTAATTTTTTAATTGTTTTTCCATTTTTTTCTTTCAATCAAAAATGGATCACCAAGAAATAAGTTGTAAGTTATATGTAACTATATCACACTTTGATTTTTATTTGTGGTAAAACAAGCGCCAATTTTTATAAAACAAATATTACGAACAAGTTAACAAAAATGGAGCTGGCCTTTTCTTGCACCAAGGTCTTCAATTCAAAACAAGATTTCTCAAAATGCTTTGAACATATAATATTTTTCGAATCTGAATTTTCTTCATCTGATCCTAAAACAGGTTATCTATCTACTTTTATCTAACCTTAAAAACGGATAAAATGAAATTATATAACTACATAAAAGAACTATTTGTATTACACTTTTAAATTGGAGCTAGTGGAGCTAGTAAGTTTTGGTTAGAATAAATGTCTTTTTTTTGAAATAGCTTCATTTAAATGATATGAAATCATTTCTATTTCGTCGGTCTTCAAATATAAAATTATGAATTTTAAATAAATCAAAGTACGATTCAAATAGCCATTTTCATTACACTTTTCCGTCACTCAAAGTGCGTCCATCTTTCATATCGCAAAATAGTGTTTATGTCGTTCCTACTTTATTCGATCTCGATGGCAGTAACACATTCCATGGTTACGCATTTGCAAATGATAATACAAAAATATAATTTGTTATGTGAGACTTTTCATTTCAATTTGAGTTGTGTCCAGGCCATTGGAGTTTATACTGGTCGTCGTAGCCATGTATGGGTTGATATTTTCTGGGCCGGCATGCGCATGTAATACTGCTTTGTGATATTTACGGTATAATAAACGATTTCATTCGCCAGCAGGTTATCCATTTTCCTTCCTCTCCCTCTACATTTCTATGCAGAATATAAATATTTGATGTAAATAAATTACACGTTTCCTAATTAATAAGTGCGACCTGGAATGTAATCTACTCAAGTAGGTACATTCATAGAAGCCGGAAAAGTACGTGACGAGGTAGGTAATTTCTATTTCGCTCGTACATGCGAAAGATATGCCATAAAGGCCTATCTTACGTGATAAATAGCATGTGATTATTCCAAAAATGTGCATTGCGCTTGCAGAATATGTGAAAATGTTTACTGGGTAAGTTGGTGTATCCGTTTAGTGACTTAAGTTGGCGAATTTGCAATAGATTGCAAAGTGTAATATAAAAATGTCACAATTTTTCTTCCAGCAAGGAAGATTGCAAACTATAAAGTGGCTCTTGTTTTTTCTTTATAAAAGAGAAAATTTCTTCCTGGATATTAATACTTCCTCTTACTGTACATATAAATTTAAGGAAGTGATTTAGTTTCAAAAAACAGCACGTCTCACACAAAGACCTTCATTTTTTTTTCTTTAAACGCAAATCCGTTCGTAGCTCTTGTTTTATTACATTTCTTATGCCTATAACCCTTTAAATACGTTTTGCGAACTGAAATGGTTTAACCAAGAAACTCCCAAGATAAATAAACTTCTTTCGCTATTCATCCCGTCATTTTTCAAACAAATCCCCTTTTTCGAATCTCTCGGTCGCATCTACTCAAGGACGGCGTGCCGAGGGGCGACGAAGTGTTAGGACGCCACCATGATTTTAGAAAGGATAGAGTAGTTTTCAATATGTGGCATTTAGGTTCGAAAAACATGTAACCAAAATTTCTTTAATTTTTTAACAATCGCCAACTATGCTCGTTTATTTTTGGCGATTCATATATAATTATATTATTTTTCTTTAAATTTCTCTCGAAATAAATACACCTTTTTTTCTTCAATAAACGCTACATTTTGACTATAACATGTACCTAGTATCTCAAAAGTCGCTGAAATTATAATAATACGCAGCAAAAATATTAGATTGAATCCACTGAAGAAACACCACGTTCTTTGACCCGTAGAAACGACTTACCTGAAGGAAGTTCGATCCTACTCGTAATTATGCGAGCATCCTTGTTAGTGGAAATAAAGATAACCATGTAGTATACCTATGTTACGCCGCTGACCCACATGTTCAGATCGTCAAAATTTTTTCATATTCTATATCGCTGCCTGCCTAAATTACTCATTTACTGTTGTGGAGCCTAGTATTTTGGGGTTAAAAATAATATAAAGTAATATGGCGGAGGTGGGACTTTATTTTCACTAACAAGGATGCTCGTATAATTAGGATCGAACTTCCTTCAGGTAAGTCGTTTGATCCATTAATTATCGGACACTGAAGCTAGCGGCCTAGGCACACAGCGGCCAGCAAGAAAGTAGTGGCGTAAAATTTGATCGACACCGTAAAAAAATCTGAACGCGAACATTTGAACTTTTCACGGTCCAGAGTTTTTCTAGAGGCCCACGAGAATTAAAATAAATCAAATTCGCGAGGAGAGGAGGCCAAGGATCGAAAAAAAGGACATGAAATCCTTAGTAAAATTTCATCTTCTTCTTAAAAAAATCTGAACGTGAATATTCGGACTTTTCACGGTCCAGATTTTTTCTAGAGGCCCTCAAGAATTTAAATAAATCAAATTCGAGAGGAGAGGAGACCAAGGATCAAGTCGAAGGACATGGAATCCTTAGTAAAATTTAATCGACTCCGTAAAAAAAACTGAGCGTGAATTTTACATTTTTCACGGACCAGATTCTTTCTAGAGGCCCTCAAGCATTTAAATAAATTGAATTAGCGAGGAGAGGAGGTCAAGGATCGAGTCGAAGGACATGCCATCCTTAGTAAAATTTCATCTTCTCCGTAAAAAACTCTGAACGCGAATACTTGAACCTTTCACGGTCTAGATTTTTTCTAGACGTCCTCAAATACACAAATAATTTAAATTAGCGAGGAGAGGAGGCCAAGGATCGGAAAAAAGGATATTTAATCCTTAGTAAAATTTAATCGACTCCGTAAAAAAATCTAAACGTAAATATTTGGAATTTTTACAGTCTAGATTTTTTCTAGAGGCCCTTTAAAATTAAAATAAATCAAATTCGCGAGGAGAGGAGGCCAAGGATCAAAAAAAGGACATGAAATCCTTAGTAAAATTTCATCTTCTTCTTAAAAAAATCTGAACGTGAATATTCGGACTTTTCACGGTCCAGATTTTTTCTAGAGGCCCTCAAGAATTTAAATAAATCAAATTCGAGAGGAGAGGAGAGGAGGCCAAGGAACAAGTCGAAGGACATGGAATCCTTAGTAAAATTTAATCGACTCCGTAAAAAAATCTGAACGTGAATTTTGCATTTTTCACGGACCAGATTCTTTTAAGAGGCCCTCAAGCATTTAAATAAATTGAATTAGCGAGGATAGGAAGCCAAGGATCGAGTCGAAGGACATGACATCCTTAGTAAAATTTCATCTTCTCCGTAAAAAAATCTGAACGCGAACATTTGAACTTTTCACGGTCCAGATTTTTTCTAGAGGCCCACGAGAATTAAAATAAATCCAATTCGCGAGGAAAGGAGGCCAAATATCGGAAAAAAGGACATGAACTCCTTAGTAAAATTTCATCTTCTTCATAAAAAAATCTGAACGTGAATATTCGGACTTTTTACGGTCCAGATTTTTTCTAGAGGCCCTCAAATACACAAATAAATTAAATTAGCGAGGAGAGGAGGCCAAGGATCGAGTCGAAGGTCATGGAATCCTTAGTAAAATTTCTTTTCCGTAAAAAAAATCTGAACGCGAATATTTGGACTTTTCACGGTCCAGATTTTTTCTACAGGCCCTCAAGAATTTAAATAAATCAAATTCGAGAGGAGAGGAGGCCAAGGATCAAGTCGAAGGACATGAAATCCTTAGTATAATTTGATCAACTACGTAAACAAATCTAAACGTGAATATTTGGACTTTTTACAGTCCAGATTGTTTCTAGAGGCCCTCGAGAATTAAAATAAATCAAATTTGAGAGGAGAGGAGGCTAAGGATCGAGTCGAAGGACATGAAACCCTTAGTAAAATTTCATCTTCTCCGTAAAAAAATATGAATGCGAATATCTGAATTTTTTACGGTCCAGATTTCTTCTAGAGGCTCTCAAATACACAAATAATTTAAATTAGCGAGGAGAGGAGGCCAAGGATCGGAAAAAAGGACATCTACATTTAGCGGACGTTCGTGTTCAGATTTGTTTACGGAGAAGATAAAATTTTACTAAGGATTTCATGTCCTTCGACTCGATCCTTGGCCTCCTCTCCTCGCTAATTCAATTTATTTAAATGCTTGAGGGCCTCTAGAAAGAATCTGGTCCGTGAAAAATGCAAAATTCACGTTCAGTTTTTTTTACGGAGTCGATTAAATTTTACTAAGGAAAAAATGTCTTTTTTTCCGATCTTTGGCCTCCTCTCCTCGCTAATTTAAATTAATTGTGTATTTGAGGACCTCTAGAAAAAATCTAGACCGTGAAAGGTTCAAATATTCGCGTTCAGATTTTTTTACGGAGAAGATTAAATTTTACTAAGGATGTCATGTCCTTCGACTCGATCCTTGGCCTTCTCTCCTCTCAAATTTAATTTACTTAAATTCTAGAGGACCTTTAAAAAAATCTAGATCGTGATAAGTTCAAATATTCGCGTTCAGATTTTTTTACGGAGAAGAAATTTTACAAAGGATTCCATGACCTTCGACTCGATCCTTGGCCTCCTCTCCTCGCTAATTTAATTTATTTGTGTATTTAAGGGCATCTAGAAAAAATCTGCACCATAAAAAGTCCGAATATTCACGTTAAAATTTTTTTAAGAAGAAGATGAAATTTTACTAAGGATTTCATGTCCTTTTTTCCGATCCAAAGCAGCCTACTTTGTACATTTATTTTTCTATAATGCAGAATTTTTATATGAAATAGTATCTTCAGTGGCCAAAGTTTTGCGAAATTTACACATTAAGTAGCATTTTTCACGTTATGGTTAGCTGGGCCAGCATTTTATAAGTAGAAGATCAGAATTAAAACATAAAGTAGCCTTCTCTATACATTTATTTGGCTGTAATGCAGAATTTACACATAAAATAGTATCTTCTCGACCAAAGTTTTACAAAATTTACACAATAAGTAGCATTTTGCGCGTTGCAGTTAGCTGTGCTTGCACAATGTAAATATCAGATCAGAGTTAACACATCTCATCCTCTGTACTTGTATTTCTTATTTTTGCAGAATTTACACATAAAGTAGTATTTTCCGCCACCAAAGTTATGCGAAATTTGCATATAAAGTAGCATTTTTCTCTCTGCAGACGGCTTATATAAATAATGAATATTTTGTAAATTATTTATATGTCGTCTTAATGCGAAAATTTACATAAGGCAGTATCTTCTGCAAGCTAAAAATCAATTAAATTATAAAGCAAACATTATTCTCAAACCTGTGCTAGTATAAGATCAGCGTTAACACAAAAAGTTGCCTCCTTGGTACATTTCTTTGTCTATAATGCAAAACTTACACATAAAGTAATATCTTACCCGATCAAAGTTTTGCGAAGATTAAGTAGCACTTTTCGCTTTGCAGAAAGCTTTTTTTATGAACGACATAAAGTAGTATCCCATTTATATTTATTTGTCGTTTAAATGCACGAATTTACACATAAAGTAGTATTTTCTGCAAACTTAAAAATCAGTTAAATAAAAAGAAAAAATAATTTTCATACCTGTACCCTGTACAATTTCTTCATTATTTTTTAATTTATCGAAATTTTGAGACGTTTTGCGTTTTCGATAGTTTTTATCCATGTTTTTATAATCTCTGGAATGTAGTCGGTCTGAACAATGTGAATCACGCGACACAAAAATTGGTAATGAGTTTAAGGCAGGCAGCGATAGAGAATAGGATAAAATTTTGACGCTCTGAACATATTATGGGTCAGCGGCGTAACATAGATATACTACATGGTTATCTTTATTTCCACTAACAAGGATAATTAATATTTTTGTAACCGCTTAAGATATTTTAATGATATTTAATATTCAGAGATAGTTCATAATGGTGTATATTTTTTAGGATAAAAATAATTTTCATGTCACTTCCAAAAATATGTGCTGCAAAACACGACATTTTCCATAAAAATAGACTAGACATTTGCCGTAAAAAGGACATTTTAAGCTTTAAAAAGTCACAAGGACATTTCGCTTCAAAAAAGGACAGGTGGCAACCCTAGGCACCAGCTTCAATATTTTTAAAGAAAAAAAATTGTATCAATGGTGTTTTCACAAATAAAAATTTTGTTTAAATTTCCCGTTCAACTTTAAACTTAAATGATCTCCTAAGTTGTTTTCCTACATGGCTCCGTTTTTAAATAAAAAAATAAAAACAATTGTATTGTCCGAGAAAAAGAATATAATAATTGGAAAATGTAAAAAGAAAATTGACATTTGGATCATAGTTTATAAGGCAAACTATCATCCTTAAATATTCAATTATCATCAAGGAACCATCTTGATAACCATTATCTAAGTACCATTAAAATATTCTTGTCTCACTTTGAAACATAACTATTTTCTATTAGCATAGAGAGTATCTATGTAACTCACGTCCGGCCAAGAAAATTACATTTCAAAAAAGTGTTACCCGACAATCAATTTTTATAAGAAAAAGAGGGATTTAAAGCTCCAACATACCGATCAGAAAATGAATGGGCGTGGCGAACAACACGTTAGATATTTGGAAGGAGTGTAAGCGGTTATCTTCTTTGCTCCAGGCGTATTTTTTATGTTATCCTACAGTTTTTTTTATCGAAAAAATATTGATGTAGATGAGATTTTAAGTACACGATGTACGTGGAAGTTAATAGCGGAAAGAAAGGTATATGATTAGGTCGGAAATGTTAATAAACCGGTAAATAAAATCAAAGGAAAATCACTCCAAACTAATGCGACCAAGTTGTAATGAAGGGAAGAACTCAAAGATTGTGAAACAGAAAATGTCAAGCGAGAGCTTCTCTCCAGAAAAACAACTATAGTATACTGGTTGGAAGGGGGACTGCTCTACTTCTTGCTGAGTAGTTCTAATAAGGACCAAATCAGTCCAAGCAAAATCAAAGCTATATTGTCTTCTTTATAAATATATTAAAAGGTAAATAACATTAATGCTCGATTTAATTATATCAATAAATAAAAATTAGAACCACAGAAGAAGGTCTATACTAGATAACAAAAGCTATACAAATGTAAACCAAATTATTTTATTTAAATCCAACACCTAACATCTCAAGAGAACTACAATACTTTATTATTACTTTCCTATAAGAATCGTGATTTTTTCGGTTGCGAGTTTTCGACGGTTCATTACGTTTTGGGATCCGCTGAATTCGTGTTGACCATTTTCAAGATGATGTCTGATTATTTAAACTAGGAGGAGAGATTTAAATTTTCCTTACCTAAATGATAGGTTTCTATTGTTTTTTTTTTTGACAAACAAGTTCACATAGATCAAAATTCAATAATTCAGTGTATCTTGTATTGATTTCCGTAAGTTTTTTTTTTTACTAAAATGGTCATCACTATGCCAAGCTAATATTTCGCATCCAAAAAATGACGTATTATTTATCTTTAACAGACAACACCAACCACAAACGTTAATAAAATTGTACAAAAAATATTATGAGATGAGAAGAATATTGTAACGTTTGTTTAATTTATTTATAGTATATTTATTTAAAACACACGATTTACAATTAATTTATGACGTATCAATTAATTTTTATAATACATAGACACTATTGTAACTCGCAATTCTAATTTATTTATTACAATTTATCTTTTCTGTCCAACACTTAAGTTCAATCTCCTAGTCTGTCGACAACTCGCGCTATTTATATAAAGCCCAGCTCTATACGAGTAGTTTCTAGACGATGTGGAATGTCCGAGAATTCCTATCTATGACTCAACGGCCACATATCGCTTGTTCTGGTAGTTTCGAGAAGCGGTGCGTTTGTATCTATATTGCCAGCCCAAGACTTCATACCGCGAGCAAGGAGTAAACAAAGCACAGGGTAGGCTTTTGCGCGACAATATAATTTTAGAAAACTGCGTAAATTAATCCTTTACAATGTTGAGCATAGGTGTTATGGGTTTTATTCTACCTAAATCTATACTAGTCTAAACTACCCTATTTTACGCTACTCTAAACTATTCTAACCTATTCTATTTCCTAGCCTATTCTATTCCAAATTATTCTAAACTAATTTGCACTACTCTAAACTACCCTATTTTACGCCAATCTAAACTATTCTAACCCATTTTATTTCCTAGCCTATCCTATTCCAAATTATTCTAAACTATTTTACACTACTCTAAACTATTCTAACATATTCTATTTCCTAGCCTACACTATTCTAAATTATTCTATACTATTTTACAGCAAACACTATTTTACTCTCTTCTGAACTATTCTAAACAACTCTATATTCTAATTTATTCTATATACTATCGTACTATCGTACCCTATCCTAAATTAGCCTAATCTATTTTTATTACTATTCTACACTTAAATATTTACACTATTCTACTTCTACTCTATTCTTACTTAGCCTAATCTACTCTAATTACTAATCTACCCTATTATATACCTAGTCTATTATAACTTATGTCAATCTATTATCAGTTACGTTTAGATTTAAGAGTGGGCGGTATATAAATCCATAAAATAAATCCATAAAATAAATCCATAAAATAAATTAAAATATCCGTTTTTATCAAACATATTTTGTAATAAAATATAATCTCACCTGGATTATATTTAATAGTAATTAGTACCTTCAATAAATAATTTATAGTGCAAGTCAATATATTTCGCTACTTTAAATCATGACTCGTATCTCCTTTTAATATTAAATTGCTTGATTTTGGTTAATATTGTTTACATGTCTATTTTGACCCCTTCAGTTGTCAGATTCTTTTAAATTTTTAAATATTGACCATAGTCTTACCAGAAATTATCCTATTGAGAGGGTTCTATACCCATCAGCTCGATCAATTTCATACATAACTTCGAAATCCACGTCCCTTACGTCTTCGCCATAATCCCCAATGAACTGGAGTGGGGTAGAAAGCCAATGTGCATATTGTATCAATAAAACAACATGCGACTCTATGGGCGCAGCCATTTTTATTTCTCCTCTTACTCGGGAGTATTTATCATAACCATTTTCTGTTTCACATTGTTATTGTTCAATCCACAAGCTGGTGGATCAGACAATAACAAAGTGAAATAGAAAATGGTTGTTATAAATACTCCCGAGTGAGATGAAAAATAACCTGTCTTTGCCCATAGAGTCGCATCTCAAGCCTATTGACAAGCATTCTACCCCACTCCAGTTCATTGATAATCCCCCCTTCAAAGAAATTGTTAGGCAGCCTGAAATACATCTCTGTACATTTGTGGTTGCATGGTCTACTAATTCTCAGATAAGAACATCTAGACATAGCATTTTCGGTCATGGATGATTGACAAAATTAGATTTCTATACATATGAATACATAAATTAATCAAATAATCCACTTCTTTGTTTGCTGTAGAATTGACATACTTTCGATTTATTAAAGTCACAGTGATTATTCTCGAACAATTTACTAATAATAGTATATTATTAAACCAGCAATTTATGGTAGCCATTATTCACGCAGGGTGACGTTTGCGTCCCGAGCCGTAGGCGAGGGGCGCAAGTCACCCGAGTGAATAATGGCCATAAATTGCGAGTCTAATATTCTGTTGGTTTTGTTCGAAGTTAGCAAAGCACTCAGTATATTTAAAAGATATTATAAATTTTTGGGGGGGTATTTAAAAAAAAAAACTTCGAAACTAGCAAAGATTGTTTTATATTATTTCAATGTGGTGTGGTTGGTTGTATACACACCCATAATGTAATGTGATGTGGTTGTCATTATAAAAAACCTTAAAATACCTTAAAAAACCTTTAGAAAACCTTAAAAAACATTTAAAAAATCTTTACAAAAATCAAGGTTCTCATCCCGTATTTTTTAAAAATAACGATTTTTTTTCAAAAACATTCCAAAAGCCTAAAAATATGGTGTGGTAGTTTTTAGAAAACAAAAAAACAACTAAAAAGCTGATGTACTCAGCCGGTTTCATTCGAAGCTAGCAGATCACCTTGATTTTTGTAAAAAACGAGGAGTATACAATTTGAAATAGGGTATAAAAATAGCCTTAAAATAACCTAAAAATCTTATCGATTTTTTTTTGGATTTTTCGTTTTTTTTTGGATTTTTCGATTTTTTTTCGATTTTTCGATTTTTTGTTTTTTTTTTTCGATTTTTTGATTTTTTTCGATTTTTTCGATTTTTTTTTTGATTTTTCGATTTTTCGTTTTTTTTTTATTTTTCGATTTTTTTCCGATTTTTTCGATTTTTTTCGATTTTTTTCGATTTTTCAAATTTTTCGATTTTTCGATTTTTTTTCGATTTTTCGATTTTTTTTTTATTTTTCGATTTTTCGATTTTTCGATTTTTCGATTTTTCGATTTTTCGATTTTTCGATTTTTCGATTTTTCGATTTTTCGATTTTTCGATTTTTCGATTTTTCGATTTTTCGATTTTTCGATTTTTCGATTTTTCGATTTTTCGATTTTTCGATTTTTCGATTTTTCGATTTTTCGATTTTTCGATTTTTCGATTTTTCGATTTTTCGATTTTTCGATTTTTCGATTTTTCGATTTTTCGATTTTTCGATTTTTCGATTTTTCGATTTTTCGATTTTTCGATTTTTCGATTTTTCGATTTTTCGATTTTTCGATTTTTCGATTTTTCGATTTTTCGATTTTTCGATTTTTCGATTTTTCGATTTTTCGATTTTTCGATTTTTCGATTTTTCGATTTTTCGATTTTTCGATTTTTTGATTTTTAGATTTTTGGATTTTTCGATTTTTGGATTTTTCGATTTTTCGATTTTTCGATTTTTCGATTTTTCGATTTTTCGATTTTTCGATTTTTCGATTTTTCGATTTTTCGATTTTTCGATTTTTCGATTTTTCGATTTTTCGATTTTTCGATTTTTCGATTTTTCGATTTTTCGATTTTTCGATTTTTCGATTTTTCGATTTTTCGATTTTTCGATTTTTCGATTTTTCGATTTTTCGATTTTTCGATTTTTCGATTTTTCGATTTTTCGATTTTTCGATTTTTCGATTTTTCGATTTTTCGATTTTTCGATTTTTCGATTTTTCGATTTTTCGATTTTTCGATTTTTCGATTTTTCGATTTTTCGATTTTTCGATTTTTCGATTTTTCGATTTTTCGATTTTTCGATTTTTTCGATTTTTCGATTTTTCGATTTTTCGATTTTTCGATTTTTCGATTTTTCGATTTTTCGATTTTTCGATTTTTCGATTTTTCGATTTTTCGATTTTTCGATTTTTCGATTTTTCGATTTTTCGATTTTTCGATTTTTCGATTTTTCGATTTTTCGATTTTTCGATTTTTCGATTTTTCGATTTTTCGATTTTTCGATTTTTCGATTTTTCGATTTTTCGATTTTTCGATTTTTCGATTTTTCGATTTTTCGATTTTTCGATTTTTCGATTTTTCGATTTTTCGATTTTTCGATTTTTCGATTTTTCGATTTTTCGATTTTTCGATTTTTCGATTTTTCGATTTTTCGATTTTTCGATTTTTCGATTTTTCGATTTTTCGATTTTTCGATTTTTCGATTTTTCGATTTTTCGATTTTTCGATTTTTCGATTTTTCGATTTTTCGATTTTTCGATTTTTCGATTTTTCGATTTTTCGATTTTTCGATTTTTCGATTTTTCGATTTTTCGATTTTTCGATTTTTCGATTTTTCGATTTTTCGATTTTTCGATTTTTCGATTTTTCGATTTTTCGATTTTTCGATTTTTCGATTTTTCGATTTTTCGATTTTTCGATTTTTCGATTTTTCGATTTTTCGATTTTTCGATTTTTCGATTTTTCGATTTTTCGATTTTTCGATTTTTCGATTTTTCGATTTTTCGATTTTTCGATTTTTCGATTTTTCGATTTTTCGATTTTTCGATTTTTCGATTTTTCGATTTTTCGATTTTTCGATTTTTCGATTTTTCGATTTTTCGATTTTTCGATTTTTCGATTTTTCGATTTTTCGATTTTTCGATTTTTCGATTTTTCGATTTTTCGATTTTTCGATTTTTCGATTTTTCGATTTTTCGATTTTTCGATTTTTCGATTTTTCGATTTTTCGATTTTTCGATTTTTCGATTTTTCGATTTTTCGATTTTTCGATTTTTCGATTTTTCGATTTTTCGATTTTTCGATTTTTCGATTTTTCGATTTTTCGATTTTTCGATTTTTCGATTTTTCGATTTTTCGATTTTTCGATTTTTCGATTTTTCGATTTTTCGATTTTTCGATTTTTCGATTTTTCGATTTTTCGATTTTTCGATTTTTCGATTTTTCGATTTTTCGATTTTTCGATTTTTCGATTTTTCGATTTTTCGATTTTTCGATTTTTCGATTTTTCGATTTTTCGATTTTTCGCCTATCTTTAGTTATCTATCGGAATGTGCCAGAATTACAAAAGCGTGAATTATCATAATTCACTCCGTGATATATGGGTACTATATGCTCTTAGTTAGGAGGTAGAATATTGATTTATTATTAAGTGGTCGTGGACAAATACAATTAAAATGTCTTTCAGAGCATTTTTGCTAAGACATTGCCTTTTGTTGGCCATTTTGTAGAACTTTCTTATTGGCCCAGTTTTTGCTTGGATTCTGATCGTGGCATGTGCCAAGATTTCTGCTAGGATTTTCTAGGATTTGTCTTTGGGCAAAAACCACATATTCCTTCAGTCCGATATATTGTTGAGTAATCTTTGTGATTTATACACACAGTGGTGGATATAGTATTGGGCTAAAAGTCTAAAATTATTAAAATTAATCACTAAGAGATCACATACCATCAAGGGTGAGTTTTCAAAATAAAATATTAGTTGCTTCACCTACCTATATTCCTAACAGCCTTCTGTATACCTAATAGTTACAATTATCATTGTTTGTAGACCTTCTTCCTTCCAATTTACATTCTTCGGAAACCTTTTTATTGTCGAAACACCATTCAAGACTGTTTATCTCCATCTCTCAGTATTGAATAAGACTTCCGCACACCACCATCACCGTTTGTATGCTAGCAAAAGAGATCGCATAACTCGATAGCCTCACTGGAGAACAAAGTTATTTTTACCTTATAGTTTGCTGCCTACATATATCAAGTGGAAGATACCTATCTGGACATCCAGGGTGCTTAGTTCAGTTTACTTAACAACAACCAATAAGACGGTTCCTTTTATCTTATTTCGGAATGCCCTACGTTGGGCGCCAATTTATTACGGGTAGCCTGTCCTGTTAGAGGAGTTTAAATTGTCGAACTCCCCTAACCAGGTTAAATAGTAATCTCTGGGGGATGGGTTCCTAGTTCCTGTAAATCGGAAAGAAGAAGAAACTTGGATAGAACGTGTAATCGGTGCTTTATTCTAACCTTGATGTCAAATATCGAAAATAAAAATATACAATAACCTACAAAAAATGGAAATATTGAATGAAAAAAAAAAATATTTACAAAGGCGTATTTCTGAAACTATTCTTACCCTTAAATTAAAACCTCCATATAATATAAACCCTATAAGTGAGTGGTTATTACGCATGACAAGCGATTGTCGTTTACAAAAACATACAAAAAAACCCAGTAAATGAATATTATAATCTAAATATAAATACAAAATGAAATTGGGAGTCTATTTAAAACCACTAGTATTTACAGCTTTCCTCTAGTTAGTATTTATTTAAATATTATGTATATCATAGGTTGAATTACTCACACAACAGGCCGTTTGAGGTTAGGTTGACTAAATGGGGCCTCTGAAATAAGATAAAAGGAACAGTCTTAAGCTACGGTTTATTAAAACAGTGTGCGTCGCAAAACTCACAGTCTACTGAGCGCTGTACACGTTCACTGAAATCAAACAATGTTAATACTATTAAAATGGTTTGTTAGAGTCAGCACAGTGTACTTTGACTGATTACGTCGAAATCAATTTGAGTTTGATTTAGACCCACTCGTTCAACTGAGCATACAGCAGACTGTCAAGTGAAATGAAGTTAGGATAATTTGTGTTATAATTAAAGTAATAAAATGTCATCGAAATTTTCTTCTGAAGAGGATGAAATATTAAACAATATGATGAAAGAGCATCCCGCACTTTAGCAAGTAAAAAGTGGAAGTTGCAAAGACAATATAGTCAAAAATATTGCTTTATTATGGACATTACTACTTAAAAACTAACAAATCTTCTTCATCTTCTTATATTAAAATAATCGCTACTAATGCGTTATTTAATTTATGGGAACTCATTTTCACCTATATGCATCAACAAAACAGATCTGATCTGATTTATATTCTAAGAAACCACTACAAAAACTAACGTGAGTCGATCGTAGAAGATTCTGCCGTACTCGTACGTCGAACGTCGCGCACTGTCCTAACAAACTGTAGCTTTACTTGTTGTTGCTAAGTAAACTCAATTAAGCACCCTGGATATCCAGTTAAACAGCTTTCACTTGATATAGGTAGACAGTAACCTATACTATAAAAATGAGTTTGTACAGTGTGGCTATCTAATTATGCGATCTCTTTTGCTAGCATGCAAACGGTGACGGTGGTATGGAAGCTTAATTTAATACTGAGAGATGGAGACAAACTTGCACACAGTCTTGAATAGTGTATCGACAATAAAAAGGTTTCCGAAGACTGTTAATTGGAAGGAAGGAGGTCTAAAAACATTGACAATTGTAACTATTATGTATACAGAAGGCTGTTGGGAATAAAGGTAGGGGAAGCAACTAATAAATAATTTTGAAAAATTACCCTTGATGGTATGTGACCTCTTAATGATAAGTTTTAATAATTTTAGACTTTTAGCCCGATACTATATCCACCACTGGGTATATAAATCACAAAGATTACTCAACAATATATCGGACTGAAGAAATATGTGACTTTTGCCCAAGGATAAATCCTAGAAAATCCTAGCTGAAATCTTGGCACATGTAACGATCAGAATCCAAGCAAAAACTGGGACAGGAAGGAAGTTCCACAAAATGGCTAACAAAAGTCAATGACTTAGCAAACACGTCCTGACTACAGAAGGTTAATAGGATAATTTCTGGTAAAATTGTGGTCAATATTTACAAATTTAGAAAAATCTGAGAACTGAAGGGGTCAAAATAGACATATAAACAATAACAAGCTATTTAATATTTAAAGGAGCTAGAGACATTTAAGGAGGTCCTTTCGCCACCCCTTTCGCCACCAATGTTAAATAAAAAATATTAGATTATGAGTAAAATTTATTTTTTTTCTAATAGTTGAAGTCCTTATTTATCTAATGTTGAACTTTTAACTATACCTTACCGTGCAAATTTTTGAGAATTTTTTTTTAAAATGTGAGTATTTGTACAGTGTCTTATGAGAAAATAAGACCTCAACAACAATTCTCGAATTATATTATTATTTATTGATTAGATGGAGTAGAAAAAAACCAAAAATAGGGTTTTTGGAATATTTAGGTTTTGTTTTTTACAATAAAATATATAGGTTACCTTGGAATTTATTGAGAAATTAATATTAAAAAAAAATTTGAAGTGACCTAGTTGAAATTTTTTTGTGATTTTGTGTTAAGTGTATATAGAATAAGATAAGTTAGAATATAGAGTAGTTTAGCATAGTTTAGGTTAGTTTAGACTAGTTTAGATTAGTGTAAAATAGTTTAGAATAATTTAAAATAGGGTAGACTAGGAAATAGAATAGGGTAGAATAGGAAATAGAATAGGGTAGACTAGGATATAGAATAGGTTAATAGTTTGGAGTAAAATAGTTTAAAATAATTTAGAATAGGGTAGGCTAGGAAATAGAATAGGTAAGAATAGTTTAGAGTAATGTAATAGGATAGTTTAGACTAGTAGTAGATTTAGAAAGACTAAAACCCGTAACATACGCATACCTAATAATATGTCAGTCTTATTTCTTAAATGCACCTTGTAAAAATATGATTTTGGATCCTTTGTAAACTTTTTTAATATTTCTTAGTGACCCATCGTAATTCGGCTGTAAAGTTAATTAAATAAAATTAAATAAGCTATTTTTGGACCCAATTTTTAAGTACACCCTGTAGAGGTTTAACTTCAACGCATTGGTAAAAATTATTCTACTGGCATCAGCTACAGCATATCAAAAATTCAGAATTGTCTACAGAGGACCGATTTACATTTCAAATATGTCATGTCCTTTATGTAAATATTATACTAAAGTCCATCCAGGATTTCTTTTAACTTTTTCGCCAACAATGCTGGGGGAAAAATATTTCCTATATCTGGACATGATTAATATTCCGTAACCATAACGTTTGTTGTGTGTTTAAAAAGTAAATCTGGTCTGTTTGGTAAGTCTGTCAAGTTAATTGCCTGTTTAAAGGAAATTTGTTAGTAGTTAATGACGAATATTGATATCTATATCAAAATTTAGAAGAAAGCATGACAAATTATATGATAATTAAAGAAAAATTAAACGTAAAAAAGCACAAAATAAAATTTTGACACTATGACAGCATTGACATAGCCATTGCCATTGTTACTTTGCTCTGTATTCACACTATTCTAGTATATCTCAGAGTTTTAATACCTACCTACTAGAAAGTAAGACGAGATGATATCGATTTTGTTGTCCGTCTCTCTTCATTTGTATCATTTATTTTATATTCCATTTGTCTCTCCCGGCTACGCCCATGTTTGTTTCGTTGACTTTATAAAATAAATCTCTGCGCAAACTAACAAGGAACTAGTCAAGTAAAAGGCCACCAAAAGAGTTAGAATTCACCTGTAATACAATTTTGTATCAGCTCTAAAGCAATTTGGAAAGTTTTAAAAAGAATGTTCGGTGCTTGCTTTCGAATGCTGACGCTTCATCACGTCGAACACACACATACACATACCAGGCAAAAAAGCCACTTTTAATAAAATATTTCCGCTTCGACATCAAGATTTCGACAGTCTTTCAACGATACCGTGATTGGGAATTTTTTTTTGATGACCCATCGTTGCTGACAGCATCACTAGAACTTTCAATTTCGAACTACTCGCAGTCTCGGAAAATCGTTTCACGGAAAATGATTTTTGATCATTTGTTTACGTGTTCACAACGATTTTCTAGCTCGGGAAGCATTCGATAAAGTGGCTAATGACATGTAGGAGGCGCGCGTGCATGGGTGGATGGTAGCGATTAGGCGGTTTTATTTTTTGAAAATGGTTTATTTGCTCAAGGATCGCTATTTGACAGAGCTGAGCGGTTGGTTGATGTACCGGGTGGCCCAATAAGAATGGCTTTCTGTAATAACTCCGTGTATAGTAGAGGAAAGGAAGGTAATTTGGAATATCATTTATAAAAAATAAATTCTAAATCGATAAGGTGTTACGGTAAATTTTACCGTCCCCTCGTAACACAATCTTCAATAATTAAATTTTGAATCTAAATATTTTTAATAAAGAATTTGGACAGGTATGCGATCGATTTGACCGAACGACTGGGGGAAACCTAAATTATCTACCAAAATTGGTTCCATATATCAGATATCTGTCTTTTCTGTTTTAAGTGCCATCGAATTAACTGGGCCTAACGACAACAAGGCCCACCTAGGTCCACCTAGATCCATATAGGCCCACATTAACACTCTGGAAAAGAAAAGATTTAGAGCACTCTGAAAAAGATTTCGAAGACAGACCCACTCAAGTTTCTTTTTTTAAGAAAGAATTTAAAGACGAAAAGGATCCCTTTCTTCCTGCAGGAAGGAAAGAACAATGGTTAAATTGGTTATTATATCGTCGATATCATACATATTTGTTAGTATTGAAGCATCATTGAGTTTTCTTCTTTCCCTTATAGAGATATTGAATGATGGGTTCAGTCGTATTTTATAATAGTTTTTCGTTAGTTGTTAGGATAAGTAATTATAGTTACACACTTTGACAGTTACCTTCACTTGCGATATTTCACTTATCTGTTTGGACTATAGTCCCACAAATAATATTGATTGTTCTCAAGCTTTATTAATTATTCTTCTTATTGTTTGGTATAATAAATAGTACGGGATTCTCCAGTTGTAACAAGTACCTTTGCATTTGTAGTAGAAAAATATCAGGGTTAAAAAAACTTTTTTAATCGCATATATGCAGAAGTGATGTTTCAACATTATAAGAAATCATCAATTATGCTGTTATGAAAACAATAAGTTACCTTTATTGTCGATAAGTTGCGAGTATCTCTATAAATTTAGAATCTATATCTTTGAAGATGGTAATCAGACAAATTAACCTTTCTTTACACATTGGGGCGGTTTTTGGTATATTTGCACATAAGTGCAGAGTTTTTTTGGTAATTTTGTTTGAACAGTTGGTGCGTTATTGGTCTTTTCGTCTACTGGTTTGTAGTTGGCTAGTCAAGTTTGAAGTGGAATCTAATCAGAATATTAGGATGCTTTGTTGGCATAAAGATGGGATGTTAAGTAAATTAAATCTCTTCTACGATACCATCCTTTAGCTGATACAAACATTGAAAATACTAACATTGTCGTTAGAGAACACTGAATAGTCCTTAACGGTTATTATCTTGTATTACCATATCGTGGAAAATTGTTGAGAGATGCAATATCTTTAACAATTTACAATTATGTTGTCTTTACCTGGAATGTGTTTAGAAGATACTTAAAATAGGTTGTCTCTTAATAATCTATTTAATTTAGTACATCGCTTGAGATTAGTTATAAATATCTTTCTTATATCTGGTATTTTATCGAATGGAATTTTAATACGATAGGCCAAACGAATTAGTAGCCTGAATAATAATGTCGGTGTCATATATTTATTTGGGGAATATAAAAATTATTTTATTGCTCGTAACAGTATTTCTTTAATTTGTAACGTTATTGAACAGTAATTTTAAATATAAATGTATTGCTATTCAACACCACTTACCTAGAATGGAGTATTCCATTTTATTTGCATTGAAGTGATTGTGCCACTTCATGACATTTCCTACATGCAAAATTATTTAAGAACAATATGTATTTCTAAACACCAAATTGTTATAAAATTTTGGGAAAGAGAATCATCAGATATTTGGACTTAACTAAAATATAAATATTTTGACCTTAAAATATAACCTGTAGGTAATTTGGAATAGGGTATTCCAAATTAGCTGCATAAAATTTACAGAAGCTATAACTTAGGAATACATCTTCCAAAACCAATTAAAAACTAAAAAATGAAAGTCTATTTGTAGTAGTACAAATGTACGTCTCAGCTTCGTAAACCGCACACTCACTGTGCACCCATTGATAACACATGATGCACATGACCCTATTTTCTCCCCTAACATCTTCGCTAAACTTACCGTTACAAAATAAACACTCTGCAAACTTCTCAGTAAGTCCCGTCGGTTCTTCAAACAGTTCCACTTCATCTGAGGAGGCAGATCGATAGCTTGAACTTGTATTAGTATCTAAATCTTCCTTTTTGGATTTCTTAAACTTTTCTTTTTTGTTGTCTACTTTCTTCGTTTTATTGTTTCCTGCACTTCCTATTTGCTTAAACTTAGTTTTGCTTGTTCCACTTTGTTTTTCTTATTTTTTCTGCCTCCTCCAGTTCTTGTTTACAAGGAGAGCTTGTTATAATTGTAGATTTTGTTGCTTTACGCCCACGCTTAGATACTGTTCGTTTCTTTGTAATTTTTGGTTCAAAATCAAAAGGTGTTAATTTTTAAGTTACTTTCTTCTGATTTATCTTGGAGCGAACATTTTAAAGACGTAGACGAAGTAGATGGACCTGGTTCCGATACAGGTGTGTTAACAGATGTATCTGCTTCACTCTTTGTTTCTATTTCTTTGGTATTTGCAGCAAGGTTCTCTGCATCTCTGAAAGCATTCTTGTTAAATGGAAAAATTCCCCCCACACTAAATCCCTTTGCCGCTATTTCTTCACAGTCGAGCTTCTTCAGAGTAATACGTCTTCAGTGGACTCATAAAAGATCGATCGAAAGGTTGAACCTTATGGGTACAATGGGGAGGTAAAGATAGCAATATCAGTTCAATATTTTTCATATGGCTGTAGTGGCCGTCCAAGATCAACAAAATTGGCAACTTTTCTGATGTTTTTGTAGATCGATAAAATGGTGAAACCATTGTGTGAACAAATAAGTTTGAATTCAGCCGGAAGGATGAGCTCGACCTATGGAACCTAATGGAGACCCTCTCATAAGCGCCTCAGTTATATTTTTTTCGTGGGAATATAATCAATGGGGGCTCATGCAGTTATCAAGGAATTTCTCTTTGCTGATGTCATTGCAGCAATTTGCTTTTTGCCTCGGCGTGCTATGATCTTGGAATGTTTACTTTAAACAATGGACAGTCCTGTCTCATCCACTTCAAATATTTTATCGGCTGTGAATTTTTTTTCATCGTACACCTTGTCTAAAATAACTCATTCATCTGCTGTTTTGTAAAGCCATGAACTCTGGCAAATGATGTGCCTGTTATATTACGCACAGTCAAAGCAGTTTTGTTTCGACGTAAAAAACCTTTAAGCCAATATTTGCCTGCAGCTTCGTTACTAAAAGAATCTGGAATATTATTTTTTAGAGCCAGCTGATAAGCCAGTTTCCTTAGATCTTGTTGGTTCAAATTATAATATTTACTTTCCATGTCAAGGGCATAGTCACCTAACATGGACTCAAAATTTTCATCAAACACTGGTTTGCGGCCAATATTTTTAGAAACTAGTTTTTCTGTAAGTATATCTTTTCTCACCAACCAATCTGAACAATGTCGAGCGAGATACGTTGAAATGCTTGGATCCTTTTAAATGGCCCATTTTTTTCACGAACTCCAACAACTGCATTTGTTTTGACATGTAATTTTATGATAAAATAAAAAAATAGTAACGATTAAAAAAACATGCTTGAAAATGGATAGAAACAAAAAATAGCAACAATGAACTATTCCTCACGACAAAAAAATATTCATTCATGGTGCATAAAAATTCAATATTCCAAATTGCATTCAGCTTTATGATAAAACAGAATGCAATTTTGAATATTCCAAATTAGCTTCACCAACAGTATTCCAAAGTACCAACATTACAGCATTCCAAAGAACCGACCAAATGTTTGCTTTACTAAAAAATATATTTATGACTGCGGGGGATATTGATCCCTAAAAACTGTTCTAAATTAATAAAGCCACTTTCTTTAAAAGATGACTAAAATAAATATGCATTTTATACTTATTAAAAAAACATTCCAAGAGCACTGTATTTATTGACGATTGTCACTACTAAACTAAGATTTATAAACACGTGCTAGTATGTCAAAAATAGAGGTAAATCCAATTAATATGTCTGCTTTTAGCCAGATGGAGCTAGTGGTATCACGGAAACGCAAGTATTCCAAATCACCAACATTATTCCAAACTACCTTCCTTTCCTCTACAGCTTTGGGAAATATTTTCAATATAAGCAAATCAAATTAAACTTAAAAAAAAAATGTTAACTGGACTTCTATAATATAAAAAAAAAATTGAACCTAGGAGGGTGGGGAGGGGCAGGTGTTGAAGTTAAGTTTTAGGAAATTGAAAATGTCATGTCAAAAATAAAAATTTATAGTGCAAAAGTTGTAGCCTCAAAATCCAAATCCAAAAGATTTCAAGAAATAATTTTTTTTCGGTCCAAAACACTTAAAAAAAATTACTGTAAAAAATTATCGTACAAACTTCTTCAGGTACTTACATTTTCGTTTTGATATGTAATTATTGATAAAATAAAAAAATTACAGACCGATTAAAAAAAACGTGCTCAAAAATAGAAACAAAAAAATGACAAGAGCAACAATAAATTATTCCCTAACTATTGATATAAATTGTTTAAATAAAAAAAAAAAAATATTAAAAAACGGATTGCACAATTTAATTGGGAAAAATTATAAAATAAAAAAAATATAGAAGAAGCTGTGGTTTATTTTTTGATCAAACCTTTTATTTTTGTATATAGTAATGATACAAACATTTCAGAGGATGTCACTGACAATTTCATGATCTGTCAAAAGTATGTACATCCTTAACTATTAGCAACTGTAGGTGAGATAGCAAAGGATGGCATGAAGAAGTCGTGAATAACATCCCAAAGTACTGCAGCCCTTTCGTTGAGTGACAGTAAAAAATATTAAGACACGTTGGGACCAATACAAGCTTTCACCTAGCACGAGGTGGGCCAGGGAAATAACCTTGTGCGCACTTGACCAATTCAACATTTATTGTATTAAATTTTAGTACCTAAATTTATTTGGAATTGTCTGGTTTGGCAAGACAAATTTATATTTCAAAAATGATTTAACCAGAATTTTCAATTTTCCGTAGAGGAAAATGGTAAAATTGATTATACGGGGTAAATTCTCAGCTTGATTTGAAAGTTTTTATGAAGGGTCTGAAATAGAACAAGGCGCTATCTGTTTTGACTATTTTAAAAAAATATACTTTCTCAGAGAAAAACAAAATAGGAAACCAAACTAAACTGTGACAACTTTCAAGATAAGTTCAAATTCAAACTAATATCAGGCAAACTAAAAACAGATAAATTCAATCTAGTGTTTATTATAATTATTTTTATAATATATTTTTACTGTAGTAAATAAAGTTTATTATTATTATAAAACGAATTAATTAAATATTAATGACCTGTGAATTAATTAAACATGGATTAGTCTACTTGGAAAATTCCCCAAATTATAAATCGGTATATGACATTTAAAATCATTTTAAATAAATTATTTCCACAAAAAAAAAAACAACTTACGGTTGTCAGTAATTTAAATTACACTAAACGAAATCCCTAAAGGATTATCCACTGATATAGTGTATCTCGACAATAGGTTGACCACCTAAATCTTATACGCTAAATAACCCTGTAGGTTAAATGAAAAATTCCCCCCAAAAATAATAAAATAATGAAAAAACTTAAAAAGGAATAGGATAGTAGAGATAGAAATAGAGTAGCGTACCTTTTTTTACTAATTAACCAGCATTATGTTTTGTAGTTTACTTTATTAGGATAAATAAATTAATGTAATGTGAGCCATTTCATTATTTAGTCATGCTCTAATCCTCCAAGTCCTTCTCTGTCTTATTTGGCCTTTGAGGCTCAACTTGTCCGATTATCATACATAATTAAACCCCTTAACACCAATCATATGTGACGAGTATGGCGGAGAAGCTTTCGATGACTATTCGAGAAAGAACGGGATAAGGTTTCTAGTGTATTGGTGAGAATAGGTGAACTTTCTAGCACCTTCGCCAAACTTTTAAATTTGTATATAAATATTGGTGGATGACCAAGCGGGAATTAATTAGCAGATAGACAGTGGTGAATATAAATAGTGAACGATTCAAAGACATTCGAATTATATATAAATTAGAATAGTAGTGTTATAAAATAAATAAGTGTTTAAATAAATTATTAATAAATAAACTGTTGTTTTAAAATAAACAAATATCACAATAATGAAAAAAGTACTACAAAAGTGAAAGAAAAAGATGAGAGAAGAAAGATAGAAATAAGCTCTATAAATAAGCAGTCTTACACAAATCAATGATTTTCCGCTCACTAAAAAAATAATATTAAATGACGAGGCGATAAAGTTTAAAATCCGTTGCAGGTGTTAAAACATAAAATGACCCACTTCAAATTACGAGACAATAAAGGTCAAAATCCGTTTCCTGAGTTAAGACGTAAAATGAAATTTTTTCGAAAGAAAAAATTCTCGAAATAGCTGAAAACTTCCTTTTTCAACTTAAATTAATTATATCCACCCCTAACCAACGATATAGACCTAAATTAGTGGAATATACATTAGTTAACCACTAAATCCCAGCTACAAATGCCCTTAATGGATAAGCAACGCTCTAATGCAGCATTTAGCCAACAATTCACCTTAAGAACAATAAAGAAAAATATTCTACATTAACTTTTGCTAAATATTAATACCTCACTTTGATTAAAATGAAATTTTTCAGAGATAAGAGCTTTTATCACCTTCTTCTCCCTACCTCTGGGCTTGCGCAGCGTCACCGTCGCGTAGATGATTCTTTGTAAATCGAATCAAAAACTAAACACTGTATAAGGTGCACTCAAAAAGTCCCTTTAAATATTAAATATAACAATACGAAATAAATATCCCAGCGAGAATAACAATATTTATTATATTTCCTATGTTTGAATAGTAAATATAAAAATGGGAAAAAATAAAATCCTAACGAGTAACCAAATACTCGTTACAGTACCGAGTGACGTATTGCTTTTTTAGCTTTTACATGGTTAGATTCTCAAAAGTCTGACAGAGATAACAATAAATCCTTCTTAATGCAATTATGTTATAATTTTTCAATTATTTAGCACGTTGGGATATAATAAAGAGAAGATACTATGACGATGCTAAAGTGTCCGCGTCTTTGCATTACACTTTTACTTTACTTAATTTTTTACTTTAGTTTTTATGAGAATAAATGCCATTTTTTTTTAAATAGCTTAAATGATATAAAATTATTTTCATTCCATCGGTCTTCTACGTTGCTATCTATAACTTTTTGAAATAAGTTTTTTTTCTAGGTGAAATCGTAGGTTAAGGCCTGTCGTTTACCTCCCGACCTTGTTCCCGACACTGACGATATGGTAAGTTAACTTTAACTTTTAACTCTTAAGTTTTTATGCAATAAATAAGTTGCTCCTCCCCTAAAATTCTATCAATATATGTAATGTAATAAAGGAAGAAATGATATGAAAGATATAGCTGATTGATATCTAAAAAATAAGAATGATTTGTTTTAATTTTAAGGTGTCCTATACTGCTGCTGACAAAAGTCAACAGCAGTAAGTTTAGTTAAAAAAATATACAGGGTAGGGTGATACATAAGTGTGAAAAATCCAATATATCCAGCACTATTACAAATAATAATACATCCAAATTTTACAAGTTGGGCAAGTCTAGTTTTTCTATCTACTTGATTCTAGGTTTAAGCACAGAATGCTCATTATATTAGCGTTTTAAAGTTGTTTTATACTTTTTGCGACATCTGATTTTTAAACTTCAAATTTCACATTATTCCGTCCTTTTGCGAATAGAGCCCCTTATTCTTTACCCTCCTCTTGTACTAGATAAAGGACGTATGATTTCAGTAATACGATAGCTGGCATCAAATGAAATATCGAAAAGTACTTTCACTTTCTAAAAAATCTCCTGTTACGTGACTATTGTTTAGCCTTTTGCACTGCAATGAAATTTGATTTAATCATTGGTTAAAAATTAACCACTAGTTACAAATTCTATTGATTAACCAACAACGATACAACTCACCCGAAGTACTATTTTGGAAAATTTTATTTAATTAAAGGAGTTGTTGAAAGTGGCCAATAATATTTATGGGGACCTGAAGACGGTTTTATCAAAGGTCTCACATTTTCAAGCATTTCCTGAATAACACTTGAAACACCTACTTCTCTTATTTATAACTAAATAACAAATATTGCAACGTTAATTATTATATTAGTAATAACAAAGTGCCGGTATTTCGGTTTTTGCGATTTTTCAAAGAATGAAGTGAGAGTGTGCGCGTTTTGTTTAAGATCAATTTTACAAAAATAATGTTGAAACGAACCTAAAACTATTTATAATTATAATAAATTAAAACATTAGGCACTTAAAGTGTAGTATATATCAAATTGACATCTTTAAAATTTAACAAAAGTTAAAATAGTTATGAATAATGGAAAGAAATAAGTATAAGAAGTGTAATAATGGAGAATACATTTCGGCATCAAGCCATGAACAGGATACATATAGTCAAACATAGTAACAAAAACACTTAGTGTAAGTATCAAAATTATTTAAAAATTAGTGAGTTATTAAAAGGAGGAAGGTTAAAACATCATAATTTTTCACAAATAGATTATCGTGTATACTAATTTTAAAGCTACGAAAAATAAATCACTACCTAAATAATAATTTTTAGTCACTGTAACACAAAAATTAAGGTTTATATATTTGTTAAGCAGACCCCACTTATTTCTAAATGCAATGGCTGTAATAGAGGACTTCTATACAAGAGAAGTGCAATCAACTTAACAAAATAAAATTGACACTAATGACATAAGAAATAGGGGCCCCTTAAAGAGGCTGTTTTTTAGTTTACTTTTTCGTTTTTCTTATATACTTTCATGCCATTTACATACCATTTTGTACCCGTAGGATAAAAAAGACTTTTTAGTTCAGGGTATTTTACATGTAAAGGTTGAAAAAAATGTATCAGTGTCAGCTGTCAATTATGTAGTTGGTAGAAGACAGGCGTAACCATAACGTAACTAATATTGTATATTGTTATATAATGTATGGAACTTGTATTTGTAGCAGCAGCATTTTTGCATTTGACATAAATATATAAAACCAAATTAAAAAAAGTTTAGAAACCGGGAGAAACCAAATAGACTATTAACAATAAAAAAATAAATCGCAATGCTATGCTTATGTTTTGATATTATCGACAGCTGATATTGATGTCTTCAACCCTTTAAATATAAAATACCCTAAAATAAAAGTTTTTAACGTTACGGGTACAACATGGTATGTAAATGGCATAAAAGTAGATAATAAAAACCAAAAATTGAACAAATAACAGCCTCTTCATATGACCCGATTTCTTATGTCATTAGTGTCAATTTTATTTTGTCAAGTTGGTTGCACTGCCCTTGTATAGAAGTCCTCTATTATTTATGACATTTTTTTTTAACACATCAATTTTTGGTGGAAGACTATTATGTAACCACCAAAATTTTAATTACGTACGTTCAATGATATGGCGAAGGAGATTTTATAACGGTCCACTTGTCTAATCACCAATATGTTTTCCTTTATCTGATATTTTCTACCTCTTTTTCGCAAACAGATTCTCTTGTACTTTATTGATATTTTTAACATGTAGCAGGAATTAACTACTTATATTATTTAATTTGAGAATTAGAATTTAATACAAAATTAATAATGAAACTTTTGTGATAATTGGTTTTTCTGTAGATGTCAAAAATCGCATCTCTAGTGCCTAAAATACATGGAAAATTATAAAAAAATATGTGTTTTTATAAGAAAACTGCATTTTAATGGTTTAATCAAATTATTTACAGTTACTAATTTGTCTCTGGCTCTATTGTTATTGTAAATTTAGAAAATTATATATTTTTATGAAAAAATTATTAAATTATAAAATCTTACTGTGAGTTTAGTATTCATCTTTATAACTTCTGTAATTGCTTTGTAACCCTTTAGTTAACAGAGAGGCAGTATACTAACTTTTTAACCGACTTCAAAAAAGGCGGAGGTTCTCAATTCGTCGCAATATTTTATTTTATGTATGTTCAGCAATAGTTCTATAACACGGTGTTCGATTTTAATGATTCTTTTTTTGTTAGAAAGGGGATACTTCAGGGGTGGTCCCGTATAAATTTGGTTAAAATCTAATAGTTGGGTCCATGAGAAAATCCTCAAAATCTTAATTTTTTATGTATGTTTAGCGATAATGCTTTATCACCTTGTCCGATTTATATGATTCTTTTTTTGTTAGTGAGAAGGTACCTCAAGGGTGGTCCCATATAAATTTGGTTAAGATATTGTGATGGCATCTGCACGTTTTTGAAGTCGATTTTTTTAAATTTTTAATTTCTAATACTTGTAAATTAGTATATTAGCATGCCGAAGCACTGATTAAATATGTATTATTTATAATTTTACTGCCATTACTTTTTGCACATACAGATGCTTGCGCCTAAGTGCTTAACTTAATTTATAATTTTTCAAAACATTTGTAAACAGTTGTTCCGGTGTCAAACTATGCTCCTATTTTTCCACAAACCCAGTAAATGAGGAAAGAAATAAAAGACAAACCTCAACTTATGTTCCTTTATAAAAAAATTACCAATTTACTTAATTAAATTATTTATAATTGCAGTGTTGCCACGTTAAACGCTTTTAAAATCCATACATTTATTTGCAGGCCTATGAATGGTGTTAACCATAGTTTAACTAAATATTTGCAAAGTTGTTATTTAGCAAGCGTATGTAAAAACGATAGGTACAAAAATGCCTTGCATAATAGTCTAATATAATAGGTGCTGCTAAAATATTAAGTCTGCTGAAAGCAGTTAAAATAGCTTAATGTACTTTGCACTTGTTTTATACGTTTTTTTGTTTTGTTATTATTCTATTTAGAGACTAACTATTAGAAATGTTGCGGGAAATATTGCAGCAACCCCGCCCATAATGCGTCGGAGTGAGAAACTCTGCACTAGGTACGAAAACGAATTAGTGGGGACGCTTGATGTATCGTAATATATCTCGAAACTGTCCTAATTAATAAAACTTGTTATATTTGTTAATAAATAGTCCAAGTGAATCATTTTTGTTATTACAATCTGTAACGGTTCATATTACTGTTAGACAACACGGTATATAGTTAGGTGTACTTTGTATTGCAGTCATCACGGAACCTAATATTTGTGCTGTGTTTGTCAATAATGTCAATAATCATTGTCGATGGGAGTTTGTCAAAAACTCGGAGGTTAAAAAACGACAGGTACTGTTGGAGGCCAAGAACGACTGAAAGAATTTAAATTTACTGTGTGGTAATCTTTGCCAACCGTAAAGGATTTATACAGTAAATTAATAAAATTAATTTGGACAATTTGTGTTTGGGTTATTGAGTTGCGTTTTTTTGGTAAATTTCTCCAAATATAAATCTTAAAAGGGATTTATTTTCACTTTTACACCTGTTCGTATTTAATGTATTTAATCTAAGGAATACCTCAGTGTTATTCAATTGGTTTATTCAATCTATGATTTATTGGGTATGTAGAGTAGCATGGGGCAAAACGACGCACTTAAGACTTGAATACACCTGGTGACCACATATATTACATGAATAATAAACCAACTGTGTGTAACAATAAAACAACATTTATTTATAACAAATAAACATGTATTTCGCGAAATTCATTACCAAAAGGAACAAAAGCTCTAAAAAAGTAAAGGAGTGCAAAATCGGACATTTGCCCCACTAGTGGGGCAAAATTCCAGTTAGCATGGTGCAAACTTCCTACATCACTATTCACTCAACGCAAACATCGCAAATGAAAGGGCCTTTATTTTCATAAGCTGTACATTGCTCGTGCCACCATTTAGAACAGCTCCCACATTCTATCCAGTCTTCTGTTGGCGGATCTATGTATTCTTCTGCACAAGCAGGACAGGCAATGATTTCGTCAGTTTTATTTTTTCTTTTTTCTTATTTCTTTCGGTGTTCTGTTGTTTGTTTTCTTTATTTCCATTCGCCGAGTTAGGACTACTCCCCTGAAGAATCTCCTCAATGTTTTTCTTGACATGTTTTTTCGACTTTTTTAATTTCTGATTCATTTTAGCAATTAAATTATCTTTGAACGGAGTGCTTGAAAGAATTTCTGATTTTTGACCCTGTCTTCTTCTGTTCTGGTCTTCTGATCTTCTGGGAAATTGTAGAATATTTTGTGGACTCACTAGCTCTATTTCAGTATAGTCACGTGATGTCGAAGGAGGATACAGGTCATCTAATGAAATATTCTATGTCGACTTGTTTCCAGGTGAACCTTTACTACCTTGATGTTTTTCTAGAGTTACTTGATCCGTGGCAACCTTACGCACTTTAGATAAAGGAACTGAAAATTTTGTTGAGGATTTTCATGCCTTTCTGTAACGGACGACGGAAGAAAGTCCTCTTCAGTAAATATGTTCTTGTTCATTGAATAGATTCCACATGTTTCGAAAGATTTGATTCCTTTCTCCATTTTAGAGCAACGCTCATAGGCACGACCAAATAATCCGGCTATTTAGAAATGTATTATTTGACGTCCTGGGTTATTCGTTAGCCAACGGTCACATTCATCTGCATAGAAAACTTTCAACGTCTTGAAATAGCACCGGTCCAGTGGTTGCAGCCTGTGGCTGCTATGAGCTTTGCAGTATTCTATAGTTTGCAATGAGCAGTGGGACGAATGGTTGTCCAGTATTAGCAACACTGGGTGTTTCTTATTTGCGCGAACCTGTTCTTGGAAATGCTTCAGCCAATCAATGAATAAGCTGGTGTTGCTATAACCCGAATCAGAGTACATTCCTAAGGACTGTGGAGGTGAACCATCCATCAACTCATTTTTCGTTCGTTTCCGCGGAAATATGATAGCTGGAGCAACAAAACTGCCTGAGGCACTCATCGCACAAACAATGGTGACTAGCTGACCACGTTTAGCAGAATATATTTTTCCAATAAGTTTTTTTCCTTTGGTGCTAACAACTTTAGGAACTTTATTAGGGACTGTAGAAATTCCACTTTCATCCATATTATAAATTGAACTAGGGGAAAATTGTGCCGTTTATAAAGCTTGGCCAGGTTTTCGAAGAAAATATCTATTTGAGTTTTATTGAAATCCATCATTCGTGCCAAAGAAGTTGGATTGGGCATTCTTAATGATAGGCCATATTTTTTTACAAAACTATATGCAGTCTTTGCCAGCCAATTTTTTGTCGTTGTCGAATGGATGAGCCACGTTGTTCAATGCTGCATATTCGTAAGCTATTTTTCTTAACGATTTTAAAGTCAGACCATTAAATCTATCATCCATGTCTTTGCAATGTTGAACCAGCATCTACTCCATTTCTGCGGTAAAAACCGGTCTGAATCTTCCAAAGCTTTCGGCACCACGTCCGCAACGTAGCCTCTTACGCAAAGTTGATTCGTGTAGACCAAGCATTAAAGCAGCTGCTCGAATAGAATAACCATCACGTATAAAATCTCTGGCTGCATTCAATTTCTCATTAGTGCAAAGCTTGTTCTTTGTTTTTCTTTTATAGTTTCTGAAAACAAAAACAAATATTTGGAAACTGTGAAACAGAATCGTAGAATAAAACAAAATAGAATAGCATGGCACAAAAGTCCGAAAATGTACGGGGTAAAAGTACGCGCGGATTTTTGCCCCTCTAAAAAATATGACATTTGCCCCATATGTATTAAAAAGTTTGAAATTTCCCGCCAAAGGTATGACATTAGCGTACATGCATGCAAATATATCGTACAACTCTTAACATGCCAAGGGTACTCTAGACTAGATTATGTCAACAAAACTCTACAAATAGGCTGACACGATATTAATTACTGCCTAATGCACATACTTTGATTACTATACGGGGCAAGAGAGAGGTTCGACACGCCATTTTGATTCCTATGACACAGTTTATAGCTAAAGAATCAGATCGCTCACTCTGCGTCGGCACTTTTGATCTCAATGTTCCAGTTCATACACTGCGCAACTCGGATAATACAATATATGCCAACCGCCTATAATAAAACAGCAGTCTTTTGCGTATCCTAAATTTGTATCCCTGGAGTGGATGTTATTTTGGAATTTTCAACTGGTCCGAGTGAGCTAACTGATTCTTTAGCAATAAACTGTGACTCCAAAAATAATATTCACTGACACTGACAGCAGCATTCAAAATATCAGGTGCGTTTTAATCATCCGCTTCTGCTTCCGGAATTGTCGGTTTAGTCGTTTTAACCTGTCAGATTAAAACAAGAAAACCGACAATTCCAAAGCACAAGCGGATGATTAAAACGCATCTATTAAAAATATTGCGCCAAGATCTAGGCAACACCTAACAAGGGTTCAAAATGGCGGAGTTTTCTATCTCCTTTTAAAAGGCACTCAGAAAGCTGCGCAGTGCGACCATTCTCCGTATAGTAAAAGAAAATCAAAGTAAGTGGCCTAATGTAAAAATTACATGCAAACGTTTAAAAACTTGACTTACCTCATGGTGGCGGCCTGTCATTTCACCCGCGTTTGAAAACACACTGGCTTACCGCATACCATGGGTTACCGCCACGCGTATGTTCATACCGTGTTGCCAGATTGCAGTTATTTTTGACTTAATTGCAGATTAGGAATTTTGCCCCGTGCGTACTTTTGCCCCATTCTCTTCTATATAATATGTTTTTATTTGATTTCTAAAGGATCCTGTTATTTTTATTGCTAAACATTTATGCTAGCGAACTGGTGGAGATTTGAGAGTACGTCTCGATATTTTATAGTATTAAACCATGGAATTTATACCTATCGATTAATATTGATTAAATTCTAGGGTTAAACACAATAAGTCGTAAAGCTGTAGTGTTATTGGAGATTGTAGATTGTAGATTGTAAGACGGGCCAGAAAAAATCGGTGGTATTTAGCAAGCAGAGTACTGAACCTTGAGATACTGCCTTGATTTCCCTTGGGTCAGAATATGCTTATTCCTGTTTTATTCTATACTATCATAAATAGGATTTCAACAGTTCCGAGTATTGACTTTTGTCGACATGTTTGTCGAATGCTGAGCCTCATTCAAAAAGACGGTGGAATACACTTTTCTCTTTTAGGAACTTTTCGATAATATATGTGATTCTGTGAGCTTGGTCGATGGTCAAGTGAAATGATGGAAGCGTATTAGGTTATTTTCTTCTATTATAGATTCAATCTCTTTAGATCCATTTATTTGTAGAGTTTAGAGATAACAGACAACAAGAAGATGGGCCTGTACCATGTAACTTCATAGGGTAGTTTAACTGGTTTAGGTATCATTATAAACTCTTCTACTTTCCACATCTTTGGTACATACTTTAGTTTAAAGATCACATTGACGAGATTTTGACAATAGTTTTTCAAAGAAGCATTTTGAAAATTTATCGGGTAATGTGGTCAAATCCAGGGACCTTCTTAAGATTATTTGTTTGGTTTTCCACAAAAACTTATTTTTAAAAGGTAGGTTTAACAATTGTGTTCTAGCTTTATACAGTTTTGAAGATTTTCACTATTATTTGGTTGAAAAGTACTCCCTAAATGTCCAGCTTCCCATTTTATTTCTATTTGATGGATTATGTAATATAGGTCTTTTTAATCGTTTAATAGCTCTTCAGAGTGAGTAATCCGTACTGTTACCCTTAGTTAATTTACTCAAATATTCTCCAATCCACTCAATTAGATGTTTATATTCTTTAGATCCTGTCGATATCAAAATAAATCACTCATATTCAATTTGTTTAGATGCCTTAACTTGACTGTACAGCAATATTTTACAAGAAAAATCCAAGAACCCTCTGGGGTCGAACATTTTCTTGGAAAACAATGCGAAAACACTTCCACTTATCGATTTTGGAGATTTCTGTGAAAGACAAATGGTTATTATTGAGTTCAAAGCGACAAAAAAATGCACCCGCGTCGATAAAGTTAGGGAAAAGTTGAAGGGTGATTTATTTTACACCTTGTTTGCTTTTGAACGAACCAAAAAAAGAGACGTAACGTTTTCTTTCGTATTTTTGCAATAATTTGTCATGGACCAATATTTACACTTGTTGTCTCAGGTATCAATGGGACAAATGGTTATTTTTACGATCACTATCCATCGTAGGATTTTATGGCTCGAAATCTAATCGTTTTTTCCTAGGACGAACAATTATGTAGTGAATGTGAAATCAAACTTATTAATGCTTTTACTTGCTCTATTAAATTAATTGTTTGGCTGCCGATATTTTGTTTTTGTTCAATACATTTTAATTGTCTATCGATTTGGTCTTAAATATAAAACTAATAAATGTATATTTACTTGTAATGATGTCAGTATTCTTCAAAAATATGGGTACGATAGGGTTAGTAAGCTCATTAATAGAAGCAGGTATAGGATTAAAATAAAATATTAGGGAAAACAGAAGTTGCATCTGAAAGGGAAAGAAAATAAAAATTTAATATTTTTACGTCTTTTTAAATTATGTTTTGAATATTTTAAGGTTTCAGTTTTAATTTTATTACTTGTTTGAGCTATGGGATTGACTTTTGTAAATCTAGGAGCCAATTTATCTCTGTGATTTTTTTTATGATAAACTCATTCGTCCTTACTTAATGTCATAGGTTTATTCCTATTTTTATTGGTTTTCTCTAATTCTTTAGATTTTTGAATTGTAATATCTTTGTTTAGTTGAGAATATTTTTGTTTTAATTTATCTTTATGTTCTTGTACGTATTTAGAAATTACATCTTTTTCTTCAATATCGAATGGATCTTTTACTTGAAAATACCCCGAAACTATTCCTAAGGGTGTGTAGTTGGTATTATTATAATGTAAAAGAGAGTATCTAATCAAATTATTTAATGGTTCCTGAGGGTTTTGTCTTGGATACCGTTTCAAAATATTTAATTCACTTAAAAGACAAGTAAAAGACCTTTGATAACTAAATGAAATTTTTAAAACATCTTTTATTGCTTCCCAATTATTTAACTCAGATCTACTCGAAATTAATTTTAGAGCTTTGGTTTACTAATTACATTTTTAAAAAGGTAAATACATCATCACAAGTATCTATAAAGTTATTGAGTTGATTCGGTTCTCCATCAAAATTTGGAATAGTATGTGGAAAAAAATTCATTTCTTGATAATTAAATTCGTCAGCCATATTTTTTACTTTAATAGCTGAAGTTTTTTTAAAAAGATTAAATAAATCACTATCACTTTCACTACTACTATTATCTGTTTCTTATTTTACCCTACTTTTAGATTCTTTTCTAAAGTTTTTATTCTTTTTAATAGTATCCCTTAAACTTTCAATCATTAATATAAATTAAACTATTTTTATTTGATAGATTAATGGACTTTGATCTAACTATGAGGAATATTTAAAAAATGAAAAAGGAAAATGAGAGAAATTTTTCACCCTGATTTCTAATATAACAATCCTCCTGTCTAGACTCGATCCGTAGTTTCTTAAAGTCGAAATCTGATGAATGGTCCAGATCCGCAGCTTCCTTGAGGTCAAAATCTCGCCCGCAGTTTGGATATGTAGTTTCTTTATTTTTCAATAACCTGGACAGGATATGCGGCTTCTTGAAGTCAAAACCTGGCAAATGGTCCAGATCCGCAGCTTCCTTGAAGTCAAAATCTTGCCCAGTAATGTGTAGTTGTACTTTGATTGCAGCACTAATTTTCAAAAAGAATAGGACAGAGTTGTTCAGTCTCCGTATAAATATTTTTTGTAACAGTTTTTTTATCAAAAATTTTTCCGAAAGAGTTTCAATAATATTTCCGAAATGAAAAATGTTCACTTGAGGTAAGTCCCGTTAAAGGTTTAAAAACCACCAATCCGTGAAGGCACTATCCACTAGGGCACTATGTCTCACTTCTTGTACAGGGCTATCCTACTGACTGCGCCACTTATATATATTTTAAAGGTTGTTGGTTAATTATTTTAAATAACTCATAAACTAGAGAACAACTTTATTCTAAAATAGTAGGTTACAAAATAAGAACGTGATATCAACGTTCATTAGGTTTTTATAATAATGCGTCGGAAAAATACTAAGATATAAAAGATAAATGCTGGTAAAAAAACGAGTTAGTAATATTAATAGATAAGTTATGATAAAATTAATATTCAACAAAATATGTCTTTATCAAACAATGCTGCACTTAGCAGATAAATGTCGGGAATCCCTGACACATTAGTATGCCGGTTATTATCAGGTAGAACGAAAGGGAAAGCTACTAGTGGTGTAGGTATTGATTCTTTAGCTATAAACTGTTAAATTATTCATTTTCTTACATTTTCTACAATATTTATTTAGTGGTAGTTTATATACAAGAAACTGTTTAAAGATAGGAGAGCCATTTATTTTAAATTAACTAAGTAGTTCAATGAGAAATGATTTAGAATTTAGCCAAGGTTTTTATGCTGCCATACAAACCTTGTGGGTTAATAATAATTTGGGCAACCTCTACTTTTCTATGGTTGGGTGGAAATGAGGTTAACGGATCAGTTTTTTTTTGTAGTTGTTGAAATATACGTTTGTACCTATGGTTTCATTGTTGCCTTTATCGATTATCCTGTATTAACAAACTTTTTATTTAAAAAAAGTTCATTTATTTGGTAATAAGCGAGATAACAATTCTGTGGCCGGCGCTTGAAAGGTCATAAGTCGTTTTTTACGTAAATGGAGTTTTTAGTCAAGATACGTTTAGAAGAGTGTATATTTTAGGCAGCTAAAAGGATTCAAGTCTATACGTTGTAAGGTAATAAAAATGAGGTACAAAAAAATATATATAATAATAAAATAGAAACTAAACTCATTAAATATATTCATAAAGATGTAGTGACTCCCTTATCGCATATTATAAACCTTTCTTTGTCTAGTGGAATAATACCTTGTCAATGGAAACATACTATAGTTACTCCTATTTTTAAATCTGGGGATCACAGCAAAATGAATAACTATAGACCAATATCTGTTATAAATAATTTTGCAAAAATATTTGAACAAGCTGTCAAAAACAGATTAATAAAATTCCTAGACAAAAATAAATTTCTATCGAAAATACAATTTGGATTCATAAAAAAATCCAGTACTGAAGATGCGACATTAAATCTACTTGAACCGATAGTCCGCTTGGATAGATCAAGTAAATGCCTAGCGGTTTTCCTTGATCTGGCAAAAGCCTTCGATACGGTTCCTCACTCTGATCTCTTAATCAGAATGAGTAACTATGGCATTAGAGGTACAGGACTTGATTTACTTAGAAATTATTTAACAGATAGAACCCAAAAAGTAAAAATAGGGGATACATTAAGTGCCGCTTCAATAGTACAAATAGGAATACCGCAGGGGACAGTATTGGGTCCAATTCTATTTTTAATTTACATAAATAGCATCTCCAACATAAATCATTTTAAAGGAAAACTTGTATGTTATGCTGATGACACTGCCCTTGTAGTGACTGGGACATCTTGGGATGAAGTAAAATTAAATACAGAAGCTTGCTTAAAAAAATAAAAATTTATCTAGATTATAGTTTATTGACTCTAAATATTGAAAAAACAAAATATATTACTTTTTCTCCTACTACAGCTGATCAACCTAAAATAGACGTTAAACTACATGACTCTAAATGCAATCATACTAGATGTAACTGTCCCATCTTGGAAAAAACAGTAGCAATAAAATATTTAGGTGTAATGATTGACCAGCACATAAGATGGAACGAACACGTTACTTACGTTACAAAACGCTTAAGAGTCTTGTTTACCAAATTTTATAACATTAGAGATATTCTTTCAAAAAACAATTTATTTATGATTTATAATTCGTTTTCCGAATCAATTTTAAGGTATTGTATAACGATATGGCGTGGTACTTAAAAGTACGTTACAAAATCTGCAAACTACATTAAATACATTAATTAAAATATTATTTAAAAATGATAGACTATATTTAACTCAACTACTGTATCAAGAATTAAACATTTTTACTTTAAGACAATTATATACATATCAGTGTCTTCAAAGGGCATACAGAGATCAGGATAACCTACACAAGGTTTCATTAAAAACCAGAGCAACTACAAATTTAAATTTGAATGTAGACCTATTTCAAAAAACGGTAAAACAAAGATCTTTCTTTTATTTTGGCCCCAAATTGTTTAATCTTCTCCCTTTATCAACGAAACAAATAACTAAATTTAAAACTGAAATCAAGGAATTGATCCAAACTCCCCCAGATATGTTTGAAATATTTTAAATAAAACTGCAAATAACGTACATTATTTCTGGTGTCTTTTCAAGTATTTTTTACAATTTTTTAGCGTTAACTTCTGTTTAACTATACTACAGGAGAAAGTTTTAAACCTATCTCACTTTTTGGACCTGTCTTGCTTTAGTTTCCTATTACTCCTATTACTGAGTCGTTTTTTCTTTTTAATTTTTTTTTGTACTTTTAAAACAATTTATTATTGTATTTTTTTTATGGAAGGGATCACACAAGACAGGCATATATGCCTAGGTACGATCCCCTCCATGGATAAAAAAATAAATAAAAAAAAAAAAAACTTGTAATCTGGTACGTAATATATTTGATTTAAATACAAGGGTAACCGCGGAAGACAGAACGTCATAATTAAACATAAACAGTCAAATTTTGTAACATAAAACAGTTAAAACAAAGTATGTCTACCTATTTTTTAATTTTACTAAAGAAATGCAAGATTTCGTTTTAATAATTTCAAAACACATTTATTTATAATTTATTGTTGTATGGCTCACCTTGTAGGAAAAGTACACATAGCAAAATCTTTTGACTTAAAATTGTGAACGGGTAGATGTTAATATAATAAAATAATTAATCTGTGGCGCAACTATAAAATTATTGAATATTTGCAAAAATATATTATTATTAATTCGTGGATCACCCTGAACAGTAAAAATTTTAAACTGTATCTGAATAAAACTTATATTCTACATAAAGTGAAATTAGCTTTTCAGTTTTAAGAAAAAATAATTAAAATCAACAATTCTCCACTTTAACGCTCTGTATCTCGAAAACTAATCATAGTATAGGATTTAAAATTTAAATATTTTAAAATAGTCGTAAAATTATTTTTATCTTAAAAAGTTTCCCCCAAAATGTTTAAAATTAAGATGGCGCTCGTGTACTAGAAGGGAGAGATCCAATGATATAAAGTTATGTAAATAGCTCACCCATATGTAAATCAGACGACGAGAAGCACTATTGTGGTCTATTATCAAAATTTCTCTACGATTATAAGCTCAATTGTTTTTCATGATGGCTTTTCATGATGTAGTTTAGTAGTTTTTAGGCTATACCCTTATCTCTACACTTTATACATATGGGTGAGTTGGGTAAGCAATACATTTAACTATATACATCATTAGTGTCATTGTGTGGTCTGAATTATCGACTGTCGAAGTCCCTCTGGAACAGAAGCGCCATCTTAATTTTATACATTTTGAGGGACACTTTTTGTGTACAGAGATAGTTCTTCTTACCTCTACAGTCCATAGGTGGAAATAATCAGGCATTCCAAACAAACGAAACGCGGTAAAGGGTTGCGACATACGATTGTAACAACCAACTAGCCCCAAAGACCATTTGTAACTACTAATAGGTCTTTAGCTACTGTTGTTAATGTACTATTAAGGGATAAGGGCAGCATTGTCACCAGCCAAAGGGCCGTGTAGTCCAGAAGGAACCTTCATTCACCAGTGGCAAATAAAAAAATAATAAAAAATTTAAAAGAACAAAAATTATCCCTTAATAGCATAGTCGAGCGGTTCTTGGCAACTATTTTTAGACTCTTTTAGTGCTAAGGGAATAAAAACGCCGAGACTTCTCAAATGCTCGAAATATCTCACTATTTTGAAAAAGGGGGGGGGGAGATTATTAATAAGTATTAAAAAATTAACAAATATATATTTAACATAAGTACAGAAGTGACTAGTATTCTAAAGAATAAATTACTCAAATTATAATTAGGGAATAAAGCACTATTTGATAATATATCCAAACTTTAAACAAAGATTTATAACACCAGATGAACACTTAATTGAACTAAATAGTTTGGACTTATTAACAATTATAAATAGCACTGGAAAACTTTAACTACATAATAATATAAAAATATGTATAAGATAAATATGATAATCGGGATGAAAATGTAAAATTGGCATTTATATGTAAATCAATTAATTATTATCAAACAAAACACTTTAAAAATAAGTTAAAGATATTTACCCATAATTCACAAATCGCTGCATAAAAACTTTACTCTACACATTACTTTGTTTTGAGACTTAAGAGTCCCAAAAAATGAGAGCTCTCGCCCTCGGCGAAAGTTGTGGACTTTAGTCCGCACTCGAGAGCTTTTTCTTTCTGTCTCGTCTCTCTATATATACCAAAATGTACGTGATAGTTATATTTTTAAAAATGTCACGCTCTACCTTGAATTTTCTAGTTCAATGTAAATCATTAACTGGAGTGATACCATGATTATTTGTTTTATTTCCATACGTGTGTTTTCTTTTGAATTTTGAATTTAAAACATTATAAATACTTTTTTTGAACTTTTGATAAATTATTTATATTTTCCAATAATAATGCCAATTATTTCACGATGTAGTCTATCTACAATATGTGAAATCATAAATAATGGAATAAATTTAAATATTTTATGTCGAACACAATATTATTTAAAAAAAATCACTTATACATTTTCTATAAATTGGCTGACTTGGAACTACTACTTTTAATAAAAAGAGCGTCCAAGATGGAAGGCTATGTCGCAACCTTCTTAGATTTATGAGAAATTTTTCAGAAGATGTTACCAAAAAATGAGCTTCATTCTTCAACAATTTTGGGTGAGAGAATATGACATTCTTGCACCAAAATTGAAAAAATTAATTTTTTAATTTCCTGAAAAAGGGTTACGGTGTATATTTAATTTAAACCCCCCTTGCATCTTTCGTAACTCAATTTTAGTTTAAACAAGAATCCTTTTACCTTTGCGTAAGACGATAAGATTTATTTTAAAGAAATGGCAAGAAGAAAATAGCCGTAAACCGAGATGACTCGCCGTTTTGGCTTAATCGCTTTTTAATGGGGAGTCGAGATTGTTGATTTCAAGCGTAGATACACAGCAATGTAATGAACCTTTCTATCACTATCAGGAAATAATGAAACGTTTTATTTTCCTTTTATCTAGATGCTGTTAAACAGATACGATACCGACCGATAATGGATAGATATACCGACCCACCGTTGCGCGTTGATTCCATTAGTTGTATTTGTATCTGCCTTTTATTTCTATAATATTTTTGACGTGTCACTCAATCTTTTATTAATCGTGATAACAAAAATTATATAATGATGAATACAGAGTGCGTCACAATTAACTTGGCAGGGTCTGGAGGGTAAACTACATAAGTAAAGTTGAAGAGTAAAACATAACTTGTTGTATAGCTACTAGTTATTACAAATACTATTATTTATTTCAACGACCTGTCAAACTACTGACAAGTGGGAAATGACAGTTTATATATGGCAACCCTGTGGGACTGTTGTCATTGACAGGGTCAATGATACATATATAGTTATATAGGTTGCTCAAATCGGATGGCCATATTGCCTCGCAAGTGCTCAATAATCAGAATCGGTTTAGTAAAAATGTTTTTGCAAACCAATGTTTAGCCTTTGAATATAGTAAAAAAAAATAATTAACAACATTTTTTACTTCAAGGCATTGGCTTATATTTATTTTGAAAAACATGGATGTTCAATCTATAAAACTAGCTATGTCATCGTCCCTGTCAAATCACCAGACCTACATGGTTGCCATAATTTTGCCATATCAATACCTGTCAAAACCCACCGGTAGCCACTTTGTTTGAAATGCCTATTAATAATCTCTTTGACAAATACCATAAAACATATTTCTTATCTTTATTAAAACGAGGTTATTACATGAACATACTTTATTTTATAATGGGTTTTTTATAGGTCCATTATCTAAAGTTAGGCACAAATCAAAAAGTCCAACTACAAAACCCACTTAAAGTTATGAAAGGGCTACATAAAAAATAGTAGAAAATAAGAGACACCGACCAAACCAACGCTGGTGTAAAAATTATCCATATAGACTATAATGTCCTTTGTCAGAATAGTCGGAAAATAATTGCATAACTACAGAATAAGCATGGAGAATTATTGGTTTCTCTCAATGTGCCCTTAACTGCATAGACAAGAACATTTAGGATAAATCCGTCATGTGTAGTAAGCTTGTATAATTTAATTCGGTACTTATGGCTTTTATTGGCTTAATACTACCTAAATGATAAACGTCCTTGCCAATTAATCATACCCTCACCAATGGATAAATTTAGATCAGGATAGAAAACTTGTTTTATATTTTCCAATATCCTTTCGAATGCTGGACGAACTTTCAATATTTTATCAGTAGGATCGAAAGCATCGTGATTGGTAAATCTCAACATCCTCAGAATCATTTGACATCTATTTCTAGACATCTTATTTCCAAACAATGGATGGTAATAGAGCGGATACTTTCTCCACTGTTTTGAAAGAAGCGGAGAAACTACTGTACCACTAAGACAGCAGAGTCCAAAAAACTTCTTTATTTCGTCAACAGTTATGTTTTTCCATCGTTATTCTCTGTTTGACCTGCTATTACGGCGAGACTGAATTATTTCATTTTCTCTTCTACTTGTTCCATCAGTAATAAGTTGAAAAATACTGTCGTCGAAAAAGAGAGAAAAGTAGTCGACAGGATTAGCGTCTGGTGGAAAATTGGCATTGATCTTAGGTTTTTTAGTAAAAGGTAAATCAACGGGGTCTGCTTATGTGTTCGTCCATTTATTACTGTCATTAAATTATTGTTTTAAGTTGTATTTCTAAAAAATAAGACATTATTAAAGTGAGGTTATGAAATTAAAAGGCAAATAAATTAAAACCTTTTTCAATGATAAAGTTATTAGTTCTGGTATACCATAGTTCCAATAATGGCAAATAAATAATATAAAAAGACAATACATAAAAACACACAACCACAAACAAGTAATGACAATGTCCACAGACTGACGCTAATAGTATTATTCAATGGCTGTCGTGAGAAGATGGCAGCCAGAGGAAGAACAAGACTCAATACGCGCGCGCGAGACTATGCAATCAGCCAATGACAATGACGAATCACGATTATACATGCGCTGCAGGCAGCGACAAGAACAGTGTCATATTCAAATATAGCGAAAAGAGTTGAACGTCCACATTACCGACATATTCAAACGTCCTAAAAACATCCCAACAAAGACGTTTTGAACATGTCCTGAACAGGACGTCTTAAAATCGTCCGTTTTTTGCACCAGGATGTTTGGACGAAAGTAAGATATGAACTGGACGTCTTTAAGATGTATTGTGCTATCTGGGTATTATTAAATTAAACTAGTAAGAAAAAATATGCATAAATGAAGATAAAATTTATTACTGACCCTTAAATAATACTAATTTGGTATAATAAAAAGAAGTTTTAGCGAAACAACTCTTTTTTTCTACACCCGTATTATAATAATGCACTTATATGCCCATAATCCGTTTCATAATGATACCCATTATGATACAGATTTTTCATTATGATACAGATGTTTAATCAATAGAAACCTACAATTTTTCAATCAAGCATGATGTTTGACGTTTGTCCTAAATTCCTATGTAATTGTTTTAGTTGTCAAAACGTATTAAATTTTCGTAGATAGCTAAACTTCGATAATTATAATATTAAAATGTCTGATATCAGCGATATAGAACACTCCTCCACACATATAGGAGAAAGGAGAAAATGCAGTACAAAATATTTTGCCCCAAAAATCTGTGGTAATACCAGTACCCAAGGTAATACCATTAATTACAATTTTGTAGAATTTTTTATAGAAATACGAGTAATTACTGTTATTGTGTTCAATACCAATATAAATAGAATATTTATAGGTCTTGATTATTTATCGGGTGTAGAAAAAATAGCGTATGCAACTCTCATGTAATGGTTATTAAAACACTCGCATAAACCATACGAAACTCGCCTTTGGCTCGTTTCGTATCCCGGTTAATGCTCGTGTATTAATAACCATCATTACATGATCGTTGCATAATATACTATTTTATATCTTTAAAGTTTTTGTTTAAGAACTTTGATTTGTCTTGTTTTTTCTTTATTCTTTTTTACTTGTTGTAAAAGATGTCTTCTAAGCTTTCTAGGATGGATTCCTTATTTGCAGTTCTATTTGAAGGGCCTGTCTAAGCTTCCAAATGCAATGCTCTTCTTTTTAAGTCCTACAAACAATTAATTATTACGATAATGTTTTGAATTATACACAAAAGGGTTGCTAAATTCTTAAAAGTTCATAACATAATAATGAAAATATATATGTTTAATTATGTTTATTAGTATACGCACCTTCTTCGGCTGCATGTATTTAGGCAATTCAGGAAATATAGTGGGAACTGCTCCATTTAGTAAAGTCTTTTTCAGTTCGTCCCATAAAAAAAATCTGATGTGTCCAACACATGACTTTCCTATCTAGTTATTATAGGCATTTTCCGGTTATTTTGTACAACCTATTGCAGCATCTCTATAAATGTTTAGAGGATAAACTAAATATATACATTTTACACATACATCTACTTCGAAACATTTTTTTATAGATATTCATTGAAAACGAAAATACAGAAAAATTTAAATTTAGCACTTTTCCATTACGGTCCATTTTAGAAAAATCATGTATAAACAAAAATTATAGAAATCGATATCGCAAACAACTTTTAGTTCAACAATTTTCATAAAAATCAGAATTTTGCACATTTTGTCAAATTTCTCGAATACGGACCATTTCAGAAAATTTTGACATAAAGCAAAAATTATAGATAAAAATATTAGAAGTAACTTTTATTTGAACAATTTTCTTCTCCAAACATAAATAACAGATATATTCCATAAAATATAAAAACGGCCTCCCATAAAGTACCCCCCCAGATGTTCCGACTTTGTCCAAAATCTAATCATTTCACGTCAGGCCGAAATAAACCTTAAGTTTAAAATTTAATGTTTTTTCCTTTATCCGTTTTTGAGTTTTCTTCAAATTTCGAAATTTACACATTTTCTCAAATATCTCGAATACGGTCCATTTTAGAGAAATTATGTATAGGACAAAAATTATAGAGAATTATATTACAAACAACTTTTATTTGAACAATTTTTAAAAAAAAATATTTTTTTTACATTTTGTCAAATTTCTCGAATACGGACCATTTTAAGAAAATTTTGCATGAAACAAAAATTATAGATAATTATATTAGAAGTAACTTTTATTTGAAGAATTTTCTTCTCCAAACGTAAATAACAGATATATTCCATAAAATATAAAAATGACCACCTATAAAGTACCCCCCCAGATGTTCCGACTCTGCCCAAAATCTAATCAGCTCATTGGACGCTGAAACAAAGCTTAAGTTTAAAATTTGGTGTTTTTCTGTGTATCGGTTCATGAGTTATGCGTTATACAGACACACACACACACACACACACACACACAGACACACAGACACACACACACACACACACACACACACACACACACACACACACACACACACACACACACACACACACACACACACACACACACACACACACACAGACATCATCGCGAAAATAGTCAAAACGGATTCAGGGGACCTCAAAACGTAAAAATCCGTCGAAAACTCGAGGTCGAAAAAAATCATGATTCCTATACTTTCCTTATATCTGTATACAGATAGGAAAGTAAAATGTCTTTCAAAATGTTTTGAACACAATCTATCATTTGGCGTAGGCATCCAATTTACAATTTTCGTTGCCTGAATCCAAAGATTCTTTACTGGATCCACAGGAAATCTAAAATAAAACAGCAAATAAACATTGCTGCAATTAAATAAAAAGCAAAAGTAAATTAGAATTTAATAAAAGTTAATATTTGGAATTGTACGACACGCCACTAGAAAAAATTACTTGTTTGGCCATTTTAATATCGTTAATTGCTTAAATATCAATGAAAAGCATAAAATAAACAAACTTGGTGGGTAAAATTTATTAAGATTTATATTACCCTACAAAAGTTACGTTTCGCTAACGCAAGATGGAGTTACGATAGCACAAAAATTGTTGAAAACTAGCGCTAAACATTATAGTTTTCTGTAACTACAAATATTGCTAATTAGAGTTGGTGCGTGAAGCAAAAGATGGCAACACTTGATATAGCTATTACAGAGACGGAACAATATACGTTGTTGCCAAGTATATACACAGAGGTATCTACTGTTCTAGTTGTCACGTAAATATTGTTAAGCGGCGGAGGGTAAAAATCGCGTAGTTTAGATTTTCTTTGGCATTTTATAGATACAATAATTATTGTGTTCTCAAAATAGTAGTTTTTGATTTTTAGATTTAAATGGCTTAGGTTGTCTAAAAATCTTCCAAGGAAAACGAGTTATTCTCAAAAAGAAAGTTTAATATAATTGTTTCTAAAGTAAAAATTATCCTAAGAGAAATAATAATATTTTACCGATTTTTTATTTATATACGCCGATATCATAAAAACTGTGCAAAAATTTGTGAAAATGTATTCTTGTTTATTACTAGAGAAAAACTTAAGGATTCTAACGATTGTAAAATCATAATTTTATCTAAAATAATAAGAGAGATAATTAAAAGACACTAGGGCAATGTCAGCATTTTGACGAGCGTACCGTAGATTCACAATGAAACCTTTTCGATGCTGGACCAAATCAATTTTGTATACATAATAATCGGCCTAATCGGCTAACTATTCAGCTGGGTTACGTTTAAATTTATATGATTAGTAGTCTGTACGGTGTACACAGCCAGACTGAGCAAAATTCAAGATACAGAGAAAAATATTATTTTTATTTTGTAATATGATTTCAAGGAGAATTTTACTTTTGAAATATACATATATTATATTTTAAAAACTTTACCAATAAGTATTTTCGGTTATTTTAATACTGCTTACATACGGTTTTAAAACTGGCACCTACTTCCCAATCTGGAATGTGATAATCTTACTATGAAGTGATTTTTATGTTGGTAATATAAACAAACAGTCTTTGGGTGCATACGCCATGGAATATCTAAATTCATTAGTCAGTTCGTTTTTTGCTTTAATTTGTATCAGACTTAATTTTTAAAAAGATAACTTCTTGTGAAATAATTTTTTTCCCATATTAACCAATATAAATTATTAGTGTTTTAAGTTTTGGACATTTATTTTATATTTTAGTTGTTAAAAGTTATTAAGAACGCAGATAAAATGCCCCGATTATTTCCGAAAAAATCTCGTCGGGGTTGGAATTTACGAAAAACTGATTTGTAAGTTTTTGAGATATTATTTATTATTTATATACGTATAACGCTCGGTCATAGAAATATATTATTAAAGCTTAAAAATCTATAGATCTAGAATTTTTTCAATATTCAAACAAACACGGTGTGTGACAAAATTCGCATAATTTTAAATTATTACAAAACATCGAATCAAAATATTGTGAAACAAAATATTAAGAGACAAACATCAAATAAAGAACTTTTTAATTATTTTTATGAATCAGGCCAATCAGCTGACTGGAGCCATAATTTTAAATATATAGTTTATAAATTAAAGGATTTTTATTTTAATCACTTTTCCGTAGAGTTAGTAGATAGTAGACACGAAAGAAAGATGCCACTTAGAAATGTTACTGAATAAAAATAGCATAAATCTTTACTATTTTGTTATAATTTGACTATATATGTTTTAATTTAGGTATACTTTTAGTTACAGTAAGGATAGGATTGCACTAGTGTTCTACTAAATGAAGAGAGTTATATTATAATTTTTTATCTATTCCATACTTTTTCAGTAGTTTTTATGTATTTATTAGGTATAATTCTCTTAAAAAGTAAATTTAAATTTGTTGATTGTAAAATATTAAATGGTTTCTGGTATTTTTAGTGATAGATATAATGAGAAAATAAAATGTTTAACGTTGCTGATTTAAAATAGTCTGAAAAACAATTTTCATGCGTTAAATTAAATTATGTAAGCAATTTAGTTATAAATAATTATAAAACGTTGCAGCATGTTTTGCTTGTTAAGCGTGATCATAAAATATGTATTTTTTTTAACAATTTGAATTTTATTTAATTGTATATTTTGTTTGTAATTTTAATTATTAGTACGAGCTCATACCTTCATAATTAGAACTTAAAAACAAACTTTCGGGTATAATATATTTGCTCGTACATACAATATATTAACTTTCCCATAAATGCACTTAAAGAACGGTATATAATAAGCGATGCTATTTTTTTGACAGAGGTAGAACAGTCCGCGCCAGCCCACTAGTGACAGAGGTGTAACGATGCGTCTAATCACGGCAGGCAGTCAGCCGATTTACGAGAATCTCTCCTTATTTTTTTTTCAAATGCAAATATAATTAAGTGGCTCATCTTTATTTCAAAGGATTCATGTGTTAACGCACTCTATGTATCACAATAAAATTGCCAAATTTCTTTTTTTTTTCTATGAGCGTTTGCATACCTACATACGACAATTACGTCCCGCCTTCCATTATTATTTGTAAACAGTCAGTGCCCAGAAATCTTGTTCGTAGATTTAATGACAGTTCTCTATTTTTTTTCTTCGATTCCTCATAATTCATCAATGTACATAAATAATTAAGCTACACTGTTGTCTGTAAAACAGATAACGGCTACGCATAATAGGGACTCTCTATCTAATAGACATAAAAAACAAGTTTGTTTTTGATTGTCTCAAAACGATTTCGCGTTGTAATGCGTTTATCTAATTGTCACAACTTTTAAACATTATACATTTTTATATATTATACATATTAAAGAATATGTACAGTTGTTATGGAATAAATATTTAAAACATAAATATAATATATTTTTTTACAAAAAAATTGAACATGTCTATTAACAATGTTCTTTGTCGTCGGATATCCGTATAATCAATAAATAATCCCATAATTAATTATTATGTTTGCTGTTATATTAACCATTCTGTAATATCATATATTCTCTGATAGGTAATTCGATTTGGCAACATCGTAAAAATTTCGCCGGTCACGATACATCCAAGTGGGTAGATTCAGAAACGTTAATTCAATATATATTCCTAGCAGCACCAACTTGACTAATGTTTTAAGTTCCAAATTTAAAAATATTTAATAAATTAAAACATTTTTATTCACTTTTTACGATTAGTCAGTGTTTAGAATAAATCTTAGGTAGTGTGTAAAGCAACAAAAAGTTATAATAACAGGAAATAGACTAATTTTGTACGTTTATAAAAGTTTTAACGATAATTTATTGTGAAATAATAATAATATTATTATTTATAAAAAAACTGTAAGTTTAAAAATTTTAGAAAAATTCTCCCAGTATAACAATGATATAGAGATCGCATAGAACAATTTTGAAAAAAATCTGATGAAAGATAACTTTTTTACATACTTGAATTTTTGAACAAAACATTTTTTTTCTCAAAAACGGCTTACCAGATTTTTTTCAAAATTTGTCCATTAGTTACTTATTTGATGAGTAAGTAAGGTGAATTTTTTGAAAATTTTTGAACATAAGATTAATTTTTTGGTCGGGTAAGATAAACCTTAATCTGGAGTGACACATGTACAATATGTAAATATCAAGTTGTATAACACCAAATAAAATGAGAAATATAAGAAAATATATAAAGTGAAAACGATTGATGTTTATCATTTACCTTTTACACTGATATGCCACACAATAAACCATTGTAATATACCAATGATTAAATATCGTTTAATTCAAAAATCAGAAATAAACACGAACAAAAACTTTGGTGTCACCGAAATGCTTAGTACCAAAATAATGGCGGCCAATAGATAATGGGCACAAGATACTACGTGTGCTCGATATACTTGTTACGTGTCCTTTCTTTATTACCTAGTCTAAGAGTTCAGTGAAATAATCAAAAGCCAATCAACCTTCAATTGCTATCTTAATCTTACTGTCATTTCGACATAAGCGCCATCTCGTTAATTGGAATGATACTAATTATTTGCCTTAATGTATCATACACCCTGGTTATGCATTTCGGGCGTTCCGTTTGGTTGTTTTCCGGTCAAAGAGGGCCAAAAGCAAAGTAAAAATGCAGCAAACAGGGATCGTCGAGGTGTGGTCGACATTCTTTCCTCCCAACAACGGCAACGGCGACATCAATATCGGCTACGGCTACAGAAAGCGGAACGAACGAAAGAAGAAAAGGATAAGGACACCGGATCGTCTCACTTTTCGTTTTAACGTTCTAGTTGTGTTTTTTTGCTTTTATATCGTGCCGTTTCGTCGCCCCGAAAAAGGAAATTCTTTATACATAATGAATATAGACGGAATTTTCTTTTCAGGGCGGCAGCGTTTGCGATTGATTGAAATCTACTTTGATAAATCCACGGCACGTGGATGTTGTTAATTGGTGGATGTTCAGATGTAATGATTTTTAAATTTATTTCATTGAACATTTTCCAACGGAGCTTTCCGAAACGTTTTTAAGTGCCACCGTCTGGAAAAGTGAGCTTGCAATGCTTCTGCTATCCACTTAGTATACAGGATGTAATTGAAAAATTGCTATCTTGGAATAGAGAATTTAATTCAAGTATGCAGCTTTTTTCGTGAAATTTAAAGCATAAATACTCGGACACCTCGATTTTTCTTTCCGATAGGGATTTAAAATCTATAAATTTAGAACATCTACAATACAATATAAATTTAATGTTATGGAATAATATATTTAATACTAATGACATCGATAAAAAAAGTTGAGTTACTGAATACAAATATTTTGGAATTAATTGACATTCATGCTCTTATCAAAACTATTCATATTGGTAAAAAACCATATGCTCCATGGATTTTTAAAAACATAAAATTTATGCAATAGCTAAGAAAATTCAAAACTAATAGTACTCCAGCTAATTGATCTTATTATAAACAACTTAGAAACTTTATAACCCATACAATAAAAAATTAAAAAATGCATATCTTAAAAATAAATTTGCAAATTCAAATACTAAACATAATGTTCTCCAACCCTTTTACCAACTCCTGAATTAATGTCTTCACCTAATGATTCGTCTGATACTACAAGACATATTAATAGGAGAAAAAAGAAACACAAATCCTCAAAACCGAGACTTACTGAAGTTTCGAAAAAGAACATGAAAGAAGTCTACCAAAAACTAAACGAGTCTTTTATCCTCCCTATTGACAATTTTATCGCATTTTCTGAAAACACTTATAGAAGCTATCAAATTTACAAAAGATATTCTTTCTAACATATATAGTATATACCCATTACTTGAAGAAAGATCCACCAAAAATAAATTTACTCGGTTATATAAAAAAAATGAAGAATCAACTGGAATCTGAAAAAGTCAAATCGGGAAGTAACAATGCGACACCTATGTCAACCACAGACCTAAGTGATGAAGAGATTTTATCCGATACTTCTTTTATTTCATTGACGCCAAATTAGTCATTCTAATTTTCTCATAAAGTTTATTTACATTCAAATTAATTCAGTGAAACTGCGATGGATTCTATCTTCGCTTACCATATATCCAACAAATCATAAATGAAATATTTCCCAATGTAATTTGTCTACAAGAAACTAACTTTAAAGATTCACATAATCCCCTTCTAAAAAATTATATGGGTTACCATTATCTAAGACCGAATTATTTGCGAGCTAGTGGTGGTTCTTCAATTTTTGTTTGTGCAGATATCTATTCCGAATAGTTTTTCTTAAATACCAACTTAGAAGCAGTTGCGGTTACGGTTTGGTGTCCTCAAAAAATGGTTATATGCAGCGTATATACAGGGTGTACCAATAAAAACAGGCCAGATATTTTGGTAAGCAATAGAGATATTTTAATTCTGTAAAAGCCAGTTTACAGAGCACCAAGAAAGCTTCAGTTTTAGATAAAAATTGGTTTTAAATAAGTCAACATGTAGATGGCGCTGTGCTCAATTTTTTTTTTTCGATGGGAGGATCTTTCTTGTGTAGCGCATCTTGTAAAAAATGCATTTATAAGCAGATTTTGTTCTATGGACTAATTCGATAAATCAGCCATTTTTGATATACAAAGTGGGTCGCTCAAAACAGTTTCATCCTCTTTTTCAGCACTACTCATTGGATTTTAAGAAAATGCTAAAACAGGACGATTTTTATTCCAAATTGTAAACATTTTTACAATAATAACATCTGTTTTGTGTCAACCTCCCTCCCTTGCACTTCTCCAACACCTTAATTTTAAATAGGTAATGTACCATGTATGGCAGCACATCATTGAAAAGGTAATTTAATGGGGGATTCAGAAATATGTCTGTACATTGCGTCACTTAAATTGTAGCGCCCCCTAGCGGGATAAAACTACAATGTATTATAAATTGTGACACTACAATGTGTAGTAAGCATTAAAAAGATAATTTTATGGGGAATTTAGAAATATGACTGTTTATTGCGATACTTTTAATTGTACTGCTCTCTATCGGAATAAAAACTGTATTATAAAATGTGACACCTTATTTGAAAGCAAATTTAATTAATAATTCAATGCACCACATAATAATAATATAAATATCCTCCACATTGCACTTGAAATAATTTGAAAATTATTCATGCATTATTTTAAACATTATTGCTAATTTTTTGTTGCAAGTGCAATATGGAAATATTTATATTAATGTTATGTGGTGCATTGAAATAGTAATTAAACTAGATTTCAAATGAAGTGTAACACTTTATAATACGTTACAAGTTTTTTATCTCTATAGAGGGCGCTAAAATTAAAAGTATCGCATTAAACAGTCATATTTCTGACTTCCCCATAAAATTACCTTTTCAATGATGTACCTTACATGGTACATTCCTTATTTAAAATTAAGGGGTTGGAGAAGTGGAAGGGAGGGGGTTAACACATGACAGATGTCTGTATTGTAAAAATGTGTTTAATTTGAAATAAAAATCGATCTATTTTAGCGTTTTTTTTTTAAAATACAATGATTAATGCTAAAAAACAGGATGAAACTGTTTTGAGTGACCCACTCTGTATATCAAAAATGGCTAGATTTATAGAATTAGTTTATGGAACAAAATCTGCTTAAAAATGCATTCCTTACAAGATGTACTATATAAGAAAGATCCTCACATCGAAGAAAATATATTGAGCGCAGCGCCATCTCCATATTGACATATTTAAAATTAATTTATATCTAAAATTAAAGCTCTCTTAGCGCTCTATGAATTGGTTTTTGTTTCTAGAAAATGTAATGGTATGACATTATGACATTATAAAAGGTTAAATGCCACTAAAATTGATATTTAAACATCGTGAAACGGCGAAAACAGTTGCAATACAAAAAATATATTTCTAAGTTTATTCTCTTATTTATCTTAATTAACTTCAAAAGTACGCGACAATTAGTCTTCATTTTAGCGTTTAGAATGTCAGCGCATTGAATGAGAAACAGAGTATCGCAGATAAAGGTGAAATTTGCTTTATGCGAAAATTTTGGTTTTCTCTTAACACATTCCCATTTCTTATACATTTAAATGCTAGCAATTTACAATCTGCAGTAAACTGCAACACCTCCCGTCAATCTGTGACTGCATTCCTCCCGAGCAAAGCATTAAAATTCCCCATCCCCCATTCCTAATTTCTGCTAGGGTAGATAAAAACGACTATTGCACCTTCGCATTGTCTAGTTTATGCGAATACACCGCTATAAAACACATTCCCTGAAAAGTGTAACATGATCGCGAAGATATTCGACTTGTATTTTATCGGATAAAACAAACATCCAACGGTTTATTTACTAAGCTCTCGACAAATGAAGCCGTCCCGATGATGGCGCTAGGAACAGAATCGAGGTAGCGGCAATTAAACGGACGAAGGTGCGAATAGAACAGAACGGAACCGAATAGAACGGGGTTGGGTGAGACGTGGCGAATTTGTGTTGATATGTTGTATAATTCGTAAGGGAAGCTTTCAGAAACATTCCACCTAAACAGAGCGCAGCAAACAGCCACATCCAACTTTCAAATTGTCTTCTCGCAGCTGAATTATGCAACAGTTCACGAGTTTAGTTGCTAAGATGGCCGCTGCGGCCCTACCGCCGTTTGGTACATGATTTAAATTATGTAGATTTTTGGCCCGTGTCCTCGTTTGGTTTACTTTAATTTGAAAATAATGTTATTGCTTTACTAGATATCTAAAATAAATATACAGTGCTAGACTTTCGACTTTCGACTAATTGAGTACCGGACAAAATTATGCGAGGTCAAAAAAGCGTTGACAGAAAATGGCGATAACAAATAAAAAAGTAGTATAGAGTTATCTAAGCATAAAATAGATGAAAAAATGAAAGATTTTGTATTTCAATAAGTTTGTGGAAAAAAATTGTTTGAAAACTATTCCACTTTATCAGGACTTCGTCATAAAAGAAAACTTAGAAGAAAGAACATCGAACATGAGCAAGTTTGTGAATTTGGCCAACACCCCTCTTGATAAAAATATATATCAATCAATATGTTTATTGTCAAAGCTACAAGAACTTATAGACAAACACTTATAAATATAATTATTATGCAGTACTAACAATTACATGCATAAAAATTTAAAAATTGTATAAAAACGTTAAATATAAAATTAGAGGTTAATTACAAATACAAATACGTAACACAACATCGATAAAATTATATAAATACAAAAACATGTACGTTCAAACAGTCACAACGATTTAAGAGTCATTGTAAAATTCCGTCAAAGCATAATATGCTTTTGTCATCAACATATCTCTAAGCAGTATTTTAAATGTTGTGACCGTTTCCGTCGATTTAATATCATTTGGCAACTTATTGTACATTTTAATCCCATTATAAATGAAAGAGCCCCTTACCAGTTCAGATTTGGGTATGCGCAACCGCAGGTTGTCAACTTGTCGCGTTAGCCGAGCGTTAGTATTGGCATAGTTCGATTTATTTTTATGTATAATACAAGTGGTTTCAAGAATGAACAACGATGTTAATGTTAAAATTTCATGTCTAATAAAATGTGGCTGACATGACTCAAGCTTGTTCATTCCACATAAAAATCGTATTGCTCTCTTTTGCAGACAAAAAACAGTATTGAATAATTCGCGGCTGCAACCTCCCCAAAATGCAATTCCATATCTCAAATGGGACTCAACTAGGGCGTAATACACACTTTTTGCTGCCTTAAAACCTAGTTCTTTTGCCACAGTTCTGACTGCAAAACATCCAGAAGAAAGTTTTCTGTTTAGCAATTCTATATGGTTTCTAAATTTCAAATTATTATCTAAATTAATTCCCAGAAATTTTATTGTGTCAGTACATTCAATAATATGACTTCCCAACTGAATATTTGGTAGGGAACATTTAAGGGTTAGCATTTTAGTTTTTCCCATATTAAGACGCAAATAGTTGGCATCGCACCATGCTTTGATTTTCTTAATGTCACAGGATATGGTGTTGTATAGGACAGAAGTGTCATTGCTGTGCCATAAAATCGTAGTATCATCTGGAAATAGAGTGAAAGTACCTGCAATTTCAAGTTGAGCTAAGTCATTCACATAAAGGAGAAATAAAATGGGACCTAACACAGAACCCTGAGGGACCCCCCAACTAATATCTAAAACTTGACAATCCTGAGACGCTCTTACCATTTGCTTACGTTCTGAAAGATAAGATTTTACCCAACTCAGCGCTCCGTTTTTGATCCCGTAAACTCGAAGTTTATCCAACAGTACTGTATGATTGACGCAATCGAACGCCTTAGTTAAATCACAGAATATCGTCGCTACAGAATCGTCAACATTAATTCTAGAATAAGCATGTTCAAGATAAGAAAATATCGCATTAGAAGTACTTTTGTTCCTTTGAAAACCAAACTGTTGTGTTTCCAGCAATTTGTGAGTTTCTAGATAATGAATCAAACGTTTTTTTTACAACTTTTTCAATAATTTTGGCCACTGTAGGAATGAGAGATATAGGCCTGAAGTTCGAAGGATCGTAGTTACTGCCGCCTTTATGTATGGGAACAATAACACTGGTCTTAAGAAATGACGGAAAATTTGATTCGACGAAACTTTGGTTGATCAGACTAGCAAGGACTAATATTGCTGATTCAGGAAGGTTTAGGATAACTCTAATAGAAATATCATCATAACCAGCAGCATTTTTGTTTTTAATATCTGAACATATTTCCATTATTTCAAAACATGTTGTAAAACTTAGAGTAAAGTTGGAGTTAACATGGGTATTTTTTAAATAATCTAAAGGATCAACTGACGATCTGAAATTATTAGTCAGATTTTCAGCAATTGAGCAATAATACTGATTAAATGTTTCTGAATCGATGTAGTTCTTAACGGATTTGGAATTTTGTTTATTTTTCAATTCATTAATAATATTCCAAGTTTCTTTAACTTTAATTAGATTTTTCAATTCTAGAATAATAGTATATGTCCTTAGCTTTTTTAATAACAGCCCTATATATTTTCCTGTAATAGAGGTAATAGATTAAAAAGAATTCATCTTGGACATATTTTTTAATGTAATGGAGGGATCGCATATTTTTTGCTGAACACCTTATGCCTGAGGCCATCCAAGGTTTTTTATTTTTTATATTAATTTTTCTAATGGGAAAACTGAATTCAAAAAATTTGCACAAATTATGGTAAAACGCTTTAAATGGATCATCAAACAATACTTATGCGATTCATCAAATAAAACAAAATATCCTTACTTTTTTGAAATTTTAACTTCATAATATGATAAAAAAATAAAAAGGATTCAAAAATTAAAAATTTCTACAATTTATTGAACTAATTACAAATAATAAAATTATTGGAAAAACGATAACGACGCAGCATGCGTTTTTAGTTTTTTGAACTTTTGTGACCACTTGAACAGCTTTTGATTGCACACGTTTTCCTCAATTTGATATAGTAATGTTTATATTGTTATATTATAATAAAATTTTATTATTGTGGTTTACTATTAAAAGTTTCTTTACGATTATAGGTAAAGTATCTTTTCACGATGTAGTTTTTAGTTTTGATGCCATACCCTTCAAACATCATAAGTCTTACCCCCCCCCCCCTAACTAACTCGTTACTGGAGTCTTGTTAGGAAAATCGCCGAGACACGTCGATATTTAATGTAGGGCCGAATTTTAATTCTAAGGATGAGTGTGCTACGTTAATTTCCGTTATTCTGAAATAATAATTAGTCGAGAATTAATGAAGCAAATTTCAAATTTTTTTGCACGGTTGAATAGAGAATAAAACCCCCTTTCAAATGAGCAATCACTCACCACCCCAAGCCATTTAAATTTTTCTAAAGGGTTGCTCCCCTTCGGTAAGGGATGAAATTAAGGGTAAACTATTTATACAAAAATGTACATTATAGAAATCAAAAATCGACGTGTCTCAGAGATTTTCCTAACAAGACTCCAGTAACGAGTTAGATAGGGGGGGGGGGGGGTAAGACTTATGATGCTCACTGTATACAGGGTGTTATTGAAATACACGTACATATTAAAATGGGGAATAGTATGTAATGACCAAAAACGATTGGCACCAATTTTAACTTCAAATTCTAAAATTTAAATATTGGGGACGAGTCCCCTTTTCCGACCTACTAGTTTCCATATTTAAAGAAGTAAAATAAATCGAAATTGAACTTACCCATAGAAATTGCACTGTTGCCGTAGCAAAACCAATTAATTCAAAATAAAGTTTATTACAGTAATTGTTCAAAATGCCGTCCATTATTATTTACACACACTTGCAATCGTCTTTCCAAAGAACTTTGAACATTAGAAATTAGTCTTGGATTTTGTCGTAGTTCCTCGGCTACCGCATTAACTTTATTGGTTAATTGTTCAACACTATTAATAGGTTCATTATAAACCAGTTGTTTCATGTGACCCCACAAAAAGAAATCGCATGGATTTAAGTCCGGAGATCTCGGAGGCCACTTAGTAGGTCCATTTCTGCCTATCCACTTTTGAGGAAACCTAATGTTCAAAAACTGCCGTATGTTTAAATCAAAGTGAGGAGGAGCGCCATCTAGTAGGTACCACATCCGTTGCCTTAATTGTAACGGTATCTCTTCTAGGAGTACTGGCAAAATATCTTCTAAAAAGTGGAGATATCCTGGCCCATTTAATCTGTTCGGGAGAACATAAGGCCCGATTAAATACTGATCTATTATGTCAGCTCAAACATTTATAGAAAATTTTCTTTTATGCCCAGTTTCCCTAATGGCGTGAGGATTTTCATCACTCCAAATATGCGTATTGTGCATATTGAACACGCCATCACGAGTGAATGAAGCCTCGTCAGTATACAATAATATTTTTAGAAAATCAGGAATATCAACACATTTTTGAATCATCCATTCACAAAACTCCACTCTCTTTTCTTCATCACCTGGATATAAGGCCTGGACTTTTTGGATGTGATAAGGATGTAAACCTTGTTCTTTAAGTGTCCGCCACACAACAAATGAGGACACTCCAATTTCAAGACCTAGTCTTCTACAAGTTAATTGAGGCCGGTTTTCAACAGCTTCCAATATTTCTTCTTCGGCCGCCAATGTTCTTTGTGTTCTTGTTCTCCCTCGATCTGCATTGACACTCTCAAATTTTCCATGGTCTCTTAGATGCTGAACAGTTGAAATAAACGTACGACAGTCCGGAATTCTCCGATTTGGAAACCGTTCGCGATACAGGATTTGTGCTTGCCGAGAATTTTTTCCAGCTGCCCCATAAACCAGCACTATATCCGTTAGTTCAATATTCGTAAATAGTGGCATCGTAAAAAAATATTTAAAAGTAATCGTAACAACACTTTTTACCAACTTGGAAATGACGCGCTCGTGTTAGCCAGATTCGTAAATCAACTAAAATTTTAATAATCTATAGTTTCAAAAATGCATAGTTTAAAAACAATCATTTATCAAATATTCTAGTTTTTTGATAACGAGGGTAGTAAAAACCAGTCTTCGGAAATAGAAATTAATTCGAAAATCTTGGCAACATGGTTATTTCTTACAAGACTAGTTTTCTTATCATCTGACAAAAACTTGCATATTAATTACTGTTGATGTTTAAAATAGGTAAATAAACCTAATTTATATAGGTCATCCTCAACATATCAGTGAAGTACATTTGTTTTAGAATTAATTTTCAAAAATTAATAACTCCCTTAATAAGGGGTATTTTTAAAAAATATTTTTCTACATTCAGTGCGGATCTGCGCAATACCCAGTTTTAATATGTACGTGTATTTCAATAACACCCTGTATACCTACCATCTTATTTACATATGGGTGAGCAATCTATATAATGTCTGATTGTGTGATACATTGAGATAATAAAGAAGAGATGCTATGACCTTAGGCAAGGAAAGAGAGAGGACGCGTAACAAGTATATCAAGCACTCGTAGTTTTTTGTGCCGATTATTGATGGGCCGCCATTATTTTGGCGACACCCAAATCTTTTTACTTGTGTTTATTTGTGATTTTTGAATTAAACATATATACTTAGCTACTTGTAATACATAAATAATTAACATGTGATAAATTAAGTTCATTTGTTGTACCTGACTTCTACACTTGGTCTTAAGCAAGGATTACAGTTAATGTTATCTAGAAGCTGCACGTACTTTACTTGTAATCCTTTGAGCTTATCTGTAATTTATAGACAAATGTACTGTATAACTTGCATTTAGTGCAATCCTACATGACGAATACTTTTACGTGAACTTTGGAGATACTAACCCCTACTACATCATTTACCCTTCCATACAGTTATACATATTCTTTATTTATTTTATTCGACTTTATATTATTTTTAAAATTTTGATATAATTAAATGCATAGTCGGATAAAATAAATATTAATGTGTACACAAAGGAAGGGGTAAGTTCTGTTGCAAGGGTTGATAAAGTGTGACAATTTGTTACTCTAAAGTTCATGAAGATAATCAACAATAAGGACTACACTAATAGCAAAACATAGGTGTTTCTAGAGTTTTTCTTATTTCTGTTGAGACTATTTTTTACTTTCCTATCTGTATACAGATATAAGGAAAGTATAGGAATCATGATTTTTTTCGACCTCGAGTTTTCGACGGATTTTTACGTTTTGAGGTCCCCTGAATCCGTTTTGACTATTTTCGCGATGATGTCTGTGTGTGTGTGTGTGTGTCTGTGTGTGTGTGTGTGTGTCTGTGTGTGTGTGTGTGTGTGTGTCTGTGTGTGTGTGTGTGTCTGTATAACGCATAACTCATGAACCGATACACGGAAAAACACCAAATTTCAAACTTAAGCTTTGTTTCAACGTCTAATGAGCTGATTAGATTTTGGGCAGAGTCGGAACATCTGGGGGGGTACTTTATAGGTGGTCATTTTTATATTTTATGGAATATATCTGTTATTTACGTTTGGGGAAGAAAATTCTTCAAATGAAAGTTACTTCTTATTTTATTATCTATAATTTTTGTTATATACAAAATTTTCCTAAAATGGTCCGTATTCGCGAAATTTGACAAAATGTAAAAAAATATTTTTTTTTATAAAAATTGTTCAAACAAAAGTTGTTTGTAATATAATTCTCTATAATTTTTATCCTATAGATAATTTCTCTAAAATGGACCGTATTCGAGATATTTGAGAAAATGTGTAAATTTCGAAATTTGAAGAAAACTCAAAAATGGATAAAGAAAAAAACATTAAATTTTAAACTTAAGTTTCATTTCGGCCTGACGTGAAATGATTAGATTTTGGACAAAGTCGGAACACCTGGGGGGTACTTTATGGGAGGCCGTTTTTATATTTTATGGAATATATCTGTTATTTATGTTTGAAGAAAAAAATTGTTCAAATAAAAGTTACTTCTAATATTATTATCTATAATTTTTGCCTTATGTAAAAATTTCCTGAAATGGTCCGTATTCGAAAAATTTGACAAAATGTGCAAAATTCTGATTTTTATGAAAATTGTTGAAATAAAAGTTGTTTGCGATATCGATCTCTATAATATTTGATTATACATGATTTTTTTAAAATGGACCGTAATGGAAAAATTGTAGGAAAAGTGCTAAATTTAAATTTTTCAATATTTTCATTTTCAATGAATATCTATAGAAAAATGTTTCGCGGTAGATGTATGTGGACAATGTATATATTTAGTTTATCCTCTAAACATTTATAGAGATGCTGCAATAGATTGTACAAAATAACCGGAAAAAGCCTGTAATACCTAGATAGGAAAGTCATGTGTTGGACACATCAGATTTTTTCCTTTTTTATGCGCTTGTGATATTAAATATTTTATTGTCTTTACGTTTGATGTTACTGACGTCACAACTAGTAATAGAAAATATATTGTAATGATGACACCCTATATCAAAATTTAATAATAAAACTAAAAATAATAATCAAACTAATAATAATATTAATAATAACTATAATAATAATAGTAATAAATAAAAAAATTAATGTTATAACCCTGTATAGTAAAATTGAAAGTCATAAGTAAAGGAGACTTTGTGAAGGAGGTAGACTGGATTGGGTTTCTAGGTGGGAAGGATGATGGATTGTCAATTTTGAAATAAAAAAAAAATGTCAAAGATTTTTTTTGGAAAGAAAGATTGAATTCATTTGAATGATATAAAATAGAAATTGAAAAACTAATACATAAAACAGATGTAAAATAAACAAATTTAAAGAACCATATACATAAACGTATGTAAAGTATAGAGTATTTACGGAAGAACTTTCGTAAATTTTTCTGGAGAGTTATGGAGATAAACCGTATATAATGGAATACCAATTTGTGGAAATAGACATTTTTCAAGAGAACAGTGAGTAAATTTTACAAACTAATTCAAATAGTTGTGTGAAAAAAGACAGTGATAGTTGTAGAATTTAATTTTAGTATATAGTTTAGCAAGAATGAATGAAGAGTGAATGAATTTAGATTAGATTTAGTGATATAGTTTCTTTATAATCCCCAGAAATGTATATAGCGGGGAAATGTTGTTAATTGGAGATTTGAATAACTTGTTTGATAATAAATCTTATATTTTTGGTTTTGAAAATTTGTTTATTTGATTTGAGAATACAGGGAAATAAACAAGTCCAGTCATAAATTTTTATTTTGTTAATTATTGACAAAATAAATTAAAAGAAAATTAAAATAAAATATAATTAAAATATAATTAAAATATAATTAAAATATAATTAAAATATAATTAAAATATAATTAAAATATAATTAAAATATAATTAAAATATAATTAAAATATAATTAAAATATAATTAAAATATAATTAAAATATAATTAAAATATAATTAAAATATAATTAAAATATAATTAAAATATAATTAAAATATAATTAAAATATAATTAAAATATAATTAAAATATAATTAAAATATAATTAAAATATAATTAAAATATAATTAAAATATAATTAAAATATAATTAAAATATAATTAAAATATAATTAAAATATAATTAAAATATAATTAAAATATAATTAAAATAAAAGTAAAATATTGTTAAAATAAAATTTAAATAAAATTAAAACAAAATCAAAATAGATACATAAAAGAAGATTAAATAAATTAAATTGAAAAAGTAATAATATTACAATTGGAAGCACCCCTGAGATTAAAAAAAAAAAAAAATAATAATAAAAAAAAAAATAAAATAAAATAAAAAAATACTTTAATTAAAATAAAAAATTAAAAATGGTATTGTGCGAGATCATTACAATATATAAATAAAAATATAAAAAAAAATATTAAAAAAATGGCATTTGGCTGATAAAACTGAATTACAATTTCTGCTATGTTTCATTTTTTTTAAATTGATGTATATCTGTGTAAAAAATAAACTTGGATAAAGAAAGAAACAATTTATTGAACAGTACAAAAATATGTATCTACATAATAATATAAACTAAGTAGACATACAAGAATTTAAACCTACTACGTATCTAATTGTTACAAATATAAAAGGGGATGAACTAGAGTTAAAGTGTTTAGGACCACACCTGGGTAGGTATTCTTAAATTCGAGGGAGTAGAAAACAGGTTTTCCCTTTTTATCTGCAACGCACAAAATTTGTATTTTTGTCTCATTCTCTCAAATGTCCCTGAGATTCAAGAATCGATACCCTAATATGTAGCTATAGAGAACAATAATTCGAAAAATACAAAAATAAATATACAGGGTGGCTCACGCTCAACGGGACGAAGCTTTATGGGAAAACGACCAAAGATATAAAAAATTCGTTTGGGAAGAATACGTAGGTTACAGACGGCTACAATTTAAAATTTGTTAGATGTATACAGGATGTCCCACATAAGAGAAAATATACAAAGTTATATTATTTTTAATGGAACACCCTGTTTTTTATTTTAGAATTAAAAACTACATCAAAAATAATGTCAGTTAACTAAAGGTTCCCTATTACTATTATTATTAGTTTTCGATTTATTTGAATTTTTAAGGAAAAAAGTCTCCCAGAAATTAATTGTTTACTCTTGTTTGAATAATTTTTAATGAACTAATTTTTTTTTTCTAAAACCTTATTTTTAGTTTTTTTTTCTACTCCATCTAATCAATAAATAATAGTAAAATTAATTATAATTCGAAAATTGTTGTTGAAGTCTTACTTTCCCATAAGACACTGTACAAACACACACATTAAAAAAAAAAAATTCTCAAAAATTTGCACGGTAAGGTATAGTTAAAAGTTCACTATTAGATAAATAAGGACATCTACTATTAGAAAAAAATTAATTTTAGTCATAATCTAATATTTTTTATTTAAAATTGGTGGCGAAAGGACCTCCTTAATTGGACTACACATATTCATTCGAACACCTAGCTCCGACACTTACCAAGCGACACCTCTGTATTCAGCATTTTGAATCACTAAAAGTACGAGATGAATTTTGATTCGGATATAAGATGGGATCTTCTTTGAGAACCGCTTCAAAAATGTTTATGGACAGTTGACGGCGACCATTCTACTATAGGTGTTTCTTGACATTTTAAAAGTAGGACACGTCTAATGATAAAATTCTAATGATACGTTTGATATAGTTAACTTTTTGAGTATTTGAAAGTCTGATATGTTTAAATTTTAAGTTACAGTAAGTAATTGAAAATTTTAAATAAGCAAAAAGTAAATTCTCGTCGAGAGATGACACTGTCTCGTCTCGAATCTTTTTTCGAGAGAAAATGTCTCTCGTCTCGTACGAAACGAAACAAGGGACGAGAATCTCTCGTCTCGCAGTATCACTAAAAAATATTAGGTCGTATCTCAATGGCTTCATATTATTCATCTTCTTCACTCAAATCGCACTCCTCATCCTCACTATTGACTGAAAACCAATAGGAACTGGGTCAACAGAGTCAGCTTCGTCGAAGCACTCGCTTCAGATCGTTACATTCCCTCATTGGCGGGAAATATAGTTACGTTATAGTAATATTTTTATTATTTTGCAGCAGCAATTTTATCGGTCACATATTTTGGTATATTTTATATTTAATATCAAATGTAAAAATTAAAATCCTCAAACGTGGTCGGTATTGGGCTACGGTAAATCTATTGGATACCGGAGTATTATACTCAATACTCGGAAAAATTAAATGTATGGGCGGGAATAATAGATAATAGAATTATCAGGATTTTTCCAAAAGTCAACGTGTTTTGATGTTAATGAATTTTTATTCCTTTTATTTGTACCAAACTGTATAAATCTTAGAATATATATAGTCAGGAAGGAGGAATCCTAAACGACCTTGGAATCGCGATGATATCAAATTTTGACAGTGAACTAAATGAATATGGCGACAAGTGTTTCCGGTCTACCAGTGACGTACTGTCATAAAGAAACGTAGAAAAGAAAATAATAAATTCTCATTTGCATATTATCTAAATTTACCGATATCTCTCATTTTAACGAATTGCTATTTTCTTGCGAGAAGTTTGCATTTTTTTTATTAACCTTCAATATGTGAATAAATTTTACTTTAAAATTGCGTGTTGGGTGAGATAAATATTCGCTCCGTGCGAAGTCATGGAAAGGGAAGCAAAAGCGATACTAGCGCTAGCTGCGGATAACTCGTGCATTTTAGGGCGATATTTTGTAATTTTGGCATATCAAATACACGTATACATTTTACTTTTTTTCAAAAAAGTAGGTAAAGACAATACAATAAGCAACCGGAGTTGCTGTGTTGAAAATTGTACAAATACTAGCAAAAAAAAAACAGTGAATCTTATATAAAAAATTTCAGAAGCAAAGTGGAAATTAAATCAAAAAAATAAATGGATAGGTGTACAATAAGATGAAAAATTACCTTTATTTTCGTAATAATAACAGTAATGTTGGAAATAGTAGACATCAGAAACTTGAAAGGTTTTAAATAAACAATAAATTATCATTTTACGATGTTCTTTATATCCCTTTATTCTTAAATGTTCATTCAGCAAGGACTAGATTTCAAGATTTCTGGCTTTTGATTATTATATGTGACTGGAATGCAATTTTGTGACTTACTGCGATGGGAAACCAGTTATAATCATTAATTCTATATTTTTTTTCGAACAAAAATAAAAATATGAACAACGATCCTTTTTTTTATACATTTTAACTTCACGCTATTATTAAATGGTATTTTTTTATTTTGACAGAATATGCTTATTCTTCAATGACAACTTATTTGCCTTAGGCAACTTCTCATACATTTTTCAGTAAATACTGTTGCCTGTCTATATTTTATTATTGATTTTTATTGATTATACATAATTTTCTTTAAGTTAAGCGATAAAAATATATAATAATAATAAAAAATTAATGTTTTACTTGTATTTGTCAGTATGCGCAGAAATAGTCCATTAGTACCAAATCGCATTGGCGCTGCTATCGCGCACGGAGCGAATAGGAAAATATTTTTGGGATAATTTATAGAGGGATTTAATTTGAAAAATTAAAGCAATATTAAAAAAAATATTGACTTTTTACGTCTTTATTATGACAATGCCTTTATTAATATACATTTTACAAATTATTGAAGTTTGAAAAATAAATATGTTTTGCAGATATGCGTTAAAAAAAATTAAATATCCTAGACTTATATTTAGGTCAAACACCGCTGTGATACGTAGGTGGACCAAATATAAACAAGCCTTCGTTTATAAACTATTTATTTTAAAATATGACACGAAACAGATTTTTTTTCTACTTTTCTATATATTCCCTTTCTCGGTTAATAAACTTTTCCCAACTGATTGGCAGTTTCTTAATCCCGTTTTCATAAAAAGAAGGGGGGCGGGTAGCTAACCAGTTGCGCACAAATCCCTCCACCTCTTCATTGGTCTGAAATCGTTCGCCTCCCATTGAATCTTTGAGTGGCCCAAACATATGAAAATCACATGGTGACAAATCTGGACTGTATGGAGGGTGTTACAGCACAGTCCAATGCATTTCATTGATTTTGGCCTGTGTTAAAGCTGCTGTATGAGGTTTAGCGTTGTAATGCAGGAAAAACACATCTCGGATGGGGTGTGTTCTCCTCTTTTGGCGGTAAGCAAGCTTTACCTGGTCGAGTAAGTTACAGTAGTAAGCCGCGTTTATTGTTCTTCGCTCATTCAAAAAATCTACCAATAAAACTCCTCTCCAGTCCCAGAAAACGGCGGCTAAAACTTTGCCTGCAGACAGACGAGTTTTCGCCTTCACTGGGTCTGGCTCGTCTTTTTGTCGCCACTCCAAGCTTGCCAGTTTTGCACCAAGATTTTACACGTGCCCACGAAAGCGTTTCATTCCCGAACTGTGCCCGCAATCTGCGTAGAATTTGAGCAGGTTTCACGTTTTCGTGCGTAAGATATTTAATGATAATTATTTGCGCAACACTGCTATGTACCCTTGTCTCGCTCATTGCGATTGCTACTGGCCAAATGAGAATCGCGCCACTACCAGCCGCTTACATGCTGCTGAACATTGCTATAGAGAAAGTAAAAGTTGAAAAGTCTTTTGGTAGGTAGAGAGGGGGTAAACGTCAAACCTCGTCGGGCGGCTCCGAGAATTTCACAGTAATATTTACCTGCCAGTGTCGTTTCATAGAATAAGTAATTTTAAATTGTTATCAGCGGAACCGGACAATCGCATGTATTTATGGATTATAAATAATTATTAAACATGTATTATAATATTCAAATTATAATTTTACAAAATTTCAACAGCTATTCACAATTTATTAAAGTATTTACTCGAAATTGTTATTAACATCTAAAAAATAAATTTGTACGCCAATGTATCGCGTCCACTTCGGTGAGATCCGCTGGCAACCTGTCAATTTATGTGTATAAAGTGGGAGAACTGGCAAAAGCATTTTCAACTTTTACTTCTGTTCTACTCCAATATTATAACAGCCGCGTTCATCTTGAATGACTTTTCCGTTTATAATTTTAAAAGGCTTGTTTATATTTGATCCACCCACGTATTTCTTTCTTAGATGTTTTTGTTGGAGTACATATAAAACTTCCTAATATCGAAGAGAATTTCTGATCATTTTATTACATAATATTATTAGTAATATTTTTTGCAGGACAATTTTGCATAAGCAGGTAAAACGCCTTTCCAAGAAAGGATCCTATAACGTAATAATGATTCTATGAGTGCAAAATAGATTATTTTTAAATGTACATTCAACGCATTATTTGTATGCTTAGTCCAGTTATGATGAGAGTCAATTTGTACTCTAAGGTATTTGATATCATTTGTAATACTTATATGAAACTACTGAACGTTACCTTTCATTGTTTCTATAGGAAGAGGCCATCTTTTTGTAACCATATAATTGAACAACATAAGTTTTATTAAAGGTTTGTAAGTTTTTATAATTAAACCATTCGAAAAATTTTATAAGAGATGTTTATATTAATAATTTTAATCAATTCCAGTTCTCTGCATTTTACAGAATAACTGTGTCGTCTGAAAAACTTACAATATTTCCATCTGTATTTAAACGACAAATTATTTAAAATAAAATTAAAGACAGGACCTAAGACAGTATCTTGAGGCATGCGATATGCTACTTATTTCCTTACTTGAGATATTATTAATTATATAATAATAATAATAATAATAATAATAATAATAATAATAATAATAATAATAATAATAATAATAATAATAATAATAATAATAATATTAATAATAATAATAATAATAATAATAATAATAATAATAATAATAATAATAATAATAATAATAATAATAATAATAATAATAATAATAATAATAATAATAATAATAATAAAAATCAAACCGCAAGAAGACTTGATCAATGAATGGAGAGAAAAACCGTTACATGGAAGATTTCCAACAGACCTTGACAACCAGAATGTCGACAAAAATGCGTCGTACGATTGGTTATGCTGTGGAAATCTATACCCAGAGACGGAAGGTTTTATGATCGCAATTCAAGATCAAGTCATCAGAACACGGTATTATGCGAAACACATCCTAAAAGATCGAACGGTTCCTGATGATCTTTGTAGAAGATGTAAACGTGCAAAAGAAACAATCCACCATATAACAACGGGGTGTCAGTCAATAGTACAAGCAGACTATAAGGTCAGACATGACCAGGTGGCAAAGATAATCCACCAAAAACTAGCTCTAAATTTCTTATTATCCCAAGAAAACACCCCTTATTATAAATATACTCCTGAAAGGGTCATGGAAAATGACATCGTTTTATTATACTGGGACAGAACGCTACTTACTGATCGTACTGTTCAAGCAAATAGACCAGATATAACGTTAATAAATAAAACAGAAAAATGGGCATTCTTAATAGACGTAGCCGTACCCCATACGAATAACCTGCAGGATACGCATAATACAAAAATAAACAAATATAGGGAACTAGCAGAAGAAATAAAAGAACAATGGGGTCTCAATAAAGTTACAATTTTACCAGCGGTTCTCTCAGCAACAGGAATTATACCAAAATCATTTATAGACACCTTAAATGCATTATCAATGCCAGAAATGATTCGTCCCATCCAAAAAGCTGTCATACTATCCACATGTAATATAACAAGAAAATTTCTAAATATTCAATAACCATTTGATCAACATACTTTCGACTTATTAGCTCTGTCTGCTTAGGTATCAGCCCGCAGACAACTACCAACCACCGGTAAAAGCCGAGATTGAGAAAATAATAATAATAATAATAATAATAATAATAATAATAATAATTTCGTCTTTATTATTTTCAATATAATTTACAATTGTTTCATAATTTTAACAATTATACAAGAATTATTATTGAAAATAAAGGGCGAAGTTCCGATTTGAGAAGGAGGATCCAACACAAAATCTGTTCTTACACTTAACCCAAATATAAATAATAAGCATAAGCTAGTACAAAACTAGAATGGTAGGATACAATAAATGAATTTTAATTAATTAATTAATTTTAGTATTTGAGGTGTAATAAACTTTAATAAATTTTAATTTTGTTTATTTAACAAAAATAGTTTGAACCTGGTTATATTTAATTTTATTAGGTTATTAGGTAACTAATTGTAAAGATGGCAGATCTGATATCCGAATGATCGACGTAAGAATTCTGTATTGAACGAGGGTATTGATAGTGATCCCTTATCTCTAATATTTATGTTATGTACGTCAGTGCGGTAGGTTATTTTTCTATGAAGATATGGCGGTTTTTTAGTTACAATGATTCTATGAAAAAGACTGTGTGTGTGAAGTAATCTCCTATTCTCCATATTTAACCATTCTATTTCTCTTAATTTATAAAAAATTCTCTCTCGTCGGCGAATACCGTATATATTAACCTCAAACATGAGTTTTGTACTTTTTGAATTTTGTTCTTATACTGAATAGTTAGATGTGGACCATAGACAGAACTTGCGTAATTAAATATTGAAAGAACTAAAGATTCACATAACTTCACTTTCACGTGAAATGGGAGAAAATATCTGTTACCATAAATTATTTTTAGTTTAGAATAAGCACGTTTTATAAGTTGGTTTACATGTTTTTCAAACCGCAACTCTTTATCCAACCATACCCCAAGATTTTTTACTTCGTTAACTACAGTTAAAGACACATTATTTATTTTAATATTAAGTCCGCCCGAAACATTTACTTTATTATTTTCTGGTCCAAAAAGAATGACGTTTGATTTACTTGAATTTATGATTAAACAATGATCCGTAGCAGTTTTGATAAAAGCATCTAAGTCGGCATTTATAGTTTCACATGCTATTTCCACTCTATCAAAAGGAAAACTGTAGTAGAGTTGGGTATCATCTGCGTATAAGTGAAATTTGCAGTGTTGTAAAGATTTAACTAGATGAGTAGAGTAAATGGAAAATAGCAGTGGTCCAAGAATGGAGCCCTGTGGAACACCCGATTTAATTGAAATATAATCTGACAAACTATTATCAATAACTACATATTTGTGTTCGTTTTTGTAAATAACTTTGTAATAAATTATATAGGGTGCATCACATTCATACAATAAACAATCCATAGTTAGTAAATAATTTATTTACTTATATACTTCAACCGGACCACTTTTATTGTTGGAACAGCTGTTGGTAGAAGTCTTATTCTTGGTTTTGAGGTTCGATCAAAACAATCTACTTTAAAATGGTGTGAACACAAAAAATTAAGATATTTTGGCTCACAATTTGTTTGTTGCATGAATTCAAGTCATAACTTTGTTTTTTGAGGATCTTTACAAAATATGAATATTGTCTACCTGGGATTAATTTATATAATTTGTAAATCTAGAATCTTTAAGAAATCTGAAAATTGTTACTTGCAATAAATTTATAAATCTAAATTGAACAATAATTTACTAATTTTAACAACCACATAAATATTTTAAAATTGCATAAAAGAATTGTTTAAATAAAAGTATGTATATCCTATAAACCATAAGATTATGCCTATGAGAACAGTTGATCGCAGACGCACTTACCATGTTCGTTTACAAATTTAAAACATTAAAAATTTGAAAAATCTTTAATGTGGTTGAAAATTGAGAGAACAAAATACTTGCCTATAAAATGTAGATTATTCCTTTCTACTTTTAGCTGTGCTACTATATCCACAAGACCAACAACTGACCATATTGCCTTGTTTGCCTTTTAACGCGGAAAATTTAAAAAAACAGTAATAATAAATAAATACTAAAACACTAAACAATTTTTAAAAATGTCTACAAAACATACGCTTGATAAAAGTTTAAATTAACACATAAACCATCCAAATTATTAACAAATTTTAATCACTAAAATTATAAACCAATTTTAGAAACCAATATGAAGATGAGTCATCCATAGTACAACATGGCTACCACTTGCGTCAGATCGATTAGATTAACGCGGACATGGCATGCTCCTTCCTGACTATATATGTTCTAAGGTATAAATGTCTTAATTGACATTCCAGTCAAAAACGATACACCCAGACACTTGAATCCCTCGACAAATCCCATTTGAGTACGAGCTCTGCGGCTCGCACGAAAGCGAAATCTCTCCCAAAACGAAATTTAGTTTCATTCATTCATATAGAAGTAGTTAACCAGGGGGCAAAATTGCTATTGTCTAAGCATCAATCCCATCGCGAAATTGCCGGCTTTTGAGCCAATTTCGTTTAGCACGATGCCCTCCTCTTCATTCCGAATATCTACTATGAACCATAATCCCCGATATTTTGTATGCGCCCTCAATACCAAAAAGGCTTGGGCGTTTACGAAACAGAGATGGAGCGTATTTGAGAACGGTTAATAAGAGGACGCGTCGGGAGGGAACCGGACTGCGAAAACTCTACCTACGAAATTAAATCATTCACTGAGTTATATAGGGGTACAACCGCAAACATTAGGTTTTGAGATAATTGACTTTAAAAATTAATGATGCTTAATTTGAAAATATATGAAAAATAATTAGATTAAAGGAAGGAAGTTCCTAATAGTGAAGGGTAACATTTTTTTTTTCAACTTGTATACATTCAGAGAACTTAGATATAGTTTTATAGTTGAAGATATGAACGGATAAAGGGTCTATATCGCATTTTTTTAAAAAATGATTTTTTGTGTGTCAGAGATTTAAAAAATGATAAATAATTTTCCTACAATGTTTCAGCAGAATCTGATAATAATCATAAGAGTATTCAGAAGATAAAGGGTCTATGTACAAAAAAATTGACAAAATTTTGATAAAGGATCTATGCAACTTAGGATGGTTCATATGCCTCATTTTTATTAGGCACTAAAATTTACAGATAATGTATTCATTGGATAAAGGGCATATGTACAAATGAATATTCATAGGCCCCTTATCCATTGAAAACTAATATCGTTATATTTGTTTCTCTTTGAAAGCAGTTCCTGTTTTAATAGTTGTATACAGGCGTGCGTCTTCCAGGCACACATTAATATTTTTGCGTGTTTTTCCTTGTATTTCAGTCTGTATTTAGTACCTATAAACATATGAAATATATATGAAGAAAGCTGTTTTATTATAGCCCTTCTGTGTTAAATTAAGCACAAAAACTTTGAATTAGTTTTTCCGAAAACAACATTCAAGTAGATAGGCCCTTCATCCATTCATGTCTTCAGTTAGGAATTATTTTGTTTTGTCATGATGTTTCGTAAGCAATGAGACAATAGCTACTTATTCAACCTTAATTTATGTAACGTGTGTAACTGGGTAATATTTTTTATAATTTTTACTAGATTATTTATACATTGTGTTTTGATAAAACTTTATTGACATCTGAGCAACTAATATTACATCTTCTATTGTTAATTGCATATGCGTAACTTCATTTCATTGACAAATAAAAAATCATAATTATTCTCAACAACGTGTAGTGAGTTTATATTGCTTGTTAGAGTTAAACTCCTGGACAAAATTAACGAACCACTTTAATTAACATAAAACTAAGTTACATTGAAATAATGATGAACACCTAAAAATTAGTCGAATATGACCTTAACATGACCTTAATTTGCCTTATTTTTTTCATAAAAATTTATTCTTGCTGGAAATGAATAAATAAGCTAGCATAACTCCAAATTGAAAAAAGAAAAAAAATCAGTAAAAGAGAATAAATGCATCTGGGTCAACCCTAATACCGCGTAGGCCCTCCTCTACTTCTTATCACTGCATTCATGCGTCGCGGCATGCTTGATATCAAATGGTCAACAAAATCTTGCGGTATATTCTCCCATTCTTCAATAGCGATCTCTATGAGTTGGTTGTGATTAGAAACAGGGGGTCTATGACTTCGAATCCTCTTCTTGAGATAATCCCATAGATGTTCTATAGGATTCATATCCGGACTGTTAGGTGGCCACTCTAATAAAGGAATATCAACATCATATAAGTAACCAATAACCTGTCTAGCCACGAGGGGACGAGCGTTGTCCTGCATGAATAAAAAAATTTTGCCCAACAGACGGAGCAAAAGGCATTACATGTTCGACAATAATGTTGTCTAAGTAATATTGGGCATTCATAGACCTCGTACGTATAGGGACCAACTCCGTACGAGCATCGAAGCAAATTCCTCCCCAAAACATTTTAGAGCCACCACCAAAAGGCACTTTAGGAGAGATATTATAGCTGGAAAACATTTCTCCTTGTCTTCGCCAGACGCTCACGTCCATCTGGAGCTTTAAGGCTAACTCTAGTTTCATCGGAGAACAGAACCCGTTTCCAATCATTGATGGTCCAATTCTGATGTAGTCTTGCAAAATTTAATCTTTGAACTTTGTGTTCTCTGGTAAGCAAGGGTTTTTTGGCTGGTCTTTCTGTTGCTTAATCCTGCTTCATGTAAACGTCTTCTAACCGTTCGAGACGATATAGCGATATTTCGAACATCTGCTAATTCATTTTTAAGCAGATTGCTGGTTACTCTCCTGTCTCTAAGAGCACGTTGTCTCAAAAAACGACCATCAATTTGATTAGTGCAACGTTTTCGCCCTTGTCTTGGTCTTCGATGGTACGAACCCGTTTTAATATGTCGCCTCACTATGCGACTGATGCTGGAATGATGTCTTTCTAACAAACCAGCAACATATCGCATTGAATATCCTTCATTCAGGAGAGTCGATGCTCGCACTGCCTCCTCCAGTGACAGAATTCTTTGACGGTTCATTTTTTTACTTGATATTCTCCCAAATGAACTCCCAAACATGCATGTAATAAAAACAATTACAATCAACAGCTTGCTTCTAACAGAAACTTTGCTTTAATCAGCACTTTTTAAAAAAATGTTAACACAATTTTAGTCTAAAACGAGGTTTAATACGAATTACTATCAAAACAAGGTATTACGTGACACTAGCTAGCTTAAAAACAACTGTCACTGTCAAACAAGGTCCATGGCCTACTTGTCGTACAGTAAGTTATCAATAAATAAAGATTATCGAGCAAAATATAAGTGGTGCGTTAATTTTGTCCAGGAGTTTATTTAGTTTTCAAGAAAGTTGATTATTTTGTCGTGTATTGAGTTATAATTATTTTTTGCTGATTTTTAGAATGGAAAATTAAGAACCAAACAACGTTATTACTAGGTTATAAGTTAATCAAATTCTATTTTTATATACTCAACTTTCCTTCTTTGATCTAAACTTTCAATAATAATGTGTATATTGATTTTGAAACTAAAAAAGGTTTATTTGTATTTGTTTTCTTTTCACAACTGGTAATTTTGACATAAAGTGGCATATTTTGTAATCGCAGCAAGTATCAAAACGATCTACTTTATGCAACCAGTTGCAGAAAGTAGAACATTATGCAACTGATAACGGAAAGTTGATTAGGTCTCCAGGTATGAAATGAAAAATAAAAATGCATTTTTTTGGTTTTTAAATCGAAAAATCGAAAAATCGAAAAATCGAAAAATCGAAAAATCGAAAAATCGAAAAATCGAAAAATCGAAAAATTGAAAAATCGAAAAATCGAAAAATCGAAAAATCGAAAAATCGAAAAATCGAAAAATCGAAAAATCGAAAAATCGAAAAATCGAAAAATCGAAAAATCGAAAAATCGAAAAATCGAAAAATCGAAAAATCGAAAAATCGAAAAATCGAAAAATCGAAAAATCGAAAAATCGAAAAATCGAAAAATCGAAAAATCGAAAAATCGAAAAAAAATCGAAAAATCGAAAAATCGAAAAATCGAAAAATCGAAAAATCGAAAAATCGAAAAATCGAAAAATCGAAAAATCGAAAAATCAAAAAATCGAAAAATCGAAAAATCGAAAAATCGAAAAATCGAAAAATCGAAAAATCGAAAAATCAAAAGATCGAAAAATCAAAAATCGAAAAATCGAAAAATCGAAAAATCGAAAAATCGAAAAATCGAAAAATCGAAAAATCGAAAAATCGAAAAATCGAAAAATCGAAAAATCGAAAAATCGAAAAATCGAAAAATCGAAAAATCGAAAAATCGAAAAATCGAAAAATCGAAAAATCGAAAAATCGAAAAATCGAAAAATCGAAAAATCGAAAAATCGAAAAATCGAAAAATCGAAAAATCGAAAAATCGAAAAATCGAAAAATCGAAAAATCGAAAAATCGAAAAATCGAAAAATCGAAAAATCGAAAAATCGAAATATCGAAATATCGAAAAATCGAAAAATCGAAAAATCGAAAAATCGAAAAATCGAAAAATCGAAAAATCGAAAAATCGAAAAATCGAAAAATCGAAAAATCGAAAAATCGAAAAATCGAAAAATCGAAAAATCGAAAAATCGAAAAATCGAAAAATCGAAAAATCGAAAAATCGAAAAATCGAAAAATCGAAAAATCGAAAAATCGAAAAATCGAAAAATCGAAAAATCGAAAAATCGAAAAATCGAAAAATCGAAAAATCGAAAAATCGAAAAATCGAAATATCGAAATATCGAAAAATCGAAAAATCGAAAAATCAAAAAATCGAAAAATAAAAAAATCGAAAATTAAAAAAAAAATCGAAAAATCGAAAAATCGAAAAAATCGAAAAAAATCGAAAAATCAATAATAAAAAAAAAATCGAAAAATCGAAAAAAAATCGAAAAATCCAAAAAAAATCGAAAAAAAATCGAAAAATCAATAATAAAAAAAAATCGAAAAATTTGAAAAAAAATTGAAAAATCGAAAAAATCGGAAAAAAAATCGAAAAATAAAAAAAAATGAGTAAAAGAAGAAAAGCAAAAGTTAAAAAATGTATTAATGAATAATGAAAAAAATATATTGGAACAAACCATCATCACCAAAATGGTAAGAGATAAAGAAATGACTATAAGTATAGTATAATAAAAAACACAAAACACCATAATCTCTTATCCACTAGGGATAAAACTATTGGATTACAATCTTGAAGGAATAGAGGCGAACTGAACATTTATTATTTTTTATAAAAGCATTGGTATTTGTCGGGGGTTAAAAACAAATTAAAATTAAAAACGTCACATGTTAATATAACGATACTAAAATATTAATGAGCCTTCATTACAAAGTCAAAAAACAAAAAACTGCCAAAGTTTTTAATGTTTACAAAAGCAAAATGGATACTGGCAATGAATATTGAAACGTTTGAAGAATTCAAATTTGAAAAAAAATTAATTTTATAATTTATAGAGGTGCTGCCTTCCAGTGGCAAAACTAATAGTTAATGAATTTCAAAAAATTAGGTTTATAATAAGTAACGAAACATCTCTACTAGGTGAAACTACAAAAGTTTTTTAAAAAATGGAAATATGACTAAAAAACGAAAAAATTAAAAAAATGTGAGGACATGTAAACCCATGAATAAATTACTAATCTGGGGGCGGGGGGGATTTTTAATTTTGGGAGGAGTTAGAACACTGTGACAATAAAATGGCAGATATAAGAAATGTTGAAAATTTTAAATTTGACAGTACATGGGAAAAAATTACAAAAATTAAAAGAGAAGATTCTTGGGGAAATTTAGAAAATACTAATACAAAAGGGCAATAATAATCAGGGAAATAAGGAATGAAAAATGAAGAAGAAATATAATTGTTGTTGAACAAAAGTTGTTTTTTATTTAAAGCAAAGTGGAGAAAATAGGAGAAGATACAAATTGGATCTGTGCATTCAAGCAACCCCCTGGGGAGGCTTTAAGATTTCTCATTATTTCTAGGTTCTCAAAACTATTAAGAGTGGACCTATTAGTTTAATTCAATAGTTTTATCCCTAGTGGATCAGAGATTAGGGTGAGTTTTTTGTTTTTTTTCTTATTATACTATATATAGTCATTTCTTTATCTTTTACCATTGTGGTGTTGATGGTTTGTTCATATTTTTTTCAATATTCATTAACAAATTTTTTCACTTTTTCTTTCCGACTTTTACTCATTTTCAGCTTTTTCATTCAGTTGGTACATCAATTTAATTAATAATTTTTTGTTAGTATGAATAAATAAATATTAGTAGTATTAGTATATTAGTTTTGTTAATTTCGCTTAAACTAAATCAATTTTTCATCATTTTTTTCATTTTTTATTTTTAATGGTTTAATTTTTGGCTAACAACTTAAAACTCATCAATTACCTTTTTCTCTTACCCACTAGGTGTGCCTGATGATGAAGTGAACAAACTCCGAAACCGGTCGCCGTTTAAATACAAATTTCTTTGAGAGATATAAAGGACCTGTTTTCTTTCTTTTCCTACCTTTAATACATTAACTCACACATGGTTACCCCACGTTTGAATATATAGGTAGATAGGTAGGTTAATGGTTGTAAAAAAGCAGCATCATCTTCTCTTAGTTTATCAAAGTATTTAGATAACATGACAATTTAGTTAAAAATCTGCGGCTTCAAACAATCTCTTGACCTGAAGTACTCAGTTATACCTCGGATCACTTGCAAAAGTAAATAAGTTCATATTTTTAGGAGAAAAAAATCCTTCATTTCGAGCAGTTTTGACACCAAGTTTGTATTTTTTAAAACAACATAACTCCTTTACTCTTCCGGTCTCTAGTCTGACAGCTAAGTAGTATCACAATATTTGAGGCCACAAATTTGTATACAGTTTGTCAGGTTGCTGGTATTTAGCCCCGATAACGTAACTTTAACTAATTTTATTATTTTCTAAATCCGTAGCCGTTTTATTAAAATTTTTATAAAACAGTAGAGTTGTACCTCTACTGATGAAGACGAAACGCAAATTGAAATCAAATTTTGCCCGACCTGAAAACCGCAGGCTCTGTCTATCACCTCATAAACATTGTATTAAAGTCAAAGTAACCTTGTGTTTTACATTATTAAATTCCATTTTGACCTTTTCGTTTTTTAATTGGTTCTTGATTGATGCGAAGACTCCTAATTTTATTTCTAGGGAAATTTCTGCGTCGTTCTTTATCGCTTCTGAAATTCTAGAACATCTGCCGGTTCGATACCTATTCCCCGGTGAAATTTTAAATTAAAATAAATTAAAAAGTTTTTAGCTAAATCGACGCTTCAAGTCAATGTGGTGTAATTAAGTTAATCTTAAAAATAACTATTTATTAATGAACAGGCAAGAAATCTCTAACTATTATCTATCTGCAGGGTATTAGTATATTCGATCGACAACCCTTAAGGAGCTTTGTTACCGAGATACAGGGTGTTTAAAGTTTGAAATCAAAATTCAAAATTTGTTATAAATTAAAAACGTCTTTAAATATATATTTTTTTAAAATTTGATTTACCAAGTTCTTGTCAAATACGCGATGTATTAAAAATTTGACACATGCTTATTACATTAGAATGTAGAAATATTGAGTTGTTATAAAAAAAGTACATGCAGACTTTTGTTTGCAAACAAATTTCTGAAACACTGTTTATTTTAGGTACATAAAAGATTCTTACTTTTTTAAATAAAAATGAAGGGAGAATTTAAAGAAAAATAATTAAAAATATTGGTTCGAGTGGCACATTCGAAAATTCGAAATTTTTCGTCTCATGTTTTCACATTTTTTAATTTTTTAAATTTTTTTGTTTTTTTAGTCATAGTTCCATTTTTTTACAAAACTTTGTATTTCCACCTAGTGGAGATGTTCCGTTACTTATTATAAATTGAAATTCATTAACTATTAGTTTTGCCACTCCTTACTGGAGGGCAGCACCTCCATAAATTAATAAATTAATTTTTTTCAAATTTAAATTCTTCAAACGTTTCAATATTCATTGTCGGTATCCATTTTGCTTTTGTGAACATTAAAAACTTTGGCAGTTTTTTTGTTTTTTGACTTTGTAATGAAGGCTTATTAATATTTTAGTATCGTTATTTTAACATGTGACGTTTTTAATTTTAATGTTTTTAACCCCCGCCAAATACCAATGCTTTTATAAAAATTAATAAATGTTCAGTTCGCCTCTATTTCTTCAAGATTGTAATTCAATAGTTTTATCCCTAGTGGATAAGAGATTATGGTCAGTATTTTGTGTTTTTTATTATACTATATAGTCATTTCTTTATCTCTAACCATTTTAGTGTTGATGGTTTGTTCCAATATATTTTTTTCAATATTCATTAATACATTTTTTTAACTTTTGCTTCTCGCCTTTTACTCATTTTCGACTTTTTCATTCAGTTAGTACATTAATTTTTTTAATAATTTTTTGTTAACGTGAATATATAAATATTAGTAGTATTAGTATATTAGTTTTGTTAATTAAACTAAATTAATTTTCCATCAAGTGTAAGGGGTTAAAGAAAAGGTCCTTTATTTCTCACAAGTCAATTTAATTGGCCACCGGTTTCGAAGCTGTCACTTCATCATCAGGCACACCTAAATGGAATGTCAAGGAGTCAGTTGTAATAAAAAACAATTATAAAAGCATGAACGGACTTTAACATATACAAAATAACAGAAAAAACACAAAAGAAGTTAAACAATAACCTTAACTCACCTTGACTATTTCCATAAAGGAAGCGCTACATAAAGTTTAACAAAACGAGTTAAAAAAGTAATATGTAATACAATAGTATTTTTTTAAAAAAAATATTGTAGGTTAGGTTAAACCGCGAGATGTCTGTTTGAATAAATTAATTAAAACACATGTAAGACAATTATTAACTAAACAACACAAAATAGTTTTTACAAGCACAAACAGTTTAAAATTTTTTTAAGGATATAACGTCAATTAATAAAAGTAAAAAGTAAAAATTATCAGACTCTCAAGACATCTATCTAGATTTTTAACGAATCAATGTAGTAAACTGTAAATTTTAAATTTAGCGGATAAATAGTGTACTAACAAAGGTGTTATTTACTGAAAGTGAGTATAGGTGGCGGGTGACCAAATTTATTGAAAGTAAAAATATTAAACTGGGAAATGAGAAAGCAAAAAATACTAACAAGAAAATTAGAACACTGAACAAGAAAATATGAAAATTCATATGTAAAAGGGAAATTTGAAGCAGATAATCAAAAGAAAAATTACTGTTACAGGAAACGGAAACTAAGTTGACAAGTACGAATGTCAAAAAAAAAAGTCAAATTTTGGCGTATGACAACCACGTGGGAGAATTTGAATAAACTAATAAAACATTTAATAAGATGCGAGTGGGCAAAAAATTAATGAAAACAGAGAAGAGAATCTAAATTGGGAGAGTTAATTAATTTGTGGTAAGTAACTGATTGAAGATCAAATGAGTGGGGGTATAAGTCTAAAATTAATTTAAATAAGCGCAGAGAACGTTGGGGTACTAATAAATTGAATTTGTGCATTCAGAGAGCAGGAGGGGCCAGATTTAATATTTTTTAAAATTTCCAGGTTCTCAAAGTTATTCAGAAGGAATTTATTAGAAGTCATATGCAAAATGTCGAAGCCAATGCTAGAATCAAAATCGTGACCAGTGTCTAACAAATGAGCAGCAAAGTGAGAAAAACCAGTAGTGTTAGTGTTAAGACAGCGTGTGTGCTCTTTCAGGCGTATTTTAAAATTACGAAAGGTCCTTCTCACATATGAGCATGGACAGTTCAAACAAGTTAGTTTGTAAACACCAGACTGATCCATAGGATCAATCTTATCCTTATTCCTAACAAATAGGCTACTGATGGAGTTGGACGTTCTAAAGCTAATTCTGAAGGAATCTTTGAACAAGTTGGCTATACGATATGAGAATTTTCCAATAAAAGTAAGTGAAACATACTTACGATTATCTGCTTCAATATTGGGAAGGGGGTCAATTATGTAACTATTGTTCTGATTACGTTTATTCTGTTTTCTATGAAGCATTTTATCTATTAAGTTCTGATCATAATTGTGACTATTAGCAATTTGTTTGATAACATTGAGTTCTTTATTAAAGTTATCTACTGATAGAGGTACTTTCAGAAGACGTTCCAAGTAGCAATTAAAAGCTGCTAACTTATGTGTAATTGGGTGATTGGATAAATTATCAATAACAACCCCTGTGTGAGTAGGTTTTCTAAATATGTTAAAATCCAACTTAAGATCTGTACAATGGGATATAGTTAAATCAAGGAAGTTGATAGATTTGTTGTTTTCTATCTCTAATGTAAATTTGATGTTACTATGTATGGTGTTTATATAATTTAGGAAGTTATTTAACTTATCCAGATCATAAATAACTGCCTCTTTATATTGTATATTTATATCAGATTGGGATCTCCTTTCCGCGTAAAGTGTTAGCCCCTGTAGGAATAGTGCACTGCTTGTATAATAGGGCAGGTCAAAAATTACCAAAAAAACATCAATTGTGTTTTATGTGGTATAAAAATTAGTGAAAAAATAAAATATTTAGCTGGGGCCTTAGGGGTGAGAAATTAAAAAACTAAAAAAAATCAGCTTTGTGCAGCTCTTCGCTTGATTTAAAACTCAAGGGGTTTAGGGCAGCTACAAGATAATAAAACCGGTTTTGAATGTTAAATCAACCCAGAACTCACCAGGAGAAGGTAGCCGCACTTCGACACACCCACCCATTTCTCCATTTATCTCAATATATCTTACTTATTTATATAAAGAGATCATTACATTTTTGGCAAGTCTTTTTTGGCATCAAGTTTAGCACGTATGTACGTAGAATTTTCACAACATCCAATTCTCTTTTCTCTTTTTTGGCATTGTTATTAATGTTCTCATAACTTGGAAAATATAACAATAATAGCAATTACAAAGGACAACTGAATTTATTACAAACACTAAAGGTATAAATTCAGATACTTTGTAAGGTATATAAGAAAACAGAAGTCAAATATTAAATTAAAAGAACAGCCTGAACTAAAGATAAACGACCAAATGACTGACGTAACTGAACCAAGACGTTAACGTTAAGTATTAGGTGCAAATACGAGATGGTAATACCAATTAATTTTCTTCTACTATGGGACCGAGATCGATATTTTCTGGAAATAATTGGTCTGCTGCATCATCGATGCTATTTAGTAAACGTGTTGTTGGAAATCTTATATTATTCTGGTGCCTTGCATAACCAAGAAACCATAACACTGATGCTACATATGCGCAAGTACATAAAGTTCTCGAACCGCTGGACATGTACAATAATAGTAGAAAATTGGATCAATATTTTCATTAGGTTCCTCTTCGTAAGCCAACCACAGCATATATTTAGTTGCGTTTCTGAACCTAGAATAAATTCTAAAAGGTAAAAAAATATTCTCTTCTCTAAACTCTTTTATTTCTATAACATTATTTTCCTCTCTTTGCAGTTTATCTTGAATATATGATGGACTTAAATAAATATGGTAAGAACCTACCAAGTCTTTTAGGAAATTGATCTCTACGCGAGGAAATTCAGGAATATGCATGTGGTTCAATCTTCGCCACCGACCATTTCTGGTAGTCAGATTTTGGGCTTCGACGCGTGCTTCTATAATATTAACGTCATCTAGTTTGTTTAAAATTTTAACTGCTATATCCATTGTACCTGGTAGGTTTATAAGAGGATGAAACTTATTTAACAACGCACCTGCAATCTGATAAAAACCACTCAAATTAACTTTATGATGCGTGGATGAGGCCTTTAAAAAATTTAAAAATTGATTTAAAATGTCCATTTCTAGCATCTACAACCCAACGAGTTTTAGTTATTAGTCTCGCTCTATTAGCTTCACTTGTTGATAATTGCCGTTGATTTTGATGAAGCAAAGGTGACATATAAGTAATTAACCCAAGTTCTTCTAATCTAGGAATAACATCTCTGTAGCCTCTATCTACTATTAATATATCTCCTTCTGTAATCCAGTTTCTAAATTCATTATTATGACATTTATACTTCATTATGTGCATAACTATTACTCAATGGATTTCCTAGAAGAAAACTCGCAATGAAACAGTAGTTAAGAAATGGATAATTTCCCAGATTTTTCTGCTCATTGACTACTTCATTCTGAGGCTCCATTAAATGTTTTTAATTTCTAGTTATTCCAAAAACTATGTCAGTTTGATGTTGGTATTGGCTATTTAAAATATGAATGTATATATAGGTATTTATAATCTTTTTCAATAAAGAACTCACAAGCAATTTATTCTCTAATATTTGGCAATAATTTTATATATTGTTGATTTTTTCACCTTGCAAGTTCAACTGTAACCATCCTTCAAGGGATGCGACTTAAAACAAAATGTATTGGGGGCTTTACCTTATTGGTGGCGTGAATTGAGCTCAAAATCTTATTTAAATATACTATACAAAGAGGCACTTATGACAATACTCGAGCCAAATAAACCTGTAATCCGACAATAAATCATTTCTGCACATCCTACTGAGACCTACCATATAATCAACTTTTTGTACCGATATAAAGTATGACCCTGTATATAGACTATTTTTTTGAAGAACAACAATTATTTTCTATTTTTTGGCAACAATTTCAACATTTTGTTGATTTAACTTACATATTCAACCGCGATCATCCTGTAAGTACGAATTTTTTTTCCCTTTGCAAATAGTACAAGGGGTATATTCTTAATGTAAAACAGTATGTCAAAATATTTAATATAAGATATTTCTCTTGAAAATATCTACTTATGTCAGTACATATTTATTGTTTAAAATTCATATATTTGGTACATATTAAGTTATATTTGGAAAACTAGTCATAGGATCTAATTTTACCAATAAGAATTTTGAACGAGTACATTGAGTACTATACGATATCAAATATTAAGAGACTTTGACGGTGATATATTTTTTTTTTCGGTATTTTAGCTATTTTTGTTCGGTGGGAATACCTACTTTGACCAAAAAAGATTTGCCGAATCATTAATCACCCTGTAAGGTACAATATTTTAATTATAGTAGTTAAGTATATATTTTGACTACACAGAATGAGCAAAAAACTTCCAAAAATATTTGAGGGTGATTTATGGTGTCCATTTTAAAGAACTAGGGATTTCTAACTTCAACACCCTGTATCTCAAAATCTAGTCACAGGATACGATGGGGCCCATGGACACTTTTGATGGGGACATCAAGTTATTTAACATATCAAAAATTCAGACATTTTGACGGTACTCCCGTTTGCATAAGAAAAGTGCGTGGTCTTTTTCTTATAAAAGATTTTCTTATCGTATCAATCGGCAAGACATAGGCACAGTATGTAATAAAAACAAAACAGTGTAAAAAAGCATACAGTGCTTATGAACAACAATGCCGTCGAACCTTGTGACGCACCTGGGGTCTTTTCCTTAGAGTTGACGTATGGACTTACACGGCCATCATAAGACCTATGCAAGCATACGGTGCAGTTGTCTGGGTACAGAAAATACAAAAATTGACAGCTATCCGCAAATTAGAACCAATTCAAAGAACCTACCTACTTAGGAGCCTACACAATGGGCCTAAGTGCCGTGGGTTAATCCATCCTCCACACGTTACACCGGAAAGAGGCCACAGTAGAAGTTTAGAAACCGTGGTTAGTCTATAGTAATATTGTAATAGACATATTATCCTATTATAATAAACAAATTATCCCAATTTAGATACGTTAAAAAACATTGTTAAATCAGGTCGCCAGAATAAGAGAAAAAATCGTAAATGGTACTGAAATAAACCGAACTGCCGTACCAAAATTATCAAGAATAAAAATAATGTAATAAAGGTTAAGGGCTATGCTTGGGTTCTAAAGGTATGTATAATCCATATATAAGGCATAAGAAACTAAAACATAGTTGGTTTGCGAAACTATTTACCAACTTATTTTGAAAAGTAAAGAGCTTCAGGATACCTATTCTCTAACTCATGGGAGCACTCCCACACTCCCATGCTCCCATACTCCCATGCCAACGTTGCCAAGTCGACAGAATAACTTTGATCTACTATTTAAGGACCGATCCACCGTTGTGTTAAACGAAGTTTAAAATGACATTTTTACATTAACAATGTCATTTTAATCTCCGTTTAACTCAACGGTGGAATCAGCCCTTAGTAATTCAAATTTGCTTTGTGATAAATACGGACCTAATCTGGCAAGCCCGCAATTCTCCCTCCCATAGTATAAAATCTGACCTTACTACGCATGTACCTGGGCTAAAAGTGAGTAAGCACGATATACCCACCTAAGAGTAAGAGAGCAAAATATATGGGAGCACTCCCATGGGAGCGCTCCCATGACTTAGTGAATAGCTATCCAGGAGTACATGACGAGAACAATTAAATCTTGCGCTCATTTTCCAAACTTCAAAGTTTAATTTTCCTCCAAAAGTTTTCAACAGTACCTTTCTTTATCAAACGTCTAGAATTAATTCATTATTATGCTAGTAAAAACACAATTTAAATTATACTTTGATAGTTGCTCTCATTTTTTTTCTGTAGATATTATGTTTCGGAAATTTCATAAAACTCATTCGTTGAAAAATTTTATTATTAGTGAAACGGATGTGTTTTTTGCAACGGAATTTTATCCATTGATCTTAATGAGGGTGTATGAGGATAATCCCGTCAATTATACACTAAAACTCTGCTTAGTGAAAAATGCCAGCCATTTGTTCGTTGTCAACATTACATTTTAATTTGTAAAAGATGGATTAAAAACTACATCATTCATCAACATTAAATTTTAATTGAGCGTATTTTTAAAACACGAAATGAGACGATGAGTAAAGATGGTTGGTGGTACATTTTTTTGTTCATAATCAGATGAATACTGTGAAGTCATCAATAACATTGAAAAAATGGTCCTACGAATTTATTATATTGAAAGTATTTATTATAATGAATCAAGATATTATCGTAATTATTAATAAGTGTAATAATTTGTGAGAAATCAAACAAATTACTAACTTTAAACTATTTTCAACCACTATTATTATTGATTTTAGGAAAAAAGTTATTCTTGATAAAAACTGCTTGACCCAAAACTTAAAATACAGTCATCAGATATCAAATTTTTAAAGCCGTATACGAGGTTTGTCAAAAAATATGAATTTTGCTCAATAGTAAAGTATGTTTATTTTTCACAAAATCGAAAATTTTCATTAACAAAATTGCTGAATTCTTCACAAACATCAAGAAACGGAAAGCGAATCATGTTTATAGTAGAGAAGAGAGAGAAAAAATTATGAATTATCGTAATTAGGTGGATCAATGCAAAATCTAGAAAAAACCTGATTTTTTAGATAAATCGGTGTAATTGCACATTTAAATGTAATTTTTAATTCTAATCAACTTTTCTTTATGAAAATTTTCGATTTTGTCAAAAATAAACGTACTTTACTCTTGAGCAAAATTCATATTTTTTGACAAACCTCGTATACGGCTTAAAAGATTTGATATATGATGACTGTATTTTAAGTTTTGGGTTATGCAGGACTTTTTATCAAAAATAACTTTTTTTCCTAAAATCAATAATAAATTTTTTTTCCATATGGTTCCAACTTAATTAATATATAAAAAAAAATTCAGAATTACTAGCACATGCAACGAATTTCCCTGCCAAAGCTGAATTACAATTCATCTGTTCAGGTTAAACCTGAAGAATTTCTAAGTGCAGAAATTCAAATTCTGTCAGTAGACAATTGCTAAATATTAATAATTAATGTAATTATATTAATCTACTTACGTGATATTATAATAATTAATATTTATGTCTCTTTCTGTCCTAAAAAGAATGACGTTCTGGTTAGGAAGCAAAATCTAAGTTAAGAGCGTTGAAAATTCTACTTTATATATATTTCGAATGCCTTTAAATTATTCACTATTTATCTCCACAACTGTTTGTATACGACTGACTGCTCCGTGTTCCTCCACCAATATTTATATACACATTTAAAATTTTGGCGAAGGTTCTAGAATGTTCTTACCATTATCACATTCAATCTGGAATGTACTTGAAAGCGCCTTCGCCTTAGTCGTCACATAGGTTTGGTCTTAAGGGGTTCAATTATGTATGATAATCGGACAAGTTGTGCCTCAATGGCTAAATAAGACAGAGAGGGACTTGGAGGATAAGAGCATGACTGAATAATGAAACGGCTCGCATTACAGTATGAAGTAGTTGGGACTATCGGGCTGCTACATATTCCAAGATACAGCATTGCTCCCCTAATGAAGAATATATTGATATAGAAACCCCCTGTATATCAATTTTTTTTTATTTGCCCGGACTCTTAAAAGGGGTGGTTCGGTTCTAGAAAATTACAACAAAATATATTATTTATCAAATTTAATATTGCGCTACCTGTCCGCTTGTCTCTGCCTGTCTGCTCGATTCTATCTCTCTGCTATTCTGTACCTATCTGCTAATCTCTACCTGTGTGTGCTGTTCGTGTTTACCTGTCTCTTATGTATGTATCTGTCCTGCCTCTGCCTCTCCTGCTTCTAACTGTCTTTGCTTCTTTCTTTAAATATTATTTCTAATTAAAATTACTATGTACCTTTCATTTTATTTATTTCTTCTATCTGGTTTAACAATTCTCCAACTCTAACATCATTAATCTCTCTAATTTAATTTAACATAACATTCCAAATATCCTCCCTCTGACAGTTTTTGTTCCCGCTGACAATCCAATTTTTTATCTCATATTTTTCCAAATCCACAAAAACCCCGACATTTTGATTTTAACTTAAATTTTGATTTCAAGACATTTCACCACCCCAGTATTGCTCAATTTAGATAATAAATTTGATGAGGTCATGAATTTCTATATCAATATATTATTTCTGAAATAGAAAATGCACCGTATAAGTATAAAGGTATGAAGCAGAAGAAAGGTCTATAGTAAAAACCAAGTTCCAGGAAACCAAATTTTTCAGGAGAGCAAAAATAAAATTTGGACTCTGCTGTTTATTGTATGTTCGATCTTTTGCATGCGATTTTGAAGAAAATTCCACACCTGTAATTTTGAACCAATCAAAATACGTGTTTTTGACAGATCACCATGGCAACGGAGGTATTTTAGTGGAAATTTTTTTCTCGAGGGGTACCCAACAGCGAATTATACTGGAAATTTTTTGACGTTTACAATAACAGACCATTTTTGACAGACTGGTTTTTATTTGTTCACATAATAGGTTTAGTTTTGATACATTTTAATTACAATGCTAAGGTGTTTTCTATATTCTTCGGCCACTTCTTTTCTTCTTAATAAAATATATATAATATTTAGACACTAATTTATTCACCTTTTTCCCATTCAGTACTTTGAATTTTGCGTAGTTTAGATGCAAATATTCGTGGACAATTCGGAACAAATTTTCGTTTTTCAAGTTGGAGCCACAATCCTCTATTAATCCGAGTAAGTAAGTCATGGTGCAATGATTGATCATTACATCAGACAATTTCACGCATATTTTGCATAGCGTATGATTTTCAAATCGATTCATTTTTAAACAAATAGGTAATTTTGTTGGTTTTACTTGCTGTGCAATATTCTTTATCGCAACAAAACGCGAGTTATTTAATGTTTTGAACTTTCAAAATACAATGATCACAGCCTCCTACGATTGATTCTTGCTGACGCTGGTTATGAATTTCATACCATTTTAAAGCGCTCATAACGCATGTTAATAAAAACGCAGAAAAACAATTTTCTACCACTTGTAGTTATTCAAAACTTACGTAAAATTAAAGAATATACTATTTTCTATTTTCAAATGGTATTCCCATGCAACTACAATGAGTAGAAATAAGCAATTTGAAGGCCTAAATAATTGCAGCGAAACATTTTTTTACGTCGGGCCGCTTGACAACTTCAAAACTGAAATTATATTCGAGGTTAGGGTCTCACTTAGTTACCATGACAACTCAACAATCAAGGCGACAACACCTTTTATGTTTCACTGTTGACTTGGAGAAAATAATTTGCATTGTTTAGAAACGAAAAATAAATTTTAAAAATATTTAATTTTCAACCATAATTCGACGTGGAATTTTCTTACCGAATACCACGCGAGGTCAAATTAATATCAGGAAATTTTTTCGAGCGCATGAATATTTTGAAAATTTCCCGAGTCGCAGACGAGGGAAATAATTTGACCTCTAGTGGTATTACTAGTGAAAATTTTTCGTCTTCTGACATGATACTACTGCCTAAACAGCAACAGATGACATTGATAACTCAAAATCAACTAAAATTGGACCTTGATGGTTGTTGCAGTGGACCCTATAATTAAATGTATTAATCAGAAACACTAAGTCAATAATAACTGATAAATAAATAAAAAAATAGAACCAACGGGGTATAAAAAGAGTTCCTTATTTTTTTTTTTTTTGATAAATAAACCGTTTTAATGCAACATGTGGCAGATATGTGGTTCCGCGGAACATAGTTTAAGAAATGCTGTGCTAGAATCCGAAACGGGTACTGGTATTAATATAGAAAATTTTAAAACTTATACATAACATATATTCGATTTCTAAAGCGTTTGAAGTTGAAAGCAGTTCTTTCACTGAAAATTTTCTGTTCAAAGTCTTATTTGACGACATAGAAGGCGTAACCACCAATATATTTGATTTCAAATCTCAATTGAAGGCAGTCCAACTGGTACACTGCCAGGAACTCTTAGAAAATAATACAAATTTATAATAGAAAACCAGCTTATAAAGCTCAACCTCAGTATAGAGAACAATCAGTAGTGCGACTCTCGAGCGGTACCTTTACAAGTACAACGAAGGAAGTAGTTTTTAAGGCGACATAATCTTGCTAGAATCATTCACAGATCCAAGTTCGCAGGTTAAGATAATTTTTATATATTTGTACAAAACTTTTTAGAAAAATTTACATTTCCACATTTTTAAAATTACGATATCTTTGATCTCCCATCTGAAATTGAGATTACAATGAAGTTTAATTTCAAAAGATGTATGATTAAACATATGTGATAAATAATTTTTTCTACACCCGTATTATAATAATGCACTTATATGCCCATAATCCGTTTCATAATGATACCCATTATGATACAGATTTTTCATTACGATACAGATTTTTAATCAATAGAAACCTACAATTTTTCAATCAAGCATGCTGTTTGACGTTTGTCCTAGGTTCCTATGTAATTATTTTAGTTGTCAAAACGTATTAAATTTTCGTAGGTAGCTAAACTTCGATAATTATAATATTAAAATGTCTGATATTAGCGATATAGAAGACTCCTCCACACATATCGGAGAAAGCAGAAAATACAGTACAAAATATTTTACCGCAAAAATCTAGGGAAATACCAATACCTGAAGTAATACCATTAATTACAATTTTGTAGAATTTTTTATAGAAATACGAGTAATTACTGTTATTGTGTTCAATACCAATATAAATATAATATTTATAGGTCTTGATTATTTATCGGGTGTAGAAAAAATAGCGTATGCAACTCTCATGTAATGGTTATTAAAACACTCGCATAAACCATACGAAACTCGCCTTTGGCTCGTTTCGTATCCCGGTTAATGCTCGTGTATTAATAACCATCATTACATGATCGTTGCATAATATACTATTGATAATGATTTATCATTAACGCATTAAAGCATTTGTTCAATCTATGGAGACTACCACAGAAAAAAAAATCAGTTGAGAATAACTCAATTAATAACTTTCTGGATACAAGACTAGCAGAACGCTACCAAAAAAAAGCATTGGCAACCATTGCACAGAACATCCATTGACAATGAAAAAAATCCTAAAATGCAGGTCTGATGCTGGTTTGTAGCAAAACTTGGTTTAATTAAAAAAACTTACGTAGTATACTAAAAATAGCTGGAAAAATATATAAAATATACTAACACTTGCACAACTGTCTGTTATAACCTTAGATAAAAGAGACCGAAGATGTAACATTGCACACTGCGCATGTTGTCTGTTTTAACTCCAAGTAACCCACCAATTAAAAATCATTGTTTGCACGACGCCACCCGAATTGCTCCGATTTTCCATTCAACGCTCACCTCCGCCTGAGTTTCAATCACCATTGACAGCTGTTTTTGATTTATTTGTTGGTGTTTTAGCAATTTAAAGTGTTCTAGTTATTCAATTTTAAACTCAAAATGCCACGATGTATCTTAAGAAATTGTATATACTTATAATACAAGTACCAGTGTTATGAAATATAAAAAATATATTTGTTTTCAGCGGTAAATATTTATTAACGTTTTGACATAAAGCGCCTTAATCCTTTGAGCTGAATACATCAAATCCGCATTAAGGGATTTCAATAAATATTCATCAAATACATTTCAGAAAACAGATTTCGTATTACTTACATAAATTTACAAAAGGGTAAAATTTTAAATATTTAATTTAAATAAGAAGTAAATAGACATTGTTGCTAACGAAATTTTGTTTTTAAAAAGTAGTTTTATAAGAATATTTACTAAAGGTGGTTTTTAGCTCTTTTTGGTAGATAAATAAGAAGTAAAGAAGCATAGTTACATTGTATAACTTTTAAGCAAACCTTACAATTTAGCCCAACTGTTAGAAATAAAAAACGCAAAATATTTTTATATATTATATAAACACATTGTAAAATTAAAAGTAAAACTATAAAAAAGTTGTATATATGTGTTCGCAAAATGTTTAGTTAAGGTATATTAAGGATCTACCCTTTGTATATATCCTAACTGTTTCCAAGTCTATCCGTGGTCCTCTTGTTTGTCAAAATCGCTTATAAAGACCCATAAGCGTGTAGTGTCCCTGTGAATCCTGAAATAATTAATAAAAAAAAAAAAAAAAAAAAAAAAAAAAAAAAAAAAAAAAAAAAAAAACAAAAAAAATCAAAAACAAAAAAAAAACATTAAAAAACAAAAAAAAAACAAAGAACAACCAAGATACTGTATTATTATTCTGTATTATACTGTATTATTATAATTATAATGTAAATAAAATTAATAAAATTAATTTGTAAAACTAGACGTGAGCGTATTATCCTTACTATATGATATTGAACTAAGATAAAATTTAATCGATGTGGTTTGGCGAATGGACTCAGTTCCCGCAGTCAAAAATTCAAATTAAAAAAAAAAAACTTTTAAGCAATGAAACATTAACATTTTCTTATGAAAAGAATAACGCGCTTTAATCTTTGAAACTAATCGCATTACTGAAGCAGACCTTAACAATCGTTTAAGTAAACGGGGAACTAACTACTATTCCACTTATTACGCCTCAAGGAGAATCGGCAACGTGGCTGCTACGCCAACGCTAGCCCGACGTTTTTCTCTGGACCGGAATAATGAATAGAGATGCAAAAATCAGCATATCGTTATGGCGTTACCTCGTTTACATTTCACATTTCCCTAATTCACTCCGCACCAGCCAGCGACGTTTACGCGGTGGATTTTTACAAGAGCTTTTCTTCGTTTACCTAACCCAATTTTACCAATTTTTTTCATGGCACTTGAACCGTAATACGTCGAGATGAGCGCGCAATTTAATTTATTAAAACACCTTATTTCCAGCTTTGACGGCGATCGGCCCTTATTTATGGAATGTCGAATACACCTTTTCCGTTGTTCGACTATTTCGTATTAAGTACTCATGCGCGAAAAAAGCGTAGGGCTTTTGAATTTAATAATTTTCCGACTTATTTTCTATAAGCCCTCTTATCCATACCTTAACTACAACTGTTGGGCTGGCTACAACGATCATCGTTGCTTTAAATAACCGTCACTGAGTCTCGGCGAGTGTATTTTTTCCTTATTTTTTGCCACATCTCCATAAAAAAAGCCAAAGCAAATTATAAACTATACAGACTGGGGAGAAGTAGGCGAATCTGCATATACTCGATGTGGTCTCAAAGAACGAATGCTAATTAAGCTTCTAAAATTCCCTCCAGGGGCGCTAGTCAAGTGATCCTAAAATGTATGGCTTCTTATGGGGATTTTATATAAGTTTGTGAAAATAATAAAAATAATTTTTTTATCGCTAAATAATGGACATACATTACTGTTATATTTAATTTTTAATTAGCTGTACTTATATTAATTAATAAATTCCTAATATTTTTGAGTTATACCTAAATAAAGGCGCAGGGCAAACTAAAACACAGTTCATTAGATATTTTGAAATGAAACACACGAGCTGTGATTTAGAATTAACTTTATTCAGTATATCAACGAGGAGTCAAGTATATCGGCTTGACTGACAACAGAGCCATAAGCGGCTCGTTAATAACATCCGTTAGTTACATCCCCTTAAATTTACCCAAATATCAAAAATCTTCAACAAAAAGTAAATTTCAAAATATAAGAAATATTATCAATAAAATTAATATCATTTAAACATAACCAAATCTATTTGGTTTTTTCACTGGTCTACCTGAAGAGGTTGAAGCTGGCACAATATAAACCTCATTTGTCTCAAATATGAAACTTAAATTAAAATCATTCTCCGATTTCAATTTTGATTCTGGCAAAATTTTAATAAATCTACGATTTCTTGTTATTTGATTTCCATTTTCCTTTTCTATGACATATGAACGGTCTCGTGGTTTATCAACTACCAAATTCCCACCCTGAAAGATTTTGAAATCTTACTTGATTACTTATTTTTAAAGGATTTAAGTTTTTATCTCAGTAGTAGCGTTGTATGAAGATACCTTATGGAAAGATCATTGGAGGACGATGGACACAGAATGTAGATGGCGACACTGTATTTGTGGTCCAAGTCAGTCTTCTGATATAGAATATAAACCGTTTTAAAGCGATGAACCAGAAATCACCATGGTTATACCCTTCCCAGACCCTTAATTAACCTTGAAATCACGTGACTAAAGCCCTAAAAAGATAACCGGTTATTGTAACGTATTAACGTTAAATCGTTTTTAAGGAATATGACAAGAAATTTTGACATTTAATTTCTAGGTTAATTTTATGAAACTGGTCGAAATAAAATTGTGTGATGTTGATATGTTACCAAAAAGAATTATATTTGTGCAGACTGGATGTTACAATTTAATAAGGAACAGTTTGACATGTTTTTTACATGGTGTCAGAAGCATTTTTGATAATTTACGTAGCTAATGTCATTTCCAATTTTGACTGAGCTAATTCTATAATTAAACCAAAAAACACTAATTGCATGTCACTTCCACTTGTCATTATTAACCCACATCTGGACTTAGGTATTTACCGGTTATAATTAATGACGTTTTAAAGGGCTTAAATATGACGTTATAGAAAGTAACCAAGGATAACAAACATCGCTTTAATTAAAACGGTAAATACCGCAAATTACCGGTTGATCGCTTTAAAACGGTTATAATATAGAATTATAATTTGAAATCTTCTTTTTCATTTCTACTTGTCTTCGGTAATGTATTTTTATAGTTACAATTGCAAATTATTACAAAAGGGTATTTGAAGGTCACATAAAATGCCGAAATAATCAATATAAGAAAATAAACCAGTTTTTGTTTTGGTTTGGAAAAGATTGTATGAGTTGAGGTTGGGTGAAGGGAATATTTTTTTCTATATTGTGGTTAGATGTTGGATTTTGGATTGATCGCTGACGGTTAATTAATACTTGAGTTTTACGCTGTTATTTTTATTCACTTTTATATAATCGTATCAAATTAAGAATAGGACATGAACAACTGAAGATTATTGTGTTCAGAATGAGACGAATAAACGAAAATAAAAAATGCTTGGATAAAATTTTCTGATATATAGGATGTTAAGATAAAAATTAAAAAATTAATAATGGGTAAATATATAGGTAGTTATAATTTTATTATTCAATATAATTTTACTAAAATCGGCACTGATAAAATTTAACTTACAGATTTTTTGCTATTAGGTAAACTTATAACATAATATCAAACACGTTTAGTAAAATTATACTAGTAATAAAAACATTTTAAGCCACTAATTTTCAGTTTTCAACTTTTAACATCAACTTTTAGCACATTTAGGTGTATTATTTTCGAAAGGCAAAATTACAAAATTTTCATGCCCTACAGTGATGAAGCGCTCAACGAAGACATCTTAAAAAATAAATTATAGAAAATGCGAATTGTACATATTTGATTAGATAATTAACATTGACATTAACCTTCATGGCTCAGGACGTTAAGTGCTCAACTTTGGATTTCGTCAAGTTCAGTTCTCGACTATTACTATTTTTGTTCTGAAATACTACAAAATTTAGCAAGAAGATTGCATTAATTGTAGGGGTTATATTATGATAAACAAAATGTATTTAAAATAAATAAACAGTATGAGTCGTATTTTTCATTTTTTTCGAAATAAAAAAAAAGTTTTCATCTGTAATTGAATCCGGGTTGGGAAATCCAAACTTTAACGCTTAACGATCTAAGCCTTGAAGGCACTTATGTAAAGTTAACTATCTAATCAAATATGGGACATGGATTTTTAAAATACTCTGATCATGCATTCCACTACTGGTGTGTCTATCTTCTACAAGAGAAAAAAGAAGGAAATATTTGTAAAGTTGCCTTGCACAAATGTGTACTAAAAAATCTGATGTGTCCAACACATGACTTTCCTATCTAGTTATTATAGGCATTTTCCGGTTATTTTGTACAACCTATTGCAGCATCTCTATAAATGTTTAGAGGATATACTAAATATATACATTTTACACATACATCTACCTCGAAACATTTTTCTATAGATATTCATTGAAAACGAAAATACAGAAAAATTTAAATTTAGCAGTTTTCCATTACGGACCATTTTAGAAAAATCATGTATAAACAAAAATTATAGAAATCGATATCGCAAACAACTTTTAGTTCAACAATTTTCATAAAAATCAGAATTTTGCACATTTTGTCAAATTTCTCGAATACGGACCATTTCAGGAAATTTTGACATAAAACAAAAATTATAGATAATAATATTAGAAGTAACTTTTATTTGAACAATTTTCTTCTCCAAACATAAATAACAGATATATTCCATAAAATATAAAAACGGCCTCCCATAAAGTACCCCCCCAGATGTTCCAACTTTGTCCAAAATCTAATCATTTCACGTCAGGCCGAAATAAACCTTAAGTTTAAAATTTAATGTTTTTTCCTTTATCCGTTTTTGAGTTTTCTTCAAATTTCGAAATTTACACATTTTCTCAAATATCTCGAATACGGTCCATTTTAGAGAAATTATGTATAGGACAAAAATTATAGAGAATTATATTATAAACAACTTTTATTTGAACAATTTTTATAAAAAATTATGTTTTTTACATTTTGTCAAATTTCTCGAATACGGACCATTTTAGGAAAATTTTGCATAAAACAAAAATTATAGATAATTATATTAGAAGTAACTTTTATTTGAAGAATTTTCTTCTCCAAACGTAAATAACAGATATATTCCATAAAATATAAAAATGACCACCTATAAAGTACCCCCCCAGATGTTCCGACACTGCCCAAAATCTAATCAGCTCATTGGACGCTGAAACAAAGCTTAAGTTTAAAATTTGGTGTTTTTCTGTGTATCGGTTCATGAGTTATGCGTTATACAGACAGACACACACACACACACACACACACACACACACACACACACACACACACACACACACACACACACACACACACACACACACACACACACACACACACACAGACACACACACACACAGACATCATCGCGAAAATAGTCAAAACGGATTCAGGGGACCTCAAAACGTAAAAATCCGTCGAAAACTCGAGGTCGAAAAAAATCATGATTCCTATACTTTCCTTATATCTGTATACAGATAGGAAAGTAAAAAGGGTAACTGGCCTTTTTCGTTTAATCGTCTCATTATTTGAACACTAAGCGCCAGAATGGGAAATATATGGTTAAGTTACCTTTAAGAACTTTTAACATTCAAATAAACAAAAACAATTTATAAATGTATCATTAAAATCCATGTTGAAATAAAACATGTAAAATTGTTGAATTTGAAAGATAATATTCTAAAAAGGGAAAAGACTTCGGTCAAGAGCCTATTGGACTGAATATTCAGTTCAATTAATGACAATTATTATTACTATTCTTAAATATTTTGTTAATATTTAATTTGCTAGTAAATTTATGTGTGAATATATTTATAAATTACACTGGTCAACAGTGATTTTGTGGACGGGGTTCTAAGAGCGTTTTTGGGCGATCGTTTTACCGATTTCAAATCGCTTCTCCGGAAGAACAATGACACAAATGCATGTTTTACTTTTAAGGCTTGTAAATCTTCAATTGCTTCAAAAATAATAAAATAAAGTAATTCTGTCTAAAACTAAAATAAACACAATTAATACTGGAATAAAATCTCGATGGTTATAGAAAATATCGATTTCACTACCGAAACAAAATTTGGAGTTGTCTGCCTTCTTCACCTGTCAAAAAGCACCTAACCAACAAACCTCCTATCAAGTCTGCACTTTTGCTTTAAAAAATGACAACGCGAGTGGGTTCATAAATTAATCCTTAAGAATTTATCAGCATATATCTTAAAGACTATTTACAAAAGATTACCCTACAAACTATATCTATGTACAATATAACTACATTTGTAAATTGCCACTGACAAAAATCGATATCAAACCGATCGCGAAAAACCTTCTAAGCGCGTACCGTATATCACATATCTACAATTTAAACAAACGTGACAGCGAATTACGATTTCGAAGCGCCCACTGTAGAGCTTCCATTATCCAGCAATCGTAACCAGAAACGGAACGACATACAACCATAGAGGGCTATGCATACAACACATGACACTGTCAACTATTCGTGATTCAAGCCAAGTGATAAGCCATATGGAGGAATTTTGTAGAGTATTGTTCATGTTGCTAGGAGTAGCGAAATTTCGCTACGTAGTCGGATTTTTAGCCCTTGAAGAAACTTTAATCCATCGTGCGGTAAGCTGATTAAATTTTGGATATACTTGAAGCATCTGGGGATACGTTATAAGGTGTCATTTTCTTCTTTAACAAAATAAATAGTCTTGACAGTATTTTCTTAGGCAACCCACTTGCGGTATATTCATAAACATATTTTAATTAATAAAAAAACTTTCATCCGGTAAGCAAATGGGCGAAGGCCGACCTTACTTCGTATCTTAAACTATCAATGTATATCTGAGACTATAAACTTTTATATGTATCTACAAGACAATATAGTTCAGTACCATTATAATTAAATAAAACATAAATACATAAAATAACATTAACTTTTAAAAAACTCTCATTTAATCGATTTAACAAAAACACATTTTTGTTAAATCGATTCTGATTAACGAGCACCTTCTTCTTCTTGATATTTCTTCTTTTTCTTCTTCTTCTTTCAGTTTTACTTTATATTATATTAGGCATTGCTGGTTTTAAATTATTGTATTTTGTTAAAATTATTTTCTTGACGACTTTTGAAAAAGGAGTGGAAGGGAGTATGTGATACCTCCAGTCCAATGAATTATACGCATAATAATATTTCTTCAATTGCCTTTTCTCTTGGCGATTTTTTTGGAGGGAATGAGATCAAAAATTGATCTGAGTCAACTCGGCCTTTTTGTTCCCATACATCTCCCCCACAATAAAAATTTCAAATTTTTACCTTTGACGTTACTCTTAAGGACCCTAAAAAAGTGGTTTGGGTCTGGGTAGCTCCCATAGCTATACTATATCCAAGCTCAGCTTCCACCCTGTCATGAAACATCAGACAGCCCTGAATAAGTATTTATTTATTTATTTTAATATTTTTCTTTTCTTTATTAGGGATAACAATTAATATCAGCTATGCTGTCTGCTATTCCCTTTTTGTAGTATTATACTATTTTGTTCGATAAAATTTATGTATTTAATGCAAATTTACCTGTAATACTGCAAATAAATTATTATTATTATTATTATTATTATTATTATTATTATTATTATTATTATTATTATTATTATTATTATTATTATTATTATTATTATTATTATTATTATTATTATTATTATTATTATTATTATTATTATTATTATTATTATTATTATTATTATTATTATTATTATTATTATTATTATTATTATTATTATTATTATTATTATTATTATTATTATTATTATTATTATTATTATTATTATTATTATTATTATTATTATTATTATTATTATTATTATTATTATTATTATTATTATTATTATTATTAATTATTATTATTATTAATATTATTATTATTATTATTATTATTATTATTATTATTATTATTATTATTATTATTATTATTATTATTATTATTATTATTATTATTATTATTATTATTATTATTATTATTATTATTATTATTATTATTATTATTATTATTATTATTATTATTATTATTATTATTATTATTATTATTATTATTATTATTATTATTATTATTATTATTATTATTATTATTATTATTATTATTATTATTATTATTATTATTATTATTATTATTATTATTATTATTATTATTATTATTATTATTATTATTATTATTATTATTATTATTATTATTATTATTATTATTATTATTATTATTATTATTATTATTATTATTATTATTATTATTATTATTATTATTATTATTATTATTATTATTATTATTATTATTATTATTATTATTATTATTATTATTATTATTATTATTATTATTATTATTATTATTATTATTATTATTATTATTATTATTATTATTATTATTATTATTATTATTATTATTATTATTATTATTATTATTATTATTATTATTATTATTATTATTATTATTATTATTATTATTATTATTATTATTATTATTATTATTATTATTATTATTATTATTATTATTATTATTATTATTATTATTATTATTATTATTATTATTATTATTATTATTATTATTATTATTATTATTATTATTATTATTATTATTATTATTATTATTATTATTATTATTATTATTATTATTATTATTATTATTATTATTATTATTATTATTATTATTATTATTATTATTATTATTATTATTATTATTATTATTATTATTATTATTATTATTATTATTATTATTATTATTATTATTATTATTATTATTATTATTATTATTATTATTATTATTATTATTATTATTATTATTATTATTATTATTATTATTATTATTATTATTATTATTATTATTATTATTATTATTATTATTATTATTATTATTATTATTATTATTATGTTTTGGTATCACTATCTCTAGGATAGGTGGGACAAATGCAAGATCGGCCATGGCAAGATTCTTGCATTTTAATTATATAGAAACGTTTAGGAATGTGCGTACAATAGAGGTAGTGGATAGTATCACTGCCTTTTGGATAATCGCTAATTTATTGGCAATTTCCAGCATCCTCAGATTGTTAGTGAGTGACTTTGGTACTACACCGGTGGAAGATATAATCAACGGGACTACAGACACACTCTCCTGGCGCCACATTTGTTGAATTTCCTGCCCAAGTCTCTGGTACTTTGCTTCCTTCTCAGCGTAGTAAGTCAAGATGTTGTGACCATTTGGGATTCCTATGTCAATTAACAAAACTCGTTTTCTTGATTTATCAACGATGATGATGTCTGGCCTATTGTGGACTATAGTACGGTCTGTTAGTACCGACCTATCCCAGTACAACTTATGCGTAGAGTTTTCCAAGACAGGACTAGGCTCGTACTTGTAATATGGTATCTCTTCGCTCAGGAGGCCATGTAAGCAAGCCAAACTTTGATGGACAATCTTAGCTACCTGATTGTGTCTCGAGAGATATTCCCTTGGCACTAGTATTGGGCAAGCGCTTGTTATGTGTTGGATGGTCTCGGATTGTTGATGACATTTTCTGCACAAGTCATTTTCCACTTGAGCCCTTATTATGTACTTAAGGTAGTTTTTGGTGGCAATAACTTGGTCTTGGATCGCTATCATGAATCCCTCTGTCTCTGCAAATATGTCGGCTCGTCCTAACCATCCATTCGAGGCCTTAGAGTCGACATAGGGTTGGCTGAGGAGGCTTGCATGACGACCATGTAGAGGTTTGGAAGTCCAGTCCTGTTTCTTCCCTTGTATATAAGTCTCATCCGAGACTAATTCTCTAGTATCATGAGATAGGTCCAAGGGTGTGTATCTGTTGTCTGCTTTTATTACGGCTTGGTAGAGGGCGCCGTCCTGTTTCTTGAAATATTTTTGCAATCCCTGGGTCTGTTTTTGACACATCCTGTCGATATCGATCATCGCGCGTCCTCCATCTTGGCGGGGAAGAGTTAATCGTTCCAGTGCTGACTTAGGATGAAGTATTCGATTTTTTGTTAGAAGCTTACGTGTGGCTCTCTCAATGTCCCTGATTTCCGTTTCTGTCCACTTCACCACTCCAAACGTATAAGTCAGAACTGGAATGGCAAACGTATTTATGGCCTTAAATACATTTTTACCATTTAAGGAGGTCCTGAGGATATCGCCTATTCTTTTCAGATATTGCTCCGTTACTCGGTGTCGAATCTCCTTGTGTTTTACACGTTCTGTTTGTTGAAGGCCTAGATATTTATATGTGTCATCTTTATCCATCGCGGCAATAGAGCCTTCATTAATTAGGTCAAATCCATGAAGAATCACCTGACCCTTATCGATACTTAGTCTTCTACATTTGTCCAGCCCAAAAGACATCCGAATGTCGTTGGAAAAACTCTCTGTTAGTTGTAGCAAATTAGTTATATGGGTCTCAGTGGAACCGTACAGCTTAATGTCGTCCATATATAGTAGGTGGCTAAGTCTATACTGTATTGCGTTTTCTCCTTTAATAAGAAAACCATACCTAGTACTATTGAGAAGAGTGGACAGTGGGTTTAGTGCTAAACAAAACCACAATGGACTAAGACTATCTCTATCTATCTATTATTATTATTATTATTATTATTATTAAAAAATGGGTAGGGGAAGGAGGTCGGAATACTCTTTGAAGTTTTCTTAGTTTTTAATTATCTATACGACCAATATATCAAAATGGCCAAATTATAAAAAAAGGGGGGGGGGCGAAGTGACTTGTTCTTGGAAGGATCATAATGGTTCCTCCCAAAGAACGTCCAGACAATATATTAATAATAATACTCTTCCTAATTCACCCCCTTACGAGTGAATTTCAACCCCTAAAGTTAACTAAACGACTAGTGTAGGGGAAGGGACGGCTATTATTATTATTTGCCGTGGCGCTCCAAGGCGACATAAAGATGATTTATGGTGTCATTTGACTTACCGGTGAGGAAAACCCGGAAAACCTCACCCACCATCATCATTATAATACCGTTCCAATCATTAATATCCGTTAAAAAATTAATTTTTAACTTTTTTGTCAGGGAAAAGACAGTAACGAAAACCAGATTACGATTTTGATCCTCTATACAATCATGGGTAGAGGGAGTGGAGAGGTGGATCAAAAATCTCCAAAACTCAAAGGTAGTTGCACATTAAAAAAAAAATTAAATGAAAGGGAGGGGGTCAGCGGTGAGAAGGGATCGAATCCATATTACCCGAAGTTCATTTTCCCAATTATGGCGGTTCTACATATCGACCTCCCCTGGGGCGGAGGGAAAAGTACTATTTTTTCCTCTATCCGTCCATGTAAAAAACTATCCGTGTTGGTTTAAAATTAAAGGCTAATTTTATCAGGCAATCATAATTCATAATTGTGGATCGATGCATTTCATATATCGAAAGTTTGGAAAATAAATATCGGTTTAAAAACAGAAGAGAAAATGGTACTGAACTATTTTCTTTTTGCTTATTTATATATAGATACTAATATTAATATTAATACAATAATTATGAGATGAGGAACTATTTTCAAACGAAGCCTATTATTATGTATAAGACCTACATTTTTCTCTAAAACAAAAAAATACGCTCTGCCAATTTAAGATTTCCAGAAAGACTCATTCTCTTTTCACCTACGTACTCGCCTACAAAAGGAAATTAATGTCCCAAACTAATCAAGAAAAATAATCAGTTAATTGGAATTCCTGAGAGCCTCGACCGCGATAGGGACCGTTGTTGCACAGAGAACTGTCAACATAAAATGCTGGACAAATATAAAAGAGACTGGTCTACAAAAGTATTTCTAAAGTATTTGTTTCCGTATTTTATTCAGCAATCAGAAGGTTACAAAAATTTTTGAGCTAAAATGCTACAAATTACAATTAAATCTATAGTAGCAAAATAACTTGATTAGGTTAATGTTAATTTTTAAATATTGATTTAAATTAAACTAATTTAAATAATCATATTTTTTCAATCTTGTGTTATCTAGTGGTTTCAGTTCCATTAATGGGTTTGATTAAGTTGCTACAGCTTCGTGGTGTTTAGCTGCCTTCTCATAGATTTCTTTAACAATTGTGTAGTATCTTCGATTGGCCTCTTTGTATGTGACTTGGAGGCATAGCCCCATATTTCCAATACATTAGTCCAGATGGTTTTAATGACAGGTTTGTACATTGGTACTTTGGTTTGTATCGATACTCAATATTTAAATTTGAAGAAGAAATTTTACTTAGAAACAATTGTAATTTTTAATTTTAATTTTTTAAATAAAAGTGTTTGTGAAAATTTACCATGTTTGGTTTTTCTCATTTTAATAATAATATTAGTATCATTATGAAACGGGTTCCTGGTTAAAATAATTATGAAATAAATTAATCAAATTCCAATACGGTATTACGTTACCGGAATTATCTCACATAATACTAAGAAAAGCTTTACTCTACGCCCATGAATGTTTACCTGACCTGGGGCACCACTCGGGCTAATATGTATATCTCTCTCTACCTTTCGGCAACTTTAATTTGTTCTTCTCTTCTCCACTTAATAAACATAGTGTACGCAATGTTGTCATTTAAATTTTAGACGTGGAATATCATTCAAATTTTTTATATTCTTTTATAAACATTGATGTTGCTGAATACATTTCATTAGCAGGAAATAAAACACGTTGTCATTTATTCTATGGCTTTTTATAGGCATATGAATCATTAAAATAGAAAATGCTAAAATACCTAGAAATACAATCTGACAACAATGTTTTCGTTTTAATGTAATAATATGTCTGAGAATTTAGTGCCTACTATTTTAGAACTGAACTTTAGGTATTTTTATAATTGAAAAGACATCTACATTACAAGAACATTTAAACCAAAAATTTCAAAATAATCTGTAAAACTAAAAAAATATAGAAATTTCTTAAAAATTTATGGTACAATAAAGAATAATTTTTAGTCTTATAACCATTTGGTCATCTTAAATTTTGGCCATCTATATCTCGACTTTCACCCACCGTGCTTAAAAGGATAGCTGGTATCGCAAATTGTTTATGTAGCGTGAAAAAATAATAAAAATTGGGTTAAGAAAAGAAAGATGACCGCGATAATTCGCGACCGAAATGTCGGAAGGACGAAAAAGTAAATGGCGTGGAAGGAAGATGTAAATAGGAAGTGGACCATAAACAAGAGATTTGGATTTTGTTCAGTTGTAGATTTTTTATTACTCTTCACTCACGAGTAGATAGTGTTTTGAACAAGAGAAAGTTTTGTAGCGGTTGACTATCCATTATATCTGAGAAGATTATATTTAAGTTCTAAATTTATATATAAATTGAAGTGCAAAAATAGTGATTTACTAAAAAAATTAATGATTTATATATTTCGGATTTCTCAAGTAAAAAGAAAAAATCTCCTGTCTTAATAGACTCATATTCCGAAATACAAGCAAGCCTAAATGATACGTATTCAACAAATAGCTTATATTAAATTTTATCAAATTTGCGTTTTTTAACAATTATTAATGTTGGATTTGTAGGTTTCTAACAGTTGAATCCAACACAAATTATAAGTGTGGCCCTAAGGCGCGCTTACCAAATGGACTGTCTCCTGTCGGTGTTAGCTGCAACCATCTCCATATGGACAATGAAATTCCAACACTTTGTAAAAAACAATTTATTGTGCAAAAAAAACTTTCAAATTTGTACATATTTACATTATTTTTATTTAACAACTACCTACATGCTTAACACTGCACTAGGATTTTACATTTTGTTTTATGTACTATCTTTTCTCAGAGAACTTAAGTGATTTTTGTATAATATAAAGAATTATCATGATGCTATTGAAAGCCGATCTGTATGTCATGAAAGCACAGACCTCTCTGCCATTTTGTGTTGTTTTAAAGAGAGAGATACGTACATGGCCTAAGCTAGTTAGCCTTATTCTTAACTGTCAACAATAAACACCTGGATTTGCAAGCACAGGACCGTCTTTGATATATTTCAAATAGTTTTGAAACAATTAAATTATCTAAAACAAAATTTTTTATTTGTAGTAGTTAGAATAATTGAGCCGTTTATTTTGAAAGTGGCATACGTCCATTTATACTTAAATTAAGATATTCATTATCGATAATGTCCGAAGACAGGGATGAAGGTAATTTTAATTAATTGGTATTTAACAAGTTAACCTCAGTTTTTGGACAATTGCATTAGTTGAATAATCAGTACGTTTAATTAATACAGTTAAACAAAATTTACACAAACCCTAAGATATCTCAATTTAAATATAAATGGACTTAGGTTAATTTCAAAATAAACGGCTCAATTGTATTTAGAAAAAATGTCATATATACCAATTCTCTTTTAGTTTTGATGAACTTTATACCAAGAGATTTTAGATTAAATACAATTTAGACCAATTGGTTTTTAGATAAAATGTATTTAGATCAATTGATATTAGACTAAATTTTTTTAGACCAATTTTCCGGGAACCTAATATTGTATTAAAATATAATAAAATTAACATTAATAAATGAAAGTAGGTAACTCAAAATTTATGGGGGGTTACTAACCAAATAAAAATCTTTTACTTTAGCTTAAAAATTATTGAAATAAAAGTGTTCAATTACTAAAAATTAAGGATTTCTTGGAAAATTTTTATGGGCTATTTATAAACACAAAAATGTAAACAATAACAAGCCACAACAATTAGTTTAAATTTCAAGTACAGGCGGCACTGCTATCTTATTTTCAGATCCCAATCGAGGAGGTCATTACCCAAAGAGATGCCTATTTTGAGGACCTTCCGAAATTTTACTTTTTAGATAGAATAAAAAAGTTGGAGAAACGCATTAAAAAGTATATAGAGCTAAAAGAAGATTATGTTGAATAATTAAAAAATCTCATCCTTTTTAGAAAAATAATAAACCTAACTAAAAAACTACACTACATTATCGACCCAACTCAACATGCACTTCTGTAGGCAGCTGAACTTGTGTGCTATGTGTGATAATTTTAGCACGCTTAGCTCAAACACATGATAGACTTTAGGCAAAAGCAAAAGGAGCACTAGTTACAGGCGGAAACTGAAAGGGGAAGCGGTCCGCAATGAATTAAATAATCCCCGAGATAATCATTTGATTCGATGATGTCACTTTTTTGTCTCGTTTTTCCGTCGCTCAGTTTTTGCTTTAAATGGATGTTATTTCGACAACCACATGAGCTAAACCCCCGTAACTAACAAATCACAAACATTTAAGGTTATTTGATCATCCTGATACTAACGATTTTTTCTTCTTAAAAAGTAAGCAAAATCCCGGTAAAAATTTATTCTATATTCTTATAAGTCAACTTGATCCTACACCGTAACTAACATTTTTGTTAGCATGTTTAAATTTTCAAAAATGATTTTAAAATAAGTTTTACATTCATCGTTTTAACACATTTCTTTTTATGTCTGTTAACGTTAAATAGAATTCATGATGACAGTTTAGCAGCATTGATTCCTTCCCCCACACAACTTTAGCTCCAGGGTTTAGAAATGTGAATGGATGTTTTCCTAATCAGTACTGTTAGTTCGAATGGGATTTCTTTAATTTTCTTGCATTTGTAACTGTGCTACAACGATACTGTAGACTGATACCAATTAAAATACATACGGTTTAATACGGTCCTGTTTTTGGACCGAAATAAAAGTGGACTGTAATCTGTTATTTTAAAGAAGGTACCTGGTGATGAATTTCCTTGAAGTGCAGACAGCAAACCTGGTGATTTCTTGCACAAAATGTTGAATCCTTCTCACATGTTAATGAACACTTTTATTACATCAAATATCTTTCACAACTACATTAACTTTTGTTGATTTGTTCAGAAAATATTTCACATTTTTTGTGTATTGTATGCAATTACATTTATATGGCCACTTCCAGGAACAAATTAAAATGAGATGTGCATTGGTTTAAGGTATGCAGCGATCTGACGGACGCCAAAAAGCACGAAATGTGCCCGCATTACATCTTTGTGACGTCGTCTGACCAATTGTCTTTCAGAGTCTCCTAGCGTCAAGACGGGAACAAAAAATATAAATTATCCGGTTTATAAGTTCATGTATTAAACTTTTATAAATTACCTGATATAATTAAAATCATAACGAGTACTAATAGTTTTAGAAGTATATTAGAAAATAAATCCTATAATAGATACAGTTCATCAAATTTCTAGAGGCTTTCGACGGCTAGACAGAGAAAGCACTACTGACAGGCATCCCGACGGATTTACGCAATGAAAGTACACTCTGCGCATCAAGTATTTCACTATTTCATTCAGACGTAAATGTCAGATGTAAATTTCGCTAAAACATTTCTTTTATTTTCGTTTGTGTTTTTTGCTCATTATAGTTTAATAGAACCTAAGTATGGAGTTTAATAGCAAATTAAGAGGCCGCGTGATTAACAGTCAATCTCGCGAAATAATAGCCAATGTTATAGAGTTTATGAGAAGAGAAGGAAACTTTAATTCACCTTCAATACCATTTAAAAATGTAAATGATCGTATTGCTGCAGCCACAGGAGTATCTAAAAACACTGTCGTCCACATTTCTGGAGAGAAAAAAAGAATCGATAACCTTGAGATATCGGAATTTTCATCACCAAGAAAAACCATTAAAAAACCAAAAACAGTTAATGATATAGATGAAGCTGCACAAGAATCAAATTTTATTTTTTTATTATTAGATAGCTATTTTTGTTTCTGAGTTGTGTTCATTTACAGGCTCAATTTTTTTCCGTTTCTCCTTTTTGATTTTATATGGGGTTTCAAGTTGTTTTTGACTTATTTCGACGTAAATCACAACAACACACTTTTTTAATAAAGCAAACAAGTGTTAAGAGGTATATGTACGTGTAAACTACAATTACAAAAAATTGATATGAAACCCATGAAACCACCAACAAAAATGTAAAGCTAGCTTCCGTACTAGAACATGGTGTCATTCGTCGAGATAATTTATCGTTTTGTTTAATAGATCAAGAAATGTAAATATTCCCCTGTTATTTTTTATAAAATTATAAGAGAAATAAATTTTTTTCTAAATGGTATAGTTTATTATTTTGTAGAAAAACAAAATTTCGAAAATTTTAGTAATGTTTCAGAAACGACCGTTATTAATAATAGGTACCATTTTCCTTAATAAGGTAGAAATAAAATATAAACTATTTCCACGATTTACAAAGGCATACAAAAAAATTATAGGTATTTTCCGCTATCCTATAAAATTTATATTTTCTGACTCAATTTCAAAAGGTTGAAGGAATTCCAAAACACCTTTTATGGCATAATAATTATTTTCAATTCTACATACTATCTTTAGCTGCTTTTAAAAACGTTCTAAGAAAGTCCAATCAGACCAATTTAATCCCTAAACTATTCCACACTTTTAAAATTTAATTACCTAAAAATATTAAAAACTATTTAAAATAACTTGTTTAGCAGACTGTACAATAGCTATCTTAGTCACACGTAGCGCGTTCTCTGTCTGGGCGTCGAACACCTCTAGAAATTTGATGAACTGTAAATTTTCAAATTTCAATAATATTTAAATTTCATTTGTTCATGTTGACGCTATTTTATACTATATTTAATTGTGTTTAAAAGTGTTTGTGTATGGTAAATGCATTTTATCGTTTTCTAAAGACTTGTTAAAAGACCCTCGTATTTTGAATATTTCATTATTGTTTTCAAAATTGTTTGGCGTAGATAATATCTCTGAAAAAGCAGTATATTATTTTATATTTTAAATAGTAACTTGTAACGATGTAACTATTCTTTATGATAGGGTAATAACTTAATTTATTAGCTCTGTTTTTAATTAATTAGTCATAAAAGTATAATTTATTTTTTTAATGTGCACTTAAACTCGCTCGTTTGGCCGTTACACGCATCATAATATATATCGCATGTATTAGCTTTATTTGACAGTCGGCTATGAATTTTATTAAATAATAACACGTTATATAGAAAAAAAATAACACCAAATGGGTTGCTAATGCACACTGCAATCAAAATTTTCTTTTTATAGATTTTAAACAAGCCTTTGACTCAATAAAAAGAACAAAATTATGGCAGGTTCTTCAAAAATTAGAAATACAAAAAGTTAAAGCGATTAATAACAATAATAATGCAAGAAACTAAAATGTTTGACATTTCATTTATAAAGCAATTTTAACGTATGAGACATAAGTTTAAAAAAAAGTCAGCTTCGAAATTTGATTTGGATTTGACGTCTGCTCTAGTTGGCATGCAATGCGAAAACAAATAATGTTTCCTTGTTATTGACAAACGTCAAATTTATTCAATAACTGCGTTCAAAATGTCGTACAAATTTGAAACTCGCAAGAGTATCTATAGCTCAGTTGGACGGTTGCCCAAAATTGAAATTGTGAACTTATTTAATTATCAAAAAGGTTAGTCAGAGATTTCGAAGAGGGTATACCTTGCATTAACTTTGCCGAAAACTGGTATACCTCGGGTTTTGAGCCAACACTATTAGATTAGTGCAATTTGCTTAAAACAGAATTGGAATCTCTACTCGCTGAGTCATCGATTTGGGGTCTCATACAAGACCGTTCAGAGAACCTTGTCAAGAAATAATGTGTGTAGTTTAAAGAAAAAGAAGAAAGTATCCAAAACACACCCAGGCGCGAAAAAATCCGCCATCGGTCGAACCAGCTATTTTTTTTTTTTTAATGATTTTAGATGATTTTTAACAATTTTAGACGATTTCAGACAGTTTTAGACGATTTTAGACGATTTTAGACGATTTTAGACGATTTTAGACGATTTTAGACAATTTTAGACAATTTTAGACGATTTTAGACGATTTTAGACGATTTTAGACGATTTTAGACGATTTTAGACGATTTTAGACGATTTTAGAAGATTTTAGACGATTTTAGACGATTTTAGATGATTTTAGACGATTTAAGACGATTTTAGATAGTCTAAAACACATTTCAAAATACTTTTTTTGCCCTGCAAATGCTTTAAAATATTTTTTCTCTCCTTAAAACTTTTAAATGTATCCTAGCCTATCCTATCCTATTTATATGTTGAAAAAATTTGAACTACATCATCTTGATTAATTTATTGTTACAGAAACTGCTAAATAATAATATTAGAACATCCATAAAGCTATAAACCATTCCAAATTTTTTTGCAGTTTATTTTCTTAATTTAAGATCACGTTTAAGTTCGCCGGAAAATTTAATTTTCGTAAACCCAATGACAATTGACATTGGAAGTGTGACGTGTGTCTAAAAGAAATACAATGTTGCTATATCAATTATTACATGTCAATGGTCAATTTTACCTATGACCTGTGTTGTACCATTCCAACAAATTCACTTCAGTATCAGAAAAATTGTATAAAACTACCGGTTTAAAAAATTTCAATATCAAGATCTTCCTCATCTTCATCGACGTAATTACATAAAAGTAGAAAAATTAAACAAATATTAACTAATTTACTCAACCTGTACGGCCTGGAACCATCGCGAGTTGCTTTGCAATAAATATATACATAAAATAAGAAAAATTGAACAAATATTAACTAATTTATCTAACCCTAAAAAACAAAAATATTTTCAAGCTATATTTTATCAAACAAAACAATCTTCGAACTAAGATTTTTCGAAAAATAGTGTTTTCGAACTAGACTTTTTCAAAGAAACAAAATTCTGCCAACCCTCACTAGCTTTTGGCCAGTGAACCTGGATCGCAACCTTTAACGAACGTGTCTTTGTCGCGGGGATTTAATATTAAGAAAATATACAAAAAGAAGACGAAGTAACGGCTATTTGAAGGGTGACGGCTTCGCCGCGACCAGAAAATTGGTATTCCATACCTGGCTACGCCAACCGGTATAGACTCCAACGGCTTGGACACAGTTGAAATTGAAAAAAAAAATAGTATTTTTTTACAAACAGTAGATAAGTTCCGACATGCCGTAATTAACGCACATCATGAAATGAAATAAAAAGACGAATGTCCAAGTTCACCTGCCAGCCAGACACTATGTAATTTTTGGGCAACGCTGTATGATCTGGAGCCATTTCCAAACAGCTAACTTTCATTAACTAAACTATTTCCTGTTGTATAGGTTTTCTTACTCGATTTGGCAACACCCCATTAATAGAAACTAGAAACGTCAATTGTCATTGAAAATAATTTACTGTATTTGTTTTTCTAACAAACTTTAAAATGAAAAATAAGAAAATTTAATCTTTTATGAAACAATTTGGTATGGTTTATTGCTCTATGAATTGTCTAATATTGATATTTAGCCATTTCTACAACAAGAAATTAGTGGAAATGGTTTATTTCACTTTTTTTATGGTGGAGACCCGACAAAAATTTTTAAGGATATTAAGGTAAGCATTTTTTTGTGTCAGCGGACCCAAATTTGTTATATATAGTGTGTTTCAAAGTGTCTAAAAACTTTCTGTAAAATTTCAATAATAACATCCGTCGTTAGAGTGTTGGCGTATATTACCCCAGGCGCCGATCAAGAGAACACCTAGATGTTTCAGAGCTCTGAGATGAAGGTATTTTGTGATTATAATGGATGATGAGAAGTAAATTTACACTGTCACATTAGGAAATGAAAGATAAATTGTATACCGCTGATATTGAAAACTGTCCAAAAGAAGTAAAATTTAAAGCAAAAGTAAAATTTGCCGACAAATTTTTTGTTTGGTGTGCGATTTCAGAGGTTGAAATTTCAACACCTTATGTTGGTAAACTTTGCAGAAAAGCTGTGGATGTTGGACTTTATACTCATAGGTGTTTACCAAAAATACTTAATTTTATTAGTACCTATCATCAGAACGATGAAATCATATTTTAGCCACATTTCGCTTCGTGTCATTATGCCAGAAGGACTCGAGACTGGTTGGAGCAGACTGACATCAATTATGTAATGTATATTTCACAAGCTCGATCAAAAGAAGAATTATGATCATTATTGTGTCAAAAGGTTTATGAAAACGGTTGAAAATGAACAGCAGCTGATGGCAACAATCTTTAGATAAATTCGGGAATTCGACCAAAACATTATACAAAGGAAGATGAGACAAGTATTCACAAAATTGCGTGCAATTGAAGATCGTGGTCCGCTATCAGTTTTGCAGATTAGTTTTCATGTTGTCAAGAGATGTAAAATGAACTATTATTAGATTTAAATAAAATTTATTTATTATGAACTGGCACCCAAACCAGTTTTACTCAATTTCGGTCTACTAATGTTCTTGATGTCATCATATACTAGCCCTGAAGTCAATTTCTGACTTGACATGGCCTTAAGGCTGCCTAACATTATTTGTATCTACTTATTTTCAATAGCTCTCCTATTACTTGTTCTTGAATATTTCAGGATACTGAAACATATCTTCCTATTGCATACTTAAGGTTAAAGTTAGGGGTTGTTTGAGAATACTCCAGTCTCAGTGTCTTCCGAAATTTTTCACCCGTTTGTGTACTAGTATCAGTGATATCCGTTCTGTTGAAGGATTATTATTTGATTATGAGATCTATTTTTTCATCTAGCACGTGCCCTGTCACTCACCTTGTAACACTTATGTGGCCTGAGGCATATTTTATAAAACTACTTTGTAAATTTTCACTTTGCACTTACACAGACAGAAATTAATGCTCATTTTAAGCAAAAAAAGCATTTTCGGGCTTGTCTTTAAGCCAAGCATGCCACAATCTTTATTTAAGAAATTTATAAGTAAGCATGCTAAAAAATCGTGCTTATTTATAGCTTTTGATTCAAAAATTGAATACGCAATGTAAATTTAAGAATGCTAGGATTCAAATAAAAGAATATTTTATTTCAATTAAGAATTAAAGTCATGCTGAATTTAAAATACGAATTATTGGTTACATACTTACACAAATTTCTCTCTGTGCACAATTTAGATAAATTTGAAAATCAATTTGCAAAATTAAAATAAAAAATGAATAATTTGAAAAGTAAGCGATAGTATTTTATAAAACACAAATATATTGCAAAGTGAAAAGTTGTAAAGTAGTTATACGAAATAGCCCCCTGGTCTAATGTTAAGATTCCCCAAGGTATTTCTTAATCTGTAAGCACCTAATCTTACCTCCTTCCCTGTATCACAAGGTAAAGTGGTTGGTAAACCTATTAGTGCTTAAATTTCTGCTATGAGGGTTGTTTTCATTGACCTTGTTATTCCAAGACAGGCGATTTTTTGCATCTTACTCTGGTTGTCTCTATGGCCACCACAGAACAAATTTCTACAATTATACATTTTTTCTCTACAATAAATAGTACAGGGACAATTTGTAGTAAAAATTTCCAAATATTTGTAGAGAATGTATTGTAGATTTATTATCTACAATATGTAGTAAAAATATCCAAATGCATTATAAGAATTGTTCTACAAATTGGTATAATTTTTGCTATTCATTATATGAATTTATATTAAAAATGTATTGCGTTTCATGAAAATTAATACGAAAATTGTACACAATAAATAATAAAAATTCATACAAATTGTAGTAATTTTTAATAAAATTTGTAGTAGTATTTCATAATTATTATAATTATAACCTAGAAAAAATATTCCTTAATAAATATTCAAAATTTATTGTTTTAATATAAAAGATACAAAGTCTTAATTACATTATGTAATAAATAACAGTAATAATAGCTTCCTCAGTCTCAGTTGGCTTTTCTGCACCTGAAAAATATGAAATAAAAATTAATATCTATTGAACTGTTCATACCCTTAAAACGGGGATATTTATCACCTTTAAACTGATTGGCATATTAAATGACTACGTCAGATAACTAACAAAAATGAGAAAGTAAGTATGTCACAATTAAAACAAAAAAACATCATTGAACTTGGCACAACTTTTGATCGTTGGGCACAATTTTCTCAAACGCATCGGTGCTTATAATGTAATAATATATGTACCATACTGTTTTGTGAACATGGCGAACAGCTACTGCTGTCTGGCCATTTATGGCCGACATTAGGAAACGTTGGCCAATAGTAGAATTCTGTTTTATTCACATGAGTTAGAATTTCTACAACATTATAGAATATTTTTAAACAAAATTGAATTTTTTTCATAAGGAGGGATGTAAAGTATTACTATTTTTTGTAGAGAAAATTACTATTTTTTGTAGAGATAATTATTAATATTTGTACAAATTTTTACAGAAGTAGTAATTACGATAATTGTAATAAATTTCTACTTCTACAAACAATAGTAAAACATACTAAACATTGTAGTCTTCTTCCTATTGTTGTAGCATTTTATTCGACAATTCAATTGCTACAATAATGAATAGTTTTTAACTATAAATTGTAGTAAAATTTTCTACAAAAAGTTAAATATTTTTTTACAAGTCTACTACTACAACAACATTGTAGTAAAATTTTCTAGTCACATTTTTTTCTGTGTGTGTATCTTATTATGGGTTTTACCACAATATCGTACGATGGCCTGGTTTCAGAGGAGCGTCCTGCCATCACTAGTCAATTGTAACCCCGAGATACTTTATTTCTCCCTTTTTCCTGCATATGAATGCAATTATGGTAGATTTGTTGGGACTAATTTTTAGTTAGGTATTTCTTTTATATTCATTTTGTTACTATATTTAGAGCATCTTGCATACGATCTCTAACTGTTGTGTTGTATTTATCCTGTGCCATGATCTCTAGATTAGCGGCATATCCCAGGGTTTTATATGCATTATTTTTGAGCATCCTATTCATGACCACGTTCTACAGGAGTAGAGACAGCACTTCTCCTTTTCGACATCCCCTAGCAACCAGGGCTACCATCGTTTCTATATAACGGTTACATGTATCATTCTCCCTCTTAATAAAGAGTCAATCCAGGTCACACAAATGTCCTGAATTCTTCTATGTTTTAGAGTTCTGAGTATAGAGTATTCTCTATATTAATGCCATTTTCATAATCTTACTTTCATGGGCGCCGCCAGAACTTTTTTCAGGGAGGGGAGGATGAAAAATTGTGAATTCTTTAAAACAAATTACAGAAATGTAGGAAATTATATGATACGGGATAGAATGAGCTTAGGCGTGGTTTTCAAATGCTGCCGAATTTACCGTTTCAAAGGATTACTCTAAAAAAAGTAATTAAATTTAGTTATGAAGATATTGCCGTTTAAGTATTTTTTTGTTCTTTTAATTACAAATAAATGCTTTTGATGGATTACCTTATCAAGTACTGTCTGTGAATACTTAATACAATCTATTATTAATCGTTAAGCTTTTATGCCCAATAATTGTTTGACAGAAGTTCTTTTTTTTTGGAAAATTCCAGGGGGGACAACTGCCCCTTCCCCCCTGCTGGTGTCTATATGCTTATTTTTGTTATATATACAAATCATTTTCAAAACGTACTCTTTATAATCGTTTCATTCTTTTTCTTCATGTTAAAACCCCAATCCATCAATATTATTGCAACATTTTCAACTGTATATTCAACTGAATATTAAAAGTTTCAAACTGACGCGACACAAATAATTAACATATTTAAATCGTTACCATGCTGACCTAATTTATCCGCTTTTCTGTTCCTTTCTATTTAGCCTACAATTTGTGGGTTAAATGATGTTTTTTACATTATGAGTGGAATTGTAGAATTAATTTATCAATCATTATATTACCCCTGAACATATTTGAACAGCAGTTGACAATGTTTTTAATGTAAGAACGTCAACTTTTGCGACCTTCTTCCTGGATTCTTAATCAACCCAAAAAGGTTCGGCGGCGAGACTTTTGAGCAGGCAATTACAGCCCGTTAAGATTTGGGGAATATTGTTATTCATAAATCATTGAGGAGGCCGTCATCAGCTGTCTGCTGGAAATTACATTCGGATGGAAAGCGAATCCAAATGCATACCAAATTACCAGTTAATTCCAGAGATGAATACCTAAGCGGAGCATATTAGGTAAATGACCTTACTCCGTGTTCTCCATTATCTAGGGGTGAAGGTGAACAGGAGTTGGAATAATCCATCTTGAGATTGTTTCGTTAATTGTGCAGTAATTAAATATTTTATTTATCAGATTAAAATGGTAATAAAACTCGTTTTAGTGTGTCCCAGTCCCAAAAGAATAATCTAAAACAATAAAACGACTCTGCTGTACAGTTTGATTGGAGATTATCTTAAATAATATAATATAGCAGTTTACAAATGATTTGTGGAGAAACCACTGGGAGAAACACAATCATTGTATTCTCTTGCAGGATCGTTTTCTGTCAAATATGTCATATTCATTCTACTTAATTCAGTTCTTTGATATCTCTCTAACAAAGATTGCTGTCTATGCTTTTTTTTATTTGTTTTTAAGGCCTCAGATCCATAGATATGAAGGAGGGGAGATAGGAACTGTCATTTCAGAAAACGTTTACACAAGGAGAACCTGCCTAGGTAGCGGAATGTCTCCGCAGTTGAGTGATTCCAGGATTGTACTCAGTAGTTTTTTACTAATTCAATAAAAATATACATATAATTAAATGCAAATTACTAATACTTTTTACTTTCCTATCTGTATACAGATATAAGGAAAGTATAGGAATCATGATTTTTTTCGACCTCGAGTTTTCGACGGATTTTTACGTTTTGAGGTCCCCTGAATCCGTTTTGACTATTTTCGCGATGATGTCTGTGTGTGTGTGTGTGTGTGTGTGTGTGTGTGTGTGTGTGTGTGTGTGTGTGTGTGTGTGTGTGTGTGTGTCTGTATAACGCATAACTCATGAACCGATACACGGAAAAACACCAAATTTTAAACTTAAGCTTTGTTCCAACGTCTAATGAGCTGATTAGATTTTGGGCAGAGTCGGAACATCTGGGGGGGTACTTTATAGGTGGTCATTTTTATATTTTATGGAATATATCTGTTATTTACGTTTGGGGAAGAAAATTCTTCAAATGAAAGTTACTTCTTATTTAATTATCTATAATTTTTGTTATATACAAAATTTTCCTAAAATGGTCCGTATTCGCGAAATTTGACAAAATGTAAAAAAATATTTTTTTTTATAAAAATTGTTCTAACAAAAGTTGTTTGTAATATAATTCTCTATAATTTTTATTCTATAGATAATTTCTCTAAAATGGACCGTATTCGAGATATTTGAGAAAATGTGTAAATTTTGAAATTTGAAGAAAACTCAAAAATGGATAAAGAAAAAAACATTAAATTTTAAACTTAAGTTTTATTTCGGCCTGACGTGAAATGATTAGATTTTGGACAAAGTCGGAACATCTGGGGGGGGGGTACTTTATGGGAGGCCGTTTTTATATTTTATGGAATATATCTGTTATTTATGTTTGAAGAAAAAAATTGTTCAAATAAAAGTTACTTCTAATATTATTATCTATAATTTTTGCTTTATGTAAAAATTTCCTGAAATGGTCCGTATTCGAAAAATTTGACAAAATGTGCAAAATTCTGATTTTTATGAAAATTGTTGAAATAAAAGTTGTTTGCGATATCGATCTCTATAATATTTGTTTATACATGATTTTTTTTAAATGGACCGTAATGGAAAAATTGTAGGAAAAGTGCCAAATTTTAATTTTTCAGTATTTTCATTTTCAATGAATATCTATAGAAAAATGTTTCGCGGTAGATGTATGTGGACAATGTATATATTTAGTTTATCCTCTAAACATTTATAGAGATGCTGCAATAGGTTGTACAAAATAACCGGAAAAAGCCTGTAATACCTAGATAGGAAAGTCATGTGTTGGACACATCAGATTTTTTATTAAGAGGAATAATTAAATCAGATTGTGTATTAGTTGAGATAATTATTCTCTTTAGATCATCTTACGATGACATAAGACGGGTTACAAAATTAGTTTTATATTAGTAACTAAGTAAATTTCATAAGGTTAGTTGAATACAATATGGGCATTAAAAAAAAACATTCATCATATAGATAAATGAAATACAATGATCACATATAGGTACGTAAAAATATATTGAAAGTTTAAAAATAATTTATAAATTCATCTAATGAGTAGTCTTCAAATTAAATATCCTGCAGGTAATTATTTCTTTATAAGTGTTTATGTAACAAGTGATATACATACAGGGTGTCACCGAAAACTTCTCAAACAAAATATCTTTCTTCCATTAAATAATGTGAAAAATCGCAAAAACCCGTCAATTTTATTTTCAAGGAGGACATCTACAATAAATACTTTTAACACTCGTGGCTCAACCTTCTTGGAGGGGTAGTTGTTACCCTAAAAATCTTAAATGTGAGAATGGGTCAAGAGGCACATCATTTTAAAGGGCGTTTAATTCTCTTTCCAATGGTACCCTAATGTATTAGTTATTTATTAAACAAAAATGAATCTATCGAGTTGACTAACAGGAGGAATATCAAGTAAACACGTTTACCTTTTTATTTTTTTGGTTAGGTGACTTACAAAAAAAAAATAACTTTTAATTTGCACAAGAAATTTTAAAAATAAAACACATAGGATCTATTTGTATACTATTTTAAAAACAGTTCAAGATGTTGTCCATTGTACTGTAAACAGTAAAAAAGTCTGTTTCCCAACTCCTCTCTAACATTTTTGAAAATTTTCATCGGAAATTGACCGGTATGCTGCTTTTATTTGCTTTTTAAGATCATTAATATCGTCCGGTTGTGTTTCATAAACAACCAATTTAAGGTGTCATCAAAGAAAAAAGTCTAAGGGAGTTAAATCAGGTGATCTTGGGGTCCATTTAATTGCTCCCCTTCTGCTAACCCAAGGGTCTGCAAATCTCTATCGGACGAGAAGGAAAAATGAGGTGTAGCATCGTCCTGCTGGAAATGTAACAGATCCTCCTGTAAAACTAAATTACCTTCTACATCAGTTTGAATTTCTAGCTCGTGAGTTTATAAGAGGATCAATCGTCTCTCAAGCATATTAAGGTACAGATCGCCTGTCAAGTTTCCTTCATTAAATAAAGAACCAATAATCGCGTCTGTCTTTCTTGAGTAATTTGCGGGTGTTCATCACTCCAGTACCAAGATTTGTATTTATTAACATTGTCATTTAGAAAAAAATTAAGATTCATCATTGAAACACATATTCAGCAAAAGATTAGGGTTGGCGTTGGCTTGATCTGACATGGTTTTACAAAAGTCTATTCTTTTATCGAAATCATTTTCGTAGAGCTCTTGAAGTATCTGCATTTTATAGGGATGAAATTTATGCATTTTCAGTGCTCTTCATACAGTCTCGAATGATATTTCGGTCTGTTTTGATACTGTTCATATGGGGCTAGTTGGCACTGCAACAAATGTTCCCAAAACCTCAATTAGAGTTTCTTTACTTAGTACTCGCCGGTTATTTCTTTTCCTATTTTTCACTGAACCAGTTTCCAAAAACTTTGATACCAAATTAACAATATACCTATGACTTACATTACGATTAGGATGTCTCTCAATAAAATGCTGCCCTTAGTGCATATTTTCCCACCTTTTCGTAAACGAAAATTATTTCGATCCTTTCTTGTAGAGAGTAAACCATTTTTACTATAGAATTAGAACCATTGTTATCTCCTGACCACAAATGAATATCAGATGTTTATCGACCAAAACTTAATCTTGGAAATAAATACAAATTTAAGTTTAGGACGGGGGGGACCAACGAAGAAAAAAAACTAGTTACTTATTATTTGTACTATTTCTTTTATTTGAAAATCTTGCAAGATGCTATAGAATACAAAAATATTTAAAAAACATTGCAAGTATTTTAATAATAGTTGGTCCAGGTGTAAAAATTATTAAAAATAAATAAGACACTTAATTCAAAGAAAATTACCCAATATTTGAAAATCCTTAAAAAACATATATTGCAAGTAGTTATTTTAATAATACTATACCATACCATACCATTTATTGACCATTAAACATACAAAAAATACGTCTTAGGTCACATAATTTAAAATTACAATTACATGTATAACAAAGTCAAAAATTTAAAACTATAAAATTATATACGTTATTGTAACCACAAAATTACATTTACAAAATTAAAACAACATATAGCTACAAAATTACAATTACAAAATTAAAATAACAAAATAATGTGTACATACAGCTTTAAAATCACAATTTAAAATTCATAAAATTTATGGTTTATGTAGTACAAATTCCTCAATAGAGTAAAAAAGTTTTCCAATAAAAAAAATTCACTTTCTGTCTAAACCTATTTGTAGGTATATTCTTGAGGTCCTCACTACTATATATTTTAACAATTTTGTTGTAAAGACTTACATCCAGTTTATTTTGTTTAGTTGTTTGAATCCTAGACAAATGTGGAACTAATTTATTAGTATTTCTAGTGGGATAATTGTGTACATCCGAGTGAGTAATAAACTTGTCGTGATCTTGAGAATGAAACTACCTCAAGAATATACATGGTAATGGTAAAATTGAATATTTCGCAAATAATGGTTTGCAATGCGCATCCCAATTTGTACTATCTACAATCCTTATGGCTGATTTTTGAATTTTAAATAAGGCTTCGGCTCCTGATGAGTTACCCCAAAGAATTATACCATAGCTAAGATGGGAGTGTACAATTGCAAAATATACAATTCTCAAAATGTAGTTAGATAAGGAAGGTCTTAACTGTCGAAGGGCAAATATCTGGGACGCTAATTTCGAATACAAGGATGACACATGAGGTTGCCAATTCAGATAAGTATCTAGAGTTATACCTAGGTATATGACTGGATCTGATTTCTCAGTCAACTTACTTGAGCTGATAATTAAATTTTGGTTTTTAGCTTCGTTAAGCTTTAGATGATTTGTAGAGAACCTCTCTTTAACTAAGGTCATATCCTCTCTATTTTCCAATAGGTTATCTCGTGACAAAATAGATGTATCGTCTGCAAACAGGAGACATTTAGAATGTTTTACTACAACTGGCAAGTCGTTAATATAGAGGAGAAATAGCAGTGAACAACATATTGTTTTCTGTTTGACAGATAAGATTAAAATAGACGCAATTCTTTAGATCTTATAAAATATAAGGTTAGATTTTTTTATTCAAAATTGTACAATATTTATTGTATTATATAAATTGGACTTTTTTTCTTTATTTTGGACATATCGAGGGCCACAACGCAGGACTTCGTAACTAACATTTTCACTGAAAATTATATTTTATGATAATCTCGTTTAAAACATTTCGCTCCATCTACTGTATAAATGAAGTATTACAATTTTTGAACAAATTATAGTTAAATATTAGTCCCATTATAGAGTAAAATGGATTGTTCTATGTACTTGGGAATCTTCTTTTTGATCTCCGGAAAAATTTTGATTTTGCGACTTACGAGGTCCAGCCTTGTTGCCTTTGATATGTTATGTTTACAGTCAAAAGCAAATGTAAAATATATAAAAACATTTAGGTATAAATAAGTAAAATACATACAACTTAATTATATTATTTTTGAAAGAACTCTTGATCATTGCCTGATTAGAAATACGTCTTGTATTAGGAAACTATTAAATTTTTTTAACTATTATACATTATGAATTTTTTTGTTGAGGTAGAATATATCTTGGTGTACTTATTATAAGGTATACTTTCCCTTTTAAAAATTCCATAGCAGTACATGAAAGACAAAACATATACAACATACCTATTGCAAGTAGATATTTTAACAAGAGTATCAGGTATACAAATTATAACAACTACATGCCATTAATTGAAATTTAATTCTAAGAAAACATTCAGGACACAGTAAAAATGTTTCAGTATCAGCATCATATTTCTTTTCTTTAATACAGGTTTAGATTTCTGCATTTCTGTCTTATTTACTGTATTTCTGCAATTAAAAAATATACACTATTTTTGCATATATTTACATTAAATTTGCATGCTTGTAGCTGTGCTTGTTTATCATCATAGAATGCATCTGATGAGATGTTGTGAATTTTTTATCACGTAATAGAATATTAGACTTAAATAAGGAAACACTTTAGACGTATTGGCCACACGTGGTAAAAATGATAATGACAAGTTTTATACTTTTTGCGTTTGACTTTTGAGTTATTTTAATATGAATACAAAAGTAGTTGTCTTTGTAATTTTTCTAATGATTATTTACTTTAAAACTATTTTGTGAAATAAAATACCTACTATCTAGTTACTGATGGTTAGCGATACCTACATTATAGAAAAAAATCTAAATTTGAAAACTTAAATTAAACAAATAATCACTTTTATATTCATGAGCATAAACAAAGGATAAATCGATAAACCTGTAACTGAACCTGGCATGGAACAAATCCAACAACAAAAAAATGTCAAGTTTGACAATTTTCAAAATATAATTTTAAATAAAGAAAATATATTCTGGAGAGCTATATTTCGAATAAACAGACGCAGATGCGGATGTAGTAGATGTGAATAAACAAATAATAATGCTCCTGAGGTAAAAAAAATGCATCAGATGTGTATATTTAAACGCAGCTTATGAAATGAATAGTTCATGACATTCAATCAAGTCACTTAAACATAAGTATGAATTCTTTTAATTATTTTAATTTCTTTTGGGAGATCATCACCACTACCTAAATTGCTTAAAGTTCTGTAAAACAGTGGCATAATATAGACTGCATAGGCATTATGTTTAAATGAAGTAGAAATAAAACTACCTAGCCTTCTTTGGCAAAATTAAGTAGGAGTTGCATTTCTTCTAGTTTTATCACTGACTAAAATTCAAAATGATTTAAACATATTTTAAAATTTTCTTTGTGTGATCTTCCAATACTTTTTTATCTAACCTAAAACAGATAAAAATGAATAACTATCATTTATAACTACATGCTGATTGTGAAACACATTCAATCTGGCAACTTACACATTAATGAATGATTTTGGTTAGTTTTCAATAATTTCTTTTGGGAGATCTTCTCAAGCCAGCACTATCAGAACTGCTTAAAATTCTATTAAACAATGGTTTTTAAAGTTTACTTAAAAAAAGGAGGCTTTATTATAAATAGTGTTAGCATGCATAGGTATTACCTATATTTAAATGAAATATAAATAAAACTTACTTAGCCTTCTTTGGTGAAATGTTCAGTTCAGGAGCTTCTGGAACATGTTTTTTTTTATTACTTGGCAAAAATAAAGTAGGAGTGGCATTCTTTTTAATCACAGTTTTATCATTGACTAAAATTCAAAACAAGATTTCTCAAAATGCTTGAACGATTTTAAAATATTTCCTTGACATACATTTTCTTTATAGGACCTTTCATTACATTAAGCATTTTATCTAACCTAAAAAACAAATAAAAACGAAAAATTATATATAACTACATAAAAGGTTTTTATTAAAACCCCAATATAGATACTGGACTAGAACAATAATTAAATACCTAATTGATTCATTCAAAAATATTTGTTAAATACGGATCTGTCGTTTAACTGCATTGGTGTTAAAAACTTACTTATGACAAGTTCTCCAGAATTATTTCTCCCAAAATTAGGCATTCCATCGACCTGTCCAAATGGCTACCAGTGGGTACTGACAGTTTAGATATGGCAACCCTGTTGTCATGTTGTCATTAACAGGGTCAATGATACATATATGTTATATACATTGCTCAAAGCTGGTCATTTGCGAGCAGCCATATTGCCTGGCAAATATTTATTAATTTGAATCAATTTAGCAAAAATGTGTTTTAAAACCAATTTTCAGACTTTAGATATTAAAAAAATAATAATTGCTTATATTTTTACTTCAAGGCATACGCTTATGTTTATTTTAAAAAATAGGGATGATCAATCTATGTAACTATCTATTTCACTCACCTTGTCAAATCACCAGGCCTACAGAGTTGCCATAACTTTACCACATTATAACCTGTCAAAACCCACTGGTAGTCATTCAGTTTGGAATGCCTGAGAAAAAATCGCACAAAAATTGCTAAAAATAACGACAATCACAAGACAACTAAATGTCAAATGTCACAATATTCTAACTAAGGCGCAGGCTCAAATCTATCTTGACATGTGCGCTATCGTAAACATTTTTCCTTGCCACCTGGGCAGTAATTTGCCTATCTCCCCTCTCCATACCTATGCCTCAGATGCCTTGTTTATAATGTGTATACTTTGTGACTTGGTTACTGTTTCCCAGGCCCATTTTATGAACAGCTCTGTTAATTAGAACCCAACAGTGAATGGTCGAGTAAGGAACCCTATCTCTGCTTTAGAATTAATTTTTAATTCATTAAATTAATTAGAAAAAATCACAACCAACGGTGGGATTCGAACCTTGGACCCTTGGGCTCCAACCAGTGACAAATATAACATTGTTTCTATTGGTTTCGATTTATTAATGGCCTGTATCTCTATTTTATCCAACCTTTCACTGGTATAAACAGAGTATAAAAAAACTAGAAAATTATTTTGCGATTTTTCACCGAAAAACTGCTTGCGAATATTCCGAAAGCGTACCACGCGTCGATTATTTTCGAATTAGAATCTCGCAAGATGGCACGTCTGTCGCTCGGTCATCAAACAACGATCTCGAAGTTGAAGCCCCCGATCCGCCTTTAAAACTCTCTCTTAAAGGCCTTTGTATGAAGAAGACATTGAAATATTGCTTTTGTAACGGAAAAATTTACTACGGTCCGAGGTAATTGTCTTTCTATTGCATAATTAATGGCCCTTTGATTTCGATGGAGAGCGGTATGCTGCAAAATTTGGAAATTAATTAGATACTTTTCAAGGGAAGATATTCTTTCTTTCGATTTTTCATTCGGAATTATCTTATTCGGGTCTAGAAACATATTTTTTAGCATTTGTAACATAGGAGGAACTAAGACAGCATTGAGTAAGGAGACAGTATTGTTCACTTCACTCTCTTTATATTTTTATAGTTTATCTGCGGCGACAGTTCATATTTTATAATTATACGCTGTGTTGTCAAAAATCAAAAAAATCTAAAATTAAAGAAATTTATGATCAGCCCTTATAAACATACAAACTGTCATTAATGCATTAAATTGGCGATAAAAATCAACTAACTGAAAATTTAAATGCATTGCCTCATAACGTTATCCTTGTTTAATTATTTATTCTAACCCAGTGGTCGCCAACCTCTCAATTTGTTGAGCTACTTTGTTAATTTTGGAATAAACAGCGAGCTACCCACACGGAAGCCACGTAACGCAACGTAAATGAAATAATCCACAGTTAATTTATAATTATATGTATTTATTTTACAATTTAACTAGTAATACGTAATACATAGGTACTAATAATAAACAAATAAAAAAATAACTAATATTACTAGTACGTACTTGTTCATAGCTACATTCCTACCTACCAAACGAAGGTGTTTGAAAAATAAACACAAACTTTTATCCAGCCACAACGGCATGTCACGTAAGATTTAAGAATAGTTAATAATAACAACAAAAAAGTAACGCACTATCATGAACATAAACATTGAAAAATAAAAAAGCACGTTCAATGAGAAGGCTGACACTCAGACTCATCGATATTTTTTTTAATGTTTGCAGTATAATTTGATACAGCCATTCGAATACAATTATCCAAATGTTCATCTGTAAGTTGATTGCGATATTTGTTCTTAATAAACTTCATATTGGAAAAAGAAGATTCACACAAATAGGTTGAACTGAATAATGCTTTCACTTTCAAGGCAACACGGCATAGAACTGAATATTTGTCTTTATTTACAATAGGCCAGATACATTTGGTACTTGAGACTAACGATTTTAAGGCTAAATCATTTTGAAACTCAATTACTTCCATTTCTGTTGCAGCGATGTCTTCGCCAAAGTTCTGCATAACACAAGTTGCAAACTGTTGGATATCAATTTCCATAAAGGGTGGAACAACAAACTGTGCTACTTAAGCCATTTCGTTGAAATCCTTAAAACGATTTTTGAAGATATTCTTCAGGGTAGAAACTATTTCTACATGATATTTGCTCTCCCCTGAAGCTGCAAATTAAGTTCGTTTAATTTCTCTGTAATGTCCACCAGAAAACCAAAATCTCTAAGCCAGATTGAATTTTCTAGTTCCGGAGTCGGTTCATCGCGTTGTTTGAAAAATTGAACTATGCCAGATAGGACATCATTAAAACGTTTCAGCACCCGTCCTCTACTTAACCATCGGACTTCAGAGTGAAGGAGTAGGTCCCCGTATTGACAGTCAACTTCATCGGCCAAGGTTTTGAATAATCTTCTTTGTAACGCTTGAGCTCTAATATTGTTCACAATTTTTACCACCAGTTTCATAACGTTGTTTAGTTTTAGGAAATTTCCACATAATGCTTGCTGATGGATAATGCAGTGGTAACAGAGACATTGCGGAAAAGTTTCATCTTTATGACATAACGCCACCAGACCCTTATCACAACCCACCATAGCTGGAGCGCCATCGGTTGTCAAGCCTACCATTTTCGATATTGGAATTTTCTCGGAAGAAATAATATTTTTTAAATGAGAAAACAACTCCTGTACAGTAGTGTGTCCTTTCAGTGGAATAAACTACAAAAGATCTTCTTTAATCGTAAAATCACTAAAAACCATCCTGACGAACACGCCCATCTGGGCAGTGTCAACGACATTTGTTGATTCATCCAGTTGAAGTGAAAAATAAACACAGTTATCTAAGTCAGTTCTTAACTGTAAAAACATCATTGCTCATTACTTCTACACGTCTCATCACTGTATTAGCAGAAAGTCGCATAGATTTTATAGCTGAAAGTATCTAGTCTTTATTTCTAAAGTTGGCAAATAACGAATCAGCAGCTTCTAAAAACGCCTGTTTTATCATTTCCCCGTCTTCATAAGGTTTCTTTTTTTGTGCAATTATCTGGAACACACGGTATGATGCTTCAGTTGCAGCCTTATTTTTGTCGACTGTTCTTAAAAATATTGATTGTTGTCCAATTAACTGCTTTTTTAACGGTTTCAGTTTCTCCATTCTGGCGGCAGAATGTAGTGGGAATGATTTTTCAAAATTAGAATGTACAGTTTTATGATGTCTCTCAATATTTCCTTTTTTAGCAACGGAGACCGAAGTATTACATAACAAACACACATTTTTATCTTTAACTTCTGTAAAAAAGTATTGTTCTTCCCTTTCCGAATGAAAGTGGTATGTCTTTACCTTCTTACAACTGCTTGCCATAATATTATTTTTTGTTGTTCTCTACTAACCCAACCGCTGGACGTTGGTTACGCGTTCAGTTTTAAACTAAGCGCAATGTCACCGCGCCGTGCGTATTTATCCCGTTCAAAGCAATCCTGATCGTTTTCGAACACTAACGCGCTGGTCCGGCTGATCGGTTCTATCCGATTCTAGCTTGATGGCGTCAGCGACAGATCGCTCACCGCAACGTTGCCGCTGTTTATGTTTAATATAATGACAATTAGATTTTTTGTGGAATTTTCGGAAGCTTCTCTGATTTTTGCAGTTTGTATTTTTTAAATTAAAATCGTTGTGAGAGCTACCAGAATTGCCTCCGCGAGTTACCGGTAGCTCGCGATCGACAGGTTGGCGACCATTGTTCTAACCCAATTTCGGATACAAATTAATATTACCTATATGAATCTATTTGGAATGTTCTAAAAGATGTTGTAGGCTTTACACTAAAGGAGGTTACTGAATAATAATTTATTTGGCCCTCTGTGGTTTATTTTAATCATTATAAATTACTAGTAAAGTTTATACACCTAGAAAATATTGTTGTTACATATTTATATTACTCCCAGAAATTATATTTATTTGTATTTTAAGCCAATCCGAGTTTTGATTATTTAGTTGTTGCATTGTATATTGATTGTAAATTTAAATTGAAATTACAAAGATAGCATTATTACTAACTTTGTTTTGTAGCAAATGCAATTTGGAGATATTTAGGTCAATGTTATGTACTGCATTGAATTACTAATAATTGGGAGAAAGTCCGAAAACAAGCACATGGGAAAACCTTTATAGGAAGACCATGTTCAAAAAGAACAGGAGAACTATTATCTATGATTAATAATCAGTTGAAAACAAACCAAGACTCATGATTGGGCATGTCCCAGTTTAGAGAAACCTAAAAAAAGTAAGCGTGTATAATGGAAACCTATTCTGACAACTCTGTTACATGGAAGCAAAAACAGCTAAACACATACTGCGTGACTGCGAAACATTGAAACCTAAAAGACAGGAACCTTTTGGACAACCACAGGTTTATCCAGCACATCCTGTCAAGGACTTGTATAAACATGTACAATGGTCTAAGGTATGGTTACCAGATTAAAGCTTCTCTGGCCAGCCTAAGTTCATAAAAAAATCCAGACGTTACAAAATTTCTTCTGAAAAAGTAAGGCGAAGTTTTCCACATTATTTTAATAAAATATGGTTTTACTAATGGGCTATGTTCACATGTGAGATATGATCCATTACTTAAAATTATCAGGGGGTCAATAGATTGTTTATCTATTAGCTTTGTTGTTAATAGAGTTAAATTAAATCAATAAATACAAAAAACTACCTTTATAAAAAACTAAAAAAGAATCCCACAAATCACTACTTAAAACTTGAATACAATAGATTTAAAAAAACATTAGATAATTTAATAAATAAAACAAAAACTGATTACTTTCAAAATATGCTTAATAATTCAAAAAAATATGATTCAAAAAAGCTATGGGAAACTGTTAATGAAATAATATCAAAACCGAGCAATCTAAATGAAATCCGAGAAATAAAAAATTACAAAAATGAATTAATTAGAGAACCTGTTAAAATAGCTATAACATTTAATAATTTCTTTTCAAAAATCGGAGAAAATTTGGCTAATAAAATAGTCAAAAATACAAATTATAAAACACCTAAGAATACGTGCTCAAACTCTTTATTTTTATCCCCAACAAACGAATTAGAAATTAAATCAATCATAGCTGAACTAAAAAAGAATAAATCTCCGGGACCGGATAGCATAAGGTCAGAAAACATTCAATGTATATCGGAATATATAATACAACCGTTAATATATCTTATTAACAAATCCTTTGAAGAAGGATGTTTTCCAACGTTATTAAAAAACTCTACTATAGTTCCTATATATAAAAGTGGTGATACATCGGATGTTAGTAATTACCGTCCTATATCACTCACATCAGTAATAGCCAAAATATTCGAGAAAATAATAAAAAAAAGACTTAACTCATTTATAACAAAGAATAAAATAATAAGTGATATGCAATTTGGATTTAAAGAAGGTAAATCTACAAATGATGCTATAATAGAATTAACGTCCTATTTATATGATAAAATAGACAAAAAAATTCCAACAGTGGGGGTATTTCTGGACCTGGCCAAATCCTTTGATACCGTGGACCACCAAATTCTTCTAGATAGACTTGAAGATGTGGGGATAAGGGGCACTGCACATAAGCTGATTAAAAGCTATCTTTTAGGGAGAAAACAAAAAGTTAAAATAAAAAATTGTATCAGTAATAATGAAAATGTAACCTGTGGAGTGCCTCAAGGAACGGTGTTAGGCCCAATTCTGTTCACCTTATACCTAAATAATTTATTTCAATTAAAAGGAGCAGCCAAAGTTATATCTTTTGCAGACGATACAGTCATTCTTTACAGTCACAACACATGGCCAGAGTTAAAATCTTTAGTGGAAAGCGATTTAATTAAATATAAAAAATGGTTTGATAATCAATTACTTTCAATTAATTATAAGAAAACAGTTTTCCTACCTTTCACTAGTTACGCATCACAGCTCCCCAACTTTACAGAGCTTAATATTGATGGGGTTTGTATAACCGCTAAGAGAGAAATAAAGTATTTGGGTATAGTCGTGGATAGTCATCTTAGATGGGATGCACACGTTTCATATTTATTAAAAAAACTCAGATGCATATTAGGTAGATTCAGGCAAGTTAAGTTCGCATTAAGCGAGCATCATTTAAGAATGCTATATTACAGCCTCGTCGAATCACATCTAACCTACGGGATATTGGGTTGGGGTTCTTTATCCAAAACTTACCTGAAACCCCTGGAAATAATACAGAAACGATTCCTCCGAATAATATTGTGTAAAAACTTTCGGTATTCAAGTGATGCTCTATATGATGAATCTAAAATATACGACATTAGACAACTATACTATATTCAATTAAATGTAAAGCAATACCTTAATAAAAATGATCTAGTAAGCTCAAATCATGGCTATGATACTCGTCAGAAAGAAACATTTTTAATACCATTTATGAATAAGTCCATTGGTCAAAAAAGTTATGCCTATTTAGCTCCTAAATTATTCAATTCCCTGCCCGAAACGATAAAGAAAACAACAAATCTTATAAAGTATAAAAACCTATTGAAAAAATTTGTATATTTGTAAAATTCAAATTGGCCAATAAATATTATTATTATTGTGAAGGGCGCCACATTACGGTTAGAAAAATGTTATTTGCAGAGAGTCAGGCCGTGTGCGATTAATAACTTATTTTTTGACTTTTTTGAAGGAAGAACATTTTAGGACAACGTTAAAGATTTGCAGCAGGGATATATAGAATTAGATTTTCCAAATTATTTCTTATACCGTCATGATTACAGGCGCGGATACAAGGGGGGGGGGGTAATGCTTTCAAGCCTCAGAACGACAATAAATTTACATAAGCAGGCCCGGCATTAGTATCGTTTTAGGAAGAAATTTGTAAAGTTTATTTCTAATTTGTAAATTACCTTTCATGTCATAAAAAGTTTAAATTAAAGTATGCTAAAATACAAATAAACCAGTTTAACTTTCTTAGCAAAATTCAAAAAATCTAAAAAAGCTCGCAAAGAACAAACTTTGGAATGCACCAACTTGTATAAATCAAATTGTGTATGTATATGCGTATTACATATGAATATGAGAGGTCAATTTTTATTTTGATAATTTTACTAAGTTTATATTTTGTAAGATGTATCAGCTAACTTTTGTGGAATCATACCATGCTTAAATAATTTTCTTGTTTTATACTTAATACAATTACATAATTTTACATAATTTAATGCTGTTTTTACAACTGTTTCGGTGAAACTAAATAAATATTTGAAGTCCCACTGAAGTCCCACTAAAACGGGAAAACATATAAAATATTTAATAGGTACAAAAAACTATTAGAATTCCATGCAAGAAACAGTCAATGGACTCAAATAGTTTTACACAATATACCTACATACATAAAATTCAAAAACTCTAAGCAGTGCCACAGCAAATACCATAAAATATACCTCCCATACAAATTCCTCACTTGTAGCCCAATCGGATTAGGTGAAGAACAGGCTTGAGATTCTGAAAAATTCGAAGCAGCAATTTTCCTTCGGAATTCGTTGAAGGGGGTCTCTGGTAGTCTAAATTCAAAAAGTTGGGATTCCAAAGTTGTCGTTACCTCCGCCATCTTGATTTAAAGGGTTATTTTTTGTATCTTGAATAACTCATTTATTTTCAATTTTACACGGAAAATAGTTTTTACAAAAGTTATTTAAAATTAAATTTCCTACAATTCTGCTTTTTTTTTGTACGATCGATTTTTTCGATTTATACCCGAAAAGAGGGGGTGAATTTTTGGTTATAGAATAACTCGTTTATTTTCAATTTTACGAGAAAAATTGTTATAAACAAAGTTGTTTAAAATTAAATTTCCTACAATTCTGTTTTTTTTTGTACGTGACAATACAATACTTAGGTTCACCCCCACTTTTCTCAGGGATAAATACAAAAAAATCGATCGTACAAAAAAAAAAAAACAGAATTGTAGGAAATTTAATTTTAAACAACTCTGTTTATAACAATTTTTCTCGTAAAATTGAAAATAAACGAGTTATTCTATAACCAAAAATTCACCCCCTCTTTTCGGGTATAAATCGAAAAAAATCGATCGTACAAAAAAAAAGCAGAATTGTAGGAAATTTAATTTTAAATAACTTTTGTAAAAACTATTTTCCGTGTAAAATTGAAAATAAATGAGTTATTCAAGATACAAAAAATAACCCTTTAAATCAAGATGGCGGAGGTAACGACAACTTTGGAATCCCAACTTTTTGAATTTAGACTACCAGAGACCCCTCCAACGAATTCCGAAAAAAAATTGCTGCTTCGAATTTTTCAGAATCTAAAATACTAATCCGATTGGGCTATTGATTAATATATCTGTTTACCATATAGGGGTATACAATTTGTCATATAAAACATTAAATTTGTGTTGGATTAACCCGCATAAACTATTTTAGTCGGCTTCAACGAATTCGTGTTTTTTTAATCCCTTATTTGAGCTGTCGTCTGATACCTGTTTACATGTTATTGAAATATTAGAGGATAATAGATGATAATGGAAATTCCTAATACAATTTAATTCCGGGAATTAAATATTTTATTGGTCGTTATTAAATAACTTAGTTTTTAATTGGCATAGTTCATTTTTCAATTTAGCCAATAAAACTATTCTCTCTGTATATGTTCTGAATTTAACAAGTATTGTAATGATTTAGATTTTTTTAATTTATCCTTATATAGGTACAAGAAATGAGTAATAGTAGTTTGTGCAACAAGAGTGGATATTCTGATGGCTATATCGCACGAATACGAAATTTGAGCACTACGCTGTTAGGACAGTGCTCCTCAATCGTCTGAGTACGATATGTACAATCAATTCGAGTTGTACAGCATATTTGTTCTACCACCAACTAATGAAAATCTACAAATAATATTACAAATTATGTTAGGTTATTAAGATAAAATAACTAATTAAAAATTTTATTAGTTTATAAAATATAATAAGAAAAAATGCAAATGTTCTGAACTCACCATCACCACCACCACCACGAGGTGCTCAAAATTTTTTTCTTTAATACTCGTAATTAAATTAACTTTATATAGTTTTATTAAAATTAACGAAATATTTATAATTATAGACCAAACAAAAATAGAAATGCTATTCTTATTTATCGAGTCTACATAAGAATAACTCATTTTATTGTATATTTAATCTCAATAACTACAAATTTTTTTACTGACAATTAGTTTGACAGAAATGATACTTATTTAAAATTTTAAAAATAATAGTAGTTGGGTGATCAAAATAGGAACTATGAATGGTGGATTTTATTATTTTTATAGTGTTCTTACTACCTAGAATGGATACGAAATTTATTCGTTCAGTTGAACGCAATACCATTTTCTTTTTCGTTTTGTACTCTATGCGTAGATAATCTACTATCCTTATGAGTAGAGAGCGGAATATATGCAAAATGCATATATATGCATTTTTTGCATATTTTACCAAAGTTCAGAAAATATTGCATATTTTTCCAAAATTCAGAAAATATTGCATATTTTACCAAAGTTCAGAATATTTAAGAAAAGAAAAAAAAATGTATTATTATACTGTGCAAATCAAAAACTGTTTTAACAGATTATACAGATATATTTGAAATAAAGACCTTTTAAATTTTTGTATTTGTTTTTAAGCGTCACTTCTTGTAAATTCTTGTTAATTAGTTCTTGGAGGGTGGCATGCACTGGGTTTTTACCTTCTTAAGAGATTAAGCCCATTAAGGTAATTGTTAATAGATGGTATTTACACAGATAAAGTATTACCTACAATGCAATAAAACGGTTTATATAAAATTCTCAGTAATTTCTTGTAACCAATCCACCCTAACATCGGAATATTTTGAATGTTTTTCATTCCTTTTAATGAGATAGTAACCTCGTTATTTGCCTAGTGAAAAGTCTTGTAATAATTTGTTGTTTTAAAAGTGTCCTAAAATGTCGAGAATTTCTTCGTGGATTATTAACTTTCCAGAGTTGGAAATCAATGGGGATAAAGTTTTTTGTAAAGCTTGTGCCAAAATAGTGGTTTGCGAAAAAAAGTTCAAAGTGGTTCAACACGTGAAAACATCATTGCATAAAGCCAAATTGCAAAAAATTAAATCACAACCGGTTCAACAATGCGTTGTGAGGTCATTTCAAAACGCCGACAAAACAAAAAGTGACAAGGAGGTATTTAATCAGGACTTGTGCAAAGCTCTTGTTGCGGCAAATATTCCATTAAAGAAGTTACAAAACCTACATCTAAGAGAATTTTTACAAAAATATTACAATCAAACCATTCCTGACGAATCTACACTCAGAAAAAAAAATGTACATGCTATATATATAAATGTAATAGAAGAAATTAAAGTTTTACTGGATGATAGCAATTTTTACATCATTGTTGATGAAAGCACAGATGCTTGTGGAAGATATATGGTTGGAGCCTTAAAAGAAAATGAACCAGGTACATCATATTTAATTGCATCAAAACAGTTAGAAAAAACTAACAATACAACTGTTACCCGATTTATTCAACAATCTCTAGCAGAATTTTTTTTACCAAATCAAATTCCCTCAGAGAAGTTCTTAGTGTTTTTGTCTGACGCAGCACCATATATGATAAAAGTATGGTAAAACTTAAAAATATTTTATCCAAATATGGTCCACGTTACTTGTCTTCTGCATGGAATAAACTTAGTTGCAGAAACTGTGAGAACAGAATATCCCTTGGTTAACAAGCTAATTTCGAATGTGAAAAAAATATTTTTAAAAGCCCCTTTAAGAGTGCAGTTGTATTAAGAGAGAATGGTAGGGGTGTGTTTGCCCCCGGAACCCGTAATTACGCGATGGGGGACATGGATTAAAGCAGCTATATTCTATGCAGAAAATTTTGAAGCAATTAAGGATTTAATTTTGGATATAGAAGACAATTCACAATTTGTAGTGCAAAGTAAAGAATTGTTAAAAAATCCCCTTGTGCCTAAGCAACTTGTGTTTATAAAGGTAAATTTTAGTTTTTTACCTGATGTAATAACTTCATTGGAAAAGAAAAATTTAAGTTTAATCGACAACAAATTTTATTGCAACAGTTTCCGATAAATGTAACAATGATCCTGGTGACATAGGCCTTAAGATTAGAAAAAAATTTAATACAACTTTATTAAAGAATGAACGGTTCAATGAAATAAGGGAAGTGAAAAACATTTTTGAGGGAAAATTTTCCAAAGAAGTTTTACGTTGGCCCTGTACATTACTTCCAAAATTACGGTATTGTCCTATTACTTCGGTAGATGTTGAAAGGACCTTTTCTATATCAAAACATATTTTTACAGACAGAAGACAAAAATTTTTAATAGAAAATTTCCAAAAAATATTTAATTATAAATTCCTATTATAATATTACTATTTAATATTTTTATACTATTCTATACTTAATTTCTACTAGTTTTTGTGTTTCGTTTGTTTTAAATAAATTTTTATATCACATATTTTCTTTTGTTTTTTTTTCGTGTAATGGCTTTGATAGCATACCAAATTAGGAACAGCAATGTTAATTAGAACCCAACAGTGAATGGTCAAGTGGAAATATTCGCTAGGCATCAGAATTAATTTTTAAATAAATTAATTAATTTAAAAAATCGCGTCCCGGCTGGAATTTGAACCCGGGGCCCCTAAGTCCACAGGCCAACGCACTAACCACTGAGCTACCCACCCCCTACTTTTTTTTAGGTATTTTTAACAAATATGCATTTGCATATTTAGGCATAATTGGACAAAATAACTGTATATTTTTGGTAAAAACGATGCATATATATGCGCATATTTTGTTATATTTTGATGCATATATTCCGCCCTCTACTTATGAGTATAGAAAAAATTTATTTTCGTTTCATAGACGTTTTGCAATTTCATGTTTTCTTTCACTATTATACTAACTTTCTTATATTATCAGCTTACACTAAATTTGTTATTGATAACGTAATAGCGGATACTTTTTTGGATTTGCATCCCAACTGTGCAAATAAATTAAAGGTATAGCCATCAGGCCCGCAGATCGGGCCCGGCGACAATTTTATAAAAAATTAAGAACAAACATTTGTTTAAAAGAAAAGCAGAAGTCTTCAAGCAAAAATTTCTCCCCCTCTACTTGAATTTCTTCTCTAAAAAAAAATAGGTATTCAAGCAAAAATTTCTCCTATATAAAAAAAGATCTTGTGTCGTAACAAAAAAATTCTCATCACCGCTGCCGGGCCCCCATATGAGCCCAGGCCCTGAGAATTGGTCCCGGCTGCCCCCCCTCTCTAGTCGGCCCTAACAGCCAATATTTTAAATATAGATTCAGGATATCAAGATATTAAGATACTAGTTTTGGCTCTACAGACCGAAGCGTTCCCGGTTACCCATCCTGTACATAAGTCATTACCGTACAAGGTTCATTTTTTAAAATTTCAAGTAGAAATATCTATAAAGACTTTCTGACTTGTTTTTTTTTTTTTAGAGAAAACAAAATATTAAATAGTACCTAGGGAGAAACGAATATACTCTTGTAAAAAGTGTAGGTATTTATTATTAAAATTAAAACCAATAATTACAAAGTATGGCAGTAAGTTAAATTTCATTCGCAAATAAACTTTTTCTTAACCATTTTTGTTAATAATATATCGAATTATTTATTTAATTAAATTTCAAAACACTCGTATAAAAATTGTATTTATTCCGGCCCTGTTCTGCTTTAACTGTTACAGTAATACAAATAAGAAAGGTTTTATAGCTCCTTCTGTGAAATTACCTGGAACTTCTTACTGCACAGATTCCTACAATCTTTAGTTAGGGCAAATACCATCTTTGATCTGCGTTGTCCCTAGCCGATTAGGTCAATTAATAATTTGCTTGTATTTCAAACCAAGCTTTCAGGAAAACCAAACATTATTTTTAAGTGCGATTTATTTTATTTATTTGATATGTTAGTTGTACGGGTGGTAACGAAAAGAAAACGTATAAATATGTTTAGTTTTAAAGTAAATACGTCAAGTCGAGGGTTTCTATGTAATTTGGATACCTAGGAACAAAGTAATTTTTCGAGTATTATTAAGAAACTCTGTTCCTTTAGATTTATTTACAACCCGTAGGCATAATTCATGAATTAATTTCTATATTTAAATTAATGCTACGAAGTATACTTTTTCTGAAAGCTTCGTCAAAAGTAACCTCTGCATATACGGGGAATTAACAGCCTTAAGAAGGTGATAATCCGTAATATGCAAAATTATTAATCAAAACACAGTAATCGAGTTAATCAAAGGCTTTTGCAAAGTCTGTAGGTATATCTGACATCCATTTAAGTTTGCCTGTATACTGTTTCTGCTGTAAATTGTGTGGTATTAATTAGCTTCATAACAATTTAAAGACCTTTCATAAGACTTGAAGAGATTTGCTGATTCACATAGTTGTAATACCTATCTTATCTCAAATGTATTCCTGAAATTAAATACAATTGATACTGTCTGAAAGTTTCAGATGTTACACTAGTTTTTTTTATAAACTGGACTAATATCGAACAACCCCGGTAAACACATAAAGTGGGTCAAAATATAAATATAAAACGGCGGAATCTAGATCCAAAAACATTGCACAAATTGCCAGATCAATTTAACGGTACCCATCGTCTTCTTATCGTTTACTTGAAACCGTTTTACGGTGAAAACTTTTTTATAATATACAGAACCAACGAAGAAGCAAAAGCCCATATGCCAACTAGTATGAGAAAGCTTTAAAAATTCGTTCGACTTCATCGTTTCCTTCAAACGTGCTCGCTTTTAACTTCAACTAAATGTAGCGAAAGGAGCGCTAGCGGCGTTGCCACGTGTTTTTTGTGTGGATATCTTCTTTATAAAATAATCAATTCAACCAAATATTCACACAGTAACATACAAAAAAAATGTTTTCAAGAAAATACATTTTTGAAAGTGAAATACTAAAAACCTATACAAACTAGAACTGTCAAGAATATCTAAGCACAAAGCTACCATTTGGTAACGCAAAACCGAGACAGGAAGCAAAGGCAAGCTACCCATTAATGGGACCGGAATGAGCCTTTTTACGTCTGCATCACATGTAAATAAATCAAACACATTTGGGAGAGAGCGACCGATGCAAGAGCCCGCGACTGCACTTTCAATACGTAACGTAAGTACATCGGTCGCTTGCCTCCTGCCTCGGTCTTGCGTTCAATAATGGTACCTTAAATTAAATTAAAACCCAATAAGTGTATAGTAGGAAAGAGTAGCTCATTAATAGCGTTTGCAGTGCTGTATTTTTATTTTCCTGTAACAATGAGGAAAGTATAGGAATTCTTTTTAGATTCCCTGAATCCGTTCTGACCACTTTCCCGATTTAGTCTGTGTTAGTCTGTGTTAGTATCCACAATATCACAAAAAAAGAGAAAAAACATAAAAATTTAAACTTATGCTTTAATTCATCCTGCAGTGGGATGATTTGATTTTGATTGTAGATGGAGCATCTAAGCTCATTATTCGCGAAAAAGCTATCCTGGTCGTCTGTAGTCACTATCTAGGGCAGCTTTTCTTAAATTAGAGGAAATAGAAAAACAATTTTTCCTTTTCGTCTGCAATGTACAGGGTTTTTCATTATATTTTGACCACTACTTTTTTTTATTATTCTTGTGAACACGAAAAAAGTCCCAAGTAAAAGCTTTGTTGTTTTTCCTCAACTTTTTCGGCCACAGTATAACCCATTACAAGCAATCAGTTGACAACTTTTGATAAACAAACAACTGTTTCACTTGGAAACATCATTTTCATAGCCATCTATGAGTTACGCTTTCATAGTGTAATAAGTCACTAATAATTAAAATATTATATATTTGTAATCAGGAAATGAAAGTTTTCTTAAAATGACAAAAATATATAGGGTGTCCCATTAAAAAAATGAAATTATATTTTGTTGGGGGCACCCTGTATATACAATTCTGCCAGTTATTACATTTTTAATCGGTACGGGTAAAACAACAAAGCTTACACTTAAAACTTTTTTTGTATTCGCAATAATAATGAAAATAAGTAGTGGTCAAAATATAATGAAAAACCCTGTACATAATTTGTTTTTCTCTCTCAGACTTACCTCAAAATTTTCTACTCCCCGAGATCCAGGAGTAGATACCTGCACGGGAGTGAATAGCGCTTTGTCTAGAATTGCTCCACTTGGAAAATACTGAGAGTCGTAGAAAAGCTTCTAGTAAACCAAGTACTTTAACGCTGGAAGTAGAAGAAAAAATAAGAAGATTACCCTAGACGTAAATAAAAATAACCCGAAAAAGATAAATATAAGATAGTGAAAGAGAACACACAAGTAACACAAAAGTGCCGAAAGGATCAGGTATACTTAAAACAATTTAGCCCAGATCCCTACTTTCCACTTCAACTTCTTCACAGGGAAAATAAAAAACAATAAATGTATTTACGGTTGATTTAATAAATTTACATTTTAATTAATAATAACTAACATTTAACTAACATTTTAATTATTAATATTTTAAAGTACAATTTATATTTTCTGTTTTAATTTATAAGATATTAATAATAAAGGAGATGGATCAGTACCTTCGCAATTTTAAAATAAATACTGTCGAAAGCTATTCAATTGATCCATATAATAAATGCTTTGAAGTATTAAAAGTTAATAGCATACATCCTAAATTTCAGGTATTGGGGCTAAATATACGCAATTATTCTTAAAATTAACATTACCCATCACTTTACAACTATACTTCAAATAATCTTAAATAATAAAACATAAACAAAATAACGATAAATTTGTAACTTTTATTAATGATAAAAAACTAAAAACTAAATTTCAAAATTTAAAATGGGAATTTATATATCAATTTTCAGATCCAAATACTTCAACAAATAAGTTTATGGAAACAACATTAAAAGCTATACAACAATGTACTGAGACTCGATAAAAATCAAGAAAAAATAATAAGATAGCCCCTTGGTTAACTAATGGCTTGTTAAACTCAATAAAAAATGATATGTTTAAAAAGTTCACAATGACCAAGAAAATGTTGATTTGAGAATTTAATACAAAACTTTTAGATATAAATAAACTAAATGCTTTAATTAAAGCATCTTTACCAACTGCGAGGACTAACATACAAAATCACTCACCTTTGTATAGAATATGCAACTGCTATAATAAAATTGGTTCATCACTCGATATTTTTTGCAGCATTGCTTCAATAAAACGTATAACGACTGCTTAATATATATTGTATACTTATTTGTAAATATATTTTATTATTTTTTTTTGTATAGTTACCATTTGTTCTTATTTGTATTTTTATAATCTGTAAGTTTTCCTACCCTGTAATAATAAAAAAAAATTAAGGGAATTTTAGAAATAATAATTTTTTAATATTATTCTCCCGTTTTTTTTATTCCATTAAAATGTGATGAGGATGATAATGATGAACTTATCTTATTTCAAGAAAAACTTTAAACAGGAACTGCATTATTATAATAAACAATAAACGAATGTGTTCTGGTTTTCCAACAATTTCAAACAGTCGGGGATATTTTGCCTCTACGCATACGGTCCGGCACAGTTTCAAAACCGTTTTCAATTTGGGAACCAGAACAAACCTTACAAGTTTTGAGTAGAAACCAATGTTTTATTTAAAATTAGAAGGTATCGGCAGGTATCCCCAAACATGTTAGTTTCATATTATTTAACGTTCTTAAAGAGAGTTGAAGTGATGCTATGAACGTAAACGTATACGTGAAAATTGACAAAGGCGCATGCGTATTTAAATATCGTTCACGTTCACGTCTACGTACATACGTAAGCTTATACCAGGTTTGTTCCTGTCAATGCCCAACGACAGGAACAAACCTGGTATACAGACGGGTCTAAGACTGCGGAAGGCACTGGGGCAGGAGTATTCTCCAAAAACCCTGATTCTAACCATAGCTATGCTATAGGAATACATTCCTCGGTATTTCAGGCCGAGGTATACGCAATTTTGCAATGTGCAAAAACGAACAATGAAAGAGCTGTCGAAAATCAGCATATTCAAATAATTTCAGACAGCCAAGCGGCACTTAAGGCCATATCGAGTCAGAAAGTTACGTCGAGGCTGGTATGGGAATGCATCTAAGAACACTGGCAGACCGAAATAGAGTAAAACTATTTTGGATGCCAGGTCACAAAGGGATCGAAGGCAACGAAAAGGCTGACGAACTTGCAAAAAGAGGGTCAGAAGAAACACCGGAACCAGACACAAACCCAGGAGTACCAAAAAGTACAGTCCGGGGTTTTATAAATGACTGGATTCGGGAACAACATATCAACTATTGGTGAAAGCACCCCAAAACAGGCACATGGAAAAGCCTTCATAGGCAGACCATGTCCCAAAAGAACTGGAGAACTACTCTTAATGAATAGGAACCAGTTGAAAGTGATAACAGGGTTCATGACTGGGCACGCCCCAGTAAAGGAACACTTTAACAAAATTGGCATGTACCCTAATAACACCGATCTGCTAGAAACAGCCCATTTAAGTTCCATGTATGTTTCTATGTTTCTGACATAAATGGTACGTCCCTACGATGTCTCCAAAGAAACGTTTCTGGAATGATTTCTCAAGAATGTTTTAGAAACATCGTAATTATGTTTTAGGTATTCTATTTTCGTTTTAATTATATTGAAATATCAATAAATTATAAAATTACTACAATCACCAGAAATTTACAATCATATCAAACCCCAATATTAAATTTGAACATTTTGAACAATATTTTAATTTCACAAGACAACTGCTACCGGTCCAATTTATCTTTATTAGTTCCTTCAAAAAAGAGTGCAAAGCAAATACGACAGAGATGGATATACCCTTCCTTCTGGCTCAGCAGGAGAGTTCGGTTGATCCTCAGCGAGCTAAAAAAATACACTATTGAAGGAAGTCCTCGTGATGGAATCAATTTTCTTGCATTGAAAGTGTAGCACTGAGCTATAGTACTTACGAAAATATCGTTCCTTTTACACAAATTTTATGGATGGAACGATATTTTCGATGGAAAGAAATAAACTTTATATTTGATTTGCTCGTGGAGTATTAACCGAACACGTCTACCGTCAAATGACAATATTGACATATGACAGATAGTTCATTAGTGTTGACAGTTGAAAATAAAAAGGTGCTTCGCCTCGCTTATGATAAAGTTTGGAAAAGTTTAAAAGTAATAAATAACTTCTGTATAAACTTTTAAACAAACTAAAAGTGATAATAGGCGGCCGGATTGATGTGTATAGTTTGTACGTAAAGCTACATGAAAAATTACTTCCAATTCAAGGTTTAATCAGGCTTGGCCAATGCAAAAGCGATCATTTTACGGGCGGATATTCAAGCCAAAATGAAGAAAGTAACTTAATTTCCTTTAACAAAATGTGGCTTTTATACATTCTAGTCATTATTTCTTTGTTAACTTTAAAAATAACTATTTTAGGTATTGTATTTTGAAAACCAACGTACCAATAATGTGTGTGAATTTATTAGAAGATGCATAGTTCCCGTCAAGGAACGAATTGTGTAAGTTGTTTTCATTCACTGGAAAAAAGGTAGACGCCAAGTTGAAAATAGCTGAAGCCATTATGGGTAATTATTTTAACCTAATATCAATTGTTTATATAATCACTTAATTAAAACATTTTCAGATTCGGTAAACAAAAAAGAAATGGAAATTAAAATAGATGAATAGTTGTGGAGGGCTCCGGAAAGAAATAGACGCAATGAATCAGAGCGTAATAATTAACATTTTTTATCTTTTGTGTCAAAAAATATTTTCTTAAATAAATTTATGAAAAAAAGTAATAGATTTGATTATCCTACTAAAGAACGTTTAGGTCATTTCTAGAACGTTCCAGCAATAGTATAAAAAACTTATCTAAGATGTTAGAGCAACATCGCAGGATGTTCCACAAACGTCTCTGAGAAACGTCTCTAATACGTTACAAATGATGACATGGTCATTGCCAGAAACATCCCAGGTACGTTTGAAGGAGAATAAGAAACATGAGAGAGACGTTTCTAATGTCCCAAGGGTATGTTTCTGGAACGTTCGTGTAACAGTACTGTAAAGAGGATGATACCTACACCACGACACTAGAGGAAAGTCTGGAGATACTAACTCAGGTGCACTTTCCGGCCTCAACTATCCTAACAGGACTAGACTCAGGAGACCAAGAGAGCTACAGTCACAAGGGGATCAGACCAACTCCAATAGACTGGAAGCTGGCCTCCGAAATCACAAGACCACACAGGATTAGTTGGGCTATCAACAAATTTAAGGCATACAAATCCCCGGGGCCGGATGGAATATATCCAATTCTGCTCCAGAAGGGAAAAGACGTGTTAATGCCACATTTATGCAAAATCTTCAGAGCATGTATTGCCTGGAGATATATCCCAGCAATATGGCAAAAGGCGAAAGTAGTCTACCTTGCCAAAGTAGGTAGGGTCACAGACCAAACGCCAAAGTCATATCGCCCCATAAGCCTATCCTCCTTCCTACTTAAAACACTAGAAAGATTAATAGATAGGTATATCAGGGACGATATACTAAAAATAAATCCGCTCCATCCCAACCAATATGCATACCAGCCAGGAAAGTCAACTGACCTAGCACTGGACGATCTAAACAGGCTGCTTTCAAAGTCAATAGATGACAAAGAAATCGCAATAGCCACTTTCTTAGATATTGAAGGAGCTTTCAACAATGCCTCAACCAGGTCAATAACCAAGGCTCTAGAAGGGAGAAACGTCCCAGTAACAATATGCCAGTGGATCACTGCCTGTCTAGAGAACAGGATTATTTTATCCACTCTAGGAAAGGCAACCATACAGGCAAAAGTTACACGGGGCTGCCCACAAGGAGGAATACTATCTCCAATGCTGTGGTCAGTTCTCGTGGACGACTTACTCAAAATATTGTCCAAAGAAGGCTACCAGTGCCTAGGATACGCAGACGACCTAGCAATCATCGTCAGGGGGCGATTTGCAGGTACAGTTTCGGAGCGATCTCAAACAGCTCTAAACATAGTGAACAACTGGTGCAAAAAGGAACAATTGTCCATCAACGCACAAAAAACAACAGTTGTACCATTCACAAAAAAACGGGTACTCACAGGTCTAAGACCACTAGTACTAAACAGCACAGTTATCCCATTCGTCACAGAAGCCAAATACCTCGGAGTCATATTTGACCAAAGGCTGACATGGAATCAACATCTCAAAAAACTCACACATAAAGCTACAATAGCTCTCGTAAGCTGTAGAAGAATATGTGGGAAAAACTGGGGTCTAAACCCCAAAATGACCATATGGTTATACACAAGGGTAATAAGACCCATGATAACCTATGGCGCAGTGGCGTGGGTAACCAAAACTGCGCAGGCAAGTGCAATAGGCCAACTCACTAGCATTCAGCGGCTTGCCTGTCTAAGTGCTACTGGGGCCATGCGCACTACGCCGACCGCAGCAATGGAGGTATTACTAAATCTCACGCCATTGCACATCTTCATACAAGGAGAAACCAGGTCAGCTATTCACAGGCTAATGCAGGGACAAAACCCAATAAGCCAACTACATAGCGCCGACCACACAAGGCTATATCAGCAAGTACAAAGGGATAATATTCTAGCTATGCCTACTGATAGAGCCATAACCACATACAAATTTGAAAGAAATTTTCAAATTCAAATACCAGCCCGAGAATCCTGGAAACAGGGACCTCCCGTACAGGCTGAACTCGTCTGGTACACAGACGGTTCAAAAACCAAGGAAGGAGCCGGTGCTGGAATCTATGGACCTAAGTCGAAATCAACGATTTCACTAAGCTTAGGAAAATATGCAACAGTGTTCCAGGCTGAGCTAATAGCCATACAACACTGTGCAAGAGAAATATTAAATCAGCAAGTATCAGGCAAAACTATTGCCATATACTCTGATAGCCAAGCAGCTCTAAAGGCAATTCTCTCACCAGAAATCAAATCACGACTGGTGAAAGACTGTCTAGAAGACCTGACAGAGCTAAGTAGTCAAAATAAGGTGACCTTAGCCTGGGTTCCAGGCCATGAGGGATATCAGGGCAACGAAAAGGCCGACGAATTAGCCCGAGAAGGCTCAGATAAGGCCATGACAGGCCCTGAACCCTTTTGTGGAGTCGCTAAGGCACTGTGCAAGGCATCCATTAAACAATGGATGCAAAAAGAGTCTCAGGAATGGTGGAACAACTATCCAAGACTGAGACAGGCCAAACAGTTCATCAAGGAACCATCGGCCAAGTTTACGAAAGACCTACTGGATCAAAAACGTCAAATCGTTAGGATAACAGTAGGCCTTCTTACTGGACACTGTCGCCTCAAAAGGCACATGAGTGTCATAAATCCAGCAGAAGAAGCAACTTTGTGCAGGTTCTGTGAAGAAGAAGAGGAAACATCATTCCACGTCCTGTGCCAATGTGAAGGCTTGGCTGGAATGAGGTTTCTAACATTGGGCGAAGAAAAGCCAATTGCATGCAACTACATGCGGGAGCCACTGTCAAAGCTACTAAGTCTAATAAAAAAGACCAGGCTAGACGACATACTCTAAAACAAACGGAGTCCCACAATAGATCTGAAAAGGTCGCGGTGGACAAGGACAAATAACGTCCAACTCCTAATCTAATCTAATCTAACAGTACTGTGCTATTAGGGTACAATGGGGAACTCATGTGCCGACTATGTCACAAGAAACCAGAAACGGCCAGTATGTGGTGCGAATGCGAAGCTCTAGATCGCAAAAGACAGGCTCTTTTTAGACAACCCCAGGTTGATCCAACAACGTATAGAACCCACTCACTCAAGGATCTGTACAAACTTGTACAAGGTACAAAGGTGTTAGAGTGGGTGCTATGAACTAACATGGGGTAAAACACAATAAGCCAATAGGCTTCAGTGTTATTCGGAGACACATAGTCAGACGAGCCCAGGAGAAAAAAAAAAGCTAACGGACTCTGGCCTATGTACCTACGTAACGCAAGCAAAATAACCTCTTTTTAATTCGGAAATAAGAAATCCTGATAATTGTCATTATCTGTCGACACGTAAATGTCACGATGCGTTTAACAACTTCAACTCAGATTTTGGACTTCAACGTAAACATTATATTTCTGCATTGACGTTCACGTTTACCTTAACGTACTGGAAATACTTCAACTCTACAAAAAGACCAATACCAGCGTTAATTTCAAGCATTCTGGAACAAAGTGATCTGGCGTGCATTCGACGTTTTCGTTGACGAAAAGAAATCGCCGAAGATCCGGCAACGTCGTACGAACGCGGCCACGGTGAATGGCCGAGTGGGGCGTGGCGGGAACGCCGTAGCGCCGGCGTCGCTTCTTCGGTCTGGGAGGTTGCCGCGACGCGTCGCACCACCGCGAAATGCCGCTTTCGGACGTGAAACTCCGATCGGCTGTCTTAGGCCGGTTGTAAACGTGTTTAAAATTAAAAAGGATAATTTATTTAGAAATGAAGAATTATCGTATGATAACAAAACATATCGATGGTTGAAAGGCAAAAAGTCGTAAGAGACAGTTTAATAATTTTACAGTTGGACGATTTAAAGTTCAATTTTTGTTAAATTCCAAATAATTTTTCAAAAACTAGGTTTTTATTTTCCATTATAAATCAGCACAAAATAATTAAAGCACAATACATGACATATTAACCCACGTTTTTGAAATTAAAATAACTTTAACAAGCAATATACCTAAACACACTACAATAAGTTGTTCAAAATAAATGGATATTATTTTCTATTTATCAATAAAAGAATGAAGTTAATCATAATATGCAACAAACAATACAAGCAAGTAGTAATATTGGTTGCCTAAATGTTATTTTTTTCCAAATACATGGAGTTAGAAGGTAGGAAGATACTATAAGCATCACTGTGCGAAGCTTATGTCGACTCATTACGGCCGATCGAGTAGAACCGGACTATTGGTAATGCAACCCAAACCTATATAAAACGGACGATTAAGGTTATATTAACTGTTAGTTATTCCAATTATTAACAAATGTAATAAAAAAATGTGTGGAAGATTTATAGAACATAGTATTTTATAGAATAATTTACAAAGTCTACAAATTATATTTGATATACCATGGTTTGACGTAACTGTTATGTTAAACCGTAATTGATCTAACATAAAATAATCAAACAGTTGTTAGATATGTAGGTATTAATAGAAAATATATTAGGGTAAAACAACAAATATAAAAATTATAAAATAAATATAACACGAAGCCATGTGTCCCAGCTAGCACAGACACGTGATTTTCACGTGAAATACACGGCACATTTTACGTCGAAATCACCAATTTATGACGTGCTAGCGACGTGATTATGACGGCAATATGTCACAGATCAAAGACGTCATACAGTGACGTGATAAACACGTCACCAGATAACGTGTTTAGACGTCAAAAAAACACCATAATATTCATTTAAAAATGTTTAATTTGTAAAAAAATGTTTATAAAAAACGTTTTATTTAAAAAATGTTTAATAAAAATATGTTTTATATAAAAAAAGATAGGTTACTGCATAAAATTTCTGAATTGAAACATAGTATACTAACCTGAACTATTACTAAATAAACATTACTTCTTAGAATATGTACTTAGAATGTATAAATTACAAAAGATTACATAGCAGTGTCCAGATATTCAACAAATCATTCCGAATATACAGGCTTGAAGCAGCTTCAATGGTATCCTTATTAAATTTTCGTTTCACTAAAACAAAAATATAATAGTTATAACTACCAGAAACTTAATTATTTAAATAAAATTTGAACCAAAAAATAGAGTTAGCATTGACCGAGAAAGACAGAAATTGTTTTATATCATGAAGCTGTCACAAAAGTGATATATTTGATGGTTCACAAATTTAACAAGATAAATAAAATCAGATCTGTCAAGAGAAATCAATGAAAAAATTTAATATGCGCCTGGCTAAAGAGTACTAGATGCTCCTAGCTAACCATAGACATCATATTATCTAAGATAGACTCGCCCTACACACTGTATACCCAATACACCTTCTGTCCGCATGTTTTACGAGACGGGGAAAGGGGAATCGTACGTCGCACATTGACGTAGTGTTTCGGGAGGGTTTACATATATTTTTTAGTAAAAATTATTTAATGACGAAATCAATAACCAAAGGTAAATTTAAAGAAAACATATTCAATTTATACAGGGCATTCAAAAAGTAATTTTATATATTTTCTTATAGTTTAAAATAGTAGGTAGCTCAAAGTGGAAGAACATTTTTGTTAATATTTTATTATATTTTTTTTTAAATACATGAAGAGCAAAGAGCAAGTAAAAATATAAAGCCATTTATTATTATATTTACATGGGTACTCTAAAAACCTTTTCTACAGGTCGAAAAAAGAATAATTATATTGCCGGACTACCTTTTTTTATGAAATAAAAAGCTATTAAAAACAGAATAATTTTATTTGAGATACATAAATATACAAATATGATCTTTCTATTACATACCATTTGGGTTGCATGTCACGACACCTATTTTTAGAATTATTTGTGTAATGATATAATAACTCATTTAGGACAGTAATCAGCAATGATTTTATAATATCTGGACAAGGCTAAAACACATTAGCTTAAGATTATCAAGAGATACTTTCTTTCTAATTTGTCCGAATAGAAAAACACTAAAGGAAGCTTCTTTTGTGACATTTTGAATGTCATTTTACTATCAATGGTTACTCCTACAAACACTCTTGGTGAAGAATCTGCTCAATAGATTTATTTAGTGTTATAAGATAACTGATATTTTGTAAAGCATATTTTGGAACAAAAGACAAAATAGCTATTTGTGTATTAAGAACAGAAAGTAGCACCTATGACAGTTGAGACAGAAAGTCTGTCGAAGAGAAAAGATTTATTTTATATTTATTCAAAAAGGAGGAAAAATACAATATCAAAACTGTTATCTCAGTCATCATTTTCAGTATTTGTGTTTTTCCATAGCAACTGACCATAGCAACTGACCATTATTTTGTTATTGAAATGAAAAACCGTACGAGTCGCAGATATGTACGGTTTTTCACCTAATTTCACGGGTATAATCAGTTGTACTACATTAACAGCTAGGTATCTAGTAAGGTTTTTAAGCTCAATGCGCTAGTTCAGTGTGATGTCATTTTGGTTCCACTGACATTTAATTCTAACCAAACTTTTAACAGAAACATCAATAAATTTGACATATACGTTTTTACTGTTTTTATTTTATTTCAAAATATTGTTTACAGGTCATAAAAAATAGTTTAAAGTTATATAATTGGTAACTAAATGATTGTATATTTGATACATTGCTATCTACTTACTTTAGGAATATATTAATAAAAGTGAAAAAAACGATATAATTTAGGTAAACAAAACGAACAAAACGCACTCAAAAAATCTACTGTCACTTTAATTGTCAGTGGAACCATAATTACATCATCACTGAACTAGCGCATCAATGAAGAGACAAATTTTAAACGAAATGTCAAATTTGAGACTTGTACGGTTTTCGAACTCACTGATTCAATTGCAGAACACTGTTTGCAGTGAATCTTTTTCTTTAAGGATTTTACTATAAAACCAGAAATATAAGCAACTACATCCTGAATGTATTCGCTCAGAAAATATATAGATAGGTAATCATGGTCACGAAGCTCATTTGTAAATTCCAAATTTTCTTTAGTGTCTAATTCGTAACATTATTTTAAATTTAACGCAATTTGGCTACTAGTGTTGCTACAATCCAAGATGCTGGTGCCATCTAAAGCAATTGCATTGGCAGTTTTATTTGACTTTACTTCATCATGAATTAATAATTTTTTATAACAATTTTGAAACAATCTCCATGTGAGATTGTTATTGAAGCATCTTTTACGAACTGCACTAACAAAAAAGGATTTTTTTTTCTTCATTTTTCGCCTATTCAACTACCTCTCCCAAAATTTTGTAAAATGTGATGATTACTGTATAATTTTAGAGCTTATACATATAATAAAAATACCCATAATAAATACTGTACTTATTTGATAGGTATAGCATTATGTTTTAAGATGTGTCTACCACTTAAATTTTCATAAATATCTGCCATACAAAAATCAGGTCAGAACATATACTAAGGCTTCTTTCATTTTCATAATGTTTTCCTCCACCAAGCATAGATTTTGCAGCCAAATTCTACGTTGAATAATTTCTCTAGGAAACCTGATCAGAAAATATAGAACATTATTATTTAAATAAACAATGCTAGTGCTAAATGCCTTTACACTGTTAAATAAATTAAGCCTTATTCCCTGTATATGCCTACGTCTATGCTAACATAATCTTATTTATGAAATGACCGAATAACATTCTTATTCTGCGTATTTCGGCACACTATACATTTCCTCCCCATCGTAAAAGTCCTTAATAAAAAGTTCAGGGTTTAAATTATTCTTGAAAACTACAAAAAACCACAAAAATCACAATAAAACTTGATCTGTCACTTTGACAACATCAGCAAAATGTCTTAGGTTGCCAAAGCTAAATGATTTATACCAAAATGTTTAATATTCCCACATGATACACATGTAAAAATAGCTACTTAAAAGTCTTAAGTGATTGCAATTAATAAAAAACTCATATTGATGCTTTCAGTTCTTTATTTCCTTTTTTTATTAGATTGTATTAAAGGTAATAGTAACTTTTTAAATAAAATGAAAGAGATCTGACAACATAGGAAGAGCGTACCGTCAAAAAAAAGTTGCGGACAAGTGTAATGTATACAAGGCGTATCTATTATCCGATATCTTTGTAGCTAACACAAAATTTAGTATTTCTTCATGGGTCAAAAACCTAATATTTTAATAATAATTTTATGATGCTAAGTTTTAAAGTGAATTTTAAACCAGGTTAACCTGACTTTTTTATAATTAATGAAATGAAGAAATGTTATTATTTTTACAAGGTATATAATTAATAAGAGGAAAAATTATTTTACCCCCAAGCTCTTTTGAATGTAAAGGTGAGATTTTTAATAATTGTCAAAAATAATTATTGACATTTAAAGAAAAAAATGTTATTCGGAATAAAAGAAATGTACTTATAACATTGTCACAAAAGTATGAATTTTACTCATAATAAAAAATAAGTTTTGCTAGACAAAGCAGTGCTTACCTACCAATAGGTTCGTCATCAATAACGAATTCATCATCTTCACTTGAAAATATTCTTCTTAATGACTTTCTTTTACAAGGAAGAGGTTGTAACTCATCATCACTTGTTATATCCTATGTCATAAGAACCTTTGTTGCTTTTTGGCTAGCTATTTGGTAGTTCTCTAAAACAGATTAATAATTTTATACATTATACTTTTTTAAATAAATAAAACGGCTCACAGAGATGGTTTACGAAATACTATAACTATAATAGGTCTCAGTAACCAACAAAAATTCAAAAAATATAATATCAAGGTATATAATGCAAAATAATTTCATAAAACAATGTAATTAAAACCACAGTACATAAAGGGAAAGGTTTTAGTAATAATACATAGACCAGTGTTTTAATTGTCTAAAGGTGAGTTTAGTCAGCCTGATTTTCAACATAAAAGTTATCAATTTATTTCAATGTACCTGTTTATACAGAATAACATAGGCATCAACATTAATATAGTAAAGATAAATAAAAATCAACTTAATGCTCAAATCTTAGGAATGTGTATGTTTAAATTATATTTATGAACGGTTTTGTTTTAAAATCCTTAAATTTTTGTTTATATTAATGTACGTTAATAGTTAAAACAAAATTAGGCTAGCTACAGGCACCTTTACAATATAAAAAATCACTCACCTTCGGTAAAATATGTTCCATAAATAGGAAAGAGTCCATTTTCCTTTTTTTAAGCTCTTGTTAAAAGATTATTGTTGTTTATAAGAACCTCATTTCCCAGGATGTCGGCCACTTAGAACTTAAAGTGGTTTAATAATACTCCGGTGCCGTGCTTGTCGGCGTATTGAATTCCTATAAACATACTAAAAATAAACAATAATATCGCACTAAACTTCCTAACTACTTACCTTCAAAACACATACAAAATCATACAATAAAAGAATGTTCCAAACACAAGTTACAAAAATAACACAAAATGGCGTGGACCGCTAACCTCGGACAATGACATGACAGCTGACATTTCTAAACAGTGTTGACATAAAATTTCATTTAAAAATGAAAATTCCCAAAAATCCCTAGATTTAAAATGAGAATCATAAATTTATTATAAACACTAAAGATAATTTTATTAATAAATAGAATGTAAAACAATAAAGGTATAGAATCGACGTGTACACGTGCGCAGTTTAACGCCTCATTTCAGAACGTGACAAACTAGTCCCTAAATAACGTCATAGTACGTCTTATTTTGGTGTCACAATGACCGCAAAATAAACGATGTTGTATAAATTACCTTCTATTTATCTAATAATGTATAACAAAAACTCGAATTGCATTTATGACATAAATAGGTGTATTTTGTTCGCAACAACTGTGTTTACGTGTCAAATTGGTCCGAAAATGACGTCATTATTACGTTACTTTTGCGTCAAAAAATCACATCGACGTATTTGACCAAAATTCAACGTGATTATGACGTGAAACGACGTCCGGTGCTAGCTGGGGTCACACAAAATACGAGCGACAGTTTTTCATGGGAAAACAACTACTCCTTTAGCTAATACTTCAACAGATATTAAATTACATCGAAAGGAAAGATGACAGAGATAGAAATTTAATTTTGCTTACTTAGAAGAACGTCATTCTTGGATCGTTTTGTCCTTATTATTACTTTTTAACAATAAATAGATGCTTTGTACAAGAGCCAATATCGCTGTTTTTTTTTTTTATTATTATTTGCGTTTGTATTAAGTGTAAATATTATTATCAACATCATACTGTTTCAAGCACTACAACTATTAATAAATGAATATTTTAGTTAGTGTAATATTTGTTTTTTTGGAGTGAGGGTAGCCATATGTGAGTAGTAGGGATTAAGTGTAAGGGGTTAAAGAAAAGGTCCTTTATTCTTCCAACTTTCTCAGATATAAAAATGGTACAAATGGCGGAATGATAGAACTTGTACTCGTATAATATGTATATACCATCGAATCATGAACATTGAACACTTTTTTTTTAATAAAACCTGAGCCCTGGGAATATTTCACTTTAGTGCTTGAATCTGAATCATATCTAACTAAATAAATAAAAATAAAAAGTCACTTGTCAACAATGTCACTTTCTTGCAAAAGATCTTCTTCGTTTTTGTCTATTTGGCCTTCATTCAATTGGATATTGGGACAATGCCATCTTTAATAATTATTTATATTATCTCATTATATATGTTTTTTGTATAATATAACCAAATAATAATACAATGCGAATGTGAATCCATGAAAATATAGTAAAGCACGTACAATTGACGTTTTGCGGATATCTATTTCTTGACGTCCAGAGGATTTACTAAACTGGACATACTTAAAACGTCCATAATAGATCCCGGACGTACAGACGTTAAATGGACATGTATTGGACGTCTTTAGGATGTCCTGGGCTATCTGGGAATTACTTTAAGAACAAAAGTACTTAAATACAATTAAAAAATACATGAAAAAAAGTAATTGTAATTATTTCTTATTCAGTATAGAATCTTCTCTTAAATTTAACACACGTATTAAACGTGTGTATGCAACAGAAATTAAATCTAACTCATAAGTTGGAAAATAAAAATTACGGAAAACTGGGCAATTTTCTACTTTAACACCCTGTATATCGAATCAATGCGATAATTATCGTACATCTGGCAACTCTGCTCGCACCGCTAACATGATGCATTATAATTTTAGGCAAGTGACATGCGCAGCAAGGATAAATGGTAAAAGAGTACTCCTACACGATTACTCTCACAGCTACTGAATACGGGTACTGATGTCATAATTATTTCGTTATGGCTTTAATCAGGTAGATAGTAGAGTTGATATCCCTGTATACCTTAAGTCTATGGTTATAGTGGATGCGTGATCTGACGAACTAGCGTCAGAATATGCCCAAAACAATCAAATACACAGTAATAAATAGTTGTGGTTATATTACGAACGAATTGTTCTTCAGAACAATGGTTATAGTGGATGTGTGTTCTGTTGAACTGGCGTTCGGACGAACTCATCAGAAAAAATACGCGGGGGGGGGAAGGGGGGGGGGGGGGGTTAAAAGGTACCCAACACTCCAACTTTTTTAGGGGTCGCTTTAAATTTTTTTGTCCTTAAAATATTGGGCCTTCAAATCTACAGCACTGGCAAAAATTTCATAGAAAAAATCGCAACCGCAAACTTTTTACAAAATGTTAGTTTAATGCCCTGTAACTTTGTTGGGAGCCATTTTTTGATATAGGTAAATATAGCCAAATCCACTTATTTTTTGGTAATCTATCTGAGGATGAATTTATGACACCTTTTTGAAACACCCTGTATAGAGGGTTTTGGTCTCATCTCTAGAGGATTTTGGGTTCATCTCTAGACAGTTCGAGTTCAAGTTCGAATACTGAAGGTTATTCATGTTTTATCTCTAGACAGTTTTGGGTTCAAAGACAGAAGAACCATTTATCTTGAAGAACGAAGATCATTGACGTTTCATCTCTACACTATCAAATGAGAATAGGGACCCTGAAGCCCTTGGTGGAAGTTGCTTAACCGGGGTGTAATTTTGTGTACCTCTACAGATTGGAGTGAAGAAATACCTGATTTTACCTTTTAACCTACCTTTTGTAACCATAGATAAGTTTAATAAGTAAATTGTTTTAAATTTGAATTTTGAGCAGACTTATGTGAATTTAATACCTACCTCATCTAAAGCATGGTTTAAGTATAATTTGTTAGTGGTTAGTGATTTTCTATATTTTTATCACCAATCTAAAATTAAGTGTATAAGCTTTAAATATAGTGGGGCCCAACTTTTTTTTCAAAGTTATTCGTTATTTAAAAACCTAACCCACGCCCTATCAATTGAGCTCAAACACATTGTCAAAATAGATAAAATAACCAGGTATTCACGTTACAAGAAATAGTATTATTTTATTTATTTTCGTCCATTTTTTAATTAGTGTCAATTTTTTTACTTAGATAACTTTTGTACGGACCGATTAAACATTGATACATATTAGAAACATACAAATTCGTATCATCTGCAAACATATGCCTTTAAATATAAATTTTTATATCGTTGAAGCATTAAAAACTCACTTAACGAATTTTGCAGGAAACATATTTGTACTACCGCTCAATATAGCTATATTAAAATACAAAATCTTTCAGGGGATTAAATAACACATATTATTTAGATAATCTAACTTATCCCGTTCTAGTGGTATGCCAATGCAATTTATTTAAAACTCCGTTGCGACTAACAAATTTGTAGGGCCCTCAGATCCTTCACAGTCCTTCAGTATATCGCCTCCCTTACCTCACACCACACGTTTTTCCATTCCTGACCTACCAGTGGACTGATTTTATTGTTAGCATCACAGATATTCTATTTTATGAATGGTTATATCTCTGTTACATCTGGTTGATATAGAGACGAAAGAAAATAAACAAGACTAATACAGACATCCCCGACAACACGATGTGTATTTTATTTACCCGAATATTATATTATAATACTCTCATTAAATAAAAGTCTAACCCCATTCCTACAATACTCATATCGAAATGCCTTCCGAACATACTATATTTATAATAATGTGTACAGATAAGCTCAGTTCCGTGCATACGCAAAGACATTTTTACGCCCCGAGGTCATAACCCCCACGTGCTATTATTCCGGAAATCGTTCCGAGATGTGTACTTTCTGGAGAGAATTATCGGAGACATATTTGCGGAAGTAACGCTTAAACTTTGATCGTACGTTTGTTTAAAGCCCGACGCTTCCATTGTTTCGATTCGCTCGTACGCGAAAACTGCGCAGATTAAAATGCAAATTCCGAGTTTGTTGAAGCGCCTAATCGTACGTGAAAGTAATTATGCGTTAAGAATCGAAAAAAGACGAAAATCGAAAGGAGAAAAATTGGATAAAAATTTTCGTTCTGGGTGGGACTCGAACCCGTGAACTTTGGAATATCGTTCCGGTATCATAAAAATTAGACTGTAGGAGCGATTTTTAGGTAGAGTTTTAGTTGGCCCATGATTTGACAAATTTTAATACGTTTATTTTAGGGCAGATAAATATACAAATAGAATCTTACCAAAATAACAATTATGCAAACAATAAACAACAAAAATACATAAAACATAATATAAATTATAAAAAAATACATGATGTTACAATAGAGACACCTTGGAATCAAATATATCAGGCAGAAGATCCAGAAACTGCTATCAATATGTTTATTAACAAGTTAACAAATATTATAAAACAATGTACCTTATCCAGGCGAGTAAGCAGAAAAAATACGAAGATTGCACCATGGGTGGCAGATTCGCTATTAAAAATAATAAATAATAAAAACAAATTATTCAAACAATTACAATGGGATCCAAATAACGTTGTTTTGAAATATATCTATAAAAACAGTAGAAATAAAGTAACAGCTACTATTCAAAAAACCAAATATAAGTTCTACAAGCAACAAATTGCATCTAAATCTGGTAATTCTACTTAACTGTAGAGAGTGGTGAAAACTTTAAGTGGTCATAAGAAATCGCATAAAAAAAATTGAGGAAATTACAGCAGAAAATGGAGAACTATTAACTGATCTTTAAAGTATCTGTAATGAATTCAACAATCAGTTTATTAATGTAGGAAAGAACTTAGCCGAAAAAATTGAAAGAGACGATGGAAAACAACCAAATGCACGGCAGAACTCAATAATATTCTTTGAAACAAATCCGTCAGAAATTATCGCAATTATTAAAGACTTAAAAAATAAAAAAGCACCAGGTACTGATGGGATTTGCTCCGAAGTCCTAAAAACTATTGCTACTTCTATTGCTGAACCGATATCATATGTATTGAAACAGTGTATCTTTGTGCATATTCCTAGACTTAAGTAAAACTTTCGATACAGTTGATCATTAAATTCTCCTACAATCTCCAGAAGATATTGGTATTAGAGGAAAAACCTTAAGACTATTTGAAAGCTACCTTACCAGCAGATATCAGTCTGTAAAAGTAAGTGGAGAGGAAAGTGATCGAAAGCCAATAAAATACGCAGTGTCCCAGGGCAATGTTCTAGGTCCAACATTTATATAAATGGTCTGTTTTCAATTTATAGTAAGGGCAGAATTGTGGGATTTGCAGATGATACTGCAATCTTCTACGAAGCACCTGATTGGAATGAACTCAAACGCATAGCTGAAAGAGATTTTCTCAATATTAAGACTTGGCTCGACAACAAAGTACTTACTGTAAAGTTAGACAAGACTAGATACGTACCTTTCAGCTGCAACATCAGCTGTCTCCACAAATTTAATCACCTTGACATTTCCATAAATATAAATCATCTTAAGCTTCAACCTGTAATACAAATAAAATAGCTTGGCATATTTATTGGCAGTCATCTGAAATGGGAATACTATATAAATTATACTGTAAAAAAACTAGAACGTATAAGTATAAATTTCTGAAAAGATATCTTTCAGTTAGCTGTTTAACAACTTTGTACTATACCTTAGTCAAAATCCGTCTTAGATATGGTATTCTAGCTTGGGGAAGCGCACTAACGTGCCATATCTAAACGTTTGAGATTATACGAAAAAGTTTTTAAAACTTATGTTGTCGAAAGAATATCGATACTCAAGTCACCTATTATATGCCGAAAGTCAAATCATGGATCTTAGGCAACTATACTTCTACTGCATGGCTCAAAAATATCACTTTAATACTAAACATGCTAACTTACCTTCTCATTCCTATCAAACTCGCAATAGAAATCTCCATATCGTGCCACAAGTAAGTAAATCACCCAGTCAACGATCTTATACCTATCTTGCTCCTAAGATACACAATGAATTACCAGAATCAATAAACACAATTAATTGTAAAATTAAAATGAAAAAAAAAAACCCCTAAAAATTTATTTTAGAAAATCCACGACAAAAATTTAAAGATATAAATAGAATGTAGAAATACTTAACTGGCGTCTGTTTCTAGTTTCAGCTTGTTTTTAAATTAGCATGGCTATAACCAGGGGCGTGCCGTGACATTTGGCCGCCCGTGTGCAAAACTTAAATTTAGCCGCCCCTATTTCAAAATACTTTCGTCAAAAATTTAATTCAAGACATGACATGAAGTTAGTTAATATTGTTTTCATTTAAATATTTTTGAGTAATAGCAAAAATATTTAGGTGAAAGTTTGCATCTCACTAATAAAAACTACAATTTTAACAGTAATTTATTTTTTGTTGCATTGTTGCTGCTAATTTACTAGCTGAATAATAAGTTTACATGACATGTTTTTACTAGTTTAAAAATGGATTGTCATTGTCCCTACTGTGAGAAATCATAGAAAAATCGTTTTTCTTGCTTTCTTTGCGGAAAAATCCCTAATCAATTATTCCAAATTCAGGGAATCCATAATATAATTTTCTATGGCAATTATAGATAAATCATTGAATCTATCTTGTAACATGGTAGATCTCAAATAATTTTTAATAATTTTTAGCTTAGAAAACGATCTTTCTCCCGAGGCTACTGATACGGGCAAAGTGAGTAAAAGTCTAAGGGCTATTGAAATATTTGGAAAAGTTGACAATAATAATTGATTTTGAAATATAAACCACAGCTTATACAATATAGCTCCACAACTCCATGTCGGCGTCTTTGATGTGGCGGTCGAGAACTAAGCGAGACGGAATGGTGCTATCTCTGTTAGATTCGACGGAAAAGTCGGGCCCGGATTAAAAAATATATTTATTATTGAAATAATTGAAGATCTTGGCGTAATAAGGTTGGTTACATGCCACATTAAGTAAGTTTTGAGAAATTAGGTTTTAAATTTGTTTTAAATCTATCAAATATAAATAAAAAAATTATTTAAATATAAATATTACGAATAATAGCACATCTTTCGGATTAGAGATAAAATAATTTGTATGTGGCTAGTAATATCCTTGTCAACAGATGTTTTGAGTTAAAACAGTCACTTCACGACAAATTGTGGCCGTGGATGCAAATCAAGTGGTACCCCGTGTATCTATCAAGTGTCATTCATCGCGCAAAGGGTTTATAGTGTTTATAAGATAAACGACTGCTTCGACTGACTGAGGTCTGGGAACTCGATGATATTCTGGGTTATTATAAAGAATCGGTAACTTGTGCTTTTATTTTAACAATATCGGTTTTATTTAGATGTATTTTTATTCATAAAGATTTGTAGAAGTAATAATTTGACAGTTTTAATTTATATATTATATTTTTATCTGACCGTACCGAAGTAGAGAATTTTAAAACTTGATAGTAATGTGAAATTTAGATTACAATATTATGCGAAATTATATAATTAGTACCTATTTTAGGTAGGTACTAAATTTGTACTTGGAGAAAGTAATATCGATTTTTTCAAGAAAACTCGAAAAGTAAATAAATAATTTAGTTCCTATTTACTGATGTAAACATTAAACCAAGAAAACAAATAAATAGTAGTTTGTGCAACAAGAGTGGATATGGACAATCCACTCGAGTTGTACAGTATATTTTTTCTACGACCCACTGACGAAAATCTACAAATTAAAATAAATTATTTTAGGTTATTTAAACAAAATAACTAATTTTAAAATAATTTACGAATTTTACTAATATATAAAATAAACATAAAAAAAATTAATTTAATTAGTTCCCGGTCTAGATTCGATCAGGGGTTTTCTCGTAGAAGGCAGATGCTCTGTCCTCATCTTCACAGACACTTTTAGGATTTTAGTTTTAATACTCGTAATTAAATGACATTCACACAGCTTGTAACTTTTATATAGATAGATCGTCCAATTTCTCCAAAAGGTCTTTTCGATTGGCTTTCATTGCCCATATCCTAGGCCTGAAAAAAATAATGTGTTTAGGTTTAAATAAGTTAATTATTAGACTATCATCTATACAATTAAAAAAATTTAGAATTCCTAGCTCAATAGGTAACTTTAGCACCTAGGAGGAATTAATAAAAATAAAAACAGCCTAAATCTAACGTAAGTCAATAAACAAATCTGTCTATACAGGGCGTAATTGTTCCATATTTTAATTTGTGTTATAGACGTTTTTTGCCTGGCAAATAAAAATTTATGTTTTTTTAATAGAACACCCTATATTTTATTTTTAGAATGGCTTATTGTTAACACTATATTCAACCCTAGCATGTTTTGAAAAAATATTACAGTTTTGCCAAACAATTATTTTTTTTTTTTAATTAGAGAATGATGCTAACCCCAAATTATATTATCATAATTTAGGTAGGTTTACACTGATTTAAAAATTGTTGAATATACATACTTATATGATACTAAGCTAACGAATAGTGGTGATAGAACTGGTTTATTTTATTCAAAGTGTTTTGAAACGTTCCTTAAATATGGTTAATTTTAAGTTCAATTTACTCAATTTTTTTTAAATGTATATTATTTTGACATAAAATTCCTAATACATTTACCTACTCAGCGATACCAACATATTAGCCAATAACACATATACAGGGTGTCCCATTAGTGCGTAATGGATTGATAGCTGTTTTATTATTAGAAATACAAAAAAATGGATTACCCTGTATCAATTAGTCGGTGGTATAATTTATAGGGTATTCCATTTAAAAACGTGAGAAAATCGTTACTCCCCATTTTGACACACCCTATATACCCTATAGCAAATAAATGAAGTCTATTAAAATGGTTTGACGATGTGAAAACTATCAAATATGTATGACTACCTGCAAGGTGTTTTGCTTTAAAAATTTATAAGTTTCATCAACTCCCCTCGTTTATGGAACACCCTGTATATTTAAGAATATTTATTAAACATGGTCATACAAATTTATATAATTTTTTTTTCGTATTTCCACTAATAAAACAGCTATCGATCAATTACGCACTCATGGGATACAAAGTTTATGTGTTATTGGCTAATATTTTGGTATAGATAAATAAGCAAATTTATAAGGAATTTTAGGCCAAAATAATATACAGGGTGTTTTGTTTGCAAAAATTGAGTAAATTGAACTTAAAATTAGCCATATTTAAGACATGTTTTAAAACACTCTGTATAAAATAAACTAGTTCTATCACCACTATTCGTTAGCTTATTATTTTATAAGTCTGTATATTAAACAATTTTGAAATCAATGTAAACCTACCTAAATTATGATAATTTAATGTGGGGTCTGCATCATTCTCTAATTAAAAAAAAAATGAATTGCTTGGCAACACTAATATTTTTTAATTTTAGGGTTAAATACAGTATTACCAAACCATTCTAAAAATAAAATAAAATACAGGGTGTTCCATTTAAAAAACATACATTTTGATTTGCCAATTCAATATTCAAAAATATTTTTAAAATATGTATTTTTCAAATCCATATAATTTTTATTTAAAACTTTTTTTGCGTGTCTGCAACACAAATTCAAATATTGAACAATTACGCACTAATGGGACATCCTGTATAAATTATATTATTATTAATGAACATTTCTTAGAATGTGATACTTACCGGTTTGGGTCCTTGGGAAAACGAAAGAATGTTTTCTTGCAGGTATAACCCTTATTAAAACAGCTTTTGACTGCACAGACAGAATGATGTCTTTTTTTTCACTCATTCTACTCACAGTTAAAGAGTCACCAAAATAATAACAGTACCTTTAACTTAACACAACAGGCAGCTCAAACAAAATCAACGAAATTATAGGCTCAACGAAATTATGCAATCAACGAAATTATACGCACGGCTCAATCCTTACCTAAGTACGATTCTGGACGCCAAAGCCGTCTTTTCCGTCCGAAGGAGGAGCTTAAGCAATGCGCGACGGAATCGACGCAAACCGTTGCCGCCAAGAGAGTGTTTTAGCTGTATTGTATAAGCTGTGTATAAACTCCAAAATGAACTTAGAATCTTGTTGAGAACCTTCTGAAGTTGAAGCTCATTCAAAGTACATCTTGAGTGTTTTAATTTCTTCATATAAATCAGATGCATCAATATCAAATTCGTTACGAGAATCATTCGTCAAAAAAGAATTCAAATGTTTACATGATGTTAACAATATCTCATTTGTTAAGGTGAACATATTATACATAATTCCAAACATGTCGTTAAAACTTTGCAATCCTTTGAACCGCTCTTGTAAAGATGACAGTATGCGGTCCAAAATAGAGAAAAAAACATTCACTTTGAAATGAGTTTTTGCATCGGTTATAGGCTCATCATCATGTTCATAATCAAATTGTTTCGTTTTTTTTCTACGTCGAATAGTCTGAGAAAGTGGAAAGTTTGATTTAACTTCTAGATCTTCAGCAAGTTCATGAACGTCAACAAGAAGTTTATTAAAACCTTCATCTGATCTCAATGTCGAAAAATAATATTTAAATAATCTATACGAATTTTTATATTTATTTCCGGATTTTGCAAAGTTTTGCTAATCGAATCTATTTTGAACAAAAATACCAAATAATTATTGAACATAAAAATGTGAAACTTTTAATTTTTGAAGCTAACGAACGTGCTTGATGTGAACTATTTCAATCGTTTGAGGAAGAGCTGTTTTCCATTATTTGTATTAATGCATCATAAATCTGACCAATTTGATAACGTAAAGGTTTTATCGCATCAATTCTACTTGACCAACGTGTTTCACTCAATGGCTTTAAATTTATTCCCGTTCCCGAAATATGCGATTTTAGTACAGCCCATCTTTTTGTCGATGCTGAAAAAAATACATAAAGTTCTTGAACGATATCAAAAAAACACGATATTTCAAAAGAAATCTTTGCAGCATCGTTAACGACTAAATTTAAGGTATGTGCTGAACAAGGTACAAAAAACGCTCTAGGATTCAAGTTTAATATTTTTTTGCAATCCATTATGAATTCCCCGCATATTTGCACCGTTATCATAACCTTGTCTACGCATGTCATAAAAATTTAAATTTAATTTCTGTAATAAGTTTATTAAATATTTACTCAAACCTTCTCCGGTTGAATCTGTTATAGGACAAAATTCTATAAAATGCTCACGCAATTCAACTTTTCTTGTTGATTCGTTTAAATTTACAAATCTAATAATGAGACTCATTTGTTCAACATGGCTTACATCCGGCGTACAATCAAGCATAATTGAATAGTATTTATTTTTTTTAACTAAATCCAAAATATTTTTTCGAATTTTAGAACTAATTAAACCTAGAAGTTCATTTTGAATTTTATTTCCTAAACAGCTTTTTGTGTTCGGCTAACATGTTCTTGCATTACAGAGTCAAATTTTGGAAACATTTCAACAGCTTTAAGGAAGTTACCATTATTATTTTCATATAATTTATTACACGGACCACGTAAAGCAAGGCATTGCCTAGATAAAAACTGTATAACACAAATAATTCTTTCAATAACATCATACCAATATTTTTTTTTCTACTTCAATTAAACGTAACTCTTTTTGATTTATAGTACATTGTTTGGATAACATATTTAACAAATTAAACCAAGATTTGACGTTCTTGTTATGAAAAACACCTTTATCGTGTCTTGATAAAATTTGTGTCAAATGTTGCCAATCAGAACATCCCTGTTTACAAGATAAATTTGTTGTTGAACTAGAACTAGCGATTTTGCCAAAGATTTTACAGCAAAAGCAGTAAATCGAATTTTTAGATTCAGAATAGATTAACCACTTCCTTTTAGTTTTTTCGCCGTTTGGAAGTTGACGGTAATAATAATTTTTAGAAAACTTACGCCCACCTTCACTTATTGGAAAGTTCTCAAGAATTACTTGAGAGGGTCCTTTTTCAACTAAAGTTCTTGCAGAGTCAGCAGTTACAATGTCTGGCCATTCCCCAGGATCTTCAGATAACATTGATAACAAAATATCTTCGTCTTCGTCCAAATTCATTTGCATGATAACTTCCGAATTTGATTCAATGTCGTCATTGTCGTCACTTTTGGTCATTTGAGTTTCATCTTCAATCTCCTCCGTAAAACACGTTGACGTAAAACCAGATCTTTCGTTTACTACTGAGGTTCCACTGCTTCCAGCTTCATTACATATAATAGATTTAGAACTCGTCCCAGCAGTACATTGTGAAATATCCACCTGTCCCTGTCCTTGCAGATATTTTTTTAAAGAATCTGCTAGTTTTAGGAATTTTTCCTTCTTCTGTAGTTTGTGTTTCCGATATTGATAACCAGATAATCGTTTCGTTTTTCTGTCCTAAAATTCAAAATCTATAAGTTAGAATAGGTATTTCAAATTTAAATTTTAGAATTTTTTCATTATACAGGGTAAGGCACCACATATGACACGGTCTCTGTACGGCAAACGCCTTAAGATATAACATATCTATCTTAATATGGTATACATGTCATTAAACACTACGTTTAAAAATTATTTTGAAATATACAGGGTGTTCCAGAAAAGTGTGCCATATCAAAGTTACTATTTTTTAAATAGAACACCCTATATATTTTCGTAATTTTGAATTCTCCTTGAAGAGCTGATTTCGCAGATACCACATACTTACGGTCTAAATTAAATATTTACAGAGATAGGGTGTTAAAATCACCTATTTTTCAACTTTAGGTCAATGTTTTGTGAAAACTGCTGAATATTTGTCAAAACGGCTTACATCTCCCTATCCTAACTCTTCTAAGGCTACTCGATGGTGCTAAAGAAAAATTAATACAGGGTGGTCAAAAATTTGATTTTATCAAAAACTTGTAAATAGAAAAAAATAGAAAAAATGAGCTACAAACGCCAGTTTTCCAAAAATTGATATCTGCAAATTGATAAAATTTAAAATTCATTTTCGTGGATCGAGTATGTATCAACTTTAAACTCTGATATCCTATGACAGAAGTGTGGCAGAAGGTTCGATGAATATCTGGTGTCAATACTAACTTCAATAAAAAAAGAGCATTTCGTACAACCCCAGTTGAAAGTATATACTGCGATGTCGGTGTACCTTCCTTGGAGAACAAAATTGATTTTGAAAAATTCTGATTGAAAATGGGGGTTAAGGAGTCAGTAAAACTGTGAAGAGTGCAATTTAGAATAGATAAAATACACATTTTAGTTCACTTGTTTATTTGCCAATAAAAAGTATTTAAATATATATTATTTTATTTGACATGTGTGATAAATTGTGAAAATGATTAAATTTACAATAAAAACTGAAAAATAGTATCAATGTCCAGCTTTCTACATAACCCGAAATTAGACGGTCATATTTTAACAGCGTAATCTACATTCTAAAATAGGAGTAAAAGTTTATATAAACAAAGGTCCGAAAACGTTTCTTTTTCGAGATACAGGGTGTTAAAAGTGAAGTCCTGATGACACATTTTTGTAAATATTTTCTAAACGCTTAAAGATAACTAAATGAAATTTGGTACAAATGCTAACCTTTTTACGTTCTATGTAATGGACTAAATCTTAGTTTTTGATCATCTTCATAGATCGGTAAATTAGGGGGGGGGCTTAAGGTAAAATTGCCCTAAGTTTTTTTGTTGTCAGTTTTTAACATTTTTGACTAAAAAATTTGGAAACCTAATGTTTTTTTTTACAATAAAGCTACTCTTGCTGCATCTCGCTAGGACGCACCATTTTCAAGAGAAACGCATTTGAAAATTTCATGATAAATTCATATTATTTTATTCGAAAGTGCAAACAAAAATTAGTAGGCCTGGAATCCAATAGCTGCTTTTCAATTTTTTGAGACGCTGTGATAAACAAAAATTGGCTGTCAATTGTGTAATTATTTGTACTTTTTTTGCGTGAAAGAAAAATACTTCTAATAAATGGAGAGATTTTCAAATAGAGAATTGGCAGATATTAATTTTGTATATGGTTTGTGTAATGGAAGGGCAAGAGCAGCGGTTCGAGCATACCGTAGACGGTTTCCTAACCGAAGAATTCCTGACTACCGTGTATTTATTAATACACATAGAAATTTGGTTGACCATGGTTCATTTCAACGTGATCGTGGACAAGGTAGACCACATGGGAACAACAATTTGGAACACGCCCTTAATTTATTTGAAGAGGACCCAAGAAGGAGTATTCGAACTGTTTCCACCCTTTTAGAAATACCACGAGCAATAGTAAGTAATAATTACTTCCCTTTTTCTTTATACTATTTTGTGATTCTTAGTTTTTATTGCTCAAATTTACAAGTACAAGTATTAGAAATTAAAAATTCAAACAAACCGACTTCAAAAACGTGCAGATGCCATCACCACATCTTAACCAAATTTATATGGGACTTCCCCTGAGGTATCCCCTTACTAACAAGTAAAGCATTATCGCTAAACATACATAAAAAATGAAGAGTTTGAGGATTTTCTCATGGACCTAATTATTAGATTTTGACCAAATTTATATGAAACTGTAGTACCCCCTTTCTATAAAAAAAATCATTGAAATCGGACACCGTGTTAAAGAATTATCGCTGAACATACATAAAAAAAATATCGCGACGAATTGAGAACCTCCTCCTTTTTTGAAGTCGGTTAAAAATAACACAAACAAGTTTCAGATTAAAGGCATTTTTAAATTCTTACTTTAGTTTACGTGTCTTTTAAAAAATATGTTCATTTAGGTTGGAAGAATGTTAAAAATGCATGGTATTCATCCCTATCATTATCAGCGTGTTCAAGCCTTAAGACACCACGACTTTTTACCACGAATGGAGTTTAGTGAATGGATAAGAAACCATCAGGAACTGCTTCTTTTTATTATGTGGAGCGACGAGGCTACATTTAATAGAGGTGGTGTTTTTAATATTCACAATCACCATTTTTATTCACAAGAAAATCCTCGGGTGGTGCGACGTCGATTTTTTCAAGATAGATTTTCTATTAATGTTTGGGCGGCAATAATCAATGACAGATTAATTGGGCCGATTGAAATTCCTGCTCGGTTAAATGCAATTGAGTATCTGATTTTTTTACAAACCCACCTTGAACCCATTCTGGATAATCTCCCATTAAATATTCGACATCAGCTGCACTTTCAGCACGACGGAGCGCCAGCCCATTATGGTGTTAACGTGAGAAATTGGCTAAATGAAAGATTTCCGGGTAGATGGATAGGAAGAGGTGGTCCCATACCGTGGCCAGCTCGATCTCCGGATTTAAATCTATTAGATTATTACTTTTGGGGTCGTATAAAAGATATGGTATACGCTACAGAAGTTGACAGTGCGGAAGAGTTGCGTGGAAGGATACGTTTGGCAGGGAATGAAATACGGCAAAATAATTTTGAAGTAATGCGAGCTTCACATGCAATTACCCGTAGAGCCGAAATGTGCCTTCGTCAGCAAGGCAACGTTTTTGAACACTTACTTTAAATGTTGTATAAATTGATATTTTTAGTAGAATTTTTGTTATTTTTAATAGAATTTTTGTTATTTTTAGTAGAATTTTTAGTAGTATAGACAAAAACAATTTTTGAGAATCATTTGTTTATCGTCGTCATTTTGACCTATTTTAAGTCATCCTTAGGAAAATAAAAGTAGATACTTCACGTTAAAAAGCTTAAAATTATTATCAAATAGCATTTGCAATAATTAAAAGTAGGTAACTAATGATTTCTTCTCTAACTCAGTCAAACTTCATATTTTCAAGAAATTACCAGCTATTCTTAATTTCAAATACAGTTTTGCTATAATTTTACGATATTTAACGTATCTGACTTATTTTTACCATCCTAAGGATTACCCTAAAAGAGTTTAAACGTCGGCAGTTAAAGAAATAAATTCTCATCAATCATTTTATTGGGCAAAAGCCAACCAAACCATTAAAAAAAAACAATTGATTAGTTTAAGTTTAAATACTATTTAGTTTTACCATTTAAAGTTATTTTATAAAATAAACATTAAATTAAAGCTAAATACATTTCTTTAGTCACCGGTTTTCCAAACCTGAAAAAAAATTCTGATTCCACAGGCCTGCTAATTATTGTTTGCACTTTCGAATAAAATAATATGAACTTATCATAAAATTTTCAAATGCTTTTTTCTTGAAAATGGTGCGTCCTAGCGAGATGCAACAAGAGTAGCTTTATTGTAAAGAAAACATTGGGTTTCCAAATTTTTTAGTCAACAATGTTAAAAACTGACAACAAAAAAACTTAGGGCAATTTTACCTTAAGCCCCCCCCTAATTTACCCATCTATGAAGATGATCAAAAACTAAGATTAAGTCCATTACATAGAGCATAAAAAGGTAAGCATTTGTACTAAATTTAATTTAGTTATCTATAAGCGTTTAGAAAATATTTACAAAAATGTATCATCAGGACTTTACTTTAAACACCCTGTATCTCGGAAAAGAAACGTTTTCGAACCTACGTTTATATGAACTTTTACTCCTATTTTAGGATTTAGATTACGCTGTTAAAATATGACTAACTAAGAATGTTTATAGATAGTTTTCAACGCATTAAAAACAAACAAATATTACAATAACTAAAATATTCATTTATACATTCATTAATAGTTAAGCAAAAACAGTAAGATATTGATAATAAAAACTACACTTGTACAAAGTTTTGAACTTAACTTACAAATGATAAAATTATTGAAAAAAGTGAACACCCATTTTAAATTACACAAGCCTCCACTGATCGTAGCCCTATTTATATTATAAACACTTATTTTGCACAGTACGCCTATGAAATGTGACGTTATATTCCCATTTTTACTGCACTTCTCTGTCATTCAGACTTTGGTTTCTTCTAAAAGAAATTCACTAGGCAGAATTGAAACTCTAAAAACATATACTTAATCAGTATAAATTACCATGCGATTTTTCAACGAAATTTCCTGCAATTTCTACATGTCACCTGAGAAGGCAGAATAGAGGAGATTTTCTTGGAATCTTTTATTTACTTAACTCTCCCGCTTTCAATTTATAAAAAGGAGGAAAAACAAAGGTTAATATTGGCTGGTGGTTCGCGTATGGTATTTCCAGCTTGACACTAATAAATAAGGGATATACATTACTCGTTTGGGGTCTGGTCTCATAGAAGCCGGGAGTAATGCCGCTGCTTTGGGTACACAACATACTTAAACGATACTCCAAGATGGATTGCTGTAACAAAACTTTTTAGTGGGTAGGGCGGGGTTGTCTTAGGACTTTCAGAAATGATGGAGATTTAAAGGACCGTCTTTTAGTGATCTAAATATCAGAATAGAAGATAGAGGTATAGTAGTCTAAAAATTGACGAAAAAAAATTATAATAAAACAAGACCCACACAGATTCGGATTCAAACATTGTTATTTAAATGTTATGCATAATATTTTTTCATTTTATATTTTAATACAAATAATTTGAAAATTAAAAATGGCTTGCCTTGTAGGAATGTTGGAAACTCGGTAGGAACCCTACAGTGTGTCTGGATCGTCACGATTCTGTATAACATTTAAATATTCTTTTATTTATTTTAATTTTATAAAATATTATAAAGTATTTACAATTGTATTGAAATAGGTTGTTCGCGTCAATTTTCCTTTTATTTTCTTTACATAAATATATAATATTCGATGAACCTATTTCTAAAACCTTATGACCCGTCTATGGTTTTACTTTTCCAAAATTATGAGTAACCTATTAGGCACTTTAAAAACAACCCTGGAATTAGCCATATTTTGACTGAAACTCCATAGTGATATTTCCTTGTTTAACTTTTTTTTTGAGGAAATAATTTTGTGTTCGTAGAAAAAATTTTCACTTATATAAAAGTGGTTTTTCACACTCGTAATGGGTAACTTGTTATTGTAAATAAAAGTGGACAAGTAAAAATATTAGTTTTAATATTAAATAAATGTGAATTCTACATATGAAGCATTCATTTTATGTCATGTGTGTTGCCTAATGGTGGTTAACAAAATTCTACTAGGTGTAATCTGTGTTGCCTACCTTTTTAGTTGGCTATAGGGATGTTTCCGAATGGTCACGAGATAACTCGAGCTTCTATAAGAAAGAATGTACTTCGGTCCGGCACTTGATGATGGTGGGTTGACTTGTTGACTTTTGATTTTATAATTCGCTATTGTTTTGTTCGTTTCATGTTCATTAAAGCAAAGTTTTTAAAGTATCGTTTTAATTAACTGAAGGAGATCCTGACATACGACACATATAGGATTATTGAAGTAGCTATAATATTTCAATGTTTGCACGACCTTTAATGAACTACAGCATGGACAAACAGTCAGGCAGATAGATATCAAGATGAATTAATAAGTGTTTCTTTATGCCAAAATGAGAACGAAATTTTATAAATAATGATTAGTATGTGTTGTAATTTGACAGCTGTTCCCGCATCTCGTTATTTATATAACTTTTGAAGTATTTTAATATTCTTAACCTATTTATGTTTCAAAAGTCCGTATGTATTTATAATATTTCACAAAGTTTTATATACTGAAAAACTGAAAAAAGCAAAAGTCAAATCGCCCCCATCCTTTAAAAGTTAAAGATTGTGCGCTAAATTTTACACAAAGGACCACCAACCAAATCCACTTCTTGCCGTGCATTCCGAAAAAAAGATAACCATTTATTTTCTCCCTAACATATCAATAACTACCGAACCGTTTTTTATTTGACTAACCCCTTAAAAACGGATTTTGACATATATTTTTTCGATCAATCTATATAGCGCGTTCTCCGAGCGTCCAGTAAAAACTTTTAAAGATATATTACCGCGTATGCAAAACAGGTCGAAACGTTGTTTTTTTTTACCGGCAGTTTGGCGTCGTCAATCATTTCTCAGCTGCCAGTGGCGTATCTTAAAAATACGTTCATTAGTTATAATAATTTTATATTATACAGAGTGAGTCACGAGGAACGACACAAATTTAAACCTCGGGTGGGCGCGCTATGGCACCGTGTGCCGCTTTTTTAATAATTCACAGATTCCGCAAAAATTGTTAATTACAGCTTATGCTCAAATGACTATATTAGGCAACCTTTCATGCAGAAACAAAGGCGGTTTATATTTCCTTCAATTGTCATCGAGACGGTGAAGTAATAGGCGTTAAATTTATGGCATTCCGTGTCGTATCGTAGTCATGTAATTAAATTAATTGTGGTTTTTCTTTAGTTATATTACACTTGTAATGAGCGGGAAGCCTAAAGACCACCCCTTGTCATTAAATGTAACAACCAACTAGCCTAAAGACCATTTGTAACAACTGATAAGTCTTTAGCTACTGTTGTTAATATACTATTAAGAGATTTAGGCAGCATTGTCACCAGCCAAAGGGTCCTTTAGTCCAGAAGGAACATCCATTCACCAGTGGCAAATAGAAATAATAAAAAAATTAAATTAAAAGAACAAAAGTTATCCCTTAATAGCATAGTCGAGAGGTTCTTGGCAACTAGTTTAAGACTCTAGTCCTAAGAGAATAGAAACGCCGAGGCTTCTCAAATTGCTCGGAATATTTGCCTGGTTTTGAAAGGGGAAGGAGAGATTAATAATAAGTATTAAAAATAAACAAATGGAAAAAGTTCGAAACAAAAGTCTTGGACCGCAGTCCTTACTCGAGAGCATCCTTTCTTTCTGTCTCGTTTCTCTATATAAACCCAAAATTTACGTTTTATTTTTAAAACTGTCACGCTCTACCTTAATTCTCTAGTTCAATGTAAGTCAATAACTAGAGTAATAACATGATTATATGTTTTATTTCCATACGTGTGTTTTCTTTTGAATTTTTAATTTAAAACATAAATACTTTTTTACAATTGTTAGTAAATTCTTTATATTTTTCAATAATAATGCCAATTATTACATAGTTCTCAAAACAATTACAGCATATTTTTAAAATATTATTATTTATTTTGCATTTACTAGGACTAAGACGCCTTAAGATGGCCCTAGTCTTCTTGCCTTAGCACTCTACTTTATTGACGATTGGGTAACTTTTAAAATCTGCGCAATTCCGATTTGATTGTATTCTTTAGTATACAGAATGACAGCCGTATGGACCTAAGGATTTTTTAAATCTCTTGTAAAACGGTTTTATTCATATCTTTAATTTTAAAAATTATCAATTTTTGCAAAACTTTACTGTCAATTGATCAAAGTAAAAGCCAGTTATATATTGTGAATATAATAGACTCTTTTATGTTAGAATTAGATTAGCTTTGCTTAATCATCATTTTTAGTTTATAAATAGGAGTAAAACCTTATTATTGTTGTTATTTGAGGTAGCTTAGTGAGGGATTTAGTCCAGAGTTGTCTTGAATATCCATTCAAGTGTATTTTTCCCCCAATAAAATTTTTAAAAATAAAAGTTCCATTTTGGAATTTATAACTGGCGCAGTCAGTAGGATACAAGCGTGTCGTAAAAGTTTCATCGAGTTCCTTAAGTGTGGTTCCTAATAAAGAATTGGTAGATGTTCACTACAGTCTAACCTCTCCATAAAAGAATCTTCACCGACATCGTCCCATGGTAGGACAGCCGAAACAAGAATTAGAAAACAATTGAAGAAAATAGTGCCAAATATCCTTTAATTTTCCTTTAATATAAATTAGAGGTATTAAAAGATTGTACTATTATATAATTTTGAAACTATTTTATATTGAAAATATTTTATAAGTGAATCAGAAATTGATACTTTCTTTAAACAATTTTCAATATACCGATAATAGATAGTGTAAGAAGTGATTTAATCATGACACCTACACCTACAATAGTTGAACGTGACAACTGAATTGGGACTTTTTTAAGTCCAAAATAGATAATATAAAAACTATGTAGTGTAATATGTCAACAGGTGATAGTAATTCACTAAATAAATTTATAAATAGATGCTGAAGTTTAATTAATACTTATAAAACATAATGATTCAGAATTAAATGCACATTATAAAAGAATGTATCCAAGAAAAATTAGTAGGAAAAGCTGAGTTAATGGTAGGAAATAGAATTGAAATTAATACTTGGATAGGTTTAAAAAATGCTTTGTTACAATGTTTCTCTGATCAAAGAGATTTAGATTGCTTTGTGCAGAAATTAACACGTAGCTATTTTACAGCTATTAGGAAGTAGTGTTATTCAGCGAATAAGTAATGATCCAAAGTTAACACCAATGGAAAAACAAATTCAAAGTAATCATTATGCTAAAACGGCTTTAAATACAATTGTAGAATGTTCGGGAACACTGAAGAACAATATGCATCTGAAAAACCCAGAGTTACTAGAAGAAGTTGTTGCTTATGTTTCCGAATTTGAAAATTTTGTATATTAATAATTCATATGAAAGAAACATGTCAAAACATAATTCAAATTTTTATAAAAAACACTGGACATTTTCAAAATTTTCAAAGAAATAATAATAATTCCTATATGAATCGAAATGCTAATAATATGATTTCAAATTTTAATTTTTACAAATCAAATTTTTATTAGAATAACAGAAGACCAAATCTATTTTAAAAAAATTATCTTAGAAATAATTTTAAAAATTCCAATTCCAAAAATCAAAATTATTATCAAAGAAATTTTTATCAAACTTCAGTAAATAACCAATATAAAGATAACTTTAATCATTTTCTTTGTCAACCTATAAATATACAACCAATGCCACATTTAAATGAAAAATATTTTACTAATCAACAAGTTTTTGGACCATTACGAACAAAAAATATTTTCAAACAAAATCAAATTTTAGAAAGCCAATTGTCTAAACGAGAACCGATGTCAACGACACCAAGAAACCCTTCTTTCCAATCAAAAAGACAATTTTATGATAACAAAAATTTCCAAAATTATAATTCAAGACCAAATTTTTTGAAGAATTACATTCTAATTTTTGCAATGATACCAATTTGAATAACAAAAATGAAGATGAGTCAATTAAAAAAGGTGACTTTGAACAAAATGTTCAGATACCGGTCTTATTAAAAACTTAAAATAGATTTGCACAATATTTTAAACAATTCATGACATTATATCGAAATACGCAAACCGAAACTAAAACTGTTAATTGATACAGGAAGTTGTAGGTCAACAATAAAACCTTCAGTAGCAAAAAAATATTTTCCGCAAACAATTAACCATTCAGAACTTATCTACAAGTATGGGAAGTCAACAGATTCATTATCAAGCTTAATGCCAGCGTTTGCTGAAATTAATTCTAATAATAAATACATAGACTTTACAACTTTTATACAATTTTTGATGGCTTGATGGCTTTTGATCACTCAACAAAAGTTAATAGGTGATGATTTTGAAATTCCATTTGAATATAGATTAGCCAAAGAAACAATACTTTCTTGTTGTGAATAAAAAATATAAAAAATAAAAATATAAGAAAGAAAAGAAAATAAATTAGGGACTTCTTGTTCTATATTAAATAAAAATATATCGAAATTCAACAATTTTGAAACTAAATCTATGGAAGATATTTTTTTGAAATAAACATTGAACAAAATATTGATAATATTCTACAAAAAATTAACAGAAATTTATATAAAAATAATTTAGTAGACAATGCAATATCTCCAAATAAAATGGGTAAACTTATTACTTCAGAAACCGAATCTTTAGATATAAATATAAATGATATCGACAAAATAGTTTATAAAGAGTTAGTTGATTATATTCCTAAATTAGATCAAAAAATAGATATGGATCAAATATTTGATATAGATCAATTATACAAATTAAATGTTAAGCCGAACGATAAGAAGTTTTCTAAAATAAATCCGTATGTTAACAAATTTACATTATCAAATAAGAATATTGAAACTAGAATAAGTACAACACATAAATGCAAGAAAAAAAGAAAGAAAGAATTTTCATTGCTAAATAATAAAATTGAAACTAAAAAGAAAAACCAGAGTTTTTCAAACTTTAATAGAAAAAGAAAAAAAATATTAATGTTTTTCTCACTTCAAGAGAAAAGAAGCAAACTTCAAAACTACTACTAGTTAGTTTTAGAAATAAACTTAGTTTTATTTATACTCATATTTTAAATTTTAATTTTATTAAAATAAAAAAAATATGTCAAATTATTCTTTGCACAGATTGGATATTACTAAAAAATGTACTAATTAATTTTGTAAAAAATAACTACTTCCTTGAAGGAAAAAATAACACAATTACGAATTTAAAAAATGCATTAATAGATGTCAAAATATACTGATCTTTGAATTTAAAAAAAAAAAAAAATATTTTACTTTGTAGTACAAATGAAATAAAATAAAATAAAATACGTCTAAATTGTATTTTACATTTTTAATAAATCTTTTTTGACTATAACTGATTTTTTTCCGCGATAACGTCAGGCTTATCCCTTATATAAAGATGTTTACAAGAAGAAAACAAACATTTCACACCAGATCGACCATTTAAAAATTCTGTATTTTGTTATAATAATAGTATACATACAGTGACAAAGTTGACGCCATTTAAAATAATTAAAGGACACATTGATAACCCAAATCCCTTTAATTTAGACTATCACTCAATAATTTCTAATTATGAACAAGATCATAAACAAATTGGTAAACAGATGTATAACAAAATTAAACAACGTAACGAAGAAGTAAAAGAAAATTTAATAAACAAATTAAATGAGAAGAGATCCGAACCAGATAACTATTCTAATCAAAAGAGTTGTTTTGTCAAAACAAAATCAAAAATTACCAAAATTTAAAAAGGCAAATGTCATTGAAGATAAAGGGTAAAGGGTACTTATCATAAAAGTATTGTCAGAACACCAAAAACTAATTTAGAAAAATTGTTACAGGATACCAAAAAAAAATGAAATACATTTTGATAACGACTCTATTCCAAGTACGAGTTCTACAAGTCATTTATCATAACCAATACATAGTATATTTCTATCTCACATTTTTTACATTACTTAGAAATTGATATAACAGAGAGTAATTTATATTTATGTGGTCTTAAGGTACAGTTACATCTGACATTTATTGCATGATATTTATGTCTGACAGTTATTTAGTCCAGTGTAAACACACAAACATTTCTCTCGGACATATATTTTTGAGTGTTTACACTAGAATAAACAACTGTCAGACATAAATATCATGCAATAAATTTCAGATGTAACTGTACCTTTAGTAGCTAATCATAAAATATGTTAACAAGAACAGAATATATATTAATTGCTCTCCAGAAAAAGATTAATAACACAGGTTTACAAAAAAAGAGTCCGAACTATTTGACCGAACCATGGTATTCCTAGGTACTTTGGCATCCTGAATCCGATCCCGGGCCAGTTTTGCCCCATCACGTCAGAAAACCCAGATTTCAAGGTCATTTAGGGGTTAAAATGGTGCTTTTTCGGAACCGGTCCCGGGACAATTTCTCAAGCGATCTATTAAGTTGAGGGGTAACTGTCTAGGTCGTAAATACCTTCCAAACATTGGACAGGGGCCATGAATCTTGACCAGGATTAGCGCAGTGAATAAAATGTTACCATGGTGGTTGTAACTCGCGAATTTCGATCTCCCTGTCAAGGTGTTCAATTTCGGCGATTCATTTGCTTTGGTATAATGCCAGTGGATCCAACACTGACCTAAATGGCCCTAGAATCTTGCCAAAATATTGGAAATATGCTTCGTGTCCCGCTCAGGTCTGGCCCAAGGTGGAGAACTGGCTCAGGGGGTTACTAACTGGCGACTTTCTATTCCACTGCCAAGCGTCGATTGCGACGATGCATTTGCTATGAGTTCATGACCGTCCACCCACCATTAACCTAAAGGACCCAGAATCTTTCCAAAATGTTTGTCTCGGAAAACTTTTTTTAGCGAAGAACAGGGTGAGAGATTTCACCATGAAAGACGCTAAATGGAAAGACGCTACCAAAGTTTCTGGGACATTAACATGTTAGCAGATTACTGTTGGAATTTGAAGAGGGATACCAACAAGGTGCATAAGAGAAAGGCGCTTAGAAGGAGTTTTGATCAAACCTGCAGACCATAAACAAGCACGCAAAGATTGAGAAATTGGGAGGAAAAAAGTGAGAGGCGAGGGGACTCACTATAAATAAGCACCCTGAAGGGAACAGTATCTGCAAAGTCCCCGTTGTTATTCCTGGGCAATGCTAATAGCAGAACTGAGTTTATCAGCAGACTCTAAGTCATAGTCGTAAATATTGTATGATAGCCACACCAATTCACTTGGTGGAATGTGACATCTTATTAGAGGGATTAAATTCCAATAGCCTGCCTCAGCAGAATAAAGGTGGAAAACTCTGAAGTTGCGGGTTGGGATCCTTGGGCCATTTTCTGCAACCTTGGTTTGCCCCGGACAGTATACTCAGCTTCATCCAATTTTTGGAAGATGTTCTAGGAGCACTTTGAAAAGTGCTGGCAATAATTGACGATAACTCAATTGCCAAAATTCTACGTGTTGGCAAGAGAAGCAAAATTCACGAGCTCGAACACCTCGAACCACTTGAGTACAACTTCAATGTTCTGAAAATGTTCTAGGGCTATTTGGGTCAGTACTGGACCCACTGGCATTATCTCACAGCAAATGGATCGCCAAAATTGAACTCCTTGGCAGGGAGATCGAAATTCGCGAGATACAACGATCATGACAACATTTTATCCACATGGCTGGCCCTGCTCTGGTCCTGGTCGAGATTTGGGGACCGTTTCCAATGTTTGGAAGGTATTCAAGACCTACACAGTTACCCCTCAACTTAACAGATCGCTTAAGAAATTGTCCCGGAGCCAGTTTCAAAAAAATCACCATTTTGACCTCAAAACGACCTTGAAATCTGGTTTTTCTGACGTGATGGGACAAAACTGACCCCGGGATTGGATTCAGGACGCCAAAATACCTAGGAATACCATGGTCTGGTCAAATAGTCCGGACTTTTTTTTGTAAACCTGTGTAATTTAATTCCTCATGTAAGACATGAAAGAGTTCTAATAAATGCAATTGGAAAAATAAACAAATGGCTATTTAGAAATCTTGATTAAAATGCTATCAAAACATTACAAGTAAATCAAAAAAATATTATTAGTGAAACAAATCTTCAAATTTTATTGTACAAAAAGCTTGTTGATCATTATAATAAATCAATCGCAATCTTAGGCAAAAATCAAGAAAAATTTAAAGTTGATATGGAAAAAATTCTAGCAGCTATTTATAATAGAATCGATACACTTGAAAGTTTTCACAAATTGATTTAGATTGTCAAATGGCAATTTCTTCTATAGAAAATGCCATAACCTTTGCAAAATTAAATACTTTACGTAATTCTAAAGTTTCCAGCCCAGACATATAAAAAAACATGATAAAATATTTACCTTAATTATATGTTAATCAAATTTCGAAATTTACAAATATATTAACATATAATCAGTTCTTAGGAACGCAAGTATCAATTTCAGAATCTAAGTTAAATTTTGCAATACACTTTCCTATTTTTAAAAGTAATACCTTTGAATTTTATCATTTATTCCCAATTATCCAAAACCAAAAAATGTATACACCTTTATTCCCCTATTTGGCACGAAAACATCAAGATACACAATTTGAACGAGGAGAATGTCAAACTCTTGAAGAAATCTATTTTTGTCAACAGAATTTCATCCCCAGAGATAATTGTACTCTCCAAGTTCTTGAACGAAGAACTTTGACAAATTGTCATATTTTAAATGGTAATTGAGAAGAGTCAGTATTCAAACAAGTCCTATTAATCCCGTCAAAACATGATTAAATCTAACCAAAAACTTTTATTATGCCGATCAGATGTATTAAAATGTTCATTTTAACTACAGATAAGCATTAAAGGATGTGGTATAAATAAAGTTTCTACCTCTTGAACCTGTATTACGTTCTGCAAATTAAATTACTGCAATCTTTTCTTTTCTAGAATATAAATAGAAAAGTGAATAAAAAAAACGATAAATTAGATTTAGCGTGGTAACGATTTGCATTTGATATTTATTTCTGTATTTCGTCAGTTTAAAATGTTTAAATGTCAAATGAAAATTTTATATTTAAAAAGAAAGCAATAATTCACTATGTTGAGATTCGTAAATATCTGGGAAGCTGAATTAATTAATGAGATTGAAAATTCCACTCCTGAAAATACAAAAAATTTAAATCATCCATTTGGAACCAATTTAATGCTTTTTGTAAGCCAGGAAATTTTAATTTGAAAACGGAACAGACTTGAAGATGCTGCAAAGCTATAATGTGGACAATTATAAAAAGTAGGTACGTTATGAAAGGCAATAGAATACAAAGTCAAAATATTTGAAAGTATGTAAAAAGTAAAGAAACGTCTGTAAAATTAACCAAAAGTAAAATTTCACTTTTAATAACACTGGTTTACAAAAAAAAAAGTCCAGACTGTTTGACCAGACCATGGTTGTCTTAGGTATTTTGGCGTCTAATCCCGGGGTCAGTTTTGCCCTATCACGTCAGAAAAACCAGATTTCAAGGTCATTTAGAGGCCAAAGTGGTGATTTTTTGGAACTGGCTCCATGACAATTTCTCAAGCGATCTGTTAAGTTGAGGGGTAACTGTGTAGGTCTTGAATACCATCCAAACATTGGAAACGGTTCCCAAATCTCGACCAGGACCAGCGCAGGGCCAGCCATGTGGATAAAATGTTGTCATGATCGTTGTATCTCGCGAATTTCGATCTCCCTGCCAAGGTGTTTGATTTCGGCGATCCATTTGATATTAGATAATGCCAGTGGATCCACCACTGACCCAAATGGCCCTAGAACCTTTCCAGAACATTGGAGTTATGCTCAAGTTGTTCGAGGTATTCGAGCTCATGAATTTTGTTTCCATTGCCGACACGTAGAATTATCGTCAGTTAATGCCAGCACTTCTCAAAGTGCTCCTAGAACATCGTCCAAAAATTGGGTGAAGCTGAGTATACTGTCCGGGGCAAACTAAGGTTGCAGAAAATGGCCCGAGGATCCCAACCCGCAACTTCAGAGTTTGCCATCTTTATTCTGCTGAGGCAGGCCATTGGAATTCAATCCCTCTGATAAGACGTCACATTCCACCAAGTGAATTGGTGTAGCTATCATACAATATTTTCGACTATGACTTAGAGTCTGCTGATAAACTTAGTTCTGCTATTAGCATTACCCAGGAACAACGACGGGGACGTTGCAGTTACTGGTCCCTTCGAGGTGCTTGTTTATAGTGAGTCCCCTCGCCTCCCAGTTTTTTCCCTCTCAATTTCTCAATCTTTGCGTGCTTGTTTATGGGATCTGCAGTTTTGATCAAAACTCCTTCTAAGCGCCTTTCTCTTATGCTCCTTGTTGGTATCCCTCTTCAAGTTCCAACAGTAATTTGCCAACATGTTAATGTCCCAGAAACCTTGGTAGTGTCTTTCTATCTCTTTTATATCTTGATGGAATCTTTGATTTAGATTCCATCACACATAGGAGTTCAGGGCAATGAAATGGCAGATAGAACTGCAAAGGAAGCACTATTATTAGGCTCCTCACTAGAATATGTACAAATTTACAGTGATCTAAAAAGAAAAATTTAAAAAATCAATTTTTGAATCATGGTAGAATCATTGGAGCATGTTAAAAACAAAATTGCACAAAGTTCAGCATTTGATAACCCCCTCTAAACTACCTCATATATCAAGACGAGAAAAAGTGGTTATTAGGAGAATAAGAATTGGATGTACTCGCCTAACCCATGTCCACTTAATGAAATCTGATATCCCACCAATTTGTCAACACTCTAAAATGCTTCTGTCTGTGAAGCATGTTCTTGGGGAGTGTATTTATTATAAAGACAATCGTACAAAATTCCAGTTAAAAAAAATATTCGACTAATTCTAAATTCTCCTCATCAGTTACTCAAACTCATACATTTTTTAAAAGAATCTTATTTGTTCCATCTTATATAGTTGTTATTGTTAGTTTAAATAAATTCTTAGTTGTAGATCACATTATAGTATCTAAATAACTGTAATTGTGTCAATGGCCAGAGTAGTCGAGACACATTAATTTTAATAAAAAAAAAAAAAAAATTGTATGAAAAAATGATTTAGAAATTCGTTTTTGATACCTTTGTTAGATTGAATATATCTTGCTTTCTGAAGCCGTTCTTTTATGCCTTGATTGTTAAAAGTGGACTGTTTTCATCTATAATTGTATTTTTGTTTTCTTGCGAATTACTTTCCAGAAAATCCACTGTAAGGTTTTCTATTCGCTGGTAGATTTAATTATATCGCTGCGGATGCGACACAGCAAATTCTAAGTATTGTACGTTGTCTCGTTCCTTACAAGCACCGCTTAGCAAATTATTTGTAAAGATTTCTAAAAATATATGTCACTTAATTACAAAAAACAAACGTTCTTAAGTCAAAACTTTAGTATTTTGAATAACAATAAGATTTGCACGCGCTTACCGCAAGACTGTGTGATAATTTTTCTTCTTTTCACTATCTAATTAACCTACAAATGAAAACAGGGAAATAACTAAATTAACCCAAATTTATTGCATTAATGTGAATTCAACTCACTTCCAAAGAAAAACATTGAACTCTTGATTAAACAAGGTTAAAAAAATAAGATTTTTTATTGCTTTTTTTCGAAGATTAACCCTTAAAAAAACGGCTACGCTACAAGAATGTTAAATCGTCCAACCCCTATAAAGAAATTTGTATGTACGCCCCGGTGCTCAGTCGGAACTCCGTTTCCTGTACGTGTCACCGCCACGTCCTGTCCAAAAGGAACTTTTTTATGTGTCGATAACGATTTGATGTTAAGTATACGACAAATTTTCAATTTTTTAAATTGATAGAGTCGCAGAAAAGTTCGTTTGGAATGATGATGGATATTTCGTGTTCGGTATAGAAGAAAGGTGTACACTACACTTTGGAGTTTTAAAAGTGGTTTAGAAATTGGAAATTATCGATTATGTTTGATAAAACTCTTGTTTCATACGTACATACCATGATATATCGGAAAATAAAGAATATTAAATATTTAAAAATAGTTTGTGGAAGATTTATTTATTATACTGTACAGTGTACAGATTACTCAAACCAAAAATTAAACCAGGAAAATAAAAAAAAGAAGATGAATGGCCATTTACCATACTGATTTAAAAGTTATCACAAAAACTCGAAAAGCAAAAAATGGTTCTTGCCGATGCTCCAAATAAGAAATAAAAAATTAGTTTTGTATATTCCTTCCATTATCAATTGCAGAACACAGTTATGTGGGGAATCATCAATATTTAATATATACGCACGGTACTCATGCCAAATTAAGAAACGAAAAATAATGTTTACTCCCCTTATACAAAGCGGTAAATATTAAACGAACCATCAGTTGTTTACCAATAAAAACATCGAATCTTAAACTTAAATGCACTGTATTGGCCGAAGGTTTACGGAAGGCAGGTGTTCGAAAATATTCCTGGAAGACAGTCTGCGATATTAGTGGAGTACTGTCGTGCGGTGTGTTTTGTATGTGTGGTTGGTTTAATTTAAATTTCTTTTAATAAATATAAATATGGCGTTCTTTAGACCATGGGCGAATGAAGAAAATGAAATTGCACAGTGTAGTGAAATTAAAGACAGGTATGACTTTAACGATAAGGATTTAGATATACAAACACAACAAGTTATTTTAAATATATTCGAATGTTTAAAATAGGAAAATATTCAGCAGTTTGATAATGCGTTCATAATAACAATTGCTGAATTAACTAAAGTAAATAAATTTTCCGTTTATTTGGTAGTCAGGAAAGGGGTTGCTGTAGATTATTCATAAAACCGAAAAACATGTAAAGAAAAACTGAAATCAGTTGACAGAGCTACCCAAGATTTTATACGAAGGACAATTTATAGTTTATATAAGGAGAACAGGGTTCCGACATTGGAAGTAATACAGCAAAAGGTGGCAGATTTTCCAGGATACACTTATACCAGTTTGGAAACATTGCGTCAAGTTTTGTCAGTAAGTGGTTTTAAACACAAAAAATTGAATAAACAGATGGCAATCACTGAATCGTCAAGGATAGTTCAATGGCGACAAGATTATTTGCGTCAGATAAAAGGCTACAGAAGTTCTAATAGACACATAATTTATCTAGATGAAACATGGTTTGACAGTCACGATGTAGTAAATTTCGGTTGGGTTGGCAGTAGTAAAAATTGCTGTTTGAATGGGCCATGTTCTAAAGGGAAACGCTGGAAGCAAAGACGGTTTCATGCCTAATGCTTTATTATTATCTGCTAAACAAATTAAAAACTGTGCAGCTGATTATCATGAAGATATGACAGCAGAATTATTTGAAAAACGGTTTAATGAACAGCTTTTACCTTACATTCCACCACAGTCAGTAATCGTTATGAACAACGCATCCTACCACTCGCGGTAACTCCTTAAAATACCAAAAAGTAGCAGTAAAAAAAGCTCAAACTTTAGCTTTTATGTCTGAAAAAAATATTCCTATTCCTGCCAGTGATAGTAAAAAAGGACCAACAAACAAAGAATTGCTTATTGTTATTAAAGGTATAAAGTTAGAAAAAATGTATTATATTGACAAGCTGTGCAAACTCTTCTCAGACTACCTCCTTACTATTGCATATTTAACCCTATAGAGTTAATATTGGCAAACTTAAAATCAGAATTACGAAAATGTAATTAGTCTCCAGAACTGAGTAAAGAAGTTGTAGAACTCGTAAAGAAAGTTCTAGCAGCAGACCGCCAAGAGTTTTGGAAAAACTGTGTTGAACATGTTATCAAAGAAGAATATGAGTATGTAGTATTACCATCTTTACAACCCATCATAATTCAACCAAATGATGACTCTAGTTCAGAGGATTCAGACTGCCATGATTATTTATAAAGATACTTTAGAATTGAATTGTTTTTTTCTTTTGTTTTATTTGCAAAGAATTAATTTTCCTTTATGGTTTTTTCTTTGAAATTTTGTTTTCCAGAAAAAGAACGAATGGGGTACAAAAAGGGTTCCGTTCACGTCTGGTACCCTGTTTAAACCAAACGCTCTTACAGGCAGGTACACTTTACTCGCTTTTTTATGTTTTATAATTTAATATTCAGTTGTAGCAAGTTAACGAGCTATAATGATTTTTTTTAAGTCCAAGTAAGATTACAATTAAGTGCATCTGTCTATCATAGTTAATATTATGGTCACTCGGCTACTATTATTTTTTTCTACACCTACATGTATATTAGATATTCTACGCACAGAATACGCACGATCAAAAGAAATCTGAATCAGGAAGGCCCAGTGAAAATAAAATAGATAGTGTTAATTTACCAAATTTCAATATTTAATCTGTTACCTGTGGCAAAGACCAGCTGGTCATAAAAGTAAATCTGTATCTAGTTATTCTTCGACTTTGGTTGAAAACAACGGACTTTTGGACGTTCAAGAAAATTTTATGTCTTCCATTATAAAAATAAATGATGATATCTCATCCAACAATGGTGGTGCGTAGGAAGAAATTACCTATAGACATAGGAAAAAGCGACAACATATTGTTGGTACTGGCACTGAGGGTGCTGCTTGCAATATAAAAGGTGTGCCGAAATTTGCTGATTTACATATTTATAGAGTAGATCCTAGTAATGATGTAACAACTATGGAACATTTGCTGAAGCCTCATTTCCCAGAGGTAGTGTGTGTAAGTTTGAAATCTCGCTATCCGGAATCACATGCATCTTTGATAGTAAAGAAAATTTTAGAAAAGCAATGGATCCATCAGTTTGGCCAAAAAATGCATGTGTTAATAATTTTTTATATCTCCGGAGAAATCTCCAATCCCAGAGATGTTTTTTGATCCAAAGTTATTGTTACTAAATGTGCAAAGTATAAATGAGGACAAAATATGTGAAATTAATATTTCAAAAGTGTTGACATTGTTTGTTTAACTGAGTTGTAGGAAACCAATGAATCAATAAAACAAATTCATCTAGAAAATTTTGTTTTGGTAAGCAGTTACTCTCGAACTGTCTTTCTAAGGGGTGATGGAGTAAGAATATGGGTTAGCAATGCAAAACGTGTTAATAATGCTGTAGATATCAATTAATTTTGTATTGATAACGTATCAGAAATTTGTTACTCTACTTTTATAGATGTTAAAACACACTTTTATTATTTAATTGCTACGGTTTACCCTCGGGTAATTTAAACATTTTTTTAGATAATCTAGATCAGTGGTCGCCAACCTCTCAATGTGTTGAGCTACTTTGTTAATTTTGGAATAAACAGCGAGCTACCCACACGGAAGCCACGTAACGCAACGTAAATGAAATAATCCACAGTTAATTTATCTTTATATGTATTTATTTTACTATTTAACTGGGAATACATACTACAAGGTACTAATAATAAACTAATAACAAAATAACTAATATTACTAGTACGTACTTGCTCACAGCTACATTCCTACCTACCAAACGAAGGTGTTCGAAAAATAAACACAAACTTTTATCCAGCCACAACGGCATGTCACGTAAGATTTAAAAATAGTTAATAATAACAACAAAAAAGTATCGCACTATCATAAACATAAACATTGAAAAATAAAAAAGCACGTTCAATGAGAAGGCTGACACTCAGACTCATCGATAATTTTTTTAATGTTTGCAGTATAATTTTATACAGCCATTCGAATACAATTATCCAAATGTTCATCTGTAAGTCGATTGCGATATTTGTTCTTAATAAACTTCATATTGGAAAAAGAAGATTCACACAAATAGGTTGAACTGAATAATGCTTTCACTTTCAACGCAACACGGCATAGAACTGAATATTTTTCTTTACTTACAATAGGCCAGATACATTTGGTACTTGAGACTAACGATTTTAAGGCTAAATCATTTTGAAACTCAATTACTTCCATTTCTGTTGCAGCGATGTCTTCGGCAAAGTTCTGCATAATACAAGTTACAAACTGTTGGATATCAATTTCCATAAAGGGCTAAACAACAAACTGCGCTACTAAAGCCATTTCGTTGAAATCCTTAAAACGATTTTTGAAGTTATTCTTTAGGGTAGAAACTATTTCTATGCTGTCATAGGGTTCTAATGGATTTTTAGATATTTTTTCTGAAAGAATAGGAAAATGCTTGGCATCGCTGTTAATTAGGTTTTGTTCCCAAAACTCCAGCTTTTTGATAAATGCTTTTATATCAGAAATCATTTCCGCTAGTTCGTTGTCTCTCCCCTGAAGCTGCAAATTAAGTTCGTTTAATTTCTCTGTAATGTCCACGAGAAAACCAAAATCTCTAACAATAAGCCAGATTGAATTTTCTAGTTCCGGAGTCGGTTCATCGCGTTGTTTGAAAAATTGAACTATGCCAGATAGGACATCATTAAAACGTTTCAGCACCCGTCCTCTACTTAACCATCGGACTTCAGAGTGAAGGAGTAGGTCCCCGTATTGACAGTCAACTTCATCGGCCAAGGTTTTGAATAATCTTCATTGTAACGCTTGAGCTCTAATCTTGTTCAAAATATTTACCACCAGTTTCATAAAGTTGTTTAGTTTCAGGAAATTTTCACATAATGCTTGCTGATGGATAATGCAGTGGTAACAGAAATTGCGGAAAAGTTTCATCATTACGACATAACGCCACCAGACCCTTATCACATCCCACATAGCTGGAGCGCCATCGGTTGTCAAGCCTACCATTTTCGATATTGGAATTTTCTCGGAAGAAATAATATTTTTTAAATGAGAATACAACTCCTGTCCAGTAGTGTGTCCTTTCAGTGGAATAAACTTCAAAAGATCTTCTTTATTCATAAAATCACTAAAAACCATCCTGACGAACACAGCCATCTGGGCAGTGTCAACGACATCTGTTGATTCATCCAGTTGAAGTGAAAAATAAACACAGTTATCTAAGTCAGTTCTTAACTGTAAAAAAATATCATTGCTCATTACTTCTACACGTCTCATCACTGTATTAGCAGAAAGTTGCATAGATTTTATAGCTGAAACTATCTCGTCTTTATTTCTTAAGTTGGCAAATAACGAATCAGCAGCTTCTAAAAACGTCTGTTTTATCATTTCCCCGTCTTCATAAGGTTTCTTTTTTTGTGCAATTATCTGGGACACACGGTACGATGCTTCAGTTGCAGCCTTATTTTTGTCGGCTATTCTTAAAAATATTGATTGTTGTCCAATTAACTGCTTTTTTAACTGTTTCAGTTTCTCCTTTCTGGCGGCAGAATATAGTGGGAATGATTTTTTAAGGAGGTCCTTTCGCCACCCCTTTCGCCACCAATGTTAAATAAAAAATATTAGATTATGACTAAACTTTATTTTTTTTCTAATAGTTGAAGTCCTTATTTATCTAATAGTAAACTTTTAACTATTCCTTACCGTGCAAATTTTTGAGATTTTTTTTTAATGTGAGTATTTGTACAGTATCTTACGAGAAAGTAAGACCTCAACAACAATTATACTATTATTTATTGATTAGATGGAGTAGAAAAAAATAAAAATAAGGTTTCTGAAATATTTAGGTTTTGTTTTTTACAATAAAATATATAGGTTACCGTAAAATTTATTGAGAAAGTAATATTAAAAAAAAATTCAAGTAACCTAGTTGAAAATTTTTTGTGATTTTTTAATATTAATTTCTTAATAAATTCCACGGTAACCTATATATTTTATTGTAAAAAACAAAACCTAAATATTTTAAAAACCTTATTTTTAGTTTTTTTCTACTCCATCTAATCAATAAATAATAGTAAACTTAATTATAATTCGAAAATTGTTGTTGAAGCCTTATTTTCTCGTAAGACACTGTACAAATACTCACATTTTCAAAATTTTTTTTTTCACAAAAATTTGCTCGGTAAGGTATAGTTAAAAGTTCACTATTAAATAAATAAGGACTTCAACTATTAGAAAAAAAATTAATTTTAGTCCTAATCTAATATTTTTTATTTAACATTGGTGGCGAAAGGACCTCCTTAAAATTGGAATGTACAGTTTTATGATGTCTCTCAATATTTCCTTTTTAGCAACGGAGACCGAAGTATTACATAACAAACACACATTTTTATCGTTAACTTCTGTAAAAAAGTATTCTTCTTCCCATTCTTACAACTGCTTGCCATAATATTATTTTTTGTTGTTCTCTACTAACCCAACCGCTGGACGTTGGTTACGCGTTCAGTTTTAAACTAAGCGCAATGTCGCCGCGCCGTGCGTATTTATCCCGTTCAAAGCAATCCTGATCGTTCTCGAACACTCACGCGCTGGTCCGACTGGTCGGTTCTAACCGATTCTAGCTTGATGGCGTCAGCGGCAGATTGCTCACCGCAACGTTGCCGCTGTTTATGTTTAATATTATGACAATTAGATTTTTTTGTAGAATTTTCGGAAGCTTCTGTGATTTTTTCAGTTTGTATTTTTTAAATTAAAATCGTTGTGACATCTATCAGAATTGCCTCCGTGAGCTACCGGCAGCTCGCGATTGACAGGTTGGCGACCACTGATCTAGATAATATTTTAAATTGTATTTATAAACCTAATTCTAGTAATATCATTGTTTGTGGTGATTTTAATATTAATACGAGACTTTTAACTAATGATCAAGTCAAATTATTAAACGTTTCATCAACATTTAATATTAATATTAATCTTGTAAAATAGCCCACTAGGGTAACAGAAAACACCCTGACAACAATCGACAACATGGGCCATATGAATAAAAATGAAGTAAATGTTCCTAAGCTTAAGACAGAAGGAAAAACAAATGCTTAGAGCAAAAGGTAGGGGTAAAGCAATAGCTTAAACTTGAAAGCAAATGCTTCATAAAAACGAATCAAAACTCATATTCAAAATATTGAAGATTATTGGATTAAATAGTGAATTTGCCACTATTTACATTCAAAATATAAAGTATAACAAAGTTTTGCGTGTTCAGACCTGCACTTTTTAAACACGCAGCTTGCACGTTCACAGTTGCTTCCCCTTTGTGTGCTTTAGGTTACTCTATCTATACGTGTATACAATCTAGTGCTCCTATAGCAGTCGAAAATAAACTGACTTGCCCACAGTTCTTTAGCTTCCATTACAACACGATGACTTTTCGGAAACTGAATCCAACAAATGGCCTGTTGAATTATTTTTGTTACTACCATTCGAACTGTTTGAGAAATCGTGGAATGCTTACTGCCTAGCTCTTCACAAATTCCGCTTTGGAAACCTGGATTTTCCAAATATCTCAAACATATTTTTATTTTCTGGGCAGGTGATAATGCACCACCACGCCGTTCTGCGATTTCGCCTAGAAAGTTTTCATGCTCCTAAAATTACTAGTTCGCGGTGTACGCAGTTGTTTGTTTTTACATTTCGGATATTTAACATTTTAGCCATTTTTACTTGCAGCCGCACAACCGTGTAGAGACAGAGGAAAGCCTTTCCACGTTGAATTCGCGAAACCTCTAATGGGAACAGCCCTGATGCTACTGAACAACAGCATCATTTTTCCGCAGGTAAAGCTACCATTTCGCAAGTCGAGGAAGAGACCGACTTCAAAATGCGCCGCGATAGCAAGGGAGACACTAAACGGTCTCTTAACGTCTGAACACATGTAATTTAACGAACATATTTGGGTAGATACGACAGACGACATCAGATTTAATATGGCAATATTTGCCGCCTCACTGGTGTCTCAGTCTCCTGTCGTTTGTCGCGGGTTACCAAATGGTACCTTAAATACTCGCAGTTCTAAACAAATGGTTGGCTTTATTCATACGTTTGAAGTAAATCCTTTTATTTCGTGAGCATTTGCTTCCTTCTTTTGAGCTAATGGATTTAGTTATAACTTTATTCATACTCCTTTACTTTGAATTTTGCAAGTATAAGCAAATGCTTGTTTTAATTGATACGGCCCAATGTTTTTGTAAATTTTGTTAATTCCGGTTTAACGTGTGTATGTGACAACAGTGTATCAGATCATAGAACTGTGCTGGTGAAACTCAATCTTGAAATGGCTGTCTCATCTAGTTTTTGTCAGAAAAGATTTTTTTACTGATAAGGCGATAAATAACTTTATTAATAATCTTATTTTAGAAGATTCGAATCATATGTATGGGCTCTCTGATATTAATCTGGCTTTTATCGTATTTATAAACATCTTCATGTATGCATTTTCCATTAAAAAAAAAACAAATACCAAAAACTAAAAAAATAAATGGGTTGCCGATGTGGTTCGACAATCGAGTAGTAACTCAAAAAAATTTGCACGTTTTATCAAGAATATATCCTGAACTTCGATAATATTATACCCAAACAAAAAAGCGTCATCTACATCTCCTAAAGTCAACAAGAAAAAAGCATTATCAAAATATAATTACGTCGTCTGAAAATCCCACTAAAAGTGCTTGGAAACCTACAACAGATTTTACTAAAAATAATGATTAAAAAAAAAAAAAATAGAAATATTAACCAATCAAGGAGATTTAATTGATAATTCTTCTGAGGTGGCTAATACTTTTAATACTTTTTTCATAAATGTTCCACTTGATGTTGTGTCAAATATCTCCAAAACTATAAATAGAATTGAGTGCAATATTGCAAATATCACACAAAACATGTTACAATTTTGTTCCCTTATACGAAAGGTGAATTATTAGAACTATTACGTAATAAAATGAAAAATCCTGCAGTTTTGTTGAAATACCTGCCTTTCTATTAAAATGAGTTGTTCCTGTCGTATTATCTCCTTTGACTTTTCTAGTTACCCTTTCATTCTATAATGGTGATTTTCCAGACTACATAAAAAAATGGAAAAGTAGTTCCTGGAGTGGCACCCCGTATCAAATTGCAATGAAGAGAACGAAAGAGAAAGGGAAGAGAAAAATCTCCGTCGCGAAGAGAAATTTCCAAAATAACGAACTACTCGTCCTAAAACTGTTGGCTTCACTTCTATTTGACACATTAAATAAAAAAAGGAATCCAATTTTTTACATAAATTTAGATTTGTTTTGAACGTGGAATTTCTTAAAATAGTATTACGACATTGATTATTCTGGATCAAAGTTCATTTTCGACTCCTTGTTAATATTTTTATTTACCACTAATTCAAAGCAGACCCTGTTTTCAAAAGTAGAGAAAATAAAAGGGATTTCAGATTATACCAGTAATTTGACTTTTTATTTAATGAAAACAAGTTTATAATTTTTGTAATTTGTGTATAATAGTTATATTTTAACTTTAAGATGAATCCTGTCATAAGACATGTGATGCAAGAAGCCCAAAATAATCAACAAAAATATGAACTATGCATTGCTAAGAGGGTGATGAGGGATACAAGTGATCCATTCGGCATTCCTGATGTTAGATTCAAAGAATTATTTGGACTAAATAAAGATTTAGTTCAAAATTTGTTTATTGACTAATTACAAACTGACAATCCACAAAAAAATAAAGTAAACTTAAAATGTCAAAACGAAACTGCCAAATCAAGTTCTTAATATACCAGAATTGCCTCCGCGAGCTACCGGTAGCTCGCAATCGATAGGTTGGCGACCACTGACCTAAAGGATGGCGCCCGTGTGCATTTTACACTTTGCACATATGGTAGCGGGGGCCCTGCCGGTGCTGTTGCGTATAAGTTAATCTTGAAAAATATTAAAATATAGTTTTCAAAAAGGACATTTTAAGGTTTAAAAAGTCACAAGGACAATTTGTTTGAAAAAAGGACTGGTGGCAACCCTACTATGGACATAAAAAAATTATTACTATAGCTAGTAATATAATTATTTATAAGAGATAAAAATGAGTTTCTTTTGTCATATATTTTTGATATTTTTTCACGATTTATATCTTCGATTTTAATAGAAAAATTCCCCAATCTAAAAAAGGGACTCTCCAAGTTCGACCACCAAATCCGTCGAAATCACATCGGGGCGCAATATTCAAATTCAATAGATATCCACCCTCCGTCGCGACCGCCTCGATTCCACTATTTATGCAAAACAGGCAGCCAGAACAATACTCGAACGGTTTTAATTAAAATGACATTGTCTGGCTTCGGCAAAGCCTTTAAAACAAAGTTTCGAGCATCTGCATGCATAATGAAAAGTTTTTATTGTTAAAAAAGTGTGTCTGTCGCTGATGGGGTGACGAGATGGCTAATAGACTTTCAGACCTGCTGGGGTATGGAAATTTTCAGTCGGTTTTGAATAATGTGTGAAGATATGCGGAGACGATGAGCTGGATGCTTGTCTCTGGATGATTATGCTTAGATTCAAGCGACGATATGGATATCAAAGTGCATCTAATTGGGAATATCATTAAAAGGTGGAGTGATGTGCTTGAAAGATTATATTTCTTAATTAATGAAAACCATTTTAGACTACACCACTGGATTTATAAAAATCTCTCTTAATAACATTATTTTGGAAATGAAAAGACTCATTTTCCTAATTAGAATTCCATATAGGTAATGGAGAAGGTTCGGTTTAGGTTTAAATTTTTTTATTTACAATTTACTGTATATCTACAAGTTCACACAAAAATAAAAACAATTCGACACTAGGCCTAGGCTTCGTGCGGGCCCGAGGACTATGGCAGACATATCTGCCTGTTAGTACCGTTGTGGGATTAATATTTGAAAATGCGGTTCTCATTCCTTACCGTTTCGGTATTATTAAGAATTTTTGATTAGTTTTGTGATCGATAATTGAGAGGTATTTTTAGTTGTGTCTTGTCTTAGTTATAGTTATTGTCCCCTGGAAAAAGCTAGTAAAAAACAGGGCTGTCCCTGTATGTGCGTTGGTCTTTGTGTAGTCTATGGTTATTGTCACAATCCACTGGCTTGGTGCACGATAAAACTTCCGCCCGGGCACAGATCGAAAGTGTATAGGGCTTTCGGTCTGTCTTTCTTCATTAGAAACTTTATTTACAGGTCTGATCATCATCATATTTATTTACAGGTCTTCTCAATTTTCAATTTAAAATCTTTATTTTTATATACAGTATATACATGTCATTTCAACTTAAGTAAAATATAATTTATTTGGATTTGCTTCTAGGATTCCCATCCTGGGAGCTTCAATCCAAATTGACCCATCGGAATAGGTCAAGGTCGATGTTATAACCATTATCTTTACCTAGTTGAGTTTGCGTTATGTTGTATCATGTTATCTCCTTGTTATTAATAAAACATTATGTGACAGTTTTGATTGGCTTGCTAAATCGGTAATGGAAATGTACGTCTATAGTTTTGTGTGAATTTAATTTTGTCTTTGTCTTCCCTGAACAACTACTTTCAAAAAAACAGGGTTTATTTACAGGTCTGTGTCCCAGCAGCCGATTCACCGTGCAGTCCGCCGTCCGACCAGATCACCTGAGTATCTGATCGGTGTGAATTGTTGTTAGTTTATTTATCACTTTTTAGAAGATGATATTTTAAAATTTGATGAGACTATTTTAACTAATGGTACTGTTAATAAAATAAAAAGGGGAAGGCCGAGATTAAAGAACGAAGCAATACTATGTATATTCCCAAGTCTTCCTTCATATTTGTCCAGTATTAGGAAAAGACGAAAACCATCATTGAACCGAACTGAATTTTTTAGAATAAAAAAAGGAAGAAAATACTAGAACTTATTGCTGAAAAAACTATTCACCAGGATGATGAAATTGTAGTTGTCGAATACAAAATTACCACAAAACTGTACTTACCAAATTTCACCATTTAACAAACCTTTTCAAATTTGGTCATACCTAATTTTCAATTTATTTAGATAAAATTAAATAATAAATAGAAAATAATGTTTAACATAAAGACTCATTTATAACTAATACCAACAGTATTTTCTGTACTTTAGTTAGCAATTAAAACAAAGACTTATTTACAATAATTAAAATCAACAGTATTTTCTGTGCTTTAGTTAGCAATAATTTGATTTTTATTATTTTCATAAAATTTTGTAAAATCCCTAACTAAATATTTTCATTTAAACCGTGCCTTAGTATGCCCTCAGCCCTATTTAGCTTTAATTAAAAAATAATTAGCCCTACCCATCACATTTCAACACTTATCATCAATAATTTGCATTTTATTTAAATAAGAATAAATAGTAAATAATGTATCAATTAAAATATGTAAGACTTATTTAGAAATAAATACAACAGTATGTTCTGTGCTTTATTTAGCTATAAACAAGTTTATTTTTATTATTTTGCCAAAATTATGTATATCTAATTCCCATAAGAAGCCATATATTTTGAACTACGTAAACCGTACCAGCACCCATGCGGTTAATTATAAAAGCTCAATTGACGTGTGATTTTTGGGGCGGTATTTTGAGCATGCCGATTTGCCTCCTTATCTTTAGACTTCATATTCATATAAAGGTAGCCATAAGGAGAAGAATTTACCATATTTCATAATTTAAATAACGAAAAATGTATAAATAATTCGGAAAGTCTAGATTAAAATGTACTAAAACTGAAAATCTGTTTAACATTATTAAAAGCTTTTAGATAACTTTTATAAAAATTACAATTAACTCTTTTAAGCAACCCCCTCCATACCATCAAAGTATTCATAATTTTTTAAAATTTATAAGCATCTGAATAGATTTTGGAAGGAAGTCTGTTATAACAAAATAAACCTTCTGGAGAAATTAGTACTTGCTCTTAAGCATGAGATAAATCCAATTTAACAGAAACTTCCCTTCCCCCCCCCTGAAATTTAACAAAAACCTATTTTAATCTAGGTAGAGGAAATGTATCAGTTTCTAAATTAATATTTAATGTTATACTGTAACCACCTAAAAACTGTAATCGTCCCCTTCACCAAAGAAGAAAGGTCGACAAGCTTCGACAACCTACCTCGGCTGGGGAAACCCGAGGTGAAATACCCGGGGATTCTTAGATAAGAAATTAACCTGGAATCACCAATTGGATAAAACCATCAACAAAGCCGGATTAACCCTCTGGACCCTCAGAAGGATATGCGGTAAAGAATGGGGGATCTACTTAATTTATCAAATAAAGGTAAAACCCATGGTTACGTACGGCTTTGTCATCTAGTGGGACGAGGGACTTCTCTAGCCAGAAAAGCTTGCTGGAGTTCAGCAGCTTGCGTGTCTCGCCATCACTAGGGCAACCACACCGACGGGAGCCATGGAGACCATACTGTACCTAACCCCTCTCCACACAGTTGTGTGGAGTGTAATGGAAAAGCCGACGTGCTCTTCAGAAGAGTTCATAGAACCGGAATCATTCCTGGGCATTGCAAAGAGCACTGCCAAAGGAATTATCTCAGAATGGACAACGGGTACAACACTCACGAATTGGAGATATACCCCAGGACTAACTCATTCGAAGGCGCTTACGAACGCCTCTCTGCTCAGATCCGAGAATGGAGTAGGAGAGATATACGAATTTTTATGAGACTGATGATAGGACACTGCCGCCTGGGTAACCACATGAGAAGGATATGTCTGCAACAAACATCGGACTGTCAATACTGCAGCGTGTAAGATGAATCAGCAGAGCACATTTTATGTACCTGATCCGCTTTGGGAAGAATCAGGTTACAGATATTCGGATTTACTCGACTAGAGCCTATTGACTTTAAACAATTCTCACCCAATTCGATTATTGCCTTCTTCAAAAGGTGTGGCATGTACGGTATAATTTAGTCATGAGCCACAATAGATCCATTTGGATCGCAGCAAAAGGCGATGAAATCATCTCCCACTAATTTTCAACCTAACCTAAGCTGCACTCTAATCACCACATAAACGTACCAAAATCACTATATTCACCTGGCGTTATAACATTTAATTTCAACAAACTATCAATCTCTTTTTTAACAGCTTTTCTTTTAGAAAAAAAGCAAGCTTATAGCCTTGAAAAATTTAAAATGAAAAAGAAACCGTGTCAGAGTCTGTGTCTCAGCAAATTCAGGCGATCGTTTCCCTCCTGAAAACAACTACAACTTGGCTAATACCGTAACAGGAATTGCATATGTAACGGTTGGAACCGTTATTTCGATACAATCATCTCTTACTCAAATGTCATTTGTCGTTTATGCCTTTTGATTTATTTTTGATTTGGTTGACAGCGACAATCAACTTGATTTTATTTTCATCTAGGTCATCCGATGAATTAGATAATACTTATTTATGTTAATGACCGTCTGATTTTATAAGGTATGTTTTAATAATAATATGTTATTAAATATATATATTTTGTGCAAGGATTTCTTAAATAAATTGTCAAGTTTTAAACATAACTTCAATATCAACAATGAATAACACATGGTTGGTTTTATATAAAATTTTATATTATTTTTTTGGAATAAAATATTGTGCTTTACTATATTTAAATATATTAAATAAGATTTTTCCATTTCATATTAATTTTAGTCTCTGTGAAATTATTTATTTAATAGTTTGAGATTATTCATTAAATAGTTAAAGAATTTTATCTAAATCCTTTTCAAATTTCCTTTCTTCTATCTTAACATGTTAACCCTTTTTAGCTAATGGCTATATCTAAACGGTTTTGGATTCATCTCTAGACGTTTCAGCTCTAGACAGTTTCGAGTTCAAGTTCGAATACTGAGGATTATTCATGTTTCAGTTTTGGGTTCAAAGACAGAAGAATCATTTATCTTGAAGATCGAAGATCATTCATGGTTCATCTCTAGACTATCAAATGAGACATGTTCTATAGATTGAAGTGAAGAAATACCCGATTTTACCTTTTAACTTACCTTTTGTACCGACAGATAAGTGCATTCATTTAACCAGTAAATTGTTTTAAATTTGAATTTTGTGCAGACTTATGTGATACCTACCTTATCTAAAGCATGGTTTAAGTATAATTGTTAAATTGACATACCTCAAAAATGCAGCATTTTGCCTTAAATATATACCTGATGCTTTGAAAATGGCTGAAGTTATCCTAATTCCTAAGGCAGAAAAACCTCTGAATGAACTGTCATCATATAGACCTATATCATTGTTACCGATAATATCTAAGTTATTTGAAAAACTACTACTAAAACCAATAATTGAAAATAAAAATCTGATCCTTTCACACCAATTTGGTTTTAGAAAGAAACACTCGACAATAGATCAAGTACACAGGATAGCTGATATCATCGAAAAAGCTTATGAAGAAAAATATATATGCTCAGCTATATTTCTTGACGTAGTCCAAGCATTTGACAAGGCTTGACACGCTGGCCTAATACAGAAAAAATGCTCCCTAGACAATATGTCGACATTCTACAATCATATCTAAGGGGAAGAATGTTTAAAATAAAGCAAGATGAGACATACTCAGTGTGCTAGGACCGGTTCTTTACTCATTATACACCAGCGATATCCCTTAACAACAATCTGTTAAAATAGCAACACTTACGGATGACACTGCAATATTGGCAGTTGGCGGAACTAATACAGAGACCTCAGAAAAACTTTAGGAAACCTGCAATAGAATCAATCGATGGACAAAAAAGTGGAAAATAAAAATAAATCAAACTAAATCAGTGCATGTTGATTTTACTCTTCGACCAAATGAACAAAAACAAATAAGAATGAACAATGACGTTATTCCGCATCACAATTCGGCCAAATACCTAGGGATGAACCTAGATGTAAGACTTAAATGGAAAGAGCACATAAAAAAAAGCATAAAGAACTTGAATTTAAATTTAAAAAAACGTATTGGCTCCTAGGAAGAAAATCAAAATTGTCAGTGCACAACAAACTGCTGATTGATAAACAAATCCTAAAACCAATCTGGATTTAAGGCATACAGCTATGGGGATGTGCCAGCAAGAGTAATATCAACATGATACAAGTTTTCCAAAATAAGGTCCTAAGATGCATTGTTGATGCACCTTGGTTTTACCGAAACGATTATCTTCATAGAGACCTGAAGATGTCAACAATCGAAGAAGAAATAAAGAGGTTTGCTGCGAAACATAAGGGTCGACTCCACTCTCACGTCAACGAAGAAGCGTTGCAATTACTGGACAACTCTACACTCAACAGAAGGCTCAAAAGAAAGAAGCCATTTGAGCTAGTGCAGTGAACGTTAATATTAGTGCTAGTGTAAAACAGTGTAATAAATCTTCACGCCAACTTGTGATGCTTTCCTATAGAAACAATTAAGACAGCCCAATGGGGACTTCTTAGATAAGTAATTAGTTATAAGATTTTTAGAATAAAATTGTAGGTTAGTCAGTAATGACTAGTAACAATACTCTAATAAAAAAAAAGTATAATTTGTTAGTGGTTAGTGATTTTCTATATTTTTGTCACTATTCTAGAGCTAAGTGTATAAGCTTTAAATATAGTGGTGCCCAACTTCTTTTTCAAAGTTATTCGAATTATTTAAAAACCTAACCCACGCCCTATCAATTGAGCTCAAACACATTATCAAAAAAGATAAAATAACCAAGTATTCACGTTACAAATAAAATTAAACAGTATGTATAAAAAAAATGAAACAAAAAATGATTACACCGAGACCTGAATCTACACGACTTCTGGTTTGAAAAGTCAACGCCTTATCCACAAACCACATTTGCTGAATGCATTTGTTTTCGAGACGGATTAATAACGATGCAAAAGCCAAAGTCGAACAAGTTTAGTAGTTTGTGCAACAAGAGTGGATAAGGACAATCCACTCGAAGAATAACTAGATACAGATTTACTTTTCTGACAGCTGGTCTTTGCCGATTTTTAACAGGTAAAATATTGAAATTTGGTAAATTAACACTATCTATTTTACTGCGATGTAAACAATCCACTTGAGTAATACTGTATATTTTTTCTATGACCCATTAACGAAAATCTACAAATTTAAAAAAATATTTTAGGTTTTAAGAAAAAATAACTAATTTTAAAATAATTTATGACGTTTACTAATTTATAAAATAAACATGAAAAAAGATTTAATTTAATTATTACTCAGCTCATATTTGAGCCTGGACCTCTCGCGTGGAAGACAAACCCGGTGTCTTCACCACCTATTTAGATTTTAACAACAAAACAAAGATATATCAGAATTTGAATAAAAACTGGCATCGCTGTTAATGTGTTTCTATGATTCAGCGCTGTGACATTATATTCATCTAGCGAGCGAACGTACAGAAAATAGTTTTGAGCAAAATACCTTACGAAAGGAGGTTCATGTCTTAGATATGTAACGGCTCAGAAGTCTAAATAGATTAAATTTAAACTGCCACCTTAATAAAATAACTTTAGAAGTAGTTTTGCCCTTATTTTAAAATCGATAATAACATTTCACCTGGCTTAACTAATATGAATTTGGGCTCGTAAGTTGAATCTGTAATTGAGTCTATGGTTGAATTTATAGTTGTGTCTTTAGTTGAGTATATAGTTAAGTATATAGTTGACTATAGGTCTAACTATATAGTAAACCATATACTTAACTATAGACACAACTATAGATTTAACCATAGATTAAACTATGGAAACAACCATAGACTAAACTATAGACACAACTTGTGAGCCCAAAATTATATTAGTTCGGCCAGGTGAAATGTTATTACCAATTTTAAAATATCTATCTGTAAGTCTATCTTTGAATCTATATTTGAGTCTATCTTTGAGTCTATCTTTAAGTCTATCTTTGAGTCCATCTTTGAGTCTATCTTTGAGTCTATCTTTGAGTCTATCTTTGAGTCTATCTTTGAGTCTATCTTTGAGTCTATCTTTAAGTCTATCTTTGAGTCTATCTTTGAGTATATCTTTGAATTTATCTTTGAGTCTATTGTTGAGTTTATTGTTGATTATTGTTGTCTATTGTTGAGTCTATCTTTAAGTCTATATTTGAGTCTATCTTTGAATCTATCTTTGAGTCCATCTTTGAGTCTATTGTTGTCTATTGTCGATTATTGTTAAGTCTATTGTTGAGTATGTAGTAAAATATATAGTCGAGTCCATAATTGGACTTTTTGGAGGCATCCTGTATATGTACTTTGTTTCAGTAAAATTTTAACTCCTGCGTGTGCATACTTTTCGTTAGTTTCTTCTAAGTCTTGTTTTTATTTAAGAGCCAAACAAGGAGTTAAAGCTTAAGAAGAAGGAAAGCGTTTTGTAAGTATCTTATATTAGTATAATATTGGAAATCAGTAGAATTACCATAGGGAACAGATAGAAGGATAGGTAATATCTATGAAAGCGGCTTAACTCTTCCAACCTATCAAAATAATACACCCTAGTCCCAGTAACGTTCCCTGACTATCCTAGTTCAAACATTAATATTCCATAAATACGGGCGCAAACCGAGCCCGATCCACCGAGATAATTTTCGATTGATGTTCGGCGCGCCGAGTCGATATCTGGTGCCCATAAAACTATTTCAATTTTCCGTGCGACCCCGGATAAAGTTTTAAGTGCATTTTAATGACATCCGCAGACTTTTGCTAGTCTCGGTGTTCTTCGTTTTCATAATTTTCTCAGGTGTTGGAAAAGAACCGAAAACGAATGATTTGTCGAAAGTTTTAAATTTCCATTTTTTTTTTAATTTTTGACGGAAAAGGAATTCTGTAAATCTGCACAAGGGATAATAATTATAATTTATAACAAAATTTAGGCGTGTCTTTAAATTTCTCCATTATACCTATGTGAGTACATTTAAAGATGGAGAATCAGGTTCACTTAAAAAAAAGGCCAGAACTAAAAGGGCACGGGCAGAAGATTTGTCTGAACATTTTACATTTTTATTTTATTCGCTCCGTGCGCGACAGCAGCGCCAATTTGTTTTGGTATTAAAGGAGTATTTCTGCCTATACTGACAAATACAATTTTTAATAGAATTCGTAAATAAAAAGTATATATGTTAGTTTTAATAAAAGTATATGGATTTATAAAACAATTAAAACATTAATTTATTATTATTATATATTTTTCACGCTTAAATTGAAGAAAATTATGTATAATCATTAAAAATCAATAATAAAATATAGGCAGGCAACAGTATTTACTGGAAAATGTATGAGAAGTTGCCTAAGTCTAATAAGTTGTCATTAAAGAAACCATTTATAATAGCGTGAAGTTAAAATGTATAAAAAGGATCGCTACTTATATTTTCATTTTTGTTCTAAAGAAAACATAGAATGAATGATTAAAACTGGTTTCCGATCAGTCAGTCACAAAATTGCATACCAGCCAAATATTATAATCAACGGCAGAAATCTTGAAATCTAGTCCTTGCTGAATGAACATTTAAGAATAAAGGGATATTAAAGAACATCGTAAAATGATAATTTATTGTTTATTTAAAAACTTTCTAGTTTCTGATGTCTACTATTTCCAGCATTACTGTTATTATCACAAAAATAAAGATAATTTTTCTTCTTATTGTACACCTATCCATTTATTTCTTTGATTTAATTTCCACTTTGTTAGTGAAATTTGTTATATAAGTTTCACTGTTTTTTTTTTGCTAGTATTTGTACAATTTTCAACACAGCAACTCCGGTTGCTTATTGTGTTGTTTTTACCTACTTTTTTGAAAAAAAGTAAAATGTATACGTGTATTTGATATGCCAAAATTACAAAATATCCCCCTAAAATGCACGAATTATCCGCAGCTAGCGCTAGTATCGCTTTTGCTTCCCTTTCCATGACTTCGCACGGAGCGAATAGCTGATCAAATGTTATTTTAAAACGTTTTCATGAAAAAATTCCCAAATTTTCCGCAACATGAACGAGTTACATTAAACGGCATTTCGAAACGTGTTACATTTATCTTTCCTAATTTTGACTAGATTATTAATAAAATTGTGCTTTGGTAAAACGTTAAATTCAAACAACCAATATTACTATCTTGAATTGTTAGTTGCATCACGCCTCATTTTATTGACAAATAGAAAATATATTAATTATTTATTCTCAAAGACGTGTAGTGTGTTTATATTGCTTATTATAGTTAGTTTTCAAATATGTGTTTTATGTTTTAATTATTTTGTGCTGATTTAGAAAATAAGGACCAAAACAACATTATTACCATGGTGGAAAAATACTGGTGAAGGGTTTAGCGTACGAAATTTGGTCAGTCTTGACGTCACTTTCGAAGCAAATTTGTATTATGTCTATGTCTTGATTGTTAAAAAGTAACTTTTTAAGATATTTTAATGTCTTAAAATTTAATATTTTTTCTTTACACCAAGAGGTCTTTTTAGTAATTATTGGTAGGTATTATTCAATTTATTTTTAATTAAATTGATAGTGTAATTGATATAAAGTTAGGTTATGTCACATTTTTGCTGTATTTTAAAGAAGAAAAAAAAAATAGTTTTTAATTATTTTATATTTTTATTATTGGTACAGTTAAATATACTATTTTAGGGAATGTAGTTACTAGCAAAACGTCAGGTTGTGCAGTGTTTGGCTACAAGAACTATCCTAGACATAACATCCTCTACATGTTTTGTGGTGTAAGAATTCAGTTTCAGATGAACACTATGTTGGTAATCCTCAAGAGAAATGCATACCAACTGATGTAATTTAAATTAAATGTATTACGCTAAATTGGAAATAACTTATGTGTATTTTACAGTTATTTTCATTTAAATATACAGGGTGTTACAAGTGAAGTCTTGATAGCATATTTTTGTAAATATTTTCTAAAATTTTTTTAGTTACCGGTTTTCCAAAGTTAAAAAAAATAAAATTTTTGATTCCACAGGCCTACTAATTATTGTTGGCACTTTCGAATAACTGATCATGAAATTTTCAAATGCTTTTCTCTAAAAAATGGTGCGTCCTAGCGAGATGCAACAAATGTAGCTTTATTATAAAGAAAATATTGGTTTTCCAAACTTTATAGTCAAAAATGTTAAAAAGTGTCAACAAAAAAACCTTAGGGCAATTTTACCCTAAGCCCCCCTTAATTTACCCACCTATGAAGATGATCGATAACTGAAGTTTAGTCCATTAAATACAGCGTAACAAGGTAAGCATTTGTACCAAATTTTCCTTAGTTATCTTTAAACGTTTAGAAAATATTTACGAAAGTGTGTCATCAGTACTTCACTTTTAACACCCTGTATCTCGGAAAAGAAACTTTTTCGGACCTATGTTTATATAAACTTTTATTCCTATTTTAGGATATATATTACGCTGTTAAAATATGACCGTCTAATTTCGAGACACCCTGTACATTTTCAGTTTTATAATGACTATAGAACTAGGAAATAAAAGAGGAACATTTTGACAATCAATAAAAAATATAAAAAAAGTGCATATAAACATGCGTCTAGAAACGCTTTGTTTTAAAGATGTAGGTCGTTAAACTTTTTTAAAAAATCAATTTTTTTAAATGTCATTTAACCTAGTTAAGGCTAAAAAGCCGACTTTTATAACTAAAAACAAATCTGACTAATAATAGGTTAAATGACATTAAAACAAATCGGTTTTTTAAAAAACTTTAACACCCTGTGTATCTTTAGAACAAAGCGTTTCCGGACCCATGTTTATAAGGACTTTTTTCATGAAATTAGCTCAGAAATACACCATTAAATTTAATGTACGCAATTAGGAAATACCCTGTATATTGATTTTAAAACCAAAAAAGATTTTAATTCGTTTTCATTTCGCAATTGGTATAACATGATGAATTTTTTCTATTTTTGACATATAAAGTGATATATTTTGTAATCGCAGCAAGTGTCAAAACGATCTACTTTATGCAACCAGTTACTTAAAGTAGAACATTATGCAACTGATTACACGAAAAGTTGATTGTCATCAGTTATGAAATTAAAATAAATAACAATGTCTTTTTTGGTTTTTAAATTGAAAAATCGAAAAATCGAAAAATCGAAAAATCGAAAAATCGAAAAATCGAAAAATCGAAAAATCGAAAAATCGAAAAATCGAAAAATCGAAAAATCGAAAAATCGAAAAATCGAAAAATCGAAAAATCGAAAAATCGAAAAATCGAAAAATCGAAAAATCGAAAAATCGAAAAATCGAAAAATCGAAAAATCGAAAAATCGAAAAATCGAAAAATCGAAAAATCGAAAAATCGAAAAATCGAAAAATCGAAAAATCGAAAAATCGAAAAATCGAAAAATCGAAAAATCGAAAAATCGAAAAATCGAAAAATCGAAAAATCGAAAAATCGAAAAATCGAAAAATCGAAAAATCGAAAAATCGAAAAATCGAAAAATCGAAAAATCGAAAAATCGAAAAATCGAAAAATCGAAAAATCGAAAAATCGAAAAATCGAAAAATCGAAAAATCGAAAAATCGAAAAATCGAAAAATCGAAAAATCGAAAAATCGAAAAATCGAAAAATCGAAAAATCGAAAAATCGAAAAATCGAAAAATCGAAAAACGAAAAATCGAAAAATCGAAAAATCGAAAAATCGAAAAATCGAAAAATCGAAAAATCGAAAAATCGAAAAATCGAAAAATCGAAAAATCGAAAAATCGAAAAATCGAAAAATCGAAAAATCGAAAAATCGAAAAATCGAAAAATCGAAAAATCGAAAAATCGAAAAATCGAAAAATCGAAAAATCGAAAAATCGAAAAATCGAAAAATCGAAAAATCGAAAAATCGAAAAATCGAAAAATCGAAAAATCGAAAAATCGAAAAATCGAAAAATCGAAAAATCGAAAAATCGAAAAATCGAAAAATCGAAAAATCGAAAAATCGAAAAATCGAAAAATCGAAAAATCGAAAAATCGAAAAATCGAAAAATCGAAAAATCGAAAAATCGAAAAATCGAAAAATCGAAAAATCGAAAAATCGAAAAATCGAAAAATCGAAAAATCGAAAAATCGAAAAATCGAAAAATCGAAAAATCGAAAAATCGAAAAATCGAAAAATCGAAAAATCGAAAAATCGAAAAATCGAAAAATCGAAAAATCGAAAAATCGAAAAATCGAAAAATCGAAAAATCGAAAAATCGAAAAATCGAAAAATCGAAAAATCGAAAAATCGAAAAATCGAAAAATCGAAAAATCGAAAAATCGAAAAATCGAAAAATCGAAAAATCGAAAAATCGAAAAATCGAAAAATCGAAAAATCGAAAAATCGAAAAATCGAAAAATCGAAAAATCGAAAAATCGAAAAATCGAAAAATCGAAAAATCGAAAAATCGAAAAATCGAAAAATCGAAAAATCGAAAAATCGAAAAATCGAAAAATCGAAAAATCGAAAAATCGAAAAATCGAAAAATCGAAAAATCGAAAAATCGAAAAATCGAAAAATCGAAAAATCGAAAAATCGAAAAATCGAAAAATCGAAAAATCGAAAAATCGAAAAATCGAAAAATCGAAAAATCGAAAAATCGAAAAATCGAAAAATCGAAAAATCGAAAAATCGAAAAATCGAAAAATCGAAAAATCGAAAAATCGAAAAATCGAAAAATCGAAAAATCGAAAAATCGAAAAATCGAAAAATCGAAAAATCGAAAAATCGAAAAATCGAAAAATCGAAAAATCGAAAAATCGAAAAATCGAAAAATCGAAAAATCGAAAAATCGAAAAATCGAAAAACCGAAAAATCGAAAAATCGAAAAATCGAAAAATCGAAGAATCGAAAAATCGAAAAATCGAAAAATCGAAAAATCGAAAAATCGAAAAATCGAAAAATCGAAAAATCGAAAAATCGAAAAATCGAAAAATCGAAAAATCGAAAAATCGAAAAATCGAAAAATCGAAAAATCGAAAAATCGAAAAATCGAAAAATCGAAAAATCGAAAAATCGAAAAATCGAAAAATCGAAAAATCGAAAAATCGAAAAATCGAAAAATCGAAAAATCGAAAAATCGAAAAACGAAAAATCGAAAGAAAAAAAATAAAAGCTGTAAATTGCGTTTTATTTTTTAAATAATTATATACCATTATTAAAAACTGCCCAGAAATATTGGAGGTTAAAATTTAACGTACTCCTTTAAGGATAACGGATAAAAATGTTTTTTTTTTTCAAATTTCCCGCTGGTAATGTCAAAAATCAGATTGGCAATACTGCACATGTCCCTTATTTTTATTTTTACCATTGAAAGAAAAAGCGTCTTAGTGCAATCAAATACAATTTTCTGAAATATTTGATTTGAAGTACCTACAAAAGAATGATGGTGAATAATTTTTTAACCAAACACAATTTTATAAATAATCAAGTCAAAATAAGAAAAAAATCTTGTATGTAACACGTTACGAAATGCCGTTTTATGTAACTCGGTCATTTTGCAGGACCTCGCTCCGCTCGTTCCTCAAATATTTACACAAGATAAGGCATTTAGTAACTGGTTACAAAAATAGCTATTTCGTAACCAGTTTCATAATGTTCAACATTTACATTTTGACAAAAATTGTCACTTTATACGTCAAAATTTAAAAAAATATTTTTTCTTTAACTGTCAGCACTAAACTAATTTGCTATTTTTCAAAACCAGATATTCTATACTATTCCATCGCGTCCATAAACTGCAGAAATGAAATAGCGAATCTTGTATGTACAACAAAAAAAAACTATGGGAATCCATTCAGTGTCTGGAATATATTGCTCGTTTGTTGGGTGCCAGACTATTTATGAGGTGTAGCGGCAAGTAATGTCTACTAGAGGAAGGTGCTTATCTTTAGTAAGAGCTAATTCATCAATATTAACTCTGCCGTATGAGAGCGTGGTCTGGCGGTTCTGAATCATGAATTTGTTGGCAGGAAAAATGTGCTATACACGTATGGATCCGCTTTTCCTGTTTGCTCGCTTAGTTGGAATTATATTACGCGAAATGAGAATTTCCGTTAATACGAGGGTAGTCAAATTTTAGTAGCAAGCTATGGATATGTACTAATATCAGTTGACGAATATAAAATAGCTTATTGTGCCGAAAATGTAGAAAGTGGCTTATAAATATGGTGCCCAGGAGTAATAACATAAGGATAATCTAAAGAATAAAAAATGTAAAATAATAATTGCTTTTTTTGGGGGGAAGTGGTGTTAGAATCTTGCAGTACATCTAATATCTTTAATCTGCACTGAAAACAAATAGAATTTGGTAAAAAACATAGCAGAAACTCTAAAAACTTTAATACGCCTTGGAAATATAAAATCACAATACATTTACAGGTAACTATGAGAATTCCGAACTGCTTATTGATAGTTTTGAATAAATTTGCTGCTACAATTTAAAATGGATGAATCACATGAAGAAACCAGAAAAGAAGAAAATAATAAATTATTCACGTGACAAAGTCATACATAAAACATTACAATGCCATTATTTAATACAATGAATAAACAAAATCTCAAAAAAAACCTGTTGAAAGCGATAATTTTAAATAATTATTTAAGGTAACAAAGTATATACATGTGTATAAAATATATAAGTAATAACATTAAATTTTCTAATATATTGTGATGTAATAAATCAATTAAAGAGGACTAAGTGAAGTCATAAACTTTAGTTGAGTGTAGTATAAAATTGTATACATATAATAATTTATAAATTAAGTAATTGAGACTCTTTGAATTTAGTAACATGAGGTGAACAAATCTATAATAGTAAGAATAATTAAAGGGAATTTGTAACCTTAATATTAATAGAATGTTCATCATTTTTGGAATAGATAACAATAACGGGACATTTATAGACTGAAGCATTTATTCAATATTACTCAGTGATGTAAAGAGAGTTGATGTTGTAATTTAAATTGGGTAAACTATAATCCTTCAATAACCTTAGACAAACTTAGATTAACATAAACAGGTAAAATGGTACATCCTGTATTTCAAAATCAAGAAAAGGTTGTCAAAGAACCCCACACTTTTTGCATTGATTTTGGGTACTGGCAGAATTTGTTCAAATTTTAGTATGTCATTTTTCAGGTCATTAGGGACAACTTTCTTATGAACCTCAAGTACGCAACTCTACAGGGTGAGCTGTTAGGATTCAAATTTAAGGAGTGCAGAATTAATATTTTCACATTTGTATGCAGTTTGTTCATACTTGCTTACACTTTAAAAAATAAATTATAAAGACTGTTCAAAAAATTAGGAATCTCAGTTATAGAAATATGGTGCATTTTACATGTATTACCATAGTTAGAATATGACTTCTGGCCATTTTTTATTTCATTTCATATTGAATTATTTTTATAAGTAATACCGTGATAGAACTACACAAATAACCTAAGAATTACAAAAACGAATTTAACGAAAAATTGATATATCTAAAATATTGTAGAAAGTCTTGAAACGAATTCAGTTTTGCTCGTATTATCAATATAACTTTGTTTACCTACTTAAATGTAGAAATAGTTTTACTAACTCTGACTCGAATAAATGGCTGAATTGAAAAGCCCTCTGATTTTTATATATAGTACAGATGTCAACTTATCACTTCTAAATATAATTCTATTTTTGAGGATTTAGTAGCTTAATTTTAGTTAAATTTAAAAATAAAAAAAACTTTTACAGTTGTTTCAGTAATAATTTATTTAAAAACTTCGTAATATAAATACTCATAATATTTAATCCTGCCAATTCTTATTGTTTAACTATTCCACACCACTATATACTTTTATTTTGCTTTAAATTATTTTTTGAGCTTATACATTTTTTTTATATCCTGGCTTATAAATCAGAATAATTACAAAAGGATTCTATGAGATAAATGTTGGCGAGTGTTAGACTAAATAACAACTACATTATCATGATAGGGTTAAGGTGATTACAGCACCCCCTTATAATTTTCGGACAAGGATATCTCAAAAAGTAATTTTTTTAGAAAATTTAAATTTGGGTAAAATAAATTAGGCAACAATATCTAGAATATGCATATTTTTTAAAGTTTTAATTACTTCCAGTTTCCGAGAAAAAAATCAAAGGGCTTTAAATTTTAAAATATCATAATGAAAATAAATGCATTCCTCAACAGCACTATTCCTAATATAATCCCTAAATTTAGGCTCTCAATCTCTTGTAAATGATTTTTTAAAATTCGCCGAAATTAGTGGCTAAAACGCCTCGTTAAGTGCTTCTTTCTAGTGTAACGCGTCTGTAACTATCGTATCGTACACTCTGAGTCATCATTCGTTTCTTGCAACGATTTACACCAGTTTACACCATTTTAAACCAGAAAATAGCACTTAACAAGGCGTTTTAGCCACTAATTTCGGCGAATTTTAAAAAATCATTAACAAGAGATTAAGAGCTTAAATTTGGGGATTATATTAATAATAGTGCTGTTTAGGAATGCATTTATTTTCATTATGATATTTCAAAATTTAAAGCCCTTTAATTTTTTTTCTCGGAAACTGGAAGGAATTAAAATTTTAAAATATATGCATGTTTTAGATATTATTGCCTAATATATTTTGCCAAAATTTTAATTTTTTTAAAAAATTACTTTTTGAGATATCCTTGTCCGAAAATTATAAGGGGGTGCTGTAATCACCTTAACGCGTTTTTATCTTTGCAATTTCAGACTACATTTACTGCGTTTGTTTATCCATATCGGATGCACCTGAAATGTTGTGAATCTTTGATTACGAGATTCAAGGTACGTAAATTAGTTGGAGCAGATGCGTCCAATGTTGATAATCAAACGTTCGAGAGGTAAAAAATCGGATGTAGATATTCAAACGTAGCAATTCTATTTTACATTGTATATTTACTTCTTCGTTTTTGGGCTGCCATTAAAAACAATTTCAAAAGTTTGTTACTAGGAATTTTTTGATAGTAGGTTATTTATTTTTGTTTGAAAAACTTTTTTTTCCAATATATTCGACACTTTATTTATAAAATAAAATTCAAGAATACCCATTACTAGATATTGCTGTACATTTCTCATATTGTGCTCATATTTCGAGTGTTTTGTGGTACCTTGAATACGCACGATTCGAAAATTATATAGAGTACCGTTTAAGTGTTTTATTAAGGACTGTTTTAGATGCTGTTAAACGATGAGTTAGATTTTGAAGGTGTGTAAATAGTTAATGTATTTAATAAAACAGATATTTAAAAATGTAGTTTCTTTTATATGGATTTATAATTTAGTTGGAATCTAAAAATCTATGTAAAGAAACTGTAATATTTTTTTATTAAATATTATTTCTCTTTCTGTCACACCCTGTATTATTACGAGTAATTAATATTATCTAGTACTTAATATAACAAATAAGTGATCAGAAGTCATGTTATAATTATATTAATACATACATGAAAATGCACCTTATTTCAATAAATAATATTCCTATTTTTTGAACGCTCTGTATGATTTATTTTACTAAGTAAAAGGAAGTTTTAACAAGCCATGTACAAGTGTAACTCATGCCATAAGTTTAATGAAAAAAACATGAAATACTTAAAAGTGGTAAAGATATATATGAAAATATTAATACAGCACTCCTTACTTTTGACTCCTTCTGACAGCTCACCCTGTAGAGCTGCAAACTTAATGTCCATAAGAAAGTTGCCCATACTGACCTAAACATTAACATACTAAAATTTGAACAAATTCTGTCAGTACCCAAAATCAATGTAAAAAGTGCGGGCCTTTGTCACAATAAAAGATTATAATAATAACATAATAACCAGTATTGTCAATTTGGAATATCGACTTATGAAAAATAAATTTTTTTCTACACCCACATGGATATTAGCTTATCTACACACAGATTATAAAACGAAAAAGTATGCTATTGCCTTTAATTAAACGAATATATTTTATATCCATTTTAGGTAGTAAAAACACTGCAAAAAAATGAAATCCACCATTCAACGTTTATATTTTGATTAACCGACTGTTATTATTTTTAAAATTTTAAATAAGTGACGATTCTGTCAGTATATTTTTTTGTTATTGAGATTAAACATACATTAAAATGGGTTATGCTTGGGTAGAATCGATAAATAATAGCATTTCTGTTTTTAGTTCGTCTATAATTATAAATAATTTGTTAATTTAAATAAAAATATATGAAGTCAATTTAATAACGGATATTAGAGCAACAAAAATAAAAGAGTAGATGGTCCTGTGGTCAGCGTTCTAGCCTTCCACGCAGAAAAATGGAGTTCAATTCTTGGATGGGGTAAAATAGAAATAGACCTTTTTTTTTTTTCGTTTACTTTATTTTAAAAATGATTAAAAGTCATAAATTATTTTAAAATTAGTTATTTTGTCTTAATAACCTAAAATATTTTTTTATTTGTAAATTTTCGTTAGGGGGTCGTAGAAAAAATTTATTGTACAACTTTAGTGGATTGTCCACATCGTTCTCAGATAATTGAGCACTCCGCCTACGGTGTCGTGTTCAAATTTCGTCTTCGTGCGATATGGCCATCATAACGCATCGTATAAAGTTAAGGTGCTATAAATTAAAATAATATTGGTTTAATTGATTTTGTTACCCTTTGTCATTTCACATTCTGATTTTTGTTTCTATCTTGTATTATGTATCTGAAGATTTTAAAGCAATGGAGTTTACGAAGGTTAAAGATAGGAATTTCTTTATAAAGAATTTTCGTAGGATAAGTATGTTTTTATTATAAATAATTTTTAAAAAATATTCTTCTAATATTTCTAAATATTGAGGATGGTAGTGGTAAAGTTCTCCCTATCCTACGATACCATATTGAATAATATAATATGTGATTCAGCTAGCGCATGATAAATAATTTTTGATTGTTTAGTGCTTAATACATTTTTTATTTTTTAATATGAGCACCGTTGCCGAATCGAAAATATAAAATTCACCTAATCCCAAAATTCCCTCTTTATCCACTCACGGTTTTAAAAATTTCCCACTTTTTCCACCCACACTAAAAAATGTTTTCGATATAACTGTAATTCGGAAAAGCGATCTAGTTAATAAAAATGAAAATAAATTTCGACATATCAGTTGATCTAGTGGCCAAATACACTCGACGTTAAAGGCCAATTTAAAATTATCTGAAAAACAAAGTAAAAGAAAATCTCAAAAGTCCGTATCACAGCAAAGTTTTCGATAATTTTCCTCCTGAAAACAACTACTCCCTTGGCTAATACTGCAACAGGTATTGCATTATACCAAAAGGAAAAGAGATGCAAATCAACAACTAGCTCAGTTTTATAGTAATAATAACGTGCAAAATGGCATTATGCATTTTTTATTCCATGAAGTAAATGAATTTCAGATTTCAAAAATTATTTTAAATATAAAAACACAAGCATGTGGTTCAGATGGAATTAATATAAAAACCTTACAATTAATGTGTCCCTTTCTAATTCCATACATAACACATATAATTAACCACTGTTTAATAAACTCAGTTTTTCCAGAATCATGGAAGGAAGGGTTAGTACTGCCAATCCCAAAAACGAAACCCTTAGAAAGTGTATCTGATTTACGTCCTATTACCATTTTACCAACCATTTCCAAAGTTTTAGAAAGAGTTGTCGAGCAACAAACACGTGATCATTTAAACAAATATGATATACTTCCACACACACAATCAGGATTCAGACCAGGATATAGTTGCGGTACAGCCTTATCTAATATCACAGATGATATCTTAAAACAACGAGATAAAGGTAAAATTGGAGTATTAGTTTTATTAGATTACAGCAAGGCATTCGACATGATCAATCATGACTTATTATTAACAATTTTAAATTTCATAGGATTTGAGAAACGAACTATAAATTTTTTTAGAAATTATTTAACAGGAAGATGTCAAAGAGTAGTATTTAATGGAAGCAAATCAAATGCTGGCCCCGTAATGCGTGGAGTGGCACAAGGATCTATTTTAGGCCCTTTACTTTACACCATTTATACTAATAATTTGGTATCAGCTATAAGTAGATGCAGCATCCATATGTATGCTGATGATACTCAACTATACTACTTCTTTGACCCGTCTGAAATTACAGCCTCAGAAAAAATTATTAATGATGATGTCAATGCATTAGTAGAGTTCTCATCTTGTCACGACCTTGTAATTAACACATCTAAATCGACTGTTCTAACATTCGGACCTAAGAGTAACCATGTTTGTAATATCAAAATTAAAAACAACTTATTGCCAGTATCTGACTTTGCTAAAAATTTAGGTGTAGTATTTGATAATAAACTTCAATTTGATGGTCACGTTTCTCATATTCTGCAAAAATCATATGGTAAGCTAAAACTCCTTTATACCAATAGACAAGTCTTAAATTCAAACTTAAAAAAGGAACTCTGTGACTCTATGGTATTATCACTTGCAAACTACTGCGATTATGTTTACGGCCCCTGCCTTGACTGTGTACAAAGAAGGAGGCTTCAAAAATTGCAGAACTCATGTTTAATGCTAACTTACGGCATCCGTAAATTTGATAGAATTTCCCACACCTTAAAATTAGCTAAATGGCTAAACATGGAAAATCGTAGAAAAGCGCATGCTTTGTGTTTTTTTCATAAAATATTATCTACACATTCTCCGACATACCTCTTTGACAAAATTAGATTTAGGTCCGACATTCACAACACTTGTATGAATATACGTAGAAAGGAACTCATAGATATCCCTAAACATAAAACATTTCAATTTCAAAATTCTTTCTCTTATCAGATTGCAAAACATTATAATGAAATTCCAAATGAATTTAAAAAAATGTCCTTGCCACGTTATAAAAAGCATATAACTAAGTTATTATTTGAAGAACAGTGCGTTATTTTTTCAAATCCTTCAAACTGTTAAATTAAACCCATAAATGTAAAAAATTGTAAACCATTATTAAGAAAACGTGATACAAAAAACTGTTAAAAAAAATGTTAAAAAAAAATGTATACAATGCAAAAAAATGTTGAAAAAAATGTTAAAAAAATCCTGTTAAAAAAGTTTTTTGTTGTGTTTGTATATACATATATATATTTTTTGTTATTCATCCGTGTTTTATAGTTATACGTATTTTAATATTTTTTTTTTTTTACTTTCATGTAGGCTTTTGAGGAAGAACAGTTTTTAACTGATCATAAGTCCTTTTGACCGTTTGTATGTTTTATTTACTTTGTAAAGTTGTTTGTAAAGTTGTTTGTAAACGGATAATATGAGGTCAATAAAATTTATTATTATTATTATTATTATTATTATTATTATTATTATTATTATTATTATTATTATTATTATTATTATTATTATTATTATTAATAGATAGAAAATAATTTTCAACACTCTAATTTTGATTTTGCTTCCTAAGTAGAACGTCATACCAAAGTATGTTAACCGTTGAATAGCGACAGCTGGGGAACCGAATTCTAATGCGCCGACGCCAAATAGAGAGGCGAGACGTCTTCTAAAGATGTAAACAACCCCTTTTACTTTAGTCCGGCAGCTGATATAGGAATTCGTTGTTGTGGATTTGTTAGTCAAAAATTGTATTCAGCGACATGTTTAAATAAACGCGAAATTTAAAGTTTGAGACAATTCTATTAATAAATAAGAAGGTCCATAAGTAATAATTTCTATTGATATCAAAAATCAAAACCCTGTGCGCCTACCAACTTTCAAGTCTCTAGCTCATCCGGACGTAGGTAAAAAAATTTAAATTTATCAATAGTGATATATATTTTTATATTTATTACATAAGTTAAATACTCATAAATATAACACTGCCTAATGACCAAACCTTCATTATAAATGTAAACTACAAAAGAGTTTTACTTCAAATTACGTCGAGCAGTGTAAACATCACATTCAAGACCAGTTCATAATTCGAGCAGTGTTTTAGTGTGTCGTTCCGTCAATAACGTCAAAAGAGAGAGAAAGAAAATTTGCACCACCCAAGATCAAAGACACCGACGCTTTATGTCGCTACTCAACGGTTAATATACTTTGGTCATACTTGAACCGATTTCATCCTTATTCTAAAAAAGTCTGCTTGATGAGTTTATATTTACTCTTATACATTAAATCTGGTTTAGAAAGTGTAGGTAGTCAACGAGTAAAAAAATGATAACGCCATCTGCACTTAGGAAGCAAAATTAAAGCTCGCTGTGGTACCTAGTTCTATAGAATAATGCGAAATTATATCAAGACTGGAAATTATTTTTAAACTCTACTTGTTGCAGCATTATCCAAAGGAGTAGTTGTTTTCACAAGGAAAACGGTCGCTTAACTTTGCTTTGACATAAACTTTAAGACTTTTTCTTTTCCTTAATATAACTAAGTGATCTGTTTTTATTACCTTTATAAGCCACCTACCCATCATTTAAAATTAGTTAAAACGACTCCAATCATCATACGTTATCAAATCACAACTATGACAAAACTACAATAACATATGTCCAAACATTAAATATGTCAAAACATAAAACATGACATGTATCAGCACTTGATTAACACATCACTGATAATAATAAGTAATAAATAAATATTATCTATTTATTACAAAGAAGAAATCCAAGATAAATTCGCACTAAAGTCATTATGTGAACAATTTCCCCAAAAATTCCCCAAAAATATTTTATCCACCCAAAATTCCCACCAGAGTGAAAATTTCCACCCAATGGGGAAATTTCCACCCAAACGGCACCACTGAATATGAGTATCTCATTTTCTCAAGTAAGTAATGAATTTTACGTTTGTAATAGTTTTTTTTATTATCTACTATAGATAGTTCATATATATTTGGTACGCTACTTTTATAACGAGAACATCTCAAAAATTTTGTTTCATACAAATTTATCGTAAGGCTCATACCAACAAACTATTTTTAATGTTTTTAGGTAATTTCCTGCATTACTTTTAACTTCAGTTTACGAATTAGCATTAGCATTACAGCAATGCGTAAAAACGAAGTTAATATAAATGAGAAATAATATTGGCCCTAGCACTCTGCCTTGGGGTACACCAGTAACAATTTTATGATCCTCACTTAGTTAATTACCAATTATTACAAATTGTGTTTTTTTTTCAAGACACGATTTCAAAAGGTCTAATGCTATTCCCTTAATGCCCAGAAATTCCATACTGTCAATCAAGTTATTGTGATGGACATTATCAAATGCCTTTGCCACATCTAAAAAACATCCAATATGCATTTTTCTGTATCCATTAAATTATAAAATTGCATATTCGATAGACTTTGGAAGCAGCGTTGCCGGAGCACCACAGGAGAATGTACTGAATTGAATGGCAAAAATGTACTAAATTAACACTAAATGTACTTTTTAAAAAATATGACGTCATTGTAACGGGACTGCATGTATTACGCCAGTACTGAATTGAGTACATATCTATCTATCTATCTATCTAGCTATCTATATATCTATCTAACGCGGCGTTTATAGTAAGTAATTAAAATATAAAAAAAATTCAGCAATATTTTTTATTTAAAATAAAAATTTTAATGCTAAAAACGGCTAAAAACATTCAAAAATATTAATATATCAAATATAACATTTAACATATACAGGGTGTTATTGAAATACACGTACATATTAAAACTGGGTATTGCGCAGATCCCCACTGAATGTAGAAAAATATAATTTTTTAAAAATACCCCTTATTAAGGGAGTTATTAATTTTTGAAAATTAATTCTAAAACAAACGTACTTCACTGATATGTTGAGGATGACCTATATAAATTAGGTTTATTTACCTATTTTAAACATCAACAGTAATTAATATGCAAGTTTTTGTCAGATGATAAGAAAACTAGTCTTGTAAGAAATAACCATGTTGCCAAGATTTTCGAATTAATTTCTATTTCCGAAGACTGGTTTTTACTACCCTCGTTATCAAAAAACTAGAATATTTGATAAATGATTGTTTTTAAACTATACATTTTTGAAACTATAGATTATTAAAATTTTAGTTGATTTACGAATCTGGCTGACACGAGCGCGTCATTTCCAAGTTGGTAAAAAGTGTTGTTACGATTACTTTTAAATATTTTTTTACGATGCCACTATTTACGAATATTGAACTAACGGATATAGTGCTGGTTTATGGGACAGCTGGAGAAAATTCTCGGCAAGCACAAATCCTGTATCGCGAACGGTTTCCAAATCGGAGAATTCCGGACTGTCGTACGTTTATTTCAACTGTTCAGCATCTAAGAGACCATGGAAACTTTGAGAGTGTCAATGCAGATCGAGGGAGAACAAGAACACAAAGAACATTAGCGGCCGAAGAAGAAATATTGGAAGCTGTTGAAAACCGGCCTCAATTAAGTTGTAGAAGACTTGGTCTTGAAATTGGAGTGTCCTCATTTGTTGTGTGGCGGACACTTAAAGAACAAGGTTTACATCCTTATCACATCCAAAAAGTCCAGGCCTTATATCCAGGTGATGAAGAAAAGAGAGTGGAGTTTTGTGAATGGATGATTCAAAAATGTGTTGATATTCCTGATTTTCTAAAAATATTATTGTATACTGACGAGGCTTCATTCACTCGTGATGGCGTGTTCAATATGCACAATACGCATATTTGGAGTGATGAAAATCCTCACGCCATTAGGGAAACTGGGCATCAAAGAAAATTTTCAATAAATGTTTGGGCTGGCATAATAGATCAGTATTTAATCGGGCCTTATGTTCTCCCGAACAGATTAAATGGGCCAGGATATCTCCACTTTTTAGAAGATATTTTGCCAGTACTCCTAGAAGAGATACCGTTACAATTAAGGCAACGGATGTGGTACCTACTAGATGGCGCTCCTCCTCACTTTGATTTAAATGTACGGCAGTTTTTGAACATTAGATTTCCTCAAAAGTGGATAGGCAGAAATGGACCTACTAAGTGGCCTCCGAGATCTCCGGACTTAAATCCATGCGATTTCTTTTTGTGGGGTCACATGCAACAACTGGTTTATAATGAACCTATTAATAGTGTTGAACAATTAACCAATAAAGTTAATGCGGTAGCCGAGGAACTACGACAAAATCCAAGACTAATTTCTAATGTTCAAAGTTCTTTGGAAAGACGATTGCAAGTGTGTGTAAATAATAATGGACGGCATTTTGAACAATTACTGTAATAAACTTTATTTTGAATTAATTGGTTTTGCTACGGCAACAGTGCAATTTCTATGGGTAAGTTCAATTTCGATTTATTTTACTTCTTTAAATATGGAAACTAGTAGGTCGGAAAAGGGGACTCTTCCCCAATATTTAAATTTTAGAATTTGAAGTTAAAATTGGTGCCAATCGTTTTTGGTCATTACATACTATTCCCCATTTTAATATGTACGTGTATTTCAATAACACCCTGTATAACACATTATTATAGCAAATATAACATTTTCACATTAAAAACTGAAAAAAAAAGAAGTAGCGAAAAACGAAATGGTTTTTAAACTCTTTTTTAAAATTTTATTAGTTCTTCTGTTGGGTTCCATGAGTAACATGTATTTTTACCCAGGAGTTCTTTTGCTAGTAACAGATTTTCACAAGTGCTAATATTTAATTTATTAAGTATATTGGATTTTGCTGAAATGCTGAAAATTTACGTTCTGCTGAAGCAGTGCCATGGGGTAATGAAACAATACTTTCTAAAAAAAGAATTAAATTTGAAAATATTAGCATATTCAAGTCATCTTTTTGTTTGTATAAATACGAAATTAACTCCTCTAAACTAGACAAAGTTTCGT